>CM031243.1:691434064-692711564 GCA_018340775.1 Taxus wallichiana var. yunnanensis | reverse complement strand
AAATCTATTATTTTTAGACCAAAATGTTGGACAATTTAGTCCTACTTAATGAGTTTAAAGTCCAGAGAGGAAGTGTAGCAATGCAAATTTTGATAGGCTAGGATATATCAATTGAGAGAATATGTGTACAAGTCATGATTAAAGAAATTAAGCCAATATTGATATTATCAAGGAATAAATTACAAAATTTAGATATCTACATATATTGATGTTAACTATTACTAATACCATTTACTAGTATAATCACAAAATTACCTCGTATAGGTCACACCCTATAGTAACTAAATAAAATACCAGGTAACCAAAAAAGGAAACAACCACGTCTCTTTCAAAATCAAAAGGTGGGAAGTTAAAAAGTAACATGCCTAGAAAATATGTACACCATAAGGCCCATCCCTTTTTCTCCCTATCTATTCTCCTAGCTTACAATAATGAGAATGCTTGGAATTTCGTGTCCCGCAGTGGATGGCCTCCTTTCCCATAAAAAGCATGTCCTCCCAAGAGATAAAACATGAATGGATATGGTACTAGATAGAAAGGGCCCTATGTTTTATGGCCATCATCCATAATACAACGAGACATTACGCCTGAATGAAACGCCTCCTAATCCTCAATCTTCTTCTTATTCTTCTACATACAAGAAACAAAACAGCGGATATAGCTCAACACAGATCTATCCATGATGTAATCAAGCTGGCAGGTATAAGCCAGGATCCATGATTTCAGTACGTGATGCTCATCAATTGAATGAGAATCTACGTGATCGGAATTTGTTGTTTTCTGAGTGAGCACGTAGAGGATCTTCTCAGTGGCGATGTTTTGAATGATTTTGCCAACCAATACCGCACATACGAGCAGTATCATCGCCATTTATATGGTGACATTAGAAACAATAAACCATACCCGACTCAACCCTGCTGCCTCTTGCCACATGAACTCGTAATCATTAAAGTCGAGGGATTCTTTGTGCTTCATCAGCTCTGCTATGGAATTCCTGCATAAGAAGTAAAGCTCGGAAATTATGTGGGCCAAAACAAACTGAATAAATTAAACAATATAGCACAACTTTAAATAAACGTACCTCAATTTGTTTTGTAGTTCAATCAATTGACCCTCCTCATCCTTTTCATTCTCTGTTTGAGCTTTAATTACTTTCTGCCACGCATGCGAGGAGGAGTTTCCCTACATAAGCACAATATTACACACACTATAATATATATCACATTTAAAAGAAACATAAATGCAAATCGTCTATACTATTACCCACCTGAAAGTATGGAAATTTCCTTTTCTCTCGTAGCGAGCCCTGCATTTGATGCGTTAATGGAATACCCTGTAAAATTGTAGAATCGGCAATGGCTAAATAAAATTCAACAAAAGTGAAAGATAAAGTGGAAAGTGATATTACCTGGTGTGCATTTTGGTCATCGCGGAGGTGGATTCGAAGCTCGGCAACCACCTGCCATAGCCTTTCTATCTCCCCAGACATCTCCCCTGTGTTGTGCCTCTTTTTATTACTAGAGTTTAATAAGACACATGAAAAACCAAAGTATTGATAAGGGTGGTAAAGCACAACTGGAGATGAAATTACGAGGTTTTGCAGGGAGAACCTCTGAAACTGAACACGTTTCCTCGTTAAAGGTGAGGCGTGGCAGTGACGGACGCAAAGAGGCGCAGCCTCACGCATCCAACAAACATTTTAGGATATGTCTATCACAAGCCTGTGTGAAAAGCTCGATGAGTTCTGTTTGTGGCAGTTGGAAGGTGAGTTGATTGATCAGGCTACGCCAGCAAGTGACAAAATCTGTGATAGATTCGTCATCATACTGACGTGTGGAGTATAGGTCAGTCATGGTAACCTTCTTAACAATGTTAATGGAGAAATGATCCAAGAAGGCTTGGGCTACCTGATTAAATGAAAATATAGAGTGTCTAGGTAACCCACTATACCAATCTAACACAAGTCCAATCAAAGACATGGGAAAGGTCCTCAAGAGCAAAGCATCATCGTGGGTGATTAGGTAGCACCCGTGTTTGAATGACTGCAAATGTTATTGCGGGTCTTCCTTGCTATTGAAATGGTTGAATTTAGGCATTTCCCAATGCATGGGGTATGGGCGATAGGAATGGATGGGTGGATAGGCTCGTTGCAAATTTTGTCGTAGGTGAGAGTATTGCGGGAGCCAGAAACCGATGCTTCCAATGTCTGCATCTTGTCCATCATCAATTTGATTAGGTCATTGGTAGGTTGCGACGATTGGGTGCCTCTGTAGCGTAAGAGGGTTGGTGTTGGGCGTGTAACAAGGGTGGCATTCCAGTATATGGTGTTGTCATGTAGGTTGATTGAGAAGAAGGTAGTGAAATAGGGGGTATGTACCTAGAATGAATAACAGATGAAATAAGAGGCTATTGATAGTACGTATATGGAGGTGGAAGGGTCGTGGTGACCCTAGTGGCAATGGGGGCTAACGATTGGGGAATAGAAAGGACCACGTTTTGAAAGGGGGTGGGGTCACCGACATGGGTATATGCGAGACAATAAAGGAGATGAGTTTGTGTTTTGAGTGGTTGCCAAAGGTATGGTGGATGTGGCGGGTGTAATGGATGTAACAGAGATCTTTGCCATCATAGCGGGTATATGACCTAGCTAACATTGCCGAAGCGATTGGGGCTAAAGTAGATGCAGGCAACACGGAGCTAGATGGGGCTAACGCAGGAGTGAAAGTGAGGGTCGGGGGGATAGATATGGGCATGCCATATATCAACTGACCCGAGGCATCTCGAGTGGACGAGTGAGAAAGATAAAACTGCAAGGCGAAAGGGTTTTAGTCAAGGAGTCATGCGCGAACTCCTCATCTCTCCAAAGTGGCGATAGTGATAGGTTGGATAAGATCCATGGCCGGTGATAAAATGGAAGGTGGCGAAGGGCTAGGTGGGAGAGGTTGACAATTGGTGTGGAATACGAGGGCACTAGCTTGTTGAAGCATCGTACCATGTGAACAGGTATTGATCAGGTTGGGCTACCCTTACGTAAATGACACGAAATACAAAGCGAGGAATAGGAAGAAGCAGGCGGTAATAAATGGATTAGGTACTGAATGTCAGCTGGAAAGTGACACATGCTAACTAATGCCGGTTAGGAAAAACCGACGCCACTTACAGTAACTGGCATGTCGGTCATTGTGGGAAATGGACAGTTGGTCAAAAACAAGGTATAAGGCCAAATTTGACAGGTATGCCAAATCTAGTGAGTTTTACAAGGTCAATGGGAATGATAATAGTGACAGGGACTCTGAATAGTTGAAGAAGGTGAATAAATGTCCTTTTGGGCAAGTTAAGCGAAATGACAAAGTGAAGCGACGCGTTGGTCGGGTATAACCAATGACGGTCGTGGGGTAACCAACGATGATGTTGGATCGACACCAGTTCTTATGAAATTGAAATAGTGATGAAGAAAAAGTGGTTGTTAATTAAAATCTAATGTGGAATCAAACCCAGAATTCTGAGAATGATGAGAATGTGGTATAGGCACACTCAAAAGAAGCCGGAATACACCAACTATGATGAGGAGCGTGCAAGGAGAAACAAGAAGAATGAAGAACGTGACCTCTCACCTCAAAACACAAGCCAAGTAGAAACACTAAGAAAAATACAATCCTAAGAGTGCCTTTTCTATTATGTTTGTTTATCTTATGTTATTTAAGGACTGACTCATGAACTGTAGAATAGAATTTTTTGGTGAGGATGGCTTCCTACAAATAAGGAGATCTAAAAGGTGAGGTTTCGGGTATGTTATGGCGGGGGCAGGCTTCGCTCTGAAGTATGACTCGACAGAGCAACGAGATGGGGAGTACCCCAATCCTCATATCAGTGTGATCGTTGATAGGTGTTCCTAGGAAAGATGTTGTTTAAGAATATGTAATTGTTTTGAATTTGTGTAATTTGGCAAGACATAGAGAGAGAGATGTGCTTTCTATGATTCGTTTGTCAACCATCAGCTGGGCATGACTTCCAGCGTATAGGTTGCCCTCAATTAATGTGAGCTAATGCGATAAATCATAATGAAATGCAATGATTTTTAAGCCCAAATCGAAATATGAAGTTTGATGACATAAATGGATGAATAGGAAGAGGGATGCTCTTTCACTAAAATGCAAAAAACAAGAAGAAATGATTCTTTTTAAGTACACCAAAAGAAAGGTTTCTTTTAGAGCAAATAGAAAGAAAAGAGGGTTACCAAGGAAGAAAATTAATGTGTATGCTTTTAGAAGGGAAACAAACACACAATTTTCCTAGGAATGAATAAAATGCAAGGAACCCCGAATGGGTCCCACCAGGCGTGCTAAAATGTTTCACCTGATTCTTAGATGTTTCTTTGAATATTGACGAAACAAATAGGTAACGGGCGTAGGAGGAATACCTGTTGAAATGATGGTTGATAGGTTATTGCGCGCGTATGACTTTTGAACCCACAACTGATCATGAGAGCTTCCTTTTGGCGAGAGGAACTACCTAAAATGGAACACAAGACCACCAAAATAAAAGTTAAACAATATGTGTAGTGAACTACCTAGCATGTGCTAGATCCGGGAAGTGTGATACTTCCTAGATGGCTGTCAGTCCACTGTTTAAAACAATTTAATGTTGGTAATGAAGTAAATCCTATTGTAATTAAAATGATTTAGGTATCTCATTAAAAACACAATAAGAAAGATCTAATCTAACAAGCTAGGTTAAAATAAGATCCGAAGGTCAAGTAGTTGGTTATGGTTCTCTGCAGGTCTGATAAAGGTCTCAGGCAGTCACAAGTGATTAAGGGTGATGTGAGAATAGGTGGGGTAGGTTACTATTCTAGGCTATATTTCTAAATACAAAAGCGACGCGATTAAGGGTGACCGACGCCGGTTGGGGAGAATTGGTGCCGATTACTGTGGAAAACTGGGAATGCCATAGAATGAGCTTTGGATCTCCCTTATGATTACACAAGGGACTAGGTTGGTTGGAGTGAGGTATTAGGCTGTTTGGATGGGGTTTGGTGAGGTTTTAATGGGGATATGGAGGGTGAGTATTAAAGGAGGTCAATGGGTGGCTAAGAGAACAAAGAATGAAGATACAATAATTAAATGAATGAACTAGAGGAGTAAATTGTTCTACTTACTTGAAATCTGGTTATGGGCACTGTGAGTGATGGATGAAGGTGTTGGTAAGAGGTTGAATGTTGTTGAGGATCACCAAATGTTGGAAAGCTCCTGCATGGGCTGCATGTGCATTCCTTTTTCCTTGTTGGATCAAGTTTGTGTTGGGTGGTTGCTGGATGAATGTCGGATGTCTGTGCAAGAGAAAATGCTTGATCTCCTTCCTTACATGTGTAACACCCTTGTCAGTTGTTATATTCCTCCTTTGCATTTCAAGTGTTGACATGTGATTTCTCCTTATAAAGATGTGTTCTTTTGATTATAGGAAATCATGCTTGAAATGGATAAATCATTTTTGTTCTTTAGATCAATTGACTGAAATAAAATGGCTTCTTTGAATCCATTTTTTTTACTTCTTGTAGGTAAGTTGCAATCTGGTTTAGGAGTTGCAAACCTAACTCTTAATCTGACTCATCCTTGGATCAATTCCATTGATCCAAGGAGTGTTTTAAAATCTTCTTTGTTGAATGAACGGTAAATTGACATTCAATAATTTAAGGAACATAATGGACTGAACTTTGTTGTTACAAGTTCTTTGACCGTGTGTGAACGTGTTTCAATTCAGTTGTCTGGTTATGCTTGGGTCTTTGGAGATCGATCTTGGCAGGACATTTGGGTGTAAATGAAATACAGTCATTTCATGACTTAAGAAGGATTCAGAATCCTAAGTTGGGTAAGATTATTTACTTCTCAGCTGTGTTATTTAAATGGATTCTATCCTAACCTAAGCCTTTGTGCTAAATAAATTTAATATGGAATTCCTAAGGTTGATAGACTAATTAAATTAATCTAATGCCTAATTATATATGGTTATGAAATTAATCTAACCTATTTCCTAAAACTATGTATAGTTGTGAATTAATCTAATTTAATTCCTAAAACTATATAATTGAGAATTAATCTAATTAAATTCCTAAAACTATAAAGTTGGAAATTAAACTAACCTAAGTTTTTAAAATGACCTATCCTAAACTATATGCAAAGGGGCCTATGGTCGCATGTCCTGGGCGACGGTTCCAAAGGGGCATTTATTTGGTGATAAGGTTTTTAATGCTCAAGGACTGCCAGTTTTGGCAGGGGCTAGTTGGCATTGGCGGAATGTTAAGTGGAAGCTCCACTAAACTTGGAAATGCATGTTAAGTTTGTTTTGGTGATCACCGGATTTGGAAGGTGGTGGCAAATAAGGATAAGCGGGAAAATTACATTTAATGAAATTAAATGGCCTCGGTTTAGGTGCTCAAATAGCCTTGGAAACTTGGAAGGTAGATTTTGGGGAAGTTGTTTGTTTTCACACTCTCTCCGGATTTTTGCTTTGCATGGGGCAACTGGTTCTTCGAACCAGCAGTTCGACTTGCACTTTGTTGCTATTTTTGGCTCTTCTGATCTATTTTCGATCATGGGAAAATATAAGAGGCATTCTGAGGAAAGTTGTTTGTTGTTTGATCTTGCGTGGAAGAGAAAGGAAGTTGGAAGCTCGTCTTGGAAGCTCCTTCGATTTGGCTGAAGTGCTATCAGGCATGATAGGCTCTAACCATTAAGATTTCTTACTTTCTTGAAATGTTTCTTTAAATGAACTCTGCTTAAATGAGATTCTTGACTTGCATGTTTTAACTGGTTATTTGCTTGCTTTGGGTTTTGATATTTGGTGAAATCTAGGTATGAAACCCACTACAAATAATGATAAGTTTGGAAACTTCTTTTGTGTAAGATATTAGTGAATCATGCATGAGAATCTCGATTTTGTAGCTCTGCTTGTCTTTTGGAACTAGAATATGAGGTGTTGAGTGGAACAGACCTTCGTTGCTTTATTTATGTCATGACCGGGAACTTTATTGAAATCTGGGTTATATCTGTTCTTGTTTGAAGCTTGAATTCATGTACCATGTTGAGATTTAGTTTGTATTTGAAGCTCGTGTTGAGCCGTAGCTTGTAATGAAACTGTGTTTTTGTTTTAGCTTGTATTCGGCCGTGTTGGGCTTAAGCTTGTATTAAACTCATGTTTCTGTGAGTTGTAATGGGCTCGTGTTTGAATAAGTTGTATTCGGGTTTCGTGTTGATAAAAGCTTACACTGTAGTTCTTGTTGCTCTGAACTAAGGAATGGGATAGTGGGTAACTTCAGACTGTTGTTGAGGTATGTACGTGGCTCTGTACTCGTATCTTATTTTCTTGTGCTATTATGGACT
This sequence comes from Taxus wallichiana var. yunnanensis, assembly GCA_018340775.1. Lineage (NCBI taxonomy): Eukaryota > Viridiplantae > Streptophyta > Pinopsida > Cupressales > Taxaceae > Taxus > Taxus wallichiana. The sequence goes on along the minus strand of CM031243.1, from coordinate 692,704,185 downwards.
ATTCAGGGGAGTTAAATATTATATTGTACTCGTATATCATTCCTCGTATGGTTCTGAATTCTTGTTTGATGCTCGTGTTTCATTTTTGAACTGGTTCGAGTCTCCTTTGTTTTGGGATGTAAACTGGAATGGGAACTAGTTGTTACCCTGAAACCATGATTAATCACTTGTGTAGTCTTGAACCAATATGAGAAATTTGTGTTCGATATGGTGATTTGGGTTTTGAACTTTGAGTTCTGAACTAGTTTTTTTATCGATATGTTCGATTTAGTTTTGATATGGAATTGGGATTCTCCTTATACCTACTTAAATGTTTTAGTTCAGAACTTTGTTTTTAAACTCGAACTACTTAAAGAGATCTGGGAGATTGGTTTGTCTAAACTGTTATGAAGATCTCTTTGAGATCTTATCGAGAAATGTCTTGTTGATGAATGGTTCGTTCTTCTTTGAGACTGTTCATTCTTTGAATTTGGCAATGGTGTTTAATTTGGAGATAGTCTTTTCTTCTCTATTTGAAGAAACCCGCATCGTGGGTTGTGTGTTGTTGGAGCAAGGTCTCCATTTTTGGAAACATGAAATGGTGAAAGTTGTTTGGATTATTTTCCTTCTTGGAACCAAGACCTGCTTGCTTATGTAATAAGATGTTGAAATTTTATAAGGTAGTTTCAGTCTTTGCTGAGCTCTTAGGCACTTCTGAATTAGTTGTTTATCTATTTTAGTTCTCTACTCTTATTGGGTTCGTTAAGTTATTACCATCTTTTAAAATAAGAAAGGAAGTTGTGAATCCTTAGGGGCAGTGTGTTGTTTCTGTACTTTTCTATTTATATTATTCGAACGAAATATGAAACTTATGCTTCTATATAATAAGGAATGCAAAAGGGACTTGTAGTATGTCTTCTTCTTACTTGGAAATGATCTTGTTCTCTCTTTTCTAGAAACTAGTGTAGGAACTAAGTTGTTTGGATTAGAAAGGGAATTTGTTTATTAAGTACAATGAAATGAAATAATTGACTTTCTTGAAACGGAGATTTTATATTTGTTTGGTCTTCCTTATTTATTTCATTTGAAGAAGTAATGTAGGAAGAGATTAGATGTTCGGTTTTGTGGAACAGGAAATGTAAACACTTATTTTGTCTTTGGTGAAGATAAATGTTGTGTTCTAAGATGATAGAATCAGGAATAATGATATGATGATCTATTGTTGTTTAAAAGATAATTGATAGGTTCAATTAAACTTTAATTGGTAAAGCTAGATGTTGTAGAATATATTTTGTCCTTCTCTTAAAAGGTGAATTCAGTTTTACTAATGCACTTTTTTTCTGATTGTTATTACTTATGCTTTTGTGTATGATATGTTAATTGTTTCATTAAAGCAGAGTTGTTTTAATGGAACAATTAGTGGAAAGCATTTAGTTTTAATGTTTGGTACTTATCATGCTCAGTTCTTTGAACTGACCCGTGCTAGCAATTTTTGTAGATGGATTTCGTAAGTGGTAAAAAGAAGGCAAAACTTATATGATACATTGGCTGATTTAAGTTTGATTCTTGTGAAGAATTCTCATTTCTTTCTTGAGTTGTATTTAAAAAGAGAATTTGTATTCTTGTTGAAGGAAGGTTATTGTATTGGTAGTATGCCTAAAATGCATAGTATTGTAATTATATAAGTTTACAAAGATGAATTGAAAGTTGGAAACTTACTTGCATTGGTTGTGTAAACTATCTTGTACCTTTATGAAAGAGATGGAATTCTATCTTGTTGATATTATTCATATTATTTATATACTTAATTGGATATCTTTTGATAAGTTGGATAAGGGAATTTAGTTCAAACTCCCTAATTAAGATACAACTTGATAAGTTGTAGAATATGATGTTCTTTATCTAAACAATTTAACATGGTAATGTGATGTGTAATAAACATGCAGTAAAACTATAGAAATTGTAAAAGATAATAAGGGTGATAAATACTAATATTTAATCATGAAGAGGAAGACTCTTCCTCTCTCAAAAGAATGTAAACAAAAAGGAAAGGTGATATGATTGTTAATTCATTAGACTTCATTTCAATGAAGTCTACTTAGTTAAACCTATGTGGTTACTACACCTCCTTGAATGGATAAGTTGCATTTAAATGGAACTTATGATGTTGTTGTCCTGTTTTTGGTTAACTGCTTGTTAAGCCAATTAAATGAACTTAAAAAGCAATCTTAAGTTAAGTAAAGTTCTTTAATGATTAATTGAATCAGATTTTGGAAAAGAACTTAAGGAGTGTGGATTATAACGTTTCGCAAGGATATGTAAAATGAATCTTAATCCACTAATTAACTAAATGTTAACGTTCTCCTTGAAGTATGTACATCTCGATGAGGCAGTTCTGGTAGATGTTGGCACATGCCAACTATAGAACTGTACCTTCGAGAAGACTAAGGTCTTCTCGAAGATACAGTACTGTAGTTGACATGTGGCAACACCCTTTTGCATTTGACCATCCAGATCTACATATGTTGGGGACTTGTCTTGGTTTCCTTCTAGGCTGAATTAGAAATATGATCTAGTATAGGGGATGAATCCCACTATCTAGGGGTAAGTAGGCACATTCAATCAACTTAGGTCGATTGAATATGTCTAAGTACCCTTAGTTAACGTGAATGATCCAATATACTAAATCATGTCACTAATTTGGGTTAGGATAAAATATTGGACAAGTGGACTGATGAGAAGTCAGTAAAGACCATTCTAGATAACAGAAGAGTGAGGTGAAGGACATATTCCGTTGACGTGTATGTCATCTAGGAATAATCACATAGACAGTATGTTGAAAATCTTTGGCCAAAGTATCGCAAGCTGCTTTGGTTGCGTTGTCCTATATCACCTAGTTTAGTAGAACGTGATGTCGGATGAATATTGGTAACAAATATTCAGATAGGTTCTTTAAATAGATCACTCGGAACCCGGAATAGGGTAAGTAACCAAGTATACGTAGTATACACTATGTGTTCAGATTAGCATGAGAGATCGGATTGAAACCGAGTCATGAAATGAGAGATCGGAAGATACCGAGTCATTATAGTTGCATATGGTTATCTGTTATAAGATTGATTGGCATAGAATGTGTGTTCTAAATGATGTATTATTTAGAACAGAGAACATTTCTTTAAAGAAAAAAATCCCTTGTTTCTAAAGTCCTGAAATGGGAATGTTACAAACATGTGTGTTCTCATAGAAACTTGTTCTCAAAAGATGTGTCATCTCTCAAGAATCCACCAACCTTTTGCCAACCTCAAAAATAAGGTTGTTTTGAGGATTAAAAGGTGACTGACGGTGGTTCCAGCTTAACCGGTGGCGGTTAAGGGTAACCGGCGTCGGTTAGGGTGGGATTTCCTAGGTTTACTAACTAGGCAGATCCCCTTGATTTTCAGGATCTCATGTCGTTAACCCGTGGATTAGACTTGAAGCTTCTTGTAAGTATGTGGGAATATGGTTAGAGGGAATGTAGGCATTAAATTTTAGGGTTTGGGTAAGACTTAGTTAGTTATGGAAACTTACTAAGAATAGGTCTTAGGGTGAGGTGTATGTGTGAGAATTATCTAAATTAAGATATTTAAATAATAAATATGGTGAGGATAATGAATTAAATTAATTAAATTAATATTAGTGGGGTGAAGGGGGCCATGACTAGGTGAATGTGATGAAGGTATTTATTTATCGAGGGACCAAAGGGGAGTGTGACCTAATTTTGGTGTCTACACTTGGTTCACCCATTGTGGGCTACGTCCACCAAGAAACAATCTAATTATTCGAGCTTTATAGAGGAAATACAATGAAGATCTATAATCTTCCACACCCCACAGGATGTATAATGCTTTCTCCTCACCAGTTACTCTTCCTTACTCTCAAGGAAACTTACATACAAAAATGCAATTCACCACCTTCTAACCCTAATTCTCATGAATTTATACATATACAAACTTAGGGCACCTTAGTTATGCATTTACAACCATTAGATCAACTTTACAACAAAGATTAGATCTAATTCACGTGAGTTAAATATAACATTCACATACAGAAACCGACCTTTGGTTACCCTAACCGATGTCGGCTCCTCCTTCGCCTTGACCAATACCGGTCCCTAGGTGGAAGAAGTCGGTCACCCAACCGACGCCCGATTATTGTGTATTCCAACAAGTTAGTAAATCATGTTAATGTGAAACAATTAAGCTCCAAAACTCAACAATCTCCCACTTGGATATAAATTTTGCATTACACGTACACTCCATCCTTGAATCATTTTCCTTGGCCTATTTCTTCCTCTTCAAGTCTCAAACTCGAAGACCAACAAAAGTGGAGTGAATCTCCAACTTCTCCTTTGCCAACAACTTCGTTAGCATATCCGCATGGTTCTCATTTGTATGAATTTTCTCCAACTTCATCTTCCCATCCTCCAACACCTGTCGTATGAAGTGATATCTCAACTAAATGTGTTTCATTCTTGAATGAAATGTTGAGTTCTTTTCCAAATGAATCACACTTTGACTATAACTTTACAACTATAATCCTCTTGTTCCTTTCCCAACTCTTCCATGAACCTTCTCATCCATATCATCTCTTTTCTATCCTCTGTAGCTGCAGCATACTTAGCCTCTCGTAGTATACAAGGCCTGACCTTCTGCAATCTAGAAATCTAGCTAACTTTCATCCCACCTACTGTGAATACATATCCAGTGGTGCTTCTCCTACCATCCAAATATTCAGACATATCTGAATCAACATAGCCACATAAAGAAGTATCTGACCCTCCATAGAACAAATGTATGTTGGATGTCCCTCTCAAATACATGAGAATCCATTAGACTAATTTCCAATGCTCTTTACCTAGATTGGCCATAAATCTTCTCATAACTCCCACTGTTTGTGTAATGTCTGGTCTGATACAAACCATAGCATACATAAGACTTCCAACTATTGAAGCATATGGAACACGTGCCATGTACTAGAACTCTTCAAGTGATGTAGGACACTGATCTTTTCTCAATTTGAAGTGTCCAGCCATAGGTGTACTTACAGGTTTTGCATCCTGCATTTTAAATATTTTCAACACCTTATTGATATAATCCTCCTAAGACAAATATAACTTTCTATTCTTCATGTCTCTGTGAATTTGCATGCCAAGAATTTTCTTTTCAACTCCCAAATCCTTCATTGCAAATGTGTGAGCTAACTTTTTCTTAAGCTCGCCAATATCCTTCAAGTAAGTATATCATACATGATATAGCTCGGTAAAAAAATAATATAGTTCCCATCTCATATAACCATACTCATGCATGAAACTATCAAACCTCATACACCATTTCCTTCGAGCTTTCTTGAGCCCATACAAACTCTTTTTCAACCTACACACAACTTTCTCATCACCCTTGACTTCATAATCAAATAGTTGATTCATATAGATCTCTTGCTCCAAATCACCATGAAGGAAATCCATCTTAACATCAAGTTGTTCTAAATGCAAATATTCTACTACAACCAAACTAAGAATTGTATAGATGGAAGTCATTTTAAAAATAGTAGAAAATATTTCACCAAAGTCAATACCTACTTTCTATGCAAATCCTTTTACCAAAAGTCTTTCTTTGTATCTCTTATTTCCACCCTCTTCCTCCTTGACCATGTAAACCCTTTTTTTATGCAATGTCCTCTTACCTAATGGCAACTTGACTAAATCCCATTTCTGATTCTTTTCCCAGGAGTCCATCTCCTCATCAATGCCATGTTCCCAATACACATGGGTATCATGTTGCATTGTTTCTTCAAAGCACTCGGTTAACTATTATCGATCAATAATAAATAATATAATGGAGTGAATCTTTCTGTAGGTCTACTTACCCTTTGTGACCTTCTCACTAATATTTGTGGTGCCTAGGGCTCATTTTTCTCTGTTACACATTCGTGTCAATATCGATGAGTGACTAATGTCGGTCACACTGTAACCGATTTCGATTTCTCTATAGCTGATGTCGGTTCACCCAAGCGATGTCGGTCTTGCTCTAACTAATATTGGTCATCATGATGATGTCGATTGTCGTGGATTTTGATTTTAAATCTGAGAATGCATCTTTCTCAAAAAAATCTTCACTCGGTTCATTCTTGGGTACCAAAACCTGATCCATGTACATTCTCTTTTCATTCCAATCAATGTTATGGCTCCTAACAATCTTAGTATCTTCTAAATCCCAAAATTGAAATCCAAAATCACCAAAACCATAACCAATGAAAGTATATCTTTATATTTAGCATCTAATTTATTCCTATTTTCCTTATCAACATGCACAAAATCTTCTGAACCAAATACTCTAAGAAAAGAAAGATCTACCTCTTTTCCAGTCCATGCTTCTTTTGGTATTCCACCATCTAGTGCACTTGAAGGCCCATGGTTAATTAAATATACCGCCGTATCTACTGCTTCTTCCCAAAAATTTAAAGGTAAACCAACATGTAGTCTTATGCTTCTAGCACGTTCCATGATTGTTCTGTTCATTCTTTCAGCAACTCCATTCTCTATGTGGAGTTCTAGGAACCATTCTTTCTCTACGTATTCCATTCACTGAATAGTAATAATTGAAATTCTTACTACAATACTCACCACCATTATCAGATCTAAGGCACTTTAACTTTAAATTTGTTTCATTTTCCACAAGGGCTTTCCATCTTTTAAAATTCTCAAAAACATCAGATTTCTGATTAATACAATAAACCCATACCTTTCTTGTGGCATCATCAATGAAAGTCACATAATATTGGGATCCTCCAAGAGAAGCAACTTGAGTTGGTCCCCATACATCTGAATGAACAAGCTCCAATTTATGCTCCTTCTTTGTTGCCCCAACCTTAAGAAATCTCACTTTCTTCTGCTTTCCAAATATACAATGCTCATAGAAATCAAGATCTACATGTTTCAAATATGATAACTTACCCTTTGCCTTTAAGATCTGCATTCCTTTTTCACTCATATGGCCTAGTCGATAATGCCACATGCTTGCATCTGAATCTGAAGTAGATAGCAGAAAAGGAATCAGTAACACAAGTAGACAAATATAATGTTCCTACCTTCTTGCCTCTTGCTACAACAAGGGCTCCCTTGGAAACTTTCCAAGAATTAACTATGAATGTAACCATGCATCCAAATTCTCCTAATTGCCCTGCAGAAATTAGATTTCTCTTGAGGCTTGGCACATGCCTCACATCTTTCAATACCCATGTATTTCCATTCTACAATTTAAGATGAACATCACCTTTACTAGTAATCATGCATGGTTCATCATCTCCTAAATAAACATGTCCAAAATTACCTTGAACATAATTTCTAAAATAACCCTTATTAGGGGTAGCATACAAAGAAGCTCCAGAATCTAAAACCCATGATTCTACTTTATTATCCAAGGAGAGAATAATAGCATCTTGCATTACCTCACTTGCAATATTTTTCTCTTTACCTTTTTCTGCTATATTCTCTTTGTTTTCCTTGAACCAACACTCCTTTGCATGTCCTCTCTTTCCACAATTTCAGCAGATTATATCTCTAACTTTGGATCTAGATATTCCATTCTTTGTTATACCATTCTTATTGCTATATTGGATCTCTCTTTAGATCTTCCCCGATTTCCACATTCAAAGCATTCCTAGATGATGATGATTCTCCTATACTTTTTCTACGTATTTCTTCATTAAGGATTATACTAACCACATCATCAAACTTTAAAATATTACAAGCATATGATGTATTACTAATAGCCATTACCAAATTATCTCAACTATCTGGAAAAGAGCATAAGAATAAAAGTTCTTTCACTTCATCATCAAATGGAATATTAACCAATTTTAATTGATTAACAATAGAATGGAAATCATTCAAATGATTAGACATAGATCCACCTTCTTTCATTTTAGAATTAAATAATTTCTTCATCAAATAAACTTTATTCGATGCACTTGGATTTTCATATAAGTTTGCTAAATCTTTCATTAAATCTACTTTGTTGCTACTTCTATTATATTTGAAGCTATAGATGTTGTCAGGCTCAATCTTATAGATCCTAGAGCCTTTTTGTCAAGAATATTCCATTCTTCGTCAGTCATCTTTGTAGGCCTTTCCTTCTCATCCAATGGTAAATATAAATCTCTCTGATATAGATAATCCTCCACCTGCATCTTCCATAATTGATAATTATGGTCGTCAAATTCTCTACTCTATACTTGTTATATTTTTCATTGTTATGCTCCCACTCAATTAGAAAACCCTCGAGAGTAAATCTTGTCAACAAACAAAACCTCCAAACAAATCTCTGATACCAGTTATTAAGGTTAAACCATAAACCAGTGTTGTATAGATCTATAATCAATTAAAGCATACCAACAACAAACATGAAATTTAACCAGAAGACAAAATAAACAAGAAAGATAACACCAGATATAACGTGGTTCACCCAAAGTGTGGGCTACATCCACCAAGAAATGACCAATCTAATTATTCATAGCTTTATCGATGAAATACAATGAAGATATATAATCTTCCACACCTCACAGGATTTATAATGCTTTCTCCTCACCGGTTACTCTTTCTTGCTCTTAAAGAAAACTTACATTCAACAAATGCAATTCACCACCTTCTAACCCTAATTCTCACACCTTTGTACATATACAAACTTAGAGCACCTTAGCTATGTGTTTACAACCATTAAATCAAATGTACAAAAAGAATATATCTAATTCCCGTGAGTTAAATAGAAACATTCACACAGAGACAACCGACATTGGTTACCCTTACTAATGTCGGCTCTCCTTGCCTTGACCGATCTGGTTCCTGTGTGACCAACGTCGGTCGTCGGCCGACGACGCGGTTCGTGTATTCCAGTAGTAAGTTAGTAAAGCATGCTAATGTGAAAAATTAAGCTCCACAACTCAACAACTTATAGATATTCCACCAGTGTAGAATCCATATGGATCTTCAAGACAAATTACAAAACAAATGGCAAGTATTACTAAGCATAAGGTAAAACTTGCAACAAAAAGGTGCACTAAAAAAGAAAACATTGACTATGAGAAGACTTTTTCTCCCATGGCTATGATCGAAACTACCTAGATGGAATTTTATCGGCTTCTCAGCTTGGTTGGAATATTAACCAAATGGATTTAAAAAGTGCCTTTTGAAACAGATATCTCTAGAAAGAAGTCTACATTACTCAATTAGAAGGTTTTTTCATAGTTGTAAAATAAGAAAAGGTGTGTAGACTCGTAAAATCACTAGATGGTCTCAAACAACCTCCTTGGGCATGGTATATCAATAATGATGACCATATCATTCATCATGGCTTCCATAGGAATCCATATAATCCCAATCTCTACCTCAAAAATTAAGGGGGTCGTAATTTTTGTCATATATGTCATTGATCTAGTCATCATGGTATTTCAATGAAGATGATCAATGCAACAAAGAAGGATCTTAATCGATCATTCCACATGACTGATCTCAGACTATTATACTATTGTCTTGGGCTAAATGTATGGTAAAAGGAGGACCACATTTTTGTGTCCCAAGTGAAATATACCAAGATAATTCTTGAGAGGTTTCAAATCAATCAATGATGGATGATAAACTATTTGTTACACCCATGGAGGCAAAGCTTCAGTTGTCTCGCAATGATCCATCGCCACAAGTAAATGTTAATCTATATTGGCGAGTTGATTTGGAGTTTCATTTACTTGACTTATACTAAGTCAAACATCATTTATGTTGTCCCATCTCTTACGGTTCATGCAAGAGGAAAAAATGAATCACAAGAAAGCAACAAAGGGAATATTAAAGTACATTAGAGGAACCATGGAATTGTCTTAGAATACAAGAAGAATGATCAATTATTCTTACTATGGCATTAGACTCAGATTATGCATGTAATATTGATGATAGAAAATCCACTACTAGATATATGTTCTCTTTGGGATCTAGTCCAATATCATGGGGAAGAAAGACATAAAACTTTATTTCTCAATCTTCTATTAAGGAGGAATATTGCACCATAAGAGGAGTTGTTTGGGAAGTGATATGGTTGTCTCATACTTCAAGGACTATGAGTAAGCATAGATGCAACTAACCATCTTATATGTTGACAATGAGGATGTTATCAAGTTTATTCACAACCCAATATTTCATGAAAGGAAAAAGAACATTGAGGTATAGGTTTATTTCATACGTGAGCATATTTTGCAACACAACATCCAATTCTACTATTTGTTGACATAAGAACAACGTGTAGATGTCTTCACCAAGTCACTTTCACAAGATAAATTTGAGGCATTCAAAGAATCACTCACCTATTAACTTGAGACGTGATGAATTAAAGGAGGGATTTTTATGAATAAATTTATTCATCATCTAATAGTGTAACGTAAATTTGTTTAGTTATAAATTTTTTTACTCGGGTTATTTAGGTATTATCTAAATTTAGACTTGTAACTTCTCACTCTACTTTATAGTGGTTATTACTTGTTAGTTTGTATGTTAAATAAGCTATTGTAATCCATTTCCATTTTCTATAGTTATATTTAATTAAAGCCTTCACTATCACCAACAAGACACCTTGATGGTTACGAGAAACCACACTAACTCAACTTCTATTCAATATTAAAAATAGAACCTCATTAGAAGAGCATATATTATAATAGTTTTATCTAAGGTCTTTGGGCTTCGAGCGTTTTTTCACTTCCTCATATGGAAGAAACCACGAGGTGATACCTAGCATACTTCACTTGATCTCATAGTGACACACACTAGATCAAGTTCATATACAAGGTCCAGATTCTAAGACTTGCCTTTTTATAAATGGATACTCATGTAATCGTCAACAAATGTTATGGTATTGTCTCTTATCCTCTTTTCTTTTCTTTTATATATTTCAGCATTTTATTGATCACAATTTTATTTAGATATTGATTCACTTACACATATTCTTCCCAACACTAGAGCATAGATGTGGTGAGGTAATACAACTATGTTGTATCTACTTGATGTTTGTTTTATTTTGACATACAATGCACACACATCAAAGTGGAGCATTATAGAGACACTTAGTTTTGATATGGAACAAGTTAATTATTAGAATGTTACTATATTAATGTGTTTATTGATCATTAGTCCAAGTTTGGATCTTATTGTGTTTTAATGTCTGTTCAAATTTTAACTTGTTTATTGTGTTTAAATGTAACTTTTGACATTTTGGACTATATATTTGTCTCTTACTACTCTTGTCAACTCTTCATTCTTTCTTGTGTGGTCATGCATCAAACATCATCCATTCTTCTAAATTTCTCTCTCTTCTTTTGTAGATCGTCTGTCTCATATATTTGGTATGTTTCTATTTTTGTCGAACAATAAAATTACAATTATGGCTAACCAAAACCATACTTTTATGATTTTGAGTGTCGTTTTTCTATGGGCCATTCTTACCCTAGTTTTGGTTTACCTGTGGTTTTGGCCCTTTTTGCCAATTTCTCACTCATTGTATGTCGACATGTATGACTAACATTTTAGACACATGGGTAGTAAATTCAAAGAGAGTTCTAAACCATATTAAAGTTGTATATCAAAGAATCTTTCTATTTAGGAAGCATCCTTGTGCCAAAAGTAGAATTCAAGCATGTAATGTTTACTACTCATTTGCATGGACCACTATAAATAAAGTGGTGGGGAGTGGGACACATGCACCATATAGACATGTTTGTTGAATGCATTATACTTGTATATCTATTGCTTGTTACATTGTTCACCACTTGAGGGGCTTGATAAATATCAAAGAAACTCATCTTTTCTCTAGTTTAATACGTGCCTCAAAACACATTTTGTTTCCTAATGCATCATGTATACCTAAGGGCCAAATTAGGTTTTTAAGAAAGAGAACAATTTCAAATGACCCACAACAAATTGTAAGAAAATAAGTGAAATTTATATGACCCGGGAGCAGATAATCAAATCACACAAACAAATCTTATTTACAAGAAGTGATCATTTCCATACTTCTATGAATTTAACTCTTTAGAAGAAGGTTCTGAGCTCACTATGCCACTTTTGTTTGTCTAGTCTCCCAAACATATCTTCCATTGTGTATTGTGGACTACATGTACCAAATTACATTCCTTTTTCACACTTCCTACATGGAAAAATAAATGAAAATTTGTAAAATCATTCTAAAAGCATGTTTGTGAAGAAAACATGTGTTTGGCTTTGAGTATTCAACATTGCAAACATTCCATTTACATGTGAAACCTTATCTTCCTCCACACATTTAGTTTGGTCGGTTTGTTGTATATCATATTAAAGTTGACCCTTTTGCCAATTTCTCACTCATTGTATGTCGACATGTATGACTAACATTTTAGACACATAGGTAGGCACAAATACAAAGAGAGTTCTAAACCATATTAAAGTTGTATATCAAAGAATCTTTCTATTTTGGAAGCATCCTTGTGCCAAAAGTAGAATTCAAGCATATAATGTTTACTACTCATTTGCATGGACCACTAAAAAGATAACGGTGGGGAGTGGGACTCTTGCACCATATAGACATGTTTGTTGAATGCATTGTACTTATATATCTATTGCTTGTTACATTGCTAACCAATTAAGGAGCTTGATAAATATCAAAGAAACTCACATTTTCTCTAGTTTAATAGATGCTTTAAAACACATTTTGTTTCCTAATGCATTATGTATACCTAAGGGCTAGATTAGGCTTTTCAAGAAAGAGAACAATTTTCCAAAGCCACCCGCAACAAATTGTAGAAAACGAGTGAAATTTACACAACCCACGAACAGATAATCAAATCACACAAACAAATCTTATTTATAAGATATGATCATTTCCATGCTTTTACGAATTTAACTCTTTAGAAGAAGGTTCTTTTGGGTTTTGTTTGTCTAGTCTCCCAAACCTATCTTCCATTGTGTATTGTGGACTACAGGTACCAAATTACATTCCTTTTTCACACTTGCTACATGGAAAATAAATGAAAATTTGTAAAATCATTCTAAAAGCGTGTTTGTGAAGGAAAACATGCGTTTGGCTTTGAGTATTCAACATTGCAACATTCCATTTACATGTGAAACCTTATCCTCCTCCACACATTTAGTTTGGTCGGTTTGTTGTCACATTTTGATCTGATATTCCGTTCAAAGACACGACACCTGCCAACTTGTGACGCGCCTTAAATTGACATTAGTAACCGCATTACACAACTTGGCCACCCACGATTATTCCATTCATATCAAAGGGAAAATACTTTTTCCTTTGTTTTTCGGCTACTCACGTCCTTGTCTTAACACAAGAATAATGGGTAGCTTTTGCGTCAAGCACTCGGTTGCTCTTCATAACACTTCAAAATGCAATCTTTTATTGGTCTTCCGTCACCTTTAGAAAAATCTTAGAACAAGTTATATCTAATTCCTTAACTTCCCTGAGACGCACCATGTGGGCCTAGACCCAAGCTTCAAATTTACACACTTGTCTATTTGGTGTTTTTTTTTCTCAATGTTAGTATGCTTTTAACAGTAGTTGTTGAAATTGAATATGTTTACTTGTATTCGATGGATGTTATACTGGTAATTATTGTAAAAGTTTGAAACATATTTCTAAAAAAATATAAAGTTTTTTAATATACTTCAATCCAAATTTCAAATTTACACAATTGTCTATTTAGTGTTTCAAAGTACACTTTAACAATGGTCGAAAAAATTATACTTAAAATTAAATATATTTAATTGTATTCAATAAATGACTTATATTAAATTGTATTTAAGAGATATCATACTAGTAATGTTCTTATGGTGCAAATTTTGTAATGGAATGCCTAAATATATCATCAATAATATTTATACGATTACAATAAAAAAGGCGACTGGAAAAGTCACCACCCAAAAAAAAGTTAGAAAGGCAATCGAAAAAGCCACAGATGACAATCAACAAAGGTCGAGAAAACATGGCACAAAAAAAAGGCCATAAAAGAAACCAAGTTACATTAGAACGAGCCCAAATAAATCGGGCACATGTATCAAAGCAACATTGGGAGTGATGACGGATCATCTTTGGGAGGGAGGCTCCCCAAACCAATTGGTTTCTCATTGGCACCTCTAGTGCAATCCAACCATCTGGATTTTGAGATTTGACAAAGGCACCATTATTCCCCATCTCGAGGAGGGGAGCCAACCATGGTAATGCCCCTAGAGCTAGAGATGGCCAAAGAGGCAAACCAACAATATTTTTTTCCCACACAAGTGACTAGCTCCAAACACCTCGTCGGAGAGATGGGCTCTAAACCGTCTTGTCAACGTGGTGGAGTAAAGGAGTGACCACGAACTAGGGAGTAATGGCGGATATGAGAACGGTTGTGTCATGCCTCGCCGAAAGCAGTAGAGGGCTTAGTCTTTTCGCATCAGTGACACCTCACTCATAGTGAACGACACGCTCCCCAGTGGTCGAGCAATTGCTACATGTACTAGAATTCCAAGTCCGCCAAGATATGCTTGAGTTTGGATTTGAAGAAACATGGAGTATATCACAATAACCTTATTATTAGTAGAGATTTGATGTGAAATATCATCATTACTAAAAATACGACATTTCTAGCTTTCTATACCTGAAAAGAATTAAAAATCCAAATATAAGCTATATAAGCTGACCAACTTGAGTGGTCATAAAAAAGGTCATTTTCCAAGTGAAAAGCTCGAGATGGACAAGTTAGAACAGTAAATGGATCTAAGACCGAGAAAAGCGGGAACGAGGGAAAGATCAAAACAAATGTTTGAAAGACTCGGGATGAGCACGCATTGACACTCTGGGGATTAGAAGCACCAATGTGTTTGAGTCTTTATCCCAAGGATAGGCTTTGATAGATAAAAACCCACAAAAATGGCTTATTTTTTACTCGAGTTTGGAATTCCAAACTTGAACAAGGCATGAGAGCCAACTTTTGGGTGAGGAACTTCAACTCTAGTGTGAGTTCAAATTGCGAAGAGATAAGGAAATGGGACTCGTTAACTGATACAACAACCTTAGGTTATAATGCTTAAATGATGTGTCAATATTCCACCCAATGCAGTGCAAAGTTGACATTAGAGGATGTGATCTTTTATTGAAAAATCACACGTTTATATATAAGAAAAGATAGTACACAGATTATTGTACAAAAAAATGGATGGAAAAGGCCACACCCCATAATGCTTGTCAAATCAAGTCAAGAAGGCCTCGAGAAAAATCCATCTCACCTTAAAAGGGAATTCAAAACTAAACATTATAAAAAAGTGTGCTTTTAAACCAAAAAGGTGCATGAAATAAAAAGCTCTATAGAATAAGGAGACCGCAAAAAAAAAGTTGTTGCGGCCGAACATGATGCTCTCAAGAGGAGAAGGAAAACTACCCATCTTGAACCCCTAACCACTAGTGGCATAGGTGTGGGTCATATCAAGGATGGGATCCCACCCATCGTTTTGTTGTTGTTATTTTTCTTCGGTAGTTGTTCATGGTGGTCGGAAAACATGGCCAATGCTAGATGCAGAATTTCCCTTAGGAAGGGGAACCCCACCCACTTTCGACACCGCCTTCGTTTCCTTTGAACCACTCAAAACATCCACCATTACGGTGAGGGAAGGATTTCAAGACCTAGGAGGGGAGTGGTGGTGTGGGGAGAGGATCTCCACCGACTTCTAGAACGATGCTTATGAAAACCCTGAAAAATGACCATGCGAGGGGGAACAATGGAGTGGTGAGTATAGAGGAACTTGGTTAACAACACATAGGGAATTAACACAAAGTGAGAGTGGGGATTGAAGGTATTCTACCGTTAGGCGTAATCTATCCACTAGCACTGGATCGAAGCATAACATTGGATATCACAATAACTTTATTACTCACATGGAAATCTCAATCCATAACATTGTTGTTAAAATAAGAAAAATTTATATCTTTCCAAATATGAAAAAGAATATCAACTCTAAACACTTGCTCATAATCATTGTATGTTATATGAATCATGGAAGAATCCCCCAGCAGAACCATATTCCAAGAAAAGAATTCAAGGATGAAAGGCTAGAAAAGTGTGAAAATCCACTTTTATGCAGATTAGTAATGCCAAAAGAACCAAAAGAGGTGCTTAATTAACTCTGGTTATTAGCAAGCAAGGAATGTAGGGTTAAGAACTCCCATATATTTGAGTATATATCCTACGTGGAAGCCCCGATATAGAAGGAACAATAGAAAGTGGATTTTTAAGGCTCAATTCATGTATTTCGGATGGTGTCAAACCTTTTGGCTCATGTCCCATCTTTGGATTTGAGATTCTAAAGATGAATTAACGAAACACTCGTAACATGCTTCGAGGCTAGAAGGTGATATCCGTTATGGGGTTTTTATCAGAAAGGAGGGTTGTAGATGGCCAATTCCAATCTTTCCACTAAGGCACACCATATAAGACCCTAATTTTATGAAGGTCAATCATTAGTTACAAATTTTGAGACTTCGAAATAGATTTTGTATCTTCCTCTTTCGCCTAGAATTTCATTTTAGCATATCTCATGGTAGCCAATCACGTGAAACTTTGAAGAAGATGTCACCATTACCCTATTTACCTTATTAAAAATTCGAATAGTCACCATGGTGAACAAGAAATTATGGAAATTAAGAATGGAAGACCACCAAACGGGGAGAGAGTTAATTGAGAGCCTGGATATGAAGTTATCCCCTACCCAAATGAGGTTGGTTTTGAGTAATTCCTAATATTTCCATGTAATTTTATTGACAAATGTGCCATATATATTCACTGGTGTTAGCAAAAACAAGAGGATTTGAAACCCTATATCTTTCCATGTTTATCGACCCATAGGAGTCCCTTAGGTGACATAATGTCCGAGAAGGAGTTTCTAAGCTTCAAATCCTTAAAAGCATCGAATAATCCATTTGACACCGAGAGTAGATATTTCAATCTTGATGTAAAGAAGTCCCAAACCTCTAACTTATTTAGTTCTATAGTATATTTCCTAGGAAAATCTATCGACCCTTTATGGCCTTCTAAGTTAGAACACAAGTCTCGAAAAGGTTTTCAAGTTTGGCATAAGATACTCTAGAGGGAGCCCAACGAGAAGAATAGTAGACAAGAGTAACATCCAAAAATTTGGATCAGATATGAAATTTCACTACAATATCTCGAGGTTTGGAACCCAATATGCTAACTTTTTTCCACACGTTGAACAACATATGACTACAACTCAGAAGGAGAGGCTCTGAAAGAAAAGGGTATGCCAAATAATTTTAATTGCACCCCAAGTTTAATCAATTTCTATTGGAATCCTTATAACCATGGAGGCTTGGGAGTGGGAGATTATATTATAAGCATTGGGTCTTCTTCAACTAGATAGCATAACGTGGAAGCGAAAAGAAAATATATTCAAGCATTCCATGACATTGTTGATTGAGGTTTCTTCCTTAATTAAGGTGAGAAAGGATTCATATGAAAAGTGGTTGACAATGAGTTGTTCAGATTAAGGAAGTTTGATACCTTTTACCAGACCTTGACAAGAGTAGATGACAAGTAAATAGTTGAATCCATTTGCTACTAAAATATACAAAGAGAGATTTAAGGGAATCCTCTCCATATGGATTTAAAAATACATATTATAACACAAAACTAGCACCCTCTACATAATCATGAATGAATAACAAAATTTTTAGGTAAGATGGGGATTTTCTCCAAGTGTGGGACCTTGCACCTTGAGACAAACCTCCAGAGAAGGTTGATTCCTCTACCTATTCTAATGCTAACACTAAAACTACCTCTAAGCTAAGCCTATTCTAACACATCCAAGTAACCAGGGAGAGAGAGACCTAGGAAAACATGAACAAACTAAGCTAAAACAGAGGTGATAACACCAAGAAAATGGGGATAGACACTCTCCATGAGGGAAAAATGAGAAGGAAATGGAGAAGGAGAGGGTAGACACATGTGTCATAGACCCAAAACTACATTTAACCCTTTATTTCTCACACAAAACACAACAAAGATGGAGAAACCTGCAAGAGAAACACATGCACAACACACCACAACAATAATAGAGAGGCAAGAATGTAATGAAAAACAAGTTAGGTAGAGAAATAATGACAAAAATAGATTTAATTGCAATAAAAGTATACACGGTCCATTGAATTTAAGGTAGAAGGCACAAAATGCATGCAAGAGTCCAAATCTGAGGTCTACAACTCCATGGAAGCTAGGAAAACATTTTTACATGGTAGCCTTTGCATTATGAGATGCCCAACTTTGTAAATGAGATGATTTTTCCAATATATAGCAAAAAGGAGAGAAAATGGGGGCAAGAGAGGGAAATGTGCCACTTTGAACCCAACCGCCAATAAATCCTGCAAGACCACATGGGTACCTATCAAATCCATTCCCCAATTACCTTCAAGATAGAGCATGGGAACCATGAAATAATAAATCTGGGTAGTTGAACTGTCAAAACTAAATTTCTTACCTCCCAACGCATATTTTCCTTTTTCCCTCAAAACAACATCATTTTTTACATTTCTTTATAACAAAATGAATCCCTCAACAAGAAGGTTCTAACACCACAACTTTTGTGCAATTTGTATCTCTGAGTCAAAAGTTATGGCCAAAAAACAAACTCCCAGTTAGCACAAGCATTGTTTCAAGAACAATTGGACCTAGGAATGTTCCATTTGGGCCTTAAAAATCCACTTTAATCATTTGTTCCTTGTGTCAAATAAATTGGGTTTTCGTGGAAGTGAAGGAAGCATGGAACAATCTCTTTTTGTACGAGTGGGTCCAATATTTTTGACTCAATATGTTATGGGTGGAGATGGCAGGTTTGTGGAGTACTAAGGGAACACGAGAACTATGCCTAGTGTGTTAATAATGTTCGATTTTCTTAACTCACGACTTAAGTGTTGAACCTTGCCTTATACCCCTATTGTATTTAGTGAACACTCGAGAATGTGGGAATTTTTTGGTTGTGCCTTCTAAACATAAATTTTCCGCCACGGTGCCTTTTAACCCCCTGTCCTCGTCAAATCGGTCGATGAAGCGAAGGAACCCGTGAATTATTCTAGAGGTTCCCCAAACCCCACCTTAACCGACTATATACGAGCTTTTCCCTTTCACTTCCTCAACTTTTGCAGAGGTTCAGAAACCTTGGGAACATGGGAATGTTCCAATAGTGCCCAAAAATCCGACTTATCGATACACTTCCCCTTGTCCTCCTCATCGGTAATTATGGGAAATCGGTGAACTCAATGAACATTAGAAAATTTCTATTGGTACTAACAAAACCCAAATTACCCGATTTTATTTTTAGTTCGGACAAATCATTGGAATAAGGAACAGGAGGAACAAATGAATAGTTCCGCATGTTCCTTTAAAGGTCGATTTTACTAATTCTTTCCCTATTTGACCCAATTTTACAATAATGGGTAAGTCCTTGGAATTTTAAGCTTTGTAAGAGGGGAAGTAATGCCCATAAAAGCGAGACTTTTCCCTAAACATTATTATTATCCTATTTTGCTAATTCTTTCCTCGTTTAAGTCTAAAAATGGGTTTGTGAGTTGTTAAAATAGCCTTGGGGTATTATGAAGAACAATTTGGCGACTCAATGGGGTTATTTTCTTGATAATAGAATATCATTGGTCTTAAAGCATCCATTAGGCATGGATTCAACTGAAAATACTTGAAAGTTGATCTAAAAGTTGAAATTCTTACCCATGAACCTGTATGAAGCACTGCATGGACTTAGAGCTGATCTAGAACTACATACTTTTGCTCTTAAAAGCTGATTTCTTGGGATTTATGAATGAAACTTGAAAATTGTCCCAAAACTATAAATTTTTTCCAAGAAAGGAGCATGGAGAACTCTTATTTTCAACTTATTTTAGGGGGTTGAAATAATGCACCTTGTAGATGCCCCAAAACACCTTATTTCCACCTTGGATCCTGCTTTGAACTAGAGTGTGCAACAAAAAAAAAGGGCATAAAAACTATGTACAAACATGGAAAATCATACATGCTCTAAGTGGAAGTATGCAGAGTGTGCACAAGCACTTGTTTTGCAATAAAAAAACCTAATCTAATCTTACTCTAACCAAAGGCAAAGGAAGCTAAAAAAATCCAACAATTGGTTAGGAGAAATAAATTCCCTTCCTTACAAAATTGGACCATGTGATCAATTTGGAAATAAACATGGTATTTAATGAGAGTGGAAAACTATCTTGAAATGTATTTCCTTCCCATTTCTCAAATTACCAAGTGAAAAGAGAAATAATACCTCCTCAAGTTTCTTTGCATTTGGTTTATGGAGGTGTTGAAGATGATCTTTTATTTCTTGATGATCTTCCTCATGCTCTAAGGTAAGCATGACTGATGGTAACTCTCTTTTTGGATCTAGAATAGCTAGATATTTGATTGGGAAAGCTTTCCTTGAAAATGATTGGTTGGTCCTTGTGATTTTCCCATCTTCTTCACAATTAGTTCCAAGACTACAGTTGGTAGAGACACTTTCTTCATCATTGTAGATTCTTGCAAGATGGTTTGAACTTTTTCTTACTTGCTCTTGTACAAATATCCTTGTTTCTACACTTCCATTATCATCCTCTTCATCAAACAAAAGAGTCAAGAAGCTCAAACTCACCATTTACTTCATCAAGAATTTTGTTTGAAATATGAATTGTGCTTTATTTTTCTTCTTCTAACAACTATTCCTCTTTCATGATGATTTCTAATTTGGCAATGAATTCCTCATCCTCAAACAAGAAGTCATACATGTCAAACTCACCATCTACTCCATCAAGAAGTATGTTTGCAAGTTGATTTAGGTTTTTTTCTATTACTTCTTGTGCAAAAATTTGGTTTCCACCTTTGCATTGTCATCCTCTTCATATTCCTCTTTTGTCTCAATCTAAATTTCCTTTAAGGGCGTAAAAATTTCTAGGCATGCAAGGCAATGAGGATCATTGAATTATATTATTTCACCTTTCCCACTTATAATCTCCTCTTCCTCCATATGAAGATTTATTTGAATAACATGCTCTTCATTCATCTCCTCATACCCAAACAAGAAGTGTGACATTTCAAAAGAATTCTCTTCCCCACTATGAAGATCCATCTCAGATCTTCATCTCTAATCTTCTCCTTTGTATATTTCTCAATGAAAACAATAGGGGCTCTTTAAATGTTTGGGGAATTCCTTCCACTATGTTATCATAATCATCCCATCCTCAACAAATATATCATGATTAACAGCAATGGAACTCACCTCAACTAATTTTGATGCATTTGTAGGAGGTTGACTGATAGCTTCTTGATGATGAACCTCCTTGGCTTCAAACCCTTGGCTCTAGTTCTTGAAACTTTGAATTTGTTTTGCTTCGTTTGGTTATTTCCCAATCTACCCCTCTAGGAATTCATATGCATATTCATGTCCATAAGGATGAATAATAAAACCTTTTTCCATGAAAGGTTTAACATATTATTTTTGAAGGAATGGGAAATCAAGAAACCAAGTAGTTGGACACTCAGTTTGCAAGTTAATATGTAGTGCTTCATGGTTTAAAATTGGTTCTTCATGATGTTTGGGCACATATAAATCTGATTTTATGAAGTGGGGGAGGGATTGAGATCTTTGTTGAGTTTGCAAAGGTCCAAATGCAAGATTTTCTTGTGTAAGATAATGATCGGGAATTAAAGCTTTAAGGAAACTAGGAAGTTGAATCTTGGGCTTAAAGTGTGTAGTTTGGAAAGAATAAATGGGAGGGATATATGATGGTAGTGGGGGATTTCACCATTGACAGGGTTCCCTACAACTAGATTGGTGAGCCTCCATTAACTCAACCCACATTGATATTTGAGGAGACAACTTAGTCTTAAAATCTAGCTTCTGTTGAGGGTTGAACCAATTTAGCATAGGACCAATCCATGGATAAGGCTATCTAAGACCAATTTGAATTGTCTTCATCTCATATGTAGCTCTTTTTTGTACCATGTTTGCCTCCATTCTTAGAACCTTGAAATTTAAATCATCTTCGGTCATGAAACTTCCCCAAAATCAACATAATCCTATTCTTGAACATCACCATGGTAACTTGAACAACCATATGGATAAGTGGGAGTTGGGTCATATACAGATTCATCATGATAAGCCTCATAAAATTGATTTGGAAGGTAGTTTTGAAAAGAATGAGATAGAGGGAATTGATACTACTATTGAAATTAAGGGTTCCACTAAGGAAATGAAGTCATGATTTCATAACTTCATGGAAAAGAGGACTGAAATGATGTAAAGGTGGTCTATTGATTGAGAAAATGGGTTTTGGATCAGTGGAGTCACTAGATGTGTTGAGAACTACCTCCAAAGGTTGAATACCATCAAGAACACATCAATATCGATGGTACAAAGATGTAAATTGCATTAAACTAATCCCACTACAGTACCATAATGTTATCACAAAAATTCGCAACCTCTATATGATCATGAATGAAAATCATAACTTTGAGGTAATATGGGATTGTCTCCAAGTGTGGGACCTTGCATCTTGAGACAAACCTCTAAAGAAGGTTGGTTCCTCTACCTATTTTAATGCTAACACTAAAACTACCTCTAAGTTAAGCCTATTCTAACACATCCAAGTAACCAAGGAGAGAGAGGAGGAAAAATGAACAAACTAAGCTAAAACAAAGGTGATAGCACCAAGAAAAGGGGGATAAACACTCTCCATGAGGGAAAAATGAGAAGGAAATGAAGGAGAGGGAAGACACATGTGCCACATACAAAACTACATTTAAACCTCTATTTTTCACACAATACACAACAAATATGGAGAAACCTGTAAGAGAAATGCATAAACATAATACCTCAATAATAATGGAGAGGCAAGAATGCAATGAAAAACAAGTTAGGGTAGAGAAATAACCACAAAACCAGATTTTATTGCAATAAAAGTATGCACAATCCAATAAATTTGAGGTATAAGGCAAAAAATACATGTAAGAGTCTAAATTTAATGTCTGCAACTCCATGGAAGATGAGACACCATTTTAACATGTTTCCCTTGCATTATAAGATGTCCAATTTTACAAATGATATGATTTTTCCAATATATAGAGAAAAGGGAAGAGAAAGAGGGGGAAAGAGAGGGAAATGCACCACTTTGAACCTAACCACCAACAAAATGTAGTAAATCCCTACATGACCATATGGGCACTCACAAAGCCATTCCCCATGCCATTTTACCTTCGAGGATAGAGCATGGACACTATGAAATAATAAATTTAGGTAGTTGAACTATTAAAACTACATTTCTTAATTCCAAACCCATGTTTACCTTTTTAGCCCTCAAAATAACATCGGTTTTTACATTTCTTAATACCAAAATGAATCCCTCAATGAGGTAATTCCAATGCCACCACTTTTTGCAATTTGGAGCTTTGAGTCAAAATTTATGGAAAAAAACCAAATCTCAATCGGCCAGGAGACAGGTCTTTAGGAGAACAAATGGAACTAGGAATGTTCCATTTGGGCCTTAAAAATCTGATTTAATCATTTTTTCCTTAGGTCAAAGAAATTAAGTTGTCGGGAAGTGAAGGAAGCATGGAAAATTCCCATTGTACTGGATTAGAGCCAATATTAATGACTCAATGTGTTATGGGCGGAGATGCCGAACTTGCGAATGTACCAAGGGAATATAGAACATGTTCCCAGGCACGTCAATAATGCCCGATTTTCTTGACCTACCCGAACTAAGAATTGAACCGTGCCTTATAACCCCATCATATTTTTGTGAATGCTCACAATGTGGGAACGTTCTGGTTTTTCCTTTCAAACATGAATTTTCTACCACAGTGCCCTTTTAACCCCCTTGTCACCAATCGGCGAAGTGAAGGAACCCATGAATTACTCCGGAGGTGCCTCAAAACCTCATTTTAACCGATTGTCGATGGTTTTCCCTTTCAATTCATCATATTTTGGGGATATTCATGGAACCTTGGGAACAAAGGAATGTTCCAACAAGTGTCCCAAAATTTGACTTACCTAATACATTGCCCCTTGTTCTCCCAACGGTAATTGCAGGAAATCAGTAAAATTGATGAACATTGGAACATTTCCTTAGTGCCTAATGAAACCCAACTTACCCAATTTACTTTCAATGTGGGCCAAGTGATGGAACAGGGAATAAGAGGAACAAAGGAACATTTCCTCTTGTTTCTCCAAAGGCCGATTTTTCCAAAATTTTCCCTATTTAACCCAATTTTGCTAAAATGGATAAGTCATTGGACATTAATATTTACAAGAGGGGAAGTAATGCTAGAATAATTTATGATTTTCCCCTAAACATGCATTCTACCCAATTTTTCCAAGTCTTTCCCTTCCTAATTCCAAAAATGGGTTTGTGAGTTATTATAATAGCTTGGGGATATTTTGGACAACAAGACCAAATCTGGAGTATTGAGCTCCATTTATGGAAATGCAACCTCTTGCATCTTAAAAAATCATATTAATAGAATACAAAAGTGAGGTCCAAAACTGAGGGATTAAAGCATGAAAATTATAAAATCCCATTCTATCTTGCCATAAGCTTTTTCAAAATCAATTTTCACTACAATATCTTTTTAATCAGAAGCCCTATCCCATTTCATGGCTTCCCAAACTACAATAACATTGTCAAGAATGTACTTGTGTTGGATGAACCCAATATGTTCACTACATACAATGATGGAAAGGAGATGCTTGAGTTTGTTAGAAAAATATTTTTCTATGATTTCTTAGGAGACATTGAGAAGAGTAATGGGCATCCAATTATCAATCTATTCAAGGTCACTAGCTTTAGGAATGAACTTGATGTTTCCTTTATTAAGAGGTTCCCCCAAAGTGTTATAGGTCATGAATTTTTGGTATAACTTGTGTAGATCAAGGCCTATATAGTCCCATAGGGTTTGATATACTTCACAAGGGAATCCATCAATACCATGGGCTTTATCTAAATCCATTTGCATAACTACTTATATCATATCATTTACACTGAGGGGTCTGTCATAGGTAACTATTTGGGATTTCGAAATCTTGCAAGGGACCTCTTGGAGAAATTTTGTGAGAGCATCCTCTCTTTCAAGTGAGGAAAGATGGGAAACAAAAAATTCATGATAATGATGGAAAAATTCTTGCAGGATGTATGGACATTTGGTAGGTATAACATTGACTATTTGAATGGATTTGATTATACCAACAATATGGTGAAATCAGTGAATTGAAAACAAACACTTTGGATGTTCTATCTCCAATTTTTAGCTGATGTAGCATTGCTCTGAGTTGGGATCCTCAAGCTTTATAGGATTCCTCCACCTTAAGCTTGTGCCATTCATGAGCCACTTTCTTTTGAAGAGGGATGTTAAAAGGGGAGCTATTGAGATCCTATAAAATCCATTGGAATTTGTTATATGAATCTTCATGAGCTATCTTTCTAGAAATGGCCTCTTGTTTCCCATAAATACTAAGAAACATGGTGGTTCTTTAGATGGCATCAACCCACCATTCAATCCAAATTGTATCCCCTATGGGTTTGGGAACCAGTTCTAAAGCTTTGTGACATTTCCTAAAGTTTCTCATGTTAAAGGTGGGCAAAGTGTTGAAAAAGAAAGGGGACCTTTTTTATTTTTAGTCGGGAGCATTCCAAGTGATGCAAAATTAGATGGGTTGGTGGTTAGAAAGTAAGGTAGACTCATCCACAAAATTTGGTTTGTTATTGATGGAGGAAAGAGAGAAAAGGTATTTCTTAGAAAAAGAGCACATTTTAGCTATTTTACTACTCTATTCTTCCCTTGCTGAAAATTAGACCAAGTGAACCAAGAAACATTGGAATCTTTCTTGCGATGGTGATTTCAGTCATAAATATTGATCTTGTGCCACATGTAGACCCAATATTCTCACTCCCCGACACACCACAACATAGGGAGGAAACCCTCTTTATCTTCATTACATTCAACCATGTTGAAATCTCCACATAGAATCCAGTGGGCATCTAGACGGGAATCCACTAGCCAACGCCAAAAAAGAGCTCACTCAACCACATCATTAGAAGCATAAAAGTTTTCCAATCCAATGATACGCCCACCAAAATCAAAGAGGGTCCATATGATGTGATTTTTTAATATGAAGTATTTTTATATAATTTTTAATAGAAAATATTTTATTATGGAATTAGTTAATTGCCATGATATTATGGTATTAGTTTTTTATTTATTAATTTTTGATATGGACTAATTAATTACTACAATGTTAGTTTATTAAAGTATTTTTATATATTTGATGAAGTGTTGATGGGTTGGTAAAATAGGTTGCTTGTTTCCCGCTCCACCTAGGTTCAACTCTTGTTAGGTGCATGTCTTATTGGGCCATATAAACTTAAATTGAGGCCATGAATGGACAAATGATGCGACTTTGGGTTGTTTGTAGCAAAATGAAGTGAATTTGAAGTCAAAGGTGGATAAATGCTCTATGGGTTCATAGCTCACGGTTTACGAATCCAAAAGAAAGTATTTTTATACGAAAAGTTGTTTTGACTATAAAATATTATTATATTAAATTATATTCATTGTATACCATACTAGTAATTGTGCAAAGTAGACACTAGGAGATGTGATTGATTTTAATATAAAGTATTTTTATATAAATAAATAAATATAAAGTAGTAAAGTATCATTCGATTTTTAGTTATTGTGGTATTAGTGTATTTAGTAAATTTTCATATGGAATTAGTTAATTGCTATGGTATTATGGTATTAATGTTGTGGCTATTAATAATTGGTATGAACTAATTAATTACTATACTTATTATTTTTTAAAAATTAAAATTATAAATTTTTGACATTATAAATAAGATAAACATGATAAAGAGATATTTCGGGGAAAAATATGTGTTGATTGAAAAACTAGCATATAGTTTTTCCAAAAATCTCTCTATCATTTAAATAGACTGTAAAAGAATAAAATATCTAAGATAAACATGTTAGCTGATGTTGGATGATGTGATATATACGAAAAGCAATAATAAAATAATAATAAAGATAAATATGGTGGTATGAGACGAGTTGTTCATCATGTAAAATTTGACACATTATAAATAAGATAAAAATGTTAGTTGATCTTTGGTTGATGTGATAAGTCCTAAAAATTATAATAAAATAATAATTAAGATAAAAATGTTAATATGAGACAAGTTAATCATGGTATTAATTTATTTGTATGTTAGTTTTATAAATTTTGACATGCTAAATGGAATATCCAGAAATAAGACCTCAAGGACTATTCTATTTTCTTCTTATGTCAAACTTTAGAGTTATTAAAATATATTCAAATATAATAAAATATGATTGGTTAAAAAGTTGACCTTTTGGCAATAACAATAAATAATGTGAACTTAACTCTTTCTCTTTCCCTTTCTTTCCCCTTTTTTTCTTTTTAACGCATCATAAAATTAACTAGAAAACAATAATTTATTAATATAGATAAGTCAATGACATTTATCAAAAATTATTGAGAGATCAATTTTAAGGTGCATATCTTAGATTTGTCACATACCACATTAATTAATGACTCTATTATTTTCTTATTTCCATTGATTTGTGATATAAGACCTTAATCTAGCTACACCACTAAGTTTGACTCAAAAAAATATATCCCAACAAAAAGTGAGCTTCAAACTCCACATTATGGACATGATATTAAAAATTTTCAACCAAATTCTTTAAGAGAGATTTGAGAAAAAAGGTTTAAGTGAATGGAAATTTGAAGGTTGAAATTTCCCAGAGGATTCAATGAATCTCAAACTAAAAGTTAGCCATTAATTGTCAACTTATAATATGCCTTTCAATTTAATAACATATATATTAACATATTAATTATAGATAAGAGTGATGTTATTACAACGGTATTAATATGTAGTTTAGTATAGAAAATTTTAATACATGAAATTTCTAGTATGATTTGACATTCAAATTTCTATGAAATTTATGAGAGTTGTAAATTGAAGGAATGTAATGGTGGTGTTTCTCTATAAGGGTTTTGTGTGGATACTTTCTAAAGAATTTTAGTCTATCAAACCTATCAATTTTTAATCAAGCTAGGCAATAATTTTGAGCTTTATTGCACATTTCCCCCTAAGTTGGTCTTTACTCTACCCATCGGGTAGTTTTTTTTAAAACATTGCTATATTAATGGTTTCCTCCACAAAAATCGGGGAAAATTTAAGGGTCCCTTAAAAAAATCCTTAGAAAATATTTGGCGAATATGTGAAAATTATCTTTCGCACGAATGGTGAATATCAAGACATCATGACATCACTATTAAATTCTACCAAATAGTAGATTTTTATATGCTACTGGCGGTCGGTAGCATAGTTTATGCTATTGGCCGATAACATATAGTATGTTGTTGGCCGATAGCATATTTTATGCTACCGGATGACAACATATAGTATGCTTTTCGGTCGGTAGCATATACCGTGAGTAGCATTTCTATGCTACCGGTGACGACATACTATATGTTGTCGGTTGGTAGCATAAAAAAATGCTACTGATCGATCTGTATTCAAGCAAATTTTGAATTCCTATTTCACGAGAATGACAAATTGACCCCTAAAATTGACTTGCACCCATAAAAGTTTTGTGAACTGTTCCTAACTGGTACCCTAAAAATTCACCAATTTCAAATTTAAAAACCGAAATATTCATGAATTAACAAATATTCGCCTACTAAAATTTTCCCGCAACAAATTCATAAAATGATGCATATTGCATTATAATATTTATAAACAACCATGGTAATTGAAGAGAGAAACAAAATTCATCCCAAAGGTGAAGCACGAGATGCTAGTTCTAACCTAGAAACTCCTTTTCCTAATGTTATTCTTGATTTGATTAAATTTAATAAGGCATGCCATTAGTATGAATTTTTCACTTTGGGTTGTTATTTTGAGGTTCGAGTCCCCTTAGAAGGCATGCTCAAGAAATATGATATAACTACTAGCAACCTCATGATGTCAATCTTGAGGGTGTGTAAAATATATACAAAGGCATTTTTCTATTTAATTTTTTTCTAATCTTGACCACGTAGTTCCATTGTCAATAATTGTCTATGATTTATCCACAAGACTCTTGTGGTGTTTTTTAATTAGAACAAGTACTTAGGTGCTAAAGTAATCCAATCTTGAAATCATTTTTGGATTGAGTTTCTTGATACCCTTCTCTCCTTTTCGGATTTTTGGATAATCTCATTAACCATTAGGGTATTTTATCTATCACAATAAGCCCAATTTTTATGTGGTTCAACTTCATTAACGAGTATGTAAAGATCCAAAAACATAAAATATACAATAGACATCCAAATTAGGGACATGCAATTTCTTAGTGCATGTTTTACATTAATATCTTAAACACATTCTTTTGCTACTAATCCTTAGACCACATGATTTGAGATGTCCCCCGATGGAAAATTATCGACCGATTTCACTCAAAAAAACTCAAGTAAAACCAAACCCTCTATCTTCGATGGAAATGGTTGAACTATTATTACAAATAAAAGGAAGTGCTCGGCCTATCATGACACAAAATAATCACAAAATGTAGTGTAGAAACCCACGATTGGTGGTCGAACTAGAAAATCAAATTCCAACAGACAATAAATTATTATTTTCATAATACAAGTGATGGTTTCCATCTTATGCATTATGCATGTTTCTAATCATGAAACTGGTCATGAATGAGCGATCATGTTGCTTGTGTGAAATCTTTCACATAAATCATTCATGGGGATCATAATTATTCCATTTGGTTGTGTGGACCCTCTTTTATTTTCATAGCCAACTGTTTTAAATTTCTAATCAATATGCCCCCAATAATGTCTTGGAAAGGAATATTTATTAAAGGTGGCTTTCTAAATCACTCTTGGATTCTCACTAGATCATCTATGGGTAGAATCCATAGAGGAAAAATAAGATTACATGTATATGTGTCGGTGTGTTGGAAAATGAGAGGCCTAGTTCTACATATGGAATAAGTTTGGAAGTTTTTACCCCATTCATCCTTGGCATGTATTTTTTCCTTAACTTGGATCACCTAGTTTAACTTTATTCAAGGCCAAGATAGAATTGTCAAAATATTAGATAGTGCACTTTTTGTAAAACAATATTTGTTTTCTTTTTCTAACTTTTATGATGGGAATATTAGTGTTGTTTATGGTATTACATGTTAGAGCCATATTCCCATTCTCTTTTATAATGAAAGGTCCACTCTATGGGATATTCTAGTTAAAACTTAGTTATACCTCAACATTATCCATCTCAAGCATTAGTGAATTGTGTCTCATATCCGCAAGATCTCGAATCTAGTTCCTAGACATAAGAAAACTAACTCGATTAATTAGTGGTTCAATACTGTCACTCAAACCACATCCTTCATTATAATTTATGGAAAATAGGAAACCATATTCCATAAACATTCTCATGATCCATCATACCATGAATTCATTAGAGCTTCATAATATATCAATCTCTCCCTTTTCAACGCGTGTCTGCAAATTCAAGCTGCTCAATCTATACACAAGCTTAAAATTGAAGAAGCCTACAAATCTAACGAACTTTATCTTATAAAAAGAATCCATTGGTTTAAGAGTAGAGGATTGGGTAACTAAATAATTATTTTACCTTCTAAATAATTAGAGATGTCATGTTAAAAATGACCACTGACAAGGCCCCTATAATTCATGGTTCTACTTGCAATTTTACCGAACCCTATGGGATGTAAAGATGATAATACACTTAGTATTTTTGCACTCTAGCTTCTGAAATGGTTGTGCATTTGGTGGGAATAGGCTCAAAATCTAATGTATTTTCTTTTCTTTTTTTTAATGAAAATGGACTTGTATTTTCCTCTGGAAAAAATAAAGAAAATCAATCAACATAATTTATCTATAGTTGCATGAACTTATCATGTACAAAAATGGATTTGTGAATGCATGACCACATGTGACAGTTTAATGTATTTCTTTATATGTGATCCCATGCGATACTCTAATACCTAAGTTACTTATTCATAAATATATAGTTTCTACTCCTAATCCTAGTACATCTACACATGTTGATTTTAGTGGGTCTCTCCCTCCTAGGCCTCCTTCTCATTCTCCTATTGTATATGCTACCTCTAGTGGGTCTATTCGTCTTAGGCCTCCAAACTAGATATTTTATTGTACATATTACTTCTAGTGGTTCTCACCCTCCTAGGAATCCTTCTAGGTCTCCCATTGCAAATACTACTTCTAGTATGTATCTTCCTTCTAGGACTCCTACCAAGTTTCTATTGCACATACTAGGGCTCCTATGTATATTATACATCCCTAGCCTTCTAAGAACTACCCTTCTCTTGCTAAAAATGTGAAAAATTTGAGGCCCGATCCTCCTTTAAATTATGGGTCTATACCAACTCCAAATGATGATATCATCGGGAATATCTTGGGCTACCTTATTTTTATACATAGATAATTTCAATTCTACAAAAGCATTCAAATAATCGGATAACACAAAAACAATCAAATATTTAAAAATAGAAAATCAAGACCTATTTATGACTAGATCGGATAGCTTGTTCATGTACATAAGTTGTTTTTCATACTAATTTGATAGATAACATATTTTCTATATACTCTTTACACACATTTTTACAAGGTATGTTGAGCTCGAAGTAGGGAATAAAAACTACTACATGATAATAGGTTTCATCCTAGACACTTTCCAATTGACCACGATCTCATGGGGGCATCACCCACACTATACAATTATTTTTCGTTATAGTTACTTTCACTTCCTCATTATGCTCAATTGATTATATTTTGTATATGTTATCTTTTGAACTAATTGTACAAACACATGTGTCTTATGTAGCATTGGCTTATCTTTCTTTATGTGCTTCATGGCTATTTTTTAAAGACTTTCTTGATTGTTTTTTTTTATGTATGCGGCCTACAACCTTTTATATGTTTGTTTTAAAACACTTATGTGTCCCTTGGTTGAGGCTTCTTTAGCCTTTTTCTTTGTCTTGTGTGGGTGACACCTTTATGTCCATTTTTGTGACTTCTTGGGCCTTTTATGTGACTAACATATATGAATTTTTTTATTATTGGTTAATGGTTTTGAAGGTACCATACCCTACACTACAAAAAGGCTCAAAAGACAGGATAGAAAATGAGAGCAGAGTGGTTTTTTTATATGTGGGGGCCACACCCCAACAACAAAATCCCAAGAAGAGATAGATATTATTATAAAGACAAAGCCAGGGGCCAACTAGCCTACAAGAAGCCCAACTACAAACACAAAACAACAAAACCGTATCACCAAAACCTCACTAAAACAAAGTAGCAAAGAACTAGTTAAGAGACTTGTTAAAAAAATTGAGCAATCTTCAGGACCTTATAGAGGTTGATGGCAATTTGCATATCAACATCTTGACTACTCTCAAGCAACAAACTTCTTCTTGATTCTTCGATTCTTCCAAGTTGTTCATGGGATACAACTTACATAAAAAATCTACTTGACATGGATTTGTATGAAATCAAACACAACCCTATGAATGGAAAATTGGTTGATTTTCTTGTTCTCAACATGTTGAACTCTTTCCTCCAGGAGTTGAGCTGGTTGGTTAGAGTTTCAATTCTCTCTTCCAGTCTTGAAAGAGTGGAGGGGTCCAAATTTTCCTTGTTACCTTCCTTAAGAAGGAAGTCCACATTGTCTTTTATACATTTTATAGCCTCGACCTATTGCTTCAATTGCATTGTTAAAACAGAGCTTGCAAGAGAATCAAGAGAAAACTGATTGATAGCCATAAGATTTTCATCCCACATAATTCCTTTTCCCTTATTGTTGCTACACATGACTCTTTTAGCCGGGGGGATTAGAGGTGGGTGGCCTAAAGTTGGGGTTTTTGGAACAGATCATGGGTTGTTGAGGAGGGGGTAGAGGGGGATAGGATCATTGGCCACAACATCAAGGAAGTACTAGTGCAGAAGGAATATCACTCCTTGATGAAGAGGAAGACTCCTCAAATGGGCTTGAACATCACGTACCAATTTCTCAAGAGAATGCAGAATATAGTAAGGAAAACTAACCTTGGAAGCATGCCTAAAATGGTTTAGAAGGACCAAATGATGGAGCAGCTAAGTTGAAAATTGTCCTTCTAAGGTGATGTACCGCACAACCATTTTATCAACTTCACCATACGGGGGATAGAAGAGTAGAGAATACTAGACTTCCCAATCTGTAGAGCTTCATCTCCCTCCATAAATCATTTCTCCTCGGCATCCTTGTCAAATTTGTTATGATAGAACTTAACCCCTTCCATACTTAGACCAGTGATGAAAGAGATCAGGCTCTCGGTGATGGTAAATTCTTTTCCCTTGAAAGTGATCACCATGTCTTTCCATTTACTGAGATAAAAATGAGAGAGATGTGTATATCGTGACCTCTTATTCTTTGCATAAACTCTGTGAAGCCATCCATGTTTAGGGCCTGCCATAATTTTGCATTTTGTTTCTAGGATGGATCACATATAGGCTCCACTCTACAAGGAGGTCCTCCCATTTTGAAATTGGAAATCGCAGATAGAGCAATGACAACCTGGTCATAGCTAGGATGTGGTCTTGTAATAAGTAGTGATGCCTAACTCGAAAGAAGAATATCGAAACATAGGACTTGCAAGGAATTCAAAACTTTCCATCAACACTGCAAAAATTTTTAACAACACTTCTATCAAAGCCAAGGAACAATAAACAATGAAAAAGGATCCGTTTGGAAGAGATAACTCTTGAATGCTGGGAGTACCAAAAATCCTTTCTCCACACGTTCCAAATCCAATGCCTTAGAATGATTAAAAATCTAGGTGGCCTTGGCTTCTTTAAAAATGATTGCTCTTTTTGCGAGAGAGATATCCTCATAATCATGTCAAATTTGGAATTTATTATTAATGATGCCATCATTAGCAAGTGCGTCATTCGCACTATTCCCCTCTCTATAAACATGGCGAATATTGATATTATTGAAACATTTACATAAGACCTTGGCTTCATTTATAAAATATTTTATGGTCCATCTGGGGGGTTGAGAGCTTGTAAAAGTTGTTTATAATGTTCATAGAGTCTCCCTCAATAATTAAATTGCTCACCTTGAGATCCCTGACAATTATGATTCCCTAGAGAGTGGCGAGGGCCTCAACATAGTGATTTGATTGTTTTCCCATAAGACCTACATAAGTAGCAATGGGGTGTCCATGATGGTTTCTAATTAGACCACCACCACCAATTTCATCGGGGTTACCCTTAGAGGCCCCATCAAAATTAAATTTGTATTATCCTTCATGTGGGAAAATCCACCTTTAAATAGAGCCCTATCAATGTTAGAAGATAGAATTTGACCCTACTAAATTTCAATATTCCAAGTACTTAAGAACCTTTCCTCTTCCTTGGGATACTTAGCATTCTTGGGAGGCTTAAATTTTAAAATGTTTTCCTTGGTTGTAACCATGATTTCATTAAGGATCCTTTTGATGGATTTTCTAGTATCTCGAAAATGAGAGAATTGTGAGCCTTCCAGATTCTCCAGATAGTGTGTGGAAAAATAATCCTCCAAAACCTCCTAAGCAAGCCATGTTTGAAAGGAGGTTGCCACTATTCCCAAGATTGAACAATATCATCCAAAAATGACCATTCTATGCCAAATCTACTAAAGATAAGCTTCCATAAAGCAACAACGGTAGAGCAAAGTATAAGAGAAGGTGATGGATAGTCTCATTCTCTTTTTTACATTGGTAACACCTATTAGGCATGGTGGATCCCCTCTTAATGAGGTTATCAATGGTAAGGATACTCTTGTTCAAAACTAATTAAAGGAAATGATTGATTTTGGGAGTGAGTTATTTAAACCAAATCTTTCTCCAAGGAAAGCCACGAGGAGTTTCATTAGCATAAAATTGGTACCTGGTTCTCACCGAGTAATCTCCATCAAAGAAATGAGACCAAATAAACTCATCTTTAGTTTGTATCTGGCTGATTGGGATGTGGCTGAGAATTTTTGTAAATCCATAATGAGATCTTTATGATTAGAAATAACAAAGTTTAAAGTCTTCCATTGAGGTCTTCCATCAATACTACAAATATAGTCACTGACATTCTACCCAATAGTCGTTGTGAAGTTGTTTTTGAGTTACTCCTAGTGACAGTTGTTTCTAAGATTGTGGAAATTCGCCTAGATGTCTTTCTAGAACTGAATATCCTCCCCATTTCCTAGATTCCATTTACAGCCAGCCTCTAGATATTTTCTAGTCTTAACCATATTTTTCCAAAAATAGAGCCACTTAGATGAGTAACATTCTTAAGAAAATCTTAGGCTTTACCTTGATCAAGATATTTTTCTCTGATAAGATCATTCCAGGGGTGTTCTTCCTTTAGAAGCCTCTAGCTCATTTTGGAGAAAAGATAAACATTCATTGTTTTGATATTTTTGATTCCTAATCCACACACTCTTTTGTTGGTGCAAGCCTTATCCCAAGCCACTAGATGGAATCTATTTTCTCCTCAATTACCATCCACAAGAATTTATTTTGAATTATCTCAATCCTATTAATAACAGTAGTAGGAATAAAGAAAAAGACATGATGTAGATAGGAAGGTTTTGTAATGTGCTCTTAATAAGAAGGCATTTTCCTACACTAGAGAGAATGCCCCCTCTAACAAGTAATCTTCCTTTGGAATGTCAAGTAAATCATTCCAAACACCGATGGATACTTTGTTAGTACCTAGAGGAAGACCAAAATAAGTGGTAGGGAGAGAGTTAATTTCACAACCCAAGATCTGAGCATTTTTCCTTTGCCTTCATATGACATATATGACATTTTTGTGTACTTTTACTAGTTTACTATTACTTGAATCGTATTATTTTACTACCATACATGATTGCTTGTGTGATTATCTCTTTTGTATTTTATTTTTATCTTTATGTGTCATGGTTTACACCATGTGCACCCTTTTAGAACAAGATCTAAACAATGGCCACCATGACATCCTTCCATGTGATCCAACATAGATTGTTTATTTGAGTCACGCACTCTTCTACCATAGCTCATATGCCTCAAAACAAGAGGAATTCATTGAGGTATAATATACATATAGAAATGATATAGATATAATCTAGGACTCGAAACAAATTTATATAGGGCACAAATCCACGAAAATAGGAAAAAATATAAAACCAATAAAAATTCATATTGGTATAGAGCCATCCACTAAGGAATGAAATTGTAGTACACTATGGACCAAATTAAACATTTTAGTCCTATGAAAATTCATAAGAAATTTCATAATTATCATATTTTCATAGGAATTTATTGGTTTTGATAAAAATTTAGATACAAATGACACATTTCATAGAATAATACAAAAGACATGAATAATTCATTGCATCATTTAGATACATTTATTGATACATAGTTTGGGGGCACGAGCCTTAATCTCATATTTCTTATTTGACATTTTAATTATTAGACTTATTTATCACAAAACATGATGGGGTCATGGGCCATCCATTCCCTTTTGAATTTTTCTATTATGAAATTGGGTCCAGATCTATCTACAATGTTGTGGTACATGGGATTGTAACATATAAAAGTGGATAGATAGTTTTTAGGTTGTTCTTCCTTCCTCTCTTTCTTTGTGTGGGAAGATATTAGAGCGTCTAGATAATTTATAGAGTTCTCTTCCCTCTTTGCATGGTTCTTTGGGATAAATGTCTTGTTATACCTCTTTTCTATGTTGGATCGAATGCATTCTTGACCCATCTCATACTCTAGTAAATTTAAGGACTAATCACCCCAATCGTTCATCAGCTCAAACACAAATTAGAATTTACAAGAAAAATAGGAATAGGAATTCCTCCCCCATCAAAATGAACAGGCATATTCCTTCCATGTTTTGTCTCTCTTTACTTTACTATAAAAAATTAAAAATTTCAAGTTACTCATACAATATTTAAATTTGAGTTATAGTTCAATTTATTTTATGGACATTGACTACACTTTGTATTATAGTTTTGACAATGGAATGTGCCAACACCAACACAAGAAAAAAAAATCAAGCAAAGAATTTTTTTTTCTCTACACTCAAGTATGTTTTTCCTTTAAGTATGTAATTTTTAATACCACGCCTAAAGTGGGGATGTAGACACTCAACTTTGATACTTTATCCTTCAACAATGATAAGTTTTTATTTATTCTTATACTAATACTTACACTCACATTCTAGGCTCAATTTACATATCCTTTTCTCTCTTTCATGACTTGATAATATCTACACATTTCTTTTTCATTCATTCATGCAAATTTGGTTATCCAAAGTAGTATTTGATCCCTAGGAAAAATTCCCATGATATGACTTAATTATCATTAGATCCATAAATGGGATAGTACATAATAGGTCCATTTCATACTACAATTAAGGCCTACTTATACAGTCTCATCCATCCTCTCTTCTAACTACTATTTTCTTATGTAGAACATATTATGTGCATTATCTTATCTTTCCTAGGTTGGCCTCAATACGATACCTAACCTAAAAAGGAAAATATAGCCAAGTATAACACACTTTATAATTCATCTAGCATTCTAAATCACTCTAATTGTAAAATATCAACACTAAAGCACATAAGGATCTCCTAAATATTCATAAAGGAGAAGCACATTTATTAGAGAAACCACCAAATAGGTTTAAAGTACTCAGATTGGGATCAAGAGTCCAGTTTCCTCCATTACCAAGCATTTAAAGGTCCTAGAGCTATGTACCAGCAAAAAAATTTACTCCAAGATTTCCCAAAGGTTTAAGGCACAAAAGGAATTAATTTGATCATCTAAAGTACATCAAACCACACTACTACAACATTGAATACATTTTTACTCTATCTATATTTATTCTTGTTACTCTTTGTGTCAAGAGATGTGAGGGAAACATAGGAGGTTGGCTTAGATTACATACACTATTTACACAAACACTAGGAGAAGTACATGAGGATTTCTCCCACTTGAGGGGATGTAGTGCGGTTCTTGAATTGGTTTAGAAAGGGTTGACCCAAGGTAAGTCCAGCCTCACACACACACACACACACACGAATTTATCAAATGTTTTGTTATCTAATTGTTTCACAAAGTTTGTTATGTGCATCTAGGGTTTTCTATTTATTTCAAGTTATTATATGTGGTGATGAAGGTTTGAAAACCCTAATGACATATAATGATGAAAAATTATAGACCAATTATAGGAAATCAAAGTTACTGAGAGATCAACCATTTATAGGTTTGAAAATGTATAAAGGATGACCATACTATACTATGCCCTATCCAAATTTTCGTGGTTCCAAACAGGAGTAGTCTTTAGTTAAAATATCACGAATGAAGCATTTCTAGGTTCAAATCATGATTTTCATCCATTTTGCACAGCCATATAAGTATTGTACCACTCTACACATAAGTATTCATCCATTCTTGTGTTTTATTCTATTATTTCATTGTTTACTACATTAATAGTTATATTTTGGATTATATGGTTAATTTGAAGTATTTTATTTATAATATTCTACTTGTAATATTCTTACACCTAATAATAAGTAAGGAAATAATTCTAATCAAACCCTTACTACACATTATTATTTTATTTAGGTTGTTAACATTTCCTTATATGTGTGTTCTAGCTTCGAGTAAAAAATGTGAAATTTTGTTGGCTATGTTGTATACATGTTACCTACTAGGATGTAATGTGTTTTTCTTATGAAGCTCTATATTCAACAATCATAATTTTGGAAATTAATTATGCCTTTATTCAAGTATTATTATTTTTGTATATATCTTTCTTTTTTATTCCTTTTTTACAAACTCTTTGTTGAGAATGTTGTTTTTCTTGGCTTGCGCTTGTTTATGCAACTTATCTTTTAGTAATTGTTCTTTTTATAAATTTTGAAACCTATCTTTTTCCAATTTGTCCTTTTATAGATCGTTCTTTTCAATTTATTATTGTTTTATCATTTTCTTAAATTATACTTTTTCCCTTTGTAATTTGTTCCTTTTCCAATATGTTCTTCATTGATTGCTACTTTTGTAATATTTCTTGTTTCGTATATTTCCTTGCATATTCCCTTTGTAATTTTTCTTTAAGAAATTATTTTTTTCCTCTTGTATCTTATAGGAATAATCCTTAACTATAGGTTTTTTCTCAATCATAGAAGGTGAGTTAGAATTTACTAATTTCATGGTAGATGTATCCAATTGAAAATGGCAACTATCAATAAATCCTTATACAATATGATGCAAAAGTCTATAGCATTTATCATGATTTCCTATAATTATATAATAAATGTAATAAGGTGTTGTATTTAGTGGAGGAGGGGACACATTTTGAAAGGTTTCCTCGAAGACCCATTAAACCTAAGTGAATTTGTAGATTTGTTAGGCATAAATTGATATTTCTTCTTAAATTATATTTTAGATGAACCCTTTTGAGTCCCAAAACTATGTGTAGATATATGTTTGACATGTGCATGTTATGGATTCCTAATATGTGTAACATCATCTTTGAGTGATTTGATCTCTAGAATCATATGTTGAATTTGATTTTCAAAGTCATTGTTTAATGTTTGAATAGATTTGAGGATACCTATATAATATGTTTTTTTCTCATAGAATTATTAGAATGCATATGCAAATATGATGCATACATGAATCATCAATAAATTACACAATTCCTTTTAACTTAGTGAAAGCATGGACCTCATGAGATGGACGGTAGCTAAAACAACATTGAATAAGAGTGGAATTTTTATTGACATGAGCATGATTTGATGAAGTATTTATAAGATAAGGAATAAGAGGGTATTTTGACCGAATATCCACTATGAATCTAGCCAACCATGATATATCCATTAAGAAAAATATAAGTCCTACTTCAGATAAGCTATAAAATATAGATAATAGATTCGAAATGAGAAGATTCAAGCTAGGAAAGCTGTAAGGGACATATGATTTTACAATAGTCTAGGAGAAACATTGCATAAAGTGAGAGAAAGAATTCCTTAGAGAAAAAATATCTTAGGCATAGTTATATCAATTAACGACATCAAATAATGATTGAACCCTAATTGAATTTCATGTGACAATAAAACCCTTATTAGGATTGTAATCTAGAAAATATGTATATTCATATTGATAAATTAAACATTCATTTACATATCATAATATAGATTAAACATTTAAGACATTTGATCAATCAAGAAATATACTAAATATAGTAAAATCATAAGCGAGATAATGCACATATATTTCTATATACTTTGATGACTAATGTGAACTACAAAATAGTATAAAGTGGAAATAATACTAATATAATTGGTTTTCCTTTGAAACTAGATCTATATCAGCTCTAGGACAAAATTGTCCAATAAGGAAAAAAATTACTAGTAGCGCTTGTCTTTTGTTGCAATAACTTGTTCCACTCCATAAAATAAATATATGACTATACGACCTCTTGTGACTACTACATGTGTGTCTCTCGTGTGCAATTTTGGATCCATAAGGCTGCGCACAAATTTTCAAAATCATTCCTTTCTCCTTGAAACCCTAGCTCCTTAAAACCATAGATCCTTGAGAGTCTTATAAAAAGGTGTTGTTAGTTTGGATTGAGGTGTTCATGAACCATCTATATAACACTACATCGAAAGGGATTAAAACCTGATGTAGTTCTTCTACCTATTGGAATTGCAATTGTGATCATTTTAACTATATCTATGCATGTAGAACTTGGCTCTAACAATTGTTATTGATTTATTTAGATTGGATTTTATTTTATTGGGATTATTGATGCTTTCTCTTTACCTAGTTTAGGGTGATTTATATTTACGTGGGGATGCTCCTAGTGTCTGCTCAAGCAATAGGGGAAAATATAATGGTTTTTTCGATACTTGATATGTATTTTCTAGATGAGATCTTGAAAGGTTCCATGTGAGTAAATGAGTGGGCTTAAATTATATTTTTATTTATCTAAAGGTAATGTTTTCTCTAAGGTGGCCTAAAAGGAAAATTTGGAATCATTGAAATATATTCAATTTCTAAATTTTCCATTAGAGGGATGAGGACATAATCGCCCAACATGGGATAGGATCAAGTATTTGATCTTGTCCCTACTTGGACAATTTTTTTATGTATTATTAAAGATTGATTTGATTATTTGGGGATGTTTTTTCAAGGGGCATAGGGTTTTTGACCTATAGGAGTGTTCGTGTAGGTGACTAATAAGTAAAGTGAGATATTTATGAAAGGATAGTGGTTTTGATCTCATTTTATGTGTACAAGTCATGTATAATGAGATATAAGCCAAAATAAATATTTTAAAATGCCAAATGACTAATTTGGTTTTCTACACCTTTGACAAAGCTATATGTAATAATAAAAATAATATATAATAGGTGAAAGATTTTGCATATATCTTGTTATTCAAATCAATACCATAT
Source organism: Taxus wallichiana var. yunnanensis (assembly GCA_018340775.1). Lineage (NCBI taxonomy): Eukaryota > Viridiplantae > Streptophyta > Pinopsida > Cupressales > Taxaceae > Taxus > Taxus wallichiana. The sequence goes on along the minus strand of CM031243.1, from coordinate 692,662,513 downwards.
ATGAAAAATTATTGAAATCGCATCTATATTTATGTGTGTGACATGAAATTAAAGAGGGTGTTTTAATGTTCTCGGGACATATACAATATTTTCATAAAAAAAAGATATTATAATTCATGGCATAACATTTCAAAAATGAAAAAAAACATGGTCAGTGTTATCTAATAGTACTCATAAGTACCAAAGTCATTATAATAATTACTATAAGAATCAAATCTACTATCGATTTTTGAGGCATCCAAGAACCAAACCATGATAAGGAAGTCATATTCACCATTGTTAGTTGTTATATTTGTATATTTCACATCCATTTTATTATCTTGTAGTTTTATGTTGTATATTTTTCCTTATTTACACTTAGTTAGGGATATATGTGAAAGGAAAGATAAGAATAATGCTCCAATCTGTGAATGTCTCAGATGATAATAACACACCACATTGCATTTACAAAATAGAAGAGATAAAATATCATATATGGAAATCCATCATAATCCATAATTCTCAATACATTACATTGCATTACATTGATCAATAATGAGGATGTATATATAGGAGGGAAGTGCAACTACTACCTAGATCAGTGGTGAAACTCTCACTAATCGATCACCGGTAGTTAAGTTAACTCCACAAGACTAACAAACTAACTCCACATAACTGGTAAGATAACTCCACACAACTAGTAAACTAACTCCACATAATTAATACACATAAGTAAGCTAACCCAACAAGTGTATGACTAACATAAGTGCAAGAATTATCCTAATAAACAGATAAAAAGATAAATAATAACCTACACTAACACCCCGTAAGCATAGCTTAGGTGGGCATGAAAGAAGGTGGGTCCCGGCAACAAGGCCTAATGAGGTACCCACATACAATAACTGGGAAAAAGGGACATTGCAAGGTACAAAAAACTAGTAATAACAAAGTAGAGAGAGAAAACCCGCTATAAGGCATCCCAAGAAGCTCAACTTAACAAACTCATATAGTCCTAAAGAAGTTAAGTGTGCACTTTGTGGTATGAATCCACTACTCGAGATCAAAAATTTCAAAAATAACTAACATTGGGATTCACCGTAATAGCTCAATATATAAGGATATTGTTAATGGATTGATGTTGAAAGTGCAGAAAAACACTAAACATATTTGATCAATCTACAAATAAGTGTGTCACACGGTCAAGAATAATAGCCAAGGTAACAAGGAAAACACACAAGATCCAAAGAAATAGGAGTGATACAATCTAAGAAAATCCAAGGTAACAAATCAAGGACACAAGACTGAAGAAGAAGTATCAACTACTAAAAATAGGTGTGCCACGATCTAAGAAAAGCCAAGGTGACAAGGTAAAGACACAAAACCGAAGAAGCAATATCAGCACCACACCCTTCCATACTATTGAATGGGTAGAGTAATGCTACAAATCTGTATGGGTTGTCAAAAACTACTCAAACACTGAAAAACTAACACCGGGCTTAGCGAGAATAGCTCCCGACAAGAGAGATGGTCAACATTCCTAAAAGTATCGAAAATACAAATCTAAAATCTCTCAACAAACAAGAGAGATTTAAATGTTGGCACTTTATAATTGAGTGTGTTACAAATATGAAATTTTAAATTTTTAGTTTTTTTCTCAAAATAAATAGTTACAGTGGAACAAGCACGAAAAAACAAACACTTTTAAAAAAACAACACTCAAATCTGAGTTACCAATCAAAAGATACAAGCTTGCCAATTTTTTTCTTTAATAGTTATTAATAAATAAATAAATTTCCCTTTTGCTCCACTCTTCCTCAAATTATTGTTTCTAAAAAAATTTCCAATTCTGGATTTGCAAAACAAAAGAAGAAAAAACTTATTACCGAATGTAAAAAACCCAAAAACTATTTTTCTAGATTTTCTGCCTCATCGGCACGGATTTCCAAAATCCCAAAAGGAAGCACGGATTTAGAAAATCTTCAAATCCTCGACATACAGGAACTCTGCAAAGCGGAAGGAAAAAACCATTACCAAACGTAAAAAAATCCGTAGAAAACATTTTTCCTGGACTTTCTACCTCCCTGACACAGATTTCCCCACAACATGGCTTTGATACCATGAAAGGAATGATAAAAAGATTGTTCCAAGCTGCGAACATCTCAGATGCTAATAGCACACCACATTGAATTTGTAAAACAAAAGAGATAAAATATCATATATGTAAATCCATCATAATCCATAATGTTCAATACATTACATTACATTGCTCAATAATGAGGATGTACATATAGGAGGAGGAAGAAGTGCAACTACTACCAAGATCAATGGTGAAGAAATATCACTAACTCGATCTTGGTAGTTAAGTTAACTCCACAATACTAGCAAGATAACTCCATACAACTGGTAAGCTAACTCCACACAACTAGTAAGATAACTCCGCATTACTAGTACACCTAAGCAAGCTAACCCAACAACAAGTGTAGGGCTAACATAAGTGCAAGAATTGTCCTATAAATAAATAAAAGGATAAATAATAACCTACACTAACAATATGTATGTAATTTCACTTTATGCTTCCTTAGTTCAAGTATCTACATTGATCCCTCACATGTTTCTACTTTTTCTTGTTTTTGTTCTTTTATAAACTCTATATCCTTGTGAGAAATTACCACTTTCCCTTTGTGTATAAATTTCATACATTGATGCACAATCAATGGGATTGCTTTAGTTTGATGTATCCAAGGTCTATCAATTATAATGTTATAGAATCTATTGTGAGGTACTATTTGAAACAATTTTTAGAATATCTTTGGTCCAAATTGAATTGGAAATATTATATATCCTAGTGACTTATGAGTAAAATATTATATATCCTAAAGAAGTATATGTATAATATTTTTACATTTTTAAGAAAACCTTTAGTATATATTTTAAACATATCTATGATGTTTTATAAACTTCATGTTCCTTATTTATTTGGAGCTTTTGATACATGGCTACAACTATGTCTTCCTTGCTTTTGTGCTTACTTTTAAATTGTAAGTTGTTAAGGAAAATCTGTTATTTTAGAGCCAAATTGTTAAAGTTTTTTTTTTCATTTCTTTCGTGCTTACTTTTTAATTATAAGATGTCAAGGGAAAATGTTATTTTCTCGAGCTAATTATTTTTTACTAGAGCTTATTTTTTCATCTGGATTTAGCACTTTGTTATGAAAGTTTTCCATTATTGTTTTTTCCTTGTATTAGATCTACCTTTTTACATTAATGTAGACTTTGTCTTCTTAACATGAAGATTAGTGTAAGCTTTATTTTTCATGTATAGTGAATCATTTTTTTCATCTCCTTCTTAATTGGTATTTGTCCCAATATGGATTGATCTTTTTGTCCAAAAAGGATTCTTGGAGATTGGTGATGTTCACTTTCCAAGCTTCTTGGCGGCACTTACTCTCTTTTTCTTTCTTTCTCAAATCATTGTTTTTCTCTTGAAGGAATTTTTTTATCAAGGGGGAATATTGTGTAATGACCCCTCCTTATTTTTCTAGGTTATTTTCTTTTTTACAACCCCCAAATAAATCTTAAGGGGGAGTGTTGGAATTTAAATTTTGTGAATTATTCTTATCATGCAAATTATTAATTCACATAAAGTGAGGTGGCATGTAGCCTTCACCTCTTGTATTATTAGAAATATTTCTCATTATAAGGAATATTGGAGTTATATTTCAAATGTAACTCATTTTCCACTTTTGCACACACTTCCCTTCACTTTAAGAGAAATAGTGAGACTAGGCGCACACTTAGAAGGTTGGCTAATGGAATGATTAGAGTTACTTTAGAATCGCTTATTCTCTTTTCACTCTATTTCAAGAGTGTTTGAGTCTTTTCCTTGACACTTTTTCAACACTTTTTCATTTTTCTCACTCTTCTTTTTAGAGCTTCTTAAGGATTCTTTTAGTCTTTTATATGGATTTTTTCTCTCCATGTTATTCTTTCTTGAAGAAAACTCTAGGCACATTGTTCTATCTTGTAAAATCTTTGAGCCATCTTTCAATAATGTGTGGGGTTTTCTTCCCTTATACCAGTTTCCCCACATGATAAATCTTGTCTCAACTCTTTTATGGTATGTTTAATGATTCCATTAATTTCATTGCATTTTGTTTACTTATGATTCAATATTTTAGTAGTTGATCTTTGAATTATTTCTTACATGGTACCAAAGCTATACTACTAAATCTTGTTTCTAAGTGTGCAGATTTTGGGTGGATAAGCAAGAAAATTTATTGGTTTATTTGACACTTTATTTGCAAGAGGATCATACCCTTGAAAATAATTTTTTTGGTATTTTAATAACCATTTATTATTCTTGTTATATTTTTTCTTGCAATCTAACATTTTGCAGATTTTCCCCATTATACAATCTTGTTGGAAGCTCTTTCAAATCAATTTAAATCTATTTTATGGTATTTTTTCCTTTTGTTTAATATTTTTAATTAATTCATAATATTTGTTCCTTGATATTTGAGAGATTATTAGATCTTATATGATCTGATTTCATTCATTGATGTTCTTTGAGAGAAAAAAAGAGGAAAGATTCAATTTGTTTGATTTTTTTACTCATTTTTGTTTATAAATTCTATATATAAAATCAATCATAACTTTTGATTAAAAATTGTATCTCTAAAATTTTCGATGGCTTTTTTCCTTTCTATGTTAGGAACATGATTTTAAAATTGTGTCCAAACCTATATCACAATTTAAGAGAAAAATGTATTTTAGTATGTTGTTTTGAATAATTAATACTCGGATTTGTTTTAAAAATCCAGTTGGAAAACAACTCATAACTTTTATTTTACAATATGGGTTTTTAATATTTTTATTAGGCTTCTTCTCTTATATATTATGAAAAATATGCCAAATTTATAGCATAACCTAGATTTTGATTTATGATATACACTCTTTATTATATAATATATATATATATATATATATATATATATATATATATATATATATATATATATATATATATATATATATATATTCTTGTTTTTAATGTAATTTTTTTTGGCTTCATTATCTTCTTTTTTTAAATCATTTTGTTTTTTTTTCCAATTTCCTCTTAAATTGTTTTAGTTGAAATATGAATTTATAACATATTTTCAATTGCAATAATTTGTTGAGTGTTATTTTTTGACATTATTTATTTAATGGTCATTATTTTTAATACACTTTATTGCTATGACTTTTAAATTGGCTTTAGTTTTAGCTTTTAAAAATATAAAGAAACAAATTTCTTCTTGAGATAATGAAATTATTGCTCTTAAATGTCAAACCGCATGTCAAAATAATACTATTAATTCTTTGCAAAACTCTTTTATATACGAAATTATCAAACATGTATAATTGTGTTGAAACATTAATGTTAAGATTGCATCCTTAGACAAATATATTTCTATAGTTGATATTGATAGCAAACTTTCTTCTCCTTCAAATGATGAATGTTTATCCATGTAAAATCATATTTCTAACCCTAGTTTAAAAATAATGAAATTGATGGGTTATAATAGAGGTGGTCTTGGTAAAGATGAAAATGGAATTGTTGAGCCTCTTTCTTTTAAACCTACTTCCAAATTTAAAGGGCTTGGTTTTAATAAACCTGACATTAATATGAAGTCTTATTGTCCTCCTCATCATATGAATTTTTACCTTGATTCTTCTAGATCTAAGAGTCATTATAAAGATTCTTGTGATACTATTTTAGTTTAAAATGTTAAAAATTGTGAACATTGTGGTAGAGATGGGCATGATATTGCCAAATGTTGGAAATTACATCCTTGTAAAACTTGTGGTAAAACAAATCATGACTCATTTCATTGTTGGAAAACAACTAAACCCACTAAACTCAATGTTAAACAAATTTGGATCACATATTTTTCGCGTCTTCAAAGAACAATAATATTCCTTATTCTAAGAAATATTCAAGTGAAATATATAAGAAATATTTTGTGAAAGGCCAAACACCATGTTTATCTGATTTCTTTGGTTAGTATATGTATTATTTTTTTTACATTTTAAAGCTAACCTTTATTATATTTTAAAACATATCTATGATGTTTTATAAACTCCATGTTCCTTATTTATTTAGAGCTTTTGATACATGGCTACAACTATGTCTTCCTTTTTTTTTATTACTTTTTAAAATGTAAGTTGTTAAGGATTTTTTTTTTTTTGAGCCAATTTATTAAAAAAAAATTCCATTGCTTTCATGCTTAGTTTTATATTGTAAGTCAGAAACGAAAACTATTATTTTTGGAGGTAATTATTTTTTAACTAACTTCTTTTTCATGCAGGATTCAACACTTTGTTATGGAAGTTGTCCATTCTTGATTTTTCCTTATATTCTAGATCTACCTTTTTACATTCATGTAGACTATATTTTCTTAACATGAAAATTAGTGTAAGATTCTATTTTACAAGTATAGTTAATCATTTTTGTCATCTCATTCTTAGTTGGTCTTTGTTTCAATACGGATTGACCTTCTTGTCTGAAGACAATTATTAGAGACTGTTGATGTCCACTTTGCAATCTTCTTGGCAACACCTACTTTCTTCTTCTTATTTTTCTCAAATCATTGTTTTTCTCTTGAAGGAAGTTGTCATCAAGGCCAAATGTTGTGTAATGACATCTCCCTTCATTTTCTAGGTTGTTCTCCTTTTTGTAACCACCAAATAAGTCTTAATGGGGAGTATTGGAGTTTAATATTTATTTGGGTATATTAAATATCTTAGTTTTATGCATTATTATTATCATATAAATTATTAATTCACATAATCTGGATGATGTGAGATGGCATGAAGAATTCACCTCTTGTCTTATTAAGAATATTCCTCATTATAAGGAATATTAGAGTTATATTTCAAATGTAACTTCTTTGCCACTTTTCACACACGTCACTTCAATTCATGGGAAATAGTGACACTAGGTGCACAATTGGAAGGTTGGATAATGAAATGTTTGGAGTTACTTTGTAACTCCTTGTTCTCTCTTCACTCTATTTCAAGAGAGTTTGATTCTCTTCTTAACAGCTTTTTTCAACACTTTTTCATTTTTCTCACTCTATTTTTTTAGAGTTTCTTGAGGCTTCTTTTAGTATTTTCTTTGGATTTTTAATCTCTCCACATTATTATTTTTGGATGAATTTCTATGCACGTTCGCTTTATCTTGTAAAAGATTTGAGCCATTTTTTAATAACACATGGGGTTTTCTTCCATTGTACTGTTTCCCCACTTGACAAATATTGTCTCAACTCTATTATGGTATGTTTAATGCTTCCATTAATTTCAATGTATTTTATTTACTTATGATTCAATATTTTAGTATTTGATCTTTGAATTATTTCTTATAGGCATGTTATTGTATCCTTGTATAAAATTTTCTCTATAAGAGGGATCTTTACAAAATATAAGCTAATAAATAATTTTTGTACAAATTTTTTTCCATTATATAATGTAACTCCTTATCATTATCATATATAATGTATCTTATGAATAAAGATTCATTTTAGGATTTATTGTGAAGGATTTCATTTATCAATACACTTTGAATGGAGGATTTATTTCTTGATGGATTTAAGGAATGGGGGTCTAATGAAGGATGACCATAACCTTATACCTATCTCCATGTAAATACTAGAATACCCTCTAGCTCAATATGAACATGCATAATCACCTTTTATTCATATACAATATATTTCATTCATGTAACCAAAGTATATTGATAAGTCTTGTTTTTCACTAAAACAACCTCATATGGATCAGTAAGGAAGAATTTGTATTTATCATACCAAAATTTTGTTAGATTTAGCGGGGAGAAATGTAATAAACCGATTAAAAATCCACCATTAAAATGAAAAATCTTATAGATTATGATATGCATTGATTAGACACGAAATAGCTTAAAATAGATAACAAATAACAAAGCTTAATGAGAAAGAGCTGAAAGCAAATAAAAAACAGGAACAAGAGACATATAACACCAGATGTAAGTGAAGAAACCTAAAGGAAAAAACTCCTTTGGTAAAGTACTATGTGTATTAACAATTATCACTAGTTTAACCCAGCACTTCCACTTCACTCCTCGGTCTTTCAGAATGACTACAGATATGTTTCTCTTCATCATTTTTTAATATAATGATCATTGATTGTATATTATAATCATATCTTAGTCTTTATGTCAGTCTGTACAAATGTATACGTTGTAGATAGCCAATCCCGAGAGGGATCACCCAAATCAATGTGGGTGGGTGAATCGGTCAAGCCACTTCACTCTTAAATGTGAAATACCTTCACAATAAATTTTGATGAAAAAAACTTTAATATAATATTGGGGCATACTGTAGTGGTAGATCCCACTTGACATTATCACCCCAACACTCCCCCTTAATGTTAAGTGGGAAAAAAATCAGACATGCCAAATTCCTTGAATTAACAATAGTGATTCAGGCTAACATGCAAACAAGGGAAATCCATAGATCTTCCCATACATAAATTCTTAAGACCAGTGCTTTACATATGAATACTTACATCAGATTATGGAGCCTTTTATAAAATAAGGCATACCCATAACTAAAGCTTCGTTGGGATTTACAAGTAACTTCACATAGAGTGACACATTTACTTATTACAAGATGAAGTATTGGAAGTTTACAATGAACTACCTTATGCATTTTCTCATGAGACTTACAGTTCACATACAATGTTACAACCATGTGTAACCAATCCCTAAAGGATCACTTTATTACATATAAAGCGGGTGGTCATGATCCACTCTTAAAAGTTGACCCGGGTCTTTTATAATAAGCCATCAAGAGGTGGCATTTTCATACACACTCCCCCTCAATGGAAACTCTGATAGGCCCAACAAGGCACAAAACTTGTAGTAGTTCCCAACACACAATGGCTTGGGGAAGGTATCTCGTAACATAATCTCTGATGTTGAACTAGATTATTTATCAAGAGAAATCTAGCCTTCACATAGAGGAGGAATACTTCCTTTAGCTCCTATGTGTATCACTTCCAGTAGCCTCTTTTGCCACATGGCTCTTTTGTGGTTCCAATTGATGGCTTTGCATCAAAACTTGAACACAAATCCAGTTGCATATCCAACACAACATCAACAAATATCATAATAAGAATAATAGAAATCATACATATTTTCACTTTTAACCAAGTATAAAGGTTAAACACTAGTTGTATAATAACTAACATATCACTATGTTTAACAACTAACAAATATGTTGAAATACTTCCAACATATTACACTTTGTAAAATATATATTAGATGCAATCAGTATTGGATGTCTCCAATACAAACACAAAGGCATCCCCAAGTGTCATTTGATATGCATATAATAATATTTTACTAATCACATAAAATGATTTAACAACATATGTATATCTTCATATTCTAAGTCTTTACATAATGAGATAAGACTTGATAGATAACACATCTGAACAAATAATTAGATTATTCAAGAATAATCAAGCATTCACTGAAAACATGATCCATTAAATAGTGGACACACTCATGGATTTATGTGAATTTTTCTTCGAAAAATGACCATGTAAGCACCCTTTTGAAGTCTATACATGTCATATATGCTAAACTACTAAAGAAAACTGAAACAAAATCTTGAAAAACATTTTGTGCATGTTTTCGATTATAGTTATGCTTTTTATAATTGACAAATTTCTCATCCCCCTTCATGGGTGTTGTAAACAACTCTAAAACTAGCTTAATTATATTAGACAACCTACGCCTTCATGCATGGTTTCTAATTGCTTCCATAGATCTACGGGAAAGTCCATATGGCCTATATGCATCAAGAATTCATCTTTAATTCTTTGCAATAGGATGTCTGAGCTTCATGATATTTCTAAGAGGAGCTAAGGTTTTGTGGCTATATTGTGTCCCCATGGGATGTTTTTCGATGCCGATCACAAGATCACATAGCTTCTTAGTCATAAAACAAGCTTTCAATCGAACTCTCCATAGGTTATAATTTTTTCCATTTAAGAGTTGAGACTTATCTAAAGCAAACCGCGTAACTAGCCATTTTAACACTAAGACGGAAATGGAGAAAAATATAGCTAAAAACAAATCAAGGAAGCCAAACAAAGACAAAAAAATAGCTACATATCTTTTAATTTGTTATACGAATGCAAACAACTCTAAATTGATCAAAAAATAGCTTGATTTGGTTAAATTTAAGATCAATTTGACAGAGTTTAGTCGGGGTCAATTTTACAAGTGAGCTAACTAAGCTCATACTCGAGTTAGGATAGATTAGCTCGATAATTTATTCAACACCTAGAAGGGGCGAGATCCAAAATGAGCTATATGAGCTCAAAATGAGCTACTTAACAAATAAAAACAAGTTAAAAATAGCCAAAGCGGGCGATACATGACATAGATCAACAATACCAAGAAAGGCATGTGTCACTCTAAAATAAATACTTGGGCAAATGCAAAATCTTTAAAAATTAAAGTCAAAGCCTTTTTGGGTCCATGATAATAAACAAAATAAACACACGTCAAAATACTAATACAAGACTAATAATAGCGAAAAATAAATACGCATGTCACTTTTCAATTAGCTCACACTTTGCTAATGTAGCTAATAAGTCAAAAGATAATTAATTAAAAAGAACCGTATACACGTGTCTTAAATTAATTGGATCACTTTTTCACATTCTGACATAATGTGAAATCAAATTCTTAGTCAAATAGAGCCACTTTTCAAAAATTTAACAACTAAAGGCTCAATACTTGGTGGCTTTCTACCTTTCTTTTAATAGATTGCTTTGAGCAGACTTAAAGTCCCCGAAATAAACCAAACTTAAAATAAATTTTGGGTCCGAAAAAGGTATAAGACAGGTGTCACAATCTAAGTGGCTAAGCCAAAGAAAAGAATGACACCTGGTGCTTTCAAGGTTGGCACAATTAAAATATTAATATACGTGTCAGAAACCAATTGGTTCGTGCTTCACAAATCGACAAAGACTAATCCCAAAAATGATACTTGGAGCATTTTAAATGGATCGCACTTCGTAAGTCTGAAAAATGTAAAAAAGAGATGTATGTGTCCAAATGTTATTAGTTTACATTTTGCAAAGGCAACCGAAATGGCTAAATCAAAGCGAGGACACGTAGATCCTTTTAAAAGTCTCACTTTTCACAAGATCGAAACACACCGACAAATGCAAAAATGTGGCTAATTCTTATTGGATAACTCTATCACAAATGAAAAACTAAAAAATGTGAAATAAAATATACTTGGAATAATTTTATTGGCTCACCCTTCACATATGACACAAGAAAACTAAAAGAAGACTGACAATGCAAAATACGAGCTACTTGGAGCAATCTTATTGGCTCAAATTTTGCAAAGATAAAAACAAGCTTTAAAAGGTCTAACAACGCGAAATATGAAGTGACTTAGAGATTTCCTATTGGATCTTATTTCACAAATAACAAAGGACAGCTAATCCAAGTCTGACAACATGGAGACACGCGTAAATCCCTTATTAGCTCGTTTCGCATGATCGATAATCGATAAATAATAAACCGACACCATGAAGTAAGATGGAGCCTTCTGATTGGCTCAAGCTTCACAAAAATAGAAATGTCTAATTAGAAGACAGATAATGTGAAGCTAGCTGGAGCAAAATGATTGGCTCAAGCTTCGTAGTAAAAACTTCGCAAAAACAAAACAAGTAAATAGGATTGATAAAGCGATGTCGGTGGCACTAGCGATTGGATCGTGCTTCCCAAAGACAAAAAGGTGTCATATGAAGCCACTTGACACTCGTAAGAGTGGATATAGCTTCGCAAACATGAAGAAAAGAACAATGAAGCTATTGTTAGGATAATTAATTATGCATCGTATAATTAATTATTTAACTATTGTTATTAATTAATTATTGTTGTATAATGTTATATGGTTTTATTAACCATATTTGTCTTATTATATTCACGGGAATATGTTAGAGTAAGTATTTACCTTAGCTCATTCTCACCTAGGTACATTATTTACCTTTATTGTATTTATCCTCACCTACTTATGTGTGTGGATATTTCTTTTATCTTATTTAGATATTAGGATATATTATCTAGTTGTTAGGTATAGTTCTTTACTTGATCTACGGTATTGAGTAGTTCTTTCCTTGATCTATAGTATTGACTATATCCTTGATGTCTAGTTCTCTCTTAAATCTATGGTCTTGACTAGTTCTTTGATGATAGTTATTTCCTTGATTTATGGCTTGATCTATGACCTTGACTAGTTCTTAGATTGTTATTCCTGCATATATAAGCAAGGCCCATTCTCATTGTATCTCATTGAGTTCCATAATAATATATGATATTTTTGTTTATTTATTTGTAAAGGTTTTATGTAAATTTATTCTGGTGAATTTATTTCATCTTATAGATCGTAGTGTTTGATTCGCATTTGTTTTATTTTCTTGGTACAATCTAGTTATCATTCCTTTTATGGTATCAGAGCAAGAGATTGCTATTGACATCCGTCTGTAAGTTTTATTTTGTAAATAAATTCTTTATATATTCATATATTTGGGATTTGGTCATATTTTGTTTTTGCATGTGGTTTTATGCAAAACAAAGGCTTCCATTGGATCCGAAGGTGGAAAAACCCTAAGATCGATTGTAAACTCGACCATTTCTCCACTTTGAAATCCTTAGCCCTTGGTCATATGGTATGGTCATATGAGGGCTTAAATCTTGTGATTCCTACTAGTAGGTGCTTAACTCCAGACCCCTTTTATTTTATTTGAAGGCAAGAACATTTTTTTAGTGGCATCTAAAATAAATAATAGAGCATAATATTGAAAAGTTTGTATTTTTTATTAGTAACTCGGTTTTTAGTGCCATTTTTTGCAAAAGTGATTTTTTTGTGCTCTTTCCATTGGAAATATTTATTTTGAGAATTTCACTATAATTATAAAGTGCCATATTGTAACATGCACTCATTATAAAGTGCCAAATATGGAGGAGTGTTGTAATCAATTATGGATGCAATTTCAGCTAAGCCCAATGTCCTAAACTTTTAGGAGTTGCATTATTGTATCTATCATGGATTTTAAGAATGATATGCTTTTCTCTAAAGTGTGTGGACTTCAAGAGGATATTGTAAAATTTTGGAAGAAAATAGATCACTTAAGAAGTGAAATTCTCTTCTACAATCACTCATTCACGATAAGGATACACTAATACACTCCTTGCAACAAAAACTTGCTAGCCTACAACATCACCATCATATTGTGGACAGCCATGTCCATGATCCTAGTCCACTTGTAGTTGTTGCTCTTGTACCCACTGACATTGATCTGCTAGTATTTGAGCCTGTTATTGCTCTTGATGCTCCTAAGCCTATGAGGCTTGTTATTGCATGCTCTTCCACATCTGTGCCTATTATAGTAACACATGTTGTGTATCATAATTCTGCTCATATGCATGGCTCTTTTGAGAAGCATACCAATGCATTCAATTCTCACATGCTTCATTCTACGGGTTTCACTAGCAAATGTATTAGCAGAGACATTCACAGTGGTATTGTTTCCCTATTCCACATGCTAACCTGGAATTCTCACCATGACATTGGTTTTCGAGCATATACTTCATTGGGATTACACATTGACAAAGCTCCTATTTTTGTGACATAGGCATTCGTTGAGAGGACTCTACGGGCATGGCTCCTCCACCATTTGACCTCTTGCTCCACTTTCTATACCTTCTACATTGTAATGTTTCTTGTTTTGAGCATTTTTCTTTAGCAGTGTAGTGTATCTCTCTTGTTTGTTGAGATATTTTGTATCGTATTTTTGACATATTTGGCATGTTAACGGTATTCTTATGGGGATCTATTCTAGTGAATTCCGGTGTTATTTTTCATTATTCGAGTAGTTATTTTAGGCAGCTCATAAATATTTGTAGCGTCACTCCACCCATTCAACAGTATGGGAGGGTGTGGTGTTGATCCTTCTTCTTTAGGTTTCATGTCCTTTCCTTGTTACCTTCGATTTTCTTGGATTGTGACACTATGGAGTTTGTGTCCTTTCCTTATTGCTTTGGTTATTGTTCTTGGATCATGGCACACCTATTTACAACAGATTGATCGAATTATGTTTGGTATTTTTTTACACTTTTGACATCACTTTTTGTGAGTATCCTTATATGGAGATATTCGGTGAAGCCCAATGTCGCTTGTTTTTGAGTTTTGTGATTGAAAGTGGATTTATACCACAATGCACACCAAACTTCTTCAGCTTTGTATAATTTTTTTGAGCCGATCTTCTTGGGATGCCTTGTAGCGGGTTTTTACTCTCTTCAATTTATTGTTACTAGTTTTGGGTACTTTGCATTGTCCCTTTTTACCGATTATTGTACATGAGTACCTCATTAGGCCTAGTGTTCGGGACTCATGCTGTGGGCATGCCACTTCTATTTCAGCCCCTATCTTCACTTAAGGGGGTGTTAGAGTAATTATTTACCTTAGCTCATGTTCACCTAGGTACATTATTTACCTTTATTGTATTTATCCTCATCCACTTATGTGTGTGGATATATCTTTTATCTTATTTAGATATTAGGAGATATTATCTAGATGTTAGGTATAGTTTTTCTTGATCTATGGTATTGACTAGTTCTTTCCTTGATCTATGGTATTGACTAGATCCTTGATGTCTAGTTCTCTCCTAAATCTATGGTATTGACTAGTTCTTTTATGACTAGTTATTTCCTTGATTTATGGCTTGATCTATGACCTTGACTGGTTCTTAGATTATTATTCCTTGCCTATATAAGCAAGGCCCATTCTCATTATATTTCATTGAGTTCCATAATAATATATGATATTGTTGTTTATTTGTTTGTAAAGGTTTTATGTAAAGTTATTCGCAAATTTATTTCATCTTATAGATCATGGTGTTTGATTAGCATTGTCGTTATTGGCTTGGTATGATCTAGTTATCATTCCTTTTAGTATAATTATTATTTTGTTATAACAATTATGTCATTATTCATTTGTGCTTCCCGAATGTATTTTGGAAGCTACTATATTTTAGTTTGTCATTGCATAGTTGAAACTCCATATATGTTTGTATCTAGGCTATTCAATATGTATAAATATTATATCTGCACTATTGTAATTGATTGATTTCACATTAAAGAATTATACAAGCTTCTCGTCCCTATTTGTGAAACTACAACTTTTTGGAGTAATTTTATTGGTCCAAGCTTCACAAAACCAATAGGATCAAAATAAAAATGAAAAACAAAGCCAGATGGCACAAAATGATTGGCCCAATCTTTACAAATAAAAACTACCAAAAAATAAATATTTTTACTGCTATAACGGACTTAGAAGCTCCAAACAAATTGAATCTAAATAGATCTTTCGGATCTAAAGTCAAAAAATGATCCAAACAGCTATAAATGGTGTAAAAACTTAAAATAAGCTCGCAGATGACGGATTTAAACCGTAAACAACTGAAACAAGATGCAAAAGCAAAGATATAAGCATACAAAAGCTTAAACATGATCTAAACACCATTTAGCCCATATTTAACCAATATTTTAAACAATATTTAGGTGGGAACTGGAAGTTTAAACCTATTTTCTTGAAGACAATTGTGAAACTTTTAAGGTTTTGCAGATCCGTAAATAAACTTCAAGATTCTTTACTCTAGAAAATTAAAATCTCCAGATCAACCCTTTGCATGCATAATCACCACGCTCTGATACCATGTTATATTTAGCAAGGGAAATATAATCAATAGATTACATATCCACCATTAAAACGTCGAAGATTATAGATTATGATATGCAATCGATTAGACACAAAAATAACTTAAAATAGATAGCAAATAAAAGAGCTTAATGAGCAAGAGCTGAAAGTAAATAAAAACAAGAACAAGAGATAGATAACACCAAATTTAAGTGGAGAAACCTGAAGGAAAAACTCCACTGGTAAAGCACTGTCTGTATTAAGAATTTTCACAAGTTTAACCCAACACTTCCACTTCACTCAAGATTTCAAAATGACTACAGAGATGTTTCTCTTGATCATTTTTTAATACAATGATCATCGATTGTATCTTATAATCAGATCTCAATCTTTATGTCAGTTTGTACAAATGTATACGTTGTAGATAGCCAATCCCGAGAGGGATCACCTAAATCAATGTGGGTGGGTGAATTGGTTAAGTCGCTTCACTCTTAAATGTGAAAGACCTTCACAATAAAGTTTGATGAACAAACTTTAATATAATATTGGGGTGTACTGCAGTGGTAGATCCCACTTGACATTATCACCCCAAAAAATTGTCCATTTGGCATTTCAAAATAATACCTTAGTATTCATTTAACCCTAATTTAGAAAATAAGATGTCCTTATGGAGTATTACATCTAATTAGGGTTAAAATCTATAAAATATATACATTCAAATATAAATTACACATTTATACACATATATGAAAGTACAATAAATGATTTAGGGAATCTAATTTAATTGGGTAAGATTATAAATATAAATAATTAACAAGATTATAATGCACTTAGCTTTTATGTGTTATAATTTCTTACCCGAGTGTGAAATTAGTGGGAACATGATGAAAATAGTATGTATTTTCTTTGTCTCTAAAAATGGATCTATATTTTCCTCTAGAAAAATCAACTAGATGGAAAAGATAAATCAACATAAACTATATAGAATCGCATGAACTTATCATGATCATAAAATGGAATTGTAATTACATAACCACTTGGATCATTGAATATGTTTCTTTGTGTGTGATCTATGAAAAGTTGTTGAAATATATCTTCTTCTCTTGATGCCCTAGCTTCCTTGAAATTCTTGTAAAAATGGGTTAGAAATTTGGGTTATGGTTCCCCCACACTACATACATAACACTACTTTTAAGAGGCTTCAAACTGCGCATAGTTATCCTCATATTGAAAGTTCAATTGTGATAATTCAACTATATGTATGTATCTAGAATTTATACCTTCACCACTTGATATTTTTCTTTTATTTAGCTTGATATGTTATTGACTTGGTGTTTATTTTCTATTAACCTAGTTTATATTTATTTAAACTTGTATATAGGTTTCTCCTAACATCTTCTCTTGAAATAAGGAAGAATATGGAAAATTTTCTTGATGGTTAATAGATATTTCTAGAGGATGTCTTGATAAGTGTTAGGTATTGTGAATCTCCTCTTCCATTCCCTTTTAAGATTTAGTGTGTTTTTACTTAACATACGTAAAAATGATAAAATAATGAAACATGAGGCTATTCCGGTTTAATTAACTTCGACATTAATTTCTTGGATGAGCATAATACTTTACAAAGTGACTATTGATCTAGAAACTATCAAAACACAAAGGAGAAATTTCACTTAGATGATTCTATGAGGATATGAATGCAATAACAGGATAATATGATATCGAAGTGCTTCATTGTTGATACTAAGACTGAAACTATATTTGGTCAAAACTATAAAACTAGGTCAAAAATGTTCAGACAGTCCGACCCTTTTATATAGTCTTAGACCTGCTTCGATTCTAGATCTAAAACTTTATGTGTGCCTCTCTTTCATAGAAATGTATTTTATTATGTTTTTTTCTTCTTAACTCTTCTTTGGAATGGCTCTATATCTCTAATCAAACCTTCAAACCCTCATCGTGCAAGATTAATTTCCTACAAAACAAATTTAGGTGGGTTATGGGCACCCTTGTGCATTACCAAATTTTCCACTACTTTGAAAAGACATCAAACCACACATTGTTCTCATAACATGTGATATTTATCATAGTACAATCATAAATTGACCCAAAAAAATTGACAATACCTTTCTTGAGTTTCACACTTTCTCAAATACTTGGGAAGGGTCACTTTTCTTGCTTGTGGAGAGAAGATGGAGACTCTTGGACTTGGTAGGAGACTTTAGACATGCGAGAGACTTGGTCTAATGGATATGCATGAACTATTTCATAGTTTTGGGATCTTGGAGTGCCTTTGTGCTTACTTTTATATGAGGAGCTCTTAAAGTGCCATACCCTAAATGAGGTGGTACTGACTTACTTATATGGGATTTTGATGGTTATTATGTCATAGAAGGTGAACAAGATGGAATATTAATTAATATGCAGATGATCTCGTAATTGAAATTGTTATTATACAATGTGTCCAAAATTATAGACTACTACGGTCGACACCGTAGATTTAGACAAAACCAACCAAATCCAACAATTTTGACCTGGGAGGAAAAAATTGATTTTGACTTCATGGATATGGGGATAGATGTTTCTTGGTACGTTTTATGTAATTAAACCTAATAAACTAATGAAAATATATATGTAATTATATACAAGTGAATGAAGTGCTATTATGGTGTACTAAGAAAGAGTAGGGAAGGTGTATTTGTGCATGTAAGTGTGCAATGTCAAGACCAATAATGTAAAAGGATAGCTTTCCAAATTTGAGTATATAAATTTTCCCCCTTTAAGTATGAAATGAAAATTGCATGCTTAAAGGAAAAAATACCTAAGTGCTTAGACACACTTTGTATTTTCTCACAATTTTTTTTGGTAGTATCCCATTATATTGGTGTTGACACACTCCAAAATGAAACCTGTAACACAAACTATAGTCAATGCCTAAGATAGGAAATTGAAATTTAACTCAAAATGTAATGAAAGTATTATAAAGAAATGTGCAACAAGAAATTCTAAAAGAGATGCAAAACATGGAAGGAATACACTTATTATATATCTTTCCCCAGATATAGATATAGACAAGCGAGAAGAATATAGAAATCAAAGAAGCTCAAATCCTCGGCATTTATCACCCTTGGTGCATAGAAGAGGTGCATGACAATGAGTGTCGATAGGGTAAAGGATGTGCCCTTGGCGCATAGAAGAGGCGCATGACAATGAGTGTCGACAGGGTAAAGGATGCGCCCTTGGCGCACAGAAGAGGCGCATGACAATGAGTGTCGACAGGGTAAAGGATGCGCCCTTGGCACACAGAAGAGGCGCATGACAATGAGTGTTGACAGGGTAAAGGATGCACCCTTGGTGAACAAGAGGTGCATGAAAATGAGTGTCGATGGGGTAAAGGATGTGCCCTTGGCGCACAGAAGAGGCGCATGACAATGAGTGTCGACAGGGTAAAGGATGTGCCCTTGGCGCACAGAAGAGGTGCATGACAATGAGTGTCGATAGGGTAAAGGATGTGCCTTGGCACATGGAAGAGGATGTCGACACACACATGGATGCGCCAAGGCGCACCTTCAGGAGGCGCAACATTTTGAGCGCTGACAGGAAGCAGACCCTGGCGCAGATATTCAGATGGCCATAACTTTTGACTGGGAGCTCGGATTCATGCAAGGTTGGACTTTTTGGAAAGCTTACGAGGTCCTCTATCCAACTACGACTGGATATCTTTAATTGGGTGAGAAAAATTCTTAAAAATGCAAAATACAGTTCGCCACTTTTGGGTTCACTGGGGTTCTCACCTACCATCATTATGAGATGAGTTAAGTGCATTCTGGAGGTGGTTGGGGCAGATTTCGAATTCCTCTCTTCTCCCTCTCTTTTTCCTCCTATAAATTGTAAGGAGGGGCTTCTTTCTAAAGGTTGGACATTTTTGTTTTGCCCCTCCCTTCTTCTCTTTGGCAGGTGAACTTGTGGAGTTAAAACCTCCCATTTGAAACTGTAATGCAACCTTGCCTCTCGCATTTTACAGCAGTGTGTCAGATCAATCTTTGGAGAAAATTAATGCATGTTTGTGGATGATTCTCAACCCTCTCTGTATTCATTTGCATCCCCCGATCTTTCACTGTGAATCTGGCTATCTGTGCATGATCTTGCATTGCATTTTAATGGTCTGTGTTTATTGGCAAGATAGGTGTTCTTCATTCCTGCATCACCTTTGTAGTTTAGGTTTTATTTTATGCATTTTCTTACCCTGTCTCCTTGGCAAGTTAGATTAGGTTTTTAGTAAACCCTCTACATTTTCTACGTGTGCATCTGAACAGAGGAATAGGAACCGGCCTTCATCCGGAGAGCTTTTCCATTTCGCAATGTCCCACACTTGGGAAAAGCTCCATGTTATGCAATCGCACTGAGAGTCTCAACCCATCGAGTCTGCAGTATATCTGTGGGTGCTGTGATTCGACATCAACAGTTTTGGCATGCCCGGTGGGACCAAGAGGTCATTCTACAAGATTTGAAGGGATTTTCAAGAAATTCAGACTTAAAAATTGCAGGTTTTACAGTTTCAGTTTTTTCACCTTCCAGGCTGAACTTTGAAATCAATTTTCAAGGGCTTAACTTGCTCAAAACAAGTCAAAATTTCACCAGTTGATAGATCGGGGGATAATCTTCAAAAGGGTATTCTTAGATTTTTGAGATTTTGACTTTCAAAATTTCATGGTTTTTTGATTTTCGGATTTGTGTTTTAAGTCCCGGCATTTTTTTTTTGGATCTACTGCCATTCCAAATCAAATTCCAAACTCTAAAATATCAAAAATACAGGTCTTTCAAAATTCTATTTTTAAATATTGTCAGGTTTGGTGTGTAACTTGGCAGAATCTAGCCTTTTGAGGCTCATTTTTCTAACACATCGGCGACTCCGAAGGGATAGAATTCATGGCAGTAAAGAAGAAAAGTTGCCCTGTGCATATGAGAAGAATTCAAACCAGGTCCAATACTCGAGAAGAGGGGCTATTTTTCCACTTGCAACTATCACCAGCAGAGGAAGGAGAGGAAGAAGACCACAAAGATCACCATCTCCACCTAACAGACTTTGTCTACACCTCCACCTGGTAGGCCTTTTCTCGCATCGACCAGGGTTCTTAGGCCAATCATAATGGCACATCTACCACCGAATCCCTTTGTCAATTTCACGGGTAGTAGTCCACTTGCCCTAAATGCTCATAATCAAATTCCAGCATATAAAGACTAAAGAATATACCCTATTTTACAGAGAAAATCATACTACTCCTATCGATCACATCCAGATATTGCTAATGCATGTGCAATTCACGAAATAAATGAAATGGATGTTGCAGTCAAGTTGTTGGCTTCATCTTTCAAAGGTAAGGCCTTACAATGGTTTAGGAGCCTAGCAGCAGGGTCTATTATGAATTGGAACCAACTTTGTTCAGCTCTTTTCGCAACCATTCTAGGGGAGAGGGCGACAATTTGTCTTTATTGGAACAATGACAACAATCAAAAGGGCTCCTAATGAACAAATGACAGATTTCAACTTCAGATTCCAACGGACATGGGACAGGATTCCAATAGCTATGAGACCAACCGCCGAAGGAGCATTCCTTTATTTCTTAAAGGCTATAAATTCAGACATAGCCATGATGATCCAATCAATGGGAGGAACAACGCTGCTAGGGGCCTACGACACAGCTATCAGAGCAGAGAACTATTTGATCCAAGCTGGCAAGCTTGCACCAAGGCCACCAATGCCTCTCTATCCGGATATGGGAAATCCTACAACCAGCCAAGCACCAGAGTTGAATCCCATTCCAACTCCTAGAAATCAAAGCAATAATGAGGCGTCGACTTCTTCAAATACTTCAAAGGAATTGCAGGAGGTCATGAAACAACTACAGAACCTTGGAAATGAGCTAGTGACTATCAAAAGACAACAAGCTCAAAGTGCTAGACCGTATCAGCCTCAAGCACAAGTACCAAGCTAGGCCCCCATACCAACAAAATAGACCACCACCTCAGGCTGCAAATCAAAACCAAAACCAAGGACAACCTCAAGCTGCCAGGCCATTTCGACCGTATGATCCAAATGCAACGACGTCCTCAAGAGCCTTGGTCCCGACACAAAATAACATGGCACAGGAGTACGACTGGTGTTACCCTTGCAATCTACCTCACAATCAGTCAGCATGTTTCAATGGTGCACTAAATCAAGCCTTGATGGTGCAAACCATTGGTGTTCCTCAAGAACCAAGCCAGGAGGAGAATCAACAGCAAGAAATGCAACAAGAAGGACCTCCAATGAAACCACATTGGCCAATTGGCAAACGGAAGACTTCTGTGGAGTTAACCAACAGCCTTTTCAAGGCGTGGCTGCCAAACACTGGCGATCAAAGAAGAGAAATATAGGAGAGGGACAACCGTGTAATCCAGTTGTTTCTCAGTCCACTCCTACACAACAAGGGGTCAGTAGACCAAACGCAGCTCCAAATGTGCAAAATCAACCTAAGGTACCTGTTGTAGCAACACATGCACCTGTTCAAGCTCCAGAAAAGGTTGTGCCAAGTAAGGGACAACAAAAGGACAATTCATCCCCTTTCAACATCATCGATCAAATGAAGAAGACACATGTGAACATTTCCATGTGGGAATCACTTGCGATCCTGTGGCAACGAGATTTATCAAGTAAGTCGCAATGGCTAATTGGTCTCGCCACAAATGTATCAAACCAGTGGACATGAGAAAGTTCTCACTAATGCAAAGGCAACATGATGGGGGCCGACAAGGAAAAATTTGAAGCCTCCACCATTCTATGTTTCGTTGATTGTTTGAAACCACTTGGTACACAATCGCATGATAGATTCAGGGCAAGTAGTTCTGATGCCAAAGCAAATACGGATCAACTGGGTCTGAAGTATGAGCCAAGGCTGAAAGGAGTAGTGCAACTAGATGGAACGGCAGTAGGAACAGTTGGAGTCATCAAAGGGTTAAGCCTAACACTACATTCCTGTCCTAATGTTACAGCTTCGCAAGATGTGTCTCGTGATTGACCTTCCGCCACTCTTTTGCATTGTGTCTATCAAGAGACTTCACCGCAAAAATCGGTGGATATTTATCTCGCAGATTGGTCACACATGATTTTTAGACAAGGTATGGAGCCAAAGCAACAATCAGTCGTAACCAATTGCCAATTTCCATATTGAGCCTCATGTACCAAATCCTATCAATGCAAATTGCTCGGCTTTTGATCAGGAGGAGTGTTCAAGTGATCTAGAAACAGGTACTAAGGTCGAGGGAATTCCTGATTTAACTTTGGATGAATGGGCAAACAAGAGTCATGAATTTGACCCATACAAGGAAATTGAAGAATCTGAATTGGGCGTGTATTGTATACACGAAGAAAATTCACCCATTCCCGACATCATTCAGCCTGAACAAAAGGATGAAAACAAAGTTTGGAAATTATTTTTCGATGGTTCGAGAAGCAGACAAGGTGCTGGAGGTGGTGCAATGTTGATTTCACCACAAGACATCAAATATTTTTCAGCTTTTCATTTCCAGTTTTCCTGTTCAAACAACACGGCTGAATACGAAGCATTGATTCATGGAATTCATTGGGCCAGGAAAAGGGGCATAAAGAACTTGCAGTGTTTGGAGATAGCGAGCTAATCATCAACCAAGTTAGGGGACAACATGCTACAAAGAACGACTTGTCGAGAGCTACAAGAATAGGGTATGGGACCTCATTGAGGATTTCAAGCTTTCAACATCATTGTGTCCATACCTGTGAAGAAAATGAAGTCGCAGATAGGCTCAGCAGATTGGAGCAACGCTTGATGTGGTTGACAACATCGTAAGGGGAAAACACACCACATATCCATGTGATTGTGAGGCCGCAAGCTAGTTCCAGATAATAACACAAGTCGGGTGTGTGTTTGAGAACGATCAACGATCGTCAATTTCTTACAAGAAGAGGCTGAATTCTCGCCTAGGAATCAGACAGATTAGAGCAAAGCAAGATGGGGATCAAGTAGTGAAAGTGCACATGGACAAACAAGCTTCCTAAGGGTTTAGTAACATCGAGTCTATCTTCAACCCTAACGACCAGCCCGTAAGGAAAAGGCTAACATACAAAGTCAAGAGAGAAGATTCAGAGCCAATTCCATTGGGAAGGCAAAACACTTCAAATTGGTAAAGTGGCCACCGAAAGCAGAGAAATCAGATTTCATACAACTTTGCCAAGAATTTCCAGATGTCTTCGCTTGGAGCTATGAAGACTTAAGAGGATTCGATCCAAATTTGGCACAACATACCATAGAATTGGATCCAGATGCTAAGCCCATCAGTGTAAGCAGAGACCACCAACCCTCACATCAACCTCTAATGAAGAAAGAGCTAAATAAGCTAATAGAGGCAAGCATTATTTTCCCGATCAAGCACTCAAGCTGGGTTGCAAACTTGGTTCCTGGCCAGAAGAAGAGTGGAGAAATCAGGTTGTGTGTGGATTTCCGAGACCTAAACAGGGCATCTCTCAAAGACCATTACCCACTTCCTTCAATGGAACAAATATTGCAAGTAGTATCCGGTTCAGAGAGATTCTCTCTCCTAGATGGCTACTCAGGGTACAATCAGTGATGTGGTGAAAGAAGATCACCAATTCAAGATGGCTTTCACCACCAAATGGGGGACCTATGCCTACAAGAAGATGCCATTTGGGCTATCAAATGCTGGAGCCACCTTCCAAAGGGCAATGGATATGGCATTTAAGGGGTTGATCAATAAAATAGTTTTGATATATCTTGACGACATCACTGTATTCTCAAAAAATGCAGCGGATCACCTCGTCATTCGAGGCAAGTATTTCGTAGATGTAGAAGATTTGGGGTATCATCAATCCCAAAAATGCATATTCTTGGCTCACGAGGGAAAACTTCTAGGCCATATTGTTTCAAAGGAGGGGTTGACGATTGACCCGTAAAGAGTCAAGCAATTCGAGCATCGCCATTGCCAAGTCACAAGAAGGCTCTTCAAAGCTTTTGGGAAGGATCAATTTTGTCCGCAGATTTGTTCCAAATTTTCTCGCTCTTGTGAAGCCAATAACGCTGATGTTAAAGAAGAGTATGGCATTTAAGTGGACATCTCAAGGCAAGGCAAGTTTTGAGGCAATAAAAGAGGCTATATCTCAAGCTCCGACTCGTCAATCCAGACTTCTCCAAGGACTTCGTGCTATATGCCTTTGGTGGTGGGGACATGATTTCGCAATCCCTCTTGGTACAACAAAACAAAGGAGGATTAGAACAACCAGCTTGCTTTCTTCACCAAGGCTTGGAGGAATACAAAACTAGGTACTCTTTCATGAAAAGCATGTCCTTGCAAAGAATCAGAGCTTAAAGAAATTCAAGCACCTAGTCTCAAACAACAAGATCCAATTATTGGTCTCTCATGCGGAGTCGTGACTTCCTTCTAAACAAGGATCCGAATGAGAAACGTGCAGGATGGATAACTCATGTCATGGAATATGACATCGAGATCAAGGTCACCAAACTAGTACGTGGGAAGGGACTATGTGAGCAGCTAGCCTTGAGTCAACAAGTTGAAGCAGGTAATGAAAAAGAGGTCCGTTTCCTGGTACTACAGATGGTCAAGAACAGGAAAATGATGATGTGCCCACTCCGTGTTGGACTCAGAATGTGATACACTTCCTACGACAAGGGCCTATGCCCCCGTAAATGAGCAAAGCAAAGAGGAGATACTTCAGATTACAAGCCATTCCATATGTGCTTGTTGATGGTGTTTTGTTTAAGAAAGACATCAATGGAGTTCTATTGAGGTGCATTGGGACAAATCAAATTAAAAGGGTGTTACGAGATTTTCACGATAGAGATTCTGGAGGACATTTCGCCCCACGAGTAACAACTCTCAAGATAATGAAGGCAGGGTATTATTGGCCGACAGTCTTCAGTGACTGCTATACATGGATAAGAAAGTGCAAGAAATGTGCACTCTTCACAGGCAAAGAAAGACTAGCAAAGACTTCCATCGCACCCATTCTGGTTGACCAACCATTTATGCAATGGGGATTGGACTTCGTCTGGGGTCATCAATCCAAACTCAAGCCAAGGCCACAAGTGGATTTCTCTAAGAACGGACTATTTCACCAAGTGGACCAAGCAAAGAGCGCTCAAAGAAGCAAATGAGTCTAACATACTAGACTTTTATGAAGGAATAGTGACCTGTGTCGGTGTGTGCCGCCACTATCATATCGCATAAATGCATTGGCATTTATAGGTTCCAAGATTACAGAATGGGCTGTCAAGAATGGAATCTATTTGAGCACCTCTTCAAATTATTACCCGCAGGGTAATGGACAGGCAGAGTCCACGAACAAAAATTTGCTAAGAATCATCAGGAGGACTCTGGATGAAAATCAAAGAACATGGCATACCAAGCTAAAATCAGCATTATGGGCTGACAGAATAACACCAAAGAGGTCTACAGGTAATTCCCCTTACAAGTTGGTCTATGGAAAAGAGGCAGTATTGCCTATATCATTAGAACTGCCTACATTGGAGTTCATGAAGCAGTTGGAGTTGGCTGAGTTCGAACCAATGGAGGCTAGGTATGCAGAGTTGATGGAATTGGAAGAAATTAGAGAACATGCAGTTCAAACAATTGAGAAAGATCAGGCCTTAGTAAAAAGATGGTTTGATAAGAAAGCAAGAGCAAGGACCTTCCAGGAAGGGGACCTAGTTCTGAAATGGGATGCAGATCGGGCAAAACCAGGAAGGCATTCCAAGTTTGATGCCATTTGGAGTGGCCCCTACATGGTCACGGGATGTAAAAGTAGTAATGCCTTCCAATTGTCTACATTGGATGGAGAAGAATTCCCGATTCCGGTTAACGGAATCCATCTTAAACATTGCTACTAAAAGGAAAAGGTTTACCCTTGTAAATATTAGCCTAGATTTCAATTCCTCTAAGTGCGTATGCACATTGTCTTGTTGTAGTTAGGTTTCTGTTTCCCTAAGTGCTCCGGCACAGGTTTTGTTGCTCTCAGGTTGTTTTCTATAGTTCAGCATGCTCTCGAAGAAGGAGTTGCAATATCAGGTTCGGGATCAGATATCAGGTTGGTTTCAAGTTATTGCTTATGACTCCATGCCCAATGGATTGCTAAAAGGCCACTGATCTTCTACCTAGCAGGCAGGTGATCCCATTGAGTCGCCAAATTGTTGTATATATCTTTCCCGGTAGATATAGACAAGCAGAAGAATATAGAAATCAAAGAAGCTCAAATCCCTGACATTTATCACCCTTGGCGCACATGTAAAGGTGCATGACAATGAGTGTCGATAGGGTAAAGGATGCGCCCGCGCATGTAAATGGCACATGACAATGAGTGTCGACATGAGTGTCAGGAAAGGTAAAGGATGTGCCTGGCGCGCGCAGAAAGGCGCATGACAATGAGTGTCGACAGTAAACAAGGCCCTTGAAATGGCACATGACAATGAGTGCATGACAATGAGTGTCGATGCGACATGGTAAAGGATGCGCCCTGGCACACGGAAAGGTGCATGACAATGAGTGTCGAAAGGGTAAAGATGATGCCCTTGGAGCACGTAAAGGCGCATGACAATGAGTGTCGACAGGTAAAGGATGTGCCCTTGGTGCACAAGAGGCACATGGCACATGAAATGAGTGTCGATAGGGTAAAGGATGCGCCCTGGCACACGTAAGAGGATGTCGACACACACATGGATGTGCCAAGGCGCACCTTCAGGAGGCGCAACATTTTGAGCGCTGACAGGAAGCATGCACTGGCGCAGATATTCAGATGGCCATAACTTTTGACTGGGAGCTCGATTCATGCAAGGTTGGACTTTTGGAAAGCTTACGAGGTCCTCTATCCAACTACGACTGGATATCTTTAATTGGGTGAGAAAAATTCTTAAAATGCAAAATACAGTTCGCCACTTTTGGGTTCACTGGGGTTCTCACCTACCATCATTATGAGATGAGTTAAGTGCATCTCGGAGGTGGTTGGGGCAGATTTCGAATTCTCTCTCTTTTCTCTCTCATTTTCTTCCTATAAATTGTAAGGAGGGGCTTCTTTCTAAAGGTTGGACATTTTTGTTTTGCCCCTCCCTTCTTCTCTTTGGCAGTGAACTTGTGGAGTTAAAACCTCCCATTTGAAACTCGTAATGCAACCTTGCCTCTGGCATTTTGCAAAGTGTGTGTATCAATCTTTGGAGAAAATTAATGCATGTCTCGTGGATGATTCTCAACCCTCTCTCGTATTCATTTACATCCCCCGATCTTTCACCGTGAATCGCTATCTCAGTGCATGATCTTGCATTGCATTTTAATGGTCTCGTGTTTATTGGCAAGACAGTGTTCTTCATTCCTCCTGCATCACCTTTGTAGTTTAGGTTTTATTTTATGCATTTTCTTACCTTGTCTCCTTGGCAAGTTAGATTAGGTTTTTAGTAAACCCTCTCGCATTTTCTACGTGTGCATCCGAACAGAGGAATAGGAGCCGGCCTTCATCCGGAGAGCTTTTCCGCTGCAATGTCCCACACTTTGCCAAAATCTAAGTAGAGAAAGGATACCCATGCCCCCAATGTGTCCAAAACTAGAAGTGAAACTGAGTACCATGGAGAAAGAGAGAATTAAATACTTCACGCCCCCTAAATATGTGCCAAATTGAGTCAATATGAGTATAAAACCATATAAAAATATTGGATCGAGATGAAAACCCCTGTCGATGTTACCAGATATGGATGAAATGCCCCTTGGAAAAAACATATGATAGGGTCAAAATTATCAATATGGTCCTGACCAGGTTATATGGTATTGACCATGTATAATTTTTTTCTTATTTTCTATATCTAAATATTATTCGAGACATTTTTTTCTTCCGTGCATATCTCGTGCCTAGAAATATGTCTATTTATGATGGAAATGTAGAATAAAACCCCATATGTTTCCCCTATTTTGGGGTATGTGCGATGAATATTTTGAGCATGTGGATCAAAATAAAATATGGTCACCCATAGCTTAGTTTCTAATAATCTATATATACCTTCGAAATTACCGATATGGTGACCATCAAGAAGAAACTACACCTATAAAAAGGATGTGCGTGGTAGAAACCATGACACAAAACAACATCAACAAGATAAGAAAAGTGTCATGCAAAAAAATAGAAATAAAAACAATAGAAGATGATGTGTTAGTATAAAACAAGAACATACAATGTATAAGTAAGTGCAAACATGCCAAATAGTGTCACAAAAATGTAAAAATTCCTACAAATACGGGACACCCACAGTGTCACAAGAAAATAAATGCATGTGATCTTGCAATCAAGAGATACATAATTACACACAAGGAATTACACCGTAAACATGGGACACCAAAGGTGTCAAAATAAAATCAAAGCCCTTAAGCCACAATCGAGTAATAAACAAGCACACACATAACTAGCAAGATAGTATGAAAATTAAGTGTATCAAAATGTCATGAAAAGTACATAACATATGATATAGGATATATGAAGGAGATAAAAATGAATGTAAAAACTACAAAAGAGACATGTGTTAGCTTGAGTTAGTCTAAAATATACCAAATATAAAAAATATATATGTAATCAAGCATATTGAGGAAAGAAAGGAACTATAATGGAAATATAACACCTAGATGTAGGTTAGAAGTCTGGGTAAAGGGCATATCAACACCTATGATCATGTACCACACTTTGAATATCCTACATCATGTTCAATATACCACGTGAAAACATGTGTGTAAAGAAGAAAATGATATCTATCAAAGAAAAGGAGTAAACAACATGTATAATGTAAAGTGCCTATAATGTATGCTATAAAATAGGTCCTAATTTAATATTTTTGCAAATATTTTAATGTTTTTGTGTTGTAGGTCCTCCATGAGGGAATATGTGAAAACATATTACTTAAAGAGAAGGAATGGTGATCAAGAATTCCCCTATGGAAGGGAATAGATATAAATGATGTAACTAATGGTTCGGAAGTGAGATTTCCCCATTGTGTGTGTTGCAAAGTGAGGTTCATGTGTAGAGCCACTATATAAAAATTCAATTTGAACCTATAGATTGAGTGCCTCATTGGGAAATGAGTGGGGATAGTATGATACCTATTAAATATTTTAAAGGAGATCATCGATGGTAGGATTAATTCCAAGCTAGTCCAAGATTCGCCATACTAGTAAATTTTTTAAAATATCTATAAATAAACAATCATTTCTTATGAAAGTGATTGAATGACATGATATACTCCTCATCAGTGTAAGAGGGACCTTGTATGATCATCTCATGAGTCTAATGTGTCTTATTGGTATGATTAAAAAAGAGTCATTGTGAATAGTAATCATGCCAGTAGTAAGTGGGAAAGTGATGTTAGTATTGTGCTTATTGATGGTACCAATGATGTGTCACAACTAAGATCTACCAAAATCTAATGGGGTAGGTTTGAGATTGAGAGAAAACCAAAAGTTAGTGGTGAAGACATATGACCCAAAAGCTATCACGAGTAAAATCTATCCTTAAAACATTGCAATAGGAGTGAGGAAGGTGTAATGTTAGATGGTGTGAGTCCTAGAGTATTCAAAGCCTCATAAGTGAAAATGTTCTTGTTGTGATTGGAATTGAGAGGCACATGTGGCCAATATTGCTTATTGATATACATAATTTTAGTAAATGTATCAAAATGTGGAGTCCCATTAGGAGGATTGGGTGTATCATGCAAGATAGTAATGATGTCGGTATGCTTGAGAGTCTTTATTTTATAGGTGAAAACATGACGGTGATTGATTTTATGGCTTGTAATACGTTGGTAATCACACAAAAATATGATTGGGATACCTATAAATCTTGTGAGTTGAATGATGACACTTATAAGGAAATGAAAGAAGACCTTGATCAAGTAAAATATGAAGTAATTCATGTGGTGCATCAAGATGAGATGGAATTGCAAAAGATGTGACATGAGGTAAAGCATCCAGAGTATTAATTGCATTAGACATAGGATCAATGTGCACATTTATAGAGTCAAGATGATCAGGAGGAAATGAACTATTAGCACTAGGGGAATTGTCTTTGAGTTGATAATGTCCAGGCCTAGTAGATACAAAGAGATAATGAAACTTAGATTTTTCGCATTGATAGGATTAAAATGGAGTTTGTGTAAATTATCATCACGTGAGTGTGATTATGTCATCATAACTATCAATATAAAATTTAGACACATCAGGATGTTGCACAACACCATCTAATATATTAAAAGTATCAGTGGTGGTGTCTTTATGGATAGGAGATGGTGATGGATTTGTGAGAGGAGTATCACCTGTGACTCAATATGTGGAGGATTATCCAATCAATGCTTTATAGGAATACTAGTCTCACCAACAACATATGTATCTAACTTGTCCATAGGAATAGGTTGTGGTGAGGGAGTGACCAAAGGTTCTTGTAGATTATCCATATCTACCTAGCAGGATCATCATGGATAGTATACTCAGTACCATTATGTAAAAATTTGATGCAATGATGGAAAGTAGAGTATATAATTTACATATCATGGAACCAGAGATGATCCATAATTATATTATATTAAAAATCAATGTCCATAATGTGAAATGTAGTGGGTGATGTCTTAGGACCAACAAGTAGGTCAAAATTGATAGTGCCAAGTGTAGAACGTGTGATGTCATTGAAGCCTCATACACTAGTAGCGAGAATGATTGATTGCAAGAGGATAATTGTAAGAAATGATTTAGGACATATGTTGAGATTTGATCCATTGTTTATTAAAACCCTTTTGAGAAAAAAATCCTTGAAAATATGCAATGATGAATAATGGAAGACATCGAGTCATATCAACATTAAGTGAAATATCATATGATGTAAAAGTAATAGCCTCCTTAAGTGCCTTGAATGTATCCATGATAGAAGATAATCCAATGGGATGGGTATCATTAACTAGAGTAAAAGAGCACAAAGTATCATGTAATATGTCTTTGTAAATAGGGGTTTTGAAGCAATTCAAGTATGGATATCGTAGGAAGGATATTATTGATTTGTTCAATTAAATCATATCCTTTATGGAACAATATCTTTAGGCATAGAATCGGGGGAGGAAAAGATGCATTTCCCCAATAGGTTGTTTATGTGTCATGTGATTACCATATTTATTGTAGTAGAAACGAAACCAAGGTGGATGATCAATATTAACGGAGTGGTCTCATATTAAATGTGAATATAAGCATGAGAAGTATCATCCATGTAACAAGCGGGTCCATATATGGACCTTCATTTAATTGCATAGTATGAGTATGAACCTAGTGAGAGGGATAGTATCCCCTAATAGAATATGAATTGGTAACCCTATGCCAAAGATAAATATCATAGAATTTAGCAGAAGTGGCATGATGAATACCAAAACTAAAGAATAAAACCCTAGAGATGTTATGGGTAAAGATGTGATGTTCTATTAGAGAAGGTCAAGTTCAAAAAATTATTTCACTTTTTGTGAATTTACATATTTCATTCTATTTTAGGA
Organism: Taxus wallichiana var. yunnanensis; assembly: GCA_018340775.1. Lineage (NCBI taxonomy): Eukaryota > Viridiplantae > Streptophyta > Pinopsida > Cupressales > Taxaceae > Taxus > Taxus wallichiana. The sequence goes on along the minus strand of CM031243.1, from coordinate 692,630,134 downwards.
TTTAATATGTTTTTAATTAAAATACATAAAATATGATAAAATTATGTTATATGAGACTATTCTGATCTAATTAACTTCCAACATTAATTTGCTGAATCAAAATAACGCTTTAAAAATTGACTATTGATCTAAAAACTATAAAAATGCAAAGGAGAAATTACATTTAGCTAATTGTACAAGAATCTAAAAGTTTATGAGTGATCTCGGTGCAAGAATAGGATAATATGAGACTAGAAGTGCTTTGTTGTTCATACTAGTACCTAAAACTATACCTGGTCAAAACCGTACAACTAGTTTGAAAACGTTTGATGGTCCCGATCCTTCTCTACGTTCTAGGACCTACTTAGATTCTAGCTCTTTAACTTTCTATGTGCATTTCTTTCCTAGAAATGATTCTCTCTATGTGTCGGTCTTATTTTCTCTTCTTCATAATGTCTCTGTAACTCTAATCAAACCCTCAAACCATCATAGTGCAAGATGGAGTTCCTGCAAAACAAATATATGTGGGTTATGGAAACCCCTGTGCACCACCGATGTCACCACTACTATGAAGAGGGATAGAACCACACGTCATTCTCCGAGCATGTGATATCTACTTGTTGTCAATATTTTATGTCACTTTGGTTTATTTGGTCTCCTCATGGCTTCACCTACATTATTCAACATAAAACTTGTAACATTAAAGAGATCGCCTATCAACATGGTGATCTAACCTCTGCTTTTGAGAGGGAAAGCTCCCTCGTATTATGGGTTTGTGGGGTTTTGGACAATTTTAACACAAAAAGCCCCCTGAAAGGAGAAAGGAAGGAAAGTGAGAAAGGAATAGAAGAGAGAGAGATATATATAGTGGAAAATAATGGAGAGAGGGAGAATGAAAGAACAAACTGGTAGTGCAAATTAACTTGTAGCAATTAATATGATTAATCATTTAATTATCAGACCTAGGGATGTAAACTTTCAATATTGTCACTATTGTATGCACAGTTATAGATGTTTGAGGAGTATAAAGATAAATTGTTGTCACTACAATTAGGAAATAACAATAATGGAAATGAGCTAAACTATGAATGGAAGTAAATACCATGGCTATGGAAAATCATGTAAAAATAGAATACAGAATACGAGATAAAGGAAGGAACTATTTTAATTCTAACAATTTAATGAATTAAAACAACTAACAAAAATAGGAGGATTAGCAAACCGCAAGTGGGCCATGTCTTGGGTGCTAATCCCTCCTAAGGTCTATTTCTACAAAAAATTAACAGAACTCAAATTATTGTTCCATCATCATGAAGATTACAAAAAAATTATCTATCTATAGATCGATCTACCTTTGTATTACTACTACCCTTTACAAAATTAATCTTTTCTCTTTTTATATCCTTCATTACAACATTGGCATGAAGAGATAGATTCATACTAGGAGTTATAGTTGGCTTCAGTAAAAGATCTAAAACAAACAATCTAGAAATCAGCATGCAACAAAACTATTTAGGATATGTTATAATACAATCACATAACTTAACTAACTAATTGATTGAACAACCAATTATTAAATTATAAATTCAATCAACTAGTTCTTTGTTTGAGTTGCAACACATAATCAGGTGATGGCGTTGAATCTTCTCCTTTCTCACAACTTCTTCTCTATCAACACATGTAATCTCAAGTGAAATGTCCACATTGTTCAAGCTCCTCAAAATCATGGATTTACATGTGTCGACCTCTTGTGGTTTCAGGCACATATACGTGAATGGGTCCCTTTGGCTACATGTCATTTTCTATGGATGACCTCTACACTGTGAATGAATTCCTTTGGCTGCATGTTATTGGATACACATAACAACTCTTTGGAAATCAAGGTTGATACTTATTGAAAGCACTATTTATCATCACATTGCATCCAGAAGAATACATGCATACCATAATCCACAAAATAAATTAAACTTATTAATAATTATATTAACTAATATATGTGCCACAATTTCAAGTCGTAATGGAAATGTTTAGTAGTATCACCGGAAAATACAAGTTTAGGGGTATACATGGATTAAACAAAATACAAGAGATGAGGTGTTAAAACAGGAAATAAAATGACTCATCACACCCCAGAATTAATTTCTTGAATGTCCTCATTCAATATTCTTTGGGTTCCTCGGCCAGCTTAGGATCTTCCTTAATGATGCTACAAAGGTAGTTAAAGTCGGTGGGTATAGATGTTTTCCGGATCTTTGAATAAGTACCTGTATTGTTCTTGTATCTTTCCATTATCATGTCATGTGTGTCCTCATTCAATTCATTGTTTCTAGACCAATGTGGTATAGGATAGTGGGAAATTGGTGGATAATAACCAATAGGAAACCAAGTTTTTCCACATCCCTTAGAGACTTCAATATATGCATTTATCCTCCTAAAAGTGGGGATGATATTATGATAGGAATGCATTTCCTTCCTCTGCATCTCTTGTGACATTTCCTCCCATCTTTCCTTATAGGCCTAAAAAATTTACATGTTATTAAACTTAATATAGTATCTTTCTTTATCATGGGATTCATGTCTCTTCCCTTATCATCAATGATTGCACTTTACATAAGTTCATGTAGTCAACCATTTTCTTCTCTCTATACAACTCATTGTTAAAATAGGAACATAGTGCCCTAATTTGCACATCCCCAATGTAGAGTATAGGGATCCAGTCTCTGTCATACTCTAAAGCATAATTATACATATATAGCTCACATAGAAGCAGTTGGATCTCATGGGGAATTTTCATATATATCTGAAGAAAGGCCTAGCTCCACTAATATCAAATGGGATATCATTGTTGATACATGTATACTTCAATTGCAACATTTTTTCTTTCAAGAAGATAACATAAATGTTAGATGGTGGTCTACATTTAAATATTTCATTTGTCACTTGAATTGTATCTTCTTGCTTCTTCTTTAGTCTTGCAATTTGATTATCTTTGGCCCTGAGTTGTCTATCTTTTTCTTCAAGATCCTGCTGATGTTGGAAGAGTAACTCTTCCTTCTCCCTGTTCCATCTACCTTACAACCTAGCAACATAGTCTTCAAATTACTACACCTAGTAATCTAAAAAAGTTGTTTGAGTGCCTATGCTTTTGCAAACTAGTTTTGGGGGTTCCTTGAATATTTCTTTGATAATAACATGTGGTTGTAAGCTATCTGGTGGAAATGTTGGGGAAATAAGCTCTAAAACTTCATGAACTATATCTGGAATGACTGTAGGATTATCCACTTGTATGGTCTCAATATCCTCATATGAGGGTTTTGTATCAAGTGCACTAACAATGTTTAATATTTTTTATTAAATATGTGGTGGCAAATCATCCACAATATCATTGTCAATGACATGTGTCTCCAACATTACATGATCTAGGGATTCTTCTTTGTGTTCTTCATAACTTTAGAAAAATGTGTGGTACCTCCAATTTCTTCTGCCAATGCTTCACCTTCATGTTGTTTATGGGTTTCCTAGCATGAATGACCTCTGCTTGAACCCCAATTGATTCAACAAGGCTCTCATGAACAGGTTGTTCATCATATTCCTCCTCCCTTGTTTCTTCCATTTCCTCAATGGTTTCTTCCTTATCTTGCTTTTCACATGTAATTTTAGGAATGCCTTTCTCAATATCCATTTGTATAGGCTCTTCAGTCTTTTCAACCTCCTCTACATCATTATCTAGTGAGATTATAGCATCTCTCCCAGGCCTTGAGTTTTGGGCTTTTTAGTTTGAATCCTATGGGATCTCTAATATGGTTCAAGGGATTTGTTTGAGGATTTTTCGTTTTCCCTTAGAAGAAGAGGACTCTGGTGTGGATATATTTGGAAAATTTTCACCAACAAGAATCATGTTAGGAGAGATAGGCTTAGGGACTTGTTCGGAGACAAAGGTTTTTGTGAATAGGTGTTTCTACAGGTATGGGAATTTTGGTAGGAATAGGGTTTCTGTTGGAATAGAGGTAGAAGTTATGGTTTCAGGTGGAGGTGTTGAAGAACTAGTTGTGCTTTTCCTCTTTTTCTTCCTTTTTCCCAGAAAATCATCAATGTGTTTAGCCCTAGAAAACTCTCCCCATTTTATTGTAGGGTGTTCCCTCTCTAATGCATTTTTGACAATCAAGGTAACAAGACAGTGATGAGATAATGCATATCTCCCCCTTTGAGACTCCTTACTCATTTTCTTTAAGCTCTCATGTAATAAATTAGGGACATTAACATGTCTATCATTCTTTAAATGATTAAGCAATTTAAAATGCACAGTATTCAATCTTGAGTACCTACCCTCACAAGTGAAGTATTTTATAATGTATTTTACAACATCAGCCCAAAAAGGTTTCAAGGAAGTGTGTAATGTACCTTGTCTATCACTTACAAAATTTTCATCATCATCACCAAATTATGTTCAAACTTCGTCTGGATTAACCTTTACTAGAAACAGCTCACCTTCTCACAAAATTCCTATTACTACGGCTAGAATTTTGTCATCCACCTCAACTGTCAAACCCTTAATAGTGCCCCTTCCATCTTTGAATGTGGCAATGAACTCTGTCATCATGGACTCGTTGAATCCCTGAAACTTATTAATATAGTCCATCCATCCGCTATCATGGAAATATTGTAATATTTGTGGTTGACTGCGAAGCTATGAGTGGTCTGTAGCTCTTTTCAAATTAGGTCTCCTCCCATGTTGAACTTAGAAAACTTCTCGAGCTTTGAGAAAAATCTTGCAGTTTACGGTGATTATGCAAAAATTGAATAAGTGTAAAGTTTTTGAGTACTTGATGATTTAAAATTTTGTAACGGGCTCACACACAGCATGAAAAGGCATGCAATAATTTGATTTTATGGGGTGCAAGGATGTGATGTGAGGTCATGTGACGAAGTGGGATGACGTGGGAGACAACTCATATAATGAAAGGTGGTGGAATATTTAATAAATTTGGTCCAGATTATTAGAAATAATCTAACACAATATCATAAAAACACAGAATATAAAATTCATCCGGGACAATTTATTCATTGATAGAGAGTTACATATATAGATCAATTAACCCCTACAATGGTGGAATCAAACATGATCTTCAATCCCTACAATCTCTCAAACTTATCCCTAAGATATCTCTAGCTAATCTCTAGGATATCTCTCACACTAAAATAACTACGTGAGTTGTTCTCACAACTCACCAATAATAAAATTATTACAACTATATTATTAATATGAGTTTTATAAACTCATTATTAATAATATTAAAATTTATTTAATAATGTTACACAATATTTTGGTAACAATATTATGGCTTATAAAGTCACTTATGACATGGCACAAATATTAATCACATATAATTATTCTATCACTACTTTATTAAAGTGAATTAAGTGCACTTATCTCGAGATGTATGTTGGATGATGGTGACATGTGCCTCGTCATAATTTTCACCTTTGGTTGCATGTAGATTCATCATGACGTTGGAGGTTGAGATGCCATGATGTTGCAGATGTTGTTGTTGCAAGCATGTATGAAATTAATACTATAGGCTCCTTATTGAAATCAAATAATTCCCGAGAGAGGAATATTGACTTTCTCTGGTGTCAGTCATCTTCATCACTACTAGCTCGTGTAGATTTTTCCTTTTATTTCCTTCATGCAATCACAAGTTCTACCAACAGGAAAACAAAGTAGGGATTTGTTGCATGTTGTTACAAGTGGACCTTTAGTCTTTGCACCATCTCCTTCTATCATAGACTATGCACTTCTTGTAACAAATACACCAAATCTTGCAAAACAAAAATTCTAAGAAAATAAAACATGTTAGTTGAGTGGTTTTGATCACCAATAGGGCTGATCACATCAATTTTATTCACACTTGGAGTATTCAACAAGCTGAATATACTAAGGCCACTTTGAAATTCTCATTCTTCAAAGACAACTTCAGAAGATGAATCAACAAGTTCAACTTCTGACCTTAATTCTAATGCTCTCATCTCCATCGATCTTTGACCTCCTCTGAATTTTTGCATAAAGGTGCTCCTATCTGTTGGATTTTTGTACAACCTCAACCTATGACCATTCACCAGTAGTTTGAATCTCACAGGATCTATGGTAGTGAGTTTCACAATTCCATTGGGAAATATTTTCTCAATCTCATATGGGCCTAGCCACCTTGTTCTGATTTTTCCCATGTGGTCCTTGTACTTGGAGTCAAATAAGAGAGCCAATCACCTTCTTGAAATTGTCTTGTCTTGATGAATCTTTCATGCCATTTGATCCTTTACTTTTGTATCACTTATGTATTATGCATATCTTGTCTCCTCATTTCATCCAACTCGTTGAGTTGGAGAATCCTCTGCCTTTGAGCTTCAAAAAAATCTATGCCTAGTTCCAGTGCAGTCCTTAGTGTCTTATGCTCAAATTCAATAGGGAGAACAACAATCTTACCATATAAAATCTTGAATGGTGTAAATCATGTTGTTGTCTTCCAAGTTGTGTTGAACACTCAAACTACCTCTGGAAGTTTTTCTGTCAAATCTTTGTTGTGGAGTGCAATTTTTTTGTCAAGATGGCTTCTATTTCCCTATATGTTACCTCAACTTGCTGATTAGATTGGGGTGATAAGGTGTAGACTTCTTGTGTCTGATTTCATATTCCTTAGCTAGATCATAAATAACTTCAGCAGTAAAGTGTGTACCTTGATCTATAACTATTTCTCTTGGTACTCCATACCTCATGAAAATGTGGTCATATAATAATTTAGCAACTTTCTCACTCTTCTGATTTGGCAGTGTTTTCACTTCTATCCATTTAGTGAGGTAGTCTGTACACACCAAAATGTACTCTTTCTATTGAGATTTAGGATCTATTGGACCAATGAAGTCCAAACCCCATTTTTCAAATGGTTGTAATACTAACTGAGGCTGCAGTGGAATTTCATCTGACTTGGTAGGCCTACCCATTATTTTTAATTTATCACACCTTCTTGTATACAATGTTACATCCTTATGTAGTGTAGGCCAATAATACACTATTTTCAATACTTTTTGTGATGTTATTTTTGCATAAAAATGTCCTCCACATGGTTCACTATGGCAAGCTTTGACGACATCATAATTTTCTTCATCATCTATGCATCTCCTCATAAAATTATCTTGCCTCATGTGAAATAGAAAACTAGCTATCTAAGAAAAATTCACATGCTTCTCAACAATGTATTTCTTTTCAGAATATAAATATTGTGGAGGTGTTTTACCTGAGACCAAATAATTGGCTATGTCATCATACCAAGGTGTTCTAGTGGAAATGGAAAATAGGTGCTCATCGGAAAAGAGTCATCCACCACTTGTTCCTCATTATTGTTCTCCATTATTGAAATAAATTCAGCTACAACATTGTCCTTACCAGGCTTATCCATGATGGTGACATCAAAATCTTGCAAGAGTAGCAACCATCTGATTATTATATTGCTTACAAATGGTTTTTTGATCAAGTATTTAATTGTTACGTGATCAGTATGAATGAATACTATATAACCTATGATGTAGTTCCTGAACTTATTGATAGCATAAACAACTACTAAGAATTCTTTTTCCGTGATTGTATAGTTGAGCTTACCGTGTTACAGGTTTTTACTAACATAAGAGATTACATAGTTTAGAATTCCATCTTTATGTCCTAGAACATCTCTAATGGTGTGATCTAAGGCAGCATTATGAATTTGAAATTGAAAACTCCAATCTGGCCCTCTTAACATAGGTGCTGAAGTCAACATTTTCTTCAAAATCTTGAATGCAAACTCACATTTCTCAGTCCACTCAAAGGAAGCATATTTTCCTAGCAGGACAAATAATGGTGCTTTAATCTTACTAAAGTCCTATATAAATCTTCTATAGTACTCAACATGTCCCAAGAAACTCCTTACATCTTTTTGTTTCTTTGGTGTTAGCAGATTTATAATCACAAATATTTTTTCTTGATCTACCTGAATTCCAACACTTGATAGATAATGCCCCAACACTGTTCCTTCATACATCATCATGTAGCATTTTTCATTGCTTAAGGACAGTTCATGCGTTCCTTGCATATCTTGAGAATTTTTTCAAGATTCTTCATTTATTCATCAAAATTGTTGTCATATACTATAAAATCATCCATATATACTACCATGCAATCATTGGTTAGATCTAAAAAAATTCTCAAAACTACTCTTTGAAATGTAGCAGGTGCATTGCACAAACCAAAGGGAAGAACAGAACATGCAAACATTCCCCATGGGAACGTGAATATGGTCTTGTCATGTTCCTCTGGTGCAATTTGAATTTGGTTATAGACACTATAGCCATCCAAAAAATAAAATATTTCTTACCAACAAGAGTGTTAAGTACCTTATCAATGAAAGGATGCAGAAAAATAAAATCATCATTCTTTGTTGTTGAGTTCAGCTCTCTAGTCCATGCAAATTCTCCATTTTCCATTCTTGTTAGGTACAATGACACGGGGTGACACCCATTAAGCTGTCTAATTTTTTTTTTTTTAATTATTCTTTCATTATATCCCTCACTGTTAGATTCATTCTCCTTTGTGGTTGTATTATTGACTTGCAACTATCTTTGATGTATATCTTATGTGTACATAGCTTAGGGTGTATCCCATCCATATCTTTATAGTCCCATGAAAATTTTGTCTTGTTTTTCTATAGAAGAGGAATTAATAGTTTTTCTTGCTACATGCTCAACATTTTTTCACATTAATTGTCTTTTCGGAGCAATTTGCACTTACTTAGAGAGACCGGTCATGGAGCATACACTTTGTTGCTTACAAAATTTAATATACAATCATGTGGAAAATGTTGGTGGAGTACACAATTATTACCTAGAACATTCATAGTTCTTTGTTGGGGCAAGATTTTATTTTCGAGGACATCTTATACACCGTAATTTTTCATCTACTTGTTCGTTCTTCCCATAATTATTTTTCAAGATGTTAGAAAGAAAAAAATCTTCTTATTGCCCTTGATTGTGCATGCAATCTCAACATCATGAGATTTTGAGCTGAGATTTGATCTTCTTCTGGATCTTTAACCCAAATGGTTTGGTCTTCTTCATTGAATGGTTGTGCAGGGGGGTAAAGCATGAGATTTTTGGTGCCACTTCCATTAGAGATAATCATATTACCAGATCTACATCCTATGAATGTGTCAAGCATTTTCCAACCATGGTCTTCCTAAGATGATAAGATATCCTCCTAAGCTTTCTTTTGGATGAAGAAAAATAAAATCAGTAGGGTACTCCCAAGATTCTACCACTACTACGTCCTCCAAGACTCCTTCATTTTTAATTATTGATCTTTACGCAAGCTACAAGACAATAGTTGTTGGTCTTACTCCCTCCAACTTCAAGTCATCTATAATTTTTTGTCATTACATGTATGGCTTCCCCTAAGTCAATCAGTGTATTCTTGATTATTGTGCCTTTAATTGTAACATTTACCAAAGGACTGCCTGGATCTATGTATTTGGGTAGAATTGAGTTCCCAAGCATAATATCTGCTAATTGTCTAATGTCTTGCACAATAGTTGTATCTTTCCTTTTTCTGCTTGGTTTCTTTATGCATAGATCTTTAACCAAATTTTTATAGATGGGCACATCCTTAATAACTTGAATCAATGGAATTTTGACACAAATGTCTTTTAGCTAGTTGAAAAAATCAAAGTCGATTCGATTTGAGGTTAGTCTTCTTTTCTTGTAATCTTTTAGGAAATGGTGGCTCATTACCATGTGTTTTACCTTTGATGGAATTTTTCTCAGTTTTCATGGACAAGTATGTAGCGTCTTTTGTTATTGCTATGGATTTTCCTATAGTGTTGTATTGCGTTGTTGCGAGATCATCCTACAACATCTTTGGTTCCTCGAGTAGTCTTAGTAATGGTGTCTCCATCTAGTGGAAGAACTTATCTTCCTGAGTGAAAATGGATATTGTTGATATCAATGGAATATTTAGGGTAAATGATCAATTGTATTGTTTCGATTAGGCATTGGTTGAATTTGGTAGTTGGGTAGCTTTTGTTTGAGAGCATGTTTGGGGTTTGGCATTAAGGCTTTTTGTTGTGGATAGGGAGGTTACTTATAATAGTCTTTGGTAATTTGGAGGTGGTTTATTCCTTTGTTGCACTCATATCCAAGGATGATACCATGATTGAGGAGGTTGTTTCCATTGTTTATGTGTTTGGCCTTGGAATTGAGGTTTCCATTATTGTTGATACTAGTTGGAATATGGGGCCCAAATTTGAGGTTTGGCCTAAGGTGGGGATTGCATATATAAATTATTAGACTAGTTTTGAAATGAATGCATAGTGTCTCATGTCATACCTCCTTGCCTTGGAGGCCATGGTTTTCTTTAAGCAACATAGAAAACTTTCCCATCCTTTATCTCCAACATCTTTAAATTAGGTGAAGCCTCCCTTTCTTGTGCAATGCTGGCCAATTCTCTGCATCTACAAGTCAAATTTCTTCCTTACGCATGCATGACAATACTTTTTGAGTGCTACTTTTACATCTTCCTTTTTTATTTTTTAACGTGTAGAGCATCTAATTGATTAGCCATGTCATTGAAAATCTCTTGCTTCATGTTTTTAAACATGTTGACAATCTCTGACTTGGATATGTCCCCAATTGTTTTGGTAGCTGATCCACCTCTTGATCTTACACTTCTTACCCTCTTCATAGTATCTCTTGAGTAATTTTTTCAGGTGTCATAGATGTCTGCAAAAGCGGATTTTAAAATGTCTCCTGCTCCTATCAGATCTAAAGCATCCATGTCCTCCTCACCGAGTCCCTTCAAAAAGAGTAATTTGAGAGATTCGGGTGGTAGTTCAGTGTTCCTTGACTTTTGAATGCAGAACATGAACCTTTCCAAATAGTCTTCCAATGGTTCATCCTCTTTTTGTGCCATTTTGTAGATCTCATCACCTCCTTTGTTGTTTGGTCTGCAATAGTCCTAGTACTTATCAAGGAATTTCTCCTTCATTTTTTTCCATGTGGTTATAAAGTTTCTTCCCAATCCCATGAACCATCTCAAGGCTGCATCCTTGAGTGTAACAAGAAATAATTTCAATCTATGTGCATCAGTAGTATAATCATAACTCCTACACAAAACATCAAACTCAAACAGAAATGCATCTGGGTCTTCGACATGGATCCATGAAAGTTGGGAAAAGATGAGGGAGAAATATTCTTCATGCCAGTAGTTGCATTGTTTTCATTGATGGGGAACTCAAAGGTGGTTTCCCCATTTCGAGCATTCTAATTTACTTCTTCTACCATCTCTAGATGCTCAGGAGCAGCTACAAAGCCTTCACTTGGAGGATTGTCTTCAAACAGAAAACCGAGTACGGAGGTTTCTTCTTCAGAATCCTTAGAGGTATATGAAGAGATTTGTGCTACCTGTGGATTAGGAAAGAATATACCATGGGAATCCCTTGGGTGGTGCATACATCAACTACTTAAATCATTCAATGAAAACTTAGTTGGGGTTTAGAAATGAGTTTCCTAAAACCTAAACTTCTCTAAGAAATGAAAAACTTCTTCAAAAACCTTATAACTTGGTAGTATCCCCGGTAATTGCACCAAAAATGGTGGTGCAAATTAACTTGCTGCAATTAATATGTTATTCATTAATCCAAAGTCATTTAATTATCATACCTAAGGATGTAACCCTTCAATATTGTCGGTGTTGTATGCACGATTGAGTTAAACTATGATGTTTGAGGAGTGTAAAGATAAATTGTTGTCACTACAATTAAGAAATAACAATACTGGAAATGAGCTAAACTATGACTTGAAGTAAATATTATGGCTATGGAAAAGCATGCAAAAATAGAATACATATAAAGGAAGGAACTACTACAATTCTAACAATGCAATGAATTAAAACAATAAAAAAAAAGGGGAGGATTAGCAAACCGCAAGTGGGCCTTGCCTTGGGTGCTAATCCCTCCTAAGTTCTCGTGTCTACAAAAAATTAACAGAACTCATATTCTTATTTCATCATCATAAAGATTACAAATGGAAGAATACAGTAAAAATATCTATATATGGATAGATTTACCTCTTTATTGCTACTACCCTTTACAACATTAATATTTCCTCTTTTTATATCCTTCATTAGAGCATCGGCTTCAAGAGATAGATTCATACCTAGAAGTTACACTTGGCTTCGATAAAAGATCTAAACCAAGAAATTTGGAAATTAGCATGTAATAGATCTATTTAGGAGATGTTATAATAAAATCACATAACTTAACCAACCAATTGATTAAACAACAAATTATTAAATTATAAATTCAATCAAATAGTTCTTTGTTTGAGTTGCAAAGCATACTCAAGTGATGGCGCTTAATGGGAGCAAAACAACGGCAACAAAACAACAAGGCTAAGGCAAGTAGGAGGGACTAGGGGGAGACAGATCTTTTTCCAGCATGATACATACCACGGAGCCATTGAATCTTCTCCTCGAGGATATGTAGCGAATCATCATGCGGGTGACTTCACATAATAACAAGGCAAGACCCGCGGTGTTGAATATAGGGCTTCTCCTCCTCCTCCAAAATGCAGCGCTCAAATCAAGCAACCAACCTTACTCCTTCTCTATCAACTTTGAACATTACTTCAATCTCATTAATAAGAATCTTCACAAATCTTCTCTCTCCTTTGATAACCCTCTTGATCTTCATCCTCTCAAAGTTTCCACATTGTTCAAGCTCCTCATAATCATGGCTTTACATCTGTGTGTGACCTCCTGTGGTTACATATGCATATCTCGTTTCTCACCGTTGCGGGTCGCATAAAAATGGGAATGGGGTTGGTCCCTTTGGCAAAGCATGTGTCGGCTTTCACCTTGTAGTTTGTTGGAGATGACCACTAAGCTATAAATGAATTCCTTTGATTACATGTTAGTGGATACACATAACAACTATTTAGAAATCAAGGATGATACTTATTCAAAGCACTATTTAACATCACATTGCATCCAAAATAATAAATGCATACCATAATCCACAAAATAAAGTAAACTTAGTAATAATTATATTAACTAATATATGTTCCATAAGTTCAAGTCATAATGGAAATGTTTAGCAGTATCACTGGGAAATACAAGTTCAAGGGTACATAAGAATTAAACAAAATATAAGAGATGAGGTATTAAAATAGGAAATAAAATGACTCATCACAAGAAAATGTCGATCTCATTCCTACATGCTAGAAACTACACCATAAAGGTAAGGAGATTGAATGTTTGTAATATGCATGAAAAGGAAAGAAATGAAGATTAGATTTTACATAAGAACAAATATAACCAACAAGAATCTTAAAACTCAAAGTTCTATAGGCATTCATGCATTTCCTATCTAAAAGGAACACAAAGTCTCCTTGTTATTTATTCAACAAAGTCTTCACAATGATCAAACTCCATGGAAGGTATATAAAAAAATTCTATTTACTTTCCTACCTTGAGACCATAGGACACAAAGTTCCTCCAACCTCCAAGACTCCTTACAAATGAACTCTAACTTCCTTTTATAACCCAAAATTTAGATATAAGGTAGTTAGGTTTTACATGACATCACTTTAGGTCACATTATAATTTATAAAAAAATTTAATAAAGTAAAATAACACAATTTTATTCACATAGGCCACATATTTAAAATTATTTATAACAATAATAAAGTGGGTACATGTAGACCCCACTGAAATGACATGCATATACACATAGACATCAAAATGACACCTAGATCAGCAGCATGACACCTTTGATCAATGTCATATCCATTGGGCCAAGAGTCCAATTATCTCAATCGTACAAGAAATGAACTCATTTACCATGTTGGGTTTTTGATGTGTTTCATGATCTCTCACTCCATGAAGGACTTGGATCCACAGATTTGTTACTTACTTTAGATGCATAAGGGACACTTGTTTAGTTCGTAATCACCGAGATCTTGAACAAATCTTCAATTTTTCTTTTATAGTTTTTACTACATGGGCCAACTATTTTATCTCCATCCATTGTGCACAATTGTGTATTTCTTCATTTATTTTTCTTGGTGAATTCATGATTTGCCATATTTTCATATTTTTGCACCATCTTGGCTTCGCCAATAAGGAATGTTTCCATCGAGTTATTTTAGCTTCTATTTATGTCATGTTTTTAGGAATTGAATCACCCTTTATCCACGGTTTAGGTCAAATTTTTAATTGTCACCCCTTCATCCATAATGGAATTTTATTCTTTTCACCCATATGAATACTAAAATTAGTAGGAGTATTGTTCTCTTCGGTGTTAGGTATACACCCGGTAGTTTGTTACCCTTAGATAGATAATGTTGCTCAATACTTTCGGGAGGTTCATGTAGACACTCTTCATGGGCTGATCCCATGTATTTTCTAAGACGAATAAGTGGAATAACTTAATTAAATCATCATTTCAAAGTGTAGAAGTAGATGTCATCCCTACATGCATTTCTAGTAGACATGTAGTTTATCTTACTCAAGAACCTTTACCCATTTTTTGTGATACAATATCAGTTGCATACATAACTTCCATGGAAGGAAAAGATAGATTCTTCAATTTTCCTCCGTTGCCTAAATATTTTCTCACTATCAGAGTTATAGAAAACTGCAAACTGGTATAAACATGCACCCACATTTAACCTATCACTCTTTTGAAGTAGGTGAAGTGACAATCTATTTGTAAACATCACATATCTGAGGATTTTGTATGGAAGCCTTATTTTTTCTGCATAATCTTCTTTAGATAAATCACCAAGGAATCCCTAATTTCCATGTTAATTCAGTTTCATTGGAATATTGTTGCATCTCTGAAAGAGGGGAAAATGAGTCGATTAATTTAGCTAAAAGTTCCATATTTTTATTAGACAAATAATTATCTACTTCACTAGAAGTGTCTCCTTGGATACATGTAACTGATCAAGAAACCTGGACGTCTTCTAAGTTTCTCCTTTTTCAAGAGAAAAGATGGATATTTCTTGAAAACATCACGAGTACTATTATGTGTTGCAACAAAAACAAGGGTAAGTTCAAAATCAATCAAATCTGAATTTTGCAATTTTTGTACAATACTAATGCTCCAATACCCAACTCTTCAAACATGTACAAGCATAATTCTCCATCATAGTACCACATACGAGAGAATGGCAGAATCTACTTCTTACAAACCATACACTAATTATTCAAAAATTTCATCCATTTTCCCAATGAAATAATAAAAGAAACAATAATGTTATTCCATTCTGCATTTGTTCCTTCCAATATAGCGATCCATCATACCTAAATTGACATTTTTGAAAAAATCCTTCACAAATTCAGAGACCAATTCATGAGGCCCATATTACATGAAACTAGAGTAGGCATTAGCTATGGAATTCTTAATTATTCTATCCATTCCATCAAACACATTTTCCATTCTAGAGCCTTCTTCTCCATAGCCTAAAATGGGTTATGTTTCATAAAAAATTCCACCGACCTAAAATTGGCAACAGAAAAATCTCTTGTAGACCATTGATCACTTCTAAAATTTATATGAATCATGAGGGGATGATGAAAGTAAAATCATAAAGTTAAGTTACATGATCCGGGCCATTATTCCTTTGATTTCTATTTGCATCTTAACCTTTTCCAATTCTAGAATCTATTTAACTAAACATCATGGCAATATTTCATCTATAACTTAGTTCTCATCGGCTACAAACAAGGCCTTGTCACATTCCATCCCGGCATATTCAACTAACCTGAACACATAGTGATCTATGTTCTCCTCAACTCCCTTGACCCACTTCTAGTGCGGGACCTCGCCATTAAATCTATTACACCCTAAATTGGTAAAGCAAAGTATCCTGTTCAAGTATTTTGTTAAACGGTTGGCAAGCCATGTGCATGCTTCCAAATTGTTCGTGCATATCTACTAAGGCATTTGTAATTACAATATTTTACAAAAAAATTCTTTCAATCATGCATTAAAAGATGTCCATACCTAGATTAAAAGCTTCAATTTTAACATAGGCTAGTATTGGTCTTTTATTTATACACAAGTTTCTTTTCATCCATCCATTTACTTGACTTTGGGAATTTCAAAGTCTCTTTCTCATCTGCGCTTGGCTGTCCCCTCTCCATGTTGGCTCTCCAACGCTAAGAATTTACTTATTTTCTCTCTATCGCATGCACAAGTTTACTCTCTAGTTTGGTTTGGATTCCGAATTCTTTCTTGCTTTGTGTAGAGGTATATCTTCCTACACTTGTGCAGGGTTCATTCGTATAGAATTTATGTTCACAATTATCATTTCTAGTGTTATCTTTCTCATTCATGTGAGACTATGGGTGGTTGGCTCTACATGCATTTTAAGTTTACCTTGGATAGAGCACAAGCTTCTACTTCCTCCCCCATGTGTTGGATGCAAATGAGTTATGGCCTATGTGTAGGTATTTGTTTCATTATTTTTATGACTTTTTGGTCTCCTTGCACATAGGATTTTAGCTCGATTTATCCGATGCGGGTGTATGATGCATTGATGTGATTGAATATTCTTTCTTGGTAAATCTTCCTCTGCATAGGTTTCTTCAAATTTTCACTCTTCTAACTTCTTATCTTCTTTGCATAGGCACCCAGATCTTCATGTGGCTAGAAATAAACTATAAGATCTAAATATTTATTCAATTATCAATTTATACACTTATCATTCACGTTGGATGTTCGGTGACTATTGTTAGAGCAGGTATTTATCTTAGCTCATGTTCACCTAGGTACTTTATTTACTTTTATTGTATTTATCCTCACCCACTTATGTGTATGGATATTTATGTTATCTTATTTAGATATTAGGAGATATTATCTAGTTATTAGGTATAATTCTTTCCTTGATCTATGGTATTGACTATATCCTACCATCCATTAAAATCCTTAGCCCTTTGTCATATGGTATGGTCATATGAGGGCTTAAATATTATGATTAATACTAGTAGGTGCTTAAATCCAAACCCCTTTCAATTTATTTGTGTGGTGAAGGCAAGAGTATTTTATTTTGTTTCAGTAGCAACTAAAATAAATAGCAGAGCATAATATTGAAAAGCTTGTATCTTTTGATCGGTCACTCAGGCCTCTAAGGGAAACCCGGGATAGTGGTAGGAGGAGGAGTGATACGGGATCATAAAGGTAATCGATTTGCTGCGTATCTTTGGGAAAATGGGAATTCAAACTAATCATTTTTCCAAAGCATTATCTGCACTATGGGGCTTGAGAATTGCCCAGACTCAAAATATTCAGAACCTCATTATTGAAGGGGACTCCCTGAATTTCATTAATCTTCTTAAACAGTGCTCATCCCCTAGTTGGAGCATTAAGGATTTTATCTCAGAGTCCATAAGTATTAGTCATACTTTCAATAACATCAGGATCATGCATACTTATAGGGAGGGTAATAAATTGGGAGATGCGCTGGATAATTATGGCATTAATGTTAACCTCACTGTTTGGGATAATAATAGCATCCCTAAGCAGCTCCACAACAACATTCATGCAGATTTCTATACGCAAACAATATCTAGAGCTGAGTCATGATCTTTGGGTGTGGATCAGCATCAATAATACTCCCACACGTGTTGAATTAAAGAATATGATGATGCAAATCATGTCAAATAAACATGTTAGTGTGAAATATATGGGGAACTCCAAGTGGAGTTACATTGATTTGAAAATCACGCATGCGGGCTGCATTGCGACTGCTAAAAGCCGGATACAAAGCTTCACGGAAACCGAAGACAGTAGTAATGTGATTGATGACAGGGAGCGGGCTATTCCCACATGTGATTTTCCGCAGGCTCAGTTCAGCAGACACGTAGCCGTTCGTGGGAAAAGCAACGGCTCTCATTTCCAATCTTGTGCGGATTACAATAGCAAGAAGCGGACGGGTCTCAGCGCTCACAAGAATTTGGGAATTTGTTGCAATCAGTTAAGCACAGAGAAGATGGGGGACCTCCTTGCCAAATTGAGCCAAGTGCGGACCCGAACTGGAAGGATAATTTTGAGCTATGGAGCATTCTCGCAAGAAGGTGGCATCACCAACTTCATGGAGAAAGTTTAGGGCATGATCAAAGCATTTCGCATGCGTTTTGCAAAGGAATGGAAGGAGCGGACTGTTGATTATGGGGGGCAGAAGATCCTTGTTAATGAAGAACTTATTGCTGAAGCGACCGGCCTTAGTTTGGAGGGCTACCGTTTCTTTAACAAAAGGGTCGACAGAGATGCTGAAGAGAGGAGATTTGTGGATGGATCTCGAGAAGCTAATATATGTTTGTTGGCGGGGCTGCTTGTTAGCTCGATTCCTCCGCCCTATGATGAGGTTACTCGCATGATGATACGGTTCATCTCCTTGGAAGGTAGGTTTGTCACTATTCCTGCTAAACATCTTATCTTTCTTAACCACTTCCGTAGGAATCGCTTGGTTTGTTTTCCCCATTACTTGCTGAACTCTCTTGAACGCTCCATTTTGGAGTTTCAGAAGCATACCCGGGTGGTTCCCTTACACCAAGGGCTTATTTTGTTGCTTCATAAATGTTGTCTTCTTAAGTACCCTGGTCTCCCTTCCTCTCCTAGCTCGGTTCCCCTCTGCCGGGATCTGCTGCTTGCCACTCTGTTTCTCCATCTCGCAGGGCCACCTGCAGTCACCCCCTGCTGGCTGTCCAAGCTTCTCCTTCCATTCCCCCTACTGTTGCTCCCACCACCCACCTCGCCTCTACCTCTAAAAGACCGGTTACCAGGGCCTCTAGAAAGCTTAACCTTGAGACTCTTGCTGTGGAGAAGGGGCCTCATGAAATAGAAATTGCACATGACCTTCTGAATATTAGCAGTGCCAGTCCCCGGGATGTGCATATGGAAAGTTCTTCAAAAAGGTTGGATGCCTTAGAGGCTGATATGAAACTACTGAAGGATGAGGTTAAGAACTTGGCTAAACAGAAAGGCAAGAGAAAAAAGGAGGAGGAGGGGATTTTGATAGCAGCCAGATTGGTGATATCTACAAGAAGTTGACCTCCTTAGACATCCGTTTAGGGAAGGCCAAAACTCGACATGATTACAACATGGCCATCTTTAGGGTGATTGAGGAGTTCATTGAGCAACATGTCAAAAGTGTCTCCAACCTCAGCGGTGTTCCGGCTACACTTTGGGGTAACGAAAAGGAAAGCAAAAGGACCATTGAGCAGCTGGATAATACTGATGCTGCCCACATGACAACTTTGGGTATGTTCCACTCCTGGAAGAATATCAAGACCAGCATTGACAAAGCTGCCAAGAAGTAGTTGTAGTTGCTTTTGTTGTTCTTGTATGTTTTTATGTTATTTTTGCGGTCTCTCTACTACTTTTTTGCAGTAATTTTGTTGTTTTGTCTCGTTTGGGTAGCTATTTTTGGGCTACTTCGAGCTTCATTGTAACACTTGGATTTTGATCCTTTTCTCTCTGGTTCACATTCCTATTCTGGCTCCTAGGCCATATTTTGTTCTCAAGGGTATAGTCCCTTTCAAAAAACTATTTGCCAATAATAAAAAAACTCGGTTTTGAGTGTCATTTTTGTAAAAGTGCTCATTTTTTGGTGCTCTTTCCATTGGAAATATTTATTTTGAGAATTTCACTATAATTATAAAGTTCCAAACATGGAGGAGTGTTGTAAGCAATTATGGATGCAATTTCGGATGATCCCGACGTCCTAAACTTTTGGGAGCTACATTCTTCTATCTATCATGGGATCTGAAAATGATATGATTTGCTATGAAGTGTGTGGAATAAAAAGGATATTTTTAATTTAATGGAAGAAAATAGATCACACAAGAAGTGAAATTATCTTCTATAATCACTCATTCATGATAAGGATACATTAATACACTCCTTTCAGCAAACACTTGCTAGCCTACAACATCGCCATAATATTGTGGACAGCCATGTCCATGCTCCTAGTCCACTTGTAGTTGTTCTTGTACCTACCGACATTGATCTGCTAGTATTTGAGCACATTCGCTCTTGATGCTCCTAAGCCTACGAGGCTTGTTACTGCATGCTCTTCCACATTTGTGCCTATTATAGTAACACATGTTGTGTATCCTACTTCTGCTCATATGCATGGCTCTTTTGAGAAGCATACCACTGCATTCAATTCTCGCATGCTCCGTTCTATGGGTTTCACTAGCAGAGGTATTGGCAGACATTCATAGGGTATTGTTTCCCCTATTCCACATGTTAAGTGGAATTCTCACCATGACATTGGTTTTCGAGTAGATACTTCATTAGGATCACACATTGACAGAGCTCATATTTTTGTTTTCTCGACTCTTTACGAGGATCATGAGCAACACATGAGTTATTCACCTTCACTCAGGCTTGAGAAACCTAAGATTTCAGCTATCAGACATGATCAACCTGACACATATTTTGATGTTCCTTTGCATGCACCCATTATGCATTTTGCACGAAGTCATATGTAGGCATCTTCTTCATCCATCCGTGTTGATTTGGGGTAGATATCTAATCACTCATGGCGGCGACATAGGAATTCGTTGAGATGACTCTACAGGCATGGCTCCTCCACCATTTGACCTCTTGCTCCATTTTTATACCTTACGCATTGTAATGTTTCTTGTTTTGAGCATTTTTCTTTGGTAGTTGTAGTGTATCTCTCTTATTTGTTGAGAGATTTTGTTTTTGTATTTTTGACACTTTTGGCATGTTGACAGTCTCTCTTATGGGGGATCTATTCTAGTGAAGCCCAATGTTATTTTGTCAGTGTTCGAGTAGTTGATTTTGGGAAACTCATACAGATCTGTGGTGTCACTCCACCCATTCAGCAGTATGGGAGGGTGTGGTGTTGATCCTGCTTCTTCAGGTTTTGTGTCCTTGCCTTGTTACCTTAGCTTTTCTTGGATCATGACACTCTTTATTTTGTGTCCTTGCCTTGTTTCTTTGGTTATTGTTCTTGAATCATGGCACACCTATTTGTAGCAGTTTATGGAATTATGTTTGGTGTTTTTTATTCCACTTTCGACATCACTCCGTTGAAAGTATCCTTGTATGGAGCTATTCTGGTGAAGCCCAGTGTCAGTTGTTTTTGAGTTTTGTGATTGAGCAGTGGATTTAGACCACAGTGCACCCCAAAATTCTTCATCATTGTATGGTTTTTTTGATCTGAGATTCTTGGGATGCCTGCAATGGGTTTTACTCTCTTTGCTTTTGTTACTAGTTTTGGGTACCTTGCAATTTCCTTTTTTCCATTTATTGTACATGAATGCCTCATCAAGCCTAGTTTTCGGGACTCATACTATGGACATGCCACTTCTATTTTGGCCCCTAGCTTCACTTTAGGGGGTGTTAGAGTGGGTATTTACCTTATCTCATGTTCACCTAGGTACTTTATTTACTTTTATTATATTTATCCTCACCCACTTATGTGTGTGGATATATTATCTAGTTGTTAGGTATATTTATTTCCTTGATCTATGGTATTGACTAGATCCTTGATGTCTATTTCTCTCCTAAATCTATGGTTTTGACTAGTTCTTTGATGACTAGTTATTTCCTTGATTTATGGCTTGATCTATGACCTTGATTGGTTCTTAGATTGTTATTCCTTGCCTATATAAGCAAGGCCCATTCTTATTGTATTTCATTGAGTTCCATTATAATATATGATATTGTTGCTCATTTTTTTGCAAAGGTTTTATGTAAAGTTATTCTGGTGAATTGCTTTCATCTTATAGATTGTGGTGTTTGATTAGCATCGTATGTTATTAGCTTGGCACGATCTAGTTATTGATCATTTTAACTATGTGTTGTTATCAACTTCTTCGTTATCTCTGCTTCGGTTGTTCACGAAACTTGATTGGATCAATGCAAAAAAATCCTTCCGCTTCTTTCTTTTCATGAACACGAGCTTCTTCAACATGTGAGAGAAATGAAAGAAGAAATGAGAGAAGAAACCAATTAGTTATTTCCTCCAAAAATAGTTACCCTCATTTACGGGAAGTGGGAATTAAATACCGGAATGGGAGGAAGAGTGAGGGGAAAAGTGGGGAAACGGGTTTCATTTGGAAAAATGCCAAATTATACATTTGGAAAACTTCCTCGCAAACTCCTCAAAGAAATATCTCAATGGCATCTTTTATGGGAATCAATTTAATTTTACCCGATTATTGAGTGCTCCAAATGGAGAAGTGGGAGTAAAACCCCACTTTACCATCCATTCAAGTGCCAATTTGATAATTAATTAACATATTTATAAAATTGATATCATTAATTTAATAATTAAATTTGGAATTTAATTAATAAAATTAATAACACCAATTTACTATATAAACGTTAATTAATTAAATTTTTAATTTAATTCTATTAATGACATTAATTTAATTACTTAACGTTAATTAATTAGTAACTTGAATTAAATCAATATTATTAATTAATTAAATTAAAATCACTAATCAAGCATTATAATCCATTCCACAAAGATGGAGGAATGTGTAAGCATGGCAGGTATCATCAAAGGCGGAATTGTGACAACACAATGCTATAATAATCGACAACCGGGTTACATGAACAATGACACACAAAAGACATCTCATAATGGTATGGAAATATGATTTGGCAAGACATTTTGACATAAAAAGTTTCAAAATTTTAGTATATAAAATTTGTGGGACAACACTACCATAGTACAATCATAATTTAACAAAACATTCTTTGGCAATACCTTTCTTGAGTTGCACACTTATTCAAATACTTGGAAAGGGTCACTTTTATTTCTTGTGGAGAGAAGATGGAGACTCCTAGACCTGGTAGAAGAGAGACATCAGACCTAGAGAGTAGTTCCCTAATGGATGTGCATGATTTATTTTGTAGTTTTGGGAGCTTGGAGTGCCTTTTGTGCTTGCTTTTACATGAGGAGATCTTAAAGTTCTAGGACTCTAAATTAGGTATGATTGACTTGCTTATATAGGATCATGATGGTTATTATTTCATAAAATATTGACCAAGAGGGAATCTTTTTCCATATGAAGATGATGTAGTTACAAAGTTTTAGTGCACAACGTGTCAATCCAAAACCGTATACTAGGTTAGAACTATATATTTTGACAAACCTGGCCAAAGTGATGGTTTTGAACCAAGAGGAAGAGTTGATTTTGACTTCATAGAGTTGGGGATAGATTTTTCTAAGCATTTTTGTGTAATTGAACATGAGAAACCGACTTGACAGAGAGCTATGCAAAGAAAAACAAGTGATCGAAGGGCTATTAGGGTGTGTTAAGAAACAACGGGGAACGTATATGTGTGCATGCAAGTGTGCAATGTGTCATGCCTCACCCAATGCAAGTCCCAAAACACATTAAAAGATAACCAAATAGGGAAAACTAATAAAGCGGTGATAAATTTTTTTAAAATGGTTATACAATGGTCAAATGAATACTCGTTATTTAAGGCAACACGACTAAGTCGCAAAATGTGACGAAGCGGAACCGATCCGCATTCATGTATGACTTGGAGCATTTTAAACAAATAACGCATCGTTACTACAACGCTGTGATAATGACACGAGGGACATGAAGTCGTCCTAATGCCGCTTTTGCACAGTTGCACAAATTATGATTATATTTAAATACATCAACGATTACTATCGTAACGATGGTACATAAATACTCCACTTGCAATATTAACATATCACATGGGAAGGGATGGTGAGGTGAGATCAAATGTTTGTGGGAAGACAAATTAACACCATGGTGGTCATGGGTCCCATCTTGCCTCCAAAATGGACCCATGCCCTCGAGGACAAAAATGCGGGTTAAAATATTTTTTAATTATTTTAAATATTTGAAATATCCTTCTAAGGTAATTCCACAACATGGGTTAGGTTAATTATGTAATTTAAAAATATTTAAAATTAATTAACCTATTATGCTAACTTACCCGAAAAAAAACAAATTTAATTTAATTATTTTAATCATCCCGCTAAGGGAATCCCCCAAATTATAAACTAAGTCAATAAATAACATTAAACCCTTTTAATTTAATTAACTCATTAATATTACATTTACCCGAGGTGACCAAGGTACTTAATTATCAAAACATTAAAACCCCTTAACCAAACAAACACATTACCTAAACCATTAACCAATAAAATTAATTAATTTTAATTTATGTAATGGTGCAACCATATAACTTTAAGTCATGGTGCACATCAAATCACCACCCTTGGATTGATTCAATCTCCACCACATGATTAAGTTTCCCTAAAAACATAAGATGAGGATATATCTCTCAAAACCTAATCTTATTTTGTTTTAATTTTTCTCCATTCATTCAGTTTCTACGAATTTTGTTTTGTTTTGTTTTTTTGTAGGTATGGAGTATCAAGGCCATGCTTCTTCTCATTCCATCCATGGCAGGACACATAAATCTATTTTTTTCTATTTGCAGAGATATGGATATTTATCAAACTATGCATATATGCAATTTTTTTGTTTTCTTTGGGTGAAAACCCACAACTGTGGCAACCATGAAGCTCTCGGTTTAGAGGAACATGGAGATTAAAATGCCCTCTCTTTTGTTTTTTTTTTTTTTCTCGATCTTAAAAGAAATATATATTTATTTATTTATTTTCCGGAGGCCGCATTGATCACTTTGCCCATGATCGAGCAGAGTAAGGCCTTATGGCATGACATTGGGGAGGCGTCATTGGTTGTAATGACTTCCACATGGGATTTGTTTAATAAATAAATAAAATAAAACAAATTTTTGCCCCCTCTAAAGTTACGACTACCTTAAAATGCTAAAACCATTTCTTTTTTAGTATATATATATATATATATATATATTTGTGTATAAATAAATAAGAGAGGGAATCTATTATGATTCAAGATCGAGATAATAATTTTTCGGTTTTTTTCTTTTTATTTTTCCGTAAATTAATAAGATAAATACATTTTCTGGTTTTCTTTTCTTGGATATATTAATAAGATAATTATATTCTCTTGTTTATATTTTTTCTTTATTTTTGGGTATACTAATAAGATAAAATATAGACATCTGCATTATATACATGTGAATATGAAAACAAGTAAAACCAAAACTAAATTTGCACAAGTTTTATGTTTGATTTATTTCAAATTTAAAAGTTCATTACTGGTTTATAAACTCAGAAACAACAAGTTTAGAATGAGTAGCAGAAGTCTAACCAAATGAATTGTTTTCTTTAGAGTACAAATCACTACCCTTATTCATACAAGGAGGAATTATTTCAAGTTCCTAAGCAAGATTAGCATACAATTTTAAACCAGATTTGTGATAAATTTCCTAGAAATAAACTTCATACAAGAATGGAAATTTCAACATGAATTAACACTTTGACATCCACAACAATCCTTTCATTTCCATTTTCTTTTATAAACATTTCACCATGATAACAATAGTTGAATATTTAAAATTTCATTCTTCTTAACTCAAACTTTCATTTCCCAAAATGAATTTTCTACAAATATTTCAAGAGAAAATTTTACACCTAGGTATTTCATTGATAACACATTTTCTATAGTAGTGTTTAGCCCATCGCTCCCAACCGCACAAATTACAAAATTTAATTCTCTCATGAGAACTTGTCACATTCATTACACAAATGAGATATTTTTGAAAAATAAAAACTTCAACTTGTACGAGTTTTTCAAAATAGTTACACTCAAAATTGGAAGATGTTGTAGAAATATGAATCGTATCATTTTGAGTCTAGTTTCTAAGCTACTAAATTTTATTGAAAACAGATAAGTTTAAGTGGGTCAAACAACTAAAATACCAACAGTGCTCTCTGTTTTTGTTAAAAAACATAATAGAGTGACTTTCGTGCCCCCACCATTTTTTGAGCACCATTGAGTATTTTTGAAAACCCTTTGGTAGAAAGATAGCTAGGAGCATCTAGTTTGTGTTAGAATTTTTTTAGATTTTTTTAATGAGTATTTTTTTATTTATGATTTTTCTAGTACATAAATTTTATGTTTTGAAAAATAACGGAGCTCGACCATGCCCCCCCCTAACTACCTCAAAAAATATCGAAAATTAGATTTTTTTTTTGAATATGTATAGAATTATGCCTAGTTTGTGCTAGTATAATTTTTTTCAATTTGATGACCCAAAAAAAGATACATGATGAAAGATAGACATATTTAAACTTCAAAAAATAGCTATAAAAAGGCATAGTTAGAAAATAAATAATATGGAAACCTTATATTAGTTAAAATTTGAAAAATTATATTTTTAGAAAGAAGAAACTCTGCTCTACGTTGTGGTATAATTTTTTTAAATGGATCGATTGTTTTATTTTGATTTATCATAGAGGAAGTGGCATTTTTACATTTTCTTGCAAAAACATGTTGTTTGTTGTGTTTGTGCAGGTCCATGCCTCAGGCTTGGGGATCCAAACCGGATCCCAAGCCTTGAGGCATGGCTGGAAAAGAGAAAAAAAGAGAAAACACAAAATGTATATGCTATTCGTATAACGTACGCATTATAGTATGAACATTGTATATGCTTTTGACATGCTTCTATTTACAAAAATAAATTATTATTATTTATATTTTATTATTTCTTATACTTTAAATTTATTTATGTAAATATAAGAAATTAGGGTCACTCTGCACCTTATGGAACTAGTCTCACAGCTCCATTAGTCACAGTTTAGGAGATAATTTTTTATAGTATAATCTAGTCAGTACATAGGTAATTTTTAGGCTTTCAAAGCATTCAGCCTAAATATTTTAGCATTTAAATTCTACAATCGAAACCCTAAACCCTAAACCTTAAACCCTAAACTCGAGGCCCTAAACCTAAACCCTAAACCCTAAACCATGATCCCTAAACCCTAAAACCTAAACCATAAACCTTAAACCCTAAATCTTAAGCCCTAAACCCTAATCCTTAAATATTTAGCCCTTACCCATGAGCCCTAAACCCTAAACCTTGAGCCTTAAGCCCTAAACCCTAAACCCTAAACCATGAACCATGAGCCTTAAATGTTAAACCCTAAACCCTAAAAAAACTAAATCCTAAACCCTAAACCCCTAAACCCATAAACCCTAAACCCTAAACACTGAATCCTAAACCCTAAAGCCTGAGCCCTAAACCCTAAACCATAAGCCCTAAATCCTAAACACTAAACCCTAAACCCTGAACTCTGTGACCTAAACCCTTAACCCTCAACCATGAGACCTAAACCCTAAACCCTAAACCCTAAAACCAAAGTAATAAATCCTAAACCCTAAAACCCTAAACCCTAAACCCTAAACCCTAAACCCTAAACCTAGACCCTAAACCCTAAGCCCTAAGCCCTAAACCCTAAATACTAAATCAGAGCCCCTAAGCTCTAACCCCCAAACCTTAAACCAAGTAACTCGAACCCCAAACCTTAAGCCATAAACCATGAACCATGAACCCTAAACCCTAATCCCTAAACCATAAACCCTAAACCTTAAGCCTTGAACCCTACACCCTAATCCTTGAGCCCTAAACCCTAAACCTTAAACCCTAAGCCCTAAACCCTAAATCTAGAGCCCTGAGCTCTAACCCCTAAACCTTAAACCCGTAACTAACCCCTAAACCTTAAACCCGTAACTTCTAAACCCCAAACCCTAAGTCAGTAAACCCTAAACCATGCACCCTAACCCCTAAACCCTAAACCATGAGCCCTGAGCCCTAAACCATAAACCCTAAACCTTAAGCCCTAAATGTTAAATCCTAAAGGTCCCTAAACCCTAAACCCTAAAAAACCATAATCATAAAATCATAAACCCCCTAAAAACCCTAAACCTAAACCCTAAACCCTAAAACCCTAAAACCCTAAACCCTAAACCCTAACCCCCTAAACCCTAAACCTAAACCCTAAACTCCGACCTAAACCTAAACCTATAACCCTAACCCTTAACCCTGAGACCTAAAACCTAAATTATAAACCCTAAACCTAAAACAAAAATAATAAACCTTAAAACCTTAACATTAAAACCTGAACCCTAAACCCTAAACCCTAAACCCTAAACCCTAAACCCTGAGCCGAGCCCTAAGCCCTAAGCCATAAACCCTAAACACTAAATCTAGAACCCTAAGCTCTAACCCCTAAACCTCATATATTTCAATAGGTCTCATGAGTGAGTTCATTTTTTGAATATCTTAGGACCATATTTCCTAGTCTTGTGCCTAGAACCATCATTAAGTCTGATTTTACAACTACCTTGTTTATGAGAGGTGGGAATTTCCCTCCTTCAAAATATCAATAGATGAAAGACATCAAATTTTGATGAATCTCTTTGAATTTTGTTCCTACGAATTCGATGAACCCTTTTTCAAGTTGAATACTCTTTGTCAATACTAATAAGAATGGGTAAGACACAAAACATTACAATGAGTGAAATAGTTTGCATGCAATGGGCATTTCCCTCCTTTAAAATATCAAGTAGATGAAAGGCATCAAATTGTGATGACTCCCTTGAATGTTTTGCCTATGAAGTAGATGAACCCTTTTTAGTTGAATACTCTTTGTCAATACTTATAAGAATGGGTAAGACATAGAACATTATTGTGACTGAATGGGTGAGCCTAATCCATGAGCCTTAAAATCCTAAACCCTAAACCCTAACCCCTAAACCTTAAACCTTGAGCCTTAAACCCTAAACCTTGAACCCTAAACCCTAAACCCTGAACCCTGACCTTTAAACCTTAAACCCTAACTCCTAAACCCTAAACCGTAAAACCTAAACCCTAAACCCTAAACCCTAAACCTTAAACCTTGAGCCCTAAACCCTAAACCCTATACCATAAAACCTATAACCCTAAACCCTAAACTCTAAGCCCTAAACCCTAAACCCTAAACCCTAAAACCCTAAACCCTAAACCCTAAACCCTAAACCCTAAGCCCTAAGCCCCTAAACCCTAAGCCCATAAACCCTAAGCCCTAAGCCCTAAGCCAAAACCCTAAACCTGAACCCTCAAACATAAACCCTCAACCCTAAACCCTAAAAACTAAACTAAACCCTAAACCTAAGCCCTAAACCCTAAACCTCAACTCTCAACCCTAAACCCTAAACCCTAAACCCTAATCCCTAAACCCTAAACCCTAAACCCCCTGAGCCTAAACCCTAAACCCTCAACCTTAAACCCTAAACCCTAAACCCTCGAACCCTAAACCCTAAACCCTAAACCATAAACCCTAAACCTAAACCATAAACCCTAAACCATGAACCCTAAGCCCTAAGCCCCCTAAACCCTAAAATTTGAACTATGAGCCTTAAACACTAAACCTTAAACCCTAAACTCTAAACCTTGAGTCCTAAACCCTAAACCCTAAACCCTAAACCCTAAACCCTAAATCATAAACCCTCACCCAAAGGAAAGTCCTAAAAAGATCATTCAACATGTTTCAGTGTGTAGGGAATAGTGTTTAAGGTGATCGATCGACTCATTTAGTTTTGATGAGAGACTACTTCCTTGAAGGCCTAAAAAGGCATTTTTGGCCATTCATGTAGTTAATTGAACACCCTTCAGAACAAGCTAAAATGAGCTAGTCATGTCACCGAGCTATCAAGGACCATTATTTGTGAAGTATTAAGGCATTTTTGTCTCCATAAGAGACATATGAGAGAAAAAACATGTATGAGAATCATGAATTTGATTCCATGAAAGGATGCTTTTAGAGCTAGGAAAGGTGAGGGGATGATCTTTATATGGAGCACCATGTTTCTAAGAATGAGAAATCATCTGAGTTCACTTGATGTAATTCACTTGGTACTATTCGTAAAAACTCATTCAACACCTAGTAGTGTTATCACACCTTAAGGAGGAGGCACATTACAATCACCTCATTTTGGCCATAGGACAGAATCCCATTCTAGGAACAATCCTCTATCTACAAAGTGAGGATATCTTTTTAGTAAGAAGTAGACAAGCATCATAGAGTTGATTCATGGTCACTAAAGTGAATTATGGACCAAATTTAAAAATTAGTACCAATTCAAGCAGTGGTAGGGCCAAAATCCATTTTAGAAGGTCAAAAACCTAAAAATGACTATATGCTTTCCCAAAACAAAGACCGACTACAATATATATGCCTTGAAAGTTTTAGGTCATTTTTGAAATCCTAAAAATGAGTAAGTATTGACTAGATTAGATTTTGAAAAACTATCTTCTAGATTATAAATTGTTGGAGCTACGGGACCACTTCCATCAAGTGCAAAGTGACCCTAATTTCTTATATTTACTAAAATAAATTTAAAGTATAAGAAATAATAAAATAAATCTTATACTTGAACATTTATTTTTGTAAGTATAAGACACCCAAAAACATATACATGGTCCATACTATTCAAAATGCGTTTTGAATTCTATAAAACGCGTACGTGTTTTTCCTTCTTTAAAATGCGTACACATTTTTCCTTCCTTATAATGTGTACGTATTATAGGTTCAGTAATTACCAAGCCAAAAAAATAAAGACGCGAGCATGTTTTAGCAAAGCGCATACGTGTTTCGTCTATTTTCGAGGTTTTGTCCACTTTTCTAGCTCCAACACATCAAGGTAAAGCCTCCAAAATCATGATAGAATGAGCTTGGTTTACCACCTAACTAATTGGCATCATTACATGCCACTAAGAAGATCAAGATGGCATTCTAGCCTCCCCCCAAGCCCATGGGGAAGAGACAACATATCCAACCAACACACAGAATAATTCAGATACAACAATCAACATTCAAACACTTGGTTTATCACATCACACACATACTCACCCAAGAAAATAGCCAAGAAGCACCATGCTTCAAATATATGGAAGAGGGGGATTACAATTCCATGTTTTTTTGTAGTCAAAATCTCTATGCAAACAACAAAATTAATCCACCTTATCTCTCCATAGATTCAACACCCCTTATCACTCTAAAATCACTCCCCTTATCTCTCCATTATCTCCCCCAAGAAGGCTTTTCAAACCTATGGTTTCCTTCATTGAGGTAGGGATGGATTTCTAAATCAAATGGAAATGCATCCCTACCTCCAATCCAAATATAGGAGTAAAAATTAAAATAATAAAACTCTTTCAAGCTTTCTAAACAAGCATATACAAGTGTAAAGGAGGAAATTCCTCCCTCTTCCCATCCATCTCCAAAACCCACACCCCTCAAGGGTGGGTGGAGCAAAAAAAATAGAATAAACAAACATCCATTTCTCATTCATATGCATAATTCAACTTATAACACAAATTCAAAGACCATTTCAAATAGGAAACAAAATAGGTGCAAGATCCTACCTTGCACTCAAGCACAATCCAACCAAGAAGATCACCAAGAAATCCAAATGCTTGTTCCAAGCTCCAAGTTATTCCACCTCCCAAAAAAATTCCAAAAAAATAACCCCTTCACTAAGGACATGAGGGGTTAAGAAGGAATAATGCCACATAATTCAAGTAATGGGAGGGTGAAAAATGTCACCCTCCACCTAAACCACATAAAATAAAAATTGGGGAAAAACAAATTTGGCTCCAAGTAATCATGAGAAGATTCACATTTCAATAAAAATTCTCAAAATCAAAACTCCATATATTTTAAGTGTGTGGGAGGGGGAAATGGGCCAATGGGCCTCATTTGCATTGAAAATATCCCACCCCCTCATAAGGATGGGGGATAGGCCCTTTTCAATGCAAATCAAGCCCTTTGCTTGCAATTTACACTTCCTAACAAATCCGAGTTTGGAAAAAAATGTGACATTTAGAGGGGAAATTAGGTGGCCTACTCCTCCTAACCAATACACATCATCACATAGCACAAAATATGCCAAAGACCACCAAATATAACATAAAACACCAAGTTAGCATTAACCAAAGGAGGATAAGGGTACACACTTAGAACAATACAACATGAGCCTACATCACAAAGGTAAGAGGTAAGAGGTGAGCCAACCATCACATAATAAACCAAATACAATATACGAACAATACACAACACGAAGAGAAGGTTTCAGTAAATCAATAAATAAGGAATGGTTTGGCCTCACTATCCTTTTGTGCTAATTGGGATGCATTTCTTGAACCCCACGTTCTCCCATGATCGAATACCTATCACTTGCACACTCAAGGAAAACCTCATATCTTCCCAATATGATAACCAAATACGATACAATAATACACATCAAAATCAACATCCATATAATCCACACTAAGCTAGAAGTATATCGACAACATGAATTTTCTACCGAATGAAATAATATAATCATCATCATACATCAAATATGGATCAAATATCAATACCAAAACATGTTAATGCTAACACACAATATAATATCTCGCAAATGTGCAATAACATCATGTGCCCCATATTCAACCTGTGATCAAGTGTTAGCATCCTAATTCTAGCAATATGATATCCTAAATAATGTCAAATCATAACAAGATAGCAAAAAAGTAAACAAAACCTATCAAGCAACAATTTCATGTGATAATGTCCCATAAAAATAAAAAAAAAATTAATAATGTCCCTATCATCACAATAGTATAGATACAATGAGTCGCACGCGACCAAAATGAGAGCACTGAAAAGGGTGGGAACTACACAAAGTCAAGACCAGTCATGTCAAAGGATAGATTACCAAATTTGAGTGTCTACAGTTTGATTAATATATAAAATTATATCAAGAAAAATGTAAAGGAGGTTCAATGTCCCTCCTTGAAGAAATGTTACAATGAACCTCTTTCCATGATTAATCACCTCTAACACTAGTTATTTATGTTTGTATTAAAAAATTAGGGTTGAAGAGTATTTTCTTGCATATAAATTCTTCTTAAAGATATACTTTAAAGTGGTTTTCTATTAATATTAAAAGTTAACTAAGTCAGCTTAATCGGTTGATGTTTCTCTCTATTACTTAGGTTTGGAGAGTAGTTGCTTACATAGAGATACTTCTTAAAGATAGACATAAATTTATTTTCTATTAATAATTGAAGTTAAATAATTCAATTACATAGTTGATAGTCCTCTCTATTAATAGGATATGGATATGTGTGCACACCCATGTACTAATCCATAGTTATAACTAAATAATAAGAGTGCACCTTAAATCATATAATATTGTACAAGTTATTAGATACACTTGCATAAGTGCATTAATTTTTAATATACTAACAATATGATAGATATTGCATGAGATCAATCAAAAGATAAAAATGATCTTTCAATCAAAAAATAAAATTCTATATAAATACATGCATTAGAGAAAGTCAAAGAATCCATACCTAATGAGAAACAAGTAGTGTGAATTTTATCAAAGTAAATGTAAGACCCACACCCGTGAGGATCAAGTAGCTCAAGTTAGTTAAAGAATCAGTGAAACAAAACATTCAATGGGGTCATTTATATTTTCTATCAGGTTTTGGAGCATGTTTTCATGTTAGATGTGTTATAAATTGTACACTCTTTATGTATTCTTACGGGGTTCGGGGTGATAGCCCCCAATTTTTTTTGTAGTAACCAAAAATGTGGTCTTTTCATGCATTAATTTTATGGCTGGTATTTAACCCATAGGTTTATGGGTCAATTTTTTGGCCCATGGTTTGGGTATACATGGTATTGTAAACTGCTTAGAAAGTTACCTATTGATTTTCTTATAATTAGCTAGACATACATTAGGAAATATATGGGTGTGTGAATTTTTGAAAGAGTTTGTTGAGCATAACTCCAAAAAAGATCTATGTTTTGTAATTGTGAGAAGACTGATCTGAGAGTGGATTATACTCTTGTTGGCTCTAATAAAATATGGGAAAGTGTTTCTTGGTGGATGTAGCCCACATTGGGTGAACCATGTTAAATCCTGTCTTCTTGTTGTGTATTTTTGTTTCTGTATTTTCTATTCATAGTTCTTATTACTATAATTATGTGGGATTGATCCACATATATATTTATTTTTATCTCTAACAATTGGTACCGGAGCTTTTGGTTGTGTTTGTTGAAATATTGAATAAAGGAAGGGTTGTTATATTGAGGGAGATAGGCGGATGATGGTAGATCAAAGGTTGAAAAGTTCAATGGGAAGAAATTTGGTCTATGGAAGATGCAAATGGAATATTATCTCTATCAGAAGGATATCCACGTTCCACTAGTACGAAAAGTAAATAAAGTAGTGGGTATGTCGATGAGGACCGGGAGCTACTTGATAGGAAATTAGTCGGGGCCATCTGTTCATGCCTTGCATCTTTTTCACGTTCAATATATTACAGAGAAGACCACAGAAGGTCCGATGAATGCATTAGGGAATTTATATGAGAAACCCTCTGCTTCTAATAAATATTTTTGATGAAAAATTTATTTAATATGAAGATGTTTAAAAATGGTTTAGTTGTTGATCATTTGAATGAATTTAATATGGTTGTGAGTATGTTGAACTCTGTAAAAATTGACTTTGATGATGAATTCAAGGCTCTACTTATTTTTTCTCCTTGATTCATTTCCAGAGAGTTAGAATAACTTGGTGATGGTCGTGAGCAACTCGGTCTCTAACAATGCCAAGTTGAAGTTTGAGGATGTTATAGGAGTGATCCTTAATAAGGAAATATGATGGAAAATATCTGTGGAGACTTCTACTTTAGGGAATGCTTTTGCAGTGGAGAGTAGAGCGCGGACAAAATACAAGAGGGAAATGATACCATTCAAAATCAAGTGATCATGGAAGATCAAAATCAAAGAGCAAGATGGTATGTCGACATTGTGGAAAAGCTAGGCAAACAAAAAAGAATTATTGGGCTCTTCATGATAAGAATAATAAATAGGAAGACACCAAGGAGGTGAATGTGGCAAGAGTAATGTTTTTCAGGATGTATTAATTCTCTCCTTGGATAATATTATTGAGTCTTGGGTTTTAGATTCAGGGGCTTCTTTCCATGCTACACCACATAGGAATTATTTTATTGATTATGTTCAAGGGGATTTTGGACATGTTTATCTTGGTGATGATGATTCTTGCATCATAGTAGGAAAAGGAAGTGTTCAAGTCAAGATGTAGAATGGGAACACTTGGATACTGAAGGATGTCATACATGTGCCCAAGTTGAGACAAAATTTGATATCCGCATGGAAGCTAGGGAGTGAATGTTTTATGGTGACTTTTATAATGAGACTCTTGGAAGGTTAAACCAAGGGTGTTCTTGTGGTAGGAAGAGGTAAGAAGTTTTGTACCTTGTATTTAACTACAAGTGCTTATTATTGTAATTCGGTTGTTGTAAAAGTAAATGCAAATTTGTAACACTATAGGATTGGTCACATGAGACAAAATGGTGTGTAAATTTTGAAGGATAGATTACCCGAATTGAAAGAGATTGATTTAGATTTCTGTGAAGATTGTGTGTACGAAAAACATCTAAGGGTAAATTTCCTCAATGACGGACCTACAAGGAAGTAGAATAAGTTGGAGTTAGTTCATTCAGATGTATGGGGGTCGGCTCAGGTATCTTATATTGGTGGTTCATCTTATTATGTCACTTTTATTGATGATGTAACTAGGAAATTTTAGGTGTATGGAATTAGGATAAAATATGATGTGTTTGATACTTTTAAAATATGGAAATCCTTGGTTGAGAATGAAATAGGTCTCAAGTTAAAATTTATCAAGTCGATAATGGAGTCCATAATATTGCAAAAATGAATTTAGTAATTATTTTTCTAAGAATGGAATTCACGAGATAGAGGAAAATTCCAGGATCTCCATAGTAGAATGGAGTTTTAGAAAGAACGAACATGACTATCATGGAGTGTACTAGAAGCATGAGATTACATGCAGATTTTTCCCTTTAATTTTGGGAAGAAGAAGTGAGAACGACTATATATCTAATCAATAGAGGACCTTCAAATGCCTTAGATGGAGGCATACCTGAGGAATCTTTGTCTGATAATAAGGTTGATTATTCCTTTCTTAGAGTATTTGGTTGTGAATCCTTTGTTCATATTGATAAAGATGATAGGACCAAGTTAGAGGCTAAATCTAAAAAATGCACCTTTGTTGGTTATGGTGTGGATGACTTTGGTTTCCAGATTTAGAGCCTTAAGGACAAGAAAATATTCTGGTCTAGGGATGTGGTCTTTAATGAAAAATTCATGTATAAAAAATAGTTATAGGATCAGAGATAGGAATCCAAAAAATAGTATACAACATTGGAGGACATTACAGAGAAACCAATTTCGATATAACCATTTCAAGAACCTACTCCACATGAACCCCAAACTCCTATTGTGAGGTATTCTAGGGTAAGAAGGGAACCTGAACATTTTTCTCCATCTCTTAATTATCTATTACTCACTGACAATGGAGAGATAGAGTGCTTTGAGAAAGTAATGTAGGTAAATACCATGAAGAAGTGGGAGCAAGCCATGTATGAGGAACATCAGTCTCTTGTTATCCCTTAAAATGACAAGGGCAATTTTACCGATAACCATACCGAAATTTTGTCCCAGTCCTCGTTTGATCCTTGCGTTCAAACGTTGTAAAATCCCTTTGGTTTTTCGAACTTAGTCTTTTGAGCCTTTTTTTTGGCGGGCATGAAATTGCTATGTAGCACCAACTTTTAGTACGCCCCCTTTAAAACCTTTGGCGCGTGATTTTCAGTGTTAACACGACTTTCGGTGCGCCAAAGTGTGTTGAGCCTTCCCTGCGTGCCAAGACACATGCGCCATTGTGTTGGCACAACGTTTGTTGCGCCACTTTTTGGTGCGCCAAAGGGCGCACATAATCTTATTGCAACACAATGCTTTGGTGCGCCAAAAGGCGCACATAATTTCTGTCGACATAGCGTTTGGTGCGCCAAAGGCGTGCTTTATTTCATGTTGGCAGGTGTTTTGGTGCGCCAAAGGGCGCACGCTTTTTCCTGTCGACAGCAGTTTTCATGCGCTTTTCAAAAAGTGGGTGGCGCATTAATGTCAGCTAACCTATATATATATGGTTTGCGCGCCCAAATGTCATTTTCACTATTCGCTGTGCACGTGATTTTTCTGAGCCTGTCAGCCCTGCCTCGTCGTTTTCAACACGTTGTGGACCCGTGCTCAAGATTTTCAATATTTATCCGGGTAAGAGGTTCTTTTCTCGTCCATGTGCTTTATTTTCTGGTTTTTGGCTTGCTGGTTGGTTTGTTGAAATATCAAATGTTGAGCTAGCCCTCCCCTGTGCCGTCTTTCCTTATTTGTTTCCTCCCATCCCTCTTTCCAGATCTGCTGGTAGAGGGTGTTAGTTTGAAAGCTTGGTCTGAAACCCCTTTGGCTTGAACCATTGAATATCCCAAGGCAGCCTTAGAACTGAAAAGAAAAAAGGGTTGAGCCATATGAAAAAACACTGTTTTTCCCTTAGGCGCACCAGCGCGTCGTCATGCAACATCATAAACAGTTGCGCCCCCATGGCGCATCTGTCCCCCCTGCAGCATAACTAGAACCCGCGCCAATGGCGCACCCATCATGCTTGTTGCATCAAGTTTTCATACGCCCTCAAGGCGCGCCTCTTCCACATGCTGCACAAGCTAAACTTGCGCCCCTTTGGCGCACCATCATTCAGTGTTGCATCGCCTTTCCATGCGCCCTTAGCGCGCCTGCGCCCATGCAACACAAGTTATATCTGTGCCAAGTATAGTCATAAAAGCGCAGGCGCATCGCTCCTTTTAGTAACATTCGTGTTGTGCAAACCCCCGTGCGCGCGCCATATTTCCTTTGGCGCACGAAAAGTCCCCATTACACGCTTTTCCCATGCGCAAAGGCGCACCAAATCCCAATGTAACATGCAAGGTCCATGCGCCTTTGGCGCATCCTGTCTCCATGCAACACGATTTTCTCATGCGCCCTTTACTAAAATGCACTCTGCAGTATGCATGCGCCATGCGCCTTTGGCGCCAGTTTAATCTTTGCAACAACCCTTTCCCGTGCGCCCTACCTATTTAGCCCTGTAAGCTGCATTTTTCCTGCCCGAGCCTAAAAATCTCTAACTCTTTCTTCTGCTAACATTCCAATGGAAGATCAAATGGCTAATTCAACTTTTTCGGATTGGGTCTCGCTTCTTCTTCATGCAGATCAGCAGATAATCTTAGAAGAACATATGTCTACATCCAGCAAGAGACCCACCAAATCAAAAGGGAAGGCTAAGCTTACTGAGGAAGAGATGAAGTATAAATATCAAAGGGTCAGAATGCCCGAGTCACAGGCCGAATGCAGCATGGATGTCAGAGACTCGGGGTGGGGCATGTCGACATGGAGGAATTGCAGGCGAGAACTCGAGAAAGTTCTGAGGAGTCCATGGATGGACAAATTGATAGGCAGTGCCCTGCACTTCGCCGGAGGAATCCCCGTCAGCACAGTCAACAATGAATTTATAATGGTGGTTGCTCAGTCTTACAACAAAGACACAAGATGTGTCGAAAAGCAGATAAGGCGAGGTAGTCATTAACCTCTTGCCGTCATTTTGAGATGATACTTGGCATCCCTCACCACCGGCACTTCGTGGCCGTCAGCCAAGCGAGAGTGCATCAAGGCTGGGAGGACAATGAAGACCAATGCATGCAACTAATGAGCGAAGTCTACTTGAAGAACAAGAAGGTGGTAACCGGTGGCCCCAAATCATCCACGCGGTGACTTCTCGAAGAGCTCAGCGATACCATTACCTTCTGAGCGGGGTCTTCGGGCTCTACGCGCCCATTACTTCCATAAATGGATCTTTGCGCTACTTGGAAACAATGAATAAGAATGTGCTGAGCAACGCTTTTTTCTTTGGGGAAATTATAAGTAGCACCATTTCCAAGAAGCAGCTCTGACAGATTCGGCCTGCGGGAGTATTCCATATGAACTCCTACGTGGTCTACGCTGCAGCATCAGAGAGGGATTATCGAGGCCTAGCACGAAGTGGAGTTTGGCCTCGGGTCAAAATATATGAGTATTATCCAGAGTTGAAGCTGGAGAATAGCATCGCCTTGATTCGCCAAAATCAACGATGCATTCTTTTATCACATCATCTGCCTATTGAGGCCAAATCTGACTCATGGTCATACGACCAAAAACATAGTGGCAGCCACGGAGAAATGGGGAGCCCTGTTCACCCAATTTCCTACATTCACCTATCGAGGGCTGCTGACTTTGGGAGAGCCAACCGGAGCTACCAAGGTATCTTTGGGCCTAAGTGATTCTCTTTGGGTATCAAGGGCTAATCACATATCACGAAAAATGCACGAAAAGAAGAAGGGTGGAACTCCTTTCCCCCTCACGGTGGGCGATACACATGCTCTACCCACCACAAGGCGAAGGAAATGTTTGCAGAGCTGGAGTTACTCAATTTGAAGCATGACTTCCCAGCCAGGCCCACCTTCGACCCAAGGGGCTGCCTACCAAGAGCAAAGCTTGATCCGATCCATGTTCCTCAGATCGAGGATATTTATATTGACGTCCTCCATGAGGTAGAGCTCAGAAGAAAGGATCATTCTCACCTAGCATTGGCAGAAATTATCCAGTATGGGGTAGCCATTGTCCCCAAAGGCTACCAAACAATAGAAGATGAAGTGGACAAGGTATATAATGATACAGATGGGGACGATTGGCCCTTTCCGGCCATTGATAGAACTAAGGCTCCTCAGACAATTGAGGAGAGGGTCAAGGAAACTCTGCGTAGGACAGAGCACTGGTGCCGGATGAACGGCCTAATCTACCTCGGGGTAGATTTCACAACCTCCCCATTGGGCAACGCACCTTCACGGTCCAAAAAGTAGCTTAAAGGCAAAGGTGTAGAAGGTGAATCCAGCACCATTCAGGAAGAAGCCCCCGAGAGTCCTCTTTCCACAGCGCCAGAACAGGTAATAACTCTGGATTCGCCAGAGAAAGAAGCAGCAGGGGATAGTCCAATTGGCCCATCCACTCAGGATGTCGGCATTGCTACCACAACAGAGGTCCCTTCTATCCCTTCTTCTTCTCTTCCTTCCCCTCCTCGAGTGACTCAAGCGACCATCCCTTTGGTCGTGTCCTCCGCCCCTTCTTCTACTCTTTCCCCTGCTTCTTCGTCTATCTTCTCTTCCCTCACTGATCTTTCCTCCTCCATTTCTTCCCTCATCTCCGAGCTCCCTTCCCTTCCTATGTCTTCCGCAGCTGCAGTTTCCCTTCCTCCGTGGACATTTCTTGGCTATTCTCTCAATGCCGCCTCCGCGTGTCTCACGTTTTCCCTCTTCTCTCTGCAGCTGCCCCCTCCTCTTTTTGGTCCTTCTTCCATAGGACCAGCTGGATCTCTCGGCGGTGAGCCAGCAAAAGAGGAAAGTTCCCATCGCTCGATGGACTTTTTGATGATCCCGACCAAAGGGGCAAAGAAGCTAAAGCTTTGTTGCGCTTCTCTAAAAGTCTTTGCGGTGAGAGAATCATGGAAATTGCATACCCCGATCCCCTCAAAGAGAAGAAGGATCTGTCTCGACAGATTTTACCGTGACCCAAGTCACTGATGGGGACATCTTACGAAAGTCTCGTGGGGAAGCTCTTTCCGCATGGTCGCGCCCTCTGTCAAAAGCTTGAGAAACAAAAGAAGAAAAAGGCTACTAAAAGAGCAAAACAAATATCTGCTCCAAGCCTTACGAGAAGATGGGTAGTGCGCCTCCCACTGCCGCGAAACTTCCGAGCTTCTCGGCCGGGGAGAAAATCAACGAATATACAAAGATTGGCGCGAGCGAGGTATGGCCGTTTCGCTTGGAGGGCCGGATCCTCAAGGGGCGGTGAAAGAGTGATCGCGAGTTTGTCAATTTGTATCGAGCATCGGAAAGGTGAACAAAGAGCTCCAAGCATTAGCGGGGCCCATATCGGAAGAGCTAGATCATGCTAGACTCCAACACGAGACCTTTGACGAGATGTTTTTGTTGGTCGAAGATGCTGGTCAAGTTCGGTGTCTTCGGCCATCGAGGGCCCTCAGCAAAACCATGTCCACTCGGACTACCGGGTGGATCAGCTTGAATTTATTCGGAAAAAATCGACAAGGTAAAGGAAGCGATACTGGATGCGATGCACCAAATGGGGCGAATTGTTCTCAACATGTCTCGGGGTTGCTCACTCCTTCCTTTATCTTAAGGTCGGTGATGAAACCATCCGGATCTTGAGGAGATCGCTTCTCGAGAGCAGGGCGAGAGGTCACATTTGACCTTGAATCTATCAACAACCTGCTTTGGCCTGTAGGGACTTCATCGGGTTCCTCATTGAGGCGGAAAAAGATTATTCCAAACTCCCAGAGAAGCTCATAGATGAGCGGGAGACTTGTGAGGAAATCATCGGTGAAGCTGCACTGAGGATCCTTCTCGGGATCAATTTGGGCGATGATTAACAAGTTTTTGGAATACGCGCTCGGTTCCATATCTCATCACACTAAGCGGCATCAAAAGCGAGGCTACTCCCTTTCGGCCGCGGGATGATGACGGCAGTAGCTGCTCCTCCTCCTTCTTCTTCTTCTTCTCTCTCTTCTCCGACTTTCTTGTTGGAATGTCTGAAGTATGTTGATGCAAATGATGACATCATCCATGTTGCATCATGGGATGATGTCATCCATCAAGTTGTAAAAAGTCAACATGACTTTTAGATATTTTGTAAATATCTTTGTAAATAGTTGTTGGCTCCTTTTTGCCTTCTTTTCTCCTCTTTTTCTATAAATACCCCAACACTTGTTGTGTTGATGGATGGATGAATATCTTTTAGATGAGAAATAGGAGTAAGGAGAAAAGACTTTGAGCTTTTTGTAACAGAACAAATTAGTAATACAATATTTGGACTTTGTCTTTGAATACTGTGTTATATACATTAGATCTTTCTTATGTTAGATACATGTGTATTTATTACATTGGATCTGCTTCTATTTTATTGTCATTTATTTATCATCAGTATTGCTTTGTTTATTTATGCAAGTAGGTTTGGCTCTGTTTACTACCAACCCAAAAACATAAATCTTCTGACCTTTCTGCTTTGGAATTCATTTCTTTTCTCCCTTCGGACCTGTTCCTTCTTCCTCCTCTCTTTCATTCCTTTCTTTTCGCAGTCGGAAAAACCTCTACTGGGATGAGATCCCAAACCCCCGAAGGCAGAATCTGTGAGACTTGCATAGATTCCTGCTGGTAGAATAGCAATAAACCAGTTTCACTTTGCTGACTCAAAGAGGGGCTATGCCCTGCACACTGTTGGCTCGTTTATCCATAGATCTGCCCAAGCGACAGATTTTCGGACCAACAGTTTTTGGCGACTCCGCTGGGGATCGAATAGATCTGTCAGATCTATGATGGTAGTAAGATAAAAAATCAGAAAAATCAGAAGATTGCTGCCTGTTTGCAAATCTGAACTTTTTGTTAAAAATCCAAAAATTTGCAAAAGTGCTCAAATTAAAAAAATTTCTTCTGAGAGTCATAGATCTGGTCCAGTTAAAGATCTTTAGTTCGCTGAGTTTTTACAAAAAATCAGTATTTTGCCGTAGATCTGAGTTTTTGACTGTT
Source organism: Taxus wallichiana var. yunnanensis (assembly GCA_018340775.1). Classification (NCBI taxonomy): domain Eukaryota; kingdom Viridiplantae; phylum Streptophyta; class Pinopsida; order Cupressales; family Taxaceae; genus Taxus; species Taxus wallichiana. Next base: position 692,587,544 of record CM031243.1, on the reverse strand, counting down.
TGCAAAAAGTTTGAAACCCTCTGAAAAAAGTTAAAATCAGATCAGAAAATCAGCTTACTAATCTTCCCTGCCATCTTATCCTCGTTGTTATTTGTCATTTAACGCAATCGGTTTTCTGAAGAGGATAGTTTTAAATATTTAGAAAAGTATTTGCTGCTGGTTTTTGTCAGAAAAACCAGAAAATCAGCAAGTACAACCAAAAAGAAAGTTTGAATCTGCGCCATAACATTGCAGATCTGGAAGGAACACTGGCGAGTGAACCTTTTACGCGCAGCAGGCGAGCCCGTGGAGAAGCTGATCCTACTTTCGATCTGCTTCAAAGGCACAATTTCAGCGTAACACCGGCACGTTTTTCAGCGCTAAGCTCGGCTAGCCGGTCATCCAGGAGTGTCTCACCTTCACGAAGAAAAAGTCTTTTGCAGGGGGCATCCACATCCCTTTGTAGTGCCTTGTTACTCAGCGGAACCACACTTCCAGCTCGTGTTCTCTTTCCGGCTTTCCAGATGGCGGTACCATGGGGAAACGTGATGGGTCCTTTGGCTTTACCACATCCAGTTCACGCTCTCCCTCACGGAAATCGAAAGAATTTTCCCAAATTCGACGGGAGCGGAAATCAAAGCATGGATTCCCACATATCTGCATTCATCATGTCATGCAGTATTTTGGATGTGACCCACGAAGATGTGTCGGTTCACCTTTTTCTGGAAACCCTACAAGGACTGCAAGTTGAATGGTTTCAGCATTTGCCGGCCGGATCTATCACCAGTTGGGCCACCTTACGGGATGCTTTCGAAGACAGATACAAGCCTTCAGAGGATGCATTTGCATTATTATCATGGATCACTCACCTGAAGAAGGAGGCGAATGAGACCATGCGCGATTTTGTCTCCGGTTGATGCACTAATCAACCGTGTCCCTGTTGCCATGCTTCCAACGCCGGAAAATCAAAAGTGTTTCTTCGTAAACGCTATGAGCTCGAAAGTTAGTTTCTTGCTCCTTCAGGAACGAGTTGCCACCTTGGTTCTCGCCCAAGCCACTGCCATTCGCATAGAGGATAATCTGATAATATCCGGTGAATTAAAAAAGGAATCAGCCAAGCCTAAATCTTTGGGCCCTGCGCCCATTACTTCGTCTGATCCAGCATTCCAAAAGATGGCGAACGATTTGCTCGCATTGAAGAAACAGTTGGCCCAGGCCTCTCCCAGTTCCTCATACCGGGATATTCCACGGAGGAATTTCGTTCCTAACAATGTTTCACAAAGACCGCGCTTACCTACAGCTGCTCCGCGGTTGGCGCTTGAAGCTCCTCCGGTCAATGCTCTGGCCGAGATTGAAGAAGAAGAGCAGTATTATGAAGAACCTTCGTCTCAAGGCGAAGATGATCAAGATGTCGGTGAACCGACTGGCGACTCTACTATCGGGTATATGGAATTTGATGAGGAAGAATCTGATGAAGAAGAGGGTACTCAGGGATATGCAAGCGGACAGTCATATGTTGTTTTTACTCACTCGCAAGGAAAAGAAGCGGAAGTTGCTGCCCATGTCCAGCAGGAGAAGGCCGTGTCAAACGCGCCTCCGATCATTGCTAAAAGAGGTAATCCTCTTCCTACTCAACTCCCTGGCAAATCTTTTACAAAGAAATCTTTTCCCCCTATCTCTCCTCCAAATCAGTCCTCTCACATTCCTACTAAGACCACCAATCCTATTCCATCATCGCGAGGTGAGGGACTCATTCCTTACCAATGACCCTTGGCGCGTTTGATATTATAGATCATGCAAAAAAAAGACCAAGATCAAATGTCTAAAGTGAGTACCTTGATCAAACCCCGAACGACTTGTAAGATTGACTAAGTATATCAAAGTCAAGTTTGTTATATCTAATCGAGTTTCCCAAAAGGAATCCTTTCCATTCCCCCTGAATCTCATATAAATGTAGCTTGACATCTGCGTCGGGCAAGATAGAGCCTTTATCATCTCTCTCTGATCAATGGACACTGGTGAGTAATTGCATAATTGATTAGGGCTTCGATAACGTCGTCATGCAAAAGTCGCCCATGCTTTGGGCCTCACTCTTACCAAGCCTTTGGAAGGTGTTATTCATTGGAAACTAAGCAAGTTCCGTTGGTTGGCCAAATCAAAGAAGCAATTTTGATTTGCGTTTGCGGCCTTCCCGGATAAAAGAGTAAAAATGGCAGGTCCTCATTCTTTGACATTCCGGCGGCTATGGAATTTCTTTGGGAAGAAGTTTTTGCAGCGAAGTTGGTGGAGAAATTCATATGGGTGGTCTAAAGCTAGAATTCCAGTCAAAGGCGTAATGCAAACTTTGGAGCGGAATCCCAAAAGAAGTACTTGGTCACTAGCTCGAAGACCCCAAAGCTCAAATCCTTTTTGAATCATCGGGGATGGGAATTACTTCTTATCTACAGAGACGGATAAAATGGGTGTCCTCGTTCGAAGGAGATCTTAATAAAATCGGACATTGCGATTCGATGGGAATTTGTGCAACTAGTGGATGTGGTGCGGGGCCGTCTTTGATATCTCACGAGGAAGAAGTCATTCCTCTCTCTTTCAAATTGCAGTTTTCAACACTAGCAATCTCTTTGAGTATGAATCTCTCTTACTCGGTATGCAAGCCGCAAAAGAAAGAGGAATTAAAAATCTAAAAGTGCGAGGTGATCTTTGAGCTAGTTGTAAATCAGGTCAAGAGGATTTACCAAGTGAAGAATGAAAGGCTCAGACATTACCGTAATGCGGTATGGGACAGCATTGAAGAGTTTGATGCCTTTTCAATTGAATCTATTCCAAGAGCCCAAAATGACATGGCTGATTCATTGGTGTTTGACATCTCTCATGCTCCCACACCCGAGTTTGAAAATGAACAAGTACACCATTGAGGTGGTTTTCCACCCGAGCGTGCCAGACAATTCTCAGCATTGGCAGGTGTTCAATGACGATAATCAACTCATTGCTTTCTGGAGAAGGCAGAAAATTTTAAAGAATTACATTTTGAAGGGTCTACTTCCACTTGCCGTGAGTCAGTCACCGATCAAGGCAATGAATCTGAAGGTAACGATGGCATATGTCAGCTCAAGGGAAATAAAATTCCAAAGGGCCTGGTTTCTCTGGAATGCCTGTTCGACAGGCGCATGACCGTTTTGTAAAAAGAAGAAGCGGGGCGACCCTAGCTCGTCCCGAAACCGAACGGTCAATATAGGTTCGATAGAACACCATGATTCGTGAACATTGGCAAATGTTGCACGCTGAAGAGAAGCGAAAATTTGTCAAGTTGCTGAAAAAATATATGGATGTATTGGCATGGTCTATGCCGATTTAAAGTCCTTCAAGCCAAAGGGCGTTGGCCACGATATTCCGTTGAAAGAGCGATGTCAAAGCCTTCGCAGAAGCGAGAGGCACTATAATCCCAAGATTTGGGTACCATCCGGGCGAAATTGAGAAGATCTTTGGGCATGAGAATCATCTTCCTATCCATCATGACACTTGGGTAGCAAATATTGTGCCGATCGCAAGAAAAAGCGGTGAGATACGCATATGCGTAGACTTTGAAATTTGAATCAAGCATTTGAAAAGACAACTACCCTCTTAGATAATGGATCAAGTTCTGCGATAAGCTGGATCGAGAGATGTTGTCCATGCTTGACGGTTTTGAGTTCTGATCAGATTGAAGTTTCACTGAAGATCGGTTTAAAACAGCATTCACTACTCACAGGGTACATTTGCCCTCTGAGCGGGATGCCTTTCGGCCTAACTAATCTTTGGTGCCACTTTTAGCGGGCCATGGACTTTGCGTTCAAAGGTATGATGGGGAAAGTCATTGTGGTTTATTTAGATGACTTAACCGTGTTCTCTAAACAATGAAATGATCATTGTGATCATTTGGAGCAAGTGTTGGCCAAGTGCCGAGAACATGGGATTTCCTAAACCCAAAAAAAGTCTGTTTTGGAGTCACGGAAGGGAAGTTCTTTAGGCCATGTGGTTAGCAAAGAAGGAACAAAGATAGATGCCGAAAGAGTTAAAGCTATTCAAAGCCTTACTCTGCCTACAAGCAAGAGTGGTGTTCATTCTTTCTTTGGAAAGGTGAACTTTCTCAGGCGTTTTGTTCCTGACTTTGTTGAGAAGACCCGTCACATATTGAACATGATGAAGGGTCACCAACTTTCAGATGGAGTGAAGAGGGGAAAAGGTCATTTGAAGAAATAAAAGCTTCCGTTGCTCATGCACCGATCTGGTATGTCAGATTTCTCCAAGGACTTCATCATGTATAGTTATGCATCCGAGCATCTTTGTGTCCGCAATCTTAATGCAAAAGAACTCGGAGGATGTTGAATCTCAATCGCGTTCATGAGTTCTCCTCTCAAGCCTCACGAACTAAAAATGACTCAATTTGGAAAAGCATGCCTTTGCCGTTGTCAAAGCGATGAAGAATTTCAGGTATTACATTCTAAACTCGCATACGGTAGTCTTTGGTCCGGACACGGCGGTGAAATCAATTCTAACTCAGCAGGAGTTAGGAAGCTTGCGAGGAAATTGGATCGCAAAGGTCCAGGAGTATGACCTGGATATTAAACCAACCAAGCTGGTAAGGGGCAAAGGGGCCTGTGTCAGCTAATGGCTGAAAACAAAGATTCAGAAAACCCTGGTGAAAGGGGTGACTACACCGATGAAACACAGGACCGGCAGGAAGAGCCTGATTCTCTGCCTCTGGTTCTATTTGTTGCAACTAGTGATGAGTGGTACTCCGACATCGCTTTCTTCCTTACCTACGGCGAATGCCCGATGCACCTAACTGCAAAGGAGAAGCGCACTATAAAGCTCAGAGCGGCTAAATATGTCATCTGGGATGACGGCTTATATAAACGTGGGATAGATGGCATCTTTTTGCGATGTGTTGACAAACCCCAGCAAGTAAAACTACTGGAAAGTTTTCACAATTCAGCTTGTGGAGGGCATTTCTCTTCCTCCGTAACTGCACACAAGATCATTCGAGCAGTACTATTATTGGAGCGCTCTTTCGAGATACTGACCACTGGGTGGCGAAATGTGAACCCTGCCAACAATTCGTTGGCAAGCCCAAGTTGGCTGCCTTTCCCCTAAGGCCGGTCATTATCAATGAACCATTCAGGCAATGGGGAATTGATTTTATTGGCGCACTCAATCCTCAATTGAGTGCCGGACATAGCTATGTCCTTACAGCAACGGATTACTTTACCAAGTGGGTGGAAGCCATACCTGTCAAGCATGCCACTTCTGAGGTGGTTTGCAATTTCATTAAAGAAAATATCATTGTCAGGTTCGGCGTTCCAAACAAAATCATTGCTGATAATGCTTCTAACTTCTCCTCACGAGAGGTTATTAGTTTTTGCTATGAATATGGTATAACTTTGGCTCACGCCTCAGATTATTATCCTCAGGGAAATGGTCAGGCGGAATCCAGTAACAAGAACTTGGTGACCATCATACGGAAGTTAGTAGAGATGAGAATCAGCGAATGTGGCACAAGTCTTTGTACGACGCTTTGTGGGCGATCGTATTACTCCCAAGAGATCTCTCGGCATGTCACCTTTTCAAGTGTTATATGGCATTGATGCCGAGCTTCCCATTTCTGCGGAACTTCCTGCTCTGCGCTTGGCACGAGCCATTGAAGATGAAACTTTCCAAAGTTCTCTTGAAAAGAGAATCATGTATCTGGCAGAACTTGAAGAAAAGAGAGTGAAGGTGGTCGATAGGATCACTGAACATCAGAATCAAGTTAAGAGGCTTTTTGATAAGAAGGCCAAGCAAAGGGATTTTCAAGTGGGAGATCTCGTCCTTTTATGGGACAAGCGAAGAGAACCAAAGGGCATGCATGGAAAGTTTGATTCCCTGTGGAGAGGGCCCTTCAAGATCAAGCAGCTCAACGGAGAGAATAGTTTCTATCTCTCATATCTGGATGGAACCGAACTCCCGCTTCCTTATAGCGGGCAGCATCTGAAGATCTTCAGGAAGTAGAGCTTGCTCTCTTCTTTGTACAGTTTGCTTTTTGTTGTGTGTTTGTTTCCGTCGTGTGTTTGCTTTTGGTTTGTTGTGTGTTTTCTTTCGTTCCCCCTCCGGTCGCCCTTGTTTTTGACTCTGTTACCCAATGGATAGGCACATGAGAACTGGGATTCTCTACCCCCGAGTTCACTCAGGGATAGTCCCCAGAGAAAGAGCATTTGTTATCCGTAAAATTGACAAGGGCAATTTTACCGATAACCATATCTAATTTTGTCCCGATCCTCGTTAGGGATCCCTTGCGTTCGAAACGTTGTAAAATCCCTTCCCGGGAAATCTGGTTTTGAACTTAGTCTTTTGAGCCTTTTTTGGCTGGGCGCATGAAATTGCTATGTAACACCAACTTTTGGTGCGCCCCCTTTAAAACCTTTGGCGCGTGATTTTCAGTGTTAACACGACTTTCGGTGCCAAAGTGTGTTGAGCCTTCCCTGCGTGCGCCAAGACGCATGCGCCATTGTGTTGGCACAACGTTTGTTGCGCCACTTTTTGGTGCGCCAAAGGGCGCACATAATCTTATTGCAACACAATGCTTTGGTGCGCCAAAAGGCGCACATAATTTCCTATCGACATAGCGTTTGGTGCGCCAAAGGCGCGCTTTATTTCATGTTGGCAGGCGTTTTGGTGCGCCAAAGGGCGCACGCTTTTTCCTGTCGACAGCAGTTTTCATGCGCTTTTCAAAAAGTGGGTGGCGCATTAATGTCCAGCTAACCTATATATATATGGTTTGCGCGCCCAAATGTCATTTTCACTATTTCATTGTGCACGTGATTTTTCTGAGCCTGTCAGCCTCTGCCTCGTCGTTTTCAACACGTTGTGGACCCGTGCTCGAGCTTTTGTTATTTATCCGGGTAAGAGGTTCTTTTCTCGTCCATGTGCTTTATTTTCTGGTTTTTGGCTTGCTGGTTGGTTTGTTGAAATATCAAATGTTGAGCTAGCCCTCCCCTGTGCCGTCTTTCCTTATTTGTTTCCTCCCATCCCTCTTTCCGGATCTCTGGTGGTAGGGTGTTAGTTTGAAAAGCTTGGTGCAAACCCCTTTGGCTTGAACCATTGAATATCCCAAGGCAGCCTTAGAAACGAAAAAAAAAGAAGGGTTGAGCCATATGAAAAAACACTATTTTTCCCTTAGGCGCACCAGCGCGTCGTGCAACATCATAAACAGTTGCGCCCCCATGGCGCATCTGTCCCCCTGCAGCATAACTAGAACCCCGTGCCAATGGCGCACCCATCATGCTTGTTGCATCAAGTTTTCATACGCCCTCAAGGCGCGCCTCTTCCACATCTTTGCCAAGCTAAACTTGCGCTCCTTTGGCGCACCATCATTCAGTGTTGCATCGCCTTTCCATGCGCCCTTAGCGCGCCCTGCGCCCATGCAACACAAGTTATATCTGTGCCAAGTATAGTCATAAAAGCGCAGGCGCATCGCTCCTTTCAATAACATTCGTGTTGTGCAAACCCTCCGTGCGCCGCGCCATATTTCCTTTGGCGCACGAAAAGTCCCTGTTACACGCTTTTCCCATGCGCCAAAGGGCGCACCAAATCCCAATGTAACATGCAAGGTCCATGCGCCTTTGGCGCATCCTGTCTCCATGCAACACGATTTTCTCATGCGCCCTTTACTAAAATGCACTCTGCAGTATGCATGCGCCATGCGCCTTTGGCGCCAGTTTAATCTTTGCAACAGCCCTTTCCGTGCGCCCTGCCTATTTAGCCCTGTAAGCTGCATTTTTCTGTGCCCTGAGCCTAAAAATCTCTAACTCTTTCTTTTGCTAACATTCGATGGAAGATCAAATGGCTAATTCAACTTTTCGGATTGGGTCTCGCTTCTTCTTCATGCGAGATCAGTGAGATAATCTTAGAAGAACATATGTCTACATCGTGCAAGAGACCCACCAAATCAAAAAGGAAGGCTAAAGCTTGCTTGAGGAAGAGATGAAGTATAAATATCAAAGGGTCGAGAATGCCCGAGTCACGAGGCCGAATGCGGCATGGATGTCGGAGACTCGGGGTGGGGCATGTCGACATGGAGGAAGTGCAGGCGAGAACTCGAGAAAGTTCTGAGGAGTCCATGGATGGACAAATTGATAGGCAGTGCCCTGCACTTCGCCGGAGGAATCCCGTCGGCACAGTCAACAATGAATTTATAATGGTGGTTGCTCAGTCTTACAACAAAGACACCAGATGTGTCGAAAACAGTAAGGGCGAGGTAGTCATTAACCTCACTGCCCGTCATTTTGAGATGATACTTGGCATCCCTCACCCCGGCGCCGTGGCCGTCAGCCAAGCAGAGTGCATCAAGGCCTGGGAGGACAATGAAGACCAATGCATGCAACTAATGAACGAAGTCTACTTGAAGAACAAGAAGGTGGTAACCCGGTGGCCCCAAATCATCCACCGCAGTGACTTCTCAGAAGAGCTCAGCGATACCATTACCTTCCTGAGCAGGGTCTTCGGGCTCTCACGCCCATTACTTCCATAAATGGATCGTTGCGCTACTTGGAAACAATGAATAAGAATGTGCTGAGCAAGCGCTTTTCTTTGGGGAAATTATAAGCGGCACCATTTCCGGCGGCTCTGACTTGATTCGGCCTGGCGGGAGTATTCCATATGAACTCCTACGTGGTCTACGCTGCAGCATCAGAGAGGGATTATCCAGGCCTAGCACGAAGTGGAGTTTGGCCTCAGGTCAAAATATATGAGTATTATCTAGAGTTGAAGCTGGAGAATAGCATCGCCCAATTCGCCAAAATCAACGATGCATTCTTTTATCACATCATTTGCCTATTGAGGCCAAATCGACTCATGGTAAATGCGACCAAAAACATAGTGGCAGCCACGGAGAAATGGGGAGCCCTGTTCACCCAATTTCCTACATTCACCTATCTGAGGGCTGCCAACTTTTTGGGAGAGCCAACCAGGCTACCAAGGTATGTTGGGCCTAAGTTGATTCTGCTGGAGCTGTCAAGGCAGCTAATCACATATCACGAAAAGTGCCTGAAAAGAAAGAAGGGTGGAACTCCTTTCCCCCTCACAGTGGGCCGATACACATGCTCTACCCACCACAAGGCAAAGGAAATGTTTGCAGAGCTGGAGTTACTCAATTTGAAGCATGACTTCCCAGCCAGGCCCACCTTCGACCCAAGGGGCTGCCTACCAAGCAAAGCTTGATCCGATCCATGTTCCTCAGATCGAGGATATTTATATTGACGTCCTCCATGAGGTAGAGCTCAGAAGAAAGGATCATTCTCGCCTAGCATTGGCAGAAATTATCCAGTATGGGGTAGCCATTGTCCCCAAAGGCTACCAAACAACAGAAGATGAAGTGGACAAGGTATATAATGATACAGATGGGGACGATTGGCCCTTTCCGGCCATTGATAGAACTAAGGCTCCTCAGACAATTGAGGAGAGGGTCAAGGAAACTCTGCGTAGGACGAGCACTTGGTGCCGGATGAGCGGCCTAATCTACCTCGGGGTAGATTTCACAACCTCCCCATTGGGCAACGCACCTTCACGGTCAAAAAGCGAGCTTAAAGGCAAAAGGTGTAGAAGGTGAATCCAGCACCATTCAGGAAGAAGCCCCCGAGAGTCCTCTTTCCACGGCGCGCAAAGCAGTAATAACTCTGGATTCGCCAGAGAAAGAAGTAGCGGGGATAGTCCAATTGGCCCATCCACTCAGGATGTCGGCATTGCTACCACAATAGAGGTCCCTTCTATCCCTTCTTCTTCTCTTCCTTCCCCTCCTCGAGTGACTCAAGCGACCATCCCTTTGGTCGTGTCCTCCGCCCCTTCTTCTACTCTTTCCCCTGCTTCTTCGTCTATCTTCTCTTCCCTCGCTGATCTTTCCTCCTCCATTTCTTCCCTCATCTCCGAGCTCCCTTCCCTTCCTATGTCTTCCATGCATTCTAGTTTTCCCTTCCTCGTGGACATTTCTTTGGCTATTCTCTCAATGCCGCCTCCGCGTGTCTCCACGTTTTCCCCTCTTCTCTCTGCATTTGCCCCCTCCTCATTTTGGTCCTTCTTCCATAGGACCAGCTGGATCTCTCGGCAGTGAGCCAAGCAAAGAGGAAAGTTCCCATCGCTCGATGGACTTTTAGTGATCCCGACCAAAGGGGCGAAGAAGCTAAAGCCTGTTGCACGCTTCTCTAAAAGTCTTTGCGGTGAGAGAATCATGGAAATTGCATACCCCGATCCCTCAAAGAGAAGAAGGATCATCTCAGCCAGATTTTACCGTGACCCAAGTCATAATGGGGACATCTTACGAAAGTCTCGGGGAAGCTCTTTCCATGGTCGCGCCCTCTGTCAAAAGCTTGAGAAACAAAAGAAGAAAAAGGCTACTAAAGAGCAAAACAAATATCTGCTCCAAGCCTTACGAGAAGATGGGTAGTGCGCCTCCCACAAGCTGCCGCCGAAACTTCGAGCTTCTCGGCCCGGGGGAGAAAATCAACGAATATACAAAGATTGGCGAGCAAGGTATGGCCGTTTACGCTTGGAGGAGCCAAATCCTCGGGGCGGTGAAAGAGTGATCGCGAGTTTGTCAATTTGTATCGAGCATCGGAAAGGCGAACAAAGAGCTCAAGCATTAGCGGGGCCCATATCGGAAGAAGAGCTAGATCATGCTAGACTCCAACACGAGACCTTTCACGAGATGTTATTTATTGGTCGAAGATCGGTCAAGTTCGGTGTCTTCGGCCATCGAGGGCCCTCAGCAAAACCATGTCCACTCGGACTACGGGTGGATCAGCTTGAATTTATTACGGAAAAAATCGACAAGGTAAAGGAAGCATTACGGATGCGATGCACCAAATGGAGCGAATTGTTCTCAACATGTCTCGGGGTTGCTCACTCCTTCCTTTATCTTAAGGTCGGTGATGAAACCATCCGGATCTTGAGGAGATCGCTTCTCGGAACGGGGCGGAGGTCACATTTGACCTTGAATCTATCAACAACTCTTGCGGCTGTAGGGACTTCATCGGGTTCCTCATTGAGGCCGAAAAAGATTATTCCAAACTCCCGAGAGAAGCTCATAGATGAGCGGGAGACTTGTGAGGCAATCGGCGAAGCGCTGAGGATCCTTCTCGGGATCAATTTGGGCGATGATTAACAAGTTTTTGGAATACGCGCTCGGTTCCATATCTCATCACTAAGCGGCATCAAAAGCAGGCTACTCTTTTTTTCGGCGCGAGGATGATGACGACGAGTAGCTGCTCCTCCTCCTTCTTCTTCTTCTTCTTCTCTCTCTTCTCCGACTTTCTTGTTGGAATGTACGAAGTATGTTGATCAAACGATGACATCATCCATGTTGCATCATGGGATGATGTCATCCATCAAGTTGTAAAAGTCAACATGACTTTTAGATATTTTGTAAATATCTTTGTAAATTGTTGTTGGCTCCTTTTTGCCTTCTTTTCTCCTCTTTTTCTATAAATACCCCAACACTTGTTGTGTTGATGGATGGATGAATATCTTTCAGATGAGAAATAGGAGTAAGGAGAAAAGACTTTGAGCTTTTTATGTGAGAACAAATTAGTAATACAATATTTGGACTTTGTCTTTGAATACTGTGTTATATACATTAGATCTTTCTTATGTTAGATCTGTGTATTTATTTACATTGGATCTGCTTCTATTTTATTGTCATTTATTTATCATCGGTATTGCTTTGTTTATTTATGCAAGTAGGTTTGGCTCTGTTTACTACCAACCCAAAAACATAAATCTTGACCTTTACCTTTGGAATTCATTTCTTTTCTCCCTTCGGACTGTTCCTTCTTCCTCCTTCTTTCATTTCTCTTTAGGAAATAAACCTCGGGATGAGATCCCAAACCCCGAAGGCAGAATCTGTGAGATTTGCATAGATTCTTGCTAGTAGAATAGTAATAAACCGGCCGCTTTGCTTTGACTCAAAGAGGGGCTATGCCCCGCACTGCTGTTGGCTCGTTTATCCATAGATACGCCAAGCTGCATTTTCGGACCAACATCTCTCATGGAAAATCATACTTGGGATTTGGTAGACCTACCCAAGATAAGATAACATTGCAAAAAAAAGTGGGTGTATAGAGTTAAAGAGGATGATGGATGTACAAAAATATACAAGGCCCGGTTGGTGGTCAAGGGGTTTACATAGAAACAAGGTATTGATTTTGATGATATTTTTTTATCCAAAAGTGAAGATGACTTCTATTAGAAATGTTCTTAGGATAGTGGCACTGATGAATTGCACTTAGAGCAACTGGATATGAATATTGCATTACTTTATGGTGATTTGGAGGAGGTCTTATACATGGATCAACCACATGGATATGATTTCACATGGAAGGATAACATTGTGTGTAAACTAATGAAGAGCTTGTATGTCTTGAAACAAGCTCCACGACATTGGTACAAGAAATTTGGTATTTTTATGATGGAGCAAAGATACTCCAGGTCTCACTCATACCATTTCATTTATATCAAAAAGTTCGATGATGGAATTTACATTATCGTGTATCTGCATGTGGATGGCATGTTGGTAGTAGGAAAAACATACAACAAATAAAGTTGCTCAAGAAACAACTTAACAATTCCTTTGTTATGAAGGATTTGGGGGCAGAAAAAAAGCCTTGGTATGAGAATATCTTGAGATAGGAAGGAAAGTAAGTTGAATTTATCTCAGGAAGAGTACATTAAGAAGGTATTGAGATATTTAGTATGAGGGATGTTAAACCATTTGGGGCTCCTTTGGCATACTATTTCAAGTTATCAAAGGAGTAATGTCCCAAGATATAGGAGGAGAGAATTCGGATGTCTAGGGTACCTTACTCATCGCTAGTTAATGTATTTATGTATTCCATCATGTGCACTAGGCCATACATTTCTCATGCACTAGAAGAAGTGAATAGTTTTATGAATGGTCGATGTAGAGAGCATTGGAAAGTAGTGAAGTGGATCTTTCAAGATTTGAGAGGGTCCATGGACACCATTTTGTGCTATAGTGGATCGGATACCACTTTTCGTGGTTATGTAGATTCATACATGGTTGGATACTTGGAAAGTAGGAGGAGCATGACATGTTATGTGTTTACTATAGGTAACACAACGGTGAGTTATATTTCACGACTACAGAATCTTGTGGGTTTTTCAACCATCGAGGTTGAGTATGTTTATGCCACGAAGTAAAGAAAAGAAAAGAATTGGATACAATATTTGTTTGAGGAGTTTGGGTATAAGAAAGAGGAAGGGAAGTTGCATTGTGATAGTCAAAGCGTTATACACCTAGCAAATAACTCATATTTCCACTCTAGGATGAAGAATATACAATTAAGGTATCATTTCATCGGGACAACTTTAGTGAAGAGAACTTGAAGCTAGTAAAGATTCATATCAGTCAAAATCATGTAGATGTGATGACCAAGGTGGCCATAAGGGAGAAATTGAAGGTATGACTAGCTTTGGTTGTCCTTCACACATGACAGTGAAGGGTTGAGAATCTTGCTTAGAGGAAACTAGTCTCCAAGTGGGAGATTGTTAGGCTGTGGATCCAATTTTCATGTTATATGTGTTATAAATTGTACACTAAAATTTTTTTACACTCTTCATGTATTCTCATCGGGGTTCGGGGTGTCAACCCCTAATATTTTTTTTAGAGTAACCGAAAATGTGTTCTTTTCATGTATTGATTTTATGGGCGGTATTTAATCCATGGGTTTATGGTGCAGGGGCATTAAGGCAAGAAGTTACAAAATGTCAAACAATGTCCTTCTAGTCATGTTTATGGAAGCAAGGAAGATGAATGTGAGCCTTGAAGTCATGAAGAGTAGTCTAAAGTGGTCCAATGTTCAAAATTTCAAAAATTGTACTTTCCCTCCTTTATAAATACAAAAATTTGAAATCTTGTAGTGAATTATTTGGCATATTAGCATGAGTAAAGGAGTCCTAGGAGGTTTTTGGGAATGTAGTAGGTGTCTAGCATATGATAAATGAGTCCTAGGTGGAAAGAGCTAATAAAATGATGTAATGAAGCTATTTGACTATGTATGACCATATATAGAGACATGATGGTCATGGAGTTAGGTTTTTCAAGAAGACGAGATAAATTCGAGAGAGATTTAGTTATGGAGTTATTCCTCAAGGATAGGAAGAGGAGGAATTCTAAAAAGTATGAAATTTAGTAAAATTATATACATGTTAATATGATAACTTTGTTCGGGACCTAAATATCTTGTCTTGACTATGGAATATTCGAGGTTGATGTATATACTATAAGAACTTTTTATTTCCATGTACATTGGCATGGAAAAGACTAATTGAGAGAATTTGGGGAGTGTTTTGAAGTTCATTTAATAGTATATAGAGGTTCAAATTGTATGTTGTGTTCCTAATGAGAGAACTCGTGTCTTGACTGTGTGTAACATTAACATGATGTGAGCAAGATTCTATAATATTCCGAGTTTTGATTTATTGATTATTTGATCCAGTGATAATCTCATGGAAGAAGAGACCTTGGTGAACTAATCCACACATTGTAGATATTCAACCTATGCTTCCTTATGAGTAATTTTTTCATGTTGATGTATGCAAATTTGATTGGACTGTGTTTCCCGTGTTGAGTAAGTTTTTATTTAATTTGAAAAATAATAGATGTATCAAATGTATGATGGTACTAAGAGGTTGAGTTTTATGCATGTTTTTAGTAAATAACAATTTCTTTGAATAGAGACTCAAAACCTATCAATGTTTAGGTTGAGGGTTTTGTAAATACCCTTCTTTCACGTATACACTGGCTAGGTTGGAGGTGGAAATAATTAATATGTACATCCCTTATTATGACTAACAACCAAGGGGTTGGGAGGAGGTCAAAATAAACCTAGGTAGGAATTTTTAATCTTTTAAATCCATTATCAAGGAAGTTATAATGATTTTTAACCTCTCGTGTTGCTTTGTAACCTACAGACAGGGTAAAGCTAGGGCTAGGATTATGGGACCCTTAACTATTGAAATTCATGTCAAAATTAGGTAGATATCACTTTGAGAGAGTGTATTAACTTATTTTGAAATAATATTGAATTTCCACTAAGGGGAAACGAAGTTATTCTTACCAGGACCTAGTCTACGAGGTTGGTCACAATTTGCAAGCCTAGTGGAAACCCGAGATTTTGAGGTTTGAGAAACTTTTCCTTAAGAAAGTCATGTCCAAATTTTTCACAGAGGAGGAAGAAGTAAATGGGTGCTATAATATCACTTTGTTTTTCCTAGATTCCATTCATGTAGAGAGTTATGAATGAAAATGACTAGAACCAAGACTAACAAGTTGCATGGTATTAGGAAAGAAAAAAATGAGTTCTAAGGGAAAGGTTCAAAGATTTGGGTCATGGGATGTTTTGCACACTACCATCCTCCAAAAGGGTATTTTGGAGATTTAATTGTGGACATTCTTAGATTGTTCCATTCATGTAAATTATAAAGTGATTGTTCTTGAAGACTCTTTAAGCCAGTCTTGAAGCCATTTAGGAAACAATGATGAATCCTTGATTCTAATCCATTAAATAGGTGTTATCATGTTGAAATAAGTTTTGTGGAATAGATAATGAGGTATAAGGGGGTTAGTGAAGCCTAGAAACCAAAATTTGATTGATTTAGGGTCCAAATTTTGTGAGAATTACTAAAAGACGGTTTCTTTAGAAGTGAGTGTGTTATGATTTCTTGAACCTTGCAAGGTTGATGAAGAATGTTAGGTGATGTAATAGGTAGTGTATTTGATGATGAAGGTTTTATTTTCCATTAATGATCAAGTGTTCACTATTTGAACCAGGGGTATGGCTGGAACAAGACCACTAAAATAGTGAACTAGATTGTATAAATGCTTTTGAATGTTATTAACATGATGAATGGATGAATTTGTGGTGGAGCTCTAATTCAATTTATGAGTTAGTTTTGTTTGACCATGGTTTTGGTACTCATCTTATTTTAAAACTTCTTAGATAGTTAGCTATTGATGTTCTTATAAATAGCTATACATGCTGTAGGGAAATATATGGGTGTGTGAATTCAAGTGTGAATTTGTGAAATAGTTTGTAGAACATAGATCCAAACAAGATCTTTTGGTAATTGTGAGAATACTAATCTAAGAGTGGAGTATACTCTTGTTGGCTTGTAATAAAATTTTGGTAAGTGTTTCTTGGTGGATGTAGCCCACATTAGGTGAACCACGTCAAATCTTGTCTTCTTGTTGTGTATCTTTGTTTCTCTATTTATATTCATAGTTCTTATTACTATGATTGCATGATTGATCCATATGTATATCTTCTTATCTATAACATATGTACATACCTCTACATAAAAGTGTATCTTTTTGGGTTCAACATACATAAAATACCCACCGATATATAATTTAAAGGTATTTCAAGACTATCAATACTACGTAGAAAAATACGAGGAACATAAGTGTATAAATATCATTTGATAATAGTTTCTCTTCACACATATACTTCTACTAACCATCCACCAAAGAAAGTTTCTCTTAGCACAATTATCGATCATTTGACATATTTTTCTTGGCCCATGCTTAGGGTGTAACTTGACTATGAAATAAATTTCAGGGGTTTGATGTGATTATTGAGGGAAAAATTATTACCTAGATTCCCTCTTGTATTTTTGTTGTTACAACCTATGGCCCAAATTCCTTAGTATAAATCCAAGTTGGAATTTTTATTAATATCATTTTCTTATGATAAAAAAACAATATAATATGAGAAAAAAACTATAACATGCATGTGGCTTGTTCATTCATTTACATAAAATTAAGCATTGAATTTATTTGGATTTATCATTCTACATACTTTATATCCTTTCGTGTTTGATCCTCATAGTACAACTAAGATGGTTCTAGATACCTTAATCCATAGACATCATACACACACTTTATGGTATCCTAAGCCTTATAGTTTGGGGACAACCCACTACATTGGTGGTATGCCTACATTGGGGAATCTTACATACTAGGCCTAATTATATCAATCATTAGAGCTATAGGGATTATTATATCCATATGCCTTCATGGATGCCCAACACATTTAGGGGCATCTTACTTACTAAGCTTACATAGATCATATCCTTACGTACCAATATATTGGTGATACAATGCTACCATTTCCTATCTTGCATTGCCTTATATATTATGACACATGTTATATTGTGCTTCATATGATGATCACATTGTTTATATATAGATATTGATTTGACATGCTCCATGCCTAATTGTTTCGATCATATACTTTTAATACTTGTCTAGTGGACATTTGCAATACTTGTTTGACCATTATTGGCCCTAGGATCATGTTTTGGCTATTTCACATTTCTTCATACATCACTCGTGTATTTTCTACACATTATTTTGTCTATGATTTCTCTATGCACTATATTTTGTATGCCACTATATTCTATATGCTATCTTTTCTTCTATGTAGTACTAGTGTGTTTTATGCCCTGTTTACTCCATGCACTATTTTCTTTTATATACTTTTATACTATGTGCACTATTTTCTTCTATGCACTTTTATGGTCTATGATTTATCTACTTTATGCCATTATATTCTCTATGATTTTTATTCGTTATACCATCATATGCTCTATGTTTTGTTTAATTATATGTAATTGTATGCTTAATGATCTATACACTATATACCATTGTATATTATATGTTATGTTTTATTCTATGCAATGGTATGATCTATGATTTTTGACACTATGTCATTGTGTGCTCTATCCTTTATTTGCTCCATGCCATTATATGCTTTATGCATTTTTCACTTATATGAACTTGTATGGTATATGATATTTTTGTTTTGACATTATATGCTCTATGCATGTTATGTGTTATGCCATTGTATGCTCTATTTTCTATTTTCTCTATGCAGTGTATGCTCTGTGATATTTTTTCTCTATACACCCGTATGCTCTATGCATGTTTTCTCAATGTCATTATGTGATCTATCCTTTGTGTTCTCATATGTCATTATTTTCTCTATGCATTGAATGCTCACTCCTTGTCTTCTTTATGCTTAATTACATATATGTATGCTACCCATATTGTCTCATGTACATTAATTGAGACATTTACTGATTGGAACACATCTCTTATGCCATTTTTCTTGTGACGCACATTTTTAGACATGTATTGCTTATGACGCGTGTTATGTAGACACATATTGTGTATGAAACTCAATGTATAGAACATGTGGTTCATAGACATACCATCTCATAACACATTAGATGACACATATCTTGATCTATATCATGCTCATGACACATTACTTGTTACATATCTTTTTAATAGCATATTGCTTACCATGTGTATTGATCTATATCATGTTCATGACTCATTGATTACTATAAATTTCCCATGGAACATTGATTGGAACATACTTTCTTCACACACATAACTCGATTGCTACAAACACTTGTCAATTTTTCATGTTTTGTCGAGTTATCTTTTAATTATGGTGGGATTTTCATGCCATGTCATAGGTTTGAATGAATCCATTAGGTGTCAAGTCATTTTTATTATCATGCTACTCTATTGTTCAATGTTACAATCTTAGCTATTTATTTCGATAGATTATTGGTTATGCTTACAATATGCCTAACCATGAGATGACATAAACTACTTGTTCGTAAATGGCCATATCTAATGCACATTATTTATATGACTTTGTTTAGTTTAAATGTTATATATGGTTCACATCCTTGATGTTTTGGTTATATAATTTTAACCGCTAACACTTTCTTGTTTGAGCTAAGTTATCCTTTACAACATCCCTCATCTCAAAAGGGGTGCATATTGTGGGCTATTCTAGTATTTTACACAAATTGAAATCACAATTATTCACAAGATAAAGTGTGATGGAATTCACATAATTAATTAGTACATATCACATGTTTACACATCCACAACATTACACATATGTCAATATTCTACACGAAAAGGTAATTAGCCAACCCAAACACTATAAAAGGTAAGTAAAAGGCCTAAATTCTATAGACGAAAACTAATGAGGTCCAAATTCTATAAATGGCAACTAGATTTCCTAAATGCTTATACAAATGGAAACTAATTGGCCTAAATGCTACAAATAGCTATTTAATAGGACCTAATTCTATTTTTTCACAAATATTATTCATGCACTCCCTATACAAGCACACTAAGGGAAATCATGTGTAAATTTTTCATGCTTTTGAATTACAATTTTTCATTTCGATTTTTTATATACATCTCTATTAATCATTAACACACATCTTTATCATGTGTTTTACAAATTTCACATTTATAACATGGGGGCACATTTCGCAACTTTACACACATCATGCCCCCTACAATTGGGGATTGTGATTTTTGCATTTTCTTATCCCTTTTTAATTTTAATGCAACAATTGCATTACTAGGTTGAAATGGGAGAAATCGTAGTACCCAAAATTTGGTCCTAAGGCACTTGGTAATAATCATTTGAAACTTATCTAAGTGTCATTTCATTTACACATTTATTGACTAAATCTAAAGGCATATTTCTCTATCCACACTCTAAGTTGACTAGGTCATCACTTGTTCTTTAGCTTAACACCTCTATAACTAATGCACCTCATATAAAACACATCTTTAGACTATCAAGAATTCACCTCATGTCTCTTCTCAGATCCATCATAAGCTTGTATGGGTTCACTATTTAAACACAAGTTTGGCCAATGAACTAGACTAAGGTCGACAATCCTATTTTTGTACTTGTAATAGTCACCTTTTTAAATGCACAAGCTACCTTAGTCGGATTAGGGTCAGTTGAGCGGGAAATCATTCTGAGAATTCATGTATATAAAAATTCAAGTTAACCTATTAGGGAATCTAGGAAATCTCATATCCAAACAAACTCTATGATAGACTTTGAGCCCAACCATTAAATCGTCATTTTCTTGAAACATAATAAAACAAACATCAATATTGGAATACATTATCCTTTACTACCCTAGATCATTATCATATGCAAAAATTAAATTCAAAGAATCATTCTTTAAGTGTTAAAGGCTTTATTATTTACATCATTTGCACATGTTCTCATACACCTACTAGGCAAGAGAAATTTGTGGGTCATAGGCATCTTTAGATTAGTGCTATGTAGATAATGCTCAACATCATGAGGGTGTCGAGGAAGCTCGAATCGCTTGCAAAATAGCCCCTTTTTAGGTCACAAGAGGAGAATGAGGGTTCCAACACAAGAAGAATACATTTTTAGGTATAAAAGCACGATTACATAAATCTAGACATTGATCCCAAGTCTAGAGACACATTCACACTAGGTGCCAAAATTTTGTTGCATGTCATGGTAACAAAGGACATAATTGACTACCATAGGAAGCATTTCTTGGGAGAACCTATCTAAAGCAAGAGAAACTTGTCTATCACTCAATTTGAGGCTCTCCAAACTTATAGAGATCCTAGTAGCACTCTCCACAACTTATTTTCCCATTTTTAGATCACTATTATGTAGTTAGAACCTACATTGGGTGAATATGTTTTAAAACACCGAACCTAATTGATGTAATCTACTTTTAGAAGTGTTGGGTGCAAAATCCTTACATAATTTAGGAATGTTGTATTTATTATTTTGAATTATATTATAATATCTTGATTAGATTAATTCTAGTTTTGATATTGCAAGATTTTTTTATTATGTTTTTAGGAATTTTTAAGATCGTTGTTTTGAATTTATTTAGAAATTTAAGCAGTGGGATCAAAATTGGAGGATATGTAGCAAGTTTTCTTTTAATTTTTTTGGTAATTTTGTGTTTATAAAATGTGTCATTTGTGTTCTATTTGTAGAAATATGGGTTGTTAAAGGTTTATTTTTTAACTGTTTTGTTGAAATCTAGGGCAAAAGTAGATTGAAATTTGGAAGGATGTTTATGAGAACCTTGATGGAAAGTTTTTGAAGCATTGGTTTTTGTTTGTTTTGTTTTTTGTAGTAGTTTTTGTTTTGTTAAACCCTCGAAACTTTCTTTGACTAAGCAAGAAAATATACTAATGCATTAATTACAACAAAAATAAGAAAATAGAGCCAAACGCTAGATAGTTTGGAAGTTAAAATAGGGCCATGTTTCTCTTATTCACACTTGTGTCTACCGGATCGCATGCTTCAAGATTCGAATTATTACATTGTATAAATACCATCAAAGTACGAGGTAAGAGGCGGTGGGTCAAGAAGTATATATATGTACATAAGTACAATTAAACATTATACTTTTTAGACGTAGTGTGAAAATTTGATGGATGACAATTTTGTTTATGTGGACAACACATGGCCATCAATTGCCACATTTTGCATAGCCACTTGCATTCTCGAATTGTTTACCTCTTTGTTATCTCCTTTGAATGTTGTCCTCCATGATTTTCAATGTTCCATTCATCCACATATTAATAACAATTTTAACTTTTCCTCAATTGAAATGTCTCTAAGATTCACATAAAATCAAAAATTTATTTGCTTTCAACGACTTACGTGTAGCCTTTTCAACTCAATATGGGAGTAAGTGAATGACATCCAAATATTCAACAAAGGTTATACAATGAAAAGGCAACAAACCAAAAGACTTGAGAATTATGTAAACTTATTCGTGAGGAAATCATTGTTGAAATTTTGTATCATCTCCATCTTTACAAAGTTTTCCAAGTTCAAAGTGTTTTTTCATTTTCCACAAATTTAGTTTTCTCCTTTACACTTTTACAAACATTGGGAGAAGCAAAACTCTAAGCAACAAATTGTTTTGATTCCTTGTCACAATGTGCTCATATTACCCTAATTAACAAAAACAACAAGTTTAAGAAAATGATGATAAATTATTTATGTTGGAGTCTCATAACTTTAGGTGGTAGTATTTTCTTTATGGAAATAAGTGGGAAATAACAATAGAATGCTTACATCACTCAATCATTAGTAATGCAAAGTATCACCAACTTCCTTGATCCCATCTTTAAAAATGAAATGTTATTGTTTTACATAAAATGTTGTTCAACTATGATTGATCTAAAAATTAATTCAGATGGGACATATGAGGATTACAGTTACCTAAATGAGAAAATGAAAATTAATGCCTAAGTGTATAGAGTACAACATTTTCCTTTAATATAGTTGGAATTAAAATCTCATTTATGTCACCTTTAAGTCACCTACTAGGTGACTTACAAAAATAAGGATTACATTGAAATTTCAAATCCCAACATCAAAGTCGGGTACCACTCAAGAATTTGTATTTCCATATGTCAAGTTGTAGATGAGAGATCAATGTAGTTTTGTAGAACAATTGAACTTATTTGGCGTTGGAAAATGCAGGAGGTTACCTTCTTTACCCATAATTATAACAAAATATAAGAAAACATATTCTAACAAAGTGGACACTTTGGAAGTTAAAAATAAATGCATTTGTCTTATTCAAATAGTTGAAATGTTTCCTAGTGATTTCCCAATATCCAAGTTTTAGCTACATTATCGCTTGCTAGAATACAAAGTATTGGTATGACATCCTTAATCCTCCCCAAGCTTTCTTCATTACATTTAGTGTTCATTTTTAAACGATTAACCACATATGTAATCCCTCAAATCATTCGTCTTAAGTTAATTTCACAATACCTCGTTGTATATACCATCCCACATTTCTTTTGTTTTCCACTTCCCTGGCACTTCACTTTACATGACTTTACTTTCTAGTTAATTTGTATTGTGTTTACCTCACTTTACCCCTATCGACGTCCCTGTTGCACTTTGACGTGTGATTGTTCGTATGTATACAAACCGATTGTTACGCGGGGATGCATCCCCTAGATTTTGGTGACATCCCAAACACCAGGACATCCGAACATTTCGAGGACTTGGGGACTTACGGGAGACATCCCCGATTTTTTAAAATCTTTCAAAAGTTTTGTGATATTTTTTACTTTTAAAAAGATGTTATTTTTACCAAGAACATCAAATTATAATCTGGAAAGTACCTAAAATACATTGACTATGGTTTAAATCCTTAAATGTCATTGAAAAATGTTAAAATATTAATTTTTATGTATTATTTTAAAAGTCGTCCCCCTCTCGTACCCAAAATTTGTCCCTCCATACACCCGTCCCTCGTACTTACATAACTAGGTATGTTACCAACAAAGTCCTATTTTTGTGTCCCTTGGCCAACTAGCTTCCCACGTTATTTAGCTACTTGCTGCAGCCGGTCACCCACGCCCACGGAATGCTAGCCGACCCACGAGATTCCTTTATACATTAATAACCAGGTAACTACGCCGTTTATATCAAGTCATCAAATTTATCACATATTGGAAACCCACTACCGAGTTGGGAATTCTCAAGAGGAAAGAAAGATCGAGGAAGATGGTATGGTGAGGCGGTGCGGCCGAACAAGTGTTTTAAGTTTACAGGCAGTTGAAACTGCAATTCCTTACCGACTTAAACAGCAACTTCAGATTATGTTTTATAAGTATTGCATGGAATCTGAAATTTCAGATCATTCCGGAGACACCCACCAGTTTCTTTTCCCTTTTCTTCATCTTCCTGAATCTCCAGAGTCTTGAAGCCATTGGCTTCTCTGCTAATCCTGATTTTTTTGGGTGTGTTGGGCAATCGTTTAGTTGGTTTGAAGTCGATGGAAACCCTTGCAAACTTGCATTTGCATTGAGGGTTTGATTGCTTTTTACAGTCTACACAGGCTAGAGCAAGTTGGTTTCTGTAACTCCTTGTTGCAGATTGGGTTTTAGGAGGTCACGAGTTCGTCTTGATCTCTCATTCAACCATTCATACATACCTAATTTACATCTAAATCGTTTACCCAATTTTCCAGTTCAATAGGTCCCGGGTTCGAGTCTATGGAAGTAATTGGGTGTTGAGTTGTGACTGTAAATCTTATTGGGCATTGGATTTTCGTGTGTAAGGGCAAGAAGAAATCATGCCTGATCCAATACCATCTTGTTTCTCTGGGAATGCCCAAAGCAGTGGTGCCCAGAATGTTGTGACCTGCATATACCAGACCAACCTAGCAGGCAATTGCAGAATGGTGACGGTGACCTGGTGCAAGAGTGCCATGGGGCAAGGCCTCTTTGTGTCAGTGGACAAGCCATCAGCTCAACCAATGTGCAAGATTGACCTGAAACCATGGTGTTTTTGGAGAAAACAGGGCACCAAGTGTTTTAAGGTCAATGGAACTAAAGTCCAGGTCTGCTGGGATCTCACCTCTGCCAAATTTATCAATGGCCCTGAACCCCAAGAAGGAGGCTACTATGTTGCAGTTGTGTGTGAAGCAGAGGTCATCTTGCTTTTGGGGGATATGAAGAAGGAAGCATTCAGGAAGACTAAGGCCAGAGCTTCAATGATTGAAGCAATTTTGGTGTCCAGAAAAGAACATGTTTTTGGTAAGAGGTGTTTTTCCACAAGGACTAGAATGCATGAGATAGAGTCTCAACCCCATGAGATCAATATTGAGTGTCATACAGGAGGATCCACAGAGCCGGAGATGAGAATTAAGATTGATGGGCAGATTGTTTTGAATGTGAACCATTTGCTGTGGAAATTTAGAGGCAATCAGACTATCAGTGTAGGTTGTGTTGATGTGCAAATCTTTTGGGATGTTCATGATTGGCTGTTCAATCGTGGAGTGGGTCATGGGTTCTTTATCTTCAAGCCCATATCTTCTTCTTCTACTTCAGAGAAATCAAAATCAATTGCAGAGAATTCAAGCAGCAATGCATCAAAGAAATTGGATACATGTACCAATGATTTAAGCCCTTCTGACTACTGTGTGATGCTTGAATTGGCAGGGGTGTATTGGTTCTGTAATAATAGTAGCACCTTGCAACTGGTTCAATTCCCTCTATGGCAAGTCAAAGTTCAATTATAATGGAGTTTCCTCACTACCCTAACTCAAATGACAAACCAAGTCTAAAGCAGTTTACTTGTATACACCTTACTTGGAATGTCCAACGATTAATTCTCTGGCCAACTATAGCCATAGCCTGAATTGCTATGTAAATCACTGACATGCATTCTGCAATTCACGACAGTAGGAGCCTATTTGGCTAGGCCTAATTAACTTTCTTTGGTTAAGTGCTTTTTTAAAAAAATCTGCAGTAATCAGAAAACAATAGTTGGGGTATTATTAGACTTGGCCCCATATACTTGGGAAGTAAAAACAAATTCTGACAACAAAAATGATTTGCAATAAACTTTGTCCTATTATTATTAGTTCATGGAAAGACATGATACTATAGCAATCACTTATAATCAACTTATAGAACCCTTCTCTCTCTATATAGACTCAATCAAATGAGGAGAGCGAACTATGGGTGGGGTTGGGAGGTAGATAGGGGCTCTCTATAGCTTGTGAGCGATAGGGCTATATAGAGTAGAGGCGGCCGGGGCGAGAGAATTGAAATCTTTTAATTTTATATTATTTATAATTTAGTTTTAAAAAAATTAGCAATCACATTCAAATAGTGTGATGGAAACATTGAAGAATTTAAACTTGAAAGATTGATATATTCGAGGAGGAAGAGGGACGGTGAAGAAGGGGATTGAGGAGGACAAGTCAAGGGGTGGGGAAAATGTAAGGGGGAGTGTATGTGAAACTCTTCTTCCTACCAAGATGACACATATAAACCACATGTCATTTATGTAAATTATTTGAAGAAAGGGGTTTGTTCATTGATCATCGAGGCAATGTAATCTGGAGATATCTCAGAAGGCAAGGCCACAAGTAGAGGTGAACATTGGAGAGATCAAGTGCCTTCCCAAGGGAAAATATGATGGCATGCGACAATGGGGGCAAGCCTCAAGTTGATTATGTGACCCACTCGCACCAAGTTTGATATTTCCTCTGCTCCTACTATGACTACCTTCCATTACATTCGCCACAATGTTTGCTTCTTTTGTGAAAGCAAATGGAGGCCGTTGAAACAACTAGCAAAAGCCTATTTGAGTTAGCAGACCTCCAACAACACCGCAAATTACAAGAGCAACAACAACATCATGACAATGATGCTTATCTAGAGGGTAAGTGAATGTTGAACAAATCGGTCCCCTGAAACGTGGTGAGTTTGAGTGCCTTTCGAGGGCAAACGCGACGACCTACACCAAAGGGGGAAATCATCAAGTCGATTACCCACTTCGCACCAAGTTTGATGTTTCATGTGCTCAAGCTCTAACTCCTAGTCATTATATCATGCCACAATATTTGCTTCTTTCATAATTATTTGGATGTCATGTTAGATTCGTCCCAACCTTGTAGGTGTGTTCTCGCTACATTTATGGGTCACCCAAGTGGTTTGCTTTCCTTGTGTCCATGTTTCTACACATGCTTGTCACTTAGTGTTTGACCTCCCTTATAGGTTCAATATTGTATTTTTCATTGCAAAGTTGGCTTGGCCTCGGGCATCATCATTCGCAATAATACTATGAAAAAGTATCCTCAAAATTATAAAAAGGTGTGTAGAAGCCTATGACACTCAACATCCTCGATCTAACATGCAAGATGTTCGCATGGGGATGAAGGGAGAATAGATGGCTATATAGTAGAATGTTATTCATAGCTTAGGTGATTCATAATTAGTTGGAAGCTTGAAGAACGAAATTTGAAGGCGGAAATGAAGTGTAAACCCTTCTAGATGGCATCAACAAAGCAAAGGATACCCAAGGCAAATGTGACGCTTTGAGAATTTGAAAGGGTTTTGTGGGGGTGTAGAGACCCTTCTCACCTAGGCATCTCTTTGTTTTGAATTCTAGGAAATTGAGTCTTGTTGGCATATAAAATGTCACTTGAATTTTATTTGACAAACCCATTGAAACTTTTGCCCCTTTTTGGTCAAATCGGTCAAAATTGCCAAAATTGCCCACTCTCAAAGTTCAACTTATGGGAAGGGTTTTGGGAGCCTCACAACATTTCGGAAGTTCGGTTATGGTCTAAAGAAAGGTCTCAGAATTTTCTCCACGATGGTATGATTTAACAAGCATTCTAGGAGCTTCTGAATGGTCTTGGGAAAGATTTCTTCCTAGGCACTTTCTTGGGAAAAAAGAGTGTGCATGCTTCATTGAAGATTCAACTTCAGCAAAGGGTTTTAACAACCCTCGTGTGGTGTTGGGAGCTCATATCCTAGGCATTGGAAATATTTTGGAGCCTACTACATGGTGAAATAAGTAAGGCTGATTTTTGGAGATATAGAAAGTGGAAACCCTTCTGACACTGACATAAGGTGGTCTTTCTACACAAAACATTTGCATTGAAGGTTTCAAACACCTCAAGTGGAGTTGGGAGCCTAACAGATGTTCAAGTGAGACAACATTCAATCCCCTTCATGATCCATAAGCTGGTTCGGTTCAAATTTGTTGAAACTCATCCTGCAACTCACTCACTTGGTACACCACCCTAGGCAAAAATGGAGGTACAAGCAAAAATTGTTGAAGCACTAATTTTCAGACTTCCTAAATAGGCTCATTGGATTCATTGGCCCGTTTCCATGTGAAATCATATATTATACAACCTAAATTGACTAAGTACGGACTTTTGGGTGAAGGAAAGACTTTGTGTGCAAAACAGGTGGTGCAAATGAGGTTTCAAAGTGTGCCTTGGGTGCACGCACTTTACATGCACCATTGCACCCTTGGCACACTTATGGGGTGCAATTGCACCTCATAAATGTGCCTCTATTTGATTGTTGGAGAGATTTTAAAGTAACAAACCAAAAAGTAAAGCAAAAATATAAAGTTCAAGGCAATGGTCAAGTTGCACTTGCAAGTGTGACCCACTCACTCATCTTGGTGCACATTGGAAGTATGTTTGCACCTTAGGCGCACTTTGAGGTACAATTGCACCCCATAAGTGTGTTCAAGCTTGAAGAGGCACCTATGGGGCATGCAAAGATTAAAGTCAAGTTGCACATACAAATTGCATCCTCTACCAACATCATAAAACTTACCCACCACTTGCTTTTCCTCCAAATTTTCAAAATGTGCACTCAAAACAACAAGGCATCCATTAAAGTACCTTTTGAAGCTGGTTATTCATCCCTCCATGCCTCCAAAACCCCTCATGTGCCCTAGGAAGACCAAGAAGTGTTTTGCACATATGTAATGATCTCGTGAACGAAATCACTCCATATTTTAACCATCCATTTCTCTTGAAAACACCTTCATGTTGATCTAATATTTGTGTCATGATATCCCTCCATTAAAAATTTATTCATGACTATTTTTTCCAGCCATCATACCCTTGGTTTACCCAAAAACATTGATTTTGCAAATGAGATTGTGAAAAATCCCCACAGAGGAAGACTATCAAACTTGGAGCATCTTTTCCTCTCATGAATACCTTCATTTTGAGCCATTGGTCATGATATAAGATGAAATATTGTTGTAATTATGAGAAAAATTCACCATTCTTTGTTGAAGCCACTTGCAAACCCCATGTGCTAAGAAAATTGTTTTGGCATTTTCTCTCAAACCCCATAAGAGAATTCCTTCAAAATTGGAGAATTATTTCCCCTCACTGATACCATTCTAATGAATCAAAAACCACTCAAATCGGACAAGAATTTCTCCCACCATGATGAACTGAAATTTTTACCTTCCTCCCTTAACGCCATTTTCAAGCTTTTCCGATAACTATAATTTATTTTCCAATTCCCCATTGATTCCCGCAATAGAATTTCACCAAATTTAGAACGTATACTCATCTTGACAATAGATTTCCAATGAATTGATTCACGTCCAATTTGGATTTGATTTGGTCTCATTTTTCTAAAATACAAATTCGGTTATGTCTGTAGCATTAAAATCAATTCAAATTTGTGGATTTTCAAAATTGTTATGAAATCCATTTTTGTTTGCACCATAGCATTCTCACCACTTTCTAAGACTAGTGAGATCATAAAAATGCAAAATGAAGCTCCACTACTCCGCGATGAGTTTGTTTCAATTCTAGTGTTAGAGCACCTAGACATTAGAGACACTAAGATGGAGCACATGGATTTTGTGTTTTCCAACTTGATTCATTAGGCATAGGAGGATTTTTATCACAAAATATGTGATTGGATCATTTAAATACTTTCATGATGGGAACCATGGTCACGAGGTTTTTTATGTTTCCTCCTAATATTCTCAAGAATCAGAATACCGTCAAATCCAAGAGTGATCATGGTTCTTGAGTCGAGGGTCATGTGTGGTATGAGTACATTCTTCATAATGATTATAGGATGAGTGTTCATTTGTGTGAAGAGACAAGAGATAAATTTTGTGACAATGAGTTGATTTGTTCATCCTACCATTGCTCATCGAGGTGAAGAGTTGAAATAGAGTTTCCCAAGCATGAACAATGATGATTAGTAAATATAAGGTGTGAAACATCATTTCGAGTCCAAGTGATTTAATATAAATTGAATTAAATCTATATTTTGAGTAACTAATGTAACAAGAGATGTACACGTGATAATATACAACAATATATAGATGATAAATGATCAATAGTGTAAAAATCTAAGCAAATAAGAGGGATAGATGACTTAGGTGATTCATGTGTAATTGGAGACATTCGGGACTATGTTTCTATTGGTTCGACTAGAAAGGATGTCGCATGTTGGATCGGAGAGTTCTAGGGATTTGGAATATGCTAGATAGAAGCACACATGATAGGACAAGATTTCTTAGGTGCTTTAGTGTCCGATCTAAGCGTTAGCGTCTATACAAATATTTAGGATCTACCTTTTTCTAGGTGAGAGGGTCTTCGCTCCAATATATGTTTTGTCACTCCAACTTTGTTGTTAAGGTTTCAAAACACTTGTAACCTTCAAAACAAACCATCGCTACCTGCACAATCTCACAAACACATTATATCTGAATAAAATATGTAATATGTGAAGTCGGACTGACCCCAAAGGTCACCCAAAGATTGAACTTAGTACAGCGTTACACTACATTTCGAGACTCCATGTAGTTCTGTGTACTTGTGTGTGAAATAGTGTACTTAGGTTTCCCTCACATCAATGATGCCAAGATAGTATGTTATAGCTAGCTTTGATGCAAATGTGTGGTATGGAATTTATCACTTCCCTTTCCTATGTAGTGTATGTAGCCCAAAAATGCTAGTCCCTTTTGATAGTAGTGATAGTATGTAGATGTGATAGCCCCTTTGGATTGCCAACCAAAACAATAGTGTATGTTGTGTATATATATATGAGTCTCTTGTTTGAATTTTGAAACTAGTGACACAAAAGGTCGACTATGAACATGAGATAAGGATAAGAAAACTGAAAAGGACGACCACAAATGTCAAAATGTGTAAACAAAATAAACAGGACAAAAGCACCCAGAATGGACACAAGCTCCTAGGCACTAGTGTCCTAGGATAAATAACAAAAATGTGAAAAGAGAGCCGACAAGGATCCCCTGTGACTGAGCGAGAAGTGGATGCGAAATGACCGGTGTAGAAGAGGGATATAATAAAAAAAAATCAAGGATGTAGATGTACAAGGATTCATGTCACTAGTGAAGTTTTCTTACTTAGGATTCATGTATATAAAAACATATTGACTGCATAGTAAAATAATAATATGTGTGTGACTTTGTGTTTACATTTCCCCCCTTTATGTTATTTAAATGAAATTCAAGTAGTGTAAAGGAGGTAAGGAACATACATGTATAGAGTCTGTAGAAGCCATATTACAGAGTGTGCATATAATATAGAAGCTTGTAATGTGGTGAACCATGGATCCTTGTTTTGACCCAAGTGGCATAATAGGAGATAACAACTGTCATAAGGAGCAACTTGTAGAAAATTTGTGGTGTCGTTGTAGATGTTGAATTTTTTGTAAAAGGTGATAGAGAGGGGAAGGGAGTGATCAATTCCCAACTTGATTTTTTGATAATGGGAGGATTTGGGTGTCTGCCGCTAGAGGAATAGTGTTGGGTAGAGAGGTCTATTTTTCTCTCCTTCCATGACGCTTCCCCAAAAGGTCTAACCATTGTAGATGGATAAAGACTGAACTTAGTTGCTTTTTTAGTTCCAATTGAAGAATCCAGTATAGGAGTAATATAGGAAAGGATCCTACGAGAATGGTGTTCCGATTTGAATAGTGCTAGATGGATTCCAAGTTAGGTCATCTTGAAGCGATGGTAATGTAATGTGGCTCCCAAGTTAGGTCATCTAGGAGTGATAATAACTATGATTATTATATTGATTTATTGATTTTAATGAATTTGGTTGAATACGAGCAAAATATACAAATATATTTCATTCCATTCATTATGAATATTGAATACATATATATAAGAACAATGCACTCCTATACTTAAGGAGGTTGTTGCAACCACTAACCTCCTATTCTAATGTTAGTGAGTTATTTAAACCAACTCACGTAACATCTTAATACACTTAATATTAATAACCAAACAAATATAAACGTGATTTAATAAATCACTCACAAATTATAATGGAGCACTAATAGATATTCCTAACATTCCCCCCCTTAGTGCGAACATGGGAGAAAAACAATTTCACTTCCTCTGTAACTTGATGCCCATGTGTGCTCATGATTTGGCTCATCGATGGTTTTGCAAAGGCTGACCAATAACCTCGGTATGAACCCTTGTTCACTTATACGAACCCTGTTCGAAAAAAATGGACCCTTGTCCACAAAAAAGGAACCCTTATTCCGTTATGAACCCATGTTCATCCTCTTTAAGTATAATGATGCTAATTGTGCTTTCATCTTTCCACTATATTTTCACATCAAGGAATTAACATAGGAAAAATTGTTCACCAAACTAAACAAGAAAGCTGAATGGAAATGGAACATTGATGTCATGTCCCCCCTCAATGTGAACATTTCACTTATTCAACACAAAACAAGAACTCTGAAATCATACTGCACACAAAAAACTACAATTATGAAATATAAGAAAACTCTCTCACACACAAAATGCCACCACAACTTCGTGCGACCTCATCATTAGTGGATCGACTGACGAGAGGTCGCTGATTGACCTCCAACCTCCTTTGCCTCCGTCCTCCAGTATACGTGCTACTAACTCAACAGAATGCAAACATGAATCACATTTGTTTCCACAATGAGCTTATTCTTTACTTCTCTCCTCCAATAAAGATTGACAGCTGAATCACATCCATCTACAACCTCTGCCTCTACAGTCATATGATTGTCATTGATTTTTATCATCTTCCCACAACTTTTAGCATCGAACCATTCCATGGAAAAAACGATGACCAACTCTTCATCGGAGGGGTAATCACTGGCACAATTATTTGATATGCCTCGCTTTACCTATGCAATTTTCTCTGTGGAATAAAAGTGACATGCACAATATTATAAGAGACTCCATTGCATTATTTGTCATAGATCATGTATGAGTTACAAAGAAGAGCTGAAAGGGTCTTTAATTTATAATAGATACACTCTTGAAGACCTTCGAAAGTGAACTCAAATTTCAGACGTGCTAAGTTTCTTGAATATTGCATGCACCAATGATAAGTGCAACATAGACACAACACACTTGGT
Source organism: Taxus wallichiana var. yunnanensis (assembly GCA_018340775.1). NCBI lineage: Eukaryota > Viridiplantae > Streptophyta > Pinopsida > Cupressales > Taxaceae > Taxus > Taxus wallichiana. Next base: position 692,554,927 of record CM031243.1, on the reverse strand, counting down.
GAGGACCAAAAATATGCAAATGTTAATTCTATCTTGAAAAAAATCTAAAACAACTACACGCATTTGCAAATTAATAAAACTTTTCGAGAGGACAACTAAGAATTAAAGTTGTCCCTGCACATGAAGTTATTTCTCCGTTACAATGGTTGAATAATTATCACTCTAATACCAAATAATGAATTTGGTTGAGAATACGAGTAGCATAATATACAAATATACTTCATTCGATTCATTATGAATATTGAATATATATATATATATATATATATATATATATATATATATATATATATATAAGAAAAATGCACTCCTATAATTAAGGAGGTTGTTGCAACCACTAACCTCCTATTCTAATGTTAGTGAGTTGTTTAAACCAACTCACGTAACAACTTAATACACTTAATATTAATAACCAAACAAATATCAACATGATTTAATAAATCACTCACAAATTATAATGGAGCACTAATAGATATTCCTAACAGAGTGATAGTAGTTGATTGAATAAGACGCATTTAGAAAATTACTCACAGAGAGGCTTTGTTTTTCCTACAAATTAGGTCATTGGGGAGATAGATTTGAAATAGAAACAAGTATTGATTTTCGTATATAATGATTGTAAATGTGCTTTAATGAGATTGGAGAAAATTGTGATAGTATTGTTATTGGAGATTTTGATCTATTGTGGTGTATCCTGCGAGGGATTATAGGATGATTCTGATTGTATTCCCCCCTTTCAGTGAAAGGTTGAAGGGTGGAGAAATGAGCACTAAGCCGAAAGCAAGGCTTTAAAAAAATGTAATAGTAAATGGGAGATAACATAAGAGAGATAGTAGTATTGACAAAGAATGCATATGTATTGCTTAGTACATGTGTTAGACGTGAATATGAAATGCTGAAAATTGTATAGTACGGTGTTAGAGGAAATCATGATTCGTATGGTGCAAACAGGAGAAAAACATAGTAACGAGGCTCAAGATATGAGCGAAAGTGGGTGTCGTGTATTAGTTGTAAGATGAGTGACAAGCAATAACTATAGTATAGGGTAAATTGGAATTACTATAAATAGAAATATGGAAAAGTGAATAATAATTTTATTTGTACCAAGAGTGTTGGAGATTTTGAGCTTTGAGTTGTAAGAATGTCATGTGTTAGAGCGGCTAGTTTGACGAGGTTTGAGTGAGTTGTGGTGGTCGTGGCGTCGCAAACAACTACGGAGCTAGTATGTGTGATTATTTTGGAAAATTTTGTTAAAAATGCTTTTTTAACAATGTTAGTAAATTTAAAATTTTTGTAGTATTTGGCATTTCGACTGGATAGAAGCGAGATGTGGTGGTTCGGTCCTTTAGGACACTAACGCCTAGTTCTAGCGCTAGTGACCTTATTCTAGGCACTAGTGACCTATGCAGGTGCTAGTGTCTAAGACCGAGGGTTTTGGCACTTTGTGTGGTGAAATGCATATATTTTGATTAATGTAAGACTATTATGATTGATTGTGAAGTGTGTATGGCATGCTACTATTGTGATTTTGTTTCTTTATTGTGCTATGTGAGAGAGATATACACTTCAAGGAGTTTCGAGCGGGCCATCACTTGAGTACGTTACTTGGTTTAGGGTTGTCAGATGATGAGTGAGATATATTAGACTATGTTGGCCTACGACACATCACCAAATTGGGGGATACCCCCATGATACCCCATAATATGCCTTTATTGATTGCATTGTGTGAGAGATGGTGTGTGGATACATGCAATCTAGTTCTGATGGGTGAGATGATGGTGACATTAAAGGATGTATATATGATATTGGAGTAGCCTATTATTGTAGATAGAGTATAGATTGTATTTGTATTTGATTCTTGTAGTTAGATGAGGGCAACACAATGGTGTTTTTCAGGGTCTCGAGTATAGCCCAAGACTTATATCAACTTGGACGTGATTGAGAGATCGGGGTGCTGTAATTGGAGAAATTTATTATAGTGGTATTAGCTTTGTCGGTGGCTATAGAGGGAAAAGGAGTTGGGATTTTATACGGGATGCATGTTATTTGTCGTAGTATAGAGGAGCACACTACTAGATTTGCATGGGCACGATGTGTGTTGGCCCATTTGTACAGTTTACTTAGGAGGACCATGAAGGTGGATTAGAGCTACTAATTTATTGCATGTGTTGGCATATGATAATATAGCTATATTGAGGCCACTTAGTGGGCCACGAGCCGATTGGGATGGGCACGATATTTTCACATCTAGATGGGTGGGTACCCATAATAGGAGGATGGTTATTACGACATATAGGTCAATGATATATCAGATGGGCCCTGGGACCATATAGATATTATGGATGATGGGTGGCGGAAAATGTGGAGTTATGGTGCATACGACACACCATGTGGTCAAAGGATCATTTTCCAGGGTAGTAGAGTTGTTCTAGGGTGAACAGTGTATAGATAGTTCATCATGACCTAGGATGTGCCCCCAGAGGCTTATATATGGTGTCAATCTACTAGGTCAATGTGATGACCGGGGGTTGAGGCTAGGTCCTATAGGAGCAGAACTAGTGCATCCAGGTCCGAATGAGGCAGATCGGCCATAGGGTCTATATAAATGGATGATGCGGGGTACACTTAGGCATATAGGTAGTGGTGGGCGACACACCGATGGATGTTTCTCTTCCAGGTGGTGGTAGATGTGGAAGGTGAGCCGACAATTTGAGGAGTTGAGGGCGAGGAACCTAACCATAAGGTAGATGATATAATAATGGCATGAGAAGAGAATAAGTATCATTCATTGTTGTTTGTGATTTGTTGATGGATTGATATAGGTGATGAATACAAAAATGTGTAGTAGCTAATACTTTTCATGTAATTACATGTGATGCCTATTGGACACTAATTGCAGATACCTCCATACTCACATTGATGCGGAATGTGCCCCCATATTTTTTCGTGGGAGGAGGGATGCTAGAGCGGGTAGATGCAATTGTAGGCAAGCATGCCCATTTTTTTAAGTTGGTGGCTATATCGGAAGCCAAATGCATAATTTTGTTGAGTGAGCGCAAGGAGGTTTGTTTAGAGACAACGAGCGGGATAGGATGTAGGAGGAGGATGCCTACCGTAAGATATATTTGTATGGTATTTGGAGATGCGGGGCCGATATGTAGAGCATACGGTGGAGGTTTCCATATTATGGAGCCAACTTGAGAGATATAGAGGCTGATATATATACATACATACATACATATACATGCGTATGTATTGTGTTTGTTATGGATGTGCATTTATGTAGCATGCGATGATTGTGGATTGGAATTTAGTAGTGATTGCTTAGTTTTTGGATTCTATATGCATTGTTAAAACAATTGATTTACTAGATATTGTTGATTATTGAAAGTTGTGATGATGTGGAAAGAATTGCTAAGTAATGGAGAGAATAGGAATTGCATATGAGAAAGACTGAATAGTATAACATATGATAAATAGAAATGCACGTATTTAATGTGATGTGGTAGGTAAATAGGAATGGTAATGTGATTTATATAAGAGAAAATAATGAACTAATAATACAATGATAATTGTATAGTGAGGAGATGTAAAATAATAGTCATAATTTTGTGTGATTAAGATGAAAAAGGGGGAAGAAGAGTGATTTCACCCTGATGTGAGAATGAGGTTCATTTTAGTAAAAAATACCTCAATAGTCATGTATGAACCTTAAGAACATGAGTGTGTGTTCGGGTAATGTGATGGAAATTGAGATCATCTACCAAAGGTGGAGAGGTCTGCTCCACACAGTAGGAGCATCTGGAATAGTAGAAGTGTAAGTATAGGTGCCGAATTAGAAATCAAAGGAAATGTTTCCAATAATGGGTGGTGTGACGATGTGAAATGCAAAAGCGGTCTATGTAGGAAGCCAATGAGATGAAATAGCAATGTGTGGAGGATGAGATGATGTGGCTATAGGTGGGACAGCTGGAGGATATAGATGGATGATGACCTTAAGAGGTGGATGGATAATGACCTTAGGAGGAGGTGAATGAGACAATTCAACTGTGGCGAAGGCTTACTTATGTGGAATAGGAGAGTGAGAGCACTCGTGGGAGCGGGTACGGAAGTCGATGACACCTTCATCTTCTAATTGTTTTAGTCTATCATGGAGAACATAACAGTCATTTTCATGATGACCATTTATGTGGTGGAAATTTCAAAAACGGCGGTCATGATGGTCATGTAAGCGATAAGGGGGATGATGTTGGTTGGAAGGTAAACAGATTATCTACTTATCAAGTAAGGTACACAAGACATCATGTGTTTTATCAGTATGTGAAAAGTGTAATGGTTCACGGTGGGAGGTGGAGAAGACTTAGGTGAATGCCTAACACGATGGTGGGGAGTGAAGACATTTGTGCGGAGGTGGAGATGGTAATAGTGGAGGAGGGTCAATAGATGGGAGAGGAGAAGACTTATTAGGCAAGGGAGGAATAGAAGAAGTAGAAGGTGGTGTTATAACATGATCCACAATTAAGTCCTTTTCTAAATCAATAACTTTATAACACAAAAGAGTAAATGAATCACATGTATCATATAATAGCTTTTCTTTTAATGGTTGAATTGAGCCATGACAAATGATAAATTGCATTTCTGGATCAATAGGTTGAAACAATAAGTGATGCATGCAAGAATTAAAACATAAAATGTAATCTAAAATTGTTTCTTTCTTTCCTTGATGCAAAGAAGGAAAACGTTCATATGTAACTTTAGGACCATTGTTAGAAATAAAATGTCTAATAAAAGTATCCTCCATATCATAATAAGTACTAATAGATCCATTATGCAAATGAGTATACCATTGGAGAGCATGATCAATAAGGTTGTGATGAAAGACTTTGAGTAATAATCGATCATTAGAATAAGAAGCCATGGCTAATCAAGTAATGTTTTAGATGCAAGTAGGGATTGTTGGTGCCATCTAAACATGAGAAATTAGGCATGTTGAAACACTTGGGAAAATCAAAATTGTGAATCTTCTTAGGAATGGTATTTCTAGGAAGGGAATTATTTTCAATGGAGGCATAATAGGCTCTACTCTCGAGGGTAAGGGTATGAACTTGAGTTTGCAAATTACCAACAACATACATGAGGGAGAGGATTTCTTGTGAAGGGATGGTTTGGGAAGTGAGAGGAACATTAAGGGGTTGAATATTGCCATTGTGAGTGATCATGGGAACATGAGAAAGGGGAATGGATATGGAAGGAGGGGTTGGAGGTGTGAGAATGATTGTGGAATATCTACTGAGATGTACTAGGTGGAGGATCATGAGACATTATAAGAGGTGTATTAGGAATAGGATTGGTGTCAACATGGCCATCATTGGAAGTAGCTTCAGAAGTAGAAGAAAGAGGATGTGTAGATTCATATTCAACAATTTTAATGGAAGAAACATCATCATTAACATGTGTAGTATCATTATTAGAATATAAGTCACTATCAGTCATATTTTCACAAGCAAGAATTTCATCAAGATTACAATCAACATACAAAGAAGTGGTAGGAGTGCTAGTATTATATCTATCATGGAAATCATTGCAAACATTTTTAGAAGTAATAATGGCAGGAGAAATATATTCACATTAAACTTGACTAATAACGAAACATCATTATTCATATTTACATTTGCAGTATCATAAGTAGAGTCATTAACATCCATGTTTTCACAAGAAAGAACCTCATCATGCAAAGAATATATATTAATATTGTCATTTGCCATGGTACAAAAGAGAGTAGGATGGAGGGTTATGTGTGGCTATGGGAAATGAGGGAGAACATGCGTAAAGTTTTGGTTAGGGGAAACTATGCAAAAATCATAGGTTTGGAAAGCGACAGAAAGGGAATTTTGGAAGTTAAGGAGTTGTTGGATGAGTTTTTGATCATATTGGGGATTGTATATGATGTTACGAAATTTAGATTCTTCAGAGACATTGGAAAATAATGATTGCAAGTGCATATAGGTCATGTCGTGCTTTGGAGATGGGTACCTTTTTTATCCATGAGGGTTTGGGATCCTAGGGAAAGGGGTTCGAATAAGAGTGGGGTTCACCAAATGATTTAATATAAATTGAATTAAATCTATATTTTAGAGTAACTAATGTAAAAAGATATGTATAAGTGATAATATACAAAAATATATAGATGATAAATGATCCAATAGTGTGAAAAGTTAAGAAAATAAGAGGGATAAATGATTTAGTTGATTCTTGTGTAACTGGAGACAATTGGGACTATGTATCTACTAGTTATGATTGGAAATGATGTCGCAGTGGTTGACGGAGAGTTCTAAGGCTCTAGAATGTGTTGGATAGAAGTTTCCATGGGAGGAAATGATCACGTGCAAGGGTGTTAGTGTCTGATTTGGGCACTATCGTCATGTGAATATTCAGGATCTACCTTATTTAAGTGCGAGGGTATTCGCTCCAATATTTGTTTTGTCACTCTAACTTTGATGTTAAGGTTTCGATAAAACCTATAACCTGTACAAAAAACCTTGGCTATCTTCACAATCTCAAAAAAAAAAAAAAAAGATCGAATAAAATATGCAATATGTGAATTCAAACTAACCCCAACATCACCCGAAGAGTGAACTTAGTACTGAGTGACGCACTACATTTCAGACTCCATGTAGTTCTATGTGTTTATGTGTGAAATAGTGTCCTTAGGTTTCCCTCACGCCAATGACGCCAAGATAGCAGGTTATAGATAGCTTTAATGGAAATGTGTGGTATGAAATTCAACACTTCCCCTTCCTATGCAATGTATGTAGCCCAAAAATGCAGTCCCTTTTGATAGTAGTGATAGAATGTAGATGTGATAACCTCTTTGGATTGTCAGCTAGAATAATAGTGTGTTTTTGTGTATATATATGAGTCTCTTGTTTGAATTTTGAAACTAATGACACAAAATGATCCATAGGAATCAGAAAAATACACCACTTCATCATTGATCGGCACCAAGAAGGAGAATTGAAGAAAATGAAGAAAATGAGATAAACGAAGGTTTTGGATAGAACCGCCGCTCTTTGTAGAGTGGCAGTTGTAGAACCACCACCTTGCGGGGTGTTGGTCTTGAATCGCTGCCCATCCAGGGTGGCGGTCTTAAAATGACCGGTCTACTCAGGGAAGTGGTCCTAACACTTCTGAACAAGAAAGAAGAATGGAGCATGAATGGATGTGAATTTGAAGCACTGATTGTGTCTCTTCCCTCCTTGACCTTTCCCATTCTCTAGTGCACAGGAGGACATGGGAGAAGGCTATAAATACAAGGATGAGCAAGAGAATTGATCATTCAGAGATCCAAAGAGATCAAAGGAATAAAGGTATAAGTTTAATGAGAGAAAGTGAGCAAGATCTTGATCTTTAGAGTGGAATTTAGAAGCAAGGTGTAGAAACAGAGAAAGCAAGTATATGAAGGGAGAGGTTTACATTGTTGTCTCCATTTTCTACTTCTTGTAATATGTAATTGTCTATAATTGACCAATAAAAATGGGAAGAAAGAGTATTTTTCCCTTCCCGACTGATTTTCCTCCATTGGGGGTTTCCAGGATAGAATTGTTGGTGTTTGGAGTTGAATTTATTTCCCTTCTTTGTAATGTCCTTTCTATATAGCACTAGATAATCAATCACTAAATATCTAATCTTCAATAAATATGTCATTCTCTAAAGTTGAAAGTAGAACAACGTAATTGTGTGATTTCGTATAGTTCCAAAGTAGAAGTTTACGGATCATTTTAGTATGAGAGCTGATTATATATCCAGGACTGTGGTATTCAATTCTTTCTTGTGATTTGTATAACAGTGACAAGATCCAAAGGAAAAGAAGTTTTACCTTGTGAGCTAGATATTTCTATGAAGAAGTGGAAACAGAGAATTCAATCTCAAAAGGAAGAAGAGAACTTGATCTGTAGAGTTGAGATGCTAGAGACCATGATGGATAGATTTTATAGAAAACAAGAAGAGCTTTCAGATCTACAAAAGATGGCTTTGGTTAAGCAAGATTCCATGGACTCAGTGGTTCGAGCATTGGCTGAAAAAATTGGTATCGGAAAGAGCCACGAAGAGGAAGAATGGGAAGAGCATGAAGAAGAGATGCAATTGTAAGCGAGAAGGTAAAATTTTCTCATACACCTTTTAAAGTTGAAACAAAAGTGGAAATAAATAATTTTGAAGGACAAGTAGATGCATAATTATTGGATAAATGGCTAAAACAAGTTGGAAGTCTATTTTAGTGTGCATAATGTCACTGAGGCACAAAGGATCACCTTTTCACGTCTCAAAATGGAAGGTCATGCTCTAGTTTGGTGGGAAACCCACTTAGCCACTTGTGAAAGGAAGAAACATCCTATTGTCAATACTTGGAAAGGTTTTAAATAATTACTTAGAGCTAACTTCTATCCTATTGGCCATAAGACTGACATGATAATTAAGTGGCGGTACTTCAGGTAGGGGCAATCAAAGTGTGCAAGACTACACTATGGAATTTCAGAGACAAGCCATGTTGCTTAATATGGACTTTAAGGATGAGGAAATTTTGACCAAGTATTTGGGAGGACTTTACACTCACCTTCGGAGGAAGGTAATCTCCAGGAATCCCAAGGATCTCAATGAAGCTTGTATAAAAGCATACTACTTTGATGATGAGAAGAAGCAAGGAGAGACAAATCTAAAGGGAGACTAGTAAACAGATCACCATGAAAAAGAACAAGGGAAGACAAGTAGCAGAGGTAAATGAAAAGGTAAACATGCCACTACTACTTTGCATATAAATGGACAAGCTGACGCCACATGTTGGAATTTACATCTAGAATTACACCTAAAGCACCGAACTAAGGATTCCAAGAAATCCATGGCCCTTTGTGAAAATAGAAGGAGAGGTGGAGATTGAGGATGATTTGGATGTAGTTGAAAGGTGGGATGCATGGCCACTAACAAGTACTGAGGAAGTAGAAGAAGAAGAGATGAGTAAGATTTTTCAAATCAGAATCCAAATCAAGAAGACTAAGGTAAATACTTTAGTAGATTTTGGTTCTCTGTCAAATATAATTTATGATATAGTTGTAGAATAACTTGGTCTAGAGAATCACGCGCATCCACAATCATACCCATTGGGATGGGTGAAGAAGGGTGTAGAAATACAAGTTACAAGAAATTTTAAGTTTTAGTTTGGGATAAATACCCAATATATTGATGTATTAGAGGTTGATATCATTCCACTTGATGCATTTGACGTTGTCTTCGGAAGTCCTTACTTGTATGTTAGGGATGTTATGTTCACAAGGAGGGAGAACCGGTATAGATGGGTCAAGGATGGAGTCAATTTCAACATCCGAGCACACTAGAGAAAATCAAAGAAGGCTATGGTAAGTGTTAACCAAGCACAAAGACTTATTCAGGAAAATCATCAATTTTGTTTACTTTCATTGGAAGAAAAGAAAAATGGACTTGAGAGCACAGATATTTTGGATAGCACTTGTCAGTTTTTGTAGAAGAAGCCACCACAAGAACTACTCATTCAAGGAGAAAAAAAAAAATTCTACTATGCAGTCACCGTATCTACCTAAGGATTCACCAAACTGACCATGGGGCAACAAGGAGAAGAGGAGATACATGGAAGAATAGTGGCTATAACAACAATGCACATGGAGATGATTTGGCTAATCCATCTTAAGAAAAAAATACAAGCAAGAAGGACTAAACCACTACAATATGGGACCTTTTCCATACTTGAGCAGGTTGGAAAGGAAACCTTCAGGCCAAACTTCATACAGATGCACACAATAGCAAGTTGTAAGAGCTTGCACCTACTAAATCCATCTATGCATGAAAAATAAGGAAAAATATAGAAGTTTCCATCCAAATAGGATTGTACTCGAGGTAACTCGAAGGAGGATGTAGCACTGGAGCAACAAACTAGATATCCACAAGAGTCTTGGCAGGTTGGACAAGAGAAGACACCAAGGTAGACCCGATGGTACTCAAAGGAGCAAGAGAGGGATTTGATTCCTCTACCACTCCCTCACTAAGATTTTGTGGGACCAAAAGCCTCCTAAGTAGAGGAGGTATGATCCACTAAGGATCCAGAAAAACACACCACTTCATTAGTTCCATCCTCACCAAGAAGGATAATTGAAGACAATGAAGAAAATGAGGTAAATGGAGGTTGTGGATAAAACTTTCACTTTTGCAAAGCGAAAATTGTAGAACCACCTCCCGTAAGGCAGTGGTCCTATAACCACCGCCCACCAAGGTGGTAATCCTGAAACTATCGGTCTTCTCAGGGTGGTGGTCCTGACACTTATGAACAAGAAATAAGAATGGGTCACGAATGGATGTGAATTTGAAAGCTGACGACTATGTCTCTTCCCTCCTTGACCTTTCCTATTCTCCAAAGTGCATGGGAAGACATGGGAAAATGATATAAATATAAGGAGGAGCAATAGAATTGATGATTCAAAGATCCAAAGAGATCAAAGGAGCAAAGGTATAACTTTAATGAGTGCAAGTGAGCAAGATCTTTAGTGTTGGAGTGGAATTCTAGGAGAAAGGTGTAGAAACATAGAAAACAAGCATAGGAAGGGAGAGGTTTACATTGTAGTCTCCATTTTCTACTTCTTGTAATTTGTAATTGTTCTTAATTGACCAATAAAAGTGGTAAGAAAGAGCACTTTTCCCTTCCCAACTGGTTTTCCTCCATTGGAGGTTTCCATGATAAAATTATTGGTGTTTGGAGTTGAATTTGTTTCCCTTCTATGTAACTTCCTTTCTATAGCACTAGATAATCAGTCACTAAATCTCTAATCTTCAATTAATCTGTCATTTTCCAAAGTTGAAAGTAGAACAACATAATTGTGTGATTTCATAGAGTTCCAAAGTAGAAGTTTACGGATCACAAAAGGTCGACTATGAACATGGGATAAGGATAAGAAAAGTGAAAAGGCCAACTACAAATCTCAAAATGTGTAAAAAAAACAAGAACTAAGCACCCAGAATGGACCCAAACACTTGAGCGCTATTGTCCAAAGTGGGTGCTAGTGTCTGGGGTAAATAACAACAAATGTGAAAAGACAAACAAAAAGGGATCCCTGTGACTTGACTAGAAGTGGATACAAAAATGACTAGTGTAGAAGAGGGTTATAGTAAAAATCAATTAAAGACATAGATGGGCAAGGAATATTTTCACCAGTGAGTACTTTTCTTACTTAAGATTCATGCATATAATAACATATTGACATCATAGTAAAATAGTTATATATGTGTAATTTTTTTGTCTACACCAAGAAGAGATATGTTCTAATCAGATAAGCAATCAAGGAAGATCTTATCTAGTTGAAACATTTATCTCCAAAATTGAGGAAGAACGAGACTTCATCCTACAACATCTATTTTCTCTCTCTTATTCTCTCTCTAACATTAAATTTCTCCGTTGAGGAGTAGATTTTGTAAATAAGTGACTTAAGTCACTTAAATTTTTTATTTATTCATGGAGAATGCACTTTAATTTGAAAGGTCACTCGGGAATGCAAAGATCCATTATTTCAACTATAAATTATAAGGCTCTCTCCATTCCAAGGGATCAATTTTTTCTCTCCTTTAGGAAATTGATTTTTGATGTTATTTTCTTTATTTCCTCGATTCTCTCAACTTCATACTCAGCCAAATGTATTACAATATATTGTAGGAATGAAAAATTTTGTATTTTGTTTCATGGAATGAAATTTTCAATTAAAATTTGTGTTGATTTAGGTTTTGTTTCATGGAGCTTGCATAGTTGTGTGTATATTTTCCTATGTCTTCTAATTGAACTTGATGTATTTTGGGTTATTGGTTGATGGAATTTTCAATGTTTCCATTAACATAAATCTCTCTCCCTCTTTCCCCATTATTTCTCTTCTGCAATGTTCTTCTCTCCACCTTATACATTTCTCCCTCTCTCACTTGTAATGTGCAATTACTGACAAGGGTGTTTCTATAATTTCACCGATCTATGATCACCTCCAAGAGTTAGAAATAGTGTACATAATCTAAATTTCAATAAATGGGAGCCACCTCATATTGAATCGGGGCATTCAATCCGATGAGCATTGATGAAGAATGCATTTTTCATTGACAAAATATGTCAACAATAATTTTTGGTGCCTACTTGGGGAATATTTTGTTATCTTGCACCCTATAACGATCCACAAAATTCATAAAATATAAAACCCAAAAATATGAGATTCATTGCTTGAATACCCACTACTAATTTCTATGAGAAACCCTTCATATTCCATAGTGAATTTTTGTATTCTGGCTATAAAATTTCTTATTCCTCATTGAAAAATAATTTACAAGCTAATGAGATAGAAGATTACTAAAGAAGACAAAGTAAGTGGAATAGTAGTCTTCATAAAATTATGTTTCGATTCTAAGAATAATATGATTTCATACTTGCTCCCATATGAATTCCAAGACAAGCTCTTGCAAGTCCTTTTGAGACTCCTCCTAGTTTGATTGCAATTCTACTCTCTCCACAACCATTGGTCACTCTTTCTCTAGAGATGGTTGAGTGAATACCTTAGGGTAAAAATACCATTTTTTTGGATTTGAATCTCCACTTCAAGAATTACCCAAAGGATCAAGAAACTTTTTCCCAAATTCTATAGAGATGGAAAGTAACATCCAAATGAGCATATTACAACTTTTATCATAGCATGTGGTGTTCCTAGAGAAGGACATGAAGATGTCATTTTTGGCTATTCATGGAGTCATTACAAGATGTTTCCATAGAATGATTCTACTAATTTATTCCTTGTTCATTCACTAATTGGGAAGTGTTGTCATGTAAATGTGCAACAAGGAAATTGACAATTTTCAAGCATGACAACTATACCCCGTGTCAAATATTACAAGTTTTTCCCTTCCAAGACACCCCAGGGTCAAGTTGACTTCCCAATTTATTATAAGTTAGTCCCTAGGTGATTTAGGAATGTCAATTCAAAACCCCTAGGTGAATTTAGGAGTTTATTGAAAAATGCAAACTTCGGGAAGTTGTGGGAAGGACTATCACTAGCCTTCCTAGGACTAGAGAAACCTCATGGAGTGAAACAGAGAAGACAAACCATACACGAGGATGAATATAAGGCCTTGGAACATCATGGAAGTGATTTAGGAGGATTCAGTAAAGATTCGGATAAGTTGGGGGCAATTTCACCAAAATTAGGGATCACGGGCCTAGGTTGTGCACAGGCCAAAAAAGCTACTAAGCTTTGGAAGGTGATTCTAGGAGCTCCAGATAGAGTTAGGAGAAAAAAATACATCTTCAGAAATGGAATTATAATCCCTAAAAGATGGGGAAATTATTTTTTCACAACACTTTGGAGAAATAGGTCTACAAGTAGGTTTTCTCATACACATATGGAGGACCTAATCAAAAATCTAATTTTTTTAGGGATCCCATGGAGGAATCAAGACCCGTGACCATAACCATTGGATTAATAAGGAATTTTTCATTCAATATCATATAATATTTCATCAAAAAATTCCATCGTGAGCTCAAGATATCATCATTTCAAGTTGCCCTCTAGGAACGAGTTTGAGAGTTATCCAATTTTGGCACGGGACACGTGTCAACTCTAGGGACTGGTGTAATTTTATGTCCCTTACGTCCCTCAAGAAAAGGGATATGAGGGACATGAAAATTCACTCAACCCCTATATTCCCTATAGATCCTCATATGACCTCTCAGACCACCAATCTAACTCCTAGGTGCTTGTTAGGCTCATTCCCTCGCTCGCTCAGATTGTGACAAGTGGTGGCTTCTGATGCACCATGAAATTTGATGTCCCTTTGTGTTGGGGGACATCGGGGACAAGAAAATTCATCCATCCCCAAGGATACTTTTGGTAACCTATGTGACCTCTTCAAGAGCAAATTTCCAAAGCACCGGGAGCTAGTGGAGCCATCATCCCCTGCCGTTGGATCTGTGCCACATGTCATCGTGAGGCGCGCTATGAAATTTGATGCCCTCTCATCCCTTGATGATTAAGGGACATGAGGGACATGAAAATTCACCTCACTCCTTGTTGTGTAAAATTTAAAAATTTAAAATCCTTCCTGCTTCTAACTTCTAACTAACTTCTAACTTCTAACTCTCAATTCATGTGTACAACTTCACTCTACAACTTGCTATGTAACTTCTTGCCACCACTCTGCCATTGCTGAAATATGAAGCAGATCCATCACAAAAGTATTATCCTCCTTTCCATGATAGCATATTGGTCTTATAATAAATTTTTATCAAATGAGGAAGAAGAAGCGAAGAATGAAGAGTAGAAACAATGAAAATCTCCATTTTTGTGAAACAGAGATTTAAAGAAATCTTGCAAACTGGTGCATGGAACAACAAATAGTTTTTTTCCAATTTTTCCTCTCTAAAAACCATAAAAAAACCACATTCAAACCCCCTTCTGCTGCACATAACACTCATAGTGAATAAATCCTCTTTACGACACAACGAAGAAAAATCTCAATTTCCGTGAAAGCCGAATTTGGATCAAGAGAAATTTCACCAGCGAGATCAAAAGAAAAAAAAAAAAAAATGTAATTTTTATTATAAACGGAAATAAAAACCAGACCTACAATTTTAAGGTCCATTAATGGCTATAACATTTAGAAGCCTTTGCTAGGTACAAATTTTAAAACTTTAAAATCTCCCAAAACCGATCGATCAGACGAGTTTAAGTTTTTAGAGGGTGATATTGGGAAAAAACCCATATCAAAGACTTCGTTCCACAACATTCCGACCATAGAGGCTTAATTTCTAAAAATAGTAGGTCTTCTACATAGAGGACTGCGTATTTTGGGAAGGTCACCAATTGAAGGCATTTGTGGAGGAGGTAGTGAGCACTTTGGAGTTGTATTGTAGAGGAGAAACCATTGAAATGTTCACCTCGGTCCAAAATTGAAACTTACTAAATATAGTAAGTGGTCCCTAGAGCACCTGCCAAAAATAGAAAATTGATCCAGAAGGTGAGAGAAACGTAGGGAGAAAGGGAAATCTAAGTTGCAACATCTAGTTGAGGTTCGAGGCAACTGATTTTTCATACTTACTAAAAATAGTAAGTTGATTTTTCAGAAGAAATAATGAAGCATAAATGGACAAGGCAGAATCCGGAAGCAACCTTTTGATTCTAAGTAAGAGATAGAAAAAAGTGTAGTCTCTGTCATCATATTATGCGAGTAGGTGACAGTGAGGACGTCATTTGTGTCTTTCAACACTCATTTCATACCTCAATTGGGTATGTGGGAGGTGGAATTTACTGATCGACACCGTTAGATCATTCATAAGATACTTCATAGGATCATGTCCAAATCAGCCGAGAAGTGCATCAACGTTGTGGGGAGTCGGGAAAGATTCATTCCAAGGCTCTAGTCCGTTCGGAGGAGGATCTTCACGAGTGATATTCACGGAAACTGAATGAGTCATTCAACAAAGTGTTTTTAAACACTTAGTTCATGAGTGTTCACATGTCATCCAAAATAATTTTCTCAATGTGCCCAAGAGTTCGGAGATTTATATTTCATCACATTAGAGCATTTTGTCGAGTCATCTACTTGAGTTTTTTCCACCTGAATTTTTTTCTTGCCAACATTTTTTGACGCCCACTGTGGGGAAGATTTAGCAACATCTGCACCCAAAATATGACCACAAGGCCTAAAAATACAAAAAAATCAAATATAAAAAAACAAAAAAGAGAGTTTATGAAAATCCATTATTGAAAGATACATTGTTAATTCCTGCACATGACCTTTCATATTCCACAGTGTCCTTTTGTATTCCCATTGCAAGAATTTCCAAAAGCTGGATGAAAGGAGATACACCAGGTGGAATAGATCAAGAGGAATTATCGACCCCACTTTTGAGGATTTGCAAAACCAACAACAATGAGTCGAAACAACCCCTACTACTTTTCTCAAGCCTCATCCCCCATTTCACCTAGAAATCCCATCCAAACTCTTGTTAATACTCCCCCTTCAAATTCTCCCATTTTTCAACCACCATTGAGCATTGAGTTCCCGGAGGAAGAATAATTTGAAGAAGAATTTGTAGAAGTAAGAGATGAAGAAAAAATAGAAACAACAATGGAAGACAAATCAAAAAGACCTCAACCCATTATTCCATGGGGAAGAAATACAAGCCCACTCGCTCTTGACCCACCTCTTCATGATCTATCAATAAGATTCCATAAGAACTTTCCAAAGTTTAAAGGTGATGACACACAAATTATTGAAGAACACATTGTCACTTTCACCACATCATGCGAGATTCTTGGAGTTGAACATGAAGACATTTCCATGAGATTGTTCATGGAATCTCTCCAAGAAAAATTAGCATAATGGTTCTACCTCCTACCCGACTTGATCCATCACTTTGGTTAGAACAACATCAAAACTACCTTCGAGGAAGATTTAAATCAACTTAAGATTGTCGGGACCTCTTGGTGCATTTGGCTCAAATGAAGAAAGGAGAAAGTGAAATGATGAGAGATTTTTTTGCTCATTTCAAAGCGGTTGCTTCACGAGATATCTTTGGAAGAAGATTTGCCTTCTAAAAACAACGTCAAGAGGTTCTTCATAAATGCTCAATCACTAGAGGTAGGATTTTTCCTATGAATATTTCAACCAAGGAACATTGCAGAAGCACAAAGGATGGCCATTGAACTTGATGATGATCTCATCCTCTTTGGAAAGATCAAGAATCCCTTAAGGGGTAAGGCTCAGTGTCCTAGAGATGAGAGTACTAGATCTCTTTGCTACAAAAATTGGTGAATGAGATGGCATCGTTGAAGAGAGAATTATTTGAATGAGTATCTTCTCAAAGAAACAACACAAATCAAATTTGCAGGAGCACCCCAAAGGCTTCCTTGGAGGCCCCACCCATCAATGCAAGTTGTAGGATTCAGGAAAATGAAGTAGAGATTAGACAAGAAATTGAAGGTGATGAGTTCCTATAAGTTGATGAACTCAAGAACGATACACAAATCAGATTCTATGATTATTCTAGAGGTGATGAAGATGTTGTCAATAGACCTCTTTGACGCGCGTCAACAAGGTTGTTGACACGCATCACTGAGGTCTATTGACACGTGTCATTGCATTTTTGCGCGTGCGAGAAAAATCTCCTATCGCGCGTCTGCAGACCTCGACCTCTGCTTTCTCATCAAAAAATACGTGTCGTCGCGTCAACAAACTCTTTGTCGTGTGTCTGCTATGCATCAATATCTATTGTACCTCCTTGTCGCGTGTCAACTATCCGTCAAGGTCGCGCGTCAACAAATAACCCTCATTGACGCGCGTCAACAGACCTCTTTGACGTGCGTCAACAAGGTTGTTGACGCGCGTCAATGAGGTCTGTTGACACGCGTCAATGAGGTCTGTTGACGTGCGTCAATGCATTTTTTTGATGCGTGCGGCAAATATCATGTCGCCGCGCGTCTCGCTGCCTCTCGCCCTCTTCTTGCGCATCGAAAAAATCTCCATGTCACTCGTCAACAAACTCTTTGTCATGCATCTACTATGCATCAATATCTGTAGTATCTCCTTGTCTGCAAACCCTCCTTGTCGCGCGTCAATAACTTACCCCCTTGTCGCGCATCTATAATACGGGATATATCATATTGTTGAAAAATGTGAAGTAGAAGTGTTCTACCTGGCGAATAATCTAGGTTTATATAGGGGATATTTTTCAAGGGTAGGCGAAGCCGACCCCTAAAAAAAATTAAAGTGTAATTTTTAGGCGAACAGGTCACTAACCTTGTAAAAAAATTCACCTTTTCAAAATTTTCAAAAATGGAATATTCGCCACTAAAATTTAAAATTTTCCCTAGATGCACCCAATTTCTCATATATGGTATTCACTCATTCTCATTACGAGAAGGGGCTTCTTCCTCCACTCATTCTGAAAACAAGAAGACTAAAGAACCCCCATTCCTACTCTGCACAAAAAAATAATCAGTCGAGGATCCCCACTTCCACCTTGCATGGATTTCACATTTGAGAAACCCGATCTTGTAGTGAGTAAGAAGGCTCCTGAAATTCCAAGTAAGTCTTCCCATGCCTCTTCTAATTCTAAGTCTAAATCTACTCCTGTAAAATCTAGTACTTTGAAAATTCCTAGCATACCTTTCAAAATTCCCTCTATTCCTCAAAATATACTTCTAATTCTAAAGTTTTCCTAAATAAAAGAATTCTCTTTATCACCCTCACCCGCATCAACTCCTTTTGACTTCATAGAATATGCTAATGAGAACCAAAGTGTAGATTACGAAACTGAATATTTGGAAACACCACGAAAAATTTGAGAGGTTCATCTAATATATTAAGAATAATAGTTTAACACCCAATGTCGTGACACCAAGTTCTAAAGGATTACTACCAAACCCACTTGCACCTCCCTCACAGAACATGCTAGCCATGAGTGTATCAAATACATACAAGTTCGATTCTTTTTATGTCTCCCTTCTGGTTGGGGAATACGTGTAGAATAATTACATAATAGATTTAGGTGCCTCAGATAATGTCATTCTCGTGAAGGTTTCCAAAGCTCTTAAACTGCCCATGACTCTGCATGGTGGCTCCTGTTACTCCATGGAATCAAAGGAAGTCCCACTTGTGGGGAAGATTAAAGATTCACATGTGGTTCTTGCCAAATTTCCAGATAAAAGGATATCAATGACTATTTTGGTAGCAGACATCCCGAAAACCTTTAGAATATTGTTAGGTCAAAGCTTCTGCCGAGACTTGGGAGGGAAAATTCAAATGAATTGGTCTTCCGCAACCATAATAGTGAAGGGAGACATGGAGAAATTTATTCTAGAGAAGAAGATAAGGTACACGGTGCGAAAGTCTAGAAGTCTAGGAACCAACATCTTGTATCAAAATAGCAGGAAGATGAATCACTTTGTGATTACCGGGAGGAAGATAATACTCCCATATTGATATGGCTGACATTCCTTCCTAGAGAGGTATGTACCTTGAAGAAGCATTGAGGAGATTTGATTTACAAGAGGGAAACCCTGAATTGCTAGATGATGCAAACCATGAAGAAGAGGAAATGGTTCTTGATGATTTTCAAGCAGAAAAATCATCTTATGTTATTATCTATCATGAGGAGATATTCTCATTCCCATTCGAAGATGAGGACTCCCTTATTCATGTCACCCGGGAAGTGACCATGCCGAGTCTACAATGAGCCCTCGAATAGTGGGAAAGAACCATTTGTACAAAAGTTGCTAAGATCTGTGGAAGAAATAAAAGACCTTGAGCTCAGTCTTGAACTCCTGATGCAAGCCATGAATCTGATTTGAAAGCCTTAACAAATGTGAAGGTTGGACATGTTGAAATAAAGCAAGATGAGGATCATGATGTCTCTCTTGAGCCAATAGTTGATGGATACAATGACGAAATGGAGGTATTTTCTTTCCCATTTAAAGAAGAAAAACTTTCCATGATGAAAAATCTGAAATAGATGGTGTTGAGGTCATTAAAGGCAAAGATCCCCTTGAGAAAGAAGTAGCGGAATGTAATAAGCTTAAGGGAAATGAATTAATCCATCCAGATAGTTTCCTAGAGCTTCAAAATGAAGATTCTTCAAAGAAGTATAAAGAAAAACCACAAGAAGCAACAAATTATAACTCCATGCAAGAAATCCTGGATGCGGTAGAAAGAATGGAAGACCCTGAGCTAATTCTTGATCTCTTAGCTCATGTCATGGCTATACAGGACAAGTATGAGGTTACTTCGATCCTCCATTCAATATTCAAGAACTTCATAATGGAGTAGAGATAAAAGATGAATCTAAGGTTTCTCATGGAGAAGATGTCAATGAGCATAGATATGGGAAAGAAAGTAACTCAAAATATTCAAGAAATTTGAATGAAAATCAGCTTTGGGCACTGAGCGAGATGCTCGATGAAGAATCAACTATGTGGATAAACACAAAAGGAAAGCGGCATATGGCGATTTCAAATAACGTGATGGCAATGGAATTTCTAAGTGAAGGTGGGCATCAAGAAGCTCATGTAAAGTCACTCCTACCAAGTACATAGACAATCATGAAGCACCTAGCTTTCATAAACAGAGATAATGAAATGAGGCTACTTTCTAAGTGTTTGCCACTCGGGGATAGCTTTTGATGAATTAAGGTGCTTCGGTGAAAGTGGGTTGTTCCCCACTGTGTACCATAGGTGATTTATAGGCGTGTTTCCTTTCTTTTATGTGTGTCATTTCCTTTCCATGTTTTTGTGTGTTTCCTTTCGTTGTTTTTGGTGTGTGTGTCTTTCCTTCTTTTCTCTCCCCCTCTCTTGTTGTAAGTTTTACATGACTCCACAAGGCCCAATGGATAAGGCACTGGTCAATAAATTATATGGTCTAAAGTTGAGATTCTGGATTCTCCATGTCATGTCTTCACTACGATCAATCCATATCATGTGCCCAAGCTAGAGCCGCTTTTTTTTCATGAAAATGTGCAACAAAAAAATGACAATTATAAAGCATGATAACTATACCCCTATGTCAAAAATTACAAGTTTTACCCTTCCAACACACCCCAGGTCTACCCAGTCAGTCTAGTGACCTCTTAATTGATGTTAAATCATTCACCTATGTGGTTTAGGAAATTTAATTCAAAACCCCTAGTTGATTTTAGGAGTTCATTGAAAAATGAAAACTTCAGGCGATTGTGGGAAGGTTTATCACTAACCTTCCTAGGGTGTAGTAATCCCATAAAGGGGAAAAAAATCGAAACTAGACACGAGAGGTGAATAAAAGGCCTTGGAACATCATGGAAATGATTTAGGAATATTCAGGAAGGATTCAGAGAAGTTGGGGCGGTTTCACCAAAAATTCCCTCGCTCGCTCGAGATCGTGACAAGTGGTGGCTTAAGAGGCAAGACATCATAGGAAATGGAATTTGATGTACCTGATGTCCATGTTTTTTTTGATGGGGAAATCAGGGATATGGAGACCAAATCAAAATCCTTTTTAGGGAACAAATGGAGGAATTAAGACACTGACCACCATCATTGAATTGGTAATTCCCATATGATTCATCAAAAACCTTCAAGAGCTCAAGATATTGTCAAATTTCAGTTGCCCTTTAGGATCGAGTTCGGGACTTTAGAGACACAATTTCATGCCTTACATTAGCCCTTATAAGCCATTGGATTCGTATGACCTCTTAGACTACCGAGTCTAGCTCTCAGTGCTTGTTAGGCTCATTCCTCGCTCGCTCGAGATCGTGACAAGTGGCGGCGTGCCATGTAATTTGATGTACCTCATGTCCATGGGGTCAGGGATAAGAAAATGTTTCTAGCGAGGCACACCATATAATTTTATGTCCTTTTTCTTGTCCATTAATGTCTCGGGCACCATATAATTTTATCAAGGGATATGAGGAAATGAAAATTCACCTCACTCCCTATTGGGAAAAATTTAAAAATTTAAAATCCTTCCTCCTCCTAACTTCTAAGTTCTAACTCTCCATTCTGTGTGCACAACTTCACTCTACAACTTGTTATGTAACTTCTCGCTAACACTCTACCATTTTGAACCTTGAATCAGATCCTCACATAATTATTATACTCCTCTCCATGACATAATATGGGTCTCATAAGAAAGGTTTATCAAATGAGGAAGAAGAAGCAGAGAATGAAGAGTAGAAACAATGAAAATTTCCATTGTCATCAAATAGAGATTTGAAGAAATCAAAACCAAACCAGTGCATGGAACAAAAATATTTTTCTGATTTTTCCTCTCTCAAAAACCATCAAAACACCACGTTTAAACCCTCCTTCCACTGCACAGAACACTCACAGCGAAGAAATCCTCTTTCCGGCCCAATGAAGAAAAAATCTCAATTTCCCCTCAAACTGGCAACCAAATTGAAAAGAAATTTTACTGTGAGATTAGAAGAAAAAACCCAAAAAAAATTATAATTTTGTTTGTAAATGGATGAAAAAATTAGAACTTTAATTTTGAGTTCCATTAATGGCTACCGCGCTCGAAGCATTGCTGGTCAAATTTTTAGACTTTTACAATCTCCCAAACCGCCGATCAAAGCGAGTCTAAGTTTTCATAGGGGCGATATTGGGAAAAAACCCATATCAAAAAACTTTATTCCATGGCATTCGACCACCGAAGTCTTACTTTCTAAAAATAGCAGGTATTGTATAGAGGATTGTTATTTTGGGAAAGTCACCAATGAAGCAATTGTGAAGGAGGCAATGAGCACTAGGGTTGTATTGCGGTGAGAAACCATTGAAATATTCACCTCGGTAAAAAATTAACACTTACTAAAAATATTAATTGGTCCCACGAGCACTTGTTAAAAGTAGAAAATTGACCCGGAAGGTGAGAGGAATGCATGCGAAAGGGAATTTTGAGTTGTAACATCCGGTTGATGTTTGAGGTAGCTGATTTTTCATACTTTTAATCAAATTCTTTAAATCAAATTTGTTCTTTTGATCTATCTGATAACATCCGTGTAAGCCATGTGCGGCTGAGAAGGGTGTATCCAGATCTCCATGATCTCCCTTCGCCACTACTTCGAGTGACAATGCTTACTAGCATTTTGGCTCAACCTTTTTAGGTCATGGGAACCATGTGAAAGTCCTTGGGTCTACCACGAAGCTAGTTTTCCGACTTCGTATTCTAGTATCCGACCATTGCCTACCTCATGTTCAGTGTTCAACTTCCCATGATCAAGGTTACTGGAAATTTTAATTTAATTGGAGGACTAGGTGATCAGACAATGCACAACCATCAATGCATTACTTTGGCCAAAGTTTTTTCCACGTGCAGGTTACGGCTAAACTCAAGACAACACACTAGTCTTATGAGTTTAAGTCTTCCGCCACCTCACAACTATCCCTTTCACAGTTATCTAGATCTTATAGTTTGTATTTACTTTATTTCCAATTTAACCTATCTTGCAAGAGTTTATATCGAGATAAATGCCAAAGGCCAACTAGGATCATCATGAGATAAGTACATTTGTTATGCTGAAATGTATCTATTTCAGCATTTCACATGTACTTATCCCTTAATATGCCTAATGGATCTTTTCATCTATTTATCTTCCCATTTAGTTTCTCTTTTCCTGATGCTTGGTTTTTTTAACCTTAAATTACCTTTTACAACGATACTCTTCCATTCTCTATACAACAAGATTTACAATCTTATCATATTAATACCAAGTTTATCAAAAGGCCGAATTAAATATATATTAAAACATGTATATTTAATTATTCCTTCGATTAGCTATGCCACTAAATAGCTTATTTAATTTAGAAATTAAAGACAATTGATTGTTACAATAATTGCCCAATTATCGGCTTCATACATTGACAAATATCAAATAAATAAATTTAACAATTTATGATAAGTAAGATTTCTTACTTCTAGTATTTATCATTTACTCATATTGAGATATTATTACATACAAGGTAATCATCTCTTTATTAAAATCATAAATTACATATGCCGTTAAGGTGAAATATATAACTATTATGGTAACTCTCACATAGTGAGGTTTGAATATTAACAATGGGTCCAAGATCCCAATAAATTTAGTCAAAATTATGGGATATCATCCTTCTACAAATTGAAATCCAAGTATCTCATTTAGATCCATGCTACGATAAAACTTCACAAGACATGAGTTTTCGCATATCCGAACGTGATGGCTAATTGTCCTGCAAGACTGGAGTAGTGGTATGTTGTCAGTTCAAAATGAACTGGCATGAATATTGCCTCCATTTTTTGATGCAATTATTTAATAAAATATGAAATGATATACATGTTATTTTATCAACAAACGTATGGTAATACAATGGAGGATGTATTATTACATGTTTTTCATCAAGATACAACTATGAATGTACACAAATAGAACAACCAATTTCTATTTCAGCAATCATGTTTCACTCTAATCACAAGGATCAAGACATAATCAAACCATAATCATTCAACATCCAAATTCTGATTAAACCACAAGCAAATCATGCTTCACATGGTACAGATTCAACTATTATTTTTCTTACCTTCCAATCAACAAACAACTTAACAAAACTGTCTAAAATCATCATTTCCAAATACCAATTAGACATATTCCCTCTAGGTAATGAGCAGCTCTATAAAACGCACAATAACTTTATTTCAAACAATCAAAATACATTTATATATATTTATAGGAACAATCCAACTAAACAGTGTAAAAACACCTCTATTAAATCATTTTAACATGTTCTTTCAGGTAACCGACAGATCAACAAAACAAATTGACCCACATACCACAAGATGATAATTTTGAAGTCTATTTGCATAGAATAACAACAATAAGTTTCTAACACTTCTAGTAATGAAATCCTTTAAGAAAAACTAAGTCATCTTACATAGACTGTTAACACTAATTTATTTTTCAATCAGGTAATAAAATTATACCTACAGGCAAATCAACTTGTACATATCCAAATCAGTTCATTCCAGCATTAATTTCTTTTCTGTTTAGAAATTATTAGAATCCGAAGCAAATATATCAGGCAAAATGATGAAATACTAGTAAAAACATTTTTCACACTACCCAGAAATCGCTTTGCTCATACAAATAAATTATTGTTTGACTGTAATAAAACCCAGAGGTAGAAATCGATTTGGGTTTCCAAAAATCAAATTTAAATAGAAAATAAAATAAAATAAAAATTGATTAGGAACACCCATCTACGTTTTTTTTTCTAGGTTTAGCTAAAACCACACAAAGGAAACTTAAGAGAATACATAATCCATCAATTTCCTTTTAGATTTCATTTCCAAGCAATTAAATCAGAAGTTGTCCACAAATTCATTTAATTGCCATTTAAAACAGAATGTGTATTTCCTCATTATTTACAAATAATGCTGCAGAGAAGGGAGAAGATATTCATGCCTGAAGTAAACCCAGAATCAACAACCTCTTACTCTTCCAGCTCCAACAAGTTGAATCCTTCCTTCCTCCCAAAACTCACGTAGGTATCCTAAGAGAAGAATGAAAACAAACAAAGGAGAAATAAAAGAAAATATAATGAAGAAACTATACTATAATGGAGAATTTTGGGCTTCCCAATGTTGCTTCATGCATCAATGCATGCCACATACTTGGTGTCAGATGAAGGCGTGTCCCTTTCAAAACTCTCAGATTTTAAATATTAAAATATTATTATTATTATTCTTTTTAACTTTTGATTTACATGCCAAATCCTTTTAGGATTTAAATATATAATTTCACAAATTAATAATGCATTTTTTTAATTTTTATTTTAATTGATACCTAACTTTAATGGTAAAATTAATCATCATAATATAAGTCCACATATTGCCAACAATATGTTATCGTAATAATTATTCGAATTCCCATGTTCCATATAAAACATTCAAACAAATGAAAATCACCAAGTCCGTAAATAATAATTGAATATTCTCATAAAGTTGGTTTGATATAGCATTGTCAAATAAAACAGAGCAGGCAATATTCATCATCACGGTCATTGCAAAAGTCAAACAAAACAAAAGACGACCAAACCGATTAAAATAAAGTAACCGAATACAAATAACCAAAAGATTCACTATCATTTATGAACGCATTTTACCTATGATTAAGGCCTAATCATGTTTTAGGAAGGATCATCAAGGTGGGTGCGGGGTTATTTGTTCCGCAATGTCATGCCCCGCAGCAGAAGTTGTGGGTCATGATATGACGAACCAAATGAATTTTACACCCAATGATGATCTCGTCTAATCTGTTTAGACTTAACCGTAGTTAATTTAACTTACAAGAAATTTTGGGATGTTACATACTCCACCCCTTAGAATAATCATCGTCTCGATGATTTCAGGATAAATAGATAAACTAAACCCATCATTCATTTGTTGCATTAATATATTTCAAATCAGCTTAAAATTTGTATCAATATCATTTCAGTTGAATCATAAAGGTCACAACATCCCTTATATATCTAGAAAATCAGTCACATAATCTGTAGACATAACACATTACTGCTTAAACGACATATTTTCCAAGTTCATTACAAAATCTTCAACAATAACTACTCATCAAAAAGTACCTTAGTTCCAATATTCAATTTGCAGAAGCTTATCTACATAGGATTTTCTTATCTACCTCTTTACAAAAAAACTGAATTTAGCACTATAACAAAAATATATTCTTAAAAATCAGTCAAACAGATGTGGAAAAGTAGTCTGGATATCTTCCAGATTCTCCCAAGTGGCACTTTCTTCATAATATTGGTCCCACTGGACCTTACATTGTGAAACCTCATGGTTTTTCAAGTGCAACTTGCATGGGTTTCTAGTATCCTTATAGGCTCAACCATGATTACCCCTGGATCCAGAACCTACAATGAATCCCAATTAAGTACATGTGTTAAATTAGGTACATATTTCTTAAGCAAGGATACATGAAATACATTGTGCATCCGGATAGAGCAGGAGGCAGTGCTAGCTTGTAGGCTATTGGTCCAATGACCTCTAGGACTTCAAATGGTCCTACAAACCTAGGAGATAGTTTGGCTGACCGCCAAATGAAATGGAACTCTTTTTAGGTTTGACCCTAAGAAAAACTTTATCTCCCACGTTAAATTTTTTGTCAATTCTTTTTAAATCTGCATAACTTTTTTGTCTATTTGTGGCCTCTTTCAATCTTTCTTGGATTAATTTAACCTGTTTTTCCATTTCCGACAGCATTTCAGGTCCAATTAGTACTCTATCTTCAGGATTATCCCAACTTATTGGTGTTCTACACCTACGACCATATAAGGCCTCAAAAGGAGCCATCTGAATGGAAGAATGGTAGGTGTTATTATAGGAAAATTCAACCAAGGGAAGATACTCTTCCCATTTGTATTGTTGATCCATGCAATACATTCTTAGTAAATCTTCCAACACTTGATTTACTCTTTCAGTTTGACCATCAGTTTTAGGATGGTAGGCAGTAACTTATGTTTAGTTTTTTCCCTAAGGCAAACATACAAAGTCTGCCAAAATCTGGAAGTCATCCTTGAGTCCCTGTCTGAAATTATTATTTCTGGAACTCCATGTAATCGAAAAAACTTCTTGCACAAACCTTTTTGCCAGTATGGGTGAATTATCCTTTAAATTACTTGCTATAAAATGTGCCACTTTAGTTAACTTGTCTACAACTACAAGTATAACATCATGTTTATTTTGGGACATAGGTAGACCTTGGACAAAATCCATACTTATAACTTGCCACTTATATTCTGGCACGTTGTGAGGATATAATAATCCTGCTGGATGTGAATGTTCAGCCTTTACTTGCTGACATTCCAGGCATTGTGAGACGTAAAGAATCACATCACTTTTCATCTTTTTCTAGAAGTATTGCTTTTTGATGTCCACCATCATTTTTGTTACTCCTGGATGTCCCGAGTAGGGAACATCATGAAATTCTCTCATAACTTTATTTTGAGCTCTTTACCCTCTGGTACATATATTATTGTTATAATGTAGAATCCCATCTGTTTCCAACTTGAAACCATCATACCTTTTGTCTCTCGGATCTTTTTCTAAAGTTGTTTTAACATGATTGTAGTAGGGGTCATTGGTTAACTCATTTTTGACTTCATCTTTGAACTGGGTTCTTAATGTAATTATAGCAGCAATATACTTTCTGTGACTTAAGGCATCACCACCCTATTCTCTTTTCCTTTAATGTAATTTATATCAAAGTCATAATTTTCTAGGAACTCCAACCATCTTCATTGCCTTGCATTTAGATTCGGCTGTGTAAAGATGTACTTGAGCCCAAGATGATCTATTTTGAGTTCAAAAGGTTTCCCAAGCAAATAGTGCCTCCATACCTACAAAGTGCATGAACAATCGCAACAAGCTCAAGATCATGTGGTGCATAATTTACTTCATGCACCCTCAACTTCCTACTTTCAAAAGCTACCACATGCCCATCTTGTAGTAGTACTCCACCCAAACCTTCCCCTGAAGCATCGGTTACCACCGAGAAGTTCCCGTTTGGATCCGAAATCTTCAACACCGGAGCACTTGTGAGTCTACCTTTTAACTCCTTAAAGGCTTCTTCACACTTGATGTCCCAAATGAATTTCTTACCCTTCTTTTGCAAAGAAGTGATAGGTCCCGCTAACTTAGAAAAGTCCTTTACGAACTTCCGATAGTAGCCTGCTAGACCCATAAAACTTCTCACTTCATGCACATCCTTCGGTGCTGGCCATTCCATGATGGCACTGATCTTTGAAGGGTCCACCGAGATTCCCTCTTTATTTATTATGTGGCCTAAGTATTGTACTTCAGTATTGATAGAAAGCACACTTAGATAATTTTCCATATAATTTATGTTTTTTGAGAATTCCTAGCACAATCCTTAAATGTTCATCATGTTCTTCCTCATTCTTGGAGTATATTAATATATCATCGAGAAAGATAAGTACAAATTGGTCTAAGTATTCCCTAAACACGTTGTTCATCAAGTTCATGAAAGCAGCAGGTGCATTTGTTAGACCAAAGGGAAAATCGTAAACTCGTAATGCCCATACCTTGTTCTAAAAGTGGTTTTATGGATATCTTCATCCTTGATTCGTAGTTGATGATAACCGGATCTGAGATCTATCTTGGAAAACACTTTTACGCCCCCCATTTGATCAAATAGATCATCAATTCGGGGTAGTGGGTACCGATTCTTCACTGTTACCTTGTTGAGCATTTGGTAATCAATACAAAGTCTGAGGGTCCCATCCTTCTTTTTTACGAAGATAACCGGTGCACCCCATGGTGATATACTTGGTCTAATCAGACCCAAGGACAACAACTCATGTAATTGAGCTTTCAATTCAACTAATTTGGTTGTTGTCATTTTGTATGGTGCCTTGGAAATTGGTTCGTTGCTGGTTTGACCTCTATTGTGAAGTCAAATTCACGCTTAGGTGGAAGTCCAGGAAACTCATTTGGAAACACATCTCTAAATTCCTTAGGATGGGAAATGCTTCAATTTCAGGCTCAATTTCCTGTCCCGAATTTTTTATTTTTATAAAGCATATAGATGGCAGCTCTTTCGCTTTGCCTTTTTCAGCTGCATGGCGGAAATTTGCCTAGTGACAAACTCTCTTTTAACACCCTGAACACTCTTGCTGTTTTTTGTTGATCATCGCAAGTAGGTTACACATTTTCCTAAGCAATCCAAGGTTGCATTATGTTGACTTAACCAATTTATACCTATGACAACATCATAGGATCCAAGAGGTGCCACATACAAGTTTAATCTTGTTGTGAACTCAGGTAATTCTAGTGGTGCCTCAAACAAACACTGCTTCACTCTATGTACAACATTATTTCCATATTATACAGTCCAAGTGTGTTCCATGTACCCAACTCTTATTTTGAGTTTATCAACTACTTTAGATGAAACAAAACATTTTGTTGAACTAGAATCAAATAAAATAGAAACAAGTTCTCCAAAAAGCTTACCTGAGGTTTCAATGGGAGTTGCTTTGCTTTTTGCTTGCTTATTATGGACTGCAACATAAATCTTATGTTGTTGCCCCTCTTTATTTACTACAGTAGATCCCTTCTTGTTGGTTATTCCATTGTCCTCTTTCATGGACAGTTGTTAGCGAAATGATCGCCACCGCACTTAAAACATCCACCCAGAGGTCCTTTTCTCTCAATCTTATTCTGGCTGAAACTTGTTCCTTGTTGCCCATTATTTTTATTATTCACAATAGTTCTACCTACTATTCCTCTTTTATTGATAGGCCTGAACTTGTTGTTTCCTTTTTCCATGTTGGTTTACTTGCGGTTGGTGTTTGAAAACTGCTATTTTTCCTTCTATTTTCCTCTTTAGAGGCATAAATACTTCACAACTTTTGTTCTTGCTTGATAGCTTTTTCAAACATTGTTTCCATCGAGGTAGGTCCATGAACATCTACCTCACCACCAATGCTAGGATTCAATCCCATTATAAATTTTCTCACTCTAAACTTCTCATCCTTTTGATACATAGGAACATATTTCAGCAATCGAGTGAAACGTTCCCAATATTCTGTAACTGAGTACTTTCCTTGAGTCAGATTTTGGAATTTCCATCTTTTGGTCAAAGTATAGCTGAGGTAGCCATCTTTGATGGAAGTAGGCCTTGAACTACTCCCACGTGATCATACAAGAATCAATTCCTAGTTCCATTTTCCGGTTATCCCACTAGGAAGATGCTTCACGGGACAATTGGTAGGCTCCCCATACTACTTTTGTCTCCTCTGAAAAGTCCCTAATCTCAAAATACTTTTCCATTTCGGATAGCCAATTTTCAGCGCCATCCCCAAGAGTTGTACCATCAAATTTAGGTGGGGATATTCTTTTAATGTCCCTCGCTAACTCAAGCAACCAACCTTGCTTTCTTATTTTCCCTTTCATTCAGGTGCTCAGGTTGATCATCATGTTGCTCATCATCCCTATGATCCTCATCTTCTTCACCACCCTGACCTTGTTGTTCTATGGCAACAACTCGGTTTTCGGGTGTCATTCAAAAGGTTGAGGATTTCTTCTAACTTAAAGAGCTTGTATTATCTGGCACGTCATCATTATTTACCCCACTGTCACTCGCCATATTAGCTCTTGTTGTCGGCCTAGCCAAAGTTTCTTGTTTTTATAAAAGAGGATACTTTTTATTAGAACGTGTGTCCCATTAATGTCCAAGTGTCTGAGCCTCTAGCTCTGATACCAAAATGTAACGCTCAAAATTACTAGAACTGGAAAATGAGGATTTTTTTTAAACATACATAAAAATAGATTACACAACTGCAATCATACAGATTTATTTAATCAAATTCTTTAAATCAAATTTGTTCTTTTGATCTATTTGATAACATCCATGTAAGCCATGTGTGGCTGAGAAGGGTGTATCCAGATCTCCATGATCTCCCTTCGCCACTACTTCGAGTGACAATGCTTACTAGCATTTTGGCTCAACCTTTTTAAGTCATGGGAACCATGTGAAAGTCCTTGGGTCTACCACGAAGCTAGTTTTCCGACTTCGTATTTCGGTATCCGACCATTGCCTACCTCATGTTCAGTGTTCAACTTCCCATGATCAAGTTATTGGCAATTTTAATTTAATTGGAGGACTAGGTGATCAGACAATGCACAACCATCAATGCATTACTTTGGCCAAAGTTTTTTTCCATCATGCAAGTTACGGCTAAACTCAAGACAACACACTAGTCTTATGAGTTTAAGTCTTCCGCCACCTCACAACTATCCCTTTCACAGTTATCTAGATCTTATAGTTTGTATTTACTTTATTTCCAATTTAACCTATCTTGCAAGAGTTTATATCGAGATAAATGCCAAAGGCCAACTAGGATCATCATGAGATAAGTACATTCGTTACATTCTGAAATGTATCTATTTCAGCATTTCGCATGTACTTATCCCTTAATATGCCTAATGGATCTTTTCATCTATTTATCTTCCCATTTAGTTTCTCTTTCCCGATGCTTGTTTTTTTAACCTTAAATTACCTTTTACAACAATACTCTTCCATTCTCTATACAACAAGATTTACAATCTTATCATATTAATACCAAGTTTACCAAAAGGCCGAATTAAATATATATTAAAACATGTATATTTAATTATTCCTTCGATTAGCTACGCCACTAAATAGCTTATTTAATTTAGAAATTAAAGACAATTGATTGTTACAATAATTGCCCAATTATCGGCTTCATACATTGACAAATATCAAATAAATAAATTTAACAATTTATGATAAGTAAGATTTCTTACTTCTAGTATTTATCATTTACTCATATTGAGATATTATTACATACAAGGTAATCATCTCTTTATTAAAATCATAAATTACATATGTCGTTAAGGCAAAATATATAACTATTATGGTAACTCTCACATAGTGAGGTTTGAATATTAACAATGGGTCCAAGATCCCAATAAATTTAGTCAAAATTCTGGGATATCATCCTTCTACAAATTGAAATCCAAGTATCTCATTTAGATCCATGCTACGATAAAACTTCACAAGACATGAGTTTTCGCATATCCGAACGTGACGGCTAATTGTCCCGCAAACTAGAGTAGTGGTATGTTGTCGCTCAAAATGAACTCGGCATGAATATTGCCTCCATTTTTTGATGCAATTATTTAATAAAATATGAAACGATATACATGTTATTTTATCAACAAACGTATGGTAATACAAATGGAGGATGTATTATTACATGTTTTTCATCAAGATACAACTATGAATGTACACAAATAGAACAACCAATTTCTATTTCAGCAATCATGTTTCACTCTAATCACAAGGATCAAGACATAATCAAACCATAATCATTCAACATCCAAATTCTGATTAAACCACAAGCAAATCATGCTTCACATGGTACAGATTCAACTATTATTTTTCTTACCTTCCAATCAACAAACAACTTAACAAAACCTGTGAAATCATCATTTCCAAATACCAATTAGACATATTCCTCTAGGTAATGAGCAGCTCTATAAAACGCACAATAACTTTATTTCAAACAATCAAAATACATTTATATATATTTATAGGAACAATCCAACTAAACAGTGTAAAAACACCTCTATTAAATCATTTTAACATGTTCTTTCAGGTAACCGACAGATCAACAAAACAAATTGACCCACATACCACAAGATGATAATTTTGAAGTCTATTTGCATAGAATAACAACAATAAGTTTCTAACACTTCCAGTAATGAAATCCTTTAAGAAAAACTAAGTCATCTTACATAGATTGTTAACACTAATTTATTTTTCAATCAGGTAATAAAATTATACCTACAGGCAAATCAACTTGTACATATCCAAATCAATTTGTTCCAACATTAATTTCTTTTCTGTTTAGAAATTATTAGAATCCGGAAGCAAATATATCAGGAAAAATGATGAAATACCTAGTAAAAACATTTTTCACACTACCCAAAAATCGCTTTGCTCATACAAATAAATTATTGTTTGACTGTAATAAAACCCAGAGGTAGAATCGATTTGGGTTTCCAAAAATCAAATTTAAATAGAAAATAAAATAAAATAAAAATTGATTAGGAACACCCATCTGTTTTTTTTTTCTAGGTTTAGCTAAAACCACACAAAGGAAACTTAAGAGAATACAGAATCCATCAATTTCCTTTTTAGATTTCATTTCCAAGCAATTAAATCAGAAGTTGTCCACAAATTCATTTAATTGCCATTTAAAATAGAATGTGTATTTCCTCA
Source organism: Taxus wallichiana var. yunnanensis (assembly GCA_018340775.1). Taxonomy (NCBI): domain Eukaryota; kingdom Viridiplantae; phylum Streptophyta; class Pinopsida; order Cupressales; family Taxaceae; genus Taxus; species Taxus wallichiana. The sequence goes on along the minus strand of CM031243.1, from coordinate 692,521,542 downwards.
TTATTTACAAATAATGTGCAGAGAGAAGGGAGAAGATATTCATGCCTGAAGTAAACCTAGAATCAAGCAACCTCTTACTCTTCCAGCTTCCAACAAGTCAATCCTTCCTTCCTCCCAAAACTCACGCAGTATCCCGTAAGAGAAGAAGAAGAATGAAAACAAACAAAGGAGAAATAAAAGAAAATATAATGAAGAAACTATACTATAATGGAGAATTTTTGGGCTTCCCAATGTTGCTTCATGCGTCAATGCATGCCACATACTTGGTGTCAGATGAAGGCGTGTCCCTTTCAAAACTCTCAGATTTTAAATATTAAAATATTATTATTATTATTATTTTTTAACTTTTGATTTACATGCCAAATCCTTTTAGGATTTAAATATATAATTTCACAAATTAATAATGCATTTTTTTAATTTTTATTTTAATTGATACCTAACTTTAATGGTAAAATTAATCATCATAATATAAGTCCACATATTGCCAACAATATGTTATCGTAATAATTATTCGAATTCCCATGTTCCATATAAAACATTCAAACAAATGAAAATCACCAAGTCCGTAAATAATAATTTGAATATTCTCATAAAGTTGGTTTGATATAGCATTGTCAAATAAAATAGAGGCAATATTCATCACGGTCATTGCAAAAGTGAACAAAACAAAAGACGACCAAACCGATTAAAATAAAGTAACCGGAATACAAATAACCGAAAGATTCACTATCATTTATGAACCATTTTACCTATGATTAAGGCCTAATCATGTTTTAGGAAGGATCATCAAGGTGGGTGCGGGGTTATTCGTTCCGCAATGTCATGCCCCGCAGCAAAAGTTGTGGGTCATGATATGACGAACCAAATGAATTTTACACCCAATGATGATCTCGTCTAATCTGTTTAGACTTAATCGTAGTTAATTTAACTTACAAGAAATTTTTACAAAGAGTCATTGGGAATTATGTGAAGAGTCATTTCCGTCCTATAAACTTTAAAGCCATTCCCATTTCAAAGGGTTGGTGATCAATTTTGTAGACTCAAGAGTGCATTGTACTTAGAGAGAACAAAGGAGATAGCCATTTTCTTCCATTTTCCCCCACTCTCAAATTTCTTCCATTTCCATGTTATGTACAATTTCTTCTCAAGCATCAATACAAGAAGAAGGAGTTTCATGCCTTTTTTGATGAGGAGATTTTAGAAACTTTGAGTTCTCAATCTTAACTCGTCTTGTTTCCATTTGCAGGGTTGTTTCTTCTTAAATTTAATGTGTGTGTGAAATTTCTGGTTAATGGGTGTGGGACTCTAATTTTTCTACCCATGACATTAATCCCTCTTCTCTTTTTCTCACTCCCTTTCCCACTCTCTTGACAAAGTCCTCTCTAGTAATAAATTGCTAGATTTTTCACAGGGTCATTGGAGTGCCCCTATTAGATCCCCAGCCGCAAGGCCATCAGGAAAATTCACCCTTATTCACGCATGCATATATGGTAATTGCATGGGTTAGGTAGAGGGACTTACATTCCCAAAGCATTATCAAGAAATCCACAAGTTTTTCCACCTAACAAATTTTCGCCAACAGCAGATAGGAAATCTATTTTTGAAGCATGGTTAAAGCCAACAAAATATGCATATACCCTTCTTTCTCAATTGACTCAAATGAAGAAAGAACCATAGGATCCCATGAGAGAATTTGTGGCCAAATTCAACAAGTTGATTAACAAGATTCTTACTGGTGCTCCGCCTACTATAGAAAATAAAAAGAGGTCATTCATAAATGCTCATTTGGTAGAATTTGGATTTATATTGGTAGAAATCAACCAAATACATTGGATAATGCTCAATAAATTTATATTGAAGTGGAAGATGATCTTATCATGTCAGGGAAGATCAAGAACCATTCAACAAAAATAAGGTTCAGAGTTCCCAGTATGAAGGCACTTAATTTGTTGCTATAAAATTTGGTCAATGAGATGAATACAATGAAGAAGAAAATGGATCAACATGTTCCATATCAAAACCAAAACCATAATCAAATTTTTGGAGCACCCAAAAGGATTTCCTTGGAATCTCCACCTGTAAATGCAACATGTGGAGCAAGAAAAGATGAAGAAGAATAAGAAGCCGATATGTAAAAAAATGTAATTTTGAATACTCATATAATGAAGATCCTAAGGATTCCATGGATGATATGAATAACTACTCTTATGTAGTGTTCACTCGCTCACAAGCACAGAAAGAGGCCTCTTCCGTCACTGCCCAAGTGAAGCATCTGAATCCTCCAAATGTGACTCTATAGAAAACAACAACAAAAGGAGGATCATTGATGTCCACTTCCATGAAATCAACCAAGAAGAAGCCAAAGAAAAACTCATCCAAGGTCACATCTAATTTTCCAGTAAGTCTCTTTCCTCTCCCTTAGTCAAATCAGTTGTTACTTCTACTTCTTCTACTTCTAAGAATGTAACTCCTACACTGTCAAGAATGCCATTGTTTCTAAAGTATATAATTATTTTTCCTTTGACATAATTGACCATATCAAGAAGTCTAAAGTTAAAATTTATGATTATGCATACCTGGGAACTCACCCCAAGCAATTTGATAAACTTATCCAATTTATCAAAGTAAATAGTTCAAATTCATGTTCCAAAAATGTCATTACCAAAGAAACATTGCTCGCACCTAGTACCACTCCTCAAAACCTTCTTTCCTCGAAATCTTCAACTTTTTAGAAAGTATAACCCTTATACCTATCTTTGTTAATCAAAGGGTATAAAAAAACAACTATATCATTGACTCTGGTGCCTCTGAAAACATCATGCCCAAAAATGTTTCCAAGGCTCAAGGGTCTCACTCTCAACCCTATTGTTGGTCGGTGTTTGATCCATAAACAGGTAGGAACCCCCTACTATTTTGAATGTTTACGAAAAGATCAATTAAACTTATCACTTTCTAACTTTTATCAACTTGAAACTGATTAAAAATATGATCCAAAAACATTCAAATGTATTCACAAACTGAATTTAATTGCTAAAAACTCACTCATTCCAATTGTACATTCAAATCAATATGATTTCCATTATACCGATTTTATCGATTTTTCATATAATTTTGGTACTAATTAGAATTACATTCAAATTAACATATGCAAATAATCTAAAAATAAATGCAAAAATAAAAAAATAACACGACACAATATTGTTTACGGGGCTTGGAAATTCGTATGTCCATGGGTTCATACAAACCGATACATTAACATTAGTTTTGCAAGTACATTAAAATAACTTACAAATCAAATAATGAACCTCAACACCTGTAATAGAAGACCATGAAAACCTGAAATCTCTGAAACAATTCAATATTTTCTCTCTATGTTTGTTCCCGTCTTCGTAAGGTGATCTTCCCTTCGTTCTTTGTCAAAAGTGAAAAAAGTCTTTAAAACGATGGCTTAAGGACTCCAATTTGGGAAAATTAGTACACCATTAGGAGCATCTCAAAATTCTAAACACTTTCCTAGTTCACTTTAAGACTTGAATCTTCCTATAAGTTGCTCAAAATTTCAATTCTTCAAAATTGCCTTGTTATTCTTATTATAAAGTCATTCCACTTGTTCAAATAACAAGTCATCTACACACACACACACACACACACACACACACACACACACACACACACACACACACACACACACACACACACACACACACACACACACACACACACACACACACACACACACGTTGATACTTTGTGGTGTGGAAATGAGAATATATTTTAGCACTTGGTTGGATAGGGGGTCGAGCCCCTATAACCTCCATTGATGTTTGTTTTTTCTATGTTGGGAGAAATCCTACATTGTTCACGTGAGGGACGATTGGTGGGTTTAAAAATAGGGAAGTGTCAGGTTAAACTTGGATTTGGGCTGCATTTTTTTTGTGCACGTTGTGGTTGGTATGGATGTTTTGGCCATGATTGGTGTGGAGGTGTTGGTGGGGCTAAGTTTAGTCGGTAAGTTGGTGAGGTGGAGTCGGTGGGATAAGGAGTTAACAAGTGAGGTGGCTCAAGAGTTGAGCGGATGAGGCGGGTTAGTGGTTCGAGTTGGTAGGTAAGTGGTCAAGCTAGATAGGGCTCGATTCCAAGTAAGTTAAGCTACTACTTTGGTTCAAATGTATGGAAAATATACATAATATAGCTTATAATCATGAACTTATTCCCACATGCATAATGTGGTGAAAACATAAGCAATTAAATACAAAAGTTTGAATATAGTGATATGAAGAAATAGAGGCAAAGGAACCCCTCTAAAAAGAGTGTGTCGACCCTGGCTAAGGGCCCTCAACTAGTAAATAGTGGGGCCCACCCATCTGATAACAAGTGTCGAAGACTAGAGGTGCAAAAAAATTTCTTCGATTGGTCCACATGGCGAGTGTGCACATATCCACATCATTTCAAGCCTATGCGAAGTCCCATATTTTTCTAGATTACAAATTTTGAATTTGTTCCTATGTTGAGAAAAATGCTCACATTATAAATATATATATATATATATATATATATATATATATATATATATATATATATATATGATATATTATATATATATATATTATATATATTGTTTCTCACCCAAAGAATATTAATTAGCTAAAGTAGTAATTCACCCCAGGACATCATTCTTGAAATTTATCTTTTACATCACTTATTACTTGTGAAAACCATGCAACTCATGGCCAATATGGATTACGAGGCTTGGAAAAATTGTACGGTCATGGACCATTCCATATAATGACTCTTATTCCAATTTTAATACCTTATGTGTTTCATTTCATCTTCGATGTCATCCTTAATGTAAATTTTTAACCTATGGAATCTTATAAGTAATTCTATTTCACTTCATAACTCACCTAACATTCTCATGAGCTCCCATTGTAAATATCAACATTGAAGTAATCAAGGATCTCTAAAATCCTCTAAAGAAGTTGCACATCTATCAAAGAAGCCACTACATATGTTTGAAGTACTCAAACTAGGTTCAAGATTATAGCTTCCTCAATTTCCAAACACTTGAAGGTCCTAGATTCAACATTTTCAAAGGTCTTCAAGGGATAGTATAAGAATATGAAGCATACCACATCACACTACTACCATGTTAGGTTCATTCTTATAATTTATTTTTATCTCGTTATCTTTGTGTTAAGAGACATGGGGAGCCAATAGGGGTTGGCTTAGATATGCACACACACTTGCACCTATATTATGAGAATTACATAAACCTTGTTCGTGATCAAGGGGATGTAGTGTAGTACCTAAATTGGTTCAACAAGGGTTGACTTCAAAGGGTAATTCATCCTCACTCACACATTGATTTATCCTTCTAGTTATCTAATGCTTTTATGAATTTTGATGTAGGTTTTTAGTGTTTTTACTTGTTGTAGGTTATTACAGGTGATGAAAAATTTGTAAAATCCTTAGCGACATAAAGTAACACTCATTTTCGAAACTTTAATGGAAATATAAGTTGCATAACCTCATTGTGCATAGGTTTAATACTCTACATAATCATTTATAGTAGTTGTATGATCCTATACATGAGCATTTTCAAGATCCAAAAGTGAAGATGAAGCATTCCAAGATCTTGAATACCTATTTCTCCTAGTCTCCTAGTCTACAAAACTAGATTGATCTAAAATGGTTTTCACCCCTGGGTCCCTTTTTAAAATTTATCGATACTTTAATTTCTTATTTTAAAAATTGATCAAGAGTGATTATTGTTTCACTTTTGGGTGTTTTGAAACCCCAATTTTCCAATTTTCTCTTAACGATCAATTTATCGTTTAAACTCAACTTTCCTTTAGTCGATAGAAATATTACAAATCCATTAAAATTATGATCACAAGTTGAATTTGATAATGCATTCAATTTGATTTTTAATCCGAAATTGATTATGCATTCACTTGATTTTTCTGTGTGGATGATGGATTCTCAAATTTTCACTTAATCCAATTTTTCTAGTTAATTGCTTGTTTAATCAATTTATTCAATTATTTATACCGATTATTTTATCTCGATCAAAAGCTTAAAAACTAAAATGAAACACTAAAAAAATTTGATAACGAAGTTCACCCAGTTTGGACTATGTCTCCGGATTCACTTAATCATGAATCGATATATTTAATATTGTTGGAAATGAGGTGTCTCAACCTTGTTTGGTTTATTCATTTAAGATTTTCCTACAACCGTTTCACATTGTCTAGGCTCTAAAAATAGAAATAGGAGTTGTCAAAAGATTCCCATATGATAGTATATCATGGAAGGACTATTTTTAGAGATATTATGACAGATTTTATGACATCTGTAAGGGTCAAAAATAGGGGAGAATATTGTGGACGTGGGAGCCTAATTTTAGACTGAAATCTTGCTCTTTAATGCTATCCACCTCATGAGAGGTTTGGCACATGGTTTTGTAAACCATAGATGGTTTCTTGTATAACCGGAGGTCTATAAATTGAAGGCTTGGAGAAGCAATTGAAGTAGTGAGTTTTAATCCTCCTAGAATTGTTTCTAGTGATACTCCTGTAAGAAACTTGCTCTGCAAGTGTATGTAATCTTGTTATTAGATTTGAAATACATTGAGTGGGCTTTTGGAGTGTGGGGTTTTTTATCCGAAAGGATTTTCCCCACGTATATCTGGTGTTTGTGTTTTGTTATGAATATGTTGTTGATATTTTTGTAATTGTTTTACTATGTTGAAAGTTTTGCATAATATCTCTCCTCAAAGATTAGCGTAGGAAGTTGTTTCGCTACTCTTAATTTCCTATCAAGTGGTATCAGAGCCTGATCACCTTTGGTTTTAGTTGTGGGTTGTTGGTTTTTTGTGCTAATCCGGGTTTGAGTGGGAGCTTGTGTAGAGAATACTTTGTTATCTAGTTGCAGATATTTTTCAAATGGCGAGCACATCTGGGAGGATTGACGTAGAGAAGTTTTCTGGCACAAAATTTGAAATGTGGAAGCTGAAGATGGAAGATCTGTTGGTTGATCGAGATCTATGGGATGCAGTGGATGAGAAGGTCTATAGGCCTACGGATCCAGTTTTGGCTACACAATATGATGTAATGGATAGAAAAGCTAAAGGTCTTATTAGACTATGTCTTGCAGATTCTATCCTGATAAATGTCCATGAAGAATCCACTTCAGAGAAGCTTTGGAAAAAGTTGGGTGAGATATACCAAGCTAAGTCTCTAGTAAATAAGATTTTCTTGAGGAAGAAGTTGTTTTCCTTGAGAATGGAAGAAGGTGGACAAATATCTGAGCATCTGGAAACATTTAATATGTTGGTGACTCAGTTGAGCTTGGTTGGGGTTAAAATGGATGAAGAAGAAAGGTGCCAAATGTTGTTGGTTTCGCTGCCAAACTCATGGGACAGCCTAGTCATGGCCATTGGGAGAACTTCAGTCACTCTGAAGATGGAGGATGTTGTTGATTCTATACTCTCCGAAGAGATGAGAAGGAAGGTCTCTCTGAACGCTAAAGAGGCTTTGAGTGTTCGAGGAAGAACAAAAGAACGAGGTAAAGATGAGAAGAAGCGTGGCCATTCCAAGAATAAGGGGAGATCAAAATCCCCTGGTAAGTCCAAGGCGATATGTTGGAACTGTGGCAAATCTGGACACTTCCGAAGGGAATGTAAAGAAGAAAAAGAAAAAGAAAAAGAAAAAGCATGATTCTGATTCTGAGTCCGAAAAGAAGATGGAGATGCCTTTATTGTAGTTTTGGCCACTCGTGCAAGTGATAATGCATGGTTGATAGACTCAGGTGCATCTTTCCACATGACTCCTAACAAAAATTGGTTTAGTAAGTATGAAAACTATGATGGTGGTAAGGTGTATTTGGGTGATAATTATTTCCTTGAAATTGTTGGTCGTGGTAGTATTCAGGTGAAATTTTATGATGGTAGAATTAGAAGATTTGATGGTGTCTTGCATATCCAGGACTAGCAAGAAATTTATTATCTGTTAGCAAGCTAATAGATGCGGGTGTGCATGTACAATTTTCTGAAGCAGGTGTGAAAATGGTGAGAGGTGCTATGGTGATAGCAAGAGGAAGTAGATTGGGTACATTGTACCAACTTGATGCATGCACGGTTGAGTGTAATAGCACTTTGGATAAAACTAAGCCAATAACTACTTCGCTGAAAAAGGAGAGGGTTTCCTCCTCTGCGGATGGTCATGGCTTCTGGGTACCCAAGGGTGCTATGTCTACCGAATCAAAATTACCTGTAGAGAAGACCATGTTATGGCACCAAAGGCTTGGCCACATTAGAGAGAAGGGTTTAAAAGCCTTGAAAAATAAGAACCTCGTTGAGGGGTTGAATGATTGCAATCTGGAGTTTGATTTCTGTGAACATTGTATTTATGGCAAACAGAACCGCGTTCAGTTTTACTCGTCTACTCATAAGTCTTCATGTATCTTGGATCTAATCCATTCGGATGTATTTGGTCCTGTTAAGGTTGCTTCTATTGCTAAATTAGTTTACTATGTTACTTTCATTGATGATTTTAGTAGGAGAACATGGGTATATTTTTTAAAAAGTAAATCTGAAGTTTTTAGTCATTTCAAGGAATTTAAGGCTATGGTTGAAACTCAAACTGGGAAGAAAATTAAGTGTTTGAGATCTGATAATGGCGGTGAGTACTGTTCTGCAGAATTTGACATATTTTGTACAGATTGCGGGATTAAAAGACAAAAGACAACTTCGTATTCTCCGAAGCAGAATGGAGTTGCAGAAAGAATGAATAGAACGTTGATGGAGAAGGCTAGGAGCATGCTTATTGGAGCTGGTCTAGAAAAGAGGTTTTGGGCTGAAGTTGTTACCATTGCTTGCTATTTGATAAATAGATCTCCTACATCAGTGCTTGTTGATAAAACGCCAATGGAGGCATGGTCGGGGAAAAAGCCTTCAATTAGACATCTGAGATTTTTTGGCTGTGAGGCATATGCACATGTGCCTAAGGAGAAGAGAACAAAGTTGGATTCTAAGGTTGTCAAATGTATCTTCATCGAGATATGGCTATGGTGTGAAAGGATACAAGCTTTGGGATCCTATTGCACAAAAGGTAATATACTCTAGAAGTGTTATTTTTAGAGAGATTAAATCTTTCCCTGTTAATTTTCAGCCAGAACAACATAAAGAAAATGAACAAAAAAGGATGTGGTTCAACTTCCTTCTACACCTAAGAAAGTTGAATCGAGACCCCAAAATAGACAAGAAGTTGAGGAGAGCTCACAAAGCTTTGAATCTTCAGAAGAGGAAGAAGAAGAGGAAGAAGTGGAAGAATCTCCACCTCATCTTGTTTGAAAGTCTACAAGGAAAAGGCAACCACCTGAAAGGTATGGGTATTCTCCTAATGATTGGAAGTGTATATTTGCTTTGACTACTAACATTGATGAACCGAGATCTGTACAAGAGGCTTTGGGTATGAATGATGCAAAGTCCTGGCAAATAGCCATGGATGAAGAGATGGAAGCCCTTAAAAAGAATGATACATGGGACCTTGTACCATTTCTGAAGGTCGAAACTGTTGGATGTAAATGGGTGTTTAAGAAAAAGATTGGTTCAGATGGAAATGTTGAAAAGTATAAAGCACGGTTGGTTGCGAAGGGTTACTCTCAAGTTGAGGGTATTGATTATGGTGAGATATTCTCTCCTGTTGCTAAAATGACATCCATTCAGTTTTTATTATCTATTGCAGCAGCTTATGACCTAGAGGTTGAACAAATGGATGTGAAAGCTGCTTTCCTTCATGGTGATTTGGAGGAAGAAATCTATATGACACAACCAGAGCACTACATGGTGAAAGGTAAAAGCAATATGGTTTGTAAGTTAAAGAAATCCCTGTATGGCCTTAAACAAAGTCCTAGGATGTGGTACCAAAAGTTTGATTCATATGTGTTGAGTTTGGGGTTTGTGCGGTCTAAATCTAATCACTGTGTATATTTTAAATCTGATGGTGATTGTTTCCTGGTAATTACTTTATATGTTGATGACATGTTGTTTATTGGGAAAGGAAAAGGTTTGATTGCAGAATTGAAATCTCAGCTCTCTATGAAATTTGAAATGAAATATCTTGGTGTAGCAAAACACATACTTGGGATGGAGATTAGAAGAGATCGTGAGAATAGAAAGCTATGGCTTGGCCAGAGTAAGTATGTTTGTTTTGTTTTGCAAAGGTTCAACATGTAGGATTGTAAACCACTTTGTGTTCCTGTTACTTTGGGAATGAAGCTCTCCATTTCACAATGTCCATCATCCCCATTGGAGATGGAAGAAATGAGCAGAGTGCCTTACTAGAGTGCAGTTGGAAGCTTAATGTATGCTATGGTCTGTATAAGACTAGACATTGCCCAAGTAGTGGGAGTTCTTTCTCGTTTTATGTCTAATCCTGGAAGAGTGCATTGGGATGTAGTTAAGAGGGTCTTCAAATATTTACGGGGTACATCAGAGTACTCTATATGTTTTCATGGAAGAGGAGATCAACATTCCCTACGTATTCATGGTTTTGTGGATTCAGATTGGGCTGGTGATGTCGATAGCAGAAGATCCACCAGTGCATATGTGTTTACTCTTAATGGTGGTGCAATTAGTTGGATGAGAAAGTGACAGGATGTGGTTGCTTTGTCCACTACTGAGGCAGAGTACATGGCAGCTACTCATGCCTGTAAAGAAGCCATTTGGTTGAAGTGTTTGTGTTCAGATATTGGATTAAAACAGGGTGCAGTTACAATATACTGTGACAGTTAGAGCGCAATCTGCCTTGCAGAAGAACCCGACTTTTCATGCCAGGACCAAACACATTGATGTTCAGTATCACTTCGTGAGAGATATGGTCGAGGATGGAAGGGTGAAGCTGGAAAAGGTAGAGACAGTTGCGAATGTTGCAGATGCATTAACTAAGCTCGTGAGCACAATGAAATTCAGGTGGTGTTCGAGTCTATGGGCCTCTCGGCCCCTAGAAGTTGATCCATGATGGTATCTTTCCCTTGGCCCTTGCAAGGTATTCGACAAGTGGGAGATTGTTGGAAATGAGGTGTCTCAACCTTGTTTGGTTTATTCATTTAAGATTTTCCTACAACCATTTCACATTGTCTAGGCTCTAAAAATAGAAATAGGAGTTGTCAAAAGATTCCCATATGATAGTATATCATGGAAGGACTATTTTTAGAGATATTATGACAGATTTTATGACATCTGTAAGGGTCAAAAATAGGGGAGAATATTGTGGACGTGGGAGCCTAATTTTAGACCGAAATCTTGCTCTTTAATGCTATCCACCTCATGAGAAGTTTGGCACATGGTTTTGTAAACCATAGATGGTTTCTTGTATAACCAGAGGTCTATAAATTGAAGGCTTGGAGAAGCAATTGAAGTAGTGAGTTTTAATCCTCCTAGAATTGTTTCTAGTGATACTCCTGTAAGAAACTTGCTCTGCAAGTGTATGTAATCTTGTTATTAGATTTGAAATACATTGAGTGGGCTTTTTTGGAGTGTGGGGTTTTTATCCAAAAGGATTTTCCCCACATATATCGGTGTTTGTGTTTTGTTATGAATATGTTGCTTTGATATTTCAGAATCGTTTTACTATGTTGAAAGTTTTGCATAATATCTCTCCTCAAAGATTAGCGTAGGAAGTTGTTCCGCTACTCTTAATTTCTTATCAAATATCAATGAAAGTACAATTTTTACCTTCACTAATTGACTAATAGATCATAATACTTGCATTAAGAGCTTAAAACAGATTTGCAAACTCTGATCACCTGTCACATTTCGTCTACAAGTTCACTTGTGGCTCTACTGAGCTCTCCAAAGTGTCCTTTCAGGCAATTGTGTCCAAAAAACACCTACACCAAGAAAATTACAACACTTCATGGAAAAATAAAGACATCATTGTTAGGAAATTAAATATTAGTACTTCATTATTATAAATTACCATATGGCAGTTTACTGGTTAGTAGGTTATATTGTTTGGTTAGTATATTGTTACACCTGTATTATTATAAACGAGTTATTTGTTATTTGAGCTTCCTATTAATTAGGAAGTTTATTTGTATCTCTTTGGCTATTTAATAGCCATTTTATTGTTCAATTTGTGAGTTGAATAGAATATCTTTCTTGTGTTTTGTCTGTGCAAGTTGTTCAGACCTTTCATCTGGTATGAGAGCATTCTCCCGAGATGGAATAATAAGCATAATGGTTAGCTACAAGGATCCATAAGTTGCATTGGCAGACTTTGAATTGTCATGCTATCTACTTCCGTGTTTGAGTGGGAGTTTTAAAATCATTTGCAGGTTTTTTTGTTTAAGTTTCATCTGCAGTCTCCACATGGATAGGGAGGCGTTTTAAAAAATTGTTTGATGGATGTGAGAAGCACATTAGATCAGTTTAGTTTTCTCTTCCAACATTTCGGTATATGCTCTTCAGGCTCAATAATCTCAGAGCCTTGTTGGCAGAATTTAAGTGTAGTGTGATCCATATATTTTCTCTGTGGCCCTGCATCCCTTCATACATGCACATTTTATGCTCAGACCTGCAGATCCTTTCATTGCAATTTTCATATCTATCAATGAAAGCATTGTGGCATCCGTTTTGGAGAAGACATCAGTCATACCGCAATCCTGTAGCTTGATATATTTGGTCATACACGAACATGTTCTATTCTTCTTGCTGATTGTATATTTGTAATACTGAAACTGCTAGTTGATTTGCAATACATATTGAGAAGGTTGTAGGCGGTGGTGCAAGAGAATTTCACATCCAAACAGTCATCGCAGGAATATCTTCATCAAACCCAAAATATTCCACGACTCCTGATTTTTTTCTCCTCTCTACTGCGTTGCACGAGTCGCAAGCATTTTAACTGTTAAAAGGTCTGTTTTATTGTGTATGTTAATATCTTCTTGCGTCTATGTCTAGGTATTTCTAGCTTTCATTTATATTAAAATTTTTGTTAAAGCAGAAAGTCATCAAAAGGTGTCAATAGTATATAGTTCTCCTACTTGTCTTTTTAGTCAAAAGTCAAAAGTTATAGATCTAGAGTCAAATTTTTTTAATACAAAAAGTCTAAATTGTCAAAAATAAAAATAAAAATCTTATGAGTGTGAAGCGTAATTATATGTATATATGTCAAAAGATTCATTTTTGTGTCCATCAAAGTTTCTAAAGTATAAATCGTCAAATGTGTTATTGTCATTCGGTTATTTATTGTTAGTCTAAAATAATTTTTTGTCATCATTAATGTCATTTGTTAAAAGAGTTAAAGTGGTTCTTTGTGAGTTATTTTTATGTCAATAAAGTATGTTGAAAATGTCTTGGTATTTTTTTTTCTCATATCTCGTCGGGAATGTAAATAGTTTTTAAAATGTCATGTCATCAAGGTCATTGTGTCAAATTTTTACGAGTTGTCAAAAGTTGTAAAAAAATAAAAATTTACCTTGTGGACGTATTTTCGGTGAATCGACGTCCGAGTGTAATTGAGCATCATGATCACATTCTACCGAGGTGCAACTTCATCTTTGGAGGATGGAGGCACAAGAGGATGGAGGACAAGCAACGTCCTCTTGTCAGTCACCAACAACGAGGCCGCATCATGCAGGATGTGGTGGCGTTTCATGTGTCCTGTTGCTTTTTGTGGTGTCGGTGGATCTGAAACAAGTTGTATCGGGGCATGAGATGATTGTCGGTGATCCTCGGCTATCATACTTCGTTGAAAGATGGTTCGGCTTGCGAATACATTCATTTACAATGGTGACCATGTGCAACAAGATCTAACTAGCAAGATCCATTCAGTAGTATGTACTTCGATACAATTTGCTTCTCAATGTTCGCGTGTGGAAATTTCACATTATAGGGGAACATGACACTAATGTTCTATTTCCATTCCGAGCCTAAAACGACTAAATTCAAGGGTAACTTCCAGTGGTAGTGATTGACGACAGTGGCTACAATTAAGAATATTGCGATTCTTATAGGATGAAATGTGAAATCTTTCCAGTATGTGTTATATTGTTCAGTTTGGTGAGTTGTGTTTCCTATGTTATTCCTTGTAGTGAGATATTGATGAGGGATAAAAATAGTACTTGGCACATCATGATGTGGTTTGTGGTAAACCACTTGAAAAACCACCGATAATAGTTTGTTGTCAATCATTGTAAAACCATATGTCGGGTTTATGACTGTCTGTGAAAATCACCTAATCATGAAAGTAGGTGGAAGTACAAAGATAGGTTTTCCCCATGTTCGCACTAAGGGGGAATGTTAGGAAATTAAATATTAGTGCTCCATTATTATGAATTCTTGTATGAAAATTTATTAGTTAGTAAGTTATATTTTTGGTTGGTTATATTATTGCACCGTATTATTATAAATGGGTTATTTGTTATTTGAGCTTCTATTAATTAGAAAGCTTGTTTATATCTCTTTGGCTATTTAATAACCATTTTATTGTTATATTTGTGAGCTGAATAGAACTTTTTTTTTTTGCTTTGTTTGTGTAATTTTTTCGGACCTTTCAATCATCATCTTTGTCTCGGAATTCTAAGAAATTCTCCTTTTTACACCAAATCTTGATATTGACTCTTAGTGCCTCAATTTGAGTGATTTCTAAAAGCGCCCCTAGCCATTTATTCACAATTTATTAAAAACCTTCATTAAATTGGACCGGCGAGTTTTATAATTCATCGAGCTATGTAGCTCAATGACGAGGTCCGAGTTTTGCTTGTGCTTGGTCATGGGTTCGACCCACACCCTCCTACCTTTTTGTCAACAATTTGTATGGTGGGGATATAAATCCCACATTTCTCACGTGGGGATGAGTTTTGTTGTTTAAATATAGCAAGGTTGTTTACTATATACGTGTTGTGTGGCCACGCCTTTGAACACTATTTTTCCATGTAGTGGCGTCGGTGCATAGTTTACCCGCTCATGGTTGGGTCGAGCTATTTAATGCCACATTGGTGGCGAGTGACTTGTTGTGAGGCCACGTAGTGGCGACTAGGTTGTTGTAAGTCTACATCCATGTGGATAGATGGCATTTGGCATTGTTTAAACTACCCAAGCATTGGGCCAAGCTATGAGGCCATGTAGATAGAAATTTTGCTCTGTTATGTTGATATGCCATTGTGATGTTCGCATCGATAAACTGCCGAGTTATATGGAGTTTGGCCCGATCATTGAGGGGATAAGAAGGTCGACTCGGTGGGAGTTGACCACCCCACCGAGTTGGTAAGTAGCTCGGGCGAGATGTATAGGTCCATGGCCGACCTATACATGTAATGCGATATAATATAATTCAATGTAATACAATATACTGATCTTGCGATCCCACATGCAGGGGATAAAAGCATATAATGGAAAATATATACAATTGCTCATCAATGGTGATATGAATCGGAGGCCAAGGCACCCCTCTATTAAAAGAGTGTGTCGAACATGGCTGAGGGCCCCTGACATGCAAATAGTGGGGCCCACCCATCCGTTCACGAGTGACGAAGATTGGCATTCAAAACATATTTTTACATTTTTCCAATTTTATACTTGTGCCACATGTCACGTCTGATTGGATAGTTGACCACATTTGACCCTATTCTTGCAAACTTTGACTGTGATAACTTTCACATGCAAACTCTATTTTTAAGTTCTTCATATCGATGAAAAGTTCTCAAGATTCTATTTAATGATGCGATGGTTTAGGGATATTTTGGAAAGATCTAGATCCGAAATGTCCTCTGGATCATAGATGATCCTGTATCACTCTATGTGGCTAATTTCTTATCCATTTGTGTGTTTTAATAAATCGTCATATCGTTTCAACATACTTGTAAGTATTAATGAATTACTTTGAATGTGCATGGTTAATATTTATTCATTAGTTCAAAATAATCAATCTATAACAAACCCTTACATCATATATATTAATATACTCTTTATATTTTTATGGTATAAACAAAAGGGCATCCTAAGGTTCATCATGCATCTGATGTGCATCCTCCTCATTCCTTTAATATCCATCTATTAGATGCTCTAATTAAAATTATCACTACTAGTCTCCATGACTTACTACCATGTCCTATGAGCATGAAATCGTGCATGGTGTTTTTGAAAGCTCTGTGATATCTATTCAAGATTATATTCATAAAAAACCATATGTGGTGTTAATATTGACAATGGCTATGAAAATCTCGTAATACAACATTACTTCAATTTTGGGATCTGATGAGCAACACGTACTACCTATTTCTCATGTTGTTACCAAACTTATTGGACATATTTTATTACCCCATCAAGAAGTGGAAATTATCCTATCCACATATTTCTTAGTTCTCCGAATCATTAGGAGATGTGACATATTACTACGATGCCATCATCTTCATAGGATCCATGTTATCATTTCTACTATGCATAATTGTGTTAAATATATCTATTGTAAAGAATTTTTCAAAATTCGGTGAGTCCATTACAAGTCTCTTTTTTCACTTCTAGTTGTTTTTCCTTATTATAATCCTTTTTTGAAAATAGTTTGCACGACTTTATGCATGCCCCATATATTTAGAAAGTTACTAATCAAGTGGAAAACATGTATTTACTAAAGCCAATTTAACATAATCCAAATTTAAAACCACACAAATTTGACATCTCCTTGAGTGTTATAATCGAATCAAAAAGTTCCATAACCTAAGCTTAAAGAGACACATGATATCCTATTTTACGCAATACCCCATTGATACATCTACTTCCTCGATAGTCCATTCTACAAATTTACCCATATCATGGCATTTAGCTGGTATGAAACATGATAGAATTCATGATTATCATATGTAATAAGATGTAGTTATTATTTCTCCCCATATTTATGGCTTGGTTATTGGAAAGCACACTTTCAAACACCCCTTTATACTATAAAATTACAAATACGAAAAGCATTAAAACATTCTAAAAATACAGAATTATGATTTGAGCATAGCTTAAGATACTAGTTTGTACATTATATATGATGTTTATCACATGATTTGATATATGACATATTCTACTTTCTATACACATGTTTCATAAGGTATATAAGCATGATGTAGGATACACATGACTCTACATGATTAAAATTTTAGACTTACCCTTGACCCAATTGGCATGGATATTTTAGGGGAATCTTCTACACTATCATGTATTATTGTTCTATTTATTACAAAATACTCTCCACACCCTTGTTATGATTATCCTATAAATTGTGATATATGTTGGTGTGAGTTATCCTATGTGTCCTCCTCTCATATTGGAGGATCATCTCACATGGGTTAGGTTTAGGGTTAAGTATAGGGTTTCATGTGTGTCATGCACTAGGTTACTCAACACCCTATATGTACCCTTTTCTATTCATTTATGAGCATGCCAAGACACTCGTTGTCTTTCCTCTCTATGCAAGATTTGTTTCTATTGAGAAAGTTCTTCCATTATTGATCAATTCTTTCTTCTTTAGCAATTGGAGCTATCACGATTCCGTTGGAGTGCAACTACTTCGTGGTGCCTCGTTTCCGATTTGATTCTCGCAAACTCTTTTCATGGTATCAAAGTTGAGATCGGGTAAATGTGCACTCGTTATTTTTTAGTTGCGATTACTCTTTCTTGGTTTCATTCTTTTACTCTGCATGCAAGTTTTTCGATCACTATTTTCTAGAATTATTTTGCTAATCTCTCTAACAAGCTTTCTCGGAAAGTTGTGTCGATTTTTTGTGTTTTTTTGTGCATGTGCAGGTTTTCATAATACCTTGAGCAATCAGGGGTTTTACCACCTTTTTAGCTGGCTGTAGCTAAATCCAAAATAGAGATTCATTTCATTTCTGTGTTTTTAAATAAATTATTAAAATGGAAGTGAAATTTTTTTAAGATCTCTATTTTTTCAGTTCCATTTTTTTAGAAAAATTGGCTTGGCTATGCATGTTAGTCTGTGGTTGCAGGATATTTGTGATCTCTACTCGTATTTGCATTATTTTTCTTGTGGACGCATGGAGGACTTGTGTAAACCTGTTCTTTCCTCATCTCGGCATGGACTGCCATCTTTCTCGTGCGTGGACTATGCGAGCTATTGTCTTTCTTGTGCATGGGTGTATGTGGACTTCTTGTTTCTCTTCCCACGTACTTGCTGGACACTGCAAATTACAAACCCTACATCTCTTTTCATGGCCATGGACTGCTATCGATGCGGGTTTTTTTGTTAGTTTTTAAAAATTATACCAAAACCTACTATGTATGCTATTTGTGTATGCGGACTGCTTTGTGTATCTTTTGTTGTGACGCACACCCGGTGCCTGCTCCTCCCATGGCTGCCTCTCCTCCCACGATTGCTCCTACCACGGCCTCTCCTCGGTCTACACCACAACAAACTCAAAAAAAACACAACAACACACCAACACAAACAAAAACTCCACGGATTTCCAAACTTGCGCATTTTTTGGTAAGTGTTTTTTTATTGGTAAGTGTTTTTACCTACCTTTCTAAAATCTAAATCATACGTTTTCAAAAAAAACACAAATTCCAAATCCTTCTTAAATCAAACCTGCACCTTTTTTCATCTGCGTGGTAGGTAAAAGTTTTGGTAAGTGTTTTTTTATACACCTTTTTAATACTTTTTTTTTTTTTAAAGATTTAAATCCTTTGTTTTTAGTAAGTTTTAAAAACACGTTTTTTTTTTAAACAAATCAATGCCTTTTAACAAAAAACGGAATCTTTTTAATAAGTTTTTAAAAAAATTCCTTTCATAAGCTTTTTTTAATACGTATGCCTTTTAAATAGAATTTTTTTGTCTCTTTTATCAAAACTTATGGTAAGTTTTTTAAAAACAAATCATTTTCTACTAATAGATCTAAATTAAATTAAATTTAATAGATCTTATTTAAATATTTAATTAGGAATTTTTTTAACAAATTAGATCTTAATTTCTTCGTAATTAATTAGATTTAATTGTAATTAAATCTATTTTTTTATTACGATTCTCTCTTTCGATTAATAGTAAATTAAAAATCGTTTTCATACCCTTTTTATCGTCTTTTTTAAAACTCCAATAGCTCCAAAAATAGTAAAATTGGGCGTTTCCAAATGGTAAAATTTAGGGGTTATTGTCGATTTTTTCACTAATCGTGCGCTCAAGTGTGCAGTGACACTTCGTGCACCTCTTTGCCTTCCGAGCTCTTTTCCGGCATTCTGGCGATTCTTTGAACTCCTGGAGTTCATTTAAAACCTTGTATTTCACCCTTATTATTGCTTGCGACTAGTGAGTGCGTCCGCCACGATCTGCAGCAAAGAGGGTTTCCTTTACAACGTGAGACATTTTTTCTCACCACCAGGTTGGCCTTCACCTCCTTTCTTGTTTTTGCTTGTGCTTGTTTACGGTGTCCTATTTTTTTGCGCTCCACGAAACACTATTGTGGTCTCCTCTCTTGCGCGTTATTACGCTGATTGCAAGATGAGTTACCAAGTGTTTCTAGCTGCATGTATAGACCGATTGTAATCAACACACTAAACTATAAAGTGCCAAAAGCAGGGGGTTGTTATTGTCTTGGGTGGTTGTGTTTCTTTTCTGCATTTCTTTCTCTCTCTCACTATGGATGCACTTTCAATTCCTTTTCTTACATCGTTCAACTTTTTCAAATGGAGATCGAAAATAATAATGAAACTAAGGGGTAAAGGGTTATTCCACATCACCATGGGAATTGAGACTAAACCAAACGACAAACTTGAAAAATCTAAGTGGTTAAAGCTGTAGTGATGAAGCTTTAGGTCTTCTTTAAATGTTTGTTTCTCTGACTTGCTCTTCCACATTGAGGTGTCTGAAACACCTAAATCTATGTGGACAACGTTATATGAAATGTTCGGTAAACACGATGACAGAAGTTTGTCCACACTAGATCATTGTTAAAGGGATGTCAAGTAGAGAAAAAAGATTCTCAATTGATCTTGTCGATTCTCTCTAAGTTAGGTCTTGAATATTCTGTCTTTGTGTCAACTTTTTACGCTACAAAAGTTGCCTTGGGCAAGGATTGGAATATGCCCTCCTTTGACTATTTTTCGTCCCAACTCATTCAAGAACAGGACAAACTCATTCAAATGGGGTCTCTCAAGTCCAAGTCACATGCCCTTGTAGCAAGTACTAGTAAGGAAAAGAAGACTAATAATGAGATAGAGAAAAAGGATCAACCTAAGAAAGAAACCAAGACCAAAACTAAAATTAACATGAACACTTCAACTTCTGAGCCTAGAGCACAGAAAGACAGGTATTTGTGTTCCTATTGCAAGAAGTTTGGTCATGACGAGCAACACTATTTTTGGAAATAGATTGATCACTTATCTCATTTACTTGAGAAGAATAAAATAAGTGTTCCTAAATCCATAAAACAAAATGCTCCGAAGGCCGAGTCTTCCACTGCAAAAGGTTCTAAATCTGATAAGAAGAAAGGAAAGGCCCTTGTAGCTCAAGTTTCTCCTTCATTGACATGGATTATAGATTCCAGTGCCTCACACCACATGGCTTCTTTGCATGTTGAGTTCTCCAACATCAAACCTTGTGATATGTCCCAAATCACGTTGGGTGATAACACGAAAGTGTCGGTTTCAGTAGTGGATCGGTAGAGATAGATGGGGGAACATTCAACCAAGTGTTGAGTGTTCCTGATCTCTCTACCAATCTCCTATCGGTTTACCAAATTACTCACCTTGGTGAAGGAATGTGAGTGGAATTTGGTCCTAACTCTGTGATTATTTGTGAGCTTAACGATGACACTACAGTGGTTGAGGGAAAGGCAGATCACCATTCACGGTTGTATACCTTTTCCCACTTTACTTTTGATTCAAATTCTACTTCTCTACCTACTGAGGTTCTTCAGCTCTCTGATTCGGACTCTGACTCCTCAGATGATGATGTTGTTGAGCGTGCTCCTCTTCATGACTCTCAAACTTTTGAGTCTTCCGATTCTGACAGTAGTGATGATGAGGACTATGTCCCTTCTCACTCAAGTGAAGAATCTTCTGACTCTGAGCTTGATTCTCCTGGTCCTCTTTGGGCTAGGAAAAATTTGCAAAGTGCTGGAGATTTAGTTGGAGATACTTCGGATATGAGACATACTTGCTCAAATTTTGTTGGACCCCACTCTTTCTTCGCCTCTGCTTCTGATTCAGTTGTCTCCTCTATTTCTTTGTGTGATGACAGTTCCACTGATACAGAATCACTTGCTTCTACTTCTGATTATGAGGATTGTGCACCTAGTTCTGATGTCGAGATTACTACAAAGGACTCTTTTCCTCCTTCTCTCACTATTCCAGAGATTATTGACACATCCCACATCTCATCAGATATTGAGCAGTCTCCTATATAGTACACTTGTAATGTACTACATGTTCTTCATCCATCTACAGGTATTTCAGAGGAGTTCATCATCTCCGTTGTTAGGAGTGCCCCTTTTGGGAGTCTTGTCACTTCCACTTTACCGGATACTTTCTTTAATCCACCCTTGTTTGTGGATCCATTTTTACGTCGTGGGGATGTTTTATTCACTTCACATCGGTGGAAATCCTTTCTATAGGTGTTCACCCTTCATACTCTGCAGTTCTACACTTGTGACATTACCCTCGGCTCCTTTCGGTCGCTTGCTAGACCTATGTCATAGTTTCGTGGACCGGACTCGAGTTCTTCATGCTACTACCTTTAATTTCCTTCATGGAGTGGGCGATTTCTAGCACATCTTTTTTGTCCTTCCTGAGGCGGACACACATATATGGTGCGAGATGGCTCTTCTTGATCCGAGAGGTAGAGGATCTCATCATCGACATTCTTCTGGGAGACTTCTTAGAGTTACAGATTTTAGATCCATCCATGGCATCTTCTCGCATCCATCTCATCTCTCTCATCTTCTCTCTTTTTCATCTTTCCGAGAGATTTCCCCTTTGTACATGGGTACCTTTACAGGCTATTCTATGTCCAAGACCCATCTTTGGCATCTTTCTTAGATTAGAGAGTATTTTTTGTTCTCTTGTGGTGGATGTTTTTCCCACTAGGTTTTCTTCGTTGCTTGCGACTTCTTTTGTACATGGGTACCTCATCAGGCTTTATGCCGGGACCCATTTTCTTCTTCTTTCTTCTAGGAAGATGTTGTTTGTATATGGGCACCTTATCAAGCCTTTAGTTGTTGGGCCCCATTGACACATCTTTCTTAGTTGTTTAGGAGTGTCTTCCCTTTCTGTCTGACTCATCATAGCCGCTACCCCAGCTTCGATGAAGGGGGTGTTAGTGTGAGTTATCCTATGTGTCCTCCTCTCATATTGGAGGATCTTCTCACATGGGTTAGGTTTAGGGTTTCATGTGTGTCATGCACTAGGCTTACTCAGCACCCTATATGTACCCTTTTTCTATTCATTTATGAGCATGCTAAGACACTCCACTTTGTCTTTCCTCTATGCAAGCTTTGTTTTACATTGAGCAAGTTCTTCCATTACTAATCAATTATTTCTTCTATCATTTGGAGCTATCATGATTTCGTTGAGTCAACTACTTCATGGTGCCTCGTTTCGATTTGATTCTTGCAAACTCTTTTCAATATATTCTATTTCATCTGGATTGTTTGGACTATCACACGTGGACTATACGGAGTCTATT
The DNA here is from genome assembly GCA_018340775.1 of Taxus wallichiana var. yunnanensis. Classification (NCBI taxonomy): domain Eukaryota; kingdom Viridiplantae; phylum Streptophyta; class Pinopsida; order Cupressales; family Taxaceae; genus Taxus; species Taxus wallichiana. The sequence continues at coordinate 692,498,857 of CM031243.1, read as the reverse complement.
ATATCTTGTTTATGTGCCTCAAGCTACTAAATGTTTTATTTCTTACACTGATGAATTGTTTATTTTCTTGTCTTATATGTGTGTGGATGTTGGCATATCTATGTGTGTGTCACACTATGGTGTTCTTAATTTTTTTCCTTAGTTTCCTTTAATTGTGTGTGTATTGGACTATTATGAGTGTGTGACACTTATTTGTCTCTTGTATGTGTCCAATATTCCTTTCTATTAGAAATTATATATGAAATTTTGTGTTGGCGGTTGTTGTGTGTGTTATCTCTTTGTGTCATGATGTCTATCATGCACTTTATTACATGGTTGGTTTTACATGTCGGCCATCGTGCGATTACATTCTATGTATTCTAATGTTTATTATATGATATATCTAACATTGAAACACTTCAATTCTTTTGTGCCAAATGATCTACATTTTATATTCCTCACATTAAAATAGTGGCATTCAATGGGGTTATTGTAATAACATCAATGCAATTTATGCACACTAGAAAAATTACAAAATATAGGAAAATGTTATAAGAACATTTATATTTTTTATATAGGGATAGTACTGTGCATCCTAGATAGAATCAAGGGATGCTAGTGTCCTATATTTTGATTTTTTTTCTATCTCAATTTAAACAATAACAAATATAGATTATTATAAAATTCAAGAGGTTGTAATGATTTAGATAAGGAATCACTTATAAATATACATATTACACTAAAAATTCACTACATTTTATGGAAAAATACAAGGGCGTGTTACTTATGAAAAGTACTAATTACATATTTATCAATTTACTTTATAAATTTTAATTTTAATTTTAAAATATATATCTAGATTTAAAGTTTTGGTTTTCATTTTATGGACATTAACTACACTCTTTTGTTGTAGGGTTCACTTTTGGGGGAATCTTGTGACCATTCAAGCAAAGAAAAGTGTGTTTACACATTCTTGTATGATTCCCTTTAAGCCTATCACACTTCATTTATTATCTTAAAGTGGGGAAATATTAACATCTAAATATAGTAATTATATGTTTGATAATATCATTTTGGATTGTATCCCTTAATTATGAATTGTGTAAAGGAAAAATCTTTAACACATTATTGTACCTATCGTGAGGATTGCAAATACTTCTTATTCTCTCATTCAAATACTTAAACAAATACATCACTAAATTAGTTACTCTTGCACATATTATATCCTAGTCATACTTCTCCAAATCTTCACTTTTAACATTGTTTCCTCCTGGATGCTACCATCAAGTATGGAAAACAATAACTAGTAGTTTTATTCTACTAGGAGGTTTTGTCCAAATTACTCTAATGGTCAATTTTTATAGGATTATCTTATTTCCACTTATTAGTCATCCTTAACATGAAATTACATCCGTGGAGTTGGTAATAGTAAATAAAATGTAATCATTTACTCACTGGCATCCTCAAGAAATCCTCTAGCAAATATCTATTAAGTCTTATGCAAAATTTCCCTTAAATTCCCTAACCCAAGAGCAGTCATTAGAAGTAACATTTATATAATTTTGAATCACTCTAAACTAGGTTAAGAGAATACCTAGTCAATTCAAGACCATCTTAAAGTAAAATTAAGCATTGAAAAGTATTTACTTATCAAACTGTCAAGTTTAAGGGGTTTTAATGTTAGCAATATCTAGCAACAAGCATTCTATTGTGGAAATCTACTTTATCACTCTATTCAACACTCAAAAATGGTACATTCTATCTATAATTATGCTTGTTATTGGTGTTGAGGCACAAGGAAAACACAGGGAGAAACACTATAGATTTGCATTTCACTATTGCATAAGTACTAGGAAAACTACATAGAGTTTGAGCCATTCATTTATGCGATGTAGTGCAACACTTGGTCGAGAATCAACAAGGGGTTTGCCACCAAGGATAGTTCAAATCAATCACACTCAAAACCCTTTTTGATATTTAATCATGTAATTTAAATGCAAGCATAAGATATTTATGTTTTGATCAATATAGTTGCATAAAAAACATTCTTGAAGGAGAGAATATATAAGAAAATAGTAAAGAAAGTGAAGAAATAACCCAAAAGAAAAAGAAACATAATTGTAGAACAAATCTAGATAGTAGTACTAAATAGGATGAAAGCACCATATGTTATTTTCTAGGTCCGACACTAGCATCTAGTGAGTTTCTTGGGCTCCATTTCGGAGATGAAGAAAAATCAACCCTTTCATTACTTGTTTTACCTAATTACATATCCATATTAGCATGTAAAACATTGAAAAAGCTAAGCCAACTGATCCTCTTGTGTTTTACTATATTTTAGGATGTTCCCTATTTGAATATCATTTCTTTATATAATTTGCATGCACTATAGGCTCTGATTTTTGGAGCATTTATTTTTAAAAAAATATCATTAGTTTTGATTATCAATCCAAATTAAGTAGGTAATCACATTTTATTCAATTTTGGGTGTAAACAATTAGACCATATTTGGGCCTTATTGCAACACTTTTTTTTGTAATTTTTGAAACTTTAGTTATAAATTTGATGCATATAATAGTATTGAAAGTAATTGATCATAATATCTACATCTCTTCAATACTACATTTCAATGTGATCCACTTTAAGTTACAAGTTTATGTAATTATCCTTCTTGTGGTTAATTTTCTTCCAACTAAGTTACAATTCTATGAGACAATAACTTGTTGTATTCCATCTCTTATTTTCTTATTGATATGATATATTTCTTGAAATTGTATATCTATGGTCCTAGGGTTTTATAATTATATTTATATGGTTATGTTTCTACCGAAATATAATTGTACTAGTATGGGGAATTTTGGTCCATTAGGGTTCACCTATCTCATGTGGTACCTTATTTGTCAAGTGTTTTCCCATTATGTGTTGGCATGCACTTCAATGAGGTCTTATTTTGATCTGAATAATTCCATAATTATCCATGCAAATTTAGAAAAATTACAGAGAAAGTTATAAAAAAGAATCCCCATGTGAAAATTAATCATTACAAGTATTTATGGCATATATTAAAGCATTTTAGGAAATATGAAGAGCATATGATATTTATTGTATGTTGCATCAAGAATTTATTAGAGAATTTAAAGTGTTAACCATTGGGTATTTTTATGACATTAAAATCCTTACTAAACTTGTATTATACATCCTTTATTGGTGTAGACACAAAATCACGCACTTATCACTATTATTATACCGTCGCATATATTGTTTCATATCGGAACTTGCGTAAGAAAAATATTCACTGATGACCCATCCCATAGTCCATCCATTTGTCTTGTTGGTATTTATTGTTGTTTATCTTGCACATTTTCCACTCATACAAACAGTTCGAGTCAGTCTCAAGGATCCCGTCTATAAGTTATCACTCATTTTTGTCACTAGTTTGTGGATAATAGTGCCCATGGTTAGACGGTGGCTCCATGCGCTCCATCCATCTTGGGTGCCCTTGTCCTCTTTGTATTTGGTTTTATTTTTGACATTTGAGGTCGGTATTTTCAATTTTCCCTCTCATCTCCCGAGGTACTAGTTAGCATGTCGGGTCATTAGTGTTGAAATTCAAACAAGAGATCCCTATATAAACACAACATACATACCATTATATGGGTGAAATATTCTTATCAAGGGCTAGCTATCTACATAGAGCAAGGGACTACATTTGGGCCATTATTCTGCATACACACTACATAGGAAGGGGAGTTCATTCTATTCCATCCACACATTTGCATTTTTATCTAGTTATTTCCCATTATCTTGGTGTCATTGCGCAGTGAGAAACCTAGAGCACTATTACACACACAAGAACACATAACTACATTGGGTTTGAGATGTAGTGCAATGCTCAGTTGTAAGTCCACCATTGTGTGAGAGATGAGGAAAGTTTGACCCCTCATTTTGCATCTTTCGTTTTTAGGATTTGATGTCTATTTGAGATCTTTTGGTGTTTCTTCATTATAGGTTTTCGGGTGCCTCAATGATCAAAATGTGACATACACACGACAAAAGGAGAACATGTGTGAAACCATAGAGACCATATCGGAACTAGGTTTCACCTTTTTTGTAGACCAGGGCACCCAAAATCAAGACTAAGGCTCCCATGGGCACCCCCATCCCTTCTAGACGCCCAGGTTTGGCTAGTTCTACCTTTGCCACATTTTTCTCTGGTTCGTGTGACGAGTTGTTATTTTGTTTCATCACACTAATCAGTCCCAGGTCACTGCGAGGTAAGAAATATCAAGGTTAGTACCTCATCCTTCTCATTTCCTTTTATTGATAAAATCAAATAAATTGTTTAGCTTTCATATTTCATTGTATATCATTTATATCATAGATGTACATTTACATTTAAATAAAATATTCAAATTTTATTAAATCGATTGGTTTTAAATAATTTTTTAATCAATATGGCTCAGTTTATTAGTGTGATCTTACAAAATAGCACTAGTTTTAAATAATACCAAATAATCACGTTGAGATGCGTTCTCTACAATGGAAACATAGAGGGTTATGGATTGTGATGTCCATGATTATGTTCACTTTTAATTCTCACCTTAATTTTGATGTCCATTTGACCATTAGCGAAAAAAATTTCCTTTTTTGGAGAAGTTAATTGAAAAAAAAGTGATATCTTAGCCATATAGTAGAATTTAGAGTCCATTATTTCCCTCTAGAAATGGTTTTCAAGCCTTACACACTAATGAAGGTTTGACACTATTTTTCCTCTATGAAATGGTAAGAATGTGAAAAATAAAATAAAATTAATAATAATAATAACATACTAAAAATACAAGTTAAGAACCCTAAGATTGATATCTCTCAAACGTATCTCAAATAGATATATGCAAGATATCTCTACTAATTATATCTAACTCCAATCTAAAAATGTTTGAAGAACCACTAGTAAAAACAAACAAAAGAGACAAATATGAAACAAAAACATTGGAGGACAACAGTGTTTAAATTTTCTTAATGTAAAAATAGTTTTAAATTGAGCATTGGTGTTAGGCCCAAAAGGTGTGTCTTGTGCAAGTTAAGGAATTAGATAACATTTTCAAAAAATAAAAATAAAAGATGATGAAAAAATGAATAATGTGTGAGGAGTTATTGTTAATGCAAAATCATAGTACCCCCAAATGAGTAGTTAGATCTTCTTTTCTAGGGTAGAGTCATTTGGTGTGATTCGCATAACATTGAGTTTTCCCCAAAGTGTGGGGCTTAGAAGATGGGAAAACTCTCCAGATTAAAGGTTGGTTTCTATTCCTCTATTTAGGTGCATACATGGAAACTTAAAAGGACCTATTCCTAAACCTAATCTAAGTTTTACCAAGGAGACAGGGATAAAAGGAATACAAGAAATCAAAACTAAGCTACAAGGTGATGCACCAGAAGGAATGATGAACATTAGTTTTGCTGATAGACACAAACCAACAAAATACATACAATAATCAAGCATAGATAACTGATTTATAATGAAAGACCATATGAGAGAAAAGGAGACAAGAAAGGATCTAAAATCAATCACAAACATGTTTTATTGCTCTGCAGATTGATACAATGCATTACAAATGGCTAGAAGGAAAGAAACATATTACAATTTAAATGGAAGGTCTGAAATCCACGAATTCCTTTGCCAGAAGGAAAGGGGAGCCTATAAAAACAAAAGAATGTCCAACCCTTTACAATGAGTCTCAACCCTGCTTTTATAGATTCAACATAGAGGGAGAAAGAGAGAGAAGCGGGAAAAATAGTTCCAAGCTCAACCATTACTATTAATGCCTCCCGTAAAATCTTCCCCAAATCTATCTTGATTGTATCAATTTCTTATTCGGCACCTCAAAGGAGGAGGAAATGGTAGAGCAGATCGAATCCGATCTGGTTGTTGGGGAAAAAATAGATCCTGCATTGATGGACCTAAAGACGTTTCTCCATTTTTCTCCCACCTAACCTCCCTAAACTTGAAGTTTCAAATCTCCATGGCGTAGATGAGGTCGAGATCTTTCCAACGGTGTCAGATTTGTAATATTTTGAGCCATGAGTTGAAAGATATGCCCCTTCAAAGTTTGTATCAGATTTGTACAAAAGGGTGGGAAAACTAGTTTGAAAAACATGCCCCCTTTTCTATATAGGACACATGGAAGGTTGGCACTTGTTTAAGGGTGGCCTCTGTATTTTTCTCTTGGAATGGCACGGGCTGACACATGGCTTCCTCCACCGACCTACTCAATTTCTATGTTTTTTGGCTAATTCCTTTGCTCGGCGGGGTCATATTTCTTGACCAGAACACACGGATCGGCACTCATCTAAAGACCCTCTCTTTATTCAACCCTTGAGGTTGCACCATGTTGACAGATTAGCACCCTCCCTTGGTTTGTCATAATACACTAACTATTCAACCCGACTATGCCCCCTTTTTGAAATTAGACGCGTGGAGGCTCCACGCTTACAGAGAAACCCGCTTAGGATTTTTCCCTAGAGGACTGTCAGTTGACACTTGGAAGCCTCCATGAGCTCTTAGACTTTTAATAGGCCCTCTTACCTTTTTGGACCCTAGGCTACGTGGCAACCGGGTGCTTATTTGAGCCTCCATTTTTGGATTTACCCTTGGAGATGCGTAGAGTCGACACGTGGCTTCTTCTGCGACCACTTTTAAACTTAGCCTTTTTTTTAGGCCCACCCTGTATGCCTTTTGACCTCTGTTGACCATTTGCTACGTGGAGGGATGGTGCGAGTTCGAGTCTCCGCCTTAGGCTCCCATTTTGGAATTGCACTAAGCCGACACTTGGCCCCATCCGCCGAGTTGGAGACTTTTCAACGATCATGCAACTTTTGGGGCTCTGGACGCATGGATGCCTGGCACTCGTTTGAGTCGACCCTTTGAAATTAATCTTTGGAGGTACACCATTTGGACATGTGGATCTCTCCGCTTCCTCCTCCATACTTAGCCAATTTTTGGACTCATTCTGAACTGTTTTGAGCATGAAGACTTTGGATCTTCACCATTTCCACAAATTTTCTTTTTGCATCTTTCATTTTTAGGATTTGATGTTTATTTGAGAGTTTTCTCAAGTGTTTCTTCATTACAGGTTTTCGGGTGCCTCAATGATCCAAATGTGACATACACATAACAAAATGAGAACACGTGTGAAACCATAGAGACCATATCGGAACAAGGTTTCAGCCTTTTATACGTACTAGGGCACCCAAAATCAAGACTAAGGCTCCCATGAGCACCCCTATCCCTCTTTAGACGCCCCCATCCGGCTAGTTCTACCTTTGCCACATTTTTCTCTCGGTTTGTGTGACGAGTTTTTATTTTGTTTCATCACACTAATCAATCCTGTGTCATCTGCGAGGTAAGAAATATCAAGGTTAGTACCTCATCCTTCTCATTTCCTTTTATTGATAAAGTCAAATAAATTGTTTAGCTTTCATATTTCACGTATATCATTTATATCATAGTTGTACATTTAAATTTAAATAAAATATTCATATTTTATTAAATCAGTTGGTTTTAAATAATTTTTTAATCAATATGGCTTGGTTTATTAGCGTGATCTTACAAAATGGTACTAGTTTAATAAGGCTTTTAGGAAGGATACCAAATTCTTAAAGATACCAAATAATCACATTGAGATGCGTTCTACAATGGCAACATAGAGGGTTATGGATTGTGATGTCCATGATTATGTTCACTTTTAATTCTCACCTTAAATTTTACGTCCATTTGACCATTAGCAAAAAAATTCCTTTTTGGAGAAGTTAATTGAAAAAAGTGATATCTTAGCCATATAGTAGAATTTAGAGTCCATTATTTCCCTCTAGAAATGGTTTTTCAAGCCTTACACACTAATGAAGGTTTGACACTATTTTTCCTCTATGAAATGGGAAGAATGTGAAAAATAAAATAAAATTAATAATAATAATAATAACATACTAAAAATACAAGATAAGAACCCTAAGATTGATATCTCTCAAACATTTCTCAAATAGATATATGCAAGATATCTCTACTAATTATATCTAACTCTAATCTAAAAATGTTTGAAGAACCATTACTAAACAAACAAAAGAGTCAAATATGAAACAAAAACATTGGACGAAAACTGTTTGAATTTTCTTAATGTAAAAATAGTTTTAAATTGAGCATTGGTGTTAGGCCCAAAAGGTGTGTCTTTGTGCAAGTTAAGGAATTATATAACATTTTCAAAAAAATAAAAATAAAATATGATGAAAAAATGAATAATGTGCGAGGAGTTATTGTTAATGCAAAATCACAACACCCCCAAATGAGTAGTCAGATATTCTTTTCTAGGGCAGAGTCATTTGGTGTGATTCGCATAACATTGAGTTTTCCCCAAAGTGTGGGGCTTAGAAAACGGGAAAACTCTCCAAATTAAAGGTTGGTTCCTATTCCTCTATTTAGGTGCATACGTGGAAACTTACAAAGGACCTATTCCTAAACCTAATCTAAGTTTTACCAAGGAGAGAGGGATAAAAGGAATACAAGAAATCAAAACTAAGCTACAAGGTGATGCACTGAAGGAATGATGAACATTAGTTTTGCTGATAGACACAAACCAACAAAATACATACAATAATCAAGCATAGATAACCAGATTTATAATGAAAGACCATATGAGAGCAAAGGAGACAAGAAAGGATCTAAAATCAATCACAAACATGTTTTATTGCTCTGTAGATTGATACAATGCATTACAAATGGCTAGAAGGCAGGAAGCATATTACAATTTAAATAGAAGGTTTGAACTCCATGAATTCCTTTGCCAGAAGGAAAGGGGAGCCTACAAAAAAAAAGAATGTCCAACCCTTTACAATGAGTCTTGACCCTGCTTTTATAGATTCAACACAGAGGGGAGAAAGAGAGAGAAGCAGGAAAAAACAGTTCCAAGCTCAACCACTACTATTAATGCCTCCCATAAAATCTGCCCCAAATCTGTCTTGACTATATCAATTTCTTATTCGGCGCCTCAAAGGAGGAGGAAACGGTGGAGCAGATCGAATCCGATCTGGTTGTTGGGGAAAAAATAGATCCTGCATTGATGGCCCTGAAGATGTTTCTCCATTTTCTCCCACCTAACCTCCCTAAACTTGAATTTTTAGATCTCCATGGCATAGACGAGGTCAAGATCTTTCCAATGGTGTCATATTTGCAATATTTCGAGCCCTGAGTTGAAATATATGCCCCTTCAAAGTTTGTATTGGATCTCATACAAAATGGTGGGAAAACCGGTTCGAAAAATAGGCCCCCTTTTCTATATAGGACATATGGAAGGATGGCACTTGTTTGAGGGTGGCCTTTGTATTTTTCTCTTAGAATGGTGCGGGGCTGACACGTGGCTTCCTCTCACCAGCCTACTCAATTTCTATGTTTTTGGCTAAGTCCTTTTCTCGACGGGGTCATATTTCTTGACCGGGGACACACGGTAGTTTGGTGCTCATCTGAAGACCCTCTCTTTATTCAACCCTTGAGTTCGTGCTATGTTGACACTTAGCACCCTCCACTAGTTTGTCACAATACATTGACTATTCAACCCGACTTTGTCCCCTTTTTGAAATTGGACGCATGGAGGCTCCACGCTTACTTGGAAACCCGCTTAGGATTTTACCTCTAGAGGAGCGTCGGGTTGACACTTGGAAGCCTCCATGAGCTCTTAGACTTTTCAATAGCCCCTCTTACCTTTTTCAAACCCTAGGCTATGTGGAAAACGGCGCTTATTTGAATCTCCAGTTTGGATTTACCCTCGAGATGCACAGAGTCGACACATGGCTTCTTCCGTGACCACTTTTAAACTTAGCCTTTTTTAGGCCCACCCTATCCGCCTTTTGACCTCTGTTGACCATTTTCTATGTGGAGGGTTGGTGCGAGTTCGAGTCTCCACCTTGGGCTCCCATTTTGGAATTGTCTTTGAGCCAACACTTGGCCCCTTCCGCCGATTCGGAGACTTTTCAACAGTCATGCAACTTTTGGGGCTCTGGACACGTGGAAGCCTAGAACTCATTTGAGTCTGCCCCTTTGAATTTAATCTTTGGAGGTGCGCCATTTGGACACGTGGCTCTCTCTACTGCTCCTCCATACTTAGCCGATTTTTGGACTCATTCTGAACTGTTTTGAGCCCGAAGACTTTGGATCTTCGCCATTTCTTCTTTCTCTTCTTGCTCCTAGCTCTTTTGACACTGCTCCTCTTTCTCTGACCCTATTGTTCCATTTGCGAGCCTGCCTATAACCTGTTAAATAGATTTAAGACACGGATCCACTCGACATAGCCATCTCTTTTCTTTCTTCATGCATAGGTTTGTTTGGTCCTTCGTAGGTCCCGCCACTTCATCGTTGAGTCCTTCTATGACCTATTTGCAAGATTTAACCGTGTTTTCTCTGGTTCTTCCTATGCGGGGTCATGGCTGATCCAATACTTTTCCCAGGGGTGAAATATGGATAACATTTATTACTCATACACACTATCATGGAATCCATGTGGTACTCAAATGGTGTTACATCAACATTTGAAATGTATCTCATAATTAACTTAGCATGTGTTTAATGTGTATTTTTCACTTTGTGTGTTTAATTGGAGGAAATTCATATTTTGAAAATGAATTTAGACCTAAACATATGCATTGGGTATCTCAAAGTTGTAAATATGATGTGTCACCTTATGATTACGATTATTGAGTACAAGTTGTACAATAATTGATCCAAATACATCCCTTATGGTAGAATTGTTATCCAAAAAGTGTAAGGATTTTTGAAAAGACTTTTTCGAGGCATATACATAATATCTCAAGACTCTTTTTGATATGGCCTTTTCAACTTCTTATCATGTCATCAATCATGACATCTATCAACAATTTCATTGTACATTTGTCTCTCTATTAGGTCATATTAATATTTTTTATCTTAAATATTGTATAATTGGAAAGATTAGATAATTTATAGTTAGCTAGAGAAAATTATTTATAGGCCATTATTTTTTCGTATTTATTTTATAATTTTTGAATAGTTTACATGCCATTGTTTTTAATATTTGTTTTATAATTTTATGAATGAATACTTGAGATATGTTTTGGAGCATCATAAATCCAAGCTTCTTGAGCAAGTGGATGACCATTTTGGCCACCTGAAATGTCAAGGAGTTCCAAGTCACCCATAAGAGTTAGAGTTCCCCCTTAGAAGAGAAGGGAACCAAGCATTCGAGGAAGTTAGATGAAGATGCTCCCAAGTAAAATAATAATCATCCAATACAATTTCTTGTCATTTATATGTCCTGTAGTTGTGTTACCACTTATCCTTAAATAGATGGGACTTAAGAAGATGAGACCTCAATATAGAATTAGAGTCTTCTACCCCCACATTCACCACCTCCCTTATCTCAAGGTCCCCAATGAAAATAAATAATGGTGCATTTTTTTGCTTGGTTAAGAAGGAGGAGGTGTGACTATAACTCCTTACTCAAATGATGTTTCCTTATTATGGAATTTCCTAGAATGGTATGGAAAAAGTAAAAAACTTAAGAGGGGAAGAATATGATTTAATCACAAATGAATTGGATTTTTTTATTAAAATTCATTGGTAACAAATTGTGTATTCAAATTTATTAATTAAACAATCAATATTGAATCATAATATAGCTCCAAGTAATAAAATAATATAAATGATAAGATATGATTTCTTAACCGACAAGAAGGGAGTGCACTTAGCTGATATAGAGGTAAAAAGGTAAGCAAACTGGTTGTGTAGATCGGTGAAGACTTGGAAATGCTTCGTTCTAGAAATTGGAACCTGCAAGATGGAAACAGAGAGGGATTTGTGAATACTAAAACTATAGTGGACTATGGTCTAGTCCTCTATGGTATGGTTTTGAATTGATAACTACTAGGGTTATGAAAATTTTGGGCTCGGGACGTGGTCTATAAATATTCTTCATTGTCAAGGATTATGGTTCACACAAATATGACACTATTTGTAATGACCGTAAAAATTATTAAACCTTAGATACATGTAGCAAAGTTCATATAATCATTAGTTAACAAAAGGAGAAATTTGTGTTGAGGTTTGATCAGACCTTAGTGGTCAACCCATCTTGAATTGGTTTAGGTGTTATACTACATCCCCTTGAGTGGGAGAAAACCTCATGTAGTAATCCTAGTGTCAATGAAAAGGTGTGATTGTAAATCTAAGCCAACCCCCTAATTTTCCCTTGATTGTCTTGACCTAAATATAGTTGATGCAATTTTATATATATATATATATATATATATATATATATATATATATATATATATATATATATATATATATATATATATATATTGAGATGAACCCTTCGTGATTGTGTATATAGTGTTAATGTATGCAAACCTAAAGTGAATGCTTTTGTTCCTTTTGATGCTAAAAATGTGTCGCCTTGGATTGAGATTGACTGCGGCTTGGCTTGTGGAGAGGAAAGCTAGACTCTTCGACTTGGTTGATTTCTATAGACCTGATGTATATGTGTATATAGAAAATCACACACTTATTACTATTTACCATACCACAAAGTGTGTTGTTTTATATACTGAGATCTTGTGTAATAAAAGTATTCACTGATGACCATTACATAGTACATCCTCTTGTCTTGTTGGTCTTTATTGATTTTATCTTTCACGCTTATCACTCATACACCCGTTTTGGGTCAGTCATAGGGATGATTGTCTATCAGTCCTCACTCATTTATCATCACTTGTCTCTAGACACTAGTGCCCAGGATGGACACTAGCACTAAGATCTCAAGTCCATCTTGGGTGCCCATATCCTCTTTGTGTTTGATCTTATTTTTGACATTGGGTTTGAGATGTAGTGCGGTGCTCGGTCATAAGTTCACCATTGTGACATGGGTAAAATGGGTTTGTTGGAAAATCCATAGAAATTTTTATACTGGTGCTTTTGGTAGATGTTAAGCTAAATCCCACAATGTATTCGACACCTCCATGCCTGTGTAAAATGGGAGAAGTTTGCAAGACATGGGCCTCCTCATGAAGTGTGGCTGCTTTGGAAAATAAAATATTTAGAGAAGGGTATGGTTATGTTATGCATCAAATGGATTCGTAGAAATTGTGGAAATCTTTTGGATAGAAAATGCACTTAAGAGCATTGCAAGTTATCCATTGATAGGAGACTATGGAGGGAGTACCTCAACCGAACTTGGTCCCACGGAATGCGATCATTATGGTGAATGCTCAAATCATTTTGTGGAATGGGTATTGAAGCATACAAGTAAATACAAAAATGGTGGAACAATGGATGCATGTAAACTGCTTGATGAAATGCCTATTTGAGATGTAGAACCAAATCCCACAAATTTGACCGGTTTCATTCCTACATGCATGGTCTCCTTACCTACATATTTTATAATTTTCGTATAATTTGATTCTTCATTTGAAATATAATAAAAATATCAAACCATTGGATGATTTAACTATTGGATATTCTAACCAAACTTTTAGTGTAAAACAATAAAACCCCACATCATGATTTACATAATTGATTTATGCTTGACCATCAATTATGCTTGCTACCTCAACCTTATGAATTTTTAGACCCAAGGTATCAAAATTTGGTGCTCATGTCTGTTGGTATTGGTGAGAGCTAGATGAGTCATCTACTAAAACAATCATTTCTGTCTACCTTGCAAAGTTGGAAAAATTTAATTTCCAGAGACATGCAAAATAGCATTATGAGCCCCATAAAAGAGATGTCAAGCATTGTATGTGTTCCTTATTATGAGGAGAGTCACATCAAGCTTTATATTGACCCCAATCGACCATTTTTACTCTCTTCGCCACTCCTCTAGAGCCTGTTACCCCTTTTTGCACTTTTAGGAAACTGCTAAAATTGAAAAGTGGGGTTTCGTTTCGGCTTGCCATTTGGACCCTGAACAACAAAATGTTTTTCCATCTTCGCAAACCTCAAGTGTTTTTACTAGACAATTTCTTGGAACCTTCAATTTGGGGAAAAACACATTCTTGGCTAGTTTGGAAAGGGGTTTTGTAGGCCTCTAATTGTTGTTGACTAAGTCAAATTAGACATATTATGACTAGTGGCTCCGAAAACCTAGCCGCCAATTGAAAACCATTCACCATTTTTAATTCCACCATTCGTGTGATTCTGGTATATAGGAGGACACATAGGAATTTACCTATTGTGCATCACCCAACAGAAGGCATCTTTTGAACGTGGTTTCTTAGCCTCTAAGCCTAAATTGGGTGTTTTTGCAACTAACAAGAAAATGTAAAAAGAAAGTTGTAGGACCCACCAAGTTAGCAAACCATCGTGGAAAATTATTGACACTTGTAAATAACTGTTTGAAACTCTATCTTGTGGCTTGTTGTGTGAAATTTGACTTTTGGGAAAATAGTGTTTCTCTCTCTTCCCTATCTCTTTCTCTCTCCTCCCTTAGTTAAGAAATGAAATGAATATATGCCCTAACCCTCTCTTGTTGTGTGTGTATTATTATTATGATGTAAATGGAAAAATAAAAATGATAATTATGTTAGATTTAGGTGGATGCCATGCCAACATTTTTCGACCATGCAGTGGTTGCAGGTATTGAGACTTGGAGGAGGTGAAGTGTCACTAAAAATATCATTTTTGCATGTTATTTGAAACAATGTAGTTTTAGAGGTCGAACCAACATTTTGTGATGTATTGAAATAATTATTATTAAAATTTGTAATATGTATGAGATGCTAGTTTTAGGGGTACTTTGGGAAATGTGTATTTAACCATAGGTGTCATTTTGATTCAAATTTACGTATGATAAAGAAAGGTGTTAGATCGTATGTTAAAGGAAATTGAATTTAATATCATAGAGTGCATTTGTAGCATGTAATTGATGATTAAATAATTGGTGTTGTGTTCCTTACATTGAAAATGTAATAAAGAAATCTAAACCAAAAACAATCAACCCTACTATAAAATTCGTACATAACTACCCTTCATGTGTGATTCCTTTTAGCATATAAAACTAAAACCTTAGAATGAACTTAAATCTTTACACTCGATGGCACCTTCTAGTTTAAGTAAATAAGAGCCCAAGTTTGAGTTTATCGTCATAGCATGTATGCTTAACGACAACGTCGTGAACCCGATGATTAGGAATGACATGGTCAAACATTATCTTGAGTATGTGGTTCCCTCCTAGGATTAGTAATCATGTGTAGTAAGGATAATGTGTTCTCTTAAGGTAGTACTCCTTGGGAAACCAACATTGAACATAGTATAAAACCCTCTTAGACCAACACAAATGTTGAGTAGCGAAAATCACCAAATAACCTTGGAAGTCACCTTTAGGAGTTGGGATCATAAATGAACTCGATACCCAATCTCAATTATCATTTGGGCTTTATGGTGCAATAATAAGAGGATAAGGATTCTCATTATCCTCTTCTTTTTTCCTATACATAGAAAAACTTGAAGAGTGAATGAATTTTCAGGGTGACCCACCCAGCCGTTGCAAGCCAACAAACCCGCGTAGTCATCGGTGGAGCGGGGCCTCTTCCCGTCACCGGGTCGAAGGTGCACCCGGTCCGGCCCCAAACTCGACCCGTCTCTTGTAACGCCACATTTTACACACACAAATACAACAGTAAAAATACCGGAATAATATTTTTTTGACTTACATTGTAGTATACACGACACTACAGGAGATCACTTAGGACAATGCACAACACATGATAGGTTTGCACAAACATTAACCCACATAGATAACATGAAACACATGATACACATCAATGCCACTTTTTTTTCCAAAGACAAAACACAACATAACAATTCAACTACAATATAAACCTATAGATAGGGTCATTCCACGGCATGATATTTTTGGATTACACATTTATTACAATCATGTTTCAATCTTTAACTTAAGTTCTAGAAAGGCTCATAATATGTGAATCATACATTCCTTTTCCTTTATATATAGATTTATATTATATATATATATATATATGTATGTATTTGTCTACACACACACACACACACACACATATATATATATATGTATGTATGTATGTATGTATACACAAATATGTATGTATGTATGTATGTATGTAAAGGAAATCTAGCAAAAGGAAAAGGAATGTATGATTCACATATTATGAGCCTTTCTAGAACTTAAGTTAAAGATTGAAACATGATTGTAATAAATGTGTAATCCAAAAATATCATGCCATGGGAAGACCCTATCTATAAGTTTATATAGTTGAATGCATGTTGTGCCTTGCCTTTGGAAAAAAACACATCAATGCCACTTTTTTCCAAAGACAAGGCACAACATAACGATTCAACTACAATATAAACATATAGAGAGGGTCATTCCCACAGCATGATATTTTTGGATTACACATTTATTACAATCATGTTTCAATATTTAACTTAAGTTCTAGAAAGGCTCATAATATGTGAATCATACATTCCTTTTCCTTTTGCTAGATTTCCTTTATATATATAAATCCTATTTTAAACAATATTCATGCAAGGTTTTGGGGCAATGAATATGTGTATACATATTTTGTCTTCTAAACATTGGAGTAATGTTGAAGATTCAATTTTGTAAATATTGGTTTGGCATTTTTCCTTCTGCAACAACTAAAGAATTTTTTTATTGCTTGCATGTCAAGAATTAATGTTTTGATCTATCCTGTGTATATTTTATTAATAATAATTAAAGTTATCAAATTTTTGTGATCCTTAAAATATACATCACAATTTATTCTTAATATACCATGTGTTATTATGTTTTGAAGTAAATTATATTTTAATTATGTCCACTAATTTTTTGTTGTATTAATTCAATGTTTATATTATTAAAACACATAATAATGTAAACACTTATATATCTATTTAATGCTTGTCTAAAACAATATTTATGTAAGTTCTTGGGGCAATGAATACGTGTACACATGTTTTATCTTACAAATATTTAGATTATAATTTTTAAATATTGATCTAGCATTTTTATATAAGTTCTTTGGGCAATGAACGTACATGTACACATGTTTTGTCTTATAGATCTTTGAATAACAATAGAGATTCTATTTTTATGCCGAAAGGTGTTCCTTTAGTTGGGTTGAAGCTGAGGGGGTCTCACGCATGTCAGAAGCATCGACGACAAGGATTAAGGTGTAAAGAGGACGTTGAATACGAAATGTTTGCAGCCGTTGATTTCTGGGAAACCGTATTTGCAGCTAGCTTGTCGCAGAGCCGATCGCAATGATTTTGGTAAATTAGAGGATGATTAGAAATAATGAAAACATTTTTGTTTACATTGGAGTGGGTGAAGAAGGGACACACACAAGCTTTGTGACCAGATATTAGACACGTGCCTGCAGTAGCACCCTAACAGAAAAGTGGCTTTTGAGTCATGCACGAAGACCAACATGGTCATGGTGTTCAGTGAAATCAAGACCAAGGCCATTGTCGACTACATGAACAGATCATCAACAAAATTTGTAGATAAATATGGACCAAGGCTTTCTAATGGACCAATGTTGTGAGGCGGGCTGACAAAGAGTGTGGGTGCAGCAGGGGTTGCGAGGCGGTGCATTGTGCAGGTGTCGTATGTCATTGGAGTGCCAAAGCCCATCTATGTTTGTGGACACATATGCAATGGGCACCATTTATGATAAGGAAATTCTCACCATCATCAAGGAGACATTTGATTTCAGGCCTGACATGATTGCTATCAATCTGGATTTTAAGAGGGGTGGAAATGGGAGGTTTCAGAAGACTGGTGCGTACGGTCACTTTGGAAGGGAAGACCCTGACTTCAACTGGGAAATTGTCAAGCCTCTCATGTAAACCACCTAAAGTTCTTCTTTCCCCTCTCAATTGCAATAAATGCATCTCAGTTTCAGTAGGAATATTTGCACAGAATTTTGTGTTCTCAGAGTGGCTGGCAAGTACTCTTGCTATGAGATTTCTTAAATTTGTTTTATATTCCACTCAAATGTTTTTCATCTTTTACATGTCTGAAACCATAATATATATCCATTTGATATGGAGCCTCACATATGTAATAAAATGGTTTAAGAGGAGGTTGTGCCATATAAGAGTGTTTGGGACCATAGATCGAGGTAATGAGACATTATTTGTTGTATATGGTTGTTTCTAGATAGTTTATTCATTTGTCGGTATAGTGAACAATTGTGTTGAAACCTTGGAAATGAAAATAATTTGTATACCAATTGTGTTGACAAGTCATTATGTTCTAAATTTGTAAACATATCTAACAAGAAAATGTGAACTGTATCAACATGATGCAGGATAGAGTAAGCATATATGGTGTTTTGATATCTAAATGTCATACAAATGGAGACCAAAAAGGAACAAAAATGAGGAAGAAATATTTGACATGTTTAGGAGTTATGAAACTTGAAGAAAATGAGGATAAATGTAATTAAATGTGATAGGAAGTGTAAAATTGGTTCGCTTCATCAGAGAGTTTAGTTTTTGATAGCAGGGAAATGGGTGAAAATTTGGTGGGGGTTTATTCTTGCACCGCATCTACGATTTTATTTGTTTTCTTATTGCATGGGTTTTGGTGAGATCAAACATTGGCTGGAGTGATTAGCCTTGATGTGTCCAACTCTGTTTAGATCAATAATTTAATCATTTTTTAATTTGTAAATATATCTTACAAGAAAATATGAACTCTATCAGCGACGATTTTAGATAATGTATTCAGATCTGTTATTTTCATATTTAAATGCCATACAAATCAAGACCAAAAAGGGAACAAAATCTATGAAGAAATGACATCTATGTGAGTCTATGAAGTTTGTTTTGTGGACATATTTGACTTGTTTAGGAGTTGTAGAAACCTGCACAAAGGATGCTAGATGCAACTAAATTTAGTAGGAAACGTGAAATTAGCATGCTTCATCAAGGAGATAAGTTTGGTATTTTAAGATAATAAATAAATGGGTGCAAATTTTCAATGAGGGTTTATCCTTGCACCGCACCTATGGTAGAAAAAGATAGCAATCATATTCTTAGTTTTGTGTTGATTATATTGCTCTTTATTTCTATGTTTTTTGTTTTTTTAGTATGGCCACCATCCATATAATCTCATGTCAGGGCTCCGTGAGGTTAAAAAAGATGGAGAAGACATATGAAAGAACATAATATTTATGAGGTGAGTATTTTTATGTGACACTTTTTCGTTTAATTTTTTTCATTAAATTCTTAGTGGAATGGAGTAGATGAGACTAGACCAGAAGTTAGGATATTTTGTACTTATTTCTTCCATTAGAGTTTTACCGTATTTTATAAGGAGTATTTGATTTATTACATTATATAATTTATTCCTTCCATTTTCAATTTTTGAATCACAATTTTAAGGGGTTAACCCAAGTTTATGAAGTGTAAAGGTGTATACAATTGTAGTGTGCCTTGACTTTGTGCTTGAATGGGGATTTATTATTTAGGGCTTTCCTTTTGGAATATCCAAGTTGAATCGTAGTTTTGAGGTTTTAGACTAAGTAGGAATTTTCAATGTACTAAGATCTGATCAGAGATATGGTAAGTACCATCGAATCCAGCCTAAAATATGTGGAGTAATCAAGGAAAGATAAGGCCCTACAGATTGTATCCCCAAGGAGGTTTTATCTTGTCTTGATATTGTTTTCAATTCTCAGAAGCTTCATCCATAACACCAATTTGTGCATACCTTGTAATCATTCATCCCATGTTTACATATTGCTTCTCATAACACTCTCAATAACTTCCACAAAAAAATCTCTTAGAAAAGATGGAACCAATATACATATGTCACAACAATTTATTTTTCATCAATCCTGGAGATAAACTTAGTTGTAGTTTTGCAGTGAACACACGGAGAGAGGGTCATACTTCACATTTTTATGTGATCTGAAAGGAACTCAACAAGCACATCCCCTGGCCCAACACGAGCTTAATTTGAATTTGATGGTAAATTATTTACAATGTACATTCACAACCAAACATGATTACATGCTAAAACAGAAAAAGATTGTTTTAAATCATCCTCACAAATGTTGTTTTGTGTGTATCCTACTATCCCTGAATTTCTTAACACTTGATATGTTTGAGGCATTTTGTTAAACAATTCGTAGCCTTTGGGTTTTGATGCATTTTCTTGTCAAGATCAAATTTGAATTGATATGTCGGATCAACATTAAGAATTTTGAGTCTAATTAAACTTTCTCTTGAATTGATGACTATGATAAGGGCATTCCATGCATATATTACAACCCTTGTTTGTTTTAGTCCTGTGACTATAAATCACTCTCCTATTAATCTATTTGTTTAACTAATGAAATTTTTTACTTTAAATATATTTGAAATTTTAAACTTCATTTATGTGTTGTTTTTGTAAACTACTAACTAAATAATTAATTGATTTTCCTTTTTCTTGATTGATTGGTAATATTTGATTCACTAAAATTTCTTCCAAGTCCTTTTAATAGTTATAATATTTGTATAAGAAAAATTGATAATTTTATTTATATTAACCAATGTTCCATGATAGCTTATTGATTGAAGATATTGTAGGTGAAATTAAACATAACATTGTATTAAATAAATTTTATATTAGTAAATATTGTAAAAGTGAGTATTTATATATAAGAAAGATTAGTATGAATACAAAATAATATTATATTTGTTGTTGGGTCATGTGAGGGGATCTTTTAAGTTGAGTCTCCTCTTTGTTTTAATTTAGTTCTCTTTTTGTATTTTCTTTGTTTGGGGATGGTTAGTTTTTCTTATAGTAGATTGGTTGTGCTAAGTTGTTTTTGTCATTTTTATTGTATTTATGGTTCTTGGGGGGGATTGGACTCCAATGATATCCCAATTTTGGTTCATAACTCCTATTAAAAACACTTATTCCTGATCAAATAATATATATTTTTATTATCCCGTGGAGACAAATATGTAGCCTTCACAAAACCATTTTTATTTTCTTTCCAGACCAATCATAGGATGGTTGTTATATAGTTTTTCAAATATATATTTATTTGTTTTTTACGATCAAACTTGGTTTGATTTTTCTGATTGGTTGAAAACAAATTCTAGCCATCTTTAAGTTGAGTCTCTTCTTTATTTTGTAATTTAGTTCTCTTTATTTAATTTTCTTTGGTTGGGGATGGTTGTTTCTTATAGTTGATTGGTTGTGTTAGTTGTTTTTGTCATTTTTATTGGATTTGTGTTCATGGTGGGAAACTACCTGAACTCCCAATGATGTCCCAATTTTGGTTCATAACTCCAATTAAAAAAACTTACCCCCGATCAAATAATATATATTTTTATTATCATGTCGACACAAATAATATATAGCCTTCACAAAACCATTTTTATTTTCTTGCAAGACCAATCACATGAATCCATGTGATATTTTATATGGTTATATAGTTTTTCAAATATATATATTTATTTGATTTTTTGATTCTGGGATGATGATTGGTTGAAAACAAGTTCTAGCCATCTTAGAATTTTTGGATTAACAAAAACTAGATTTTTCACATTTTTGAGTTCCTATAATTTAAACATTATACTTATCAAACCTTAGCACATATCATTGAATGCTACACATACAACACTTAATAAATTTTCAATTTGTCTTCATTATAGAACTTGTGCACGAGAGTCGTGGGCACGTGTGTTGGTGATGTCAGATGGTATTGGTGTGGGAATTCCTAACCAATAAAAATGCCTTAGACTCAAGATTTGTCTAGAACAATCATTTGAATAAGCCACTCTAAATTATATATTAAATAATACTTAGGCACAACACAATAGTGTAAGTCCTACTTGAAATATGATTTTTATTCATCATTTTCAATGGAAACAACCAAACATGATAGTTGTCCTTTTAATAGTTGCTCCTTGTCAAACCTCTAATACAATCAACCTGTCATCCTTAATATAAATGACATTGGAGGTAGGGACTAGACACTATGTGACCCTTATTTATATCAAAATTTCTAGTGTGAATCTTGATCAAATAGTTCCTCATTTTATTTAGTCAACTTTTATATTGTCAACGTATTTGGTTGGAATTTTATTATAAGTCAGGTAATCTATTATGTTTTGTCATTCTATCTCCACTAACCCTAGAGTATAAAATAGGCATGTTTTATTTACCCACTTTACTTTAGTTGTTGTTCACATGTCATTTTTCATATCTAGGATTATCTAAGCTATTACTTATCACCTAAGTTACTTTTTCCACATACCTACCCTCAAATTTTTTTTCACATACCTTTTTATTTCTTCATTAGTGTTTGGGCACTCTAGCATGCTAACACCCCATTTACTCATTCACTTGTAACTCTAAATGGTAGTAACACCAAAATATCTAACTCATATATACATCTAAAGTTGGTAATTTAGAACTTGAAAATGTTAGTATTGACTTAATCCATAGAATCATGACTTTTATGTTTTGTTATATTTATCATGTGTCTTAATTGAATGCAACTTATCAATATCATCTTACATGTATTGCACATTACACTATTTCCCAACCTCTGGAAATCATATCATACTTCCATCTCCTCGAATTCCATATTCTACCAACAATGTACATCTCTTGCCCAGGTTTCCTTTTGGAAGCTACTCATCAACATCCGCAATGTTATTCCATTGTTTAACGGCATAATGAATTAGGAGATCCAAATGATGATCAATTAGAACACAAAATTCTCCTTTGCAGGAATCAAAAAGTCATGCTCACAACTAATTTATGGGCTGATACAAGTCTTGTCAATGGTGTAATAAACTCTATTGTCGACATTATTTATGATGCTTCCTCTAGTCCACTTGACCCACCATTATGTGTTGTCGTGATTTTTGATCGATGTACTAGCCCAATCTCGAACCTAAAAAACCTTCCCATATTCCTATCCCCCTATTTCTAGAGGGAATCGCAGGCGACTACTACTCAAAATAACTTCGGCTCTAAATATCCATAAGTCTCGGGTCTTACTTTGCATAAAACCACTATTGATGTTGGCAACACCGAAAGACAAGAGCTTACCTTCATTGTTATCTCTAGAGTTCCTTATCGAATCTTTGAATTTCCCCTCCCTTTTCCTTTGAACGATATTCTAAGATGTCCAAAACTCCTATACTTGCAAAAATAGAGAGTCAACGTTGCAATCTCTTAACCTCGACGGTTGTTTGATCACCTACAAACTTTCTTTCCACTTCCTTCCACAATACCTACTAGCTTCTCCCATCCCACCTCTCCTTCCATCATCCTCTCTAACTTTCCAAGTTTCATTTCTTTTTCCATTTCTCTTTGTACTCATGTTACTTTATTTTGGGTTATGTATTCACCTTCTTATTTTAACTCTAACTTTGTCTCCTTTTCTCTTGAATTTTTGCTTCCTCCCGTCCGAAAATATTTCTTTTTAAAGGTGACAGCAAAACATGAAAACAATAGAAAAGTTCACCTCGCCACTTGACAAAATATTTGCAGAAAAAAGTGGAGTGCTTTGGCTGTTTAATGCTTTCCAATCCAACACGTCAATTCAATGCCGTGACATTAAAACTGAAATTTAAAAAGTGAGAAAAAAGTGTGGAAGAAGATTTGGTTTCACATGTGAATGGAATTAGCACAAAATGTGGCAAGACCAATTTTAGATTCATTTCACAAGTAAAAACTCAAGCAAGGGTTAAGTCTCATTTATATTAGGAAACTTAAAGGCCAAGAAGGCTACTAATACTATATGGTTTTGACTATGATTTAACATTCCTCTGCATTGACATTTATATGGAATATGCTTAGATTTTAATGGAATACACTTGGTTTTAGTGGTTTAAATATTAATTGATTGGAATGTCATGTGTCCGAATTCAATTGATTCTTAATTGGGACGATCCGACAAAAGGATCGATTCGTCCCCTATTTAATAATTATATATTTATAATGTAAATTGTCATGTCATTTCTTCTTAAATTTTATATATGTTTCGTTGGGTTGGGTCTTTATGATCATTTTCTAAAAATATTTTTAATATTATGCTTAGTATAAGTAAAAATTCATAACAAAAATTGCAATCTTCGATTATATATTACAATTTAATATATTCTTTAAACAAGTGTGAAAATCAAGTTGTTGTGGGGTCTCGCCTCCTATGACCATGGTGCATCTTTGTTTGAATATGTAACTAACTTTCATTATGTTGCCCCACCTTATAGAGTCTAATTGGGGCAGGAGAAGATAGCTTTCATGTATGATTCCTTGTATTTCTAAGCTTGGAGTAAATTTGATAAACATATGAAGGGAATTCCCCATGTTTAAATGAGGGTGATGTATACACCCCTATCGTAGGAAGGATGTAAATTTTAGTGGTGTGTACACGTCGCTTATGTGAAGCTCGTGATGAATGCCAACCATACATGTAGAATGATGTGAAGACATGATTTGGGGAGAGAGTTGTATTAACTCCATGAGGTGTGTAAAATCTACTTGTGGGGAAAGATTGTTCTTTTTAACCTAAAATTGAAGCACAATGCAAAACAATTGTAGCCACCTAATTTTGGTATGAGGCACTTGACAACATCAATTTTGGCACCCTTTGACACACTTGAACTATAAACATACACTTGAATCTTTTATCACAAATGTCCCTTCTGGTTATGTTTACATGGCCTTGGTTTCCTTTATCTATTAGTTTTACTTACTAAGGATCGCCTCCGGTTTAAACATGAACATCATAAAGCCTACACAAACATTTCCCCATTGCATATTATTGATTTCCAACCCCTATGACAATTCTATACACCCTAGATGATATTATCAACCAATATTGTCTATCTCTATTGATAATTTCCTTGTGTAGGAAATGGTCATTTTCAAACATGGTAACTTTCATTAGATCAATCCAAGCTTGGTTCATGGGTCGGATTACCTAAGAAATTAACAAAGGGTCATTTATATATACAAATGACTTTCAATGTCATTATGACCTTCTACACCTCTCACCACCTTGGAGATCATTATACAAAAGGATTATACATGTATCTCAATTCTTTCAAGAGAAATCCACATGCTAGAAGTAGTTCAAAGATGCATGGTGCCAAATTCAAAGGTTAAAAAGGGACTTTAAAAAAATTATAGCATTTTCATAGTTGAATCTCATGTAGAATATTGAGACAATTAAAGGTGCCTTGCTTTCCATTAGGACATTCGGATATATAATATAACACTCACATGCAACATGTGCATGCTGAAATTAGTTTGAGCTTAGTCTAAACATCTTAAAAATTAAACATTAACCTAATTAGATTACCATGAGATCAATAATATGGGTATCATTCTTGTGTTATTTTGATTAGTTTACTGGATAATTGACGGTACTACAAAATAAGTAGTGTGTATATGTTATTTTAATTTGTCTACCCCATAATCAACACTACTACAACATGGGTATCAAACTTTTGTGAAGTTAGGCTACACTATTGCACATGTAGATTGTCATGTTCTTGTGCATGCAACATCCATCTTACATGAATACCTCATGTGTAATCTAATATCACATGCATTGAGTCTTCACACATATCGGAGAAGGAAACATGGGTACACCCCCTCTTCTCAACATTATCTAGTATAGGGATATCAAATACATCCTTGACATTCATAGACATCCATAACAAGTCATACACTAGGATTTTAGGAGCATCAATACACTCTCATACACTATTGCAAAATCAATTTCTAAAACTATAGGAGAACTCGAATAGATGCATCTACCACATAAGCACCATACCATATCAAGGAAGGGGGTGGGCGGAGGGGAATTTATACACCTTATTATTTCTTATTAATGTACACACTCATACACTCATGTAAAATCAATTTCTAATACAAAAAGATGCATCTACCACATAAGCACCATACCTTATCAAGGAAGGGGGTGGGGGAGAGAGGAATTTATACGCCTTATTTTTCTTATTAATGGTTTGCTTTGTAGGATTCATCAACTCGTGGGGAGAGTGAATCCAACCTTAAATTTGAGTTGAGTTCAAAATGTCCAATTTTGCTAGGACCAACTATAAACATGATATATTTTTGTTATAGCCAATTCTCACTTTTTGAGTTTTTATTTTAGATCTGGATGAGAAAGTAGAAGAACAACGATGAAAACTTATGTTTGGAGCACAACCACAGTATTTTTATGAGAAACTCCTCACGTGAATGTTTTCGCTACAATTTTAAAGGATTTATATATGGATACGTACTGTTGTGAGAACCGGACTATTGAGGGCTTTATCTAAAAGTTTAACAAAGCATTGCATTGTTATCTTTTAGATCACATTTATTTACTTCTACATTGGATCAAGTCTCATTACATTTGTTTTAGCACTAGAAATCCTCGGATCGGTGATCCATTGAGCTTTTTCCATACATGTATCCGTTGCTTTCTAGTGGAAGCCGGATGCATTTTGGGATTCATATTTTTCAGCATAAAATAATGATTGTTCATGATCTTGTGAGATTTTCTCTCAATCTTGTGATTCTTTGCAAAAGTCTCATGGTTATGGTGCTTCTCTCGAGCAGATTAAATTGCAGGAGGAGAATTTTCCAGCTATGAACACAAATCGGGCATGTTCCCCAACTTGGCGATGCCACTCAACATTCAACTCAGCCCTAAAGGCAGCCACCAAACCCAAATCAAGTAAGTCTATTATTGTTTTAACACACATACCACGTTCCTTTATGTTTAATATAAATTTTTTGTACATACTTTTAATGAATTTTTGGAAGGGGAAATATTTTCCTAGGGAGTTTTTTTTTTTAAAATAGTAAAAGGGCCATTTTGTTTGTAATTGGATGCATTATCGGTGGAAACCGACATCCAATAAGTTTTTCTATTGTTAGCACCTAAAATTGTTCACTTCAATTTTAAGGGGGGCCGTGATTGAGATTGTGGGTTCGAGACGAAATTAAAATCAAAGTTATTATGAGGTGTTTTGAGCTCTTTTTATTGTGAATGCATTCGTTTGAGAAGGTTCCCATCTTGCATGGTGTTCACAAGTTTAAATCGAGAATACTTTGATATCCTTGATGGAGGAGAGAGTTCGTGGGGACATATTTGAAATGTTTATAAAGTGATTAACAATGGGCCCTTGGTGAAATTCATCCATTGATCACATTCAAATTTGAGTTTCTACATTTTTAAAGCGTCTACATCTACAAAGAAGTCACAATAAAATATTTGTTTTCCTCTCGATCCGTGTTGTGTGGTTAGAGCTTAGTAAATGGTGGTCACCTTTAGTTTTACACTTGGAAGCTTATCTCACATTCAAAAGAGAAGGAACATGGTTGGGTTTCTAATTGAAGTGGCCATGATGGATTAAGTGGAGCTAAGGCTCCATGGTTTAACACTTTTCTCAAAGCGAAAAATGGATAAGGCATGAAGATGGATTGATTGGCCATAAGGAAAATTTTGTTTGAGCCCAAGCAAAAGATAAAATGTTGAGAATACGGATTCCCTTCATGGGTTCACGTGGACCAATGATGCCCATCCCTAGGTCTCAAGGTCTCGAAAAGTTTGAAGAAAGCTAAAGGACTTAGGTTATTGGCTCTCATAGAACTTGAAGGTTTCACAATTCAAAGGAATAATTAGAACACTTGGAAGGACAAGAGGACCTTGGTCGAGGAGTTTCATGATTGGTCCACTTGGAATAATGTTGACAATCGTGGTCTCGGAGATTTAAGATCTCAATGGGAATAGGATTGGAATGCTTGAGATACCGAAATCCCAAGATCCCAAAAACATGTGGCATGAGGTCAAGCCTCAAAATTTACACTGACCACCTAAATCCTTGAAGGCAATCAAGGGTCACTCATTCGTAAGAGGTTTTGTAGAGTAGAATCAAAAGGTTACTTGAGACCCTAAGGAACCCAAAAGTTTCGTGAACCTCAAAATCATTTCATTGGTCCATGTGGACCAACCATGGGCCAAAAATCTCGGGAAGGTAGATGTAAAGGTGGAGGCATGGAAGCCCAAGGAAATTCCCAAAAGTCTAAGGTGACGTCATGACCCCATGAACATTGAAAATACATGATTGGTCCATGTGGACCAAGACAGTCACTTAGAATTCTCGAAAAGTTAAGATCAAGGTGGCGGTGACATGAGAGCCGAGAACCTAGAAAGCCCAAAATGCTATGTGACAACAAGTGATTGGTCGTAGGAGATTTTAACTAGGTTAAAATTGAAGGCCAAGCTTAGTGCAAAATATAACTTGGTGATGTCAAATCGGGAGGCTCCATTAACACGACTTAGATTTGGTTTTTTTATCATAACTTTTCACTGGGAGCTCCAAATGACTTATGATTGGTGTCATTCGAAAGGTCTTGGTAAATATTTGCATTAACATGAGTTTTGGGGTAGATAGTAAAGAGATCTAATGTTTTCTTGAGAGAGTTTTTAGGATCTCCTTCACATATATTTCAATCCAATGGTGCATAAATCACTCTTTGAATCTTTTGGGTGGTCGACCCCTTCTAGAAGACACTTTCAAGTATTTTTCCCTTTATGGCCCCACCAAATTGTATTGAGAAGTTAATTAAGTTGTAGATCAAAGAATTGAGTTGTCATAATGACCCAATGGTGGAGAATGGATCTTCCACCAAGTGGTCATTTCTTGTTCATCCATTATCCTAATTTTGAAGGATACACATGTGTTGTATTCATGGATCCTCAAATTTTCTTCCATATAAGTCACGATTAGGAAAAATTTACCTTGATTATGGGAAAAGTTTGTATTACTTTCCATATTAATTTGGCAAGAATGATTCGAGCACACTTTTATCTCTACTCTCATTGATGGATGCTTTGTTTTCACTCAGCAGACCGACAAATGGATCTTGTATGACCTTTGATTACCCTTGAGAGAATATTTTGAGTACCTTTGTTTATGAAATCAATGGAATAGTTCATAAGGGTTGTAGTATATTATATATTTCATAGTAATTCTCATAATTTAGTTGTATACTTCATGGTGTAGCACATGAATAAGTGTTTTGTCAATTTTAGGTTGTGTGTAGAGAAGCGAGACATAAAATTAATTAAACACCTCAATGTTATTCATATGCCTTAAGGATGATGGCACACCACTTGAAGTGATTGACACAATGTTTTGGATCTTAACACCATGTTAGGACATTGCGTAGATCTTTATGCAAGACTAAGAAACCTCATGGCATGCATGATTACATATATGCACTTATCTTAGGCTCATGATATATACTTGTGTTCATTTTTATGGCACAAAGATACGTGTAAATCCATGAAGTCATTGTAGTCATTGGAGCTTTATTGCAAGAATTTAATTTGAATCTTAATGCATATCATTTCACATAAAGTATACATGTGTATGTGAAACCTTAAGGAATGGAAGTGTTTGAAGCCATTTGTTATTTTGAATAGGTCATGTAATTAGGAGCTCATAAGGATGAGCTACCAAGCCCATTATTGTGTTCATTGAATGATTCAAATTTCTTCAATTTGTGTTATGTTTCGATGTGTTATGAGGCATTTGGGCCTTATAGATATAATTTAATTATTTAACACATTTAATATTTTTATTGGAATGCATCAATATATTAGCTTAGAAATACAATATGGTTACGGTAAAAGGGTGATCGGAGAAATCATGGTCCAAAAATAGCCAAAATAGCACACAACAACTAAAAACAAGCCACAAATTTCAAACATGAAATAAAAAAACATGCAAGAGGTACCCACAACACTAGAGAAATACCAATAAGGAACGAGTGAAAAAACTCATATTACATTATTAATAACCAATGGATAATTTAGCACCACAACATGTGTACTAGGGAGGAGGTGTATAATCATTTGGGGTGAAGAACCCTCCACCACTAAAGAGATCCTCTTCTAATGGATAAAAAAATGATCCACCCATCAGAATATGTGAATTTTCATGTATAAAAAGCAGAACCATAATGCCCCATGCTAGCTAAGAAGGAGCCAACCACTGATAAATCTACCCCTGAGTTCAGCAAGTGTCCATTGTGAAGAACCAATTGTTTCATTTCCCTTTGGAGGTGGAAAACTTTGACCTATTCGTTGAGAGAGCGGCACAAAGAAATGACAAGAAATAAGGGAGGAGTGTTTTATTTGCAAGTGTCTCCATCTCGCATCTAGAATTCAACAATGGAATTAATCTTAAAGCATCTAGAAGTACCCGACTCATGTTACAAGGAACATCCCCTAGTGATCAAGTAATTTTTGTAAATATTTAAATTCGGTGCAACCTTCTTAGCTTGGACCTAGATATGAAAGTACACAAATTAAATAGCAATCATTTTATTATTAGTGAAAAGTTGCCAAGAAATATCTACATTTTGAAAGATATCAATACTTCTAGCTAGCTTTCCACAGTTAAAATAAAATTATACCTCTATAAAAATCTATAAAGAAGCTATGTAAGCATGAAAATTAGAGTGGTTCCCAAAAAATCTAATCTCATGTAACATGATTGAGATGAAAGCAATGAAAAGAGAGTGAATTCATGACTAAGCTGAGACTAGGAACATGGCGTGATGAAAAAGTGTTTGAAAGATTCGGGTTTGGAATAGACTAGGCACTTTGTGTTAGGAATACCAATGTGTTTAAGCCTCTCATCTAACAAAATGCGCCGACATATAAAACACCACATAAATTGATAGATTTGGGCTCGAATTTGGAGTTTCAAACCCTGTCAAGGAAAAAAATTTCATGTTCTCATGGGAGAAGAATGTAAACCCCAATGTGCATTGATCTTTTCAAGTGTAGGCAAAAATGACCCAACCGATGGTGGAGAAACCCTAAGTCATAAAGTTTATAGGTTTTTTCAATATTCCACTACCAATCAAACCACCATGCAATTGGGGGTTGTAGACCCGATTTGTGAACCATGACATTTGGCACCAAATCCTATATTTTAAGCGGGGATGAGAGATCCTTATCGTTCATGTTGAATTTATACATGAGATACTTCTAAGGAATCAAATTGTTATGTGAGACCATATCCCGAACTATGGAAATCCCTTTGTGATATAATCTTAAAACTTTGATTCCGGTACATCGGTGAGCATGATGTCATTGCCAATCACAACTAGTCACCACCATAAGTTATGATCATTGAAAGACAATTCAGTTCTAAAACCATTTCTATCCCACTTAAAGAAGGAATTGACAAGCATTAGTCTAACACTTTTATATAAATTATTGGTAAAGTGAACATGTGTACACATGTTTTGTCTTAGAGATCTTTGTACAACATTATAAAGTGTTTTTATGCAAACCTTATTCTTACTTGTCATCCGACATATCTTGTATCTTATGCACAACTATTAATGTATACATTATAAATTATATAACTACTTTTCATTGGATTTTGTCTAAATTTAAAATATATTCTCCTCGTATACTATCACAAATATTGGACCCCTCTCCAAAATTTGAATATTTTTACAAAAAGTGACAGCAAAACATGAAAACAATTCACTTGTACGAAAATATTTCTTTTTAAAGGTGACAGCAAAACATGAAAACAATAGAAAAGTTCACCTCGCCACTCGACAAAATATTTGCGGAAAAAGTGGAGTGCTTTGGCTGTTTAATGCTTTCCAATCCAACACGGCTCTCAATGTCAATTCAATGCCGTGACATTAAAACTGAAATTTAAAAAGTGAGAAAAAAGTGTGGAAGAAGAAAAGGATTCACATGTGAACGGAATTAGCACAAAATGTGGCAAGATCAATTTTTAGATTCATTTCACAAGTAAAAACTCAAGCAAGGGTTAAGTCTCATTTATATTAGGAAACTTAAAAGGCCAAGAAGGCTACTAATATTATATGGTTTTGACTATGATTTAACATTCCTTTCCATTGACATTTATATGGAATATGCTTTGATTTTAATGGAATACACTTGGTTTTAGTGGATTAAATATTAATTGATTGGAATGTTGTGTGTCTGAATTCAAGTGATTCTTGATTGGGACGATTCGACAAAAGGATCGATTTGTCCCTATTTAATAATTATATATTTATAATGTAAATTGTCATGTCATTTCTTCTTAAATTTTATATATGTTTCATTGGGTTGGGTCTTTATAATCATTTTCTAAAAATATTTTTAATATTATGCTTAGTATAAGTAAAAATTCATAACAAAAATTGCAATCTTCGATTATATATTACAATTTAATATATTCTTTAAACAAGTGTGAAAATCAAGTTATTGTGGGGTCTCGCCTCTTATGACCATGGTGCATCTTTGTTTGAATATGTAACTAACTTTCATTATGTTGCCCCACCTTATAGAGTCTAATTGGCACGAGAAGATAGCTTTCATGTATGATTCCTTGTATTTCTAAGCTTGGAGTAAATTTGATAAACATATGAAGGGGATTCCCCATGTTTAAATGAGGGTGATGTATACACCCCTATCAGAAGGATGTAAATTTTAGTGGTGTGTACACGTCGCTTATGTGAAGCTCGTGATGAATGCCAACCATACATGTAGAATGATGTGAAGACATGATTTGGGGAGAGAGTTGTATTAACTCCACGTGGTGTGTAAAATCTACTTATGGGGAAAGATTGTTCTTTTTAACCTAAAATTGAAGCACAATGCAAAACAATTGTAGCCACCTAATTTTGGTATGAGGCACTTGACAACATCAATTTTGGCACCCTTTGACACACTTGAACTATAAACATACACTTGAATCTTTTATCACAAATGTCCCCTTACGGTTATGTTTACATGGCCTTGGTTTCCTTT
This sequence comes from Taxus wallichiana var. yunnanensis, assembly GCA_018340775.1. Lineage (NCBI taxonomy): Eukaryota > Viridiplantae > Streptophyta > Pinopsida > Cupressales > Taxaceae > Taxus > Taxus wallichiana. The sequence goes on along the minus strand of CM031243.1, from coordinate 692,465,983 downwards.
ATCTATTAGTTTTACTTACTAAGGATCGCCTCTGGTTTAAACATGAACATCATAAAGCCTACACAAACATTTCCCCATTGCATATTATTGATTTCCAACCCACGTGACAATTCTAACCACCCTAGATGATATTATCAACCAATATTGTCTATCTCTGTTGATAATTTCCTTGTGTAAGAAATGGTCATTTTCAAACATGGTAATTTTCATTAGATCAATCCAAGCTTGGTTCACGGGTCGGATTACCTAAGAAATTAACAAAGGTTCTTTTATATATACAAATGACTTTCAATGTCATTATGACCTTCTACACCTCTCACGACCTTGGAGATCATTATACAAAAGGATTATACATGTATCTCAATTCTTTCAAGAGAAATCCACATGCTAGAAGTAGTTCAAAGATGCATGGTGCCAAGTTCAAAGGTTAAAAGGGACTTTAAAAAAATCATAGCATTTTCATAGTTGAATCTCATGTAGAATATTGGGACAATTAAATGTGCCTTGCTTTCCATTAGGACATTTAGATATATAATATAACACTCACATGCAACATGTGCATGTTGAAATTAGTTTGAGCTTAGTCTAAACATCTTAACAATCAAACATTAACCTAATTAGATTACCATGAGATCAACAATATGGGTATCATTATTGTGTTATTTTGATTAGTTTACGGATAATTGATGGTACTACAAAATAAGTAGTGTGTATATGTTATTTTGATTGGTCTACACCGTAATCAACACCTGCTACAACATTGGTATCAAACTTTTGTGAAGTTAGGCTACACTATTGCACATGTAGATTGCCATGTTCTTGTGCATGCAACATCCATCTTACATGAATACCTCATGTGTAATCTAATATCACATGCATTGAATCTTCACACATATCCGGAGAAGGAAACATGGGTACACCCCCTCTTCTCAACATTATCTAGTATAGGGATATCAAATACATCCCTTGACATTCATAGACATCCATAACAAGTCATACACTAGGATTTTAGGAGAATCAATACACTCTCATACACTCCTACAAAATCAATTTCTAAAACTATAGGAGAACTCGAAAGATGTATCTACCACATAAGCACCATACCATATCAAGGAAGGGGGAGTGGGGGAGGGAAATTTATACACCTTATTATTTCTTATTAATGTACACGCTCATACACTCGTGCAAAATCAATTTCTAATACAAAAGATGCATCTACCACATAAGCACCATACCTTATCAAGAAAGGTGGGGTGGGGAGAGGGAAATTTATACACCTAATTTTTTTCTTATTAATGGTTTGCTTTTTGCAAGATTCATCAACTCATGGGGAGAGTGAGTGAATCTAACCTTAATTTGAGTTGAGTTCAAAATGTCCAATTTTGCTAGGAGCAACTATAAACATGATATATTTTTGTTATAGCCAATTCTCAAACTTTTGGGTTTTTTTATTTCAGATTTACATGAGGAAGTAGAAGAACAACGATGAAAACTTATCTTTGGAGCACAACCATAGTATTTTTATGAGAAACTCCTCATTTGAAGGTTTTCACTATAGTTTTAGAGGATTTATTTATGGATACGCATGTTGTGAGAACCGAACTATTGAGGGCTTTATCTAAAAGTTTAATAAAGCATTGCATTGTTATCTTTTAGATCAAGTTTATTTACTTCTACATTGGATCAAGTCTCATTACATTTTTTTAGCACTAGAAATCCTCAAATCGGTGATCCATTCAGTTTTTCCTAGCTCATCACAAGATCTTTCCATACATGTATCCATTTCTTTGTATTGGAAGCCGATGCATTTTGGGATTCATATTTTTCAAAGCATAAAATAATGATTGTTCATGATCTTGTGAGCTTTTCTCTCAATCTTGTGATTCTTTGCAAAAGTCTCATGGTTATGGTGCTTCTCTCGAGCAGATAAAATTGCGCAGGAGGAGAATTTTCCAGCTATGAACACAAATCGGGCATATTCCCAACTCGGCGATGCCACTCGACATTCAACTCACCCTAAAGGTGGCCACCAAACCCAAATCAATTTAGTCTATTATTTTTTTAACAAACATACCACGTTCCTTCATGTTTAATTTAAATTTTGTGTACATACTTTTAATGAATTTTTTGGAAGGGGAAATATTTTCCTAGGGTGTTTTTTTTTAAATATTGTAAAAGGGCCATTATCGTTTGTAATTAGATGCATTATCGGTGGAAACCAACATCCAATAAGTTTTTCTATTGTTAAGCACCTAAAATTGTTCACTTCAATTTTAAGGGGCTTGTGATTGAGATTGTGGGTTCAAGACGAAATTAAAATCAAAGTTATTACGAGGTATTTTGAGCTTTTTTTATTGTGAATGAATTTGTTTGAGAAGGTTCCCACCTAAAGCATGGTGTTCACAAGATTTGTTGAGAATACTTTGATATCCTTAATGGAGGAGAGAGTTCATTGGGGACATATTTGAAATGTTTATAAAGTGATTAACAATGGGCCCTTGGTGAAATTCATCCATTGATCACATTCAAATTCAAGTTTCTACATTTTTAAAGGTCTACATCTACAAAGAAGTCACAATAAAAGATTTGTTTTCCTCGATCCGTGTTGTGTGTTTGAGCTTAGTAAATGGTGGTCACCTTTAGTTTTACACTTGGAAGTTTATCTCACATTCAAAAAGAGAAGGAACATGGTCGGGTTTCTAATCGAAGTGGCCATGATGGTTAAGTGGAGCTAAGGCTCCATGGTTTAACACTTTTTCTCGAACGAAAAATGGATAAGGCATGAAGATGGGTTGATTGGCCATAAGGAAAATTTGGTTTGAGCCCAAGCGAGAAGATAAAATGTTGAGAATACGGATTCCCTTCATGGGTTCACGTGGACCAATGATGCCCATCCCTAGGTCTCAAGGTCTCAGAAAAGTTTGAAGAAAGCTAAAGGAATTAGGTTATTGCCTCTCATAGAACTTGAAGGTTTCACAATTCGAAGGAATAATCGAACACTAGAAGGACAAGATGACCTTGGTGACGGAGTGTTGTGATTGGTCCACTTCGAATAATGCTGAAAATTTGTGGTCTCAGAGATTTAAGATCTCAACGGGAATAGGGTTGGAATGCTTGAGATACCAAAATCTCAAGATCCCAAAAACACGTGGCATGAGGTTAGGCCTTAAAATTTACATAGCCACCTAAATCCTTGAAGGCAATCAAGGGTCACTCAATCCTCGGAGGTTTTGTAGAGTAGAATCAAAAGGTGACTTGAGACCTTGAGGAACCCAAAAGTTCCGTGAACCTCAAAATTATTTGATTGGTCCACGTGGACCAACCATGGGCCAAAAAATCCTTGGGAAGGTAGATGTAAAGGTGGAGGCATGGAAGCCCAAGGAAATTCCCAAAAATCTAAGGTGACGTCGTGACCTATGAACATTGAAAATACATAATTGGTCCATGTGGACCAAGACAGTCACTTGGAATTCTCGAAAATTTAAGATCAAGGTAAGAAAGTGACATGAGAGCCCAAGAACCTAGAAATCCCAAAATGCTACGTGACAACGGGTGATTTGTCGCATGAGATTTTAACTAGGTTAAAATTCAAGGCCAAGCTTAGTGCAAAATACAACTTGGTGATGTCAAATTGGGAGGCTCCATTAACACGACTTAGATTTGGTTTTTTTATCATAACTTTTCACCGAGAGCTCCAAATGACTTATGATTGGTGTCATTAGAAAGGCCTTGGTAAATATTTGCATTGACATGAATTTTGGGGTAGATAGTAAAGAGATTCTAATGTTTTCGAGAGAGTTTTTAGGATCTCCTTCACATATATTTCAGTCCAATGGTGCATAAATCACTCTTTGAATCTTTTGGGTGGTCCTAACCCCTCTAAGATGCTTTCAAGATATTTGTCCCTTCATGGTCCCACCAAATTGTATTGAGAAGTTAATTAAGTCAGAGATCAAAGAATTGAGTTGTCATAATGACCCAAGAGTGGAGAATGGATCTTCCACCAAGTGGTTGTTTCTGTTCACCCATTATCCTAATTTTCAAGGATACACATGTGTTGTATTCATGGATCCCCATTTTTGCTTCCATATAAGTCACGATTAGGCCAAATTTACCTTGATTATGGGAAAATTTTGTATTACTTTCCATATTAATTTGGCAAGAATGATTCGAGCACACTTTTATCTCTACTCTCATTGGTGGATGATTTGTTTTCACTCGGTCTTGACAAATGGATCTTGTATGACCTTTGATTACCGTTGAGAGAATATTTTGATTACCTTTGTTTATGAAATCAATGGAATAGTTCGAAGGGTTGTAGTATATTCTATATTTCAAAGTAATTCTCCTGTGTACTTCATGGTGTAGCACATGAATACGTGTTTTGGCAATTTGTAGGTTGTGCATATAGAAGCCGGATATAAAATTAATTAAAGCACCCCAATGTTATTCATATGCCTTAAGGATGATGACACAACGGTTGAAGTGATCGCACAATGTTTTGGATCTTAACACCATGTTAGGACATTGCGTAGATCTTTATGCAAGACTAAGAAACCTCATGGCATGCATGATTACATATATGCACATATTTTAGGCTCATGATATAAAGACTGTGTTCATTTTTATGGCGCAAAGATACTTGTAAATCCGCGAGGTCATTTGTAGTCTTTGGAGCTTTATTGCAATAATTTAATTTGAATCTTAATGCATATCATTTCGTATAAAAGTGTACATGTGTATGTGAAATCTTAAGGAATGGAAGTGTTTGAAGCCATTTGTTATTTTGAATAGGTCATGTAATTAGGAGCTCATAAGGATGAGCTACCAAGCCCATTATTGTGTTCATTGAGATGATTCAAATTTCTTCAATTTGTGTTATGTTTCGATGTGTTATGAGGCATTTGGGCCTTATAGATATAATTTAATTATTTAACACATTTAATATTTTTATTGGAATGCATCAATATATTAGCTTAGAAATACAATATGGTTACAATAAAAGGGTGATCAGAGAAATCATGGTCCAAAAATAGCCAAAATAGCACACAACAACTAAAAACAAGCCACAAATTTCAAACATGAAATAAAATAAACATGCCAGGAGGTACCCACAACACTAGAGAAATACCAACAAGGAACAATGAAAAAACTCATATTACATTATTAAGAACCAATGGATAATTTAGCACCCACAACATGTGTACTAGGAGGAGGTGTATAATCGTTTGGGGTGAAGAACCCTCCACCACTAAAGAGATCCTCTTCTAATGGATAAAAAAATGATCCACCCATCAAGAATATGTGAATTTTCATGTATAAAAAACAGAACCATAATGCCCCATGCTAGCGGTGGCAGGAGCCAACCACGATAAATCTATCCCGAGTTCTTTAGTGTCCATTGTGAAGAACCAATTGTTTCATTTCCCTTTGGAGGTGGAAAACTTTGACCTATTTTTGAGAGAGCGGCACAAAGAAATGACAAGAAATAAGGGAGGAGTGTTTTATTTGCAAGTGTCTCCATCTGCATCTAGAATTCAACAATGGAATTAATCTTAAAGCATCTAGAAGTACGACTCATGTTACAAGGAACATCCCCTAGTGATCAAGTAATTTTTGTAAATATTTAAATTCCGGTCTGCAACCTTCTTAGCTTGGGCCTAGATATGAAAGTACACAAATTAAATAGCAACCATTTTATTATTAGTGAAAATTTGCCAAGAAATATCTACATTTTGAAAGATATCAATACTTCTAGCTTTCCATAGTTAAAATAAAATTATACCTCTATAAAATATCTATAAAGAAGCTATGTAAGCATGAAAATTAGAGTGGTTCCCAAAAATCTAATCTCTATGTAACATGATTGAGATGAAAGCAATGAAAAGAGAGTGAATCCATGACTAAGCGGACTACTAGAACATGGCATGACTGAAAAAAGTGTTTGAAAGATTCAGGTTTGGAATAGACTAGGCACTTTGTGTTAGGAATACCAATGTGTTTAAGCCTCTCATTTAAAAAAATTCCATGACATATAAAACACCACATAAATTGATAGATTTGGGCTCAAGTTTGGAGTTTCAAACCCCGTCAAGGCAAAAATCCATGTTCTCATGGGAGAAGAATGTAAACCCCAATGTGTATTGATCTTTCCAAGTCCAGGAAAAAAATGACCCAACCGATGGTGGAGAAACCCTAAGTCATAAAGTTTATAGGTTTTTCAATATTCCACTACCAATCAAACCACCATGCAATTGGGGTTGAGACCCGATTTGTGAACCATGACATTTGGCACCAAATCCTATATTTTAAGCAGGATGAGAGATCCTTATCGTTCATGTTGAATTTATACATGAGATACTTCTAAGGAATCAAATTGTTATGTGAGACCATATCCCGAACTATGGAAATCCCTTTGTGATATAATCTTAAAACTTTGATTCCGAGGCACATCAATGAGCATGATGTCATTGCCAATCACAACTAGTGACCACCATAAGTTATGATCATTGAAAGAAAATTCAGTTCTAAAACTATTTCTATCCCACTTAAGGAAGGAATTGACAAGCACAAAAGACTCCATATAATCCCGACATTGAATGTGCCTTTGATCTTGACATGTGCTAAAGTAATGATTAAGATATGCGACTCGATGTTTTTTCAACATTTATTATCATAAGGTGGACCGAAAGCAATGTAATTCCCGAGTAAAAATTTCCACATCTCTTTCCCTTCAATGGACTTGACCACTCACTTGCCACATCATAAGGCAATAGTTGTCTATAGATGTTAATTATTACCATAACACCTTTTTCCTAGGGAAAACATCAGACATCCCAAGTAACTCTATGAAAACATATGGCTTGCTTAGCATTGGACCAAATAAAGTCTATAAGAAGTTTGGGTAACTTGATAAAATACGCCTCAAAAGGGCATCAATATGAAGAGTAATAAACATGAGTAAAGAAGAAGAATTTTAGTGCAAACCCGAAATTTGCAAGCTAAAGAGAATGGTTTGGAGACCCAATATGATTTTTCCCATTGGGTTGAGCATATACTACCATCAAGTTAGAGGAGGTACTATCAAACGTAAATATAATTCCTAGAAATTTAAATTGCTCTATATTTGTGATCCACTTCTAGGGAACTTTTGTAACCAATATGGTATGAACCATAAACTCTATCTATAACTCAACATTTTGGACCAATATTAGAACCCAAATGTTTAAAAGAAGATCGGTCAACTCATAGTTTTGGAAATATTTTGTTCACTTTTCTCTAGAGCAAGAAAAGAGTCATCGGTGTAAATGTCCATTGATAAGTTGGGTAGATTTATATGGGAGATAAATTCCTTGAATGTGCCCCTATTTAGTTTTTTAAACAAAAATATATCCAAAATATTATGTAGCTAGAAAAAATAGAGTGGGATTAAGAGGACAACCCTACCAAATGGATCTAAAGAGCCCAAATTCCATCTATCGCTTGAAGAGGTGACTTTTGACTTGTCCTATTGTGGTGGTCCTTCGGATGGCTTAGAATGGGCCGAAGGGGCAATCACATATGCGGTGGTAAGGGGCTTGACATCTGAAACAAGTGTTTGACAAGTTAAAGAAGGTAATCTTTTGGGAAAATGAGTACAACCCATTTGGATGTCAATATGTTCCTTTAAGTCCTTCTGCAAGGTCAACCTCAACAAAAATCCTTTTTTAGGAGAGCAGAATAGAAGCGGCTAGTTTCTTGCCAAATAACCCACCAATGAACTTGACAATTTTAGGTATAAATGACCAAACATGAACCGAGAGCCTTGACAACTCGACCCAAACAAGGATTTTGAGGGAGACTTGGTTTGAGACCTTAAAGTCGATGCCCAAACAGAGAGAATAAGGAGTGTGCTTTGCAAGAACCAACAACCCGATTTAAGAAGCAATACTTGGACTTGTGAGGGCTCTTTTAAGGAAAACACGGAAAAAAACCCTTAATAAGATCCCTCATTCCCGAGACAAAGATGCCCTTAGATTCCTAATGATACTTTATCTAGGCTTACATGAAGCTATCAGAGAAAATACGACCAACGAAATAAGCAATAAGATAATTATTTTATTTCCATGTGATAATTGATTTAACAACATGAGAATCCAAGATAATTTATACCCAAAATCGACGAAAATAAATATTTTAGGAATATTCCGCCTCATATACTATCACATGTATTAGACCCCTTCCTCGTATAGATAGGTAACATGTCTAAATATCTTTCTTAAAGGTCACGGCATAACCAGAAACTTCTGGGAAGATTTTTTTCCCAAAGGTGACGGCAAAAGAAAAGAAAGAGTAACCGTGTACACGTAGGATTATTCATGTGCTTAGACCACTACTTGACAAAATATGTGGGTTTCCAATCCAACACGGCTATCAATGCCAATTATTGCCGTGACATTAAAAAGTAAATTTAAAAGTGAGGAAAAATCTACCAAAACCTAAAAGTGTGGAAGACGATAAGGTTTCAATGTGAATGCAATAAGAAGCATTAGCTTAGCATAAAATGTGGCAAAGTTAATTTTACATTCATTTCACCAAGTCATGTCTTCTCAGTCTCAGTCTCATTCGTAATAGGAACTAAAACCATGAGTATTTCATATGGTTTGAACTATGATTACACATTCTTGGAATATAACACTATGGAGGTTGGCTCATTTGGTCTCAATCATTGTATTCGATGGTCGAAGTTATTGGTTCAACTCCCAATTTATTCGTGGGGGTGGTGAGTGGTCCACTTTAGTCCTTACAGAGGTTATAGGAAGGCTCATCATATGTTAGAGTTTTGTAGCTTCGGTCGTTAGGTTAAACATCGATTCCTCCGAGTTAACAAAAATATATTTATATTGAATATGTATGGTTTTAATGGAATTTACATGGTCTTAATGGTTTAAATATTAATTGGAAGGAATGTCTTCTCATAAGAGTACACGGCATTTTCCATATAAATTTAGTAATTCTACGATTATAATATAAATTTTCATGTCATTCTTTCTTGGATTTTATATATGTTTCAATGGGCAAGGGCATTATGATATGCTTTCTAAAAACGACCCTAAATTATGTTTAGTATAAGCAAGAATCCATAACAAAAATTGTAATCTTTGACTATACAATATTACAATCTAATATCTTTTAAAACAAGTACAAAAATCAAGTTGTTATGAGGTCTCACCTTTTATGACCATAGTGTATCTTTCTATGAAAGCCTAGCTAGTTTTTATCATGTTGCACCACCTTATAGAGGTTCGACTAGGATGTGAGGATAACTTTCATGTATGATTCCTCATATTTCTAAGCTTGGAATAAAATTCAATAAACATATGAAGGGGAGTCCTCATGTTTAAAGAAGGGTGATGTATACACCCCTATTAGAAGGATCTAAAATTTAGTGGTGTGTACACGCGACTATGTGAAGCTCGTGATGAATGCCAACCATACACATGTAATGATGTGAAGACGTGATTTGGGGAGAGAGTCAGTATCAATTCCATGTGGTGTGTATATCCACTTGTGGGGGAATGATTGTTCTTTTAACCCAAAATTTTATGTACAACACACAAAAGTCAGAGCCACCTAATTTAGGTTTGAGGCATACGGCAACATCAAGTTCAACACCCTTTGACACACTTTAACTATTAACATACATTTGAATCTTTTATCACAAATTTTCCCTTATAATTATGCTTACATCACCTTGGTCACCTTTATCTATCAGTTTTACTTACTTAGGATCACATTCGGTCTAAGTGTGAACATCATAATACCTATATATACATTTATCCATTACATATTATTGATTTCCAACCCCATGGAAGTTCTAACCACCCTAGACAATATCATTCACAAATATTGTCTTCCTTTATAATATTGTCCTTGTGTGAGCAATGGTCATTTTCAAATATGGGAACTTTCATTATATTGAACTAAGTTTGGTTCATGGGTCGATTTCCTAAGAAATTAACAAAGAGTCACCTATATATGCAAATGGATGTCAAGGTCAATATGACCTTCTATACCTCCCACCACCGTGGAGATCGTTATAGAAAAGGGTAACAAACATCTCAAATCTCCCAAGAACAATCCACATGTTAAATATAAAGTACAAAGGGTTCAAATATGCACAATGCCAAGTTCAAAGGCTAAAAAGGTTCATTTTTTAAAAGTCCATATCAATTTCATAGTTGAATCTCATATAGGATATAAAAACAAATATGTGTGCCTTGCTTCCCCTTTGAGCATTTGGATACATTATGAAACACTCACACGCAACATATACATGTTGAAGTTAGTATAAGCCTAGTCTAGACATCATCGTTATCAAGTATTACCTGTTTAGATTACACTAAGATCAATAACATGGGTATCACTCTTGTGTTATTCTCGATTAGTCTACCTAAAATCTAGGCTTGAAAATAATAATAATCAGGATCATGCTATTTTGATTGGTCTACACCATAATCAACATTTCTACATTGATATAATTTTTTTGTAAAGTTAGAATATACTATTTCAAATAGATTTCCATGTTCTTGAGCATACAACATCTATTTGACATAAATACTACATCTGCAATATAATTTCACATGTAGTAAGTCTTCACACATCTCTTCATCTTGAGAAGGTAACATCAAGTATACCCCCTTCTTCTCAACATTAGAGTATAGATATATTAAATGCATCTCTTGAAATTTGCATGCATCTATAACAAGCCATACACCATTCTTTTAGGAGCATCAATACACTCTCAAGCGTATCCAAACTCAATTTCTACAACTATAGGAGAATTCAAGAAGGTGCACCTATAGTACAAATAATGTGCCATACCAAGGAAAATGGAATTTATACACCTTAATTTGTTTTTCTTATTAATGGTTTCTTTTGAGGGACTCATTAAAACACTAATATCCCTCAATTTATGTCATACGAAGTACATTTGAGCTTGAGGTGGGTAACTTGTAGTATATTGTGAGAGATCATCGGTATTTCCTTTCTTATTTCCACCTTACATAGCCTTCTATTAAATTTATCTATTGATGCACAAGCATTTGGGTTCACAAGAAATATTATATCAACCAAAAACACATATAGTAGACATAAATAGGATTGCACATCTTCATATTTACTTTATTTGTGAAATCGATATAATAGTTCATAAGCTTTGTAGTATATTCTAGATTTCAAATCATTTCTCAAATTTTAGTTGCATACTTCATGGCATAAGAGAGGAAATGTTTTTGGCTATTTGTATATTACTTGCAAAAATTAAGACATATAATGTATTAACACAACTTAGTGTTATGCATATGCCTTAAAGATGATGACACAACAATCAAGTACTTGGTGTAATGTTTGGGATATTACCATAGTGCTAGAACATTGCATATATATTTGTGTAAGATCAAGAAATCTCATGGCATGCATAATAATATATACACACTTGTTTGAGGATCACATTATATCATTGTGTTCATATTTATGGCACAAATATACGAGTGGAGTCACGAGGTCATTTAAATTCATTAGAACTTCTTTCAAGGTATTCAATTTGAATTCATGTCCATAGACTTTTATGCATAGGTGTGCATGTGTGCACAAAATATTAAGGAATGTGAGTGTTTGAATCCATTTGTTAGTTTTCATAAGACATGTTATTAGAAGGTGATGATAAATATGTGCTACAAACCCACTATTGTGTTCATTAAGATGACACAAATTTCTTTGAGTTGTGTTATGCTTGTGATGTGTTATAAGGCATTTGGGCCTTATCTAGATTTTACTTATTCTAACACATTTAATATTTTTGGCATGGATCGAAATATTCATTTAATGTCATATGGGTTAGATCTAGCTAAAAGAAATGTTTTAATCATGTGGTATTCAATTATATAATAACTTTCCCTTATGCTTGAGTGCGATTAGTTCTTATGGAGTTTAGAAGTCATATGTCTACTGATTCTAAGAAACTAGTCCTGGTCAATTTGAGTAAGGTTCTTGTAATGCGTCTCATTTAAGATTGCCAAGATTTAATCTATTTGTAATCAATTAATGTTTGTGTAAGTGTTTTTCCTTAATTTAAATCAATATTATGTTGTGTATTTTAGTTTTCTTATGTCCGTAAAGATACAAGTCATTAAGTGTTGCATTGATTCAAAAATTCATGGTCCAAGGTTGTTCTTACTTGGATTACCTAATCACAAAAACACCATTTGGTATCAAAACAAGGTTATTATTGCATGTGAGTCACAAATTATATATTTACCACATTTTTAAATGTGGGTTATAAGAAGTGAAGCCATCTTCTAGTGATGTATTTTTGGGTAGAAGGTGTGAGGGCTATGAAGATCGCAAACTCTTGATTTAGAGGAAAGGAAATGACAAATAGAGCATACTTCACTATGAGATTGGAAAAGAGAACTCATAGTTCAAAAAATTATGAATTTTATGAGAGGAATGTAAGGCCATTTAGAGGTTATGGAAACCATGAAATGAAGAGGACTCATGATATATGATGCGAGTGATGATGAATTTGCAATTTTTTTCTAAATGTAATATAATTACTTCAATATAAATGGAAATATACCAAATATAGAATATATAACTAATCCTCTTCAAGGGGTAAACTTCACAATCTTCCAATAAGACAATAATTCACAAATGACCTATGGGAGATATTTAATCATCCATATATATAGGTGTTGTCATGCAAATGTGCAATGGGAAAATTTACAATTTTCGAGCATGACAACGATACCCATGTGTCAAATTTTTCAAGTTTTACCTTTCCAAGACACCCCAGGTCTACCCATCCTCAACACTAGCCTTACCCAGTTAGTCCAATGACCTCCCAATGGATGTTAACTCAGTCCCTAGGTGAATTAGGAAATTCAAGTCAATCCCCCTAGGTGATTTTAGGAGTTCTTGAAGAATGCTAATTTTGGATAGTGTTGGGAAGGGCTACCACTGGCCTTCCTAGGACAGGTGCAACCCCTTGGAGTGGAAAAAAGGATCCAAATCCAACATGTGGATGAATTTAAGGTCTAATAACATCATGGAATTGATTTTTGAAGATTCAGGAAATATTCGGAGGAGTTGGGGCAGATTCATCAAAAACAGGGTTCACAAGCCTAAGCAGTGCACAAGGCCAAAAGAGCTACTGAGCTTCGAGAAGTGATTTTGGGAGCTATGGATGGATTTAGGAGATAGAAAATACATAGGTGAAAAGTGAATTCAGATCTCTACAAGATGGTGAAATCATATTTTCACAACACTTTGGCACAATAGGTTTATATCTGGTTTTTCCCATGCTCAGCTAGGGAGCCAAAACAAAAATCTGATTTTTCAAGGCTTAAATGGAGGAATCAAGAGTTTATACTCCCAACCTTGGATTTAGAATGACTTTTTCAGTCAAATTCATATAAAATTCACCTTGAAACTCATCCAGGGAGCTCAAGATATCATCGTTGCAAGTTCGCTCTCAAGTTCCCATACTTAGCCAATTTTTGAAGTGGACACGTGTCAACTCCAAGAGCCTAGCACATTTTTATGTCCCTTTCATCCCTTTAGAAAAGGGAAATGGGTGACATGAAAATGTGCCCAAAATTTTTAGTGCTCTAATCACCCATTCGACCCTCCGCACCGTCGGTTTAGCCATTGCCAGGAGTTAGTTGAAACCTATCCTCACAGTGCACGAATGACCGCCAAGTGTCATGCAACCTAGCATTTTGTGAAAATTTATGTCCCTTTCGTCCCTTTATCTAAGAGTAAAAATGGGAAATGAAAATACACCCAGCCCCTTGTGGTGCCCAACTCATCAATGCGACCTTCTACAATGTAAAATTTCAGCCCCCAAGACCTAGTTGGAGCCCTTCCTCTCACCGCATGGATGATTGCCAAGTGTTGCAATTAGGCGCGATGTACAATTTTTTGTCCCTTTTATCCATTTAGAAAAGTAACATAGGGGAAAATAAACCATTCCCAACTCCATGAAGCTTTGGAAATCTAAAAATTGTAAAAAACTAACTGCTGTGCTACTTCTCCATTGTTGCCCGTGAAACTCACTGCCGAAAGAAAGTTGCAGAGAACTTGCAAACCTCCATTTTGTACCCAACCAGATCCATAAAATTACTCTCCATCGAAAAAATATGAAAATAGTAAAAAATAATGGATTAAAATGACAGAGAAATGAAGAGAAAACAAATATTTTTTGCTAGATAACCACGAATTCTTCCAATCAAAAAATCTTCATAACTTTCAAAATACAAGTCGGATTGAGATGTCATATTTTGTAGACTTCCTCATTTTTCAAGATGATCAAGATGCAACAAATAGGATTTCAAAAGGTGCCCTGAATCATTTGTTCCTCATATTTCCCATCAATCTGGCAATGGAAATGAGCTAAAAATTTGCACACGAACTCCAGATGAGAATCCTATCACAACAGAGTTGATTTCATCACGATCGGAGACAAAAACTAGACCTGTAAATTTTGATCTCCATTAATGGTTGCCATGGAAGCTTCGTGCTTGAAGCCACTACCAGGAAAAAAATTTAAATTTTATTTCCAAGCATTCTAGTGGGTGAAATCAAGATAAATTTGGAGGACGTGACCATGACGAAGAGTTGAGTCCAAAAAAATATGTTCCATTGCAAATCGAGCACCAGAAAGCCACTTTCCAAAAATAGTAAGCTTTCCTACACATGCTTGCTATCTTTGGTAAGTCTTCATCAAAAGTGACTACAACAAAGATAATGTGCATCGATGGTCAATGGTAGTCGAATGAGTGTTTGAGCATAAAACAGTCAAAATAACCACTTACTAAAAATAGTAAGTTCCCTATATGGATTCTTACTAAAAATAGTAAGTCACCCTAAGAAGTGGCCGAGGCGAAGGCAGTGTGCACATGAGTGAATGAAGAAGTTCATCTCATCGGGATGGTCAAGAAGAGGCAAAAATCACCTCTTACTAAAAATAGTAAGTATCCCATCTAGACACCTACTATTAATGGTAAATCACACTCAAAGGGAAATTTTGGCACAAAGGGACATAGAGGGATGATTACTCAGGTCAACATCATCATTCGGGATCATCCATGGGCATTTCTCATAGGGCATTCGAGATCCATCTTAGGGAACTTGACAGTGTCTCTCGACACTCACTTCATGGTTCACGTTTGGGAGTATATGTGCTAGGTGGAAGTTTCGGTCATCGAGAAACATTCATTCGGCTTAAAGATTTCGATTCTAAACTCCTATCGTTCAAAAGGGATCTTCGTGAGTCATGTTTGTGGTCATCATGATGTCATTCAACAATGTTCTTAAACACTTAACCCAAGGTGTTCGTAAGTCATCTGAAGGAGTTTCTCAGGGTGGAAAGAGTTCAGGATTCAAAGTTCATCACATCGGAGCATTCCATCAAGTCATCTGGAAGGATCAACGAAATTTTTTGGAGGTAGGTTCTTTGTCAGCATTGTTCTTCCTTCTTTTTCTACTCTCTCTCTCTCTCTTCTCTCCCCCAACTTTCTCTCTCTTCTCAATGTTTTAATTTTGTGTTGGGGTTACAATTTTTCGTATGTCTTAATGTTCCTAATGTAATAAGTCACATATATGTTATAAAAAGGGACTTAATGCTTTCCTAAGAAGGCGAAGAGTTTGAATTCATGTCAAGACATACAAAGAGTTATTGGGGATTATATGAAGAGTCTTTTCTCTTCCTATAAATTGTAAAGCCATTCCCATTTCAAAGGGTTGGTGATCAATTTTGTAAACTCAAGAGTGCATTGTACTTAGAGAGAACAAAGGAGATAGCCATTTTCTTCCATTTCCCACCCACTCTCAAATTTCTTCCATTTCCATACTATGTACAAATTTTGTTTGAGCATCAATACAAGAAGGATTTTC
The DNA here is from genome assembly GCA_018340775.1 of Taxus wallichiana var. yunnanensis. Taxonomy (NCBI): domain Eukaryota; kingdom Viridiplantae; phylum Streptophyta; class Pinopsida; order Cupressales; family Taxaceae; genus Taxus; species Taxus wallichiana. Next base: position 692,450,047 of record CM031243.1, on the reverse strand, counting down.
ATGCCTTTTTTGATGAGGAGATTTTAGAAACTTTGAGTTCTCAATCTTAACTCGTCTTGTTGCCATTTTTAGGGTTGTTTCTTCCTAATTTTAATGCATGTGATGAAACTTCTAACTGATGTATGCAAGACTTTGATTTTCTACTTGTAGCATTATTTCTCTTATCTAACATTCTCACTCCCTTTCTGCTCTCCTAGAAAATTCTTCCTTTGTAGATATCTACAAGCTTTTTCCGCAGAGTCAATGGAGTGCCCTTATTGGATCCCCGACCGTAAGGCTAACTCGACTCATGAATGCATATACGGAAGTTGCATCATTTAAGTAGAGGGACTTAGATTCCCAGAGCATTGGCAAGAAACCCACAAATTTGTCCCCCAAAAAAATTCTCACCAACAAAAGGCATGATTATGTAGGGTCATACCCCTTCACATTGATTAGTTCTTCCTAAAGTAATAACTAACTAATGCATATAAATATAAGTGATAAGTGTTCCATAAGTTGGCCCATAAATATCTCAAAATATGTTATAGGCTAAGGGTAATGACATGATCCTCCAAATCAAACCAATGTTTTCATTGACATTGAACATACTTATATGCTTTTGGAAACATTCATAAGTAAATATACATATCTCTATTTCTTCCAGATAAAAATTTTGTTTAATATCCAAACTATGCTCAAATTGTTCTACCATATCCTTAATTCCCTCACCCTAGTCCAAATATTATAAATGAAGTGTATTGTATTCCAGGAACCATCCTAATCCATTTTTGATGTTCTTCATCTATATTTGGTTCTACTTATGAATTCCCAATTTCATTTGATATCAATTAAATTAAGTAAATGTGTCCACATAAGGGTTTTATTTTTATCGAGGCATAAATTCTAAACATTAGACATCACATACTATGGAAAATAAACTATAAAGGTGGTACTAAGATTGTGTTCCCCTTGAAAAATCCTTAAGTTGGTAATTATCTTGTGTTTGACTTGAAAAGTCTTTATTATTCATTTTCTCTTGAGAAACATGCAAGTGTGAGCCATAAAAATTATTAGATATGATAATAGGATTTGAGGATGTAATGGACCTTCCTATGGCATGACCTCCATAGCCACAATATCTAAGGAAACTATACCTAGCATGTACACTATGTATCTCATTCATCTTAGACATAATGTTATTGAATATGCCATTAACATGTGTTTTCCTTACAAATTTGTCTATGAACTGACCTTGAATAGATCTCACATAGGGCTCCTCTATCCTTTTCAACCACCCACCATTTATTCCAACTATATCATTATTGTATTTGTTTTGAAATTATTGGGAATTCATCCCACATGGATTGAAATATTATTTTTATAATTGTGCATATTAAAGTATTTCATATGCACATATGATTCATGGTTACCATGCCCCATCGCGTCTTTTTCCATGTCATCTTCAATAACCATAATACAAGGTTATTCAATAACCATAGGTTGGTCACCTTGGTTATTAGATAAATTTGGATGAATGTTTGAATTCATTAGGAAATGAAAAAATTGATTGAGTCTTTGCTCAAACTCATTCAATCAATGATTTATTTTGGTTTTATCAACACGTAAATTGTGAATAATATACTCAATTCAGTTCATGTTATGATCAAATGAAGGAGACACCATGTTTAAAGTCTCACCAAGTTCTAACTTATATTTTTTTTCATCTTTGTAAGAAGTTTTCCATAGTGTGTATTAATTTTGTTTCCATCCTCTAGTTTGCAAGCCAACATGTTGAGTCCCAATAGTTCAAAATGTGTTTTTCTCCATTGACCAAAATTTGAGTTTGATGGTTTTGTAGGCATTTCAGCCATAAGGATAAAAAACAAAGAAAAGATACTTTCTAATTTTTTGTAACCTTTTCAAAAATGTAATAAAATTCAAAAAAATAAGAAATTTACGGCATGTAGACAAAATTTATGGAAAAAATAAAATAGAACTAAATTTCATAAAACATGTCAAAACAATTTGAAATTTATAGGGTAGCTTTTTATATTATTTTATAGCTTGAATAAGAATATTTACAAAACAAATCACATCTTTCTTCAAAATATTGTTGATTCTTCAAAAAATGATATTTTACCCACATTTTTTGATGTAGGAGCATCAAGGTTAAGAGAAGGAAATTTTGGCTTGAGTAGGTGCTAGAGGTCATTTAGGGTCATTAGGAATGAGTTCCAACCCATATCTCCCCTCCATTGTTTGTAAATATTTCAAATTCCATTTTCCCTCCAAAACTACCTTTTGAAAATTTGAATTTGTAAGAGGGTTTAAAGGGTGTTTTCTCATGATGTACTCCATGTGAGGTTATGAAACTTTATGGAGGGATTATTAAGGCCTAATTTGAATAAAATAAATGGTTTTTAACTCCTTATGAGTTCCCACATGTGCAAGTTGGGTCACCACCCTAGTTAGGGTGTAGTAATTTGTTGTAACTACCAAGTAAGAAAAATAATAAAGTATTCGGATGAAAGAGGGAGAGAATGAGGTAGAGGAAGTAAGAGGGGTAGGTAGGTAGGAGGAAACCCTAAGAATGCATAGGATTCTATAGTTTTTCAGAGAAAGATCATAAAATTTGTAGGTTCTCTGTTGAAAGAAGCTTTGTAAGTTTGGAAAATGATGAATAAAGAAGAAAGGTTGTGTTATATGCATTATATTGATGGTTGAGCTTGAGGGATGAATGATTTTATAGGTATATCAAGATGTTTGTGTTTATTTATTGTTTCTCATACTCGAATGATGTATGCAGGCCTGTAGAAGGCAAAAATTACATGTTCTTGAGAAATTTTACATGTTTTCTTGTATGGAAGTATACTTTCTTGCATAAGAAATCATTTGCATGGTTTGAAGAGTGAATAAGGGAGGTTTTAGAGAAGTTTAAAATCCTTGGAATGATTAAGTTTTATTGTGTTCATTAATGATTCACAAATAGACAAGTAAATTGTCCAAGACATAATCATGAAGGATGAGTTTGACGAGTTTAAGGAGTTTTGGAAGCATAGGTAGTACAAAACTAAATTGGAGTGTTGTAAGGAAAATGGAGAAAGTGTATGCTAATTTTGAGGTGATGGTTTGGAGCCTAGACCTTATTTGCAAAAATAAAATGAATTTTTTTGCTTGGTGTTCTGTTAACTTAAGCTAAGGTTTATTGAAGGTAAAAAGAGCATATCTTGAGAAATAACAATGATAATTTCATGAAACTTTAGGATCATATTTAAAGGGGTGAAAAAGAAATGCAGGAAAAATTAGGCATTTATAAGGTGTTTAAGGGGCACAAAACCCAAAAACTCAGTCAAACTGTCATGTTTTGACCTCCTTGTGGACTGTCATGAATATCTTGAGTTAGGAGCCATGTTTAAGGGTGTTATTTGTTGGAAAATGATCTAGACTAGCCATAGATAAATATTTGAAATTTTGGTGAAGATAAATGTTTGGGAAGGCCTTCAACCATACAAGAAAAGTTAGATGAAATTTTGAGTTAGGAACCTCTTTGTTGTTTTGAATTCTTATACCTAGAAAGACTATTAAATGTTTGGAACTTATGCAAGAGAAATATTGAAGGAGTTTAGGCATGTCAAAATCAAGCATGAGAAGTGTGTTGAGGGCTCAAAAGGACCTCATTACTAGTAAGGAACACAAAAACTCATAATTTAGTCCTTAGAAGTCTGTTTTGATAGTTTTTACTTATGTTGTTTAATGAAGTTTGGGAGTCTTAGACTTGAAGCCAAGAACATGTTTGAAACTAAAAATGAGATTCGAATATACCCCTGAGTATTCCTCCATAAATTTTTTTCCAAATAAAATATTTGATACCAATTGTAATGGAATTACTTCAACATAGTTGGAAATATATAATATATAACAAAGACACTTTGAGTGGTGTTGGTAGAATATTTTGCACTTGAAAATATGAGGGTTCCATAATAGTTCAGTGGGATAGATTCACTCCGTATTATGAGGGGATGAACCCTTTATTGAAAACCAAAATGAAATCCAATGGAATATATACAATATTCATAGCAATTATCTTGGAGGTTTGGTTTTTAATCCCATGTTGTAAAACTTCAAAATGGAATGAAGAGGAGAAGGAAAGGAAAGGTGAGAAAGTGGGAAAGAAATGTTGGGATAGTAATGTCAAGTGGGACACCACCCACACCCCATATTATTTAAAGTCTTTTTATTAGAATTTATTATGTCAGTCTTCCACATTTAAGAGTGAAGTGACACAATCGATTCACCCACACTATATTGATAGGGTGGTCCCTCTCGGGATTATGAGAAATGTATAAATTGGTACCGTATTGATACGAGACACTATACATTGGCATTATTTATTACATTGTAAAATTGAAAGAAATAGTTATGCAATTATCTCTGCGAGACCGAGGAGTGAAGTGGAAGTGCTGGGTAAAAGTTGTTTATGAAATTATTAATAACATGAAGTTCTTTATTTTGAGTGGGGGTTTTTCCTTCAGATTTCCCCACTATAATTTTTGTGTTCTCATATCTTTACTTTACTATTATTTGATTTTAGTTGATGTTATTACATTCTAATATGTACATCATAATCTATAATCTTTGGCATTTTTTGTGGATATATAATTTGTTAATTATACATTCCTTATAAATGCTAACATGGTATTAGAGCGGGAGATTATGCATTTGCAGGATTGATCTCGAAGCTTTTAATTTGAAGAGGTGAAGAAAATTTAAGTTTATGAACAAATTTGCGAAGCCCTAATAGTTTCGTAGTCGTCTTCAAGCTAACTAGGTTCAAATTTCCAATTCCTCCCCAAACATTTTTTTAAAATATTGGTTAAATAGCTATTTAAATCATGTTTTAGAAATTGTGTGCTTAGATATGTGTTTCTACATCTTGCTTCAGTCATTTATGGTTTAAATCTATCATCTACGAGTTTATTTTAAGCTTTTCATGCCGTTTATAGCCGTTGTAGCTATTTTTGTTTGCGAGATCCGAAAGATATCTTTAGATCCAGTTAGTTCGTAGATTCTAAGTCCATTCTCACAATAAATAGCTTTTTTTTGTAGTTCTATTTTTGTGAAGCTCAGACCATTCTTAAAGTGCTAAGTGGCTTTGTTGTGTCGTCAGTTTTTGTTTAGATCTTTTTATTTTCTCAAAGTTCTATCTTTGTGAAGCTTGTGCAATCATTAAGTGTCATCTAGCTTCACATTGTCAATATTTTAATAGATCTTTTCATTTTTGTGAAGCCCAAGCCAATCGAAAGCTCCCTCTTACTTCGTATTGCCAATTATTTTATTATTCTATTTTTCGGATCCTACGAAGTATGAACCAATAAGGGCATTCCACATTTTTTTGTGTTTTGCAGACTTGTGCTAGCTTTCCTCTATCACATACAAAATCATATCCAATAAGAAAGCCAAAAGTCACTTATTTTTTCGCATTTTCAATTTTGTGTAAGCTTTTCATCGAAACTTGTGGAATTCAAGACAATAAGAGTGCTCCAAGTATTCATATTGTAGTCTTCTATTTACTTTATTCGACACTTGCAAAATTCAAGCCAATAAGATTGCTCAAGTAGCTCCATATTTTACTCACTGTCGCATTGCATTTACTTACCTCTATCATATAAAAATTTGAGCTAATAGATTGGTTGGTCCAAGTTTCTTTGCATTTCGCAATTGTCGAGTTTTTAATCGTGGTAATAGATTAACCAATAATAATTAGCCACCTTTTTGCATTTTTAGTCTTTGTCGATTTGTGAAAAGCAAGCCATCAAGAAGGTTCCATGCATATTTAATATTGCCTCGAGTCATTTTGGTAAGAATTGTGAAATGCAAACCAATTGCATTTGGAGAGGTTTATTAGTTTTTTCGTAATTGTCATTATTCGCAAATGTGAGACTTTGTCTTTCGGGGTGTCAATCTCGCCTTATCTTAGCCACTAAGATTATGAAACTTGTCATTATATTTCGGCCCCGAAATTTATTTTAAAGTTTGGCTTATTCCCAGGACTTTAAGTCCACCCAAAGCAATCTATTTGATGTTTGGCAGAAATCCACCAAGTGTCCTCTTTTTCTTTCGTTAGATTTTAGACAAGTGGCATTGCTTGACTAAAACTTTTCTTTCACATATTGTTTGTATTTTGTCAGAGTGTGAAAAAGAGATCCAATAAATTAATGACATGTGTGTACAATTTATCCTGTCATTTAGTAATTGGTCTTGACTTATTTGTTACACTATGAAGTGCGATCTAATAGCAAAGCACCATGTGTCTATTGATTTTTGTAGTATCAATTTCTTTCTTTTGCCACGTGTTTCTTTGATTGTTTACCACGTATTTTTCTCGGGGACTTCACGTCCACCGGAAAATTTTCTTTAGAATTTTCTAGAAAAACAACACATGCCCCTCTTGATATTTTTGATATGTGCCATGTGTCATCTCCTTCTTTATTTGTCCTCTAATTTAATTTTTTGGTTAAGTGGCTCGGTTCGAGCTTGATTAGTTCACCCCGCCGAGTTGTTTTTTTAATATTGTTGAGTTGCGCGTCTTGCGTGTCAAGTTGGTTTTGTAGCTCATAATAAAATAACTTGATCTTGACTCGTAATTGCTCTCTTGAAGGGAATTTGTTCTTGTTTAGTTAAATATTTGTGTTTCATAGCTATTTTGTGTGCGTTTTTGTTAAAATTTAAAAATGGCTATTTTTGCTAGTTTTTGATGGATAAATCTTAGTTATTAAATAGAACTAATTACAATATTTGGAGATTAATGCTAAAATCCTATTTATGGATAGAAATCTATGGGATATTGTGACTATTGTGGAAAAGCGACCCATCGGGAGACAAACAACTCCTAAAAATCTTAGCTCGTTCTCTCAAAGATCGCAGGAAGCTCTGTCCATCCTATTGCAAAGCATAAAAGATGAATTTTTAGTGCATATAGGTCATATGGATTCTCTTGCTGATGCCTAGAAATAATTAGAGACTATGAATGAAGGAATTTGTTTGTCTATGATAATTAAGATAGTTTTAGAACTTGTTACAACTCCTATGAAAGGGGATGAGAAAATTTTTAATTACCTGGCTAAAATTAAGAACATTAAAGATCAATTGGATGGTTGTAATTGTGAACTATTTCAATATAAGCTTCTTTATTTAATTATTCAGATAAATATCCATGAAATATTTAGAAACTATATCTCTATTCTTAATTCTAAATATCAGAATGAGAATGATTTTCCTGATTTGGATACTTTGTCTTCTTAGTTAATTCAAGAAGAACATGTAATGGAGAATTTTGATTCAAAAGAGACTACATCTCGGGCATTCTTATCTCATAATAATAAGTCTTCTCAAAATAGGAATAAAAACATTCATGATAAGAAATTTAATATCAAATCAAGATTTAAATAAAATCCTAAGTCTAATTTTACTAAAAACAATCAGATCTTTAAAGTCAAATTTAATGGCACTTGTAACAAGTGTTGAAAATTTGGACATAAAGAGTCCGATTGCTATATTAAAACTAACAAATCATTAAGAATTCTATAAACAGTAAAATTAATAGTCATTAGAAAGATTTGAAGAAAAATCATGAAAATAATGTTGAGCAGTCTATTGCCATGGATAGTGCTCTCTCAGCTTCAAATGACAATGAATGGATCCTAGAGAGTGGTGCCTCTAGCACATGACATGTATTTCTCGGTATCCTCTCAGATGTTTTTATATGTGAGTAAAACATATATCTAGTAGATAATTCCATCATTAGATTTGTAAGTTGTGGAAATGTTAAATTGTCAAATGGAATAATTAGGAATGTCTTGTATGTTCCTAAGTTGAAAAAGAATCTTTTTTCCTGCTCTCAGCTAACTAAAGAAAGTAGTAAAGTTGTTTTATTGTAAGATAAATGGTATGTAAAGGATGAACTCAAGTAATGCTATTGCTTTTGGTATAGAGAAAAATGGTTTATATATATTTGATGGTTTTGTGTCTGAATCTTGTTTTTCTTCTTCATCTAGAAATGATCTTCAACTTTGGCATGAAAGTCTAGGACATGTAAATTTCAGAAGTTTATATGAAATTTCTTGCCTAAATCTTGTACAAGGTCTCCCTAAATTAAAATATGATCATGAAACATGTGAAAGTTGCCTATGTGGTAAGCAACATGTTGAACCATTTGACAAACATCATGATCCAAATTCTTCTCATTTATTAGAATTGATTCAGTGATGTAAGAGGTCCACTTGAAGTTCCTTCTCTCAGTGGTGCTTTATATGTTGTTTTCTTCATTGATGATTTCTCTAGGATGACCTGGTCTTATTTTATTAATAAAAAGTTTGATGTCTTGTCTAAATTTCAAGAATTTAAAGCCTTAGTTGAAAATGCTTCTAATCTAAAAATAAAAATAATTAGAACTGATAATGGAGGTGAATATATTAGCAAAAAGTTTGATGAGTTCTATGTGTCATGTGGGATTCAGAGAGAGTTGACTACTCCCTATTCTCCACAACAAAATGACATTAGAAAGGAAAAATAGGACTATTTTAGAAATGGCTAGGACTATGATTCATGCATCTAATGTGCCTAAGTTTTTATGGGCAGAATCTATGAACACTTTTGTCTATATCCTTAATAGAGTTCCTACTAAATATCTTCATCAAAACTACTCCTCATGAAGTATGGACAAAGCAAAAATTAGATATCTCTCACTTAAGAATATTTGGTAGTCCCGCTTCCATCTTCATTCCAAAAGTTAAAAGGAAGAATCCTTACCTTACCTCCTATTCTTGTATTTTTGTTAGCTATGGTTGTCAAACTAAAGGTTTAAGAGTCTATGACCCTTTCAAGCATGACATAGTATAAAACAAGAATGTTCATGTCTTAGAAAAGACATTTTGTGATGCTTCTTATGAACCCTCCTCTGTTTCTCTTGAGATAGAGTTTGATAATCCTTCTCCTAACAATATGGAAACAAAAGTTCAAGAGGATGATTATCTTGATCTAGATATGATGGATATTGAGGGGGAGTCATATCAAAATGTGTTACATCCCAAGATTCCTAAATGGGATCAAAATCTTGTTAAAGATTCTCATCTTGTTAATCTTAGAAAGGTAACTCGTAGTCAGCATTCTTATCATGCCTTGATGACCCTCTATATGAGGTAGAACCACAATATTTTGAAGAATCCTATCAAGATGATAAATGGATTTAGGCTATGAAAGATGAATATAATGCTTTGATTAAAAATAACACTTGGGAACTAGTCCCTCCTCCTTCTAAGTGAAACATTGTAGGATCTAGGTGGTTGTATAAGATTAAGTACAAGTCTGTAGGAGAAATAGATAAATTCAAGGCAAGGTTGGTAGCTTTTTCTCATGTAGTTAAGATGAGCATTGTTAGAATTCTTCTTGCTTTAGCTGCCCAATATGGTTGGGAGATTCACCAAATGGATGTTAAAAATGATTTTTAAATGGTGACTTAAAAGAATAATTCTACACGTGTCAACCTAAAGGTTTTCAAGAAATTGGTAATGAGCTATATGTATGTAAACTAAAAAGTCTTTCTTTGTACGGTCTTAAGCAAGATCCTAGAGCTTGGTATGCTAAAATTAATAGTTTCTTTCAGAACTTACTATTTTGATAAAGATTTGTTTGACAAGTTTGAAAATAATCATATTATCATTATTGTCTTGTTTATTGATGATCTTTTGATTACTAGCAGTGATAGAAATTTAATTGTTAGAATCAAAGAAAGGTTAAAACAATGTTTTGAAATGACTGATTTAGGTTTGTTAAATCATTTTCTAGGCATGGTTATATTTCAAGATCATAAATATATTGTTACATCTCAATCTCAATATGCTATGAATTTACTTAGAATATTTAACATGATTGAATGTAAGCATGTTTCCATTCCTATTGAAGTTGGTGTTAAGATAGATCTTAAACCATCTTGTACTAAATTTGATACTACTTTGTATAGACAACTAATTGGTAGTCTAATTTATTTGACTATTACTAGACTTGATATTTCTTATGCAGTAGGAGTTGTTTCAATATTTATGCAAGATCCTTATGAGGATCATTGGAAAATGGAAAAATAATTTTGAAATATATTAAAGGAACAATTAATTATGGTTTTTTATTCTTCTTCTAATGATGCACAATTATTTGGCTATTGTGATTCTGACCATGTTGGTGATGTTATAGATAGAAATTCTACTTTTGGATATGTTTTCAAGCTAGGTGTAGGTTTCATCACTTGGAGTAGCAAGAACTAACCAACAATGTGTAGATCTTCTATTGAAACATAGTATAGAAGTGTTATGGAAGCTGAAAAGAAAGTTATGTGGATGAAAATATTGTTGGATGAACTGCATATGGGCATCAAAGAAAACACTACTCTTCTATGTGACAGTTGTAGTTGTGTTTCTCTTGCAAATAATATAGTTCAACATCAAAGGACGAAACATATCTGAAGTTCATATGCACTTTATTTGAGATAAAGTCCTGAATGGTGATATTCATCTCAAGTTCTATTCGAATGAAGATCAAGTTACAAATATTTTCACAAATTTGTTATGTTTTGTGAAGTTTTGTAAGTTTCATGCCTTGTTGGGACTATCAGAGTTGCTATTGAGGGGGAGTGTGCATGATAATGCCACATCTTAACGGATGTTACAAACTTTCAATACTTCCTCCATTTTGTGATAAGTAAATGTTGACATTATGTGAATTTACTTGTAAATCCCAATGAAGCATGAGTTATGAGAATGCCTTGTTTTATTAAAGGATCCATAATTTGATATAAGTATTCATATATAAAGCACTTATCTTAAGAATTTTTGTATGGGAATATCTATATGATTTCCCTTGTTTGCATGCTAGCTTGAATCACTATTGTTGATTCATGGATCGGTAAATCCTTTTGAAAAAGGTAAAAATGGCATGTATTGTTTTGTTTTTCCCCACTTGACATTAAAGGGAAGTGTTGGGGAATTAATTTCAAGTGGGACACCACCCACACCCCATATTATTTTAAAATATATTTATTAAATTTTATTATGTTGGTCTTCCACATTTAAGAGTGAAGCGACGCAATCAATTCACCTACCCTATATTAATAGGGTAATCCCTCTCGGGATTGGCTATGAGAAACGTATATCTATTGGTACCGTATTGATACCTGAGACACTATACATTGAAATTATTTATTGCATTGTAAAATTGTAAGAAATATTTCTTCAATTATCTTTGTGAGACCGAGGAGTGAAGTGGAAGTGTTGGGTAAAAGTTGTATATGAAATTCTTAATAACATATAGTGCTTTATTCTGAGTGGGGTTTTTTCCTTTAAGTTTCCCCACTATAAATCCTAGTGTTCCCATCTCTTTACTTTACTATTATTTTCTTTTAGGTCATGTTCTTACATTCTATAATCTACACATCATAATTTATAATCTTTGGCATTATTTTGTGGATCTAAAATTTGTTAATTATACATTCCTTATAAATCCTAACAAGAAATAAATTGAAAATGAAGGGAAGGGAAATTTCACTTTTAGATAAGTAAAACTAGATCTTAAATTACTCATGTATGTTATATATTAATAAGGAACTGCTACATCATATAACATGAAAGTAAAATGCCCAAAAACTCTAATATTCAGTAGAGTATTTACTATTAAAGAAATAAAGACACAAAGTTCAATAATTTTTTTTGCATAAAATGAACTCAAAGTTTCATATTAATTATTTATTATTTATTATTGCTTATGATCCCTAGGGAGAAGGCCCTAGCCTCAAAAAATCTTCTTGCACCAGTCCATGATATATACAATCATCAATGGACACACAAGAAAAGTGAAAAGAAATTTATCGTGCATCAAATTACAAAACATATTTATATCTACATACTACCATACATAGAGTATCCTTTTTACAAAATCCCTGAGACGAGAAACCAACAGCCAAAACCCGACCCAAAACGCCCACCATACGACCAAAAAAAGAGCCATACAAATTTCAAACCTCTATACTGAAGCAAATGAATTTTCAGCTAGGATCTCCACTTATAAGTCACTCTATGGCTGAGAAGATGAGGGGGATTGGTCTACAAAACATTCAGGCATCGCCACTTTGGCCTTATCAGGGAGCCAAAGACCTTGATTCTCTACAACCACCTCTAAACCATGTGAGAGGGCTTGCAATCTACAAGCCAAAGCATGAATGTGGTACTACATACTCACTAGCCTTGCCTCTAAATCCTTCAACTCTTTATGCAGAATGAATTGGCCTGATGAGTTCGAGATAATTTTTATAGCGCTCAAACCCTAAGCCACATCAAAGAAATTTCACCTCCCCATAGATTGGCCAGGGTCAAGCATAAGCTTTCTCAGTTTATTGTATATGACCAACTCCTCTTCATACACATCTATGCTCTCTGCCACCAACCATACCTACTCTAGCTAGCCACACATTTCAACGTTCTTAATTCTTCCACACATGAAGTCAAATTGAACTATTCACCTAAAGAATCTATTGTCTAGGTCCGACAATACTTCCGACTATAACCTTACACAAAGCCATCCCCCAATGCCATTCTCCCCAAAGAAAATGTCGCCAAGAAGACCTAGGTAGAGCCATGCAAAGAAGACCCGAAATACAAATTAGCGACAAAGGAAAGAAAAAGATTCAAGGCATGTAAAATGCTCTCGCTGAGCCCTCTTAAATACAAATGCCGCTACCCAAACCAATAAATTCTACACACGCACCAATGCCCGAAATCTCTTCCTAAATATTTCACTTCATTTAGTATCACACAAAGGGGTGGGAAAATAAAGAGGGGCGTCCTTTATAATCATTAACAATCACCAACCGATGCCATTTGTGTGTCTCCTGCTAAAAGAGCTTGAATATCATTAGGGAATCCCGTCTCCCAAGAAAGGGAGGTTAAATGAAAATTATCCCATAATCTCACCCCTCTATTAGCTAAGCAATCCACCACCTTATTACCATCCTCGCAAAGTATGAGAAAAATTCACCTCGAAAAGGAGACCAGAATGGATTTGATATTCGAGCAAATGGTTTTCAATTGCCACGCTTTAGGGGACCTTCCCTGAACCATATTTAGAATAGCCAAAGAGTCTCCTTCAATCCATATTCGAAGCCAATTCCTACGCTTAGCTTCCAGTAAACCAAAGAGAAGAGCCATACCTTCCACATAATTGTTAGAAGAAACACCACAATCCATTGCCATAGCCAAAAGAGGCTGACAATTTGCATTCCTGAACACACAACCACAACCTGCATTACTCGTATTTCCTTTTGAGGCACTGTCAAAATTTAACTTAATCTAACCTTCAGGAGGAGGATACCATATAACCATCTTTTTTTCCTTTCTCCCCTTATCGGGAGATTTTGTCATTAAATTTACATTCAAGGAAAAAAATAGAGATAAATTTTGAATCTCTTCAACTTTTTTATTTCTCACAATTTTTAAGACCCTTTAGAATGGGAGAACCATCACCTTAAATATGGTTTAGGGAAAATCTACCTTATAGATTTATCTTAAGTAACTTTTGCAAATTTAATTTCTCACTTCATTGGTCATTTAAGTGTCTTTAACAAATTTTAAATTAGTGGAAAAAATTACAAAAGTGCAATGAAGAAATATAAAAGTTACTCAAAGAACAATATCAAGATGTAAGAGAAGAGGAAGAAGGATTGAGCTTCAACACTTGTATATTGAATCTTGTGATAGTAGCTAAAATATCTCTTTTACTCATAATTGTAGTATTGGAAAGGTTGATCAACTAGTTACCCATGGAATCAATCATCTCAAAAATTATACCATCAAAATTAATCATGCCCTTGGATACCTTAAAAATCAAATTGTGTATCCGAGAAAGCTCATCCAATTTTTCTTAAGCTGAATCTTTATATAGATAACAACTCTTCTTTTATCAAATTATTTTTATATCAACAATGCCTACCTCCAAAAATAAATATCTCCCCATCGATGTGATTGTTTATGAGACTTGTTGTCACCTTCCCATAAATTGTGTATTTTTATCTCATTTTTCAAAAAAATTGGGTAAGATGACTATCAGAATGTCCTTGTGAAGGTCTATGAAGGAAGATTTGTTTTTAAACAGTTAGTCATTTTTCTGAATTTTGAGTTTTTGAGACTTTTCCTTTGTTGTGCGGATATTTTGGGTTTTAATGTCCCTCGCATCCCAAATTATATCGGGCTCCCTGTTATCCCATTCCCCATTTTCTCCACATTACATTAATTTTTCCTTCATTTTCAGGTACTTCAATTTTTCAGAGAAATGACGTCCCAATGTCCCAAGGATCGCCTATGCGGTTTTTTTACGATTTGCCTAATTCTAGTGTATTGCAGACATTTCAGCCCATAACATCCTCGTGTGTCTTGAGTGCTCCCCAACCTCCATTTCCCCACAAGTCTATTTTTTCCACTTTTCATTCACTACGAGTTATTCGGATCATCACATCCTAGGTGTCCCACGTGTCCTTGGGCTAGTTGTGTGCATTTTCTCTACCTTTTCCGTTTGCCCCTTTGTCTTGGGGCGGTATAAAGTATTAATTCCCCTCGCCGACCTACTCAAATGGAATTTGTATAAATAGCCAAGGTAATCAATCATTTTTACCACACCCTTTGCATTCACTAATGTCTTCCGTTTTGTTCTCTCACTCTCTACTATTTGTAGCCATAACCAAGTCCATGTTCCAGTGTTTTCAAATTTGTAGGTGCAATAGAAGTAGTGAACTGTCGAAAGAAAAATTTAGAGAAATAAAGAAGTTCATTATTCTGTCATACAATGAAGATTAATTACAAATGACACAAGAATTTATCTTCCTTGGAGACAACCATACCAAACATAGGAGATATTGAAGCTCAACACCTCGACTTGGATGATTTTGGCTAAAACCCTACTCTCATTTCTCAACTAGTTAAGGAGAGTGGAATTACTTATGCGGAGGGTTTTCCAATTTCGGTTCAATGTGTTGATACAATGCTAGCTTGTGGTTCATGCTTAAATCCAGAGACAAAGGAAATCATTGATCCTTATGGATAGGTATTGGCTCGATTGGATGCTAATTGTATTAGAACTACCCTCAGGATTCCTACCACTGAAAATTCAAACACCCTCACCCAAGACCAGGCTCAGTTGCTTTTTGATGAGGAAAGTGAACAATATAAGAGCGGAGTGGCTAAGTCTTGGTTTAAAGAATCAAAGAAAGGAGCTTCAAGGCTGCCAAAGAATATGTATAGGGTTGATTTTAAGGAAGAGCTATCAGATGTCATCTCTCTCCTTGCCAGAATAATGGGGATGCCATCTACTAATGAGTTTCATTAATGGATGTGCCCTTACATAAATATTATATGTGAAAGCAAACAAAGCTTGAATTGGGCACAAATAATCTGTGATAGCCTCACTAAGCAACTTTTAAATGTACAAAGAACCAAGACTTTTCATATGACTTCTTACTTGATGTATTCTATTGTTGCATATAGAGAATGGTTGGGTTTCTCCCCTATTGAAGACAAGAAATATGCTCCTATTTATGAGTATTGTCCACAATTGACTTTGAAGATCAGTAACCATCACTTCAAAAGGGTGAACGATGCATTCACCATGTATATTGTTAGATTGCTAGAGGGTGACACTGCTCAGAGATTCTCGAATGAAGCAAAACAATTGATTGATGTCTATGGTAGTCATTACACTCAATTTAGGAAATTCTCTTACATACGGTTGGCTAGATTTGAGGGAACACCTTTAAAAATCCCAATGTATTGTAGTGACAAGATGGCCTTGGTTGAAATCTGCAAGTAGTTAGATAAGCTCCATAGAACTTGTAGGGACAAAAATATTGCAGGCATCCAGTTCCCAATCACATTGGGTAACTACACTTGCAAGACTGATTTAGATGCCCAAAATGTGTATAGGACATTGCTCCCTTCACTCTTCACTATTTCAAACCAAGGACTTGCTTTGATATCAAGGGTTTTATTGCCACCAATTTCAGAATGGGATTCTATCATCTTGTTGATATTGAAGACTACTGGGCTGATTGTTTTGATGATTATGAAGCTCGAAGAAGATACTATGGTAGATTGTCCCTATAACAAATTAAATATTTTGATGTGTACAAGGTTCTGATGGACTTCAAGATGATGATGAAGAAGCTGTAATAGCTTGATCCATTAGACACACTCTATTGAAACCATTGATTGGTTTTTCAAAGAGAGAGATGATTTGAAGGAACTCATAAACCCTGTATTGTTAAGGACCAGACTCTAGTTTGACAAGAAAATGAAAATGTTTAGAGTAGGAAAATTCTAGGTCTTCTTCTCAAGAATCCTACACCCCTAAAAAATAAATTCCTATATCTTGAACTCCTAAAGCACATGAGAAATATGTTCCCTCTCCACTGAACCTTAAACTCTGGTGTACATAAAGAAAGGAAAGGCCAAGAAGGATTAGAAGATGGAGGAAGTAATTCATGAGAGTGAGAGCTATATTCTTTAAAGCAATTGGAAATAGTGCCTAATATTGAAACAGTTGTAGACCTCTGTGATGATGACAATGAGGAAAAAGAGAAAGAAAAACAGGAGAAGAACAATCTTGAGGAAAGCAGTGAAAATGAAGATCAATTAAAGAGACAATTTTTAGAATCTTTGAGTGTTTTAGAAACATCTACTAAGGAAGTCCCTGTCAAGTAAGTGCACACCACCCAAGCTGAGAAATTTTTACTAGAAGTGGCTATTGTACAAACTTTGAGTGCAATGAGCACACTTGTACTTGGGTACATTGTCCCCTCCACTTCCAGTTCTTATTTTACTTGGGTGTAACCATTGTTGGAAAGCAAGAAAAGGAAATCCACTTCTAATATTGTTGCTCCTAAGTTTGATGCAGTGGTAGCTCTACTTGGTACTACTCCTCCCCCACCTATAAAAATGCTAAGGTCACATCTAGATTAGTATCAGATTCTCAAGGCCAACAATTCATGGAGATTGCTAAGCCCAAACTTGACAAAGATGAAAAGGACCTATTGATAGGTGATTTGGAATTAAAAAGGATTCCCTTGGAGAATCAACACCTGAGAGTGAAGTACACAACCTAAAGGAAACAATGTCTAGAGTAATTAAAAGGGTTGAAAAAGGAAAGCAAACACAAGAACAATTGGAGGAGAAAAATCAAATTCTATCAAATTTCATCAAATCCTTATTAGTAAAGGATAAGGTACTTGATCCAACTCCCTTAGCCTCAATTCCACCACCTTCCATTTTGTCTAATGATGAAGTTTAGGCTATTAAAGATATTCATAAGCATGCCACTTATGGAAAGGCAATGGAAGCCTTAGTTGATGACATGATAATCACATGTTTAAATTTCATTGAGGAAACATGTAAAGCATATGACAAAATTGCTAAAATTCAGTTAAAGTTTACCATGAAACTCAGTGGTTTAGATAGGGAGTTGAAGTTGTGGAGTGAATGTATCCAAGATCTTTGATTAATGAGTGATACAAATGTGCAAATCCTCTTGGAAATCAAATTATTTGATGATGCAAAATTGAATTTGTCTAAGCAGTGGGTTTTCAACATTGACTGGAAGATAAAGGTTCTTGAAGAAGCCATTGGAGAACTCAGGAACATGTTGCAAAAGGGAGAAGCTTTTAAATCTTGTGTCACATATGCCTTTCATGATATTCACTACCATATTTTCAAGAAGAATTCAAGAGATAAATTCTCGGTTTAGGAAATCAAATCTTAGTTCAAGGCATTTGTTAGAGAAGACATGTTCAAGTAGGATACCATATCCAAGGAGAAGATGAAATAAATTTGCACACTGCAAGAAGCTATCACGGAAGCTAATAAGGAGTTCTTGGAAAACATGGAATTTGGAAAAGATATGGAGAAGTGTCTGGGAAGTTGGACTCATGTAACTACAAATACAACAATTCCCCAGGGCATGGACATAACAGAGGCATTGAAAAGATTTAGAAACCAAGTTCTCAAAACAAAGGGTGCTACAAGCACTTCTTCGAACATCCTAGCTCCTAGTTCTTAGTTTCCTATTTTATTTAAAGTATCTAATTAAGGTGTTATTTGCTCTTTTAGCCATATGTTATGTTAGCAAAGGACAACTTGATGTTTTAATACTTAATTAGATATTAATATTTAAGTTAAGAGAAGGGAAACTGAAAAAGGTTATTTTTAAACCGTTCTTAAGGCTATTTAAAGAGCTTTTCTTTTCATTTAAAGGGATCTGATTTTGATGTCTTGGATAAAAAATCACTAAATTTCTGATCAATGCAAAAAAATTCATCTTTTCTTGTGCTCTATCTTCTTTATTCTCAATTTGATTCATGAGAAGCTATGTGTATCTGAATAGGAAATTTGTGTCTTTCCAGTTGATGTTGTGCTTAGAAATTTGTGTCTATTGCATATATGTCCTGTGTTTATATATGCATAGTTTAAATCTTGTCACTTTATCAAGCATAAGTAATATACCATTTTGTAATATATGTGTCTGAAAGTGCTCTTCTCTTTATCTTTTGAATTCTGTTTCTTTTGTTTCCTCTTTCTTTGTATTGAAAATCTATGAGATGAAGACATCTAAAGCATCAAAATCCTCATTAAAATATTGATAGTCTGTACATTTGTAAATAAGTAGATTTTCTTATTTGTTGTGTGTTCAATAAGGGAACCTCTCCCATAAAGAGGAGGGATTGTTGTCCCCTGACTGTTGCTTGTTTTCAAGATCAAATTCTATAACCAACAGTTTTTTGCACCCACCGTGGGGCACGTATTGTGCATCCCACCTAAACAAATTCAATCATACCAGTAGACAACGAAAAACTAGCATATAAAGGATATACACGAGGTCGAAAATGCAAAGTGTTGAAGACCCATATTTTCATTGGCGAGAACAACAAGGCTTCAATTTAACTCCAAAGAGAAGGAGAACAAGATCCACAAGTAATCCTCCTACTAAAGATAGAATTATAGAAACCTTTATTTTCAAACAAAATAAAGCCCTAACATCAAGATTTGGTGTTGGTTAGAGTCATAATCCCTTTATGAACCATTTTTCTAAGAATGGTAGCACCTCTACCTTGGGGACAATGGGTTGGACCTCTGGCCCTTGCTCAACCATTGCATGATCTCCTAAAAGGGAATAGGAAAAGTTTTACTAAATTCAGAGGTGATGGAAAAGTGCACCTAGATGAACACATTGTTCATTCATTGTGGCATGTGGAATACTTGGAGTGGAGCATGAGGATGTTTTGTTAGAATTTTTGTTGAGACACTACAAGATAATGTTGCTGATTGGTTCTATCATCTCCTTGTTGGTGCTATCATGTTGGACCACCATGAGAACCCAATTTGAGGATTGATTCAAACTTGTTGAAGATGTACATGCTCTCCTCACTCAGATTTCTCAGATAAAGAAAGAACCATATGATCCTATGCGAGATTTTGTTTCCAAGTTTAACAAATTAGTTAATAAGATTCTAGTAGCCACCCGTCATGTGGACCAAATTTAGAAATGTTTTTTCTTGAATGCCCAATTACCAGAAGTAAGCTATGCATTAAGAAGAGATAATCTTGCTACCTTAGATGTTGATCAATGCTTAGCCATAAGTGTTGAGGATGATTTAATAATGTCTAGAAAATTAAAAAAGAACCTCTTAAATCTAAGGCTTCTCCTTCATGAACCATTTCGTATAAGCTATTACAATAATGGCGAGATGATCTCATAGCTATCAAAAATAAATTGGCTCAAAATACTCCTTACAAGGATATTCGAGGAAGAATTTTCAACCTTGAAATTTTTGCCTCTTGTCCATACAAAACTCACAATCGAAGGGCCACCTCTCAAAGTTCCATTCAACGCATCATGTGAAGTTTAGGAACCATATGATGAAGATGAAACCGAAGAATATGAATAACCTGAAGATGAACCAGATGAAGTGCTAGAAGAAGAAAATGATTTGTAGGTTAACTTCATCACCACTGAAGGAGTTGATGATGATGAGGATGATTATGATGAGGTAGTGGTGGATATGAATAACGAATCATATGTTGTCATGACTAGAGAAAAAATGAATAAGAAAAAAGAAGTGGTCCAACCATAGGATGAAGATGAAACCGAAGAATATGAAGAACTTGAAGATGAACCAGATGAAGTGCTAGAAGAATAAAATGATTTTTAGGTTAACTTCATCACCACTAAAGGAGTTGATGATGATGAGGATGATTATGATGAGGTAGTGGCGGATATGAATAACGAATCATATGTTGTCATGACTAGAGAAAAATTAATAAGAAAAAGAAGTGGTCCAACCTATAAAAAGATCCAAAGAATCTCTGTTACTATCCCGGTTGTTGTGAAGTAGGAGCTCCTATCCCTACCACTTCCACCCAGATGGTAAGTAGTGTTAACGTTTCCTCCACCTCATTTTTGGCCCCTAAAGCCAATACAACTTCAACTCCTATAACCAAGAGAGCCCCAAATGTCAAATCAGATAAATTGAAGTGTTCCCCCATAGCATAGAAACCCCATCTTCTTTGGGATCCTTTGACATAATTGACCACATTAAGAAAACCAAGATCCAAATTTCAAAGGTTGAGTTCTATCAAACACATCCTGATGCCTTTACCCAAAGGTTGTCAAATTTGTCAAATCCAAACCCAATCCTACACCTACCACTTCTAAAGGCCTTTTACCTACTCCCACTTCTTCACCTTAGCAGAATCTAATGGCCACAACACCTTCTATAACTGAAAAAATTGAACCTTTCTATATCATGTTGCTTATAGCTAGCCATAGGCTCTAGTAATTGTGTTATTGATTCAAGAGCATCAGAAAATGTGATGCCTACTAAAGTTTCCCATGCTTTAGGTTTAACTTTGACATGCACCTTTGGTTCATGTTATTAAATGGAAAGTAAATAGGTGCCATTGGTAGGAAGGATCAAAGATACACAAGTAGCCTTAGCTACTTTCCTAGATAAAAGGGTCAAACCTACTATTTTAGTAGAAGATATTCCTCCATCCTATGGTATGTTGCTAAGTAGAAAATTCTGTAAAGAAGTGGGAGGAGAAATTCAAATGGATTGGTCACCATCCCTCATCTCGGTTAATGGTAAAATGAAGAAGTTGTTACTTGAAAGACAAACTGAGTACATTGTGCATAAAACCAATGATCCTAAGGCCCAAACTATCTGCGAAGACATCGGTCATGAAAACTACATGATCATGTCAGAAGAGGAAATGAAGGCTCCAAAGGTGTGATGAATGACCCTAATGGTGTTTGGATCCTTGAATTTGATGGTAGTTGTTCTTCAGCTAGTTCTAGAGCAGGTGTGGTCCTGTTCTCCCTGAAAATAAGTCTTACCCTTTCTCCTACAAGCTTCAATTTGAAAACACAAATAATATGACAGAATATGAAGCTCTTCTTTTGGGACTAGCAATGGAAAGAGAAATGGGAATTAAGAATCTTTGTGCATGAGGAGATGTAGAGCTCATTGTCAAGCAAGTCAGAGGTATTTTTAGGTTAAGAACAAGAGACTAAAGCACTATAGAAATTTGGTGTGGGATTCAATTGAATTATTGGATGCCTTTTCTATTGAAGTTGTGCCTAGAGAGAAAATAATACTAGAGCTGATGCTTTGGCCATCTCGGGATCCTTTTTATCCCTCATCCTAACTTTTCTCAAGAAAATTTCATGATTGAGATGGTACATAGGCCAAGTGTGTTGGATAATGTGAATAATTGGCAAGTATTCAATGATGATTGACATTTTCTCTCTTTCTTGGAACTTTGGGAGAATTTTAGTTAGTTGTATTTTGAAGGAAGTGAGGCCACTCCTTGTGAAGTTGTATCATCTTCCATGATTGAGGATGGAATTGAAAAAGAATCTGATAAGGATGGTTGTTTTAGGTTAAAAGGTAACAACATACCAGGGGACTAGTAAGCATGAAAAATTTGTTCAACAAGCATGACAAGTATATCAAGTCAAATATATCACATGGGGTTCATCAATCAATAGAGTATGAAAAGGTTAATATTAGGAGCAAAGAGGAACCCAAGCTTTTTCAATATTGGAAAATGATGCACCTGGGAGGAAATGAATACAATGATAAACTTATTAGGAAGATATGTCGATGTACTTGCCTATTCATATGATGATTTGAAATCTTTTAAACCAAGAGAAATGTAGAACTATATTCCTTACTAGGAATTCCTTTCTGGAAAAACTAGGAATCAATACCATTTATCAAGAAATTCGGAAGAAAGGCAAAGATAAAATCACTCAATGGGTGGCCAACATTATGTAAGAAAAAAGAGTGGCCATATTGGTAAATTTTTGAAAACTATAAATTCAAGCACAAAAGATTCTGACAAGAAAGAAAGCTTTTAAACGAGGCAAAAAGATAATTTTTCCTACTTTCATCAATACTCATCTTTTTTTTCCAAGCATGATACATACCCAGCGTGGTCATATGAGCAGCATCCGTCTTATCGAGCTCCTCTCTCTGGTTCTTTTACTCTCTTTCTCATTGAAAAAAGAGATGCGAAACACTTCTTGCATGATTGATGAATTTTGTATGGATTATACTCATGCCTGAAATTTGTATATTTCAATCAATGCTCCCTTCTCTCATGCTTTTTGCCTTTTTGCTTAAAGATAATTATCTCACTTCCCATGATGGATTTCAAATTTGTATGGATTTTGAAATTTGAATCAAGCCTCCATTAAAGATAATTATCCACTTCCCATCTTTGTCACCATCTTTGAAATGATATCTATGTTGGATGGTTTCTCAGGGTACAATTAGATTGAAGTTGATGCTCCAAATCAACATAAAACAACCTTCACAACTCCATGGGGTACTTTTACTTATAAGAGGATGTCATTCGGTCTAATTAATGTTGGTGCCACTTTCCAATGGGAAATGGATTTGGACTTTGGTGCCTTGAAGGAAAATTTATTGTTGTATATCTTGATGATTTGACTATTTTTTTCTAAAAAAGGGAACGCTATTTCTAACATCTTGAAACTATTCTCAAGAAGTATAGGGAACATGGGATATCTACGAACCTGGAGAATTCTAATTTTGATGTCATTGAAGGCAAGTTGCTTGGGCATATCATTTCCAAATAAATAACGAAGATAGATCTAGAGAGAGTCCAGGCCATTCAGTAGATTCCCCTCCCCTACGAGTAAAAAGGTGTGCACTCTTTCTTTGGAAAAATAAACTTTCTAAGGAGATTTATCCCTAATTTTGTAGAGTTGACTATGAGTATAGCTCAGATGATGAAAGGAAAGAAATCCTTTTCTTTGGATAACAGAAGGAAAGAATATTTTTAAAATATCAAGAAAGCAATCGGGACCCTAGTTCTTTCTTTTCCGATTTTGAGAAAGATTTCTTAATCTATTGTTATGCCACTGAGAATACTTTTGCTGTCATTCTGACACAGAAGAATCACAAGGGCTATGAACTACCTATTGCTTTCATGAGTTATGCCTTGGAAGATCATGAATTAAAATATACTCAAATGGAGAAACACAATTTTTTGTAGTTAAGGCAGTTAAGCAATTATATTTCTATATCCTCAATTCTCATTCAATTATCTTTGTGCCTGATACAACTGTTAAATACATTCTCACACAACAAGAGTTCGGGAATAAAAGAGGGAATTGGGTGGAAAAAGTGCAGGAGTATGATATGGACATCATGCCAACTAAGTTAGTACGAGGCAAGGGACTCTGTGAGTTGATCGCTAACGGTGCTAAAGGTGATCTACCCAAAGAAGACATAGATATCCCTACTATCCTTTTTCTTGGTTTGATTGATGAATGGTATGATGACATTGCTCATTTTATAACATATGGAGAATTTCACCCCATTTAAGTACCAAGGAGAAGAGATCCATAAAGCGAGATCTACACAAAGATGTACTTTGGGACAATTCTCTATTCAAAAGAGGAGTTGATGGAAGATTTCTCAGATGTGTGGATAGAGAACAATAGAAGAAGTTGCTTAGAGCATTCCATGATCAAGCTTGTGGAGGGAATTTTTCATCTACTGTGACTACTCATAAAATCCTTCATGTAGGATATTACTTGGCCAACCTTGTTTTGAGATGCAACTAAATGGGTAGGTAAATGTGAAGCTTGTCAGACTTTCATGGGGAGGCCCAAGCTAGCTACCTTACCACTTAAACCAGTAGTAATAGAAGAACCCTTTCAAAAATGGGGACTTGACTTTGTAGGCACTCTTAACCCCATTCCCCATTCCATTTTTGGGCATACTCATTTTTGACTACTACCGACTACTTCACCAAGTGGGTGGAAGCTATTTCGTGAAAAGTACTACTTTGAAGTGGTATGCAATTTTATCAAAGAAAACATCCTGATCAGATTCAGAGTACCAAACAAAATTGTCATTGATAATGCTCCCAAATTCTCTTCTTATGAGTTGATGGATTTCTAATATGGGTATGAAATTTCCCTTATAATTTCTCTTGATTACTATCTCCAAGGAAATGGAAAGGTAGAATCAACAAACAAACATTTGGTCACTATTATCCGAAAACTTTTGAATGAATCTCAAAGGAATTGGCACAAGAATATTTATGATGCTCTTTGGGCAGATAGAATCACACCCAAAAGAGTAATTGGATTATCTCCCTTCTAGGTGGTTTATAGAACTAAAGCTCACTACTAAAGGATTGTATAACTTGCCCGACCTTGCGATTGATCAAAGCTATTGAAGACTCAAATTTCACCAGTGCTTTAGAGAAAAGAATCATGTAATTACAAAGGTTGGATGAAGATATATTACAAGTAGTGGACATGATTACTACACATCAGCAAAAGGTAAAACAACTATTTGATAAGAAAGCCAAACCCAAGGATTTCCAGGTTGGTGACATTTTCCTACTTTGGGACAAGAGGTGGGAACCTCGAGGAAGTCATGGTAAGTTCGATTCTCTTTGGCTGGGTCCTTTCAAAATTAGACACTTTGCTAGAGAAAACTCATTTTATTTGAACTATATGGATGAAACCTCTCTTCCATTGCCATATAGTGGGCAATATCTGAAGTTGTTTCAGTCCTAGGTGACTAGGTAGTCCTTTGTACAATTTTGTATAGTTCCTATTTTTTTTTTTGTGGTGTTTCTTTATGTTGGGTGTGTGTCTTTTGTATTATTTCATCCTTGACTCTATTTTCCCAATGGTTTTTTCCTAGTATTGTCCCAGAGATTCTAGAGTTCTTGGTCCTGCCTTGTTCTCTTTTGTTCAAGTTAGTTCATCCCCGAAAGAGCCAGTTGTTGTCACCTTCCCATAAATTGTGTATTTTTTTCTTAGTTTTTGAAATTTTTGGGTAAGATGACTATCAGAATGTCCTTGTGAAGGTCCATGAAGGAAGATTTTTTTGAATACTTACTTATTTTTCTGAATTTTGAGTTTTGAGACTTTTCGTTTGTTATACTGAGATATTTTGGGCTTTAATGTCCCTCGCGCCCCAAGTTCTATTAGGCTCCATGTTCATCAATTTCCCATTTTATCCACATTACATTACTTTTTCCTTTGTTTATAGGTACTTCAATTTTCGGATAAATCACGTCCCAATGTCTCAAGGACCATATGCGTAGGTTTTTACGATTTTTTCGATTCTAGTGTATTGCGAACATTTTAGCCCATAGCGTACCGCATGTCCCGAGTGCTCCCCAAACTCCATTTCACCATTTGTCCATTTTTATTGCTTTTCATTCATTGCGGGTGTTTGATTCGTCACGTCCCTGGTGTCCCATTGCCCCATGGGCCATTTGTGCATTTTCTCCACCTTTTTTGCTTGCCACTTTCTTGGGTTAGTATAAATCATTAATCGTTATATTAATTCCCCCCCTACCGACCTAATATAATGGAATTTGTATAAATACCCAAGCTAATCAATCATTTTTACCACACCCTTTGCATCCACTACTATATTCCAAAATGTTCTCTTACTTTCCTTTGTTTTTAGCCATAACCAAGTCCCTATTCCAGTATTTTTCAAATTTACAAGTGAAATAGAAGTTGTGACCCATTGAAAGAAAAATTTAGGGAAATAAAGAAGTTCATTACTCTTGCCATACAATGAAGATCAACTACAAAAGGAACAAGCATTTATCTTCCTTAGAGACAACCATACCAAACATAGGAGATATCAAAGCTCAACACCTCAACTTAGATGATTTTGGGCTCGAATTGACTGCCAAAACCCTACTCCCATTGCTCAACTAGTTAAGGAGAGTGGAATTGCTCATACAGAGGGTTTTCCAATTTTGGTTCAATGTGTTGATATCATGCTAGCTTGTGGTTCATAATTCAATCCACAGAGACAAAGGAAATCGTTGATCCTCACGGATAGGTATTGGATTGATTGGATGCTAATTGTATTAGTACTTCCGTCAGATTCCTGCTGCTGAAAGTTCAAACACCCTCACCCAAGACCAGGCTTAGTTTATTTTTTATTAGGATAGTGAATAATATAAGAGCAGAGTGGCTAAGTCTTGGTTTAAGAATCTAAAGAAAGGAGCTTCAAGGCTGCCAAAAACTATTTATATAGTTGATTTTGAGGAAGAGTTGTCCAATGTCATCAATTTCCTTGCCAAAATAATGGGGTGCCCTCTACCAATGAGTTTCATTATTAGATGTGCCCTTACATAAATATTATATGTGAAAGCAAACAAAGATTGAATTGGGTAGAGATAATCCGTGATAGCCTCACTAAGCAACTTATAAATGTCTAAAGAACCAAGAATTTTCATATGATGTCTTACTTGGTGTATTCTATTGTTGCATGCGAGAGAATGGTTGGGTTTCTCCTTGTTGAAGATAAGAAATATGCTGTTATTTATGAGTATTGTCCAAAATTGACTTTGAAGATCAACAACCATCACTTCCGATGCATTCACCATGTATAGTGTCATATTTCTAGAGGGTGACATTGCTCGAAGATTATCAAATGAAGAAAAACAATTGATTAATTTCTATGGTAGTCATTACACTCAATTCAGGAAATTCCCTTACATACGGTTGGCTAGATTTGAGGAAGACCTTTAAAACTCCCGATATCTTGTGGTAGTGACAAGATGGCCTTGGTTGAAATAAGAAAGAAGTTATATAAGCTCCATAGAACTTGCAGGGAAAAAAAGATTGTAGGCATCCAGTTCCCAATCACATTGGGTAACTACACTTGCAGGACTGATTTAGATTCCAAAATGTTGATAGGACAATTTCTCCCTTCACTCTTCACTATTTCAAAAAAAGGACATGTTTTGATATCAAGGGTTTTATTGCCACCAATTTCAAAATGGGCTTCTATCATCTTGTTGATATTGAAGACTATTGGGCTGATTGTTCTGATGATTATGAAGCCCGAAGAAGATACTATGGTAGATTGTCCCTACAAAAAATTAAATATTTTGATGTGTACAAGGTTCCTGAAGGACTTCAAGATGATGATGAAGAATTGCAATTCCTTGAATATGAAATATCCATTAGACACACTCCTATTGAAACCATTAATTATTTTGTCAAAAAGAGAGATGATTTGAAGGAACTCATAAACCCTGTATGTTGAGTTGTGGAGCTCAATTACTTCAGATTAACATACAATATGAAACTTGCTAGAAAACATAGTAATCGACATCGGTTATGGAGGGACCGACATTGGTCACCTATGACCAGAATCGGTCAGGCAAGGAGGAACCGACATCGGTTAGGGCTAACCGACATCGGTTACATGTGCGGGAGTGTTTTATTTAACTCTAGGGAATTAGATCTATTTTTAGCAGTAAAGAAGATTTATTGATTGTAATTGCATGGCTAAGTGCCCTAAGTTTTTATACACCTAGAAAAACATGAAAGCTAGGGATTATAAGTAAGAAGAAAAGAAGAACTTTCAAAAGTCGATGATTATTATGAGAATAATTATGAGAGAGAAATAATTCTTGGTGAAGAAGAAAAATCTTGAGAGAAAGAAAGTAAAGTACATCGCAGAGGTGTGTAAGATTGTAAATCTTCATTGTATATCTTGTGAAAGCTTTAGATAATTGATTGACTTATTTCTTGGTGGACGTAGCCCACCTTTGTGTGAACCATGTTAAATCGGTGTTGATTTATATCTCTTGTTTTGTATATTTTTTCTAGTAGAATATCCACTTTTATTTGCATGTATGCTTAGATATGATATATTATTTGTACAACCTGTTGGTGTTCTAACCCCAATAACTAGTATCGAGATATTTGTTTGAGGCTTTTGTGTGTTGTGATTTACTCACAAAGGGTTTTTGATTGAGTGGAAGCTATAACAAAGGTAGAAGGAAAAAATACAAGGTAGAGAAGTTTTAGGGCCGAAATTATTAATTATGGAAGATGCATATTGAGGATTATCTATATCAAAGATATTTTTACTTACCGTTTGATGAAAATTCTAGACCTACGAAGATGATTGTGGAAGACGCAGAAGATTCTTGAAAGAAAGGCTTTGGGATCTATAAGATTGAGCCTAACAACATTCGTGGCTTCCAATATTACAAAAGTGACTTCTACGATAGGGTTAATGAAATCTCTTAATAATTTATATGAAAAACCTAGTGCTTCAAATAAATTTTATTTGATGAAGAAACTATTTAGTTCTAAGATGCATGAAGGTGGATCTACATCTAGTCATTTGAATGATTTCTGATCTATTGTAAATCAGTTAAAATCGATTGATATATTGTTTGATGATGAAGTGAAAGCACTTTTATTCTTATGTTATTTACTTGATAGTTGGGATAACTTGGTAATAATTGTTAGTAATACAACATCTGCTAATAATATTTTAAAGTTTGATGATGTGGTTAGTATAATCTTGAATGAAAAAATTTACATGAAGAGTATAGAGGAATTGTCATCCGGGAATGCTTTGAATGTAGAAAACATGGCTAGGCTGAAGGAGATATGTAAGAGTAAGAGTAATGTAAAATCAAAGTCAAGGGATAACAGATCTAAATCCAGAGGTAAGGGAATTACTTGTTGGAAATGTTGAAAGAAAGGAAATGCAAAGAAAAATTGTTGGTCAAAGGATAAAGAGAACCAAAAACCAAACAAAGGTAAAGAAGCAAATCTTGTTACAGTAGAGGTAATGCAAGATGCTATTATTATTTCTTTAGATAATAGAATTAAATCATGGGTTTTAGATTCAGGAGCTTCTTTCCATGTAACCCCTAATAAGGTTTATTTCAGAAATTATGTCTAGGAAATTTTGAGCATGTTTATTTGGGTGATGATGAACCTTTCAGTATTGTTGGCAAAGGGGAAGTTCATCTAAAATTATAGAATGAAAATACATGGGTATTGAAAGATGTGAGGCATGTGCCAAACCTCAAGAGGAATCTTATTCTTGCATGACAACTAGGTGAAGTTGGTTGCACGGTTACATTTATAGGAGACTCGAGAAAGTCACCAAGGGTGCTTTTGTTGTGGCAAGAGGTAAGAAGGTAGGAACATTATATTTATCTATGTGTGTTTGATTCCTTTTCTATAATATATACATCAGATTTAGATGCATGTATGTGGCATAATCAGTTAGCCAATATGAGTCAAAAGGGAATGTAGATCTTAAAGGCTAAGGGTAAGTTATCAAACTTGAAATATTTAGATCTTGATTTATGAGAGCATTGTGTTTCTTGAAAGAAAAGAGAGTGAAATTTCTCCAAGTCGGGGAAACTAAGAAGGAGTTCAAATTGGAGCTTGTACACTTAGATGTGTAGGGACCAACTCATGTAGCTTCTCATGGAGGATCCACGGTATTATGTTACTTTCATTTATGATGCTACAAGAAAGGCATAGGTTTATTGTATTAAACGAAAATCTGATGTGTTTTAAACTTTTAAAAGATGAAAAGACCTTGTTGAGAATGAATCAAATTCAAAGTTAAAGTGCCTTAGAGCTGATTTCAAATATTATTGTTCAGTGAATGGGATATGTAGAGAAATTATGGTTCCAAGAACACCACAAGAGAATGGTGTTGCAGAAAGAATGAATAGGACAATCATGGAATGTGCCAAAAGTAAGAGGATACTTTCTGGATTGCCCTTACAGTTTTGGGAAGAAGTAGTTGATATAATACTTTATTTGATTAACCATGGGCCTTCAAGTTCACTAGATGGAGGATTACCAGAGGAAGCTTGGACCGAAAAGAGGTAGATCTTTCTTTTATTAAATTGTTTGGCTCGAGAATATTTGTGCATATTGATAAGGAAAATAGGAAAAAGTTGGATACAAAATCTAGGAGATACACTTTCATTGGTTATGGATTTGGTGATTTCAGATTCTATTTTTGGGATTAAGAGAATTCTTAAATTATTACGATTCGTGACATTGAATGAAATGAAAATAGAATGTATAGGGATCAAATTTTGGTACCCAAGGACGAACCGACTGAGAATTTTGTGAATGAAAATGAAATCTCGGATTTAAAAGTAATACCGACAGGGTTACATAGTAACAGTGTCGGTTGACCCCTGATTGACATAGATCAAGAACCGGTATTGGTTATAGAAGATCCCAACCTACATTGGTTAGAAGAAGCTGATATTAGTTACATGTAACTAGCGTCAATAATGACATATTTAGATACAAATGTCTAGGAGGTCCAAAATGAGCCTCCGATATCAAAACTCTGTGACAAGGTCACAAAGGGTAAGCAAACCTCCGAAATATTTATACCTTCTCTATTTTATTTATTATTAATCGATAATGGTGAACTAGAGAGTTTTGAAGAAGCAATGCAGGATGAGACCCACGTCCAGAGGGGAGCATGGCATGGATGAGGAGATGGACTCCTTGGAACATAACCAAACTTGGGATTTGGTTACGTTTCTAGCAGGTAAGAGGACATTGCAAAACAAGTGGGTTTACAGGATCAAGGAAGAAGAGGGTGGAAAGAAAACGTACAAGGCAAGGCTTGTAGTAAAAGGATTTGTCTGAAAGCAGGTATTGAATTTGGTGAAATATTTTCTCCTATTGTTAAGATTACTTCTATTCGTATTGTATTGAGTTTAGTTGTAGTACATGATTTGCATTTAGAGAAATTAGATGTGAAGACAAATTTTCTTCATGGTGATTTGGATGAAGAGATTTATATGTAGTAGTTGTTTGGGTATGAAGTCAAGGGTAAGGAGAAATTAGTGTGTAGGTTGAAAAAGAGTCTATATGGGCTCAAGAAAGCTCCAATGCAATGGTACATGAGGTTTTATAGTTTCATGCATGAGCATGGTTATTTGAGATGTGAATCTGACCATTGTGTTTATTTCAAGAAGCTTGAAAATAGGAGCTATATATTTTTATTGTATGTGGATGATATGCTTATTACAGGATCTAGTATACCACGACATTGGTGAGCTTAAGGGAAAGCTAGCTCACACATTTTCTATGAAGGATTTAGGATCTGTAAAAAGAATCCTTGGCATGCAAATACACATAGACAACAAGAAGAAGAAATTGTATTTGTCTCAAGAGGATTATATCTATAGGGTGTTAGAAAGGTTCAAGATGCGAGAATGTGAAACTTGTTAGTACACCTATGGTTGGAGACTTCAAATTTATCAAAGATTAGTGTCCATCATCACATGAGGAGGTCAAATACATTACACGAGTGCCATATGCTTCAACATTTGGGAGTATCATGTATGTTATTGTTAACCATTTAACCTACCTTGAAGAAGGCTATATGTCAGACCAATGTTTTAAAGAAATTCTCCCACAATGAATTTTGCTAAGGCCGAGAATCCAAAAAAATTCAATTTTTAGACTTCGTGTTTTTTCCCTTTTGGAGTTTTTAAAAGCTCAGTTTTAGAATTGCATTTGAAAAATTCTGAAGTCTGAAACTCGAAAGTCTGAATTTTTAGACTTTCGGGTTTTTAGAAGTTTGGAAATTTTTGGCTCATTTTGTTTAAATCCCTCTCGGACTTCCAAAGTCTGAAATTCCAAAAGTCTAAAAATTCAGACTTTCGGGTTTCGGGTTTTTGAGTTCTCCGAGTCTTTTCAGGATTTTCACTTGATTTTTTTAAGTTCTGAATTTCGAAAGTCCAAATTTTTGGACTTTCGGGTTTCAGACTTTTAGTTGCAAATTCATCTTTTGCTTCCTATTTTTTTCCGAAATCCAAAATTTTGATTTTGAGAATTTTGGGTTTTTGGTTTTGGAGCTTCATATTTTCTAAGTGTAATTAATTTCCACCTACCTCCCTATGGATCAGAAATTTACCATTAATGTCGGGATTTCTATATAAACGTGGATTTTTACTTTTCCTTTTTACCTAACATATTCGCTCTGACATTTTACTTTTGTACTTTGCGGCCTCCTTCTCAAGGTATGTTTTTGGGTTTTATTTTCTTTTGGTTTAGGTCTTTTTCCCGTCCTTCTCCCCATTTTGGGTTTCCTTTATTTTCCTTATGTGTTTTCTTGTAATATATTTCTTTATCACTATGCTTCATTTTGTGAGTTTTCTCCATGTTTTCAAGTATGTTTAGGGGATCTTTTTAGGTCCCTCATACTTCCTCCTGTTTTTAAAAATCCAATTTGGTTTTTTGACATTTCTATTTTTCATTCCTCCAGAGACCATTCGGGATTTCTTTTCGGAAAATTCATTTCAGAGAATATCTTCAAAAGATCACAAGGTGGGAAACTATTTTAGAGAATCAGGATTTTGGAGATTTCAGTTTCATAATTTCAGAGATTCCAATTTCAGAATTTCAGAGAACTACGACGTTGAAAAATTGTTGCTTTCGGTTTTTGAATTGTGGCTTTACGAAATTATTTCCGATATTTCTTTTGGAGTTTTTCACTTGAAGATTCCTTTCAAACTTTTGAATTTGGGAAACTATTTCAGATATTTCAGTTTTGGAATTTTGGAGATTTGGGTTTTCAAAGAATAAGAATTTCAGAGATTTTTTGATTTTAATTTTTGGAGAATCGGAGTTTTCGTGTTTTGGAGAATTCAAGTTTTAGGTTTTTAGAATTTCTGCAACATCCACAGGTTTTGATGTCTACCTCCACCTCGAAGGGAAAAGAGAAGATGAAGTATACATTTCTTGGGGTTTCCCCCAATCTGCCCGACCTCCGACGAATTAGGAAATATTGGGGATGCCGATCTAGGGACAGATTGATCTTTCCGAGATCCGGGAAAGACTAAAGGCCTCGAACAAAAATTTATGGATATAGGCCATCTTCAACAGTGGTCTTTCCTTGCTCTTGGTTTCCCGCATCCATGCAATGCCCATAGTTTTTCCTAGCTGTAGCAACCCACTACGACAAGGACTCCATGTCGATAAGAGATAGCGATGACAAGGTGGTAATCCGTCTAGACCCAGATTTCTTTGAAGACTTTTTACAACTTCTAGACATTCAAGACTACGCCACAATCACACTTGAAATAGAAGTTGAGCACTGGGATAAAAAAGAAGAAGTATGCTCAAAGGTTGTGATGAAATCCTATCTGACCAAGAATTTCAACAAGTTGCCCAAAACTATACATCGGTCAGATTTCATTCAGGAAGTCAACAATCTTATTGTGCTCTTGAGTAGAGTTTCAGGTCTTCCTTCTGCAAAGGAATTCCAAGAATGGATGTTCTTATACATAGAAACTATCAAGAAGAGTACCAATTTTATCCGATGGGGTGAACATATTAGTAGCAACATTCACTATCAGTTGGGCAAGGTGTCAGAAACCAAGACTTTCTATATGACATCTTTTCTAGTATATACAGCTACTTCTATGGGGGATTTTATAGGGTTGAATACCAGGGGAGTTTGCAACACATCCCAAATATACGAGTTTTATCCCCAACTTACTCTGGACGAGGGAAGCAAGCACTTCCAAAGAATCAACGACGCTTTCTTTGTTGTTGTCCTCTATCACTTCAACAAGAAGCTATATAATCGGTGGATTTCAATGAGTCTTTCCAAGAGGTATGAGGATGGGGAGAAATACACCTTTAGTTTCCCACATTCACCTACCTTTAGATTTCAGGTTTTATAGGCACCCCAAGAAAGTTGCCAAGGTGCCCCAGCTTTGATAAATGGGTTTTTCTAGAATTGGATCGATAGTTGTTGGATTACCATAAAATCCAGAATAAGTTTCACAAGGTAGGAATGCATTTCCTATTACAATTTGTAGGTAATCTTGCCCAAATATTTACAAGGCAAGAAATGTGGATACTAAAATGGTGAGGTAACCTTGCGGACCTTCCATCTGCGAACTAACTTTGACTATTGGGGTAAGTTCGGGAGACAGGGAAAATCTAGTGCTCATATGCCCCAATTAGAAGACATATGGATCCATTATCGAGACGCAGTATATCATGTAGAAAAGGGATTATGAGAGATTAACTCTAGATTAGGTACATCAGTTCATATTGGCGAGATGTGCCAAAGGATTTACAAGACAATGACGAGGTCCTAGATGCACCATACAAGGATAATAATGTTGGAAATCAACCCTTTGTCATGGGTTGATTGGTATGTGGAAGATTTCATCAATACTAAAGAAAGGGCGGGCCCCATTCTAAGAAGAAATTTCAATTGGTTGGCCACCTTGGGAATCTCACCCAAGGGGGAAAATCAACCTATAAATACAGGGTCTACATCAGTAGTAAACCAACCAACACCTACAAAATCCAAGAGGTCAACTCAAAGGCTTCCCATAGTTCCAAAGAAGATTTCATTTGTGGTTGGTGGCTCATCTCTTTCTAGGTCTATTGCTCCCAAGGTTACAGCATCTACAGTGCCAGTTACTGAGGTTGTTGAAGTAAGTGAATCTCCTAGTGTCATTCAGGATCCATCCCATCTTCCCCTTCCTCCATTATCACTTCCAATATCAGTTCCTTCCACTTCTATCATCATTTCTTCCTTCCCATCCCCTTCTATGGCTCAGGTATTTTTGTCACTTCCAGTTTTTTCAGTTGGGGAAAATATTGGGTCACCCATTTCCTCCTCACTTCCTTTGACACTTCCACTTTCTTCAATTTCGACCCCTAGCATTGCTTTTTCAATTCCTATGGCTGTCCTCACTCCCACACCTTCCATCATTGCCACCTCTGCTCAGATATCAGCTGGCATTTCTAGTACTCTTACTCTAACTCGATGCTTGAGTATCGGATTAGCTACTCCATCTTCCTTGGCTCTAGCCATACCAGAGTGGTTGTTTAGATAGACTCCCAAGAAAAAGAAAAAGGTTCTTCTAGGAGATGTGATAGATCTCAGTATATTGGAGTCTATGCCCAAAAGGCAAGCCAAGAGACTCGAGAACCGTATCAAGTCTGACGGTTAATCCATTAGGAGAATGTGTGATAGAAGTAGTTGCCCATCACAAGCAGCGAGACTACCGGATCTCAAAGTTCTCATTGGGAAAGGCTACTCATGAAGGAGCTAAGTAGGATGTACATGATGCTCTTGGAGACCTCTTGGAAAAATACGACAAAGACATGGCCACCAAAGATGAGCTTGAGGCCAAATTCGAATAGCTCACTGCACCGCTGCTGCGTAGGGTAACCCAACCCAATCATCCGACATCTCAACTACTACAACCATGATAATTTCATCTACAATCGATGATATTTCATATCATGAGCTCGATAAGATAGAACCGTAAAGGGAGAAACAAGTGAATGGATGGATGGAAAGGATCTTGCAAGAGGCCAATCCTATGATTAAGGAAGCCGTTGAGATTTATATTGATTTCTGATTGCAAAGACTACTATCACCAAAAAGGATGAATATTTCTCCAAATACAATAATAACTTAAACTTAACATTGGCAACATGGAGTGACATAAGAGAAGAGGATTCGATTTACTTACTGCAGAAGAGATGATTGATGATGCCTCTAAATTGTTTAAATATCAAAAGGCTCTGGAATTCCAAATGTCGGGTGCTAAAAGATCTAATCAAGAAGTTGGAAGAGAAGTGAGTGAAGATTACGAACAACCTCAATGATATCTCGAGAGGAGTTTGACAATGCCAACTATAAGTTCTTCATTGAAAATATTGATGCTCTTCCCGAAGATCAAATTAAAGAAAAGTTCAAAGATTTCTTTGAAGAGGATGACGATGTTGCAAGGAATTTCAACAAAGTGACTCCATTGATCGATTGGTGCTATGTCCGAATTTCATAGGGAGGCGAGGAAAGTCACGAATAATCTTTCAAGGTTGCCAGCCGGGATCATGAAAGAAATTGAGACAGTGGACTGGAGACGAAGAGACTCGGGGTTGTTTGGTAGGAGGGACAAAAAAAGATTATAGAGGAAGGAGATGCAGGTATATCAAGCCAAAGTTGAGCAGCCATGAAAGGATAGGTTCAAGATCCGAAATCGAGTCAAAGTTACTGGGGTTGACTTTGTCAACTTTTTGCAACAAATTTTCTATTTTTATGGGAGCGTGTTCCCTTTTATTATGACATTACTATTTTTAGTTAATGTTAGTTAAAGGGCCCAATGTAATGGCTCACCTAGGAACTTATAAATAGTGGAATACTTTCATTATTTGATATACATTTTTTTGAGAGATATATAGTGAAGTTTCTCTCAAGCTTGGAAGAGTGCTTTGCAGAGATTTGTTGAAACCTTTTAATTATATTCAGGATTTCCTTGCACATGAAGATCTATTCTATTGTGTTGAATGATTAGTCATTGTATGCTTTGTGAATGCAATTCCTTGGCATTATTGATTAATTTACCTTTATTTTAGACTATCTCTGTTTCATACTGTGAAAAGAATAGTATGATTATCTTTAAATCGAGATGTGAGAGACTATTTTCCTTCATTGATTATAAGTTACATTATTATTGTCACTTGAGTGAATGTTGGACATGTGTTTGTGATTATCCTCTTGATAAATTATTTGTGTATCAAATCAAAGCTAATCTTTCTATTGTGTATGCTTAAGGTTTAACAGAGGAACATATGCCATTATTTTATGGTATCTTGTACCATTCCTAGTGCTTAAAGGTGAAGGTGGTGAATAATGATTTTTTTTTCCCACATTAACCCTTCCTGATGTTTAATATTCCCAAAATAGGTGCATCACCACTTCTAATATAGATTTTATTTCCTTGCAGCTCTCTTTCCCTAACCTTATGAAATGTTAGCATAGGACTAGTTAGCCTTTCTTTCGCATTAGAGGTAGTGCATGTTTACTTTAGGAAGAGGAAGCTATCATTTCTCCGAGGTTCACCTCGAGTCCAAGTCCCACAGCTTGAGAGGTGATCTTATGTGTCCCAATCACACCGAATGTCGTGATTAACTTCCCGGCCATTCGGGGTGCGGTGATTTGGTGAAAACTGACTTTTAGTACGCCCAATGGGACAGAGTTGGTATTTCTCTTCTCATCTTCATCAGACAAAGTACCTGGCGACTCCATCTCTTTGGATTTCAAAGTTCAGTATTAAAATTTATGTGAAGGATTCTTCAAGACAGGGAACTTTCAATGCACAAACATTTCCTTGTCTCCCCCAAGAAGAAGGGGAAGAAACCTTTCAGTACCATCAGTTGCAACTTTACCTCATAGAGGACATTCAACTCCTCCTGAAGGAAATTTCCCCTACCAAGATACAACTAGTTTGTGAACATCATGGCAGCCAATACTTGTCCTCTGTTCAATACCAGCAGTCCTTTGTTGTTAGCACAAAGAGACGCCATATACCAAAACCGCCTTGAAAATTTTACCATTTTTCACTGGGGAGACTAATGTTTCACCACGGGAGCACATACTAGATGTGGCTAGCATCTATGTAGTACACAATATTACAAAAGATAACGTGGCAGTTTGAATCCTTACTACTTCATTCAAAGGAAGGAACTTCGGTGGTTTTGAAGCTTATTTCTTTGCTAGATTCGTTACCAATTGGAATGATTTAGGCACAAAGTTGTGTAAACAGTTCGAGGACAAAAGTGATAATATTTCACTTGTGGAGCAATTTCACACTATCAAGTGGTCCCCTCAAGAGTATATGAGTGATTTCAACCTCTACTTTGACAAGACTTGGAAACGGATCCCAGAAATTGTAAGGCCATCCCTAGAAAGCGCATTTCTATATTATTTACAAGCATTGAATAGTGATGTTGCTGTCATGATTCAATCCATGGGGGAGCTTTTATCCCTGATGCTTATGAAGTTGTCGTACGAGCTGAAAATTTCTTGATTCAAGAAGGTAAAATTTCTCCTAGGCCTCCCATTCTGTTTTTGTAGAACTTTCAGGCCAACAACCAGTCATTTCCCCAATTCTGATAGTTTCTATTCCAGTAGCCACACATATGTCCAATCCCTCAAATGATCTGGCTGAGGTGAAGTCATTGTTACAAAATTTCGGGAATGAACTCGTAGCAATGAAGAGGTAGTAGTCCCAATATACTCACCCTTTCCAATCCCAGTATCAAAAAAATCGTCCTCCATTTCAAGGAAATGGTCAGCCACAAAGCCAAGCCATAACCCAAGCTACAAATGTGAAGCCTTTGAATTTTCGGAACCCTTCTGCTGCCAGCTCGTCTAGAGCCATAGTTCTAGTTCAGAATAACCTCATCCAAGACTATGAATGGTGCTACCCTTGCTCTCAGCCCCATAATCAGAATCTCTACCCAAATGGAGTTTTAAGTCAAGCTCTTATGGTCCAAAGTATATCTGCTCTACCTGAATCATCTGTTGAGCCATCCACTTCTGGAAGTCAAGACCAACCTCTTGAGGAAACCACACTACTAAATTGGCAAGCAAGAAGATTTTTGTGGTTTAAATGACGATGTCTCCATTGTAGCATCCAACACACATTCCAAGAAGAGGGAAATAGATCCACAGTCCTCCAATACTGATCAGACATCAACTTCTCAGTTCCCCAACACAAGTACCAGATGGTAAAGACATGAAAAAGAAATCACCAGAAATATCTGTTGATCATTCTACAAAGAGAGATGGAACTTCAAGTATCATGATGCCTAATAAGCATTATCCAAAGGAGGATCCCAATGCCCCAAAAGGCATTAGAAAAGTGGGAGCAATCCCGTTCAACATTGTAGAGAAAATGAAGAAGACCAATTTGAGTGTCACAATGTGGGATGTACTCTCAATTCCTTCTCAAAGGAACTTGCTACGAGAGGCTTTGAATAGTTTTGGCACTACTAACCGATCATCAGGTCAGGAAGTAGCAGTGGCAACCAGCTTGTGCCAACCTGAGACAAAAGTACACACCAAGACCAACAAGCCTCCACCATTCTATATCTCGCTGATTATTGGTGAGCATTTGGTGCACAATTGTATGATTGATTATGGAGCCAGCAGCTCCGTAATGCCTAAGAAGGTCGCAGACGTACT
Source organism: Taxus wallichiana var. yunnanensis (assembly GCA_018340775.1). Classification (NCBI taxonomy): domain Eukaryota; kingdom Viridiplantae; phylum Streptophyta; class Pinopsida; order Cupressales; family Taxaceae; genus Taxus; species Taxus wallichiana. The sequence goes on along the minus strand of CM031243.1, from coordinate 692,410,593 downwards.
GTAGATTCCATATACTCCAATTACAAGAGGGGTTGTTCAACTTGATGGTACTACAATCCAAACTGTGGGGGTCATTAAAGGGCTCCAACTTACCATCCACGCTTGTCCTAGCTTAACGTTTACACAAGACATATTTGTCATTGACCTTCCTCCTCTCTTTGCCATTTGTTTATCACGAGATTTCACCACAAAAATGGGTGGTTATTTGTCATCAGATTGGTCACATATGATCTTGAGAACTCGTTATGGGACGAAGGTAACTATAAGGGCAGAACCAATCTATCACAATCATGTGGAACCTTACACATCCAAACCTATAGAAGCTAATTATGCCATTTTTGATCATGAAAATGAGGATGCGGATCATGAACCAACTACTCTTGTGGAAGAGGTGCCTGATACAGTGCTTGATGAGGTAAGTATAGACCATCAATACGACCCGTATGCTGATTTATTGGCTAATGAAGAATCTGGTTTATTGTTCTTGGAAGAGACTGGATTAGGTACGTATTGCATTCATGAGGAAGATGCCATCATACCTCAGCTGGTTAAAGCATCAAGTGATACAAATAGATTGTGGAAGATGTTCTTTGATGGTTCACGAAGTAAAAATGGATCTGGCGTAGGGGTTATGTTAATTTCTCTAGGAGGGGACAAATATTTCTCATCCTTTCGATTGCAGTTCAGTTGCACTAATAATGTCGCTGAGTACGAAGCTCTTATACAAGGAATTCAACTGGCTCAACAAAGAGGGATCAAATCCCTAATCATTTTTGGCGATAGCAAATTGGTGGTTCATCAAGTAACAACCCAGTGCATCGAAAAAAATCACTTAGGATCATATAAGAATCATGTTTGGGACCTAATAGAGGAGTTCGAAGCTTTCAGAATTCACGCGGTTCCTAGAAATCAAAATCAAGATCTTTGTGAAGCTTAGCTACTTATTGGATCCTAATATGATATACCCGTGGACATCATGAAGGAAGGGCAGCAAACAATCAAAATGGTTGTCTATCCCACAGTACCGGATAATGTAAGTAGTTGGCGATTTTTGATAGTGATGAACATATTGTTCTTTTTCTACAACAAGAAGCAGAGTTCGTTGCCAAACATCAAAGTAAATTACAGGAATCCTATGGTGACCAGGTCATTTAGTTGAAAGGAAACAAATTGCCAAAAGGCCTGGTTACATTGGAATCTATTTTCAATTGGATGACCAAGCCAAGCAAAGTACGAACATGGTGGTCAAGCAGGAAGATTTTGAAGAAGTTGAGGTGGCAAGCGAGAAGTTTCTAAAAATTGGTAAAGTATGCACTACTGAGGAAAAGGAATCCTTCATCAATTTATGTCGGGAGTATCATGATGTTTTCGCATGGAGCTACAAAGACTGCGTGGTTTTGACCCAGGCCTAGCTCAACACACAATTGAACTGGATCCTAACTCTAAGCCAATTCATCAAAAACAAAGGCCAATCAATCCCAAGATTGAGCCGTTAATGAGGAAAGAGCTAACTAAGCTTATCGAGGCCTATATAATTTTTCCAATCAAATATTCATCATGGGTAGCTAATCTAGTGCACATAAGGAAAAAGAATAGTGAAATTTAGTTGTGCGTGGATTTCAGGGATCTTAACCGTGCCTCATTAAAAGATCACTACCCTCTACTTGTCAATGGAATAGATCCTCCAAACAGTGGCCAAAGCTCAAAGGTTTTCTCTGCTAGATGGCTATTCAGGGTATAATCAGATTCTGGTCAAAGAATCTAATCAATTCAAAATGACTTTCACTACTAAGTGGGGCATGTATGCATACAAAAAAATGTCATTTGGATTGTCCAATGCAGGGGCTAATTTTCAAAGAGCCATGGACATGACATTTAAAGGACTCATTAATGATATGATCTTGGTTTACCTCGATGATATAATTGTCTCATTCTAAACGTGCCAAAGATCATATTGCACATCTAAGGAAGGTTTTTCTAAGATGTAGAGAGTTAGGGGTCTCATTAAACCCTAAAAATGCATTTTGCACCCAAGAAGGCAAGTTATTGGGACATATTGTTTCAGCTAAAGGAATCTCAATTGACCTAGCTGTAGATTGATTGATTTTGTTGCTATCCCTTCCAAGTCACAAGAAATATCTCCAGAATTTCCTAGGAACTATTAACTTTGTTCGGAGATTCATTCCCCAATTTTCAGCATTAGCCAAGCCGCTGATAGCCATGCTTAAAAATAATATTCCTTTCTCCTGGACAAAGGAAGGGAGAGAAAGCTTTGACGCTATAAAAACTACTATTTCCCAAGCTCCTACACTGGTGAACCCCCGGTTTGACAAAGATTTCATTCTCTATGCTTTTGTAGGTCATGAGAGTATTTCAGGTATCCTCACTCAACGGAATGATGATCTGATGGAGCAACCGATTGCCTTCTTTAGTCAGTCTCTTAAGGAATATGAACTCAAGTATTCTTTCATCGAAAAATAGGTCTTTTTAGTCATTCAAGCTCGAAAAAGTTCAAGCACATGTTGTCTAACAAGAAGATACACTTGATGGTTTCTCATCCTGGCATTAAAGAATTTTTATTGAATAAAGAGATGAATGAGAAATGTGGGTGGATTACAAAAGTAATGGAGTATGACGTGCACATTAAAGTTACTAAGCTTGTCAGAGGCAAGGGATTGTGCTAGCAATTGGCTGCAAACATGGAAATTAAGGATGATAAGGATGTTGTGCTCTTTAATATTGATGAGAGAAGTGGTCAGGTTGATTGGTTAACCAAGATGGAAAATTTCCTTCTCTCATGAGTATATCCCCCAAATATGGATAAGATTCAACGATGTACCTTCCATCTCCAATCTATTCCATATATTGTGGTAGATGGTGTTCTTTTCCAAAAATATTTGAATGACATTATTTTACGTTGCATCAAACCAGAGCAAGTGAACAAGATATTGGAGGAGTTCCACGATGGGATATCAGGAGGACATTACTCGGCACGAACGATTGCTACCAAGATCATGCAAGCCGGTTACTACTGGCTAGAATCGTTCAAAGATGCCCATTTTTGGGTAAGAAAATGTAAGGAGTGTGCTCTTTCTACTATCAAATAGAATCCGAAAACTCTCCCATTGTATCTCATTCAGGTGGATCAATGCTTTGTTCAATGGGGTTTGAATTTTATTAGTATGATCAACCATCCATCTAGTGAAGGACATAAATGGGTCCTTACTGTGACAGATTATTTCACCCGATGGACAGAAGCAATGGCCTTGAAGGAAAGTAATGAAAAAGAAATCCTTAAATTCATAGAGAGTATCATGACAAGGTTCGGAGTTCCATTTACTGTTATCTCTGACAACGCAATGGCATTCCTTGGGATGAAAATAAGTGAATGGACCATCAAGAACGGGGTCTATCTCAAGACTTCATCTAACTACTACCCACAGGGAAATGGATTGGCTGAATCGAGCAATAAGAACTTGATAAGGATCATTAAGCACACAATGGAGGCTAACAAAAGAACCTGGCATACACAGCTTAAAGTTTCTCTGTGGGTAGATTGAATAACACCTAAAAAGGCCATTGGGGTTTCACCTTTCATGCTCATGTATGGAAGAGAAGCAAAGATGCCACTTTCCTTGGAAATGCCTTCCTTGGATTTGGCTTATCAGCTTGAAGTCATGGAGGATGAGGCTTTAACATAGTGAGGTTTTCAAAACTCATGGAACTAGAGGAGGTTCAAAACACTACCATGGATACATTGATAGAACATCAGGCTTGAGTTAAAAAATCCTTTGACAAAAAAGCCTCTGATAGGTCATTTAAGGAAGGGGATTTGGTACTTAAATGGGACGAAGACCAGGCTAAACCAAGTAGGCATTATAAGTTTGATGCCCTCTAGAGTGGGCCCTATATTATTACAAGTTGCAAAGAGGAAAATTATTTTTTCCTATCCAGACTCAATGGAGAAGATTTTCCCATTCATGTGAATGGGATACACCTCAAAGCTTGCTTTTGGCGGAGTTCCACCTATACGCTTTTCTTGTTTTCCTCCAAGTGCTTTGCATATTGTTTTTTTTCCTTTTCTTTTGTTTTTGTTTTTCTATTTTGGTTTTGGTTTTGGTTTTTTAGACTCCTTCACCCAATGTTTTGCTTTAAGGCCATTGGTCTAAAAGCTTAGCAAGCAAGCTTTCCTTAGAGATCACCAAAAATGTTAACCATTTAACCTACCTGAAGAAGGCTATATGTCAGACCAATGTTTTAAAGAAATTCTCCCACAATGAATTTACTAAGGCCGAGAATCGATTTTTTTCAATTTTCGAACTTGAGTTTTTTTCCTTTCGGAGTTTTTAAAAGCTCGATTTGAATTTCATTTAAAATTTCAAGTCCGAAACTCCAAAAGTCTCGAATTTTTGGACTTTCGGGTTTTTTTAGAAGTTTGGAACTTTTTGGCTCATTTTGTTTAAATCCCTCTCAGACTCCGAATTTTGAAAATTTGGACTTTCGGGTTCGGGTTTTCGGCGTTCTCCGAGTCTTTAAGGATTTTCACTTGATTTTTTCCGAAGTCTAAATTTCCGAAAGTTTGAATTTTTGGACTTTCGGGTTTCAAACTTTTAGTTTCCAATTTGTCTTTTGCTTTTTTTTTTTCTCGAAGTCTAAAATTTTGAATTTTTAGAATTTTAGGTTTGAGCTTTGGATTTTCTAAGTACAATTAATTTCCACCTACCTTCGTACGGATCAAAAATTTACCATTAATGTCGAGATTTCTATATAAACACGAATTTTTACTTTTCATTTTTACCTGACACATTCGCTCTGACATTTCACTTTTGTACTTTGCAGCGTCCTTTTCAAGGTATGTTTTTTGGGTTTTATTTTCTTTTGGTTTAGGTCTTTTCCTCCTCCTCCCCATTTTGGGTTTCCTTTGTTTTCCTTCTGTGTTTTCTTGTAATATCTTTCTTTGTCACCATGCTTCATTTTGTGAGTTTTCTCTAGGTTTTCAAGTATGTTTAGGGGATATTTTTAGGTCCCTCATACTTCCTCCTATTTTTAAAAATCCAACTTGGCTTTTTGACATTTCTTTTTTCAGTTCCTCCAGAGACCATTCGGGATTTCTTTTCGGAAAATTCATTTCAGAGAATTTCTTCAAAATATCACAAGGTGGGAAACTATTTTGGAGAATCGGGATTTTGGATATTTCAGTTTTGGAATTTGAGAGATTTCAATTTTGGAATATTGGAGAACCGCCGCCGGAAAATTGTTTCTTTCGGGTTTTGTAACCACGAAGCTTGTGTAATTATTTTAGAGATTTCTTTCGGAGTTTTTCACTTAGAGATTCTTTTTGGACTTTTGACTTCGGGAAACTATTTTGGAGATTTCAGTTTTAGGATTTTAGAGATTTTAGTTTCGGTTTTTGAAGAATCGAATTTTAGAGATTTCGGTTTGAATTTTCGAGAGAATCGAGTTTTTTTGGGTTTTCAAAGAATTCAAGTTTCAGTTTTCAAAATTTCTACAACTTCCACAGGGTTTGATGTCCGCCTCCACCTCGAAGGGAAAAGAAAATATGAAGTATACATTTCTTGGGGTTGCCCCCAATCTGCCCGACCTCGACTTAGGAAATATCGAGGACACCAATCTAGGATGTTAGAGTAGGTATTTACCTTAGCTCATGTTCACCTAGGTACTTTATTTACCTTTATTGTATTTATCCTCACCCACTTATGTGTGTGGATATATTTTTTTATCTTATTTAGATATTAGGAGATATTATCTAGTTGTTAGGTATAGTTCTTTCCTTGATCTATGGTATTGACTAGATCCTTGATGTCTAGTTCTCTCCTAAATCTATGGTCTTGATTAGTTCTTTGATGACTATTTATTTCCTTAATTTATGGCTTGATCTACGACCTTGATCGGTTTTTAGATTGTTATTCCTTACCTATTTAAGTAAAGCCCATTCTTAATGTATTGCATTGAGTTCCATAATAATATATGATATTGTTGCTCATTTGTTTACAAAGGTTTATGTAAAGTTATTATGGAGAATTGCTTTCATCTTATAGATCATGGTGTTTGATTAACATCGTGTTCTTGGCATGGTACGATCAAGTTATTGTTCCTTTCATGGTATCAGAGCGATAGATGATGTAGACATCTAGTAAGTTTTTCTGTGCAAGCAAGGGTTTTTTTTTTCATGTATATGGAATTTGTTAGCAATTTTTTGTAGCATGCATTTTTATGCAAAAGCGGAGTGCGTAATCAGATTTGGAAGGTGTCAAAACCCTAGAATCGATCAGAACTCGACCATGTTTTGAGACAATCAAATCTGGGTGCATTCTTTTATCCATTAGATACAAGTGTGTACCTTTTGGACGCATTCTTTAACCCTATGGGTATTTCAGTTTTGGATGCAGTCTTTTATCCACTTGACATAGATCTGTACCCTATGGGTGCATTCTTTTATCCATTAGATATAATCATGTACCTTTTAGATGCATTCTTTTACCCTCTGGGTATTTTGGTTTTGGATGCAGTCTTTTATCCACTGGACGCAGATCTATACCCTTTGGGTGCATTCTTTTATCCATTGGATATAAGCGTGTACCCTCTAGACGCAATGATTTACCCTCTAGACATTTTAGGTTTTGGGCGCAGCTTTTATCCTTTGGTCACAAGCATGTATCGTGTGGATGCACTCTTTTACCCTTTGGACATTTGGGTGTCACGTGTACCTTTTAAAAAGATCAACATTAAAATATTATTTTAATAGCAAAACCTTGTAGAGCTCATAACTTTTGATCCGTAGCTCGGATTAAGGTGATTTTTTTAAATTGTGTATTTTTTCGAGATCTACACATTGGTGACATTTTTATACACATATTTCAAATATAAAAGGTACTATTACTCATTGTAATATTTACATGCACTCAATTATAAAGTGCCAAATTTGGGAGGGTGTTGTGATCACTTGTGGATGCATTTTCGGTTGAGCCCGATATCCTAAAATTTTGCGTATTGAATTCTTGTATTTATGGGTGTATACATTTATATCTCTCTTTTTTGTTGAGATATTTTGGATCTATATTTTCGACACTTTTTTTTGGCATGTTGACAAAGTCTCTCTTGTGGGGGAGCTATTTTGGTGGAGCCCAGTGTTAGTTTGTCAGTGTTCGAGTAGTTGATTTTGACAACTCATACAGATCTGTGGTGTCACTCTACCCATTCTGTAATATGGGAGGGTGTGGTGTTGATACTACTTCTTTGGGTTTCGTGTCCTTGCCTTGTTACCTTGGCTTTTTCTTAGATCGTGACACTCCTATTTATTTAGATCTCATGTCCTCCTTGTTGCCTTGGTTGTTCTTGGATCGTGGCACACCTATTTGTAAGATTGATCAAATTATGTTTGGTGTTTGTTTTTCACTTTCGACATCACTCCATTAATAGTCTCCTTACATGGAGCTATTTTGTGAAGCCTAGTGTTAGTTGTTTTTGAGTTCTATGATCAAGCAGTGGATTCAGACCACAATGCACACCACACTTCTTCAACATTGTACGAATTTTTGGAGCCGAGCTTCTGAGGATATCTTGCAGCAGGATTTTTCTCTCTCTACTTTGTTATTACTGGTTTTGGGTACCTCGCGGTGTCTAATTTTCCCAGTTATTATACGTGGGTACCTCATCAGGCCTTGTTTAGGGACCCACCTTCTTTTCCACCCACCTAAGCTATGCTTACGGGAGGGTGTTAGTGTAGGTTATTATTTATCCTTTTATTTATTTATCAGGATAATTCTTACACTTGTGTTAGCCCTACACTTGTTGGGTTAGCTTGCTTAGGTGTACTTGTTGTGTGGAGTTAGCTTACTATTTATGTTGAGTTAGTTTCTCAATTATGTGGAGTTAGCTTACTAGTCTTATGGAGTTAACTTAACTACAAAAGATCGGTTAGTGGGAGTTCTTCACCACTAATTTAAGTAATAGTTGCACTTCCCTCCTCCTATATGTACATCTTTCTTATTGAATAATTCAAGTCATTCTATTGTAATGTATTGAGCATTATGGATTATGATGGATTTCCATATATGGTATTTTAGCTCTTCTGCTTTGCAAATCTAATGTGGTGTGCTATTATCATTTGAGATCGCGGCTTGGAACAATATTCTTATCATCCCTTTCATGGTATTAGAGCGAGAGATTGTTGTTGACATCCGTCTGTAAGTTTTATTTTGCAAATAAATTTATTGTATATTCATATATTTGGGATTTGGTCGTATTTTGTTGCTTGCATGCATTTTTATGGAAAATAGAGGATTCCATTGGATCCAGAAGGCATGAAAACCCTAAGATCGACTGTAAACTTGGTCGTTTCTGCAGACAGTCATTTTTGTGATTTTTTTGTTGTTACAGAGAAGTACATTAGATCACCTCGGGATTCGTGCCCACAAGAAAAGAAATCGCAGGATTATTTTTCTGGGTCTGTTGTTTTTTCGAGATCTCGCACAGAGTAATTTTCTATTGAGGCGTATTTGTCTCAATTTGCGCATAAAGAAGGTTTTGGATCTTTCCTTTTTGGCGGGGTCCACGGATGTTGTACACGTTTTTTTGCTATATCGGGCAAATCCAAAGGTTGCTATTTTCGAAATCAAGGTCACTATGTACAAGTCCAAAAATAGTAATTTTCACTGTAAGTGGCAGCCCCATTAAAATCCTTAGCCCTTTGTCATATGGTATGGTCATATGAGGGCTTAAAGCTTGTGATTCATACTAGTAGGTGCTTAGCTTCAGCCCCCTTTAATTTTATTTGTGTGGTGAAGGCAACAACAATTTATTTTGTTTTAGTAGAAACTAAAATAAATAATGAGCAAAATAGTAAAAAGCTTGTAAGTTTTAATCGGTAACTTGGTTTTGAGTGCCGTTTTTGCAAAAGTTCTTGTTTTTTCATGCTCTTTCCATTGGAGTTATTTATTTTTAGACTTGCACTATAATTATAAAGTGTCAAATATGGAGGAGTGTTGTAATCAATTGTGGACGCAATTTTGGCTGAGCCTCGACGTCCTAAATTTTTGGGAGTTACAATTTGTACCTATCATGGATTCTGAGAATGATATGATTTTCTCTGAAGTATGTGGACTTCAAGAGGATATTGTAAAATTTGTGGAAGAAAATAGATCGCTCAAGAAGTGAAATTCTCTTCTACAATCACTCATTCACGATAAGGATACAATAATACACTTCCTGCAAAATAAACTTGCTAACCTACAACATCACCATCATATTATGGAAAACCATATCCATGCTCCTATTCCACTTGCAGTTGTTGCTCTTGTACCCATTGACATTGATCTACCAGTCTTTGAGCCTGAACCTACTTTTGATGCTTCTAAACCTGTGAGGCTTGTTACTACATGCTCTTCCACATATGTGTCTATTACAATACCACATGTTATGTATCCTACTTCGCTTTCACCGCATGGCTTTTTTAAGAAACATACCACCGCATTCAGTTCTCACATGCTCGTTCTATGGGTCTCACTAGAGGAGTCATTGCAAACATTCACAGCTATTGTTTCCTCTATTCCACATGTTAAGTGGAATTCTCGTCATGACATTGGTTTTGAGCAGATATACTTCATGGGATCACACATTGTGAGCTCATTTTTTGTTCGCTCGATTTTTCGAGGATCATGAGCAACACATGAGTTCTGCACCTTCACTCGAGCTTGAGAAACTTGAGATTTCAACTGTTAGACATGATTACCGACACACATTATGATGTTCTTTTACATGCATCCATTATGCATTTTGCACCAAGTCATATACAAGCATCTTCTTCATCCATCCGTGTTGATTTGGGGTGGATATTTGATCACTCGTGGTGGCGACATAGGTATTCGTTGAGAGGACTCTACAAGTCGTGGCTCCTCCACCATTCGGCCTCTTGCTCCACTTTCTATACCTTCTGCATTGTGATGCTTCTTGTTTTGAGCATTTTTCTTTAGTAGGTGTAGTGTATCTCTCTTGTTTGTTGAGAGATTTTGTATCTGTATTTTTGACACTTTTGGCATGTTGATAGTATCTCTTATGGGGGATCTATTCTAGTGCATTCTAGTGTTAGTTTGTCATTGTTCAAGTAGTTTTTGCGTAACTCATACAAATTTGTAGCATCACTCCACCCATTCAGTAGTATGGGAGGGTGTGGTGTTGATCCTGCTTCTTTGGGTTTTGTGTCCTTGCCTTGTTACCTTAGATTTTCTTGGATCGTGACACTCTAGATTTTGTGTCCTTGCCTTGTTGCTTTGGTTATTATTCTTAGATTGTGGCACACTTATTTACATCAGTTGATCGAATTATGTTTGGTGTTTCCTTTCTTGCACTTTCGACATCACTCCGTTGACAATCTCCTTGTATGGAGCTATTTTGGTGAAACCCAGTGTCAATTGTTTTTGAGTTTTGTGATCGAGCAATGGATTCAGACCATAGTGCACACCAAACTTCTTCAAGCATTGTATGAGTTTTTTTGAGCCGAGCTTCTTGGGATGCCTTGGAGCGGGTTTTTACTCTCTTTACTTTGTTGTTCTTGGTTTTGGTACCTTGTAGTGTCCCTTTTTCTCAGTTATTGTACATGAGTACCTCATCAAGCCTAGTTACTGGGACTCATACTATGGACATGCCACTTCTATTTTGACCCCTAGCTTCACTTGAGGGGGTGTTAGAGTAGGTATTTACCTTAGCTCATGTTCACCTAGGTACTTTATTTACCTTTATTGTATTTATCCTCACCCACTTATGTGTGTGGATATTTCTTTTATCTTATTTAGATATTAGGAGATATTATCTAGTTGTTAGGTATAGTTCTTTCCTTGATCTATGGTATCTACTAGATCCTTGATGTCTAGTTCTCTCTTAAATCTATGGTCTTGACTAGTTCTTTGATGACTAGTTATTTCCTTGATTTATGGCTTAATCTACGACCGACCTTAATGGTTCTTAGATTGTTATTCCTTGCCTATTTAAGCAAGGCCCATTTTCAATGTATTGAATTGAGCTCCATAATAATATACGATATTGTTGTTCATTTGTTTACAAAGGTTTATGTAAAGTTATTTTGGTGAATTGATTTCATCTTATAGATCGTGGTGTTTGATTAGCATTTGTGTTATTGGCTTGGTATGATCTCGGTTATTGTTCCTTTCATAGGACAGATTGATCATCCCGAGTTATAGGAAAGATTAAAGGCCTTGAACAAAAATTCATGGATGCAGGCCATCTTCAACAGTGGTCTTGCCCTTGCCACCGATTTCCCGCATCCATGGAATGCCCAAAGTTTGTCCTAGCCACAGTAGCCCACCACGATGAGGACTCCATGTCGATAAGAGATAGCGATGACAAGGTGGTAATCCGTCTGGACCCATATTTCTTTGAAGACTTGTTCAAACTTCCAGACGTTCAAGACTACGCCACAATCACACCTGAAATAGCAGTTGAGCACTGGGATAAAAAAGAAGTATGCTCAAAGGTTATGATGAAATCCTATCTGACCAAGAATTTCAACAAGTTGCCTAAAACTATACATCGGTCGGATTTCATTTAGGAAGTCAACGATATTATTGTGCTCTTGAGTAGGGTTTCAGGCCTTCCTTTTGTAAAAGAATTCCAAGAATGGATGTTCTTATACATAGCAACTATCAAGAAGAGTACCGAGAGTTTTTCCGATGGGGTGAACATATCAAGAAGCAACATTCGCTATCGGTTGGGAAAGATGTCGAAACCAAGACTTTCTATATGACATCTTTTCTTGTATATGTAGATGCTAATATGGGGGATTTTTAAGGGTTGAATACCACGAGATTACGCAACACATCCCAAATATATGATTTTTACACCTAACTTACTCTGGATGAGGGAAGCAAGCACTTTTGAAGAATCGCAGACGCTTTCTTATTGTTTTCCTCTATCACTTTGACAAGGATCTATATAATCGGTGGATTTCCTATAAGGCTTTTCAAGAGATACAAGGATGGGGAGAAATCTACCTTTATTTTCCCACATTCACCTACCTTTGGATTCTCAGTTTCATAGGCACCCCAAGAAAGTTGTCAAGGTGCCCCACTGACAAATGGGTTCTTGTAGAATAGGTTTGGCGAGTTTTGGATTACCATAAAATCTAGAATAAGTGTCACAGGCAGCATTGCATTTCCTGTTACAATTTATAGGTACTCTTTCCCAACTATCCACAAGGCAAGAAACGTGGATGCTGAAATGGCTGAGATAACCCTACGGACCTTCCATCCACGAACTAACTTTGACTATTGGGGTAAGTTCGGGAGACAGGAAAATCCAGTGCTCATATGCCCCAATTAGAAGAAATATGGATCCATTGTCAAGACAAGTAGATCGTGTGGAAAAGGGATTATGAGATATTAACTATAGATTAGGTATGTCGGTTTAGATTGGTGATGTGCCAAAGGATTTGCAAGACAATGATGAGGTCCTAGATGCACCATACAAGGATAATAATGTTGGAAATCAACCCCGTCATGGGTTGGATTTGGTATGTGGAAGAGTTCATCAATACTAAAGAAATGGTGGGCCCCATTCTAAGAAGATTTTTCAGTTGGTTGGCCACCTTGGGAATCTCACCCAAGGGGGAAAATCCACCTATAAATACAAGGTCTACATCAGTAGTAAACCAACCAACACCTACAAAAGGCAAGAGGTTGACTCAAAGGGTTCCCATAGTTCCAAATAAGATTTCATTTGTGGTTGGTGGCTCATCTCTTTCTAGGTCTATTTCTCGCAAGGTTATAGCATCTACAGTGCCAGTTACTGAGGTTGTTGAAGTAAGTGAATCTCCTAGTGTCATTTAGGATCCATCCCATCTTCCCCTTCCTCCATTATCACTTCCAATATTAGTTCCTTCCACTTCTATCATCATTTCTTCCTTCCCATCCCCTTCTATGGCTCAGGTATTTTTGTCACTTCCAGTTTTTTCAGTTGGGGAAAATATTGGGTCACCCATTTCCACCTCACTTCCTTTGACACTTCCACTTTCTTCAATTTCAATCCCTAGCTTTGCTTTGTCAATTCCTATGGCTTTCCTCACTCCCACACCTTCCATCATTGCCACCTTTGCTTAGATATCAGCTGGCATTTCTAGTACTCTTACTCTAACTAATGCTTCAGGTATTGGATCTGCTACTCCATCTTCCTCGGCTCTAGCCATACCAGAGTGGTTGTTTAGACGAATCCCAAGAAAAATAAAAAGGTTCCTCTCGGGAGATGTGATGGATCTCAATATATTGGAGTCTATGCCTAAAAGGCAAGCCAAGAGACCGAGAACCGTATCAAGTCGACGGTTAATCTATTAGGAGAATGTGTGATAGAAGTAGCTACCCTTGTTGAGGGAAAACCAAAGAAACCATCACAACAACAGGACTACCGGATCTCAAAGTTCTCATTGGGAAAGGCTACTCATGAAGGAGCTAAGCAAGATGTACATGATGCTCTTGGGGCCCTTTTGAACAAATACGACAAAGACATGGCCACCAAGGATGAGATTGAGGCCAAATTTGAATAGCTCACTACGCTGATGCGTAGGGTAACCCATCCCACTCCATCCACTGACATCTCAACTACTACGGCCATGAAAATTTCATCTACAATCGATGATATTTCCTATCATGAGCTCGAGAAGCTAGGCCATAAAGGGAGAACAATGAATGGATGGATGGAGAGGATCTTATAGGAGACCAATCCTATGATTAAGGAAGCCGTTAAGATTTATCTTGATTTACTGATTACAAATACTACTATTGCGAAATGGACAAATCTTACTCCAAATACAGAATAACTTAAACTTAACATTGGCAACATGGAGTGACATAAGAGAAGATGATTCTGATTTAATTCTGCAGGAAGAGGTGATTAATGATGCCTCTAAATTGTTTGAATATCAAACGGCTTTGGAATTCTGGTGTTAGGTGCTAAAAGATCTAATCAAGAAGTTGGAATAGAAGTGAGTGGAGATTACGAACACCCTCAATGATATCTTGGAGGAGTTTGACAACGCCAACTGCAAGTTCTTCAATGAAAATATCGATGCTCTTCCGAAAATCAGATTAAAGAAAACTTCAAATATTTGGTGAAGCAGGACAATGATGTTACAAGGAATTTCAATAGTGACTCCATTGATCGGTTGGTTCTATGTAAGAATTTCATAGGGAGATTGAGGAAAGTCACAAATAAGCTTCAAAGGTTACTAGCCAGGATCACGAAAGAAATTGAGACAGCGGACGTGGTGAATCACTATGTGTGTGGACCTAGAGACGAAGAGACTTAGGGTATTGTTAAGCGCTTTCTCGAGTATAGGCATCGAATGGTTGTTTGAGAGGAGGGACAACAAAAGCTTACAGAGGAAGGAGATGCAAGTGTATTAGGCCAAAGCTGAGTGGCCATGAAAGGACAAGTTCAAGCTCTGGAATCAGTCAAAGTTGCAGGGTTGACTTGGTCAACTTTTTGCAACAAATTTGCTATTTTTATGGGAGCTTGTTCCCTTTTATTATGACATTACTATTTTTAGTTAATGTTAGTTAAAGGCCCAACTGTAATGGCTTAGCCTAGGAACTTATAAATAGTGGAATGCTTCCATTATTTGATATACATTTTTTTGAGAGATATATAGTGAAGTTGCTCTTCAAGCTTGGAAGAGTGCTTTTTAGAGATTTGTTGAAACCTTTTAATTATATTCGGGATTTCCTTGCATGTGAGAGACTATTTTTCCTTCTATTGATTATAAGTTACATTATTATTGTCACTTGAGTGAATGTTGGACACATGTTTGTGATTATCCTCTTGATAAATTATCTGTGTATCAAATCAAAGCTAATCTTTCTATTGTGTATGCTTAAGGTTTAACAGAGGAATGTCTGCCATTAGTTTGTGGTATTTTGTACCCTTCCTAGTTGCTAAAGGTGAAGGTGGTGAATAATGCAAACTTTGTTCCCACATTAACCCTTCCTGATGTTTAATATTCCCAAAATAGGTGCATCACCACTTCTAATATAGATTTTATTTCCTTGCAGCTCTCTTTCCCTAACCTTATGAAATGTTAGCATAGGACTAGTTAGCCTTTCTTTATGCATTAGAGGTAGTGTGTGTTTACTTTAGGAAGAGGAAACCAGCCTTCTCCGGAGGTTCATCTCGAGCCCAAGTCCCACAGCTTGAGAGGTGATCCCATGTGTCCCAATCACACCAAATGTTGTGATTAATTTTCAGGCCATTCAGAGGGTGCAGTGATTTGGTGACAACAATTATGATTTGTAATGAGCCGGCATCACACAGGCTGGGAAACAGTAATGGTTTGTAATATGAAACTTGTTGGGAAACACAACAACTGACATTGGTTATGGAGGGACCGACATTGGCGGGTAAGGAGGAACCGACATCAGTTAGGGATAACCAAGCGTCGGTTATTTTTATAGTAGTGTTTTATCTAACTTATCTCGTATTAAAGCAAATCTATTGATAGTAATTTCATGGTTAAGTGCCCTAAGTTTGTATACACCTATATAAGCATGAAAGCTAGGGTTTAGAAGTAAGAATAAAAGAACTTGAAAAGTTGATGATTATTATGAGAATAATTATGAGAGAGAGAGTTCTTGGTGAAGAAGTAAAAACTTGAGAGAAATAAAGTATTGTACATCCTAGAGGTGTGGAAGATTGTAAATCTTAATTGTATATCTTGTGAAAGATTTAGATAATAGATTTGATTGTTTTCTTGGTGGACGTAGCCTACACCGGGTGAACCACGTAAACTGGGTGTTGATTTATATCTCTTGTTTTATATATTTCTTTTGGTAGAATATCTAATTTTATTTGCATGTATGCTTAGATATGATATATTATCTCGTATAATCTGTGTGCTAACCCGACACCTTTGTATTGGTAAAGACCAAACACTAGTTAGTTTGACAGGAAAATGAAAATGTTTAGAGCAGGAAAGTCCAAGTTTTATTCTCAAGAAGCCTCCACCCCTAAAAAAGAAATGCCTATACTGACTCCTGAAGAACATGAGAAATTTGTTCCCTTTCCATGTGAACCTTCAAATTTGGTGTACATAAAGAAAGGAAAGGCCAAGAAGGATGAGAAGATGGAGGAATTCATTTAGGAGAGTGAGAAGCTATCATCTCTAAAGTAACTAGAAATAATGCACGATATTGAAAAATTTGTAGACTTCTATGATGATGACAATGAGTAAAAAGAGCAAGTCAAATAAGAGAAGAAAAATCCTGAGGAAAGCAGTGAAAAATAAGATCAATTGAAGAGCCAAGTCTTAGAATTTGTGAGTGTTTTAGAAACATCTACTAAGGAAGTCCATGTCAAGGAATTGCAATGAGCACACTTGTACTTGGCCCCATTGTCCCCTCCACTTCTAGTTCTTCTTTTTCTTGGGTGCAACCATTGTTGGAAAGCAAGAAAAGGAAAGCCTCTTCTAATATTTTTACTTGTAAGTTTGATATAGTGGCATCTCTACTTGTTACTACTCCTCCCCACTGCGAGAAAGGCTAAGGTCACATCAAAATTAGTATCGATTCACAAGGCCAAAAAATCATGGATATTACTAAGCCCAAACTTTACAAAGATGAAAAGGACCTATGTGTATGTGATTTGGAATTAACAAGGATTCCCCTTGGAGAATCAACACTTGAGAGTGAAGTGCAAAACCTAAAGGAGACAATGTATAGAGTAATTGAAAGGGTTGAAAAAGGAAAGCAAACGCAGGAACAATTAGAGGAGAAAAATCAAATTCTGTAAAATTTCATCAGATCCTTATTAGTAGAGAGTAAGGTACTTGATCCAACTCCCTTAGCCTCAATTCCACCACCTACCATTCTGTCTAATGATGAAGTTCAGGCTATTAAAGATATTCATAAGCATGCCACTTATGGAAAGGAAATGGAAGACTAAGATGATGACATTATAATTAGGGGTTTAAATTTTATTGAGGAAGCATGTAAAGCATATGAAAAAAATGCTAAAATTCGATTAAAGTCTACCACGACACCCAAAGTGGTTTAGATAGGGAGTTGAAGTTGTGGAGTGAATGTATCCAAGATCTTTGATTAATGAGTGATATAGATGTGCAAATCCTCTTGGCAAGCAAAGTATTTGATGATGAAAAATTTAATTTGTCTAAACAATGGGTTTTCAACATTGACTAGAAGATAAAGGTTCTTGAAGAAGCCATTGGAGAACTCAGGAACATGTTGCAAAAGGGATAAGATTTTAAAGCTTGTGTCACATCTACCTTTCATGATATTCATTGCCATATTTTCAAGAGATAAATTCTCGGTTCAGGAAATCAAATCTCAGTTCAAGGCATTTTTAGAGAAGACCTGTTCAAGCAGGATATCATATCTAAGGAGAAGATGAAAGTAGTTTACAACTGTAAGAAGCTATCATGGAAGTTAATAAGGAGTTCTTGGAAAACTCAAAATTTGGAAAAGAGATGGAGAAGTTTCTGGGAAGTTTGACTCATGCAACTGCAAATAAAACAATTCCCTGGGGCATGGACATAGCAGAGGCATTGAAAATATTTAGAAACCAAGTGCTCAAAACAAAGGGTTCTACAAGCACTTATTTGAATGCCTCAGCTCCTAGTTCTTAGTTTCCTATTTTATTTAAAGTATCTAATTAAAGTGGTTATTTTCTCTTTAGCCATATGTTATGTAAGCAAAGGACAAATTGATGTTTTAATACTTAATTAGATATTAATATTTGGGTTAAAAGAAGGGAAACTGAAAAGGTTTATTTGTAACCATTCCTAAGGCTATTTAAAGAGCTTTTCTTGTCATTTGAAGGGATCATATTTTGATTCCTTGGATGTAAAAGCACTAAATTATTGATCAATACAAAATAAATTTCATCTTCTCTTGTGCTCTATCTTCTCTATTCTCAATTTGATTCATGAGAAGCCATGTGTATCTGAACACGAAATTTGTGTATTCTAGTTGATGTTGTGCTTATAACTTTGTGTCTATTGCATATATGTCTTGTGTTTATATATGCATAGTTTAAATCTTGTCACTTCATCAAACATAAGTAAGATACCATTCTGTAATCTATGTGTCTGAAAGTTATCTTCTCTTTATCTTTTGAATTATGTTTCTTCTATTTTCTCTTTATTTGTATTGAAAATCTATGATATATAAAGACATATGAAGCATCAAAACCCTCATTAAAATATTGATAGTTTGTACATTTGTAAATAGGTAGATTTGATTACTTTTTGTGTGTTCAATAAGGGAACCTCTCCCATAAAGAGGAGGGACTGCTCTCCCCGATCATTGTTTGCTTTCAAGATAAAATTCTACAACCAAAAAGACTATTGGGTATGATATTATTTTACTTATGGATGGCTTCTAGGGATACGATTGGATATGTATTTCCGAGAAACATTAAAGCAATACTTAGTTCAATGCTATTTAGGAACTATAATTTCACAAACAGGACGAAAGCTGCATATTTTATTAATGTGAAATTAATCAACCATTACAATGGAGTGTTGTAATATTTATACATATTGAACAAAAATTTACAAAAAAATAAATGGGTTGTCTGCAGTACAACCAAAATCACAACAACTTCCAAAATACATCCGGGAAGCAACAATAATTAAATACAAACAAATAATAATTGTTACAACTATGTAACAATATAATCTATGCAATAATATGAAAAGTATTGTTATAAAGTTTTATAACAATATATAAACTAATTACCTTTATAAATAATTAAATATTTAAGGTAATATAATGCATACATTAACCTAACATTCCCCCCCTTAATTTTGCATTTCCTCAAGGGTTGAGGAGAGGAACTCTCTGAACAACTCGAACTTGTCACTTGCAAGTGACTTCGTGACAATATCTACTTTTTGTTTGTTGGACAAAATTGAAGCTGTATATTGTGCTTCAACACATGTTCACATATGAAATGAACCTGTACTTCAATATGTTTTGTTCTTTCATGAAACACTGGATTACGAACAAGTTTGAGAACACCTTCATTTTCAACATACATGGTGGTTGATTTTTCCTATGGTATTCCAAGTCCTTCTAGTATGTGACATAGCCAAATCGCTTCATAGAGAGATTCTCCTGCAGAACGATACTCGGATTCTGTGGAAGAATGAGAAATAAAGTGTTGTTTCTTGCTTCCCCATGATATTGGTCCATATCCCATAAAGAAATAAATCCTAAAGTAGATTTTCTATCATCAATGTTACCGCATGATCGAATCCGAATATCCAATCAAGAAGAAGTTGTCATTCTTCTTGTATTCTAGACCAAGATCCATTGATCCTTTGAGATATCTTAAGATGCACCTTGCTGCTTTCCAATGACACACTTTGGGTTCCTACATGAACCTGGATAAATAGATCACCTGCAAAGTGATATCTAGTCTAGTGTAGGTCGGGTAAATAAGACTCTTGATTAGGTGCTAATAGAGAGTGGAACTTACCTCAGGAGATGGATTTGAACGAGATAACTGTAATCTATTCTCCATAGGTGTAGCAATTGGTGTGCAATCCATCATCCTAAATTTATTGAGCGTTGTCTTGGTATATTTCATTTGAGAAACAAAAATGTGATTCTCTTTCTGCCATACTTCCAATCCAAGACAATAGTGCATTAGCCTGAGATCAGTCATGTCAAATGATCGATTAAGATCTTTCTTTGTTGCATCGATCATCCTCACTGAACTACTAGTGATGACTAGATCGTCGACATAGACAACAACAATCACAATATCCCCCTTGTTTTTGAGGTAAATATTGGGATCGTATGGATTTCTAACAAATCCATGTTGTACGAGATGCTCATCAATCTTGATGTACCATGCTTGGGGTTCTGTTTAAGGCCATACATATATTTCTTGAGTCTGCATACCTTTGCTTCTTGACCAAGTACTACATATCCCTCAGGTTGAGTCATGTAGACTTCTTCTTGTAAATATCCATTTAGGAAGGCACTTTTTATGTCCATCTGATGGAATTTCCATCCAAACTAAATCAACTAGAGAAAAGATCATCCTGATCATTTTGATCTTATCTATGGGAGAAAATGTCTCCTCGTAGTCAATGCCTTATTTTTGTGCATACCCCTTTGCTACTAGTCTTGCTTTATACTTGTCCACTGTCCCATCTACTTTGTACTTTGTTTTAAATATCCATCTGCATCCAATGGGTTTCTTCCCTGGTGGAAGATCAACAAGTTTCAAGTGTTATTCTTCATCACTAATTGATATTCAGAATCCATGGCATCTTTCCAAGCTTTTTACTGTAGGGCTTCCTAGACTGTAGAGGGCTCATCAGATTCAATAACTCTACTCATCAAAGTAAAGTTAACTTCTTCTCTTGCTTTACTACGAGTCTGTGGTCTAGGGGTGGATGTATCTAGTGGAGCATCCATTCTTGCATCTCATAATGTGCTAGTACACCATTTATGCATACACTGAATTGTTCCTATGGGACGTGGTTCTATCTAATCAACACCATCATCCCCATCATCACTTTCATTGTTTGAGGGAACATCAACTTCAATTTTACAATGGAGACAAATCTACATTTGGTGAGTATGGAGGAGGAGACTCAACATCTATTTAATGGTGTAGAATTTTATGGTCTTTAGATCCATCAATTTGTACCCAAGAGTCTCTTCACTTTACCCAATGAAGATGAGTTTTGTGACTTCATGTCCAATTTCTTTCTGTTTTTCTTGGGTATGTGCATGCTTTCTTTGCACTTGAATACTCGAGGTGTACAATAGATGGTTTTTGTTTTGACCATGATTCTTGTGATGTTTCTCCTCAAGAGCAATGTGGGCACTCTGTTCAACAAGTATACTATTGTCTTTGCTACTTCTTCCCATAATGTCTTTGCAAGTCCGAGTCATCGATCATGCATCACACCATTTCCATGATAGTACGATTTCTTCTCTCAACAACACCATTTTGCTGTGGTGTGTGTGGAGGAGGCATTTTTGACGAATCCCATGAGTTTGTAGGTAGTCTCTAAACTCATCACTGGTGAATTGCCCCCTTGATCTCGGGAGCAGAGAGTTCGATGTGATGACTAGTTTCAATCTCAACTACTACTTTGAACTTCTTGAATGTTTCAAAAGCTTCACGTTTTTTGCAAAGACAAAAAATTCCACATTTTCCTTGAATAGCCGCCAACACATAGCATGAAGTATCTTGAAATACGTAATGACTTGGTTGCATCAGACCGCAAAGACTGGTATGAACCAAATCAAGCTGACCATGAGCTTGATATGTACTCTTTTGGAACAAAGCTCTGTGTTGTTTTTCTGCTAGACGGTGAGGAGACTTTATCGTATCTTTCAAGAGATGGTATCCCATGTACCATATTGTGTCAGCAAAGTGTCTCGAGATACTTGAAACTAACATGACCAAGTCTCGATGCCACAACTATGTTGAGGTATAGTTCTTAGCCACAAGTTCCTGATCATCTCTGTGGACAAAATCAAGCTAGAACATGTGTCCCACATTGGAGGTATAGTTCTTAGCCACAAGTGCATGAGCCTCGTGATTTATCTTGAATCAAACACGTTTTCTTGCTAGAATGAGTATAAAAATCAATTTTTAGGTTGTGAACTAGGAGTTGATTGATTGAAAGAAGATTCTTTGTCAACACAGAGACATATAAGACATATGCTAGTTTGCAGTTGCGTAAACCAAGGGGTAGAGAAATGTTCCCAATCCTCGAACTATATATGAAGAGTCATCACCCAACAAAAATGGTTTTCGAAGGCATGTCCCTCATTGAGGTAAACCGCTCTCTGTGGCTACCATGTGTTGAGTGGCTCCTGAATCAACATACCAGACATCACTAGATGACATGGATGGTTCACTTGATCGAGCGTGTGTACAAGAAGTCTTCATCATCTGAATGTTCTTCTTGCTCAAAGCAATATTTCCTTGCTGATGGGGTCTTCTTTCTAGTTCCCCTTTTTCTTCCCTTGATTGTAGTTAGAATGTCCCTTGTAAGATTGTTGTTGTGGAGGTCCAAAGTTACTAGATGAACCTTTCTTGTAAGTATTATACCAACAATCTTTTAAGTCATGTCCTCTTTTGCAGATTGGACATTGTTTCTTCTGTTGTTTGTCCCCATGATACTGATTATGATGTTGGGGATTTTGATAGGAATTAGGTTTCCTTTACCTTTTCTTTTCCATTTTTGATGTGAAGAAAGTGATTGTTCCTCTTCATCTTCCTTATTCGCATGGCTTCCTCTTCTTGCGGTAAGTTTACCAACTTATCAAAACTAATTGTCGTATCGACATGTTTAGTGTTGTGACAAAAATGTTGTGACAAGAGCATCATTTGTGACCGCTTCGGCTAGAAGTGAAGCCCTCAATCTCTAACTCTTCTTAAGAAACCTTTGATTTTCTCATTCTTTGAAATTTAGTGTATGTAACTCACTCTACAAATTCAAGTATAACATTCTTGTTTTTGGCTTCATACACGTGTGCGTAATTTATCCCATGCTTCTTTGGCTTTATTGGCATCTCGAATGTGAGGGTGCACATCATCGGACACTCCAAACAAGATGATGAGTTTGGCTTTATGATTTGCTTTATCAAACTACCACTATTGTGTTGTATCAATAGTTGATCTTGTCAGAGTACCATTCACAGAAAGCGAGATCTCTTCAAAATCAAGTTGTTTCTTCATTTTTGTCATCCATGCAAAGCATAGTTATTTCTCTGAGTAGTTGTGAATTTAGAAGATTTTTTTTTGTAGAAAACACTAACAAGGTTTGGATCTTATCACTCCAAGTATAAGGTCTCCCAATCCATATACCATCAATCTAATATACCAAAACCTTTCTACATACGTGGCCTTCCGATATACCCAGCGGTATGTGGAAGAAGCTCGCC
The DNA here is from genome assembly GCA_018340775.1 of Taxus wallichiana var. yunnanensis. Taxonomy (NCBI): domain Eukaryota; kingdom Viridiplantae; phylum Streptophyta; class Pinopsida; order Cupressales; family Taxaceae; genus Taxus; species Taxus wallichiana. Next base: position 692,387,638 of record CM031243.1, on the reverse strand, counting down.
CTTTCTATATACCTAGTGGTACATGAAAGAGGCGTTAACGTACGTGAAAGAATTTAATACGTGGTACCAAGACAATACTAAAAGAGGTCTGTGCGATTACTGACACCGGCTCAAAGAAATATCCTCATACACGCATGTAACTTCGTTATATACATGGATAATTTCTATTAGTCTAGATTTATGTCGTGCAATCATTCACAGATGGATGGGATGGCTTATAGTATGTGCATTGTGGCCTTTTTACTCCCGATGATTTAAAGGGTCTGCATTGACACTAAAATTTTCCTCCGTAATTTCTATTTCATTAATGTATGTATTAGGAATAGGATGTTGTTAAGTGTAATTAGTAGTAGCGTCTGATAGAAGATAACGGTGCGCCGTCAGTATGGTGCCGCCAATAATGTAGAGTACGGTAATAGTCAAAGTACAATAGGAATGTTGTAAAAAGTAAATATTTGTCGTAAGTGGTCCGGTAATGTTAAAATGTCAAAGTTGGGATAAGTAGAGAAGTAGGGTCTACATGATTAGGAATTAGAAATATTATATTGGTAATAAGGACAAGGAGTGAGGTCATAAATATTTTGTGTATTTTATTTGTAAAAAGTCTAAAAATGTGGAACCCATGTGAAATGATAAGGTTTATCTTATCTTAAGAGATAAGCTTACATGTACAGATAAGAGTTAAGGTATGGAATATGATTCGTCAGAGTGGATTTCTTATCCTATCTTAGAGATAAGATGGATAAGCTTGGAATTTCTATAAATAAAGAGGCCACCCCCCTCATTTAGCATAGAAGGAAGTAGTGAGAAATATTGTATTAAGTGTGTAAAGGAAGCCATCAGTTTAAAGGTGTGTTGATGAAGCCATTAAGAGGTGTAATTGTAAAGGTTTCTCCCATAGTATTGGTGGAAAGCAAGTAAATTCAATAACACTTGAAGCACCTCATGGGTGAGATTGTAACAATTTCATATTAATATTATAATTTACTTTGATATTTCAGATTTATCATCATTCCGTCTTATCATAGTCGATGGTATTCTTGTGTTATGTTTGTTGTTTTGTTTCTAGATTACATCCACCAAACTAAAGGTCGTGGCATTAGTAAATAATCATAAAGACGAGGAGTTCCTGGTGAAGAATTATCATAGTGCCGATTGGTGATGACATTTTGGTTTCGCTTGCCGACCATTCTTCATTGGTGGATTTTTCGGAGAGATATTCCCACTTAGTCAAAAATCAATTCGAGGGTAACCTTATTTTTACTGCGTGCATAGTAGTTACCATGGTAAAGTTATTTTTGCCGTGAATAATAGTTACCATGGTAAAGTTATTTTTGTTGTGAATAGTATTTATCACAAGAAAGTCACTTTTTACCATGAATAGTATTTACCATAAAGAACTTCACTTTTTACTATGAATAGTGTTTACCACAAGAAAGTCGGCTTTTACCGCAAAGTAAGTCAAGTTTTACCATAGTTTACCGTGGTCATTTCTATTTTACTATAGAAAGGTGTAAATTCACTTTCTATTAGTGATTCCAATTATTTGTGCACATAAGTCTTTTTGATTTTACTTGTGGGTTGGTATTTTATGGTGGTTACTTTTGAAAATGGGGAAGATTCCTGTTTTTTCAGCCCAATCTAATGAAGATGCTTCCTATTTCATTCAAGAGTTTAAACGATATTGTATTTGTAATGGCCTCATAAGAAGGGAATAATGGACTAAATTTTTCCTACCTTTTGGATGGTTCAGCACTTAGGTGGTTTGAAACACTAGGTGATAATATGAAAAATTCATGGGATTTATTAACTGAAAGTTTTCTTGAAGAATTTGGTGAACAACAGAAATATGCAGATCTCATGATTGATATCACAAAGCTATCCCAAGGAGAGAAGGAGAAGATAAGGGATTATCATGCTCATGTTCTAGAGCTAAGGAGGAAGCTCGATGCCCAGATCCGGAAGGAAGGATTAGCGGATGGGTTGATGAATGGTGTGGATAATCTCCTCTGTAAGCACTTCATTCTTGGGATGAAGCTAGAGATCAGACAACGAGTGAAGTATGACCACCCAGCTACCATTGAACAAGCAAAGGAGATTGCAAGAAGGCAAGAAGAAAGCATGGAAGAGGAGCCCAAAGAAATTGTTGCTAAAGTAGAGCCTACACCAAAGCCTTTGGTCCAAAATCCACAACCACTCCGGTGAGCACAAATATTTCTCCTAGTACATCTACCGAGTATGAAGATCTCGCTCAAAAGATGGGTCAGCTTAACTATTAATCTTTTTCAAGGAAAAGAATTTAGTTCTCGGGGAGGAGATAGAGGTCCAAAAAGAAATATTTCTGAAGTTGTTTGTTATGGTTGTTATAAAAAGGGTCATTATAAGTATAATTGTCTAGATAGAGCTTCTACATCTGGTAAAGGAGATAATGATAAAGGAAAAGCACCTGTGAATTCTTTTGATGTAGTAGATAAGAGCAGAAATAATGAAGTAGATGTATTTGTAACAAAAAGAAAGAAAGAAAAAGATAATCAAGATGGAAATGATCCTAAGAAGATGAAAGGAGAAACTAGTAAGAAACATAGGAGAAGAAAGTTGGGTGTGCAGGATTTTCTGATTTCACAGGGGCAAGGACCATACTCCATCTTGGAAGATCTGTCCAAAAGGCCTATAAATATTACATATGGTCAACTCTTGGCTATGTCTTCTGAGAAGAGGCGGGAGCTGCGAAGTGGACTCAATGCTCGACGAAGGAAGGAGGTTGAGGTCCCTGTTTTGGAGGCAGAGGTGGATCCCTATGCTCCACAAGCTGAGGTATTATGTAATGGTATTTCAATTCATGATGTCTTAGTTGATGGAGGTGCTGCAGTTAATATAATGACCGAGTCTGTAATGAATATGTTGGGTTTAAAATTGATCGCCCTTAAACACTTATGTTAAGGTCATTAAATAAAGGAAAAACTAAACCGTAAGGTGTAGTTTCAAATGTGGCAATATCTCGTTATGGGTGTTGTATGTGTGGTAGACTTTCAGGTGATGAAAAATGGTACTGTTGTGTACCCAATGTCACTGGGAAGACCATGGCTAAGGAGAGTTCATGCAAGAAACTACCGGAATGAAGGCTTCATGACACTTGGACGTGGTAGAGAGAGGGTGAAGATAAACGTGATCCCTCGACATCATAAGGCGAACTCGTGGATTTAAGTGATGAAACCGATGATTGGACATCCTCTAATTACTCTAGTACCAAGTGAAGTGGACATCGAAGATGAAGAAAGTGAGGTTGATGTTTCAGCCATGGATATCCTTCCACCACACCGACTCATGACCCCATAAAATTATCTCAAGAAGAAGTTGATGATCGTCTCCAACAAATAAAGATTGGTGATACCGTGATGGAGAGTGAGAAGGAATTCTACCTCCATCTCTTTCAAGGTACATACACATATTCACTTTTGATTACAAGGAACTCCGTCAAGTAAGTTGGGTAGAACATTCTATTGAGTGGGTAGATGGTGCAAAGCCTATAAAACAAATGCCATATAGAATGAATCCTAATTTTTCCAAGACCGTAAAAGAATAAATAGATAAGTTGCTTGATAGAGGATTCATATTTGTGTGGAGAATTCAAAATGGGTTACTCCCATTGTGATCTCAATAAAAAGAATGGGAAGCTACACATTTGTGTTGATTACAGAAGCTCAATAAGGCAACAAAGAAGGATCATTACCCTCTTCCATTTTCAGATCAGATCTTGGACGAAGTAGCTGGCCAGGAGTGCTATAGTTTTGCTGATGGATATAGTGGATACAACCAAGTTTGTATAGCAGAGAAAGATCAGCTGAAGACCACGTTCACCACTCCTTGGGGAATGTTTTCTTATAGAGTTATGCCTTTTGGGTTGTGTAATGCTCCAAAGAACATTCTAGCGTTTGATGAATAGGGTGTTTGAACCCTACATTGGGAACTTCATCAGAGTATTTCGGATGATTTTTACATCTATGGGAGCAAGTTGGACCACCCGCACTGTAGATGGAGACAACATTTCAAAGGTTGGATGAAGCACAAGCCTCACTAAACCCTACAAAGTGTGTCTTTGGATGTTCTAAAGGCGTTTTGTTAGGGCATGTTGATCCAGAGATGGTATTGGTACGATCCCGATAAAGTTTCAAAATCAAAGATTTACCATTTCCTATGAATAGAAGTAAGTTGAGATCATTTTTAGGCCATGTGGGTTACTATTGAAGGTTCATCAAGAATTTCTCAAAGATTACATAGCCACTAACCCAGCTTCTTAAAGAAGGATGTTACTTATGAACAAGAAATAAGACACATGAAGCTTTTGGACAATCAAGGAAGCCCCGGTGTCTTCACCTGTTTTAAAGAATCCAGATTGGAGCAAGCCATTCATTGTGTACACTAATACCTCGATGTAGAACTAGGAATTACTTTGAGCCAAAAGGATGAAAATGGGAATGAACATCCAATTTACTTTGGGAGCGAGATAAATGAGCAAAGCATCTTGAGGTAAATTATACCGAATCTAAAAAAAGAGGCTCTAGCTATCATTTTTTTGTAAAGAAGTTTAGAAATTACTTGCTAGGGCAGAAATTTATAGTCAGAATAACATCATCATCGTGCTCTAAAATATATTGTCAATAAGCCTAACCCATCGGGAGTATAGCAAGATGGATAATTTTGCTACAAGAATTTGAATTTGATATTATAGATAGGCCAGAAAGAAGCATGTCAATACAGATGCACTCTCTCGAGCCTATGATGGTTTAGGATCATCTTGTGATGATGATGATTTCCCGATGCAGCCTTGTTATCCTCGACACAATCCCTAGTGAATACATAGATATTTGGAATTATCTGAATGAATTCAAGTTTCCTGATGGTGCCAATGCAAAGACTAAGAGAAAGATTACTCAAGCCATTCGTCCATATTCTATTCTGCATGGAGTATTATTTTGAATAGGACCTGATGGACAATACAAGAGGGCAGTTGGACATGATCAAGGGAAGGAACTGCTAGAATAATTCCACAATGGTACATGTGGAGGGCACTTCTCTGGACAACTTACAACAAGAAGGATCTTGGATGCAGGTTATCACTGGCCCACTCTTTTTAAAGATTGTTATAATTATTGTAAGACATGTGATATTTGTCAAACACATGGTAACCGTAAGACTTCATCAGCTCCATTATGTCCTATTCTTCCACTTGGTCCCTTTGAAAAGTGGGGAATAGACATTGTAGGTCCACTTCCAACTACCTCACGCCAAAATAAATATATTGTAGTTGCCACTGATTATTTAACCAAGTGGGTGAAGCTAGGCCATTGAAAATAGCTTCCATGGATGAGGTGGATAAGGTTCATATATGAACGCATTGTCACTAGATTTGGTTGTCCATTAGAAATTGTAATGATCAAGGAAGCCACTTCATTAATGAGGTAGTAGAAGCCCTAGTCAATAAATTTTCTATCAAGCACAAGAAGGCAACAACATACAAGCCAAACACAAATGGACAAGTGGAACGAACAAATTTTGTGTTGTGTCAAATTCTAGCAAAAGATGCAGCTTTGCAGGTACATAAGTGGGATAAAAGGATTCATGCAACATTGTGGGCATATAGGGCAACATCAAAGTCAGCAACAGGATACTCCCCATTTCAGTTGGCCTATGGCATTGATCCAGTTCTTCCTATTGAGTTTGATATTCCCACTGTGAGAGTTATGAAAAATGAAAGGATGGATGAAAGTGATTCAGTAAAAGAAAGGTTGGTACATCTTCATTTGCTAGAGGAAATGAGGGAAATAGCAAAGGATACAAGTCATAAGAAGAAAATGAAGCAGAAAGGAATACTTTGATCAAAAGATCCGTTGGTCTCCATTTCATGTGAATGACTTGGTTCTAGTATATGATTCCGATACAAAAAAAGAAGATAGAGAAAATTTCTTCCAAAATGGATGGGGCCCTACAAAATAAAGTCATGGCATGAAAATGGTATGTACCGACTGGAGGAATTGGATGGCACTCCCATTACGAAATGGGTCAACCACGACAAGTTGAAGATTTTCCAAGCACCATAATAGTCTACTCCGAGGACGGAGTAGAAGCTAGGAAGGGGGAAGATGTCGACACTAAAATTTTCCTCCGTAATTTCTATTTCATTAATGTATGTATTAGGAATAGGATGTTGTTAAGTGTAATTAGTAGTAGTGTCTGATAGAAGATAATAGTGCGTCACAAGACGGTGCCGCCAATAATGTAGAGTACGGTAACAGTCAAAGTACAATATGAATGTTGTAAAAAGTAAATATTTGTCATAAGTGGTCCGGTAATGTTAAAATGTCAAAGTTGGGATAAGTAGAGAAGTAGGGTCTACATGATTAGGAATTAGAAATATTATATTGGTAATAAGGACAAGGAGTGAGGTCATAAATATTTTGTGTATTTTATTTGTAAAAAGTCTAAAAATGTGGAACCCATGTGAAATGATAAGGTTTATCTTATCTTAAGAGATAAGCTTACATGTACAGATAAGAGTTAAGGTATGGAATATGATTCGTCAGAGTGGATTTCTTATCCTATCTTAGAGATAAGATGGATAAGCCTGGAAGTTCTATAAATAAAGAGGCCACCCCCCTCATTTAGCATAGAAGGAAGTAGTGAGAAATATTGTATGAAGTGTGTAAAGGAAGCCATCAGTTTAAAGGTGTGTTGAAGAAGCCATTAAGAGGTGTAATTGTAAAGTTTCTCCCATAGTATTGGTGGAAGGCAAGTGAAGTCAATAACACTTGAAGTACCTCATGGGTGAGATTGTAACAATTTCATGTTAATATTATAATTTACTTTGATATTTCATATTTGTCATCATTCTGTCTTATCATAGTCGATTGTATTCTTGTGTTATGTTTGTTTTTTTGTTTCTAGATTACATCCACCAAACTAAAGGTGTGCATTAGTAAATAATCATAGCACGAGGAGTTCGGTGAAGAATTATCATAGTGCCGGATTGGTGATGACAGTCATTGCCAGACAATGTTGTTGGAGCTATATTAGGTGTTAAGTGTAGTAGTAGTCGTGATGACTTTACTTGTAAGTGCTTCCTAGAGGTGTTGTATATACCGAATGCTACGAATGAGATCTAGGATCTTGTGAGTGTTACAAAACCAATTTTTATTGATTTTGAGTACAATATTCTACCAATTTCTAAGCAGTTACAAAGTTTACAATTGACTATGGCAACCTATAAATTAGTACAATATACTCAAGCATGTAATTACATTCAAAAAATTTAGAAAAATTTGAATGGCAAGAAAATATTTTTGTTTTGCGGGCACTGGTGGCCTGTGGAGCCCAATACGGCTTGCTGAGCAAAAAACCATAAAAACTAGCTCAAAATGAAGTTTTTAGGTATCCCTCCTTTGGCAAAATGTGCTTAGAATGCAAAAATATGTAGAGTGGAGAAAAAAAAAGTTTTTCCCTAAAATAGGGTTTTTCTCGCTAAATTTAGTTAGTTATAACTAAATTTGAATTTACTGCTAAATTTAGCGGTTCCACTAAATTTCCGACAAATTTGGTAGTGGGTGAGGGAGGGGGATTTGACCCCTTGACCTCTCTTGATGGGAAGTGTCTTACAAAAGTTATGCTAGCCACTTGGGCGGCTAAGCTAAACAAGTATATATAAAGAGCAAAATTGTAATTAAACACTTCAAAACGTAAAACCATACCTCTTTAAAAAACCATGGTTTGGGAAAGGTGGTTTTGAGCAAAAATTCTAGCAAAGAGAAAAAATGACTAGTGCAATTTTGGCGAGAATGAAGGTGGTTTTGAGTGTGTATGGCACCTTAGATCAATTTTCTTCCTTCCTTTGAGCTTGTAATCTCTTCCTTGGTGTATTCAATCCTCCTCAACCTTAATTGCAATGAATAAAGGCGGTTTTGATGAATTTTATGGTGGTTTTGAGGAATTTGATGATGGTATTGCATGGGATGGGGCTGGGAAGTTGCAGAGGCAACTCTGGCTCTCTTTTTCTTGCGCAAGCTTCTCCAATTCTCCTCAAACTCACTTGCCGCAATCCTCCAATATCCTTCAACCTGCTCTAACACCAAATGTAATTTCATAAATAGGGACAAAAGCATGTATATTTTATTAATGTGAAATTAATCAACCATTATAATGGAGTGCTGCAATATTTATACATATTGAACAGAAATATACAAACAATAAATGGGTTGCACAGGTACAACCAAAATCACAACAGCTTCCAAAATACATCTGGGAAGCAACAATAATTAAATACAAACAAATAATAATTATTAAAACTACGTAACAATATAACCTATTCAATAATATGACAAATATTGTTATAAAGTTTTATAACAATATATAAACTAATTACCTTATTAAATAATTAAATATTTAGGGTAATATAATGCATAAATTAACCTAACAGAACCTTATGTTATGTATTCATGGCTTTCAAACTCAATAATTTTGAGGAAAACAAGCAATAGAAAGTGAACCACATCATCCATGACCTCATCCACAAGATCTTTGAATCTCGATATTGATGAATTATCGGCCAAGGATAGTAACGGGGAAGATCATGTATGGGTACTACATATTTTTCTTACATGACTCATTGAGTTATGTGTCACATCAACCCAAAATATAGTCATATTTTTTGGGACATGTATAAAAATATTATGGTATATCATATCCAAGTGAGGAATAGACATCAATCCCACCAAGATTAATGATACCATTGAAATGGTTCCACTAACAAGTGAATTACAAATCAAATAATTCTTTGGAAATTTTGGGGCTAAACACATATTTTTCCCCTGAACTTACATATGTTATTAACCTAATAAAAAACCTCCTAAAAATGAGATTGTAATTGAGTGGAATCAAGATTTCTAAGAGATATTTGAGGTGTTAAGAATTTATTCCTATCCCTTCCTATCCCGAGGAAAAAACTCACTCTCAGATGTCTATTTATAGGAGTTGTTGGTGAAGGCAAGGCTTCCAAAAGTGTACACAACACATTTTTGCACACTTGATGTACTCTTGCACATTTGAACCTCGTGCAAAGGTGCATGAGATGTAAAAATTGAGCCACCAAGGAGATAAGATGTGTTATAAATCTTTTGTCACTTAAATTGGTATTTGGGTTGGTTAAGTGAGTGTTATGAACTCACAGGTCATTTTGGACCCCTCTCCATGTTGATCATGACCCATGGTACATCTAGAAGGCCCTGCTACACCTTTTCACCTGGTGAAATAGTGCATGAGGTGAAAAAAAGTGCACCACTAAGGGAGGGAAGTATTTTTGTCACTTAAGTGAATAACCTCAAGTGTTAGGAGAAGTTTTTCCATTCACACCTTCAATTTGCCCCCTCTCCCTATTGAGCCTCACCCTTGGTGCAATTTTATACTTGTACAACACATTTACACCTAGTGAAAAAGTGCATCAGGTGAAAAAAATTATGCCACTAAGGAATCTCCCCCACTCTCGTCACTCACAACCTCACACTTGTTTCCTAGGGAATTTTTCCACTTACCTCACTCTTCACCCTTGTCCTCCTACTCATGATGGCTGCCCCCTTAGCACATTTTCACCTCATATACCCTTAGTAAATGTGGTAAGGGACATGAGAGGATCCCAAAACCATTTAGTAACCCATGACTCACCCTCAATTCGAGTTAAGAAAGAAGTGTCAAAAGTGGGTCAAGGGGTGGGTTTTCCTAACCTAAGTTAAATGAATATTCAAATCATACTTAGCTATATTTTGGGAATATTTTACAAAAATTATTTCCCTCCATTTATGAAGGTGATTCTTCTACAAAGAACCATACATCCCTCATTCTCAAGTCACTATTTTTCTCATACGTCACAAACCCCGCTCCGATTTTCATAAGATTTAAACTAAATATTCCCTACATGAAAGCCTTTAGAATGAGTGTTTCCATGACCTCATTAATGCCACCATAAATTTTGTATAGTAATTTGAAAATTTCATCCATGGAAAAATTTCCCCTTAGATTTACAGAGTTGCAGTAATGAGCTAAATGAGCTAAAAATTGGAGCATGAGATCCTAAAAAAATTAGCTTTCCAATGAGTACTTTCTTGCCCCATGAAAATGGGTAGGATTGGAGTTATTTTTTTATAGTTAAATGATTTTTGACTAGAGATATGAATAGGGGGTTCTTGGGTCCCCTCCCTTAACAATAATAGTTTCTTCGACAAGATATTACAATTAAGCCATCACAAACTGCCACCACCATTGAGCCCGCATCGATGATGTAATTTTTCCACCATCGTCATTTTTAGATCCAACAACCGTCGCCAATGCCAATGCCAATGTTAAAAAGTAAACCAACACTAAGGGAACTACCATCCACAACCAATGGAGATACAAAACCCACCAGCACAGATAAACCACCCCGAAGGGATCACACTTAGTAGGGTTTAAACCTAGGTGGATCAGACACAACCAATCTGCCTTTAACTAATCCACCCAAACCCCATTGGCATAGGATTGGAGTTATTAAGGAATATTATTTTTCATCATTTTCCCTTGTTAGATGAATAAAACAAGGACCTTTAAGTTCACTTTTCGTTTCATGAAGTTCTAGATGAGAGAAAATCCTGAAAAATTGGAGCAAAACATCCCAGTGAGAAGCAGAATTTTTGGAGACATTTTTCAGCCTGATCCGACACCCTGTGGCCAATTTATATTTTTAGTAAGTCCCAATTAAATAAAATTAATAGGATTATTATTTCTAAAGGATGAATGGATTAAATACAATCAGTTCATTCCCCATGAGGAAAATTTCTCAAAAGTGACAATTGGTGAAATTACCAAAACTAGTCACCCGGGAAGAACTTACTAAAAATAGTAAGTGTTTGGAAAATGCTCAAAAATGGTCATGGTTGTTCATCCTCAATTCCTCACTAATTTAAAACTTCACAGAGGAAAAACTCATGCTTTCAAAATGGTGGAAAGTGGCATTGTGTCTCAAACAGAAGAGAATCCCTCTCGGTCCTCAATTTTGGTTGCAACAGTATGTTTGGATCTCAATGTGCTTCTCACTTCGCTAGATGGGTTGATCAAAATATTGAAGCATGTTCCATAAAATATCTCACCTTCACTCATCACATGATTAGAGTGCTCTTCACCTCATCTCATGGATGGATTCATTTCCCCAAGGCCCTAGATCATCAGGTTGAATTGTGTAGGCAATGGTCTCAAGTTACATCAAGAACTTGGCATTTTGGGAGGTATTGTAGTGTTTCAAAGGTTTGAATGTTTGTTCAAGTGAGGTAAATCACCCTTAATTTTCTTCAATGATCAAATTTTCATCACCTTTCCTTTCAATGAAATTCAAATATGCTACAAAGGTGCATCGTTCAAAGTGTGGTCTCGAAGCGATAATTTTTTCAAAGAACCAATATTCATTAGTAGAGCATCACTATGTTGCAGAAGGTCATCATGGATCAAAATTTCATCTTCAATACCATCTGAGATGATCTACATTGAGGGTGGAGGCATCTTCATTCATGCTTTGGATCATTTCTTCTCTTCCCTCCTCTTCCCCATCTAATTCTCCATTGAAGAAATCAAAGTAATTTGTTTTATTTACTTAAATGGATTTCTAAAATTGTATTATAAAATCCCCATTTAATGTATAAAAGGGTACTTATTCACTCACTTCCTAAGAATATGGAAATTCACAAGTGGAATAATAATTTAAAAAGTCATGTGGGGGTAGATGAAGAGGAAATTCACATTGCTATAAATTGGAATGGCTCCTCCATTCCAAAGGATCCTGAAAATTTAAGTTCTTGGTAACAATTGTGGTTTGGATATTGTGTTTTATATCACCAAAACAAAAAAATAAAATATATATTTATTCCATTTCCCTTTCTCATGTGTTCCTCTATTTCCTCTCTTTTATGCACTTTACAAGCATAGTGATCAAGAAGGAACTTTGTATCCTTGATAGGTGAATCTAAGGAATCGTATGTATTTAATTTGGTAGTATCACTAATGACTTACATTATTACTTTCTTCGATTGAATATTGAACTAATCCAGTTATTGGATGTGAGATATGTTATTTTCTACACACAACAATAACCTTCCCTTTCCTGATTTCTCTCCTTTACCCCTCATCACTGAGATTTCCTCCCTTGTACCCCGTAGAAGCACTTTACCACAAGTTTTATGAAGTGTTCCTATGTGATCCCGACCTATTTGGCCACCCCATAACATTATATATAATTAGGATAGTTTGTATTCAATAATGGGAACCTCCCCATACACAAGAAGGAGGGTCATAGCCCCATGAGTGTTGGTGGAAACACATAATTTGCCACTAGACAAATTATTTCACTAATAGTTTATGACGACTCGGTTGGGTGGAGATTTTCTTGCGTGCACACCCGTAAATATCTATGAAAAACACAATATATATAAATTCCAAAAATAAAAACTATCGGGTTTTAAAGAAAAAACATATTTTGAAGGTGAATTCGTCAAGGAACATGATGTAGCCTAGAATATACACACAAAATCCCAATGCACATTAGCACATCACTCACTGAATTGAGTTTTCACCCAAAGCACACAAAGGTATTAGGTCCCTCTTTAGAGAAGCATGTCCAAGATGTTAGTATGAATGAATTTATATTTTAGATCCAAAACAAATAATCAATTAAACCACAATGCATAAACCAAATCTAGATCTTAACCATATGAAATATTAACTAAAAAATAACTATAATCAGATTTACCATACAATATCCATGTTCAGTTACATCCAACACCAATATCTAGCCAATAATATCCATTATATCAATCATGTAAAACATAGAAGCTTCATACATACATACATACATGAGGTCTCCATAGTCATGCGTGCTAAAAACTCACAACATAACATTATAATAACATCGAAACTGTCTAAACCATGAAAATCAATACATATTTATAGGGGTGGGGACTTTCCTTCACCACCCATGCACCTTCAAAAATAGGATACATGCTAATAATAGCCATGTGCCCTTACATGAGAATACAAAAGCATGCAAGCACTAATAATAGATCACCTAATAATACAACTATAGTATAATCCTATTATTAGCTCCAAAACTCTGCATGGCACTTGATCTTCTACTAGTCCCAAAATAGCCTTGCATGGTATGCAAGTCTTCTGTAAAACGTGCTCCGCACTTTATGTCCAAAATTATCCCCAATCTACAAAATGATAAGTCCCGATTTGAAATTGATTCTCGGGAACGCCCTTTCTGCTTATAGTTCATGCGCGATCCTGTGTTTACGCACCCAATCCTCTTGCACTTTCATACTTAAGTCATAGTTCATTGGCTCAACATTACCCACACTAATTTCATTGTTGTCCCTAGAAATGGGTAATCCCAACTTATCTCTCCAAGAATAATGAATAAAGAATGAAAGAATAAAGGAATTACTTGTACAAATAATGACAAACTACTTGGCACCTTTCTCTTCTACAAGAAGGATTAACTCTGGATATTCATTCTTAATCTCTACCTCCAAGTCATTCCAGTCACTTAGCACTGGCTAGTTTTATCAGGAACATCTATAACTATGGCTTCCAGCTCATCATGAGTCATGTTTTCCTTCTCATTTTATAATATTCTAACAATGTTAGCCATGCTAGAGACCATCCCCTCCATGAGATCCATTTTATGTGCAATGAGTTTACCAATGTCTTTTAGTTTCTCCTTATGTGGATCCTGGGATGTTATAAGTGCATCACACTTTTTCTCAATCAATGTAAGCCTCTCCATGCCCCAAGCGTCTCATTCTTCATTTCCTTGAGGACCTCATTTTATTCTTCAATGGTCCTTGTCTTTATAATTGCATCATAGTGCCTTGCACATAGTCAATGCCCGATTTAATTTCTTCAATTCATCCTTTAACACTTGCAATAAGAATTCATAAATTGTAATCTTCCACGCAATAGCGGCTTTGTCTCTCTCTATCTCCTCTGCAACATCCTTAGGTGTTGGTAGGTGCATCAGTTCTTCCTCCAAAGTAATAGTTGTACTATTGTGTGGAGATAATGTAGGGCATACTTAAACTCTATTGCAACCTTATCCTAAAAATGTGGCCTCTTCTCTATGATCTCATCCCCAATTTTCTTGGCCATCTTAAGGATTTTTGCATTTCTACCTCATCTTTCTCCTTCTCTTCTATGAGGTGCTTAATCTCAGTAGTTGCATCTTTCTTGTCTTCCAACAGTTCTCTAATAGTTGTCACTTTATCAATATTCCAGCGCACAACTTTAGTAGATACCTTAGTGAGGGAATTGCTCACCTATTCATCAGACATCACCGAAGGCTTAACAATCATATGATGTGAATGGGGTGCCTTCTTCAACCTCTGTGATACATAGGTTTCCTCACACACATCAAAGTCAGGCTCATCCATGTGAGTCTGCATCATCCATGATAGTTGTTTCCTTGTGCGGGCATTTTCATATCCACATCCATGATCTCCCACCCATATAAATCCTTGGGTTCCAAAGTACCTTGGAACCATGTGTGTATTTTTTTGGGTTTTTATATATCCAACAGAGGAGTTTCATATGTTGTTTCCTCTTTTTTTTACTAGAATGCTTACCCTTGGGAACCTTGGCCTGAATCCAATAATGGACCATCCTGCCTGTGTTGTAGAGGGCACATTAGATGGCTCGCGCTTATCTTTCCATATCTCTAAGCCAATGTCTCCAATGTCTATGTTTTTTTCCTTCAATGATTCTTCATCATTATTTACCTCCTCTTCCTGAGGATCCTTTGTATTCTCATTCTACATCAGAGTGTGAGGTGTATTGTCTTCACTTTTCTTCTTCTTCCTCTTTCGAGGGATACACTATGCATTTTCTTCTTCTCAGGTTCCACCTTCATAGGTCAAGTCATGGGTGATATCTTTGGGGCCGTGGGAAGGTCCCGCACCCCAGTATTTGTTCTTATGAGTACCCTCTTATACTGGGGTTCATCAGATTATTTTCTAGAGCCACCTCTAACACACCTTTCTCTAGCACTTCATCTTCTTATTGTAGTGGAGGGGTCACCTTGCGCTCACTCTTCTCTCCAACAGTGGGTTTTTCCTACCCCTGTGCTCCAAACCACCACTATCTTCTTGCAGTTATTCTTCCTCTTTTTCCACAAGGGGTGAATATGGTTCCTCATATGCCAAAGTTCCAACTGTATGCTTCCCCTTGGGTGGGCCAGAAAGTTTGAACTCATTTTCTACATACCTCCCATTCTCCAACCTAGGCTTGAGTTGGATATACACAAGGGCTGCCCCAATCTCACCAATTTCCATACTCATTTCCTTCATATTAATATCATCTGAAATTAATCTCTCAATGTATGCAAACTTACTTGGATACACATAAGTCTTCCTCAATGTGTGGTAGTCGCAGTTTATCTTGTCTACATTAAACAATACTTAGCGCACGTTTGAAAATTTATCTATAGATGCCTTGAAATAGCGTGCATTGTGAAGGCATATGGTAGCTTACACCATGGGCTCCACTTCCCATCCTTCATTGCAAACCGTGCAATACAAAAGTGTTGATACATGAAAATTATACCTGTTTGCCTAATACCGAAGGTAACTCCTTGGGTATTCTCCATTCCTCCTCAAACGCAGCCTAGAGTCGTCACTCATACCACATCTCTTCCCTTTGTTTAAAGGGGTCACTCATGGTCCCATCACATGTATACTTCTCAAATATCTCTGCAAGATATTTCTTCTCTTCAGGTATTCCCAAATTTTGTCCTTGGCCCATTGGGCACTCCAATTTCTACAAAAATAAGGGATAACAGGATCATGCCAAAACTAATCTTCTCACCTCCATGCACTTCCTCAATGATGGTTTCAGAAATGAAACCCACCAAGTTGTAAGTCACCCCTTCAATCATTTTCTTCACTATATGTAACCATAAGGTGTTCACCTGCGACCATCGCTCCTAGTTATTCAACTTTGTCAAGAGGTGCAATGCTAACCTACGTATGTCGAACTCCTTAATCCCTCCTTTAGGTCTAAATCGAGGCACAGGTGATCCTCATCCGTCGCCCAAAGAAATAAAAGAAGTCCTTATGGACTCTACTCATCAACCACTGGTATAACTTCTCTGGTTTTCAAAATAAGGGAGTTCATACAACTGTAAAACTCCCACCTTTCTCAAAAATTTTTTCACCGCATCATCATATATAGCCATATCATCATTGTTCACTTGTTTGTCTTCTTCACCAGTAACTTGTCAAGTTCATCCTTGTTATTCCATTTCTCAAAGTGGTTGTAATCACTTACTTTAATATGGAGAATATGTGAGTCCCAATTGAACCCATGTAAACCCCCTCGTGGTATTGTATCTCTAAGAAATATCTTTCTAAGGTGTTCTCCACCTGACTTATACTTCCTTTTGCTTCTTCTCCCTTGCAACCACTCTAGGTGCTCACTTGGTGCCATAATACTATAAAGGTGTGATTTTTTCCTTCTTCAAGATTTGTAACTTCAATTCCACGTGCCTTAGCTCCAAACTGCCCGAACTCCTAAACCTCAAACCCTAGCTATCAATTTTCTTTAACGCATGCCTTTTCTCTTCTCAAACACTTCTCCAAATGGAGCGGCAATCACCCTAGTGCGTAGATCTGAAAAATCCAACTGGTTCGTGGCTCTCCACACTTCACAGCTCATTCGTTAGCTCGCTCATCAACAACTCACTCAAATACTCTTGTTCGTAAAGGTGAAAATGATTTCACAACACCACCTTATATAGATTTTCAAAAAATATGCATTTATTACTCTCCACCTACCACTCGTACCCAACATTGATTCGTCATTTCGTCAATTTTTTTGCATTGCTTATTTCCGCGCCACAGTTATAACCTTCTGGCGTGCCTTCTACTTCTCACCACTGACCTCATTTTGTGCACTCTCAAGCACCAAAGTACTTTTCCACTGTGCCTTTCACTAAGTAGTTTCCACTACTACAACCTACCTCACGTTACACTATGCATCTATACGTGGTCTTTATTCATGAGAAAATTTTCCTATCTACACCTTTCCTTCAAGCACCTGCACAATAACTCTCTCCTATGCATACCCGTCCTCAGATAATATTCAAACTTGGAAATGAACCCTGTATATACTCCACCCCACACTAAGGGTATGTGTGGTCCTCTCTCGCATGAAAACACTTGATAGTAATCAACTTCTAGTGCGCAAACACGCTTATTACACAAAACACTGAACTAAAGCATAACAACTATGTAGGAAACACATATAAAGAAAATGCATTAAGGAAATCTAAGCTAAAATGAAAATACGCCTTATTACAAACACCAAGAAGATTTATTTATAGTAAGGCTTAAGCCTACTCCCATTTAAGTAAATGAGGAAATTTTGTTCCATCCAATGACTCTAATCTGAAAAGTTCCTGAATAAAGTATATAGGGTATAACATACGGTCCCAACCAATGCACCTTAAACTTTCCAAGATGGCTCAAAAACTTTAAATCATAAAGAAGAACCATCATCGTCCAACCTCAAGTTTCTTATCCTTAATATGTATGTCATGTCATGCCTTGTGTCCTACGGCCTTTTATTGCTTTTGACTCCATCTTGCTATGGTGTGCCTTTCATCCATTGCATCATTTTGTAAAAATGTTCTTCACGTGATTTATCATCAACCAAACCAATTTTGTGCACAATACGTAGAGAATGTAACATGAATTTCATGGGTAGAACATCCTCTATGCCAAACACCAACTGAAAGGGTGTTACTTTATTCAACCTCTTATAGGTTGTCTTGTATGCCCAAAGTATAGTAGAGACTTTATCATCCCAAAGTATTTCCTTCCAACATCACAAATTTTAGTCAAGGTATGGCTCAATATCTTGTTGAAAGCCTCAACAGTTCCATTTTCCGAGGATGATAGGGTGTTGTTTTATGGTGTGCAACCATAAATTCATCCAATAGTATTCTGATGGTCTCATTAAGAAAATGAGTACCCCTATCACTTGTTAAACTTAAAGGGCATCCATACCTTGATAATATTTTCCCATAGAAACCTTGTTGTTGTAGCTATTGTGCAATCCTTTGTAGGTGCCACTTCTACCCACCTTGTAAGATAATATGTACAAGTTATAATATAACACGATCCAGTCATGTGCGTGGGTGGGGAAATAGGACCCACAAAGTCAATTTCCCACTTTTCAAAAGGTTTTGCACTAGCAATAGGCCTCAAAGGCATCTCATCTCTATGCCTAAGCTTTCAAGGCACTGACAATGGTCACATGCCTTACAATATTATTTTCAATCCTTGTATAATGTTTCCCACCATAGAACAACTAATATAATCTTATACATAGTGGCATCTCTCGCATAGTGTCTAGTTGTAATGCTGCCATGAGCCTCCCCCATAAGTGCTTCACACTCATGCTCAAGTACACACTGGTACAAAAATTCATCCCTAATTAATTTGTATAAGTTTCCACTGATCAACATGTTAGTTGGGACGTGGATAACAAGTTATTTCTTCTCCAAAGCCTTCATTCTCTCAAAGCGCCACACCTATACATAAAAAGACAACAATTTCCTCCGAGTCTAAGGGTATGCATTTTAACCGTGAGTAGTTGTGCATCCGACATTGTATCCTTAATGCTTTGTACATCCTTTCCGATTGAATCCTAGATAAATGGTCTGGACCAGAATTACTCTTTCCTGGCTTAACCACCACAATAAAGTTAAACTCCTGGAATAACATAACCCAACGACATATGCGCCCTGTAAAATGGGCTTGTTCACTAAATACTTCAGTGTCATGTGGTCTATATAAAATATGAATGGGGTAGCCAACAAATACTATCAAAACTTATGGAGTGTGTATATCATAGACAAGGCCTCGTGCTCTATAGTGGTGTAATTATGTTCTGCTAGAGTTAAATTCCTACTCACAAAGAAAATAGGATGATCAACAATCCCTCTCTAGGATGGGATAAGATTGTACCAATGTCCATGCCATAGGTGTTTACATAAACATGAAAAGGCTTGGCCCATGAAGGAAATCAGAATAGGAATTATAGTAATCCTTTCCTTCAGTGTCTCAAATGCACGTTGTTATGCCTCACCCCAATAACAATTGCCTCTTCCTTTTAATAAATCTTCTAAAGGGCATGACGATCTTGGCATAACCCTTGATAAAATTTTCTATAGTATCTTATGTTCCCCAAGAATTCATGTACCTCACTTTGGCTAGTTGGTTCCTCTAAGCCCAAAATAACAGCAACCTTAGCAGGATCCACTAGCAAACCTTCCTTATAGATGATATGTCCTAGAAAAATTCCAAAGGTGTGGAAAAAATGCACTTCTTGATGTTTAATGAGATGATCAACTCGCTAACATCTCTCAAACATGAGCCTTAAGTTATCACAATGATCCTTCACAAGCCCATAGACTGTCCAATCATCCAGATAAACCTGTAAGAACTTATGAATAAAATCTTGGAATACATGTACAACAATGTGTAAAAATATTGCATGCACATTCTTTAATCCAAAGGGCATAACTGTGTATGCAAAAATTCCCCACTTAGTGGTGAAAGTTATCTTCTCTTGATCCTCTTTAGCTATCCTCACCTGATGATATCTAGAGAACTCATTAGTGAAGGAGTACATCTCATGCCCTTCAACGCCTTCCAATATTTCTTCAATAAATGGTGTGGGAAAGGGATCAATTACACATGCAACATTTAACTCCCTATAATCCACACAAATTCAGATTATTCCATCCTTCTTAATATTGATCACCATAGGGCTCACCCATTTTGATTCCTCGATGGGATCAATGATTCCATAATTCAGCATTTTGTCAATTTCTTCTTTCACCTTGACGTGCAAGTTCAGATTCATCCTATAAGGCCTCTTCCGAACTAGGCGTGCACCTTCCTTTAGCTTGATTCTCATTTCACCCAAAGATTCATGTACCCCTTTCAATTCATGATAGCCTCTAGGAACAAATCTGGAAGTCACGCAATAGCTCAATTATCTTAGCAACTTTAGATTCAGACCAATAATCTCTAATGATGGCCTCCTTAGGTTCAACATTCTTCCAATGTTTACTTTTTTGGTCTTCATAGGTTTGTGGTAGGCACGTGCCTTCTCATCTGCACTATCCAAGACCTCGTGTGTACCCTTTTATGCTCAATATCCAGGTTCTCCACTTCTTCATCATCAACTATATAGACCATCTTACCCTTTTCTCTTTCTAGGAAGGCATGCCCAAGTTGTTCAACATCTGTCTCTTCCTCTTCAAAGCACACCTCTAGGTCTGACTCACCTAACAACTCCTGAAGGAGCTCCTCAGCCTTTGCACTATCTCCCATAGTTAAGCACTTCATAACCTGTAATCACTCATTTACCGGAGGTTTAGAGGAAAAATAGTCAAAGGTCTGAATCATACTTGTAGTCAATTATTGCCAATTTCCAGTTGCTCTATTCAATTCCACATAGACATACCATGAACATGCGCAACCTCGTAAGGTAAAATAGAGCTTGTGCACCCACAATGAAGGTGGTAAAGCTTCTTGCCCCTCTGTCTAGAGTCTCTCACACTACTGAACGTGGTGCTAAACAAGATCATTACCATGAAATGCACAGATATGAGTAGGCACATTTCTCCTTAGAAATCTAGCAGATAAATCAATCCTCACTTCTCTCCATTCCAAAATATTATCCTTGTGAACCATCCACCAATACGCTGCCATCCCATGCAAAGTATAAACTAGCATATTCCTTCTTTCCACCTAAAATTCCCACTGAACTTCCATAACAAACAAGAATACCTCAGGATTCTCTTCACTAGTGTACCTTGGTACTTGGTTGTTGCCCAAATGCCTGATATTACGTGGCTTACTTACGTGCACAACTACACTTCTCACTTCACACCCAACCATTTCATAAGTGCCATGTGCCCAGTTGTCACATGCAACACTTGTAGTATCACTCATGGAATGTGCATCATCCCATTGGAGAAATCCTTCCTTTGATGGCTCAAGAACTTCCGGATCTTGAATGGTGTGCACATAAATTTTGTTCAAATATTCTTCACTTAAGGGATCTACATAAGGTGCAGATTTCCCATTTGTTAAGGGGATAATGACGCACTCCTCTTTGTTCTCAAAACTTATATACCCTTTTTTGAAACGTAGATTAGCATTGTTTTCATAACACCAAGGGCACCCAAGTAAAGCTAGAAAATTGTTGGCTTTTGCAAGCGCTAAGACCTCAAAGTCCCCAATAAACTTGGCTCCCTATATAGTAATTGATGCATCCTTTAAAACTCCAATAGGCATGGCTTTAGTCCTATTTGCCATAAACATAACATTTGAAGATGGCTGCAATGGTGGTCTTCCCATCTGAACCCACACGTCCAAAGTGAGTACATTTACTTTCACGCATGTATCAATTAGAATATTACTCAAAATCCAACCATCCACAATAGCATTTAGAGTGATCTCCTTGTCATAATCTAGGCTATGAGGGGGAAGGTTAGCATGCAAAATCTATCTTTCATGCTCAATCCCAGCATGTGGAGTGTTTCCGTTTAAAACATTTTCTAGTAAAGGAATGATGTTTTCTTGGCGCAACATCTTGTAAACCTCCTTTAGATCATCAACATCTGTGTGATGGAGCTTAGTTTCCTTCTTCTATTATAACTTCCATGACTACTATTTCAAACACTATATCTCACCCTGCAAATTCCAAATCACCTCCATGGTTTCTTGATAAACCTCCTTCTGATGCATAGGGTCTAGATACTTTGCATGTAGAACCTCCTCCTTAGTAATGGCATGCTTCTATTTTAGAACTTCCCTAGCGCACACAACTTCAGCGCATGTAGTAATTTTCGTAGGTACCAACTCGGGATCGGTGTTAATCTAATTAACTCCCAAAGTTGACTACAAATTGATGTTATCTACTGAAACTCTACTGCCCACACTAGCTTGCTTACTATTAACTGTTGTATAATCTTTAAAACCATGTGCAAAGGCTAGGTCGTTAGGTAGGTTCAAATATCTTCCCGTGGTCCACAATATTTCTTCCAACGCACATTCATCTAAAGCCAAGGAGGGTTCTCTTCCATGCTTTCCTAAATGGGGAGTTCTAGATGCTTTGGCTCCACATCCTCTACGTGAGATCCAAATCCTTCATGAGCCATCTCCCTCCGCAATGCCATTCTTCCCACAATATCTTTTTGCTTCATCGAGATCTCTCTCACATGCTTCATTAAACTTAAGCCGCATTTCTTCTCATTGTCTCTACTCTTTGCTAGGTCCTCCATCTTTACTAAACTTGCTCTTGTCCCCATGCGTGGTGGGGTTTATCTATCCATAGGCTTCTCTTCCAAAGACAAGGTCACAATCAAGATCTTAATTGCCAAAGGAATACCATGCAAATATGATCATCTGGGCTCGCACAAGAACTAGAACTCAAAAACTTCGTGAAAGAGTAATTAGAAATTACATACTCAAGAATATATCTGTTCAAAACACCATAGAACCAAAATCCACGTAACTCATCTAAATCAGATCTGCATCATACAAGTCCTAGAATTCTTCATGCATCCAAACAAGTGTGAAAAATATCCAATTCCTCTTAGACACATAAGAAACCAGACACTCATATAGTTCTATAGGAAAGATAGCAAAGAACATATTGTACAATGCATCATACAAATTAATTTTAACTCACGCACGTGGATTAAACCTAGGTCTCATTGCTAAATCTGTGAGCATACTCTTATTCTAAATTGTTTAACCACTCTTCAATACTACCCAAGGCCAACCGGTACATCTTCATCATGCAACATCTTGAAAAAAAGTTGAGAAAGAGGTCTTGGCAATAGAACCAATGATGTAGCCTAGAATATACCCATAAAATCCCAAGGTGCGCTGACACATCACTCAACTTGAACTGAGCGCTCACAAGCGTACAAGGGTACCAGGTCCCTCTTTAGAGAAGCTTGTCCAATATGTTAGCATGAATGAATGTATATTTCAGATCCATAACAGATAATCAATTAAACCACAATGCATAAACCAAATCTAGATCTTAACCATATGAAATATTAACTAAACAATAACTATAATTAGATTTACTATACAAGATCCATGTTCAGTTACATCCAACACCAATATCCATCTAATAAGATCCATTATATTCATAACTGTAAAACACAAAATCTTCATACATACATAATACAGTCTCCATTGTCATGTGTGCTAACAAACTCGCAGCATAATGCTACAATAATATCGAACTGTCTAAACTGTACAAATCAATACATATTTATAGGGGTGGGGACTTTCCCTTCATCACCCATGCACCTTCAAAAATAGGCTACATGCTAATAATAGCCATGTGCCCTTACATGAGAATACAAAAGCATGCAAGCACTAATAATAGATTACCTAATAATACAATTGTAGTATAATCCTATTATTAGCTCCAAAACTTTGGATGGCACTCGATCTTCTCGTTAGTCCTAAAATAGTCTTTTGTGGTCTATAATTCATCCGGAAAATGATCTCCTCACTCTATGTCCAAAATTAGCCCCAATCTGCAAATGGTTAAATCCTTATTTTAAACTATTCTTGGGCACGCCTTGTCTGTTATACTTTTGCATAATCCTGCTCACCCTATGTCCACACACCTAATCCTCCCGCGCTTTCATACTTAAGCTGCATTTCATTGGCTCAACCGAATTGATCCCTTTCATGATTATGTCTTGCTTCATAATGAAAAAGTTTCAAGATTGAAGTTCGGTACCAATGAGTGACAATGAAGAAGAAGAAGATGACCACCAAGAAATGTAAATCTTTGATAAGTCACCATTCTAGAACATCTCTTGCAAAATAAAATATTTTCCTAAGGTAAATAAGGTCCATATTATCTTTGCAGTAGCCATGAAAAGATTGTCTAGAATGGAAAAATTGTTGTTTGTAAAGATCTTAACATCAAGACATGGTGGCTCAAATTCAAGCGTGAGTGCTGTTAGAGGGATGAAAATGGGAATTTCCAATGTTGATGATTGAGAATCCAAGAAATGGATGAAGAGAATTCATAAGAGATACGAGATGTTGTATGAAGAACATGATAGTGGAGAATCTACTAAAAGTAACATTTTCAACTTCATGCAACCGACTAACAAGTTAAGACTATTTTATCGTCTCCCTTTCTTTAGATGACTTCCTTGCATATGAAGATGAAGAAATGGAATTTTTTAGAAGAGATTTTGAGTAAAATATTATGAGTGTAAAAGAAATTTATTTTGATCCTAAATCCTATCACGAAGTTTAGAGTTATGCATTGTAAAGAATTTATGAACATCTCAAAACACTCCAAATTGTTGAGGAAGAAGAAACCAACCCCCAAAAGAATATATTGATGATTTTCCACACTTTGAGGTGTTCATCCCCAGAATATTCTTGGAAACCTCTCGATGAATGCTTTATTCTCAAACCTTCCATCTAGAATCAAATCAACACCTTGGAAGAGGAGGAAGAAGATACAATAGTTGAACGTACATTCATCAACTCATTCTGGCTCGAGGCACATCTCGTTGTAGAAATAATGGATTCAAGATATGAAAATTATTTTTCTATGAAAATGATATAAAACTCTCTGAAGACTCCATCAACAATGAAGAAGTACAAGAATTCCATCCTTCATCCTAGACTCAAGATGATGAATTTGAGGTAATCATGGATAATCTCCTTTCCAATTTTGACTCTTTAATTGATAAAAATATTGAATGATGAAATGGAGATAGTTAGAGAATCAAATTCACTTCTTGATTCAATCGTGGGGAACAAATGGAAGAGCCCAATTTATTTGTTGAAACTAAGATGGATGATCAAGCTAGACATGATCTCTTCAAGGAGCTGATCTCTCTAGAGGAGTATAATGCTTATCACCATAACAAGTATGGAACCTTTCCTTTTCCTTGTGAACACAAATATTCTATGAGGAATAAATCAAGATGGAGTTGAGGATTTATCTCACATTACTTCTCTAATTTTTTATTCTTCTTCCTATCATGATGATAACCAAATGGATCTTGATCTCAAAGGTGTGCCCTTCCCGCATAGCATGGATATCTTCTCCCTATCTAAAAGTGTTGAAAACCAAGTATTCCCATCCTTGCAAGAAGGTGAGTTTTGGATAACGAGAAACATAGAGCAAGAGAATGAGGATGTTTCAAATGAATTTTGGCCATGTGTGGATCATATTTTCAATCATCTCCTTGAGGCCCAATGCAAATAATATTTTAATGAAGATGATAATGAGCATATGGCAGATTTGAAAGAGTAAATTAGTTCAAGACATCTTGAGGACTACGGAAGAAACTGAGGACCCCCAACTCAGTCTTGATATCTTGACCCAGGCCATGGAAATACAAGATAAATATGAGTCAAGTTATGTTTCTTCTTTCAATGCTCTAATGTTTGATAATGAGATGAAGAAAATGGATGAGATTAATGTTCTTGTTGAAGCATTGGTGGATGAACATAAAAGTGAAGATGAATCATCCCCTTTCTCATTTTACAAAGTAGATTGCATCAATGATGAACCAGAAGGAAAGAAAATGCTTAAGTCTTATACATATGTCTTCCTTCACAAGGAAATTACCTGCACCATGGAAAGTGATATCATATTCATTGAGTAATTGATAGGCACAAAAGAAAATCGGATAGACCAAATGAATGAGGATATGAAAGAACCTTGTGAATGGAGTCAAAATCAGCTTGCTTTCACCATTTTTGAAACCTTTGCTGATTTTGAACACAAGTATAGGATACAACTCTTACTCAAGGCTGATGAATTCCTCACATCAGTAATATAACCTCTATTTTTGGAAGAAATTGTTTAGAACAACAAAGTGAGAAGCTAGAAGAGGCTTGTGAATGGGAAAAGAATCAAGTTTCTCTCACCACTTCTAGATTCCCCACTGATTCAAGGAATGATTTCATGCTTCAATATTAATTTTTGGATGGTGAATGCATTAATTTCAAGAGTGGAGACTCTAACTTTTATAACATGTATGAATGATTTCTCATATTCACAAAACATCAAGCCGAGGCTACAAGAGGCAAGATTGTTAAGCATGTTACAAAATGGTCATTGAATGTAAGAATGTTTTATGTGTAATATCATATTAAGATGTAACCTTGGTAATTATCCTTATTCTCAAACCATGGAAAGCTATCACAAGAGAATGACATGATCAAATAATGATCTTCGAGCTCAAGGTCTAAATTCAACCCATTGTTCTATGATGGTTATTTTTTATCTCAACCCATTTCGGGTGTGTGTACATTATTCTCCCACCTCGTGTAAATTTCCCTCCCCTGTAACATAGTTTATCTTTCCATCATGTGTTTGATTCCAATTTTTGCATGTTTCCCTTATCTATTGTGTATTTGTTTCTTATTGCTTGTATTTTTGGTGAAGAAATGTGACTCCATAAGCCCAATGGATAAAATACTGGTCCACACAATATATTGAGATTTTGGAATTCCTACTTATCATATCCCCACTTCTATTCGATCTAGAATAAGACCCCAAACTAGATACATTTGTTGTCATGAAAATGTTTAGCATGAAAAATTAAAAAAATTTGACATGACAACTTAAGTCACCCTTGAAAATCCTTCTCTAGTCAATGTGAACTTACCCTCCAACCAATTCAGTCAATGTGTTACCCTCATTATGGATTGGAGGGATGTTTTAATATGATTTTAAAGTGTGTTTCATATTTAGGGATGCTATTCAAGTTGATTCATGAATATATTGGGATCCAAACAAAGACAAGTGCTTCGGAGGCCTCGAAAGGCCTATTTTCATGTTTTTGCACGTAGTAGTAAACAACCTCCGAAAGAAAAGAGCATAGCCAATGCATCCAGAAATGTTTTGTAGAGCTATGATATTATCAGAGGTATTTTAGGAAATTTTTGCAAGGAAAATCAGGTTTAGGAACAAGTTGTGTAACACCGGGCTACTTATAGCACGGTGCAGGGAAATGAAAGTAGTAAAAAAACTAGTGGGCTTGTTTTGAATGGTTCATGAGCCTCGAGATATTTTTGAAGTGAAAAGATACTCATCAGAAAGATAAGAAGGCCTAATTCAAATTTAAAAATATTTTGGGAGATTCTACCATCTAGATTTTGAGATATTGTCCTGACAGTGAAAATGAAGATCCCCAATCCTGATGGGGATTCAAATGAGTATTTTAGGATCTCTATGGATATATGAGGCATGATTCAAATCCTAATTTTACCTATGAAATTACCTCTTAACTCATAATGTGTTGGTTTTCATTTTCATCATCATAATTTTTGTGGGAGCCCCTTTCACCGGCGCACATGCTTGAGTAGAATAAAAAAGGGTGGTAAATTTTAAGTTTTAGGTAAAATTAGCTCTTAAACAATGTGGGAATGATCTTAGAAGACAATTTGGAGTGAGAATAATATAATGTTTTCCTAGGTAACTCTCAGGGAATCTCCCGGGGTAAAAAAATCACTCTCTGATGTCTATTTATAGTAGTTGTTGGTGAAGGTGAGGCTTCCAAAAGTGTACATAGTGCATTTTTGCGCCCTTGATGCAATTTTAACATTTGAACCTAGTGCAATAGTGCATGAGGTGAAAAAAATTGTGCAACCAAGGCGATAATATGTGTTATAAATTTTTGTCACTTAAAAGGTCTTTTGGTTGGTTAGGTGAGTGTTATGCACTCAAAAGTTATTTTTGCCCCTCTCCATGTTGAGAATGACCCATGGCACACATGGAAGGCATTGCTTCACCTTTTCACTTGGTACAAAATTCATGAGGTGCAAAAAGTTTTCCACCTTAAGTCACTAACTTCAAGTGTTAGGAGAAGGTTTTCCATTCACACCTTCAATTTTCCCCCTCTCCATGTTGACCCTCAGCATTAGTGCCCTTTCCTTTCCATTCTACACCTTTTCACCTGATGAAAAATTCCATCAGGTGAAAAAACTTGTGCCACCAAGGAATCTCCCCCTCTCATCACTCACAACCTGATACTTGCTTCCTAGGGCATTTTTTCACTTACCTCACTCTTCACCCTTGTCCCCCTCCTCATGATGTATTCTCCTTGGCACATTTTAACCATGATGCTGAACATTTGAACCTCATTTCATGTTACCAAATGTGGTAAGGGACATGAGAGGCTTCCAGACCCATTTATTAACCCCGACTCACCCTCAACCCGGGTTAAGAAAAAAGTGTCAAAAGTGGTTCAAGGGGTTGGTTTCCCTAACCTGAATTAAGGGATGAATATTTAAATCATACTTAGCCATATTTTGGTCTTATTTTAAAAATTTTATTTCCCTCCATTTCTGAAGGTGATTCTCCATGAAGAACTAGACACTCCTCATGCTGAAATCACTCTTTTTCTCATACTTCAAACCCTTGCTCATATTTCCACAAGATTCGAATCGAAGATTCCTACATGAAATCCTTTGAAATAAGTGTTTCCATGACCTCATTAATTTCCTCATATATTTTTACATTCATCTAAAACATTCATCCATGGAAAAATTCCTCCTCAAATGTACGTAGTTGTAGCGATCCAAATGAGCTAAAAATCAAAGCACAAGATCCTAAAAAAAAACTTTCCAATGAGCACTTTCTTGCCCCATGAAAATGGGTAGGTTTGAATTTTTAAGGAATATTATTTTTCTACATTGTTCCCCTATCAGATAAATAAAATATAGATCTGCAAGTTCACTTTTCATTTTGTGAAGATCTAGACGAGAGAAACCCCTAAAAATTGGAGTAAAGCATCTCGGTGAGAAGTAGAATTTTTGGAGACCTTTTTCGGCCTGATCCGACACCCCATGGCCAATGTATATTTTTAGTAAGTCCCCATTCAATAAAATTACTAAGATTATTAGTTCAAAAGGATGAATGGATTCAAGACACTCAGTTCATTCCCCATGAGAAAAAGTTCTCAAAAGTGATAATTCGGTGAAATTGCCAAAACTAGTCACTCAAGAAGAACTTACTATAAATTGTAAGTGTTTGGAAAATGCTCAAAATGGTCATGGTTGTTAATTATCCATTCATTACTAATGTAAAAATTTATGGAGGAAAAATCATGATTTCAAAAGGGTGGAAAGTGGCATTATGTCTCAAACAGAAGAGAATCCCTCTTGGTCCTCAATTTTGGATACAACAGTATGTTTGGATCTCAGTGTGCTTCCCACTTCGCCAAATGGGTTGATCAAAATCTTGAAAAATGTTCCATAAAATATCTTACCTTCACTCATAACATTATTGGAGTTATCTTCACCCCATCTCATGGATGGATTCTTTTCCCAATGCGCTGGATCATCAAGTTGAATTGTGTAGTCAATGGTCTCAAGTTGCATCAAGAACTTGACTTGTTGGGAGGTATTGCAATGTTTCAAAAGTTTTAATGTTTATTAAAGTGAGGTTAATTACCCTTAATTTTCATTCAATGATCAAAGTTTCATCACCTTTCCTTTCAATGATATTCAAATATGATATAAAGGTGCATCGTTCAAGTGATATCTCAAGGGGAAAACTTTTCAAAGAACCAATCTTCATTGGTAGAGCATCATTGTGTTGCATAAGTTCATTATGGATCAAAATTTCATCTTCAATGTTATTTGAGCTGATCTGAATTGAGGGGAAGAGGAATATTCATTCATGCTTTGGAGCATTTCTTCTCTTCCTTCATTCTTTCTCCTCTTCTCTCCCCCTTTCTAATTCTCCATTGTAAACAATCATTGTAATTTGTCTTATTTACTTAAATGGATTTCTAAAGTTGCATTGTAAAATTACCTTTTGATTTATAAAAAGGGGAATTATTCACTCACTTCCTAAGAAGATGGAAAGTCACAAGTGGAATAAGAATGTAAAAAGTCATTTGGGGGTAGATGAAGAGGCAATTCACATTCTTTATAAATGGAATGGCTTCTCCATTCCAAAGGATCCTAAAAATTTGAGTTCTTAGTAGAAATTGTGGATTGTGGTTTGGATGTTGAGATTTGTATCACCAACACAAGAAATAAAAGCTACATTTCTTCTATTTCCATTTCTCATGTGTTCCTCTATTTCCTCTCTTTTATGCACTTTATAAGCATAGTGATCAAGAAGGAACTTTGCATCCTTGATAGATGAATCTAAGGAACTGTGTGTCTTTAATTTGTTAGTCTCACTAATGAATTAAATTATTTATTTCATCTAATTTAATTTTGAACTACTATGGTTATTGGGTATGATCTCTAATATTTTATACTCACAATGATAACCTTCCATTTCCTAATTTCTCTCCTTTACCCCTCATCACTGTAATTTCCTCCCTTATACATCGTACAATCACTTTTCCATGGGTTCATTGAACTGTTCTGTGTGATCCCCGACCTATTTCGACACCCCCACAACATTAGATAGAATTAGGATATTTTGCATTCAATAATGGGAGCCAACCCATACACAAGAAGGAAGGTCATAGCCCTGTGAAATTTGGTGGAAAAACATAGTTTCCCACTCAACAAACTATTTTACCAACAAAATCTAAAGTAGAAATTTGCATATTGTTTCTTACATATAATTTAGATTTCAAAACTTCAACTGCACATAAGGAATTATAGCTTTTATTTTTTTGTGCATCATTCTAATATTTAAGAATCATCTTAGTTGCAGATATATATATATAGTAAAATTAGTTTTTACCCATTTGTAATGATTAAATTCACTTAAAAATAATAAAGAGATAGATTGCATTTTCATACCATTGTTAGAGTAGGGAAAGAGATTTTATTGTTAATCCTTATTCAATGAAGTAAAGTATATTAGTATTTGAAAGTTTTATTTCCATCAAGTATGTTGATTTCAATTGTTAATTAAAATTATTCAAAAAAACACTTCTAAAGTAAACACCAAGAAAAACATGGCCATTAGTCCTAAACTACAACTTTTGTAAAACAAACACTTCACTTTTCACCCCAAACAAGTCATAAAAATGGACGCAATAAAAACCCATAATTTTATCAAACCATAAAAATTTCATTCCAACACTCAAGACAAAATTAAACCAAAAATAGCCACTTTTTGATCTACAAGACAACAGATTCAAGACATAATATACTCACATGACTCCTTTCGTAGACACTACACATCTATGAATATCCTATTCTCACTACCTCACACATATAACCATAGTTCATGATACATCAATGTTACACTCTTAATCATAGCTAGCACCACATAGAAAATATTCCTTTCCCACCATGAATGAATTCAGATAGAAAACTCTATGTAGGTAAATTTTGTCATTTCCCTCATGTTCCAGCTCCTTTGGAGCAAGATAATATCCAAGACAAAAATTTATCGAATTGACATGATAGGTATTTCACTCCACACCCTCACCGTGCTTATTTCCCCAAGGGTGAAGTTCCATGACCCCCACAAGATAACTATCCCATCTACCCCCACAAGTTATAGTCCTTAATGGTGAAGTTCCATGACCCCCACAAGATAACTATCCCATTTGCCTTATGAAGAAATAGTTATTCCCCAAGGGATTTTATTTTTCTCTCTTGTCTTTGAGTCTAGTATCATCTCTCTTTTCTTCATTCCTTACATGACCTTTCCTAATTAGATTCAAACCTCATCCAACAACCCTTTCTTCCATGTATCTAAATCCAAAATTCCTCATTTCATTTGATCAAAATATTGACCAAGAACTATGCACTATCATCATCCTTGACCACACTATCCATTGTGAGTAGGTATGTATAAGATTCACTACCCTGGAAGATAAATCCTTTCTCTCAAGCCCATTGGAAGAGAATACTCTTTCCAACTCTCATATATCATTATTATTCCATACCCCTATCATTTCATACCTTATCCATATCATCTACCACACCCCTAGACCATCATCCATCATCTATATGTCAATGGGCTTGGCCCAACCCATGAGGATTCGAGTGCTTACAAAATGGCCTCATGCTTTTTGACATGTATAGGTATCATAATATTATTACTAACAAATTTTTTTCTATCAAAATAGGTCATTTTGTGATATGAATGCATGTTTAATGGGGTAATGGTTCTTTCAACATTATGAGAATACATTTTTGAACTACACAAATAGTAACCCAAAGTGATATGAAATTCGATGCCCTACACTTTTCAATCTCTGCATACTCTAGTATGAAATCAAGTTGTCTGCACTATTCAACAAGAATGATCCTATCATTACAAAATATTGGGAGATTGTAGGGTGTGCCTTCAAAACCAATAAACCCGAGATAAGTGAACCCTTGAAAGTAATTAAAGAATATCCCTTATGTTTTAATACATGCTTTCATTTCATTGGATTTTTTTTATCTCCTTCCAAATCCCTTACAATTACCATGGTTAAAACATCATTTACTCTTATAAAATGACTTTTTCTCTTTTCATATGTGAGTTGGGTGAGTTAGTCACAGATTGCATTTGATTGATCATACCTACAAGTTTCCAAAACACTAACCAAAATTATATAGACCACAATGGAATACATCAAGAATGAATTCATATAAAATAGGTTGGAAAAAATTAGTTAAGTGAGTTGTTCAAATAAGTTTTCACTTGTTATTCCTCCCCAATTGATATCATTTTTTCCTACTCAAATGATATTAGAGAATGTACATCTAATTGTGGAAATTCCTGGTCATTTTTATCTCCATGACTCTAGAAATTAGAGTGATCATATTGGAAATATCTTCTTCGAAATCTAATGTGTAATTTTTTTGGATAACATTGAGGGTCCTTTCTTTTTCTTTCTCAACCAATATTTGGTGACCATAGATAGATATTCTTCATAGTTATATTAAATTATTTTTGTTCCATATCCAAATTTATTACCTTGGCATATTATGAGGGCTTGATTCCAAGGGAAACATTACTATTATGTGATTCCAACTTGCAAATTACTTGTCCATGCGTGTCCTTCAAATCCTTTGTATTTGGATCAAAACATTAAGCATAAGCTAGAACTGTGTTCATACATTGAAATAAATTTAGAAACCACATCATGTGATCCAAACTATTTCTCGAATATGTGCTCAACCAAAGTGATTATATTTGTATCCTACATCCTATCCTAGAAATCTTTTAGTCCACGTGTTAGACATCAATATCCCTTATTTCTATAGTATCAATTTCAAGGAGGATATATGCTTGTACCCTACATATTGGAAATCCATGGTGATAACATGACGATTAAAATTTTTAGCTTAAGGGGAAGAGGAACAATTACATGGAAAATAAGGAATGATGAGAAAATTATAATAAACAAATAGAGAAGGATAGTGAGTGCAGTGAAAATTCCCACAAAACCCCTTGAAAATTGAGTGGAAATGGCACACAGACAAAGGTTAGTTTTAATGGAAATTTTGAATTGTGGGAAAGACTTTAAGGGCAGATTGAACAAGGAGAGGAAGAAGGCGCTAGGTAAAATTCATGCTTGACAAGGAGAGCACAAGGATTAGGAAGATTGTGTTTATTGAAATGAATTACAAATGGGATAGATTCATTTATATAAGGACAAAACTACCTTCTTTCCTATAACCGAAACCTTAGGAAATTAAAAAAAAAATCATGAATTTTTTATTCGGATTGCCTATAACATGGAATTGAGAAAATATGGGAAGAATCTTCAAATTCCATCAACACATGTCATAGGAAGTTCTTATATGTTTTGGTCACATTTCCCTATCTCTTAATTTGACCTTGACACCCCATTACAAAACAAAAGAAATATTCCATGATTTCCTCGTGGGTACACCTTAGGAACCTTTAGAAAATTCAAAATACTTTTCAAATCAATTTTATAAGGCTTATAACCCTATCAGACTTATTACATAATAAAGGAACTAAGGGAACTATTCCTCTTACTCATTTTTGGTGTGAATTAGATACTATTCATGATTAAGGCCCCAAAAACTTCAAAAATGACTAAGGTCATACATGAATTTTCATAAGAGGGCCTTAAAAAATTAGTGAAACATATTTTGAAAAACTTCAAGAAAATGTTTTAGAGTGACAACAATGGGAAACCTTCACAATATTTCAATAATAAATTAATTCACAACGATCCATGGGAGATATTTACTCATCCATATATATACACATGATTACATAGGGTCACACCCCTTCATTCTAATTATTTCGACTATTTGATGAATATAAATATAAATGTTAAGTGTGCCATAGATTAACTCACATCTATCTCAATATATGTTATAGGTTAAGAGCCATATAATTGAATCCCACATGATAATATAATAGTTGATTGATGAGCCAACATATATATTCTTGTGTGTAGTCACAAGAATAGGTAGTAAGCCAATTTTTCACACTTTGAGTTATTCTAGGAGTTTAAGTTCTAAAATTTTTCGATTGGATTGTGACTTACGAAATAATTTGAATATGAAGACATGGAAGATCCCAATGAAGTCGAGCTCACCTAAAAAAATTGGATGGTCACACATCCTTGAGGGGGAGTATATACTCGACACAATTAGTGAAAAGAGGTAAATAAACTATCAACACATGGGAGAATGGTTTAGAAGTTGAAGGATAATTTTTGGCCTCGTATTACCTATGAAGATTTTTCAATAAGTTGTAAAATTTACAAAAAAATATTTATTGTGAAAATATTACATTGAAAAGTTCTATAGACTCACTATAAGAATGGACCATGTTAAGGATGACATCGAGAAGATCTCACATTATGTGAATGGATTGTGCATATCTATTCAAGATGATTTTGTTATGATATGAGTATAATATGTTGGTTATTCCTATTAATAAGTTTTGAAGGCGTATAAGAAGTTGTCGCATATAAAATAAGGAGAGACACGATGCAAAGGAAGTGATTTAACCCTAAAATTAAAAAATAGGTGTGTATTGATAATTAAATAGTAATATTAAAGGAATTATTGAATAATTAGGCAATGTACACAAATATATAGTTTAGAAACTAAGTTTGCATTCAAATACATCAAATTAAGAAAGCAATAGAAAAATTAGGGTTGGAATGACCAATTAGCCTATTCGAAATCTGATATGGGTGTTTCACCAACTAATTTAGGATTAGTGGAGGTCTCAAAATGCATTAATGAATTCTATGTGCTATATGTTCCTTTTGGTCCAAATCATTAGTTTTAGCATAGATGAATTGGTGGTTTAGTCCTTAATTACTAGTTTTCTCCCTGTTAGATGTACGATTCTAGTTTTTCTTAAGATGTTTCATCTACATCTTCACAACCTATGTGTATTTTCAAAAGTCTCATGATTCTCACACATGTTCTTATATTTTTAAAACCCTATCTTATTACACCAACACTCAAATAGACATTAGATAGAAAAAGGTTCAATTATTGAGTTGGACTAACCTCAATGATCATCTTGTGAATAAGACCATGTGTTTGGCTATATTTCATAATCCATATATTTTTCCTCCTGCACATGCAATAATGTATGTAAGTATATATACCTTTTTCTAGCCTAACCCTCGTGCCTCAACATATCTAACATGCTAACTAATATGTGTGCTTCATTGTAACTCTTATATGTAGTATTAGAATGCTTAAATAGTCTTATTTTCCCTTTTGGTACTCTCTTGTGAGTTGATCTTGAGATATTCTTAGATAGTGATCATATAATAGCTATATGTTTTAGACCTCATCAAAAAATTATATATATTCACACACACACGCCACATAGCGCTGTGTGCACTGCGCACATACACACATGCATGCACGCACACAATGATCTCTTACTTTTAAATTTGAACTTAGTGGCAAGAAAATACCAAATCACTTAATATGAAACAAAATTAAACAAAGTAATAAAAGATGGACCAATGGTAAAAAGAACCCAAAAACAAGCCTTGATGAAACAATCCCTTTTGATGCATCTTTGGATGGTTTGGTTCAAAACTAAAGGTCTTGTCTATAGAATCAAAAATAATTATGTACATTTTTATGAAATATATACAGATATTTGTGACAAGACATAATAAAGTGAGAAAGGAAATACCAATACTATTAAAGGTTGAAAATCAATCTATATAACATCAACCAAAAACAAGTAATTGTGCCACAATATGTAATACTACTTTGTGACAAATTTTAGTGTCTACATTTTCCCCTTTAATATAGCTAATGAAATTTTCTAGTTTAAAGGAGAAAAGAGTGTTAGGTTAATTATTATTTACCTATATTAATTTTGCATTGCATATTAATAGGTTTATTTATTTATTGGTTATATGGTTATATTTCTTCATAACCATCTAATTGTCTTTATTTTGCATACGGGTGTTGTTATATTGTTTTAACAATATAATTGTTTGATTGTATTTAATATTGGTTATGCTTCCCGGATATCTTTTTGGAAGCTTGTATAAGTTAGATATTGTTGCACCTGTGCAACATCCATATCTGTTTGTATCCAGGCTATCTAATATGTATAAATATTGTAGCCTACTCTATTATATTTTGATTCTGTTGATTAATATAATTTACATGCTTTTGTCCCTCTTCTACAAAGAGAGTGTACTTGATAATGTTTCTTATTTCTTAAAGTAGTGATATTGAGAGTGTGTTGTATTTGTGCCAAGTGAGATGAAAGTAGTAAAAAAATGGAAAATAATGCAATTAATCGATTAAATCATATAGAGATAAGGATGATGTGTCATATGTATTAAATTATTCAAAGATGAGGAGATTGTAGTTATGCCAATGGAAGATTGGGGTGAGAAATCCCTAATTTGTAGAAGTATTCATAACCAAGAGGGAATTAGGTATCCCAACACCAAAGAAGGGTGTTACATGGCACCTAACCACCCAAAAATATTTCAAAAGAGAGTGAGATGAAGGGTATAATAAGGCATTTATCCACCTAAGTAAAACACCTTTAAAATCTAAAGTCAACAAAATTAACAAGAGTTCAACTAAAGCCATCAATGTTATATAATTGAATATAACATATTTTCTTATCACTCCTTAATGAAAGAAATTCACATATTTAGCCAATCCCCTTCATAAGATACTTTAAAAGTTTCTTGAGTGTATTCTAATCACCTTTCCTCCACCTATGGAGATTTATTTTTATAGTATTTTATTAATGAGCATGATCCGTATACTCCTAATTGTTAAAGTGTTTATATTATATGTATTGGACATTCAAATAATATATGTTTTAGATTATTCCATAAAATTAAATATTTTATTGCTAACAATACTGTAAAAGTTGACATCACACCTATTAATGAAGTAGTTGGACAATGCAATGCACATCTTAATATGTTTATATATACTTTTTCTTGACCATATAACACAACATAATCAAAATATCGATAATGTACACATGAGTTAGAATGCAACACATCCTCTGAAGTTATATTATATTTATTCACATCTCATATATGGAATCATTGGTATGTTATCAAATATGGGAACAATGTGACCAATGATTACATTCTATGTCTTTATGATATTGTATACTAATGATTCTAAAGTTAAACCTCTATTCACACAATATTTCATTGATTCACATGTGATACAAATATTTATGTTTGATAATAGATCAAATGAAATTTTTTCTATAATGATATTGATTTATACTTTTGAATACACTTCTAAGGAATTATTTGGTAAAAAAATATTCAAAGGATTTGACAAAAATATCAAAACCCGCTTAGGGGAATTATCTCACCATTATAAGTAGGAGCTAAGAGTGTAGCTACATTTTTCCTATTTTTCCCAATCAGTGACATATGTAACATGGTGCTCGAACACCCATGGATACATGGGATGTGAGCCATTTATTTCATATTACATATATTCTTGAAGTACATATATAGTAACAAGGGTGTCACAATACAAATTATTTTCTCGAGTATCCCTTATAAATTATGGTACAACATAATATGTCTATATGAAATTATACTATTTAATGTGTACAAACAAAATATTTACAACCAATTTCAATACAATAACTACCAATCAAAAAAATCAATGACATATTTTTGAGTTTCAATCACATAAAAATCCTCCCAATGTTGAACCTACATGGCGAGATACAATATATTTTCCCAATCATCCTACAAAATCTACTCATCATCTCCCTATTATAATTGTACAGAGACCTCACGAGGATGTCCTAAAACATTCACTAATGTGTTCTTGTGACATACATCATAATCAAGTTACCTTATTACATACATGCCATAGTGCTATATTTAATTCAAGTTATTATATAACACAATATTATCTATTTAATTTTGAAACTTACACATTTATTACCTCTACTTCTCATCCATGATACGTGACATTCATAAAAAAGTCATCTAGGAGCTTTATATGAGCATCCTATCGATGGAATCATAAGTTAGAATACATAATCTCTACATTATCTTAGCTTAGGTTTGAAATTACTATATACATATCATATTATATGTCATGATCGTGCACATAGAATTTTGATTGCTTGTTTATTTCTTTGTATGATCACTCTCCATTGAATTGATCAATACTTCTTATATATTTCTACTAATACCATTACATATGACATTACAATTAAATATTCTTATATCCCTTGGATTTGATTTGATTTTTTAATGGCCAATTCCCACTTGATTATTTATCTTCCAAACATCTATACTAGTTATATTGTGATGGCATATTCATACATATTTTTGACAACTAATATGACCTACCAAACATTTGTTTAAGGCATGTGACACATTTTTGTGGCACAAAATTTTCCCTTCTTGGTATGTTTTGTTATTGAAACTTGCTTTGTCATGGTACATTTGAGATTATATGATAATATTTATCCATGTTTACATACATTATGACATGTTAATTTACACTAACTCTCATGAATTGGGGGAATGTCCTTACTATGAATTTTAAAATAAGTAATCACACACGAGTAGTGTAATATCAATGGGAGGTGGAGGTGTAGTGTTTAGGAAGGTAGGTGATTGTAGTTGTAGCCATGCAGACTATACAATTATGAAGAGGAGGGGAACGGGGAAACTATTTTGAAGGAATTTATTATGGAGAGGAGGATTGAAGGGTGATGGAAGATGGGAGGAGGAGGAAATTTAATAGTTTATGAATATTTTAGAAAAAGAATAGAAATAAAGGGAAAACGTATATGATTGCGTAGAGGAAAAAGGAATGGGGAATGGGTAAAGTGGAAAACATGCTATAGTAATTGGAAAAAATAGAAACCCTTACATGTGGGGAAAGGTATTGAAAGAAAGGAGTGGTGGGAATATAACACTTAACAAAAATTAGGGGGAAAAAGTGTTATTTTTATGTTATGATATGCTACGGTGAGGTGAATGTTGATAGCAGAGAAATATTACATCATGTATTAGCATATGCCAGAAATAAATTTTGGAGCCACACCTCTTCTTTGTGCGGACATGCAATAGGGGGCATAGAGACATTTTACAATAAAGTTCAAAAGAGAAAGAGGATGGATGTGAAGTCTTTCCGATAGGAAATTAAGAGTAATGGAACAACTTCCTACGCTAATCTTGAGGAGAGATATTATGCAAAACTTTCAACATAGTAAAACAGTTACAGAAATATCAGCAACATATTCATAACAAGAACACAAACACCAGATATACGTGGGGAAAATCCTTTCGGATAAAAAACCCCACACTCCAAAATCCCACTCAATGTATTTCAAATCTAATAACAAGATTACATACACTTGCAGAGCAAGTTTCTTACAGGAGTATCACCAGAAACAATTCTAGGAGGATTCCAACTTTACAGTACTTGCAAAGCTCACCACATCAATTGCTTCTCCAAGCCTTCAATTTATAGACCTCGGTTATACAAGAAACCATCTATGGTTTACAAAACCATGTGCCAAACCTCTCATGAGGTGGATAGCATTAAAGAGAAAGATTTCGGTCTAAAATTAGGCTCTCACGTCCACAATATTCTCCCCTATTTTTGACCCTTATAGATGTCATAAAATCTGTCATAATATCTCTAAAAATAGTCCTTCCATGATATACTATCATATGAGAATCTTTTGACAACTCCTATTTCTATTTTTAGAGCACTGACAATGCGAAATGGCTGTAAGAAAATCTTGACTGAATAAACCAAACAAGGTTGAGACACCTTATTTCCAACAATCTCCCACTTGTCGAATACCTTGTAAGGGTCAAGGGAAAGATACCATCATGGATCAACTGCTAGGGGCCGAGAGGCCCATAGACTCGAAACACCACCTAAATTTCGTTGTGCTCATGGGCTTAGTTAATGCATCTGCAACATTCGCAACTATCTCTACCTTTTCCAGCTTCACCCTGCCATCCTTGACCATATCTCTCACGAAGTGATACTGAACATCAATGTGTTTGGTCCTGGCATGTAAAGTCGGGTTCTTTCGTAAGAAGCAGATTATGCTCGACTACAATCACGCCAATACGTTGTAGCTACGCCCTATTTCACTCCAATATTTGAACACAAACGCTTTAGCCAAATGGCTTCTTTACAAGCATGAGTAGCTGGCATGTACTCACGCCTCGGTCAAGTGGACAAAGTGACCATAGCCTGTCGCTTGCTCATCCAACTACTTGCACCACCATTAAGAGTAAACACATATGCACCTTTGGTGGATCTTTCCGCTATCGACATCACCAAATTTCAATCGAATCCACAAAACCATGAATATATAGGGAATGTTGATCTCCTCTTCTATGAAAACATATAGAGTACTCGATGTACCCCAAAAATATCTGAAGACCCTCTTAACTTCATCCCAATGCACTCTTCCAGGATTAGACATAAAATGAGAAAGAACTCCCACTACTTGGGCAATGTCCGGTCTTTTACAGACCATAGCATACATTAAGCTTCCAACTGCACTCTGGTAAGGCACTCTGCTCATTTCTTCCATCTCTGATGGGGATGAAGGACATTGTGAAATGGAGAGATTTGTTCCCAAAGTAATAGGAACACAAAGTGGTTTACAATCCTGCATGTTGAACCTTTGCAAAACAGAACAAACATACTTACTCTGGCCAAGCCATAGCTTTCTATTCTCACGATCTCTTCTAATCTCCATCCCAAGTATGTGTTTTGCTGCACCAAGATCTTTCATTTCAAATTTCACAGAGAGCTGAGATTTCAATTCTGCAATCAAACCTTTTCCTTTCCCAATAAACAACATGTCATCAACATATAAAGTAATTACCAGGAAATAATCACCATCAG
This sequence comes from Taxus wallichiana var. yunnanensis, assembly GCA_018340775.1. NCBI lineage: Eukaryota > Viridiplantae > Streptophyta > Pinopsida > Cupressales > Taxaceae > Taxus > Taxus wallichiana. The sequence continues at coordinate 692,346,200 of CM031243.1, read as the reverse complement.
ATTTAAAATATACACAATGATCAGATTTAGACCGCACAAACCCCAAACTCAACACATATGAATCAAACTTCTAGTACCACATCCTAGGACTTTGTTTAAGGCCATATAGGGATTTATTTAACTTACAAACCATCTTGCTTTTACCTTTCACCATGTAGTGCTCTGGTTGTGTCATATAGATTTATTCCTCCAAATCACCATGAAGGAAAGTAGTTTTCACATCCATTTGTTCAACCTCTAGGTCATAAGCTATTGTAATAGATAATAAAACTGAATGGATGTCATTTTAGCAACAGGAGAGAATATCTCACCATAATCAATACCCTCAACTTGAGAGTAACCCTTCACAACCAACCGTGCCTTATACTTTTCAACATTTCCATCTGAACCAATCTTTTTCTTAAACACCCATTTACATCCAACAGGTTTCTGACCTTCAGGCAATGGTACAAGGTCCCATGTATCATTATTTTTAAGGGTTGCCATCTCTTCATCCATGGCTATTTGCCAGGACTTTGCATCATTCATACCCAAAGCCTCTTGTACAGATCTCGGTTCATCAATGTTAGTACTCAAAGCAAATATACACTTCCAATCATCAGGAGAATACCCATACCTTTCAAGTGGTTGCCTTTTCCTTGTAGACTTTCGAACAAGCTGAGGTGGAGATTATTCCACTTCTTCCTCTTCTTCTTCCTCTTCTAAAGATTCAGAGCTTGGTGAGATCTCCTCAACTTCTTGTCTATTTTGAGGTCTCGATTCAACTTTCTCAGGTGTAGAAGGAAGTTGAACCACATCCTTTTTTGTTCATTTTCTTTATGTTGTTCTGGCTGAAAATTAACAGGGAAAGATTTAATCTATCTAAAAATAACATATATTACCTTTTGTGCAACAGGATCCCAAAGCTTGTATCCTTTCACACCATAGCCATATCCGATGAAGATACATTTGACTGCCTTAGAATCCAACTTTTTTCTCTTCTCCTTAGGTACATGTGCATATGCCTCACAGCTAAAAACTCTCAGATGTCTAATTGAAGGCTTTTTCCCCGACCACGCCTCCATTGGCGTTTTATCAACAAGCGCTAATGTAGGAGATCTATTTATCAAATAACAAGCAGTGGTAATAGCTTCATCCCAAAACCTCTTTTCTAGACCAGCTCCAATCAGCATGCTCCTAGCCTTCTCCATCAATGTTCTATTCATTCTTTCTGCAACTCCATTCTCTCCTAGGAGAATACAAAGTTGTCTTTTGTCTTTTAATCCCGCAATCTATACAAAATTTGTCAAAGTCTACAGAACAGTACTCACCGCCATTATCAGATCTCAAACACTTAATTTTCTTCCCAGTTTGAGTTTCAACCATAGCCTTAAATTCCTTGAAATGACTAAAAACTTCAGATTTACTCTTTAAAAAATATACCCATGTTCTCCTACTAAAATCATCAATGAAAGTAACATAATAAACTGATTTAGCAATAGAAGCAACCTTAACAGGACCAAATACATCCGAATGGATTAGATCCAAGATACATGAAGACTTATGAGTAGACGAGTAAAATTGAACGTGGTTCTGTTTGCCATAAATACAATGCTCACAGAAATCAAACTCCAGATTGCAATCATTCAACCCCTCAACGAGGTTCTTATTTTTCAGGGCTTTTAAACCCTTCTCTCCAATGTGGCCAAGCCTTTGGTGCCATAACATGGTCTTCTCTATAGGTAATTTTGATTCGGTAGATGAGCACCCTTGGGTACCCAGAAGCCACGACCATCCACAGAGGAGGAAACCCTCTCCTTTTTTAGCGAAATAGTTACTGGCTTAGTTTTATTCGAAGTGCTATTACACTCAACCATGCATGCATCAAGTTGGTACAATGTACCCAATCTACTTCCTCTTGCTATCACCATAAAGCACCTCTCACCATTTTCACACCCGCGAAAAACTATACATGCACATCTACATCTATTAGCTTGCTAACAGATAATAAATTTCTTGCTAGTCTTGGGATATGCAAGACACCATCAAATCTTCTCGCTTCTACCATCAGAAAATTTCACTTGAATACTACCACAACCAACAATTTCAAGGAAAGAATTATCACCCAAATACACCTTACCACCATCATAGTTTTCATACTTACTAAACCAGTTTTTGTTAGGGGTCATGTGGAAAGATGCACTGAGTCTATCAACCCTACATTTTCACACCGCACGAGTGGCCAAAGCTACAATAAAGGCATCTCCATCTTCCTTTTCGGACTCAGAATCAGAATCATGCTTCTTCTTTTCTTTTTCTTTTTCTTTTCTTCTTTGTATTCCCTTCGGAAGTGTCCAGATTTCCACAGCCCAACATATCACTTTGGACTTACCAGGATTTTGATCTCCCTTATTCTTAGAATGGCCATGCTTCTTCTCATCTTTTCCTCGTTCTTTTGTTCTTCCTCAAACACTCAAATCCTCTTTGGCATTCGAGAGAGACCTTCCTTCTCATCTCTTCAGAGAGTAGAGAACCAACAACATCCTCCATCTTCGAGTGGTGAAGTGCTCCAAATGGCCATGACAAGGCTGTCCCATGAGTCTGGCAACAAAACCAACATAGTTTGGCACCTTTCTTCTTCGTCAATCTTAACTCCAACCAAGCTCAACTGAGTCACCAATGTATTGAATGTTTCCAAATGCTCAAATATTTTTCCACCTTCTTCCATTCTCAAGGAATACAACTTCTTCCTCAGGAAAATCTTATTTACTAGAGACTTAGCTTGGTCTATCTCACCCAACTTTTTTCCAAAGATTCTATGAAGTGGATTCTTCATGGACATTTATCAGGATCGAATCTGCAAGACATAGTCTAATAAGACCTTTAGCTTTTCTATCCATTACATCATATTTTGTAGCCAAAATTGGATCCGTAGGCCTATGGACCTTCTCATCCACCACATCCCATAGATCTCGATCAACCAAAAAAATCTTCCATATTCAGCTTCCACATTTCAAAGTTTGTGCCAGAAAACTTCTCTACATCAATCCTCCTAGATGTGCTCGCCATTTGAAAAATATCTACAACCAGATAACAAAGTATTCTCTGCACAAGCTCCCACTCAAACCCGGATTAGCACAAAAACCCAACAACCCACAACTGAAACCAAAGGTGATCAGGCTCTGATACCACTTGATAGGAAATTAAGAGTAATGGAACAACTTCCTATGCTAATCTTGAGGAGAGATATTATGCAAAACTTTCGACATAGTAAAAACAGCTACGAAATATTAGCAACATATTCATAACAAGAACACAAACACCAGATATACGTGGGGAAAATCCTTTTGGATAAAAACCCCACACTCCAAAATCCCACTCAATGTATTTCAAATCTAATAACAAGATTACATACACTTGCAGAGCAAATTTCTTATAGGAGTATCACCAAAAACAATTCTAGGAGGATTCCAACTTTATAGTACTTACAAAGCTCACCACATCAATTGCTTCTCCAAGCCTTCAATTTATAGACCTCGGTTATACAAGAAACCATCTATGGTTTACAAAACCATGTGCCAAACCTCTCATGAGGTGGACAACATTAAAGAGAAAGATTTCGGTCTAAAATTAGGCTCTCACGTCCACAATATTCTCCCCTATTTTTGACCCTTATAGATGTCATAAAATCTATCATAATATCTCTAAAAATAGTCCTTCCATGATATACTATCATATGGGAATCTTTTGACAACTCCTATTTCTATTTTTAGAGCACTGACAATGCGAAACAATTATAAGAAAATCTTGACTGAATAAACCAAACAAGGTTGAGACACCTTATTTCCAACATTTCCAAGGAGGGAATTTTGGAGAGCACATGAACGAACGTCAACCTTTGTCTTTTTGTTTCTCCAATGTCAATAGTTTCTTTTGTAGAGTAAGTTCTTGAGCCTTGTCGATGGTCAATGCCAAAGCCATTTTGATTGGTAGTTGTCACGATTCCCTCTAGGTAGTTCAAAAGAGGTCTTGTAATTTTTGCAACATGTGGCATGTTTCTTGGGAACTTATGTCATGTTCAATAAGTTTGTGTGATAACATCTTACTGAGATGGCCACATGTGCTAGGAAATTTGGGTCGACATCTTTTAAAATTATGGAAAACATATGATGATAGGTTACTGATTGATTCTTCACCTTGGATGTATATTTTGAAATGTATTTTAAAACATGGCGAGATATAATAGGCTGACAGTCAACATTGGCTCTCCAAATTGAAAGCATTAACTTGATTATGTATGTTGAGCCCATCGTTATTCCGTGTAGGCAAGTATTTAATTGTTCCATCGTCATCAACAAACAAACTTGATGCAGGTTGAGTCTCCCATGGGGCATTACTATTGGAATGGGTTTTTTTTTTTCTCAAACAATTTTGTTGAGCATTTCATGTGGCATGCACTCAATTCAAAATTTCTTCAAGTGCGCACGAGGAATATGAAAGTATTTGAGATGTATTCATCAAGCAAGGGTCATTTTGAATGGGCCGACATATAAATTCGAACCTATGAGGAGCGAGTTTTGGATTCCAAGAAGACACATAAAAACCAAAGTATTTCTTAGTTTCCTCCATAGCATTGCAGTGCATGTTGGATCAAGTGTATCAATGTTAGGAGCATTTTGTAGCCAAAGGAAACTATAGACATGTGTGGAACCTATATGTTTCCATTCATACCGCTTTAAATACACAATGTCAACCATCTTTGCAAGGTAAATAGAAAGAAATATTTGATAAAGTAATGCAACCACTGTACTAATCTTTCGCCCCTAGGTGTTTTTCCAAAAATTCTTCACAGAAAATTGTGAATTTGTTGTGCAAGTATAGAGAGACACGGTGGGGATGATGAACAATGTTGTGAATACACCATCATTGAGTCATGTGAGGTTCAAGATGGGGAGAACTGGACATGATGTTATGAAGGTCCATACATTTGGTGAATCATGAGCTTAGAGTGAAGAACAAAGTCGATGGACCCAATTGTTTGATCATGTCTGAATTTTCACCTCTACTCTTTTCCCAGAAAGACCATGTCCTTTGGAGGTTTGAACCAAAATGCATCAAATTGTCGGGAAGGTTGTTGAAGGGGAATTCATGCGAGTCTTTTGTGAAGATCCGAATAGTTATCGAAACACCAAATTCAATATTTTGTTTCATGAAATCTGCTGCATTTGTTTGGCTCTTCACGATGCATAATAATAATGAGAAAATAGTAGGTGAAGCAACGTCGGCTACAAAATGGTTGCCGTGGTACCACAACAAATGTAAAGTGTATTCATGTAAAAACACCTCCTTCATTCTAGGTTTTCTAAATATAGTTCTTTTTGGAAACAAATCTAAAAATGTCATAGAGAATAATCCTCCAGTGTTGTACTCATTTATAGGGAAAGCCCAATTTTTAGCCATCACAGAATAAGCGGACTCGTTCTCCTTTGCTCAATAATAAATTGTTCAATTTCTTCTTCTTCAATACATGAATGGAAGATAGAGAGAACAAAAGAAGAATATTGGTGGATTGTGTTAGGTATGTCTACTGAGACTCTTCTTGAGCCATATTTGTTGGATCGTCATGAATGTCATGAAACTTGAGTGCAATTCTATTCAAAAGGTGTGTAACATTTGTCGGGAAAGAAGGTAAGGATTCAAGAGCATTATCATCAATCAATACATCTTTATAGTATGGATCGTGTGCAATTTTAAATTTCAAAGCTTCCCACACACACGGTATTTACTATTATAGAAGTCATATTTTGTAAATTTGGCTCTAGGTTTTTGTATGAGAAGGAGATCCAAATCTCCAAGTCTATGTGGAAGATATCTTTCTATGGACGAAATGTTTTGAGGAAAGCTTATTGTGTGACCTATGTATTTATATTTTCCTCCTCGCACCTGAGTGACTTGTAAGATAGGATTAACACGAGCAATGAGCATTTCCTCAACTTGAGTCAAGCAACTAAGAACATGAAGGGAGACTTCTTGGATCCATATTGTTCCATGATGAGAAGCATTGTATATGTTTTCTGATTTACATCTCTGTTGCACGTATGCAACCCATTACAATTTTTTTAAATACTAGGTAGTTTTCAAAGAAAATCGAGCAAGTTTGGGTTATTAACAATAAATCTATTCTTTTTCTAAATGTGCGTTGACCTTCGAATATGAAAACCAAGTTGGAGCAATGTGAAGATGTAGGTGAAGGGAGAGGGCTTGTATGGACGAGAAGGTGTGGTGGGTGTTTACGATAAAGGAAATGAATTTGAATAGTCTTGAAGTGTGACGAGGAAGGAACCTGGCACACTAGTGGAAGGGGTTGCAAAAGAGTGTTGGGAGTAAATTAACAAGGGAATGGAGGGTTAGGCATGGAGTGGTTGTTTCACTACTTTGGAATGAATGTTGTACCATTGAATTATGTGCACTTGATGTAAAAAAATGAAATTAACGAATCAAGGCAGGCAAATGTTTGGACGGGGACATAACAAATCATCCTTGGACACTCCGAGGCATCAATAATAGATGGGAAAACTCCAATGCTAGATGTGGAGGGAGAAGGTCGGGCGATAAAATGAGAAAATAATATATTGTTGCTTCGCACCACGCAGTAGAAGTATGACCCTGTGTTTGTGAACATGGTATCACACCCACCGCGAGGCCTTTATATGCTTTTTGTGCATCGCATCACGTTCGACGATGAGAAAAATGTTTCATAGTTGACATACTTGCAAATTAGAAACCTGCAACGAACGGTATAGGGTAAAGTAAATTTTTCCTTTCCTTAATATCATAAACTTATAAATACACAAAAGTTGAATAAAAGAAACTATAAGCCTATAACATTATTTCTTTGAGAAAACACCATTAAGCATAAGTGATAAATGTTTGTTACGAAATATACTACTTATGGAAGAAAACATTAAAAGTAAGATATAGTGTATCACAAGTAACCACCACAAAGTAATGTTTTCAAGTATAGTTTGAGAGTTAAATGGATATTGCAAGGAGATTCACAACATGCATTTTTGTAATAAACATAGCAAGAAGGGCCAATAAGTTTTTATAAATATTAAAGTATAATATTATGAACATACAAGCCAAAATGTTTTGGAACCAATTGTTAAAAAATAAATGAACAAGGAAATACAATTCCCTTAGAATATGTTTAGACTTTTGCAACCAAGAAAAAACCCTCGATGAACCTGCAATAAAACTTGCCTATTATTAAAAACTATGCAAAAGGAGTTGTTATGGCGAAATCACAACACCCCGAATTTCCCGGTTTGAGATGGGGCATTCGGTGTGATTGCATAACATTGAACTATCCTGAGTGTGGGACATTATGAAATGAGATAGCTCTCCAGAGAAGGCCGGTTCCTGCTCCTAACCTACCTACCACTAACTACTCCTAATGTAGGTAAAACTACTGACTAATCCTAATCTAATGCTTCTAAGGGGGCAGGGAAAGAAGGATTGCATGAAAGAAACCTACACTACAAGCTAGTGATACACCAAGAAAGGAGTGTTGATCACTTTCCCCAGCCCTAAAAAATGGAGAAAGAATGAATCCTGGGGAGGTTGGACAAATGCAACACAAACCCAAAATGCAAACATTCACCATTTCATGGTAAACACAACCACCAAACCTGCAATAGACAAGAAATACACACAGATCCTGTAAACACAATGAGAGGTAAGATGTAAACAACAAAACATAGAGGCTGGACAAGATGCAACACAAATATGTTTTATTGCTCCATAGAAGTTTACATAGTATAATGTTATAGCAGGAAGAGGCATGAAGCCATCACAAGATTTGAGGAAGGCTTGAAGCCCCAAGAAGAATGGGGTGCATGGGAGGAGAGAAAATGACCAACCTTTTGCACAATTCCACCCCTTAAAATTTATAGAGGAAGAAATGAGGAGAGAGAGGGAATAAAATCTGAAAAATGCACTCCAATCTCCTACAAAATCAATCATTTTCCTTGTAGGAGTGATGGGCAAGTTTGTCAAGCCCATACTCCATTGTACCTTGCTTGTTGGGGAAGAAAAGAAGCCCATACCTCATCATTTTGGTAGGTGAGAAATTTGAAACCACTCCTCTAAAATGGAAAACTATATTTCCCCATTCGTAATTGTGTAGAGGAAACTAAGAGATTTCTAAAAAGTCTGATTTTGTGCAAATCCGAGCTCCCAGTCAAACGTTATGGCCATCTGAAGATGAGGGTGCCATACCGCAATAAATGTGAGTGGTTGATCTGTCTTTTTGAACTCTGACCCTGCATCGCACCCTCCGAAATATGAAATTTTAGACTTTTGAGATTCGGATCTTTGGTCATTTTGACTTCGGAGGTTGTCGTTATTGTTCATCTTCTTGAGTTCGTGAAACCTCGGAAATACCAAAACTCCAAAGTCCAAAATTCGGACGTCAGATTTTGGGATTCAAGTTATGATTTGCGTCCACTGGGGCTTCAATGTTCTGAAATTCTAAAACCCCGAAGTCTGAAATTTGGACTTTTGGGGTTTTGGAGGTTTCAGGGGTTTGGGTTTTGGGGTTTCTCTGAAATCCCAAAATCCCAAAGTCCAAATTTCAAACTTCGGGTTTCGGACCTTTTCCTTCCCACGTGACATTGTTCATTGCTTGACCCCACTGCCAACTCCGAACTCCCGAATGTCGAAGTCTAAATTTTGGACTTCATACTTTGATGTCCTTCAAACCTTTTGAGCTCGCCATTTCAAAGTTTCGATCTGTTGAGCCCAAATTATTTGGACTCGAAATGTCTCTTCAAACGTGCATCCCGCCGAATCTCAACATCTCACCACTTCAACTCACTCATCTCAACCCCGAAATGTGAGCTCCCATAGCCAAACGACCCTTCTAATTTCTCTTTGCGAGGTCTGTTTGTCTAATTTTACTTAAGGGACAAAATCGGATAACATGAGCACTTTCCAATTTATTAAAATCTAGAATGACACATTGCATTTGTTTGTTCCCAAGTAAACTATATTTTTGAGGGAAAGAGTGAAAATGTATTTGTAGCCAATAACATTGGTTGTTATTTTATAATTTGCATTATCATTAATGGAAAACAGTGAAGGTATTTGGTCAAGATGCCCATGATCGATTCTCGCTACTTTGTCAAAGGTTATAAATAGGTGCAATTCCCCTATGTCATATTTGATATTGATTTGAAGTGCATACCTGTAGTAAAATTATGAGGCCTCGAATTGTGTAGTGCGTGCAAAACCAGATGTTATCTCCTTTTCCGATACTTTCTTCTTGTATTTTTCATCGCCTTTTGAGAAAGGAAAACCCTATAAAATAAATTTTCCATGGCAATGTCAATCACCTCTGCGATCACCGAGGCCCATTCATTTTTATCTCTGTTTCCCATTTGAACTATTTTAGAAATGATTGATTGACAACCAGATTTTTAGGAGGCCCCATTGATTTGTTTTTTATTGATGGCACAAGAATGGAGCTATCAAAAAAATTATCCCACTCTAGAAGTGAAAAGGTCTCCAGGAATCGAAGGGTTGAAAAAGCATTTTGTAAAGAAAATAGTGTCATGGATGAGCCATTGAAATTTTTGACACATCCAATCTTGATATCCAATATGGTACCTTGCGGTGTTGATAGAAGTTGCTGAATATTTTCACCTAGTTCATCAAAGAGGTTTCCCCATAAAGAAACAAAAACATTGTATCCGGACTTGTCCTTTACTTGGATTGTTCTTTTCCTTTTTTATGATTGATCAAGTCTCGTGAATAGTTGAGCATGGTGATATGACATGAATGATTCCAATCATATCTATTGTAGAACCAACAGGGAATTTTGACACCTCTTTGATTGTTTTGAAATGAAAGTGATGTATGGGTATGTCGATATTGGTTTCTATGGAATGAGTCACGAGAGGAAGAAGGAAGAAGAAAAATCTTCAAGGAACTATTCAAGTGGTTGTATTTTGGGTTTGCATTTGCAATCCTACCATTGTTTTATATGTATACATTTCATGTTTCTATTACCCCATAGAATTTGTGAGCATCCTTATTTAAACATGTGACATGAATCTCCCCTCCAAAGCATGGTCTACAAAATCAAAACCAAATAACATTCCACAACCCTTAGCATTTTTGTATTCTTTGAGATTCAACTTATAAACTACTCACCCTTTAACAACCCAAAACCACAAAGAGGTATTCAAGGAACCAATCGGGGAAAAGTGAAGAGGAATTTTTGAACGAAACATGTGTTGTTTGAGATGCCATAAGAGGAGCCAAATTACTATTAGGAGATATGTCATTTTGCAAGGCCTTTTATTTCCCATGAAGGAGATGTTGTGACATAGGAATAGGATGACCTATTTTGACATGAGTGGAAATGACAATATCTATGTCAAAAATTAGAACCGTCCCGCAAAACAACGAAAGAGAACAAGGGTAATCATAAAACAAAAGTGGAATAAGCGTACATTATGTCCAAACAGGTTAAAAATATCAAAATTCTTGTTTCACAATCATGTATATGGATTTATGCACATGGAAAATCGATCCTTCCTAAAGGGTTTTGACGTGAAAAATGGCAGAAAATTTAGAGGGAAACAATACGATTTGTAAGTGGTCACCATCGGTATGTCTACACGATGTAGCACACTTTTATGTAAGGAAGAGTTCACAGGAACAAGTTTAATAATTACAAGTTGGGAGGGGGCTCAAAGCATCCTTAAACCGCCTTAGTAATACCTTCAACTGAAAGTGATGTCTCCATGAAAAGGAAAACAAAGGATTCACACTTTGCAAAATACATTTTCATACTTCAATACATATCTAAAGCGAGAGAAGAGAATACAAGGACAAAGAAACACAAGGAAAAGGCTTATGCATTATTTTGTTCGGCTAGTTTGTTTTTGTACGAGTTATATGATGTTTAGAAAATAGAAAATTTCTTTCATTTATGACACCTTTTGGACTTCCATCATTTTTCTTGAAGATTTGTTTGTTCTTTCATGAGCAAAGTTTCCTTTCTAGAAATGAGAGAATACAACTTTGAAAAGAGCATAGTTACATATTAACGCTAATATTATTACTATAATTGTTGATTCAATTAAGAATAAATATATATGCATGTAATGTTGTGTTTGTTCTAAACAACAATGAATTTCATATCTATGACAAGGGCATTCTCAAATTTCAACATTAAGCAATTGAAAACCACACAAATCAACTTTCAAGGTGCTTAAAACAACTTAAATATAAAAAATTTCTAAACAACCAAGTAGGTATTCAAACTATTTTCTTAATTTGTCAAAATGTCTTATTAGTGTGAAATCAAAATAGAACATGCGCCTATATACTTTAAACTCTCAAAATCATTTTCATATTACATATAATGATAACCTAGTCCAACATAATGTTTTTTTTCTTATTTCAAACCCCAACATAAAACCTGATTCTACAATATGAATAATGAAAATAGTTAATTCCATTCCAAGATTTCTTATATGTATATAAAATATAAACATCATTAACATATATCAAGGCCTAAAGCATACAAAGAATATAGGTGGCCAACGAAAACTTAAATTTATTTGATATGAAAAGCAACAATATAATTTTTTTACAAGTTTTAGAAGCATTTCTTGATAAGACCGAAGAATCAAGAATGGATAAACCTCTTATTTTAGAAAATGAAATAAATTTCTTATTAGAAACATTAAATTTTTATTGAAGATTGCATTCAACTCATCTACAAACATTTTCTTTAATTTCATATTAAATTTCTATATGGTATAAACCAATTGGAAAAACAATACAAATCTGCATGAATTATTCGAGATTCACCCATCCAACAATATTAAAAATTGCTAACAATAAAATCACCACGTAATGTGAAATATAATGAAATAGACAACATATATAATCATCTAGTTACAATGAGCCGTCAAAAAGATATTGTTTTAGAAACTAACTTGGTTACTTAATCATATACATTATATCACTTTTTAAATTGTTTGTGCACAACAATGATAAAATCGAGAAAGGACAAATTTGTCAATTGTGAAAATAAAAAAATATTTTTTCAAAGACAATATATGTTTTTCTACAACAACTCATTCCAACCATATCTAAACATTATCCTCATTAGCGTAATAAATGTATATCGGTTTCAAAATGATGTAAATGACCATCAAACTTACATGAACAACACAAGAGAAAAATATGTGATACTAGCATTTTTGTGAAAAACTATTTTTCTTTGCATGGAAATTAACAACCAACTCGCAAAGTTGCATTTTCACGTATGTTGAAAAAGTTTAGTTTGCACTTTTTATCCCATTCAAATTTACAAAAAAGACACATCTTTTGCACTACACTTACAAAAGGCTCCATATTTGTTTCTACCATCGGTATACATATTTCATAACATACACCAATATAATTTAATATATAAATAAGTAATTTTTTGTTGAGTTTTTTTATGTTTGGATGCGGAGGTTTCTTAACACAGTTCTTTTGTTTCCCTACATTCTTCATCTTCTCCACATAAATACCCATATTTTTCAGCTTGTGAGGAGGCTCATATTTTAGTGCATACTCTAACGAGTCGTAAACCAAACCAAATCCTTAGGAATGCAGACTGTTGTCCGAAATTTAAAAAGGTACATAATAGTTGTTGGTAGCAAATGGAGTCGAGCTCTAACAATTTCGTAATGGCAAGTTTTGGGGGCAATGCAAAATGTTAACAACAAAATGGATCCTACAAAACTCTTCCTCTCATCTAAAATGCAAAGTGTTGTGATCATCACGCCCACTAAAGGATTCTCATCTTCATGTGTCTAAGGCGAGGTCAGAATAATGCTATGCAAAAATACGAGAACAACAAGTTATCCGTAGAAACATCAAATGCAAGGATGTTAAAAACATGAAATTGTTGAAAATCTACAAGTGAAAGAAGCTTATCCATTCAATCTGGAAGCTTTAAAACCCTTCTCTTCGCACAGTTGAATTCCCATCTTGGAGCATATTCGGGTGGCCTCATTAGGGAAACATCCCCTCAACACATGAGAATTCTTGGCGAGGTCAAAGGCACATGCCCCCACATGTTGAATAAGAAAGGTTCACACATGATATGACATAATAAATGGAAATATATATTTTTAAATTACATACATTCTATTTTATTGTCACAAAAAAACTATATGTTTTCTAACAAGAATATTTTACTAGAAACAAAACACTTAAACAAAATAAATTAATTAAACCAAAGCACTTGCATAATTAAAGTAATGAAACAGAAACATCCATGAAAAATAGTTTTTTTCAATTAAACAAAATAAACAAGATTCCTCCATTGCCATATTATGAAATAAGGGAATCTTCAACTCAATATATTATCAACGAAATATTATTTTGCAATTTCATATTATATTTTTCTAGTAATTTGCTAAGTTCAAATACACTCACAACACCGATTTCTACAATAAACTGTAATTTTATAAGTGTGCAAAAATCACATTATAAACAAGTATCATTCAATTTTTCTTCCAACGAAATAAAGTTTGCACAAATTGTGTTGTAAAGAGTATCATTCTTTTTAACGCTTTATTAAAAATTCGCACTATTTTCATAAATACGATCATGTAAAAAGCCATAGGATATTATAGTCTATTTTTTTAATTCTTTCTTAAGTTAAACCTACAATACACTAATCCTCTTAATATGAAAATAAATCCCTCTTCATAAATAAAGTAAGTATTTTTTTCCCATTTTATGTAATTTATGGAGTTTTTAAGGTGAAGTTTAAGAAGAAATATAGATTCTTAAAAAATAACATGTGATAATAGCAAATGTTACCTAATCTAACTGGACACCTGTTGGTTGCATTTGGTGAAAGAGTGTCAATGCTTCATTATTATTATCCAATAAATCATACACAAATGAATTGATAAACAAATAGATCAATTTTAACACCAATCAATTATGAGAACAAAGAAAATGCTCTGCTGAATTTAACTCAAACTTTATTTTCTGTTGTTGATAACTTGATAGAGTAAAAAGAAGTCTAAAATGATTCCCGGAGATTTAATTCACAGGAAATGCCAACCCATCAAAATCCATTTCTGATATTTTAAATTGAAAAAAATTACACATTTATGCAAGTAATATGCTGATAAAATTTGTAAGTGTTGTAATAACAGGAAAGGATGTTGTTGTGTAACCCACCAGAAGTGCATCATTTTCCCTGAAAAAAATTAACCTCCAAGTTCAATACATAGGAAAATCATGAGCCCAATTTTAGTCACTTAAGTATCCTTAGAGTCAAAATTACCTTTCTAGTTTTACCAAATATAATTATGCAGTTGAAAATAGACAAGAAAATAAAAAGTGACTAATTTTAATAAGAAATATGCATTTGCATCTTTTGGTAAATTTTTGCGATCTTATAACCATCTCCATTGAAGCACTTGTAATATATTATTGAGTAAATTTAATGGAAAACCAAACAATAAGCAGCTTCAAATCATGGTTATATCCTCATCTACTCCTTGTGCCACACCACAACAATTTTATGCCATTATCATGACATGCCTTGCATTCAAGACAACATCCACTAGTTAAATATGAGCATCATGAAAAACAAGATTCAAATTATCCTATAATAAAATTTCCTTTCGCATCTTCAATGATTTTAATGCATGTAAATATAATAATTCCATTACAATATTATAATATATTATATTCCACTCTAAACCTGTGGAAAACTTCCATTTAAGACCTGGTCCATGGATTTGTCCTATATAGTCTTTTTTTATTACCCCCAAACTTTCTTATAATAAAACTTGCATCTACACCTAGTAATCTCCTCTTTGTTATCTTTTTGGTACATAAATCTTACATTTCTCTGGTTTATGTGGCATATGCACCTAGATTCATTACATTTAATATTTAATGAAACAAAAGCTGTTAGAGTAGGTATTTACCTTAGCTCATGTTCACCTAGGTACTTTATTTACCTTTATTGTATTTATCCTCACCCACTTATGTGTGTGGATATTTATTTTTATTTATTTAGATATTAGGGGGATATTATCTAGTTGTTAGGTATAGTTCTTTCCTTGATCTATGGTATTGACTAGATCCTTGATGTCTAGTTCTCTCCTAAATCTATGGTCTTGACTAGTTCTTTGATGACTAGTTCTTTCCTTGATTTATGGCTTGATCTACAACCTTGATTAGTTCTTAGATTGTTATTCCTTGCCTATATAAGCAAGGCCCATTCTCATTGAGTTCCATAATAATATATGATATTGTTGCTCATTTATTTTGCAAAGGTTTATGTAAAGTTATTCTAGCAAATTACTTTCATCTTATTGATCGTGGTTTTTATTAGCATCTATGTTCTTGGCTTGAGTACGATATGGTACATAAATCTTACATTTCTCATAATTTATGTGGTTTATGCTTTGATTCATTACATTCAATATTTAATCAAATAAAAACTCAATAAATAATGTTTTTACAACATAAAGTTTATGTAAGGAATTCAAAATAGGTGATGGCTCCAACATGGAAAATTTTGGTCATTATCATGTAGTCCTCGTAGTAATTGTGCCTTTTGCCACTTTGTGAATTTTAGTAAGAGAAACTGCAACCTTTGTAGAAAGTCCTGAGACAAAATCTTGAGGAAATAACAGAAGGAGGATTAGCATGATTCCAAAGGGGATGTTGAAATGGTCTTGTTGAGGGCATTAAGATGTCATTGTTTGTTAGTGTAGATTATTATTTATATGTTAGGATAATTCTTACACTTTTTTTTTTCCGTACACTTGTCGGGTTATCTTGATTAGGAGTACTAGTTATGTGGAGCTAGCTTACTAGTTGTGTTGAGTTAGCTTTTCGTTATGTGGAGTTAGCTTGCTAGTCTTGTGGAGTTAACTTAACTACCAAGTATTAGTTAGTGGGATTTCTTCACCACTGATCTTGGTAGTAGTTGCACTTCCCTATTATATTTACATACTTCTTATTGATTAATGTAGTCAATGTAATTCAATTATAATGTATTGAGAATAATGGATTATGATGGATTTCCATATATGATATTTTATCTCTTCTATTTTGTAAATCTAATGTGGTGTACTATTATCATATGAGATATTTGCAACATGGAACAATATTCTTATCGTTCCTTTCATGGTATCAGAGAGATATATGATGTAGACATCTATTTGTAATTTTTTTACAAGTAAGAGTTTATTTGTTTTCATATATTTTGGAATTTTTAGCACTTTGTTGCAGCGTCCATTTTTACACAAAATGGAGGGCTATGTTGGATTTGTAAGGTGGAAAAACCCCATAAACAATCTGTAAACTTGGATATTGAAGAAGACAATTTATTTTTGAGTTTTTTTAATTTTCGAAGAGGCAGACATTGATACGTACAGATTCGTTTCGAAATCCGTGCTAGAAGAAGAAATCTTTGTCAGGGAAGTAGAAAGTCCAGAAAAATGGTTTCTGGGTTTTTTGCGTTCAATATTGGGTCCTTTTGTTCCACTTTGTAGGTTCATATTTGATGAGGATTTATAAATTTTAGAAGTTCGTCCTAGGGAAGAAATATTTGCTGAGAAGTAGAGATTCAACAAAAAAGCAGTTTTTGGGTTTTTCTGGGATTTATACATAGGGTAATGGTTTTTTTTCTTCGCTCGCTGCAGAGTTATTGTTTGACCGGATGTGAAAATCATAAAAATATGTGTCAAGGGAAGAAATTTGTGTCAGGAAGTAGAAAGTACAGAAAAATGGTTTCTAGGTTTTTTTATGTTCGGTAATGGGTTTTTTTCTTCCACTTTGCATACTATCTGTGTGGATAGGATTTGAAGATTTGTGGTTCCCTTAAGAAATTTATGCCTGAGGAGGCAAAATGTCTAAAAAACACTTTGGGTTTTTCTTGGTTTCTTGCGTTCGATAATTGATTTTTTTCTTTGGCTTTGCAACTTTATTGTGTGGGGATCTTGGAAATTAGTGTTGATGATACAAAAATCCAAAAAAATAGTTTCTAGGTTTTTCACATTCGGTAATGGATTTTTTTCTTCCATTTTGCAGATCTTAAATTGGAAAAAAATTTCCAATAACAATAATCGAAGAAAGTGAAGGCAAAAGACATTTTATTTTTTAAATAAATATTAAAACACAAACTTGAAAATTTTATATCTTTTGATTGGTAACTCAAATTTGAGAGCCATTTTTTTTTCAAAAGTTCTTGTTTTTTCTTTCTTGTTCCACTGGAACTATTTATTTTGAGAAATAAACTAAAAATTTAAAATTTCATGTTTATAACACACTCAATTATAAAGTGCCAACATTTATCTCTCTTTTTTGTTGAGATATTTTAAATTTATATTTTGATACTTTTTGGCATGTTGATAGTCTCTCTTATAGGGGAGCTATTCTGGTGAAGCCCAGTGTTATTTTGTTAGTATTCGAGTAGTTGTTTTGACAACTCATACAGATTTGTAGCATTACTCTACCCATTCAACAATATGGGAGGGTGTGGTGTTGATGCTACTTCTTTAGGTTTCATGTCCTTGCTTTGTTACGTGTTGATATTATTGTTTTGTGTTTCATGTACTTACCTTGTTACCTTAGATCTTCTTGGATCATGACACTCCTATTTATTTGGATCCCATGTCCTTACTTTGTTTCCTTGGTTATTTTCTTGGATCGTGACACACCTATTTTTACTAGTTGATCTTTGTTCTTCGAGTTTTGTGTCCTTGCCTTGTTACCTTAGCTTTTCTTGGATTGTGGCACTCCAATTTCTTTGGATCTCGTGTCATTTTCTTGTTGCCTTGTTTATTATTCATGGATCATGGCACACCTATTTGTAGATTGATCAATTATTTTTGGTGTTTTTTTACACTTTTGACATCACTCCATTAATAGTCTCATTGCATGGAGCTATTACATTGAATCCTAAAGTGTTAGTTGTTTTTAGTTTTGTGATCGATAAGTGGATTCAGACCAGTAGTGCACACCAAATTTCTTCAAAGATTGTATGATTTTTGGAGATGACCTTCTTGGGATATCTTGCGGTGGGATTTTCTCTTTCTACTTTTTTCTTATGGTTTTGGGCACCTTTCGGTGTCCCTTTTCCAAGTTATTGTACTTGGGTAGCTCATCGGGCCTTGTTTGTCTGGACCCACCTTATTTTCCACCCACCTAAGCTATGCTTAGAGGGGTGTTAGTGTAGGTTATTATTTATCCTTTTATTTATTTTTTATGATAATTCTTAGACTTGTGTTATCCCTACACTTGTTGGGTTAGCTTTGTTTAGGTGTAATAGTTATGTGGCAATATCTTACTAGTTGTGTTGACTTAGCTTTCCAATTATGTGGAGTTAGCTTGTTAGTCTTATGGAGTTAAATTAACTACCAAAGTATTAGTTAGTGGTAGTTCTTCACCATTAATCTAGGTAGTAGTTTCTCTTCCCTCCTCCTATATGTACATCCTTATTATTAAGCAATGTAATGTAATTCAATTCTAATGTATTGAGAATAATGGATTATGATGGATTTCCATATATGATATTTTAGCTCTTCTGTTTTACAAATCTAATGTGGAATGTTATTATCACTTGAGATCTTCGCGGTGTGTAACAATCTTCTTATCATCTGTTCATTGTTAATATCATTAAGAGTCGCATCCTTTCTCTCTTGACCGGGTTTCACTACTTCGAATGGGATGTCGAAATGGCATAGTTGAGGGCATTACAATGTTATTGTTACTATTATAGACACCTATAATTTGGTCTACATGATCTTATTACTAAGATCATACTAATTATCCTAGTCTCATGTTAATTTACTACACTACGCTAGTAAAATACCCTTTCTAACCTCTTCTAAACCCCCTAAACTTGCTAATCCCTCTCTAACCAGTTTCTATAAGCTTGTTTCCCTTTAATTAACCTTATTTAGGTTAATTAACCCTCTTATTGACTTTCTAGGAAGGATTTGACTTTCTAAAAAAATATCTTACCTTTCCAAATAGCCACTTAGCTTCCTAAAATCTTGTTCACACCTCCAAATATGTTTTTCTAAAAATCAACTTTTTGACTCCTTTTTAGTCCCACATGCATCCAAAACATCCTTTTCTCAAATCCAAAAACTATAAATAGAGGGATACCCCTCCCACCCTCTCTCTCTCTCTCTCTCTCTCTCTCTCTCTCTCTCTCTCTCGATTTAGGTCATGCTTAAGTCTTTTAGAGTCGTTTCATAGTTTATTTGAGATATTTACCTATTATTTGCTAACTCTTTTAAAGCTTTAGGTAAATGGGAGAATAGATTAATGGTGAGCTTTCATTCTTAAGATTTTGAAACATCAATATACACAAAAATTATTGCTAGAGCTTTAATAGGTTCACTTATAGATAGCTTTCATGGAGTGGAGAACTAATATAGTCATGTTTGCATGTTGATTGTTTATTTCAAACTTTATAATATGCATACAAATAGGTATGTCTTGCTTATTTCTAATATGATGGTCATTGAGTTGTTTGTTTAAAGCTTTTAGGGCCTCTTTTGTGTTCTTACCCCATTTTATAAGCTTTTGCAAACTTTTCATTACACACATTTGGCATGCCTAGTGGCAGTACCCAATAGTCCTTTTGAAATCATTTCTAAGCTTGGTATGTCCATTTTTAATCATTTAGAGCTTTCTAGGGTTAAAAGGATTTTCTTTTGATAGATTTCATTTTTAAACAAGCTAAATATCCCTTTTGATTAAACATTTAATGGGTTCAAGTTAGAAATAGATTTCCTTGATCAAAAACTAACCTAGTTGTTACTTAAAAATTTTCATTTCCGTGAGTTTTAAGGTTTTTACACGGTGCGCAGCAGTGTCTGGATCGGCGCGTCATCATCAAAATAGACATATACACTGTCGAATCGCCGCACACCCTCTGTTCATATTTTTTTACTATCAGGTCATTTACAAAGGATTGCATACCTATCAAACGATCAACTTGTTCGTTGTCATGTCACACATATCTCTGTGTCTCGGATGCACAGTGTATTTTTGGCATACTATCTTGGTTTTTCTTTTAGCTTGCAAACATATTGGTCCGGAAGGAGGCATCTTTATTGAAACCCTATCTTACCTATCTCTCGGCCCATGCAAGTGTTGGACCTTACTATCATTAATCTGTTGCCACACGTACACATCGGGCCTGGGCATGTATCCACCGGGCCGACACACGCATGCATCGTTCGGGTGCAAGTGTCTGAGTTAAAAATTATAATTTCTCTTCGAGATGTAAGATCAAAAATTTTGAGTTTTTCCGGTTATTTACAAGTTCTAATAGGTGATTGCAGGTTTATTTTTAATTTTGTTTGACTAATGTAGTTTAAGTGTTTCATTTTCTTAGTTAAAGAGAGATTTTTGAAGTGTGTATGCTCTTCCCTCGCACCTTCTAGGTGATCTTGGGAATAAAAAACACTTCTAAAAACCTTCTTATTGCTTTCAAAACACTTACTTTATGCTTCCTAAATGGATTGATCTTTCAAAATTGGTTAAAACGAACTCAAAATTTTACAAAAACACTTAAAGTATTTTCCATAAACTTGTTTTAGTTGAGTTTCCACGTTGTGTATGCTCTTCCTTCATGCCTTTTGGTGATCTTAGGAATCAAAAACAACACACAAACTCTCTTTTGGTATCATGATATTTTGTGGAAAATTACTAACCATTTACGTATAGAACAAAAAAATCTTGTCGAAGAAAGGAGTTGCAAAAATGAAACCCACTAATATGTGTTTTCATATAGGTTACCAAAAGGTGTGCTACTTAAAACCACATTAAGTTAAGCAACATAAAAAACACACCACTTCACAAAGACACTATATTTCAGGCTTCGTAAAAGGATATATCCATATCTGCTCAACTAAAATACAACCCCTTTGGCATAACACCTTAAGCTATAACAATGGGGGTGGTTCTAGGAATCCTAAAGTAATCTATCACTGAGTAACCTCATGTATAAAAAAGGAAGCACTCCGCTTACCCACTTGACTAGTCATACATTGTGAGTTTAGATTCAAATTTTTCGTATCGCGAACCCAGTGATGATATAAATGAATGCACTATTTTCTCATTGTATTAGAAGGGGGTAAAGTAAAGCCGAGATACTCCTTGGTAAACCTTGGAAAATTGAGCTCACATTTCAATAAACTATTGACACCTAGTTACGTGATCTTGTTAAGAAATCCATTTTGTCTTGGAGCCCACCTTACTAGTCCATTGTCGCATCTTGTCAAGCCATAACAAAGTGATGACTTACTTGGAGTCTAAACCTTGTTTTCCGAACAAGGAAAAGAGTGCACTTAAGTTAGATCTAAGTGTCTTTCATCACGAAATTAAATGACATATAACTTAGCTTGGTTTCTTTCTCACCTTCATACGAGGTGAAACTCTACCTAAGTGGTTCTTAGTTTATTTTCATCTTTTTATATATACCCTTGCATTCTTGTTGCCCATTTGGGATGAGAAGGACCCATACCTCGCAAGTCTTATCAAGGACAGCATTCGCCACTTTTTTGTCCATTTATGCCCATCCATATTTGTGGCTAGGTTGTTAAATGTCTAAAGTGTGTAAGTACATTTTTGCATCTTTGATAGTCCTTTGATCTTGATTTCAAGATCGTCTTCATTGCTACGATTTTGATTCATCATTATTTCTCCTTTAGTTTTTATTTTTTCTCGCATTCTAGCTATACAATTATGGTACTTACATCGTGTTTTCATTTTTGTGAGAACTTGGTATAAGTCCCTTTATCTGTAATGTTATACACTGCTCACACAACTAAATAACTTCTTTTATACTTGTACCTAGTTTCGGTTCCAACGTCATCTAAGTCTTTTGAGAGTGTCGATATTGCCTTGTGTATATCGTGATAACATCATCTTGATACTAACACCTTGCTTGTTAGGTTAACATGTCGAGATAGTGTTGTTACGCTATCCACATTTGCAACTTCCATTTTTAAAAACTTAGGTTTTGTCGGCATTTAAACTGGTCTTAGTATATCTCGTGGAGAGATCACGTCAATATCACTTTGGTACTTAGGCCTTGTTAGTATTCTAACTTGACCTATGTATTAATAGGGTATTTTCACTATCTACCTTAAGCCCTTCGTTGGAATCATAGTTTAGGGTATAGTCTTGCTAAACGACAATTTGAGTGATTGTTTGATTTGCTAGAGTGTTCATATGATTGTTCTTTGAACGATAACAACTACATAGCATTACATCTAGAACACACTAGGATATTTTGGTCATCAGATGACTTACACAACATACACCTAGGTTTCATACAACTTTGAAAGCATTTAGACAAAACCTAGTATAACTTTGACTAGTAATGCCAAGAATCACGAAAATGGCATCTAAACCAAATGAGTGTGACTTAGAAGAAAATCCTTTTGCATCCTTCCCATTCAGTGGTAATAACTTAGCACCTCTCTTTTCATAGGTCAAAGACACAAAACCATTGGTCAATCATAGCAGAGAAGAATTTGATTCTTCTGAGGAACAACATAAGTTATACCTAGTTCGATTCGACGAGCTCCTTTATTATAACAAATATCAAGTACTCGTAAGATTCCTATAGTTAAGCGCAGCTAAACTCTCAGAACGCAAAGTGGAGGATAAAATCATTAATCGTAAAATGGAAGAGTGACCATCCCTCTTAGAAATGGATAATCCCTTTGACATAGGGTATGTTTCTACTTCTAGAAAACATCAAAAAAATTGAATAATACCCATCAAAACCAATTAGTGATTCGCGAAAACCTTATCATAAGGCTTCACGTAAAGTAAAATTTGAGCATGAAGATAAAGGCTCACCGCCTCCTAAGTTTGACGAGGAAGACGATCCCTTAGTTGAAGAAGAGATTCTTCAAAAACAAATATTGAAACTAAGTCAAAAGTTAGCAAACTTAGGCTCTTCGAGTAGGAATGTGCATAAATATAAACTCAAAAAAATCCAGTGAGTTTCACTTTGATTTGTATGATGACACAACTTTTAAAGTTGTTAAGGTAAATAGACTGATATCACCTACAAAGGAAAAAATCATTCAACATGAGTTACAATCAATGAAGAACACACTTACTACGCTATAAGAAAGTAACATAGGGCACAATAGGAAGTACTTATATGAAGAACTATGTCCTTACCCCTTTGATAAGGACATGTTGTGACAATCGTTTCCAAAACATTTTTCCATTCCTAAGTTTGATAAATATAAGAGCAAAGGTGATCCTCACGATCACATCAAGGAATTTTACATGGCTTGTCAAGAGGTTGCGTACAATGATAATTTCTTAATACGACTATTCCCTCATAACCTAGGAGCATTGGCATTAGAATGGTTTTTTAGTATACCCAAGGGATCCATTACAACATGGCCCACACTAGTTGAAAAATTCATGCGACATTATTCCTTCAATATGGAGAATGATATCATGATGAACGACCTTTGCAATACAAAACAAAAACCTAACGAGACCTTTTCGGGATTATTACAGTGATGGCATGGATTGGTAATTTATTTCCCTTGTGCCCTACCGAAAAGGCAGCTAGTAAGCATATTCATTCCTAACCTAAACCCAGGAGATAGCCTTTCATTTATAAATGCACTATGGCTCTAACTTCAAAGAAGTTATAGAGAAGGGTAGTCAAATTGAAAAGGCTCTCATCGCAAAGGGTACACTTAAACCGGTCATCAAGGAAAACATGAAACAAAACCCTTAGATAAACCAAAATTTTTCAACAAGAACAAACATGGCATTGGAGATGGCATTATGGACTCCAAAAGAGTCCAAACGGTGCAAACTGTTTTACTTTTAAAACTCTCACATGGACCTCACCCAAAAGCACCCACCAGACGTACGTTTACGCCACTAACGGAATCACTATCTACCAAAATAAAATAGTTAGAGGTGGTAACATGGTGCAATACCCAACCACAACAGTACCATATCCAGAGGATGCTCCAAAACCTAGTTGGTTCAAAGAGCATGAATACTGTGATTTCCATCATGTTAAAGGACACAAAATAGATAGGTGCTTGAGACTACGACGTTATATACAAGACCTCATCGAAGAGGGAAAATCATCGTAGATTCACTCCATGACTTAGGACAGGGTCCTAATGAGAAAATGGGTATCTTCAAAGATCCCTTTCCTAACCATGCAAATAATAAGAAAAAGAATCTAGATCATGGACAAACTTCCAATGAATATAGGATTTTTTATTATGTGTATCCAACTAATGATAGTCCATATGACTCTATTATACATTGTATCTGTTTCTCGATGAACAGCTAACACTATTAATATCTTAGAAAAAAATTTGTTGTAGGGACGTGATGCACTCATTTGATCATATTGGATCCCCTACCCGTCCCTCGGAAAAGCGAAGACAATTTAATAGAACAGTTAGAGAAGACACCCACTAGGATATCAATTTTAGGGGTAAGTGCACGAAGTTGGTGGACAATTCCGTGGACATGAAAACCCAAAATAAAGGAACCGTGATCACGGTTTACATACCGCGATCGCGGTTTTTAAACCATGATCGCAGTTCCTGAATTCTAGGTTCGGTAATTACCGAACCTAAAACCGCGATCGCGGAACTCTGAGACAAAAATTAGCAGTCCCGCGACTCCTTATTTTCCTCATTTTTCATTTCAAACCATGATTTTTCCTAAACGTTTTCACTCACACTTTGAATACCACCTCAAAATTTCTCATCAGACTTCTGGATAGCGATAGATTCAACCATGCCGCCAAGACGAGGAGGTAAGTCCCCGATTGTAATCATTTTTTTGCATTTTAGGTTTTTTTGCATTTTCATGGGTTTTTTGAAATGTTTGTTTATGTATACAATTTTCTTGTTTTATCAGTTGGTCGGCAAGCTCGAAATCGTGCAAACCATCAAAACATTCCTCAAAACCCACCAAACATTCCTCAAAACCCTCCGAACATTCCTCAAAACCCTCCTCCAAACATAGATCCACCTCTTGTGGCTCATTCCTCGTACCGAGCAGCGAGCGAGAACGCAAGATAATATCATTGGAAGAATCCGAGAAAATAAAATTGTCATTGAGAACCTAATTCAAACTATAAGACAAAATCATGCTACAAATCCATCCCACATGACTTTAGCCAATACATTGCAAACATTGATTGGCAAAGTCGAGTCCGCAACCAACCAGATACATAGATGGAACACCTTTAGAAGTGATTTGTCAGGCGGTGGTATGCGGATAAACTATCCCATGCAGTAAAAAGACAAAAAAATGGAAAAACCTCATTTGTGCATTATTTACTAACCCTAGAACCAATGCCCCCTGTAATTACTTACAAATGGTTTCCAATCCATTGGTGCCACGATGATGAGAATCAAAAACAATTTTTGGGACCGATGGCGGATGGTTTTTTATCATCCACCATGCAACAACAATGAGGTTCCTCTTTATTTTTGAAGAAATTATATTGCGAGTTCGTGCTCAATGAGGTCTCAAATTATTTTAACTTTTCTAAATTTTTTTGGTCGAGGAGGTGGCTCGCATGCAGCATACAGTGCATGCATAGGTTAGCCTAGGATCCCCCATGCCCCAAAATCCCCACTACCTTCAGTTATCCCTCCTACATTGAAGGAGGTTGTGGAGATTGATACATTGCATGCATTGAGGGAGCTCACTGACACTCTCACCTAGCATAGTAACCAGATTACATATGATGATGTTGGTGGAGGCGCCAGTTCTAGCGCACCACACCACTGTGGATCATGTGGTGCCGTATGCACTGCAGGCAAGACATCATTTGCTGGTTCATAAGATTTATTTTTCTATAGATGAGATGCTGGGGAATGTTTTTGGAACTAGTGCCACTGATATTGGTCTTTCACAGGTAAATTTCAAATAAATTTAAATAATATATATATATGATTGTACGTCATGTACATACATGTAAAAAACTAATTTTTTATTTTATTTTAAATAGCAAGAGCTAGTGAAGGGAACATCCGGCGTTGACATGCTAATTTACTCCAACTGGGCATGTTTCAAACGTAAGTTTCAAGTTGTACAAACTTACATTTTTAATTTCATTTGATTGCACTAGATTATTATTATAATGTTTCACGTGTATGTTGTACATATTAATATTTTTCTCTTTTATACACAGGAGCCTAGCGGGTCATCATCTGCTCAGGGAACTGAGGCTACTAGCACGCCTCACATGAGTTTTACGCAAGTTAGTAAATATCTTTACATTTTATTTCTAATTACTGGAAGTTCACGTGGATTACATGCTTTTGACCTCTATTATGTGGTGAACAGTCATGTAGATTTTAATATTGATTTGTACATATTTTTGTATAGCTTATGACTACTAGAGAGACTCCTCCATATATGCAGACTGTGGATGCTGTTATAGATACTACCATAGCATCTGTAGATCCACTAACTGAGGTACAATTTTTTAAATTTGTTAAATTTTGGAGGTTCATTATTTCTTATTACTTAAATCTACAATATCAAATTTTTATGTATATGTGAAATATTTAATTTAAAAATTAATTATTTGTATGTAGCTTACCCCTCGTGAGTCTATTGTTGTCCCTGTGATGCGTCAACAAAAAATTGATAGGGATCATGACATTGTGGTAAGATTTCACATGCATTTTAACTAAATTGTACAAGTTTCTAAATTTTGAATGTATTTTAAAATTTTGGGTGTTAAAAACTTGTTGTTTATGAATGTGCAGGTTAGGTTGCAGGCATGCTTAGAGACACCTAGGACCACACGGATGAAATCCGTAGTGGCATCTCCCTCCACTACATCCCTAGGTCATGGACGTGCTACTTCTAGCAGGGCGAAGAGAGGGAAGATGTTTCATGAGTAGATTCATAGTGGACACCTGGATGTACATATGTGGTCATGAGTAGATTCATAGTCCATTGTATATATATAGCCTTTTGCGACCACATGTGGTCCCATATGTACATTATGACACACTTAGTTCGAGATGTACACATACATTATGAACTTATACATATATATTTTCAGAGACATGCGTCTAGAGCACACTTTGTTTGATTCTTATATATCCATGTGTGTTGGTTTTCATAACGATAAATCTGAACTATATATGTTTGATTTGATTTCATTGCATGTATGATATCCTTCTATGTATGTTTTCATAACCATTTAAATTAGTTCTCTGATATGTACATGTTTGATTTAAATATTTAATCATGTCTTCTTGTATTTGGATTGAGATGAAATTTTTTCATTAGATTAGGTATTTTCATATGGTTTCCTGCTTCAAATTTCAAGTGTTTTCGATCTCTAGAATTGCAAGGATCTAAAAAGGCAAGTTTTTTCTCTGAAATTTTAAATGGGATGCTATAAAAAATTAGGGTACCAATGGAAAATATTTTTAGATCATCTTCAAGGAGTTCACATGAGTAGAAGTTACGAGTAAAATTACAGGGAAATGGAGCAAAAATGAAGGAGATATGAGCAAAAATGTGATTTTTGCAATAGGGTTTCTTGAAAAATTAGTAGCATAACTAAATATACTAGCAACAATGAAGGAAAAGGAAATATTTTTAAAAGGGATTAAAAAAATGGCTAAGTGTATGTTTATACTCACCTCTTAACATTAACCTAGCTAACTCACCTTCTAACTCATCCTTGACCATTCTGGATTAACCCGGGTTACATGGCATGATAGGGTAGGGTTACAAGCCTTAAGTGACAAAGGGACTTAAAGGGGCACTGTGAGAAGGGGTTAAGTATTCATGAGAGGGGCAACATAATCAAGTTGGGGTGCTGAGGAATTGAATACCTAGTGAGAATGTTACAAGCCTTAAGTGACGAAAGGGAGAGATTTCATGTGGTGGTGCATTCTGATGTCCCAAGTTGAAACTTGGGTAAAAATTTGATAGTAAGCCCTTATTAGTATTCTTAGGTTCCACCCATCGCATGAAGAATCCTCCTCTAATGAAGGATTCTTAGTATTCTTAGTATTCTCCCTGAGAGGTGTACCAAGCACATGCATTCTTGTGCCAAGAATGCACAATGGCTTCTTTTAGAGCTTCAAACCTCTAGGTGATGGTATGGGACAAAATGTCATACAAGTTCTTTGAGTCAGATGAAAACACAACTGAGCTCACCAAGGAATGAGAATCAAAATTATTCATCTCACTCGCAAATGGGATATTATTTTCCCAAAGGAATTTCTCTTTCTTGATCTCAACTCTATTCCTATTGATTTTCAAAAATATGACCAAGAACAATCTAAACAAAGAGATAATCTCAAGAAATAGATCATGTTCCCTTTTTCAAGGATCATGCTCGCACAATGGTCACATGTCCTTCTTTGCAGTATGAATGCTTGATCTTACTTGTTGGACTGGGGGGTTGAAGTTTCAGATGAGAGACATTGCTTCAATTTGAGGCAGAGATGATTAATCTCATGCAATCAATGATGGCACTTATGAATAAAAGGTCCTCACACATGTGTTCCCTTAATTGTTTGATTATTTGTATTATACTCCTAATTCTGTGTCTAGTGATATGTGATGAAGAATCCTATTACAATGTAAAAATAATGAGCATGTAAGCACATAGTTGGGGCAGCAGAGGATGGAGAGAGATCACCACAACAACATAGCTCAAGAGAGAAAAGCAAGGACAAAAATGAAGTAGGTCTAAGTGGACAAAGGCAAGTCCAAAGAGAACAAGAGAGATGGAAGCTAAACAAGTGATAAATTGAATTTTTGAGTCCTAAGAAATGAACGGAGGTGAGGAGTGAGAAGTCATGCCTCAGGACGTCATGGCACCGAACCAAGCTGTGCCGGCACATCCGGGTGGCCAAGTGAACGCTAGAGGAGGCAAGTGTTTGGTGTGCGAAAGGGTCGTTGCTTAGGGCTACTTCATTCGGACGTAGTCCCTTAAGAGCCCTAAGACCAAAATATTGTTCAACTTCGATGGGTGACTACTCAGACTCTATGGCACCTAGAGACACCTCGTCTGATCCAAAAACTTGGCATAGGGACCCTCTACAAAAGCCTCTCTCAATTTTTTTCCTTCTCATTTCGGTGCTCTTGTTGTCCTATTGTTTGCAAATGCGTGAAATAGTGCAGTTGGAGCCAGTGATTGGTTGTCAAATGCTATATTTTGTAAATGGTGGGTTGTGGCACTAAACCGAATGTGCCAGCACGTTTGGGTGGCCAGGTGAATGCTAGAGGAGGTGGTGTTTTGGTGTGCGAAAATGTCATTGCTTTCGGGCTACTTCGTTCGGGCGTAGTCCCTTAAGAGCCCTAAGACCAAAATATCATTCAACTTCAACGGGTGACTACTCGGACTCCGTGGCACCTAGAGATGGTTCATCTTATCCGAAACCTCGGTGTAAGGACCCTCTACAAAATTATCTCTCAGTTTTTTCCTTCTCATTTCGGTGCTCTCGTTGCCCTATTATTTGCAAATGCGTGAAATAGTGCAGTTGGAGCCAGTGTAAGGTTGTCAAAAGCTATATTTTGTAAACGATGGGTCATGGCACCAAACTGACTACGATTGCACATTTGTGTGGCGGGTGAACAATAGAGGAGGTGGTTTTTGGTGCGTGAAAGGGTCGTTGCTTTTCGGGGTACTTCATTCAGGCGTAGTCCCTTAAGAGCCCTGAGACCAAAATATCATTCAACTTTGACGGGTGACTACTTAGACTCCATGGCACCTCGGCATAGTAGGGACCCTCTACAAAAGCCTCTCTCGGTTTTTTCCTTCTCATTTTGGTGCTCTCACTATCCTATTGTTTGCAAACGCGTGAAATAGTGCAGTTAGAGCCAGTGATTGCTTGTCAAATGCTATATTTTGCAAACGGTGGGTCATGGCACCAAACTGACTACATCAGCACGTCTGGGTGGCAGTGAATGGTAGAGGATGTGGTGTTTTGGTGTGTGAAAGGGTCGTTGCTTAGGGCTACGTTCGGCGTAGCCCTTAAGAGCCCTGAGACCAAAATATTGTTCAACTTCAATGGGTGACTACTCAGACTCCGTGGCACCCAGAGACACCTCATTTGATCCAACACCTCAGCGTAGGGACCCTCTACAAAAGCCTCTCTCAATTTTTTCCTTCTCATTTCGGTGCTCTTGTTGCCCTATTGTTTGTAAACGCGTGAAATAGTGCAGTTGGAGCCAATGATTGGATGTCAAACGCTATATTTTGTAAACGGTGGGTTGTGGTACCAAACCGAATGTGCATGCACGTCGGGTGGCTAGGTGAATGGTAGAGGAGGTGGTGTTTTGGTGCGTAAAAAGGTCGTTGCTTCCGGGCTACTTCGTTCAAGCGTAGTCCCTTAAGAGCCCTGAGACCAAAATATCGTTCAACTTCGATGGGTGACTACTCGGACTTCATGGCACCTAGAGATGCCTCATCTAATCTGAAACCTCGGCGTAGGGACCCTCTACAAAATCCTCTCTCTTTTTTCCTTCTCATTTCGGTGCTCTCGCTGCCCTATTGTTTGCAAACGCGTGAAATAGTGCAGTTGGAGCCAGTGTAAGGTTGTCAAATGCTATATTTTACAAACGGTGGGTCGTGGCACCAAACCGACTACGCCGGCATGTCCAGGTGGCCAAGTGAATGCTATAGGAGGTGGTGTTTTGGTGTGTGAAAGGGTCGTTGCTTCTAGGCTACTTCGTTCGGCGTAGTCCCTTAAGAGCCCTGAGACCAAAATATTGTTCAACTTCGACGGGTGACTACTCGGACTCGTGGCACCTAGAGATGCCTCGTCTAATCTGAAACCTCATCGTAGGGACCTTCTACAAAATTATCTCTTAGTTTTTTCCTTATCATTTCGGTGCTCTCGTTGTCCTATTGTTTGCAAACGCATGAAATTGTGTAGTTGGAGCCAGTGTAAGGTTGTCAAACGCTATATTTTTCAAACGGTGGGTCGTGGCACCGAACCGACTACACCAGCACATCCAAGTGGCTAGGTGAATGCTAGATGAGGTGGTTTTTGGTGCGTGAAAGGTTCGTTACTTCCGTGCTACTTCGTTTGGGCATAGTCCATTAAGATCCCTGAGACCAAAATATCATTCAACTTCGACGGGTGACTACTCAAACTTCATGGCACCTAGAGACACCCTCGTCGATCCAAAACCCGGCGTAGTGACCCTCTACAAAATCCTCTTTCAGTTTTTTCCTTCTCATTTTGGTGCTCTCGCTGTCTTATTGTTTGCAAATGCGTGAAATAGTGCAGTTGAAGCTAGTGATTGGTTGTCAAACTCTATATTTTGCAAATGGTGGGTTGTGGCACTGAATTGACTACGCGACATGTCTAGGTGGCTAGGTGAACACTAGAGGAGGTGGTGTTTCGGTGCGCGAAAGGGTCGTTGCTTCCAGGCTACTTTGTTAGGGCGTAGTCCCTTAAGAGCCCTGAGACCAAAATATCATTCAACTTCGACAGTGACTACTCGGACTCCGTGGCACCTAAAGATGCCTCGTCTAATCTGTCACCTCGATGTAGGGACCCTCTACAAAATCCTCTCTCAGTTTTTTCCTTCTCATTTCGGTGCTCTTGTTGCCCTTTTGTTTGCAAACGCGTGAAATAGTGCACTTGGAGCCAGTGATTGGTTGTCAAACGCTATATTTTACAAATGATGGGACGTGGCACCGAACCGATCGTGCTAACACATCCAGTGGCGAGTGAATGGTCGAGGAGGTAGTTTTTTGTGCATGAAAGGGTCGTTTCTTATGGGCTACTTCGTTCGGGTGTAGTCCCTTAAGAGCCCTAAGACCAAAATATCGTTCAACTTCGACGGGTGACTACTTAGACTCCGTGGCACCTAGAGATACCTCGTCGATATGACACCTCGGCATAGGGACTCTCTACAATAGCCTTTCTCAATTTTTTCCTTCTCATTTTGGTGCACACGCATAGGTATGGTCTTGTAAACACTTGGGGAGGAGTCGTTTTCAAAATTTACAACATTTTCAAAATTTACAACTTTTTCAAAATTTACAACATTTTCAAAATTTATAGTTCTTTTTCAAACAATGAAAGCTTCTCTTAGCTTCGAGAATTTAAAATTCTCTACTAAGAGTACAACCATGTGAAGGTGGAAGTTTTTCTCACACCACTAACCTAAACATAAAAGTGTTAGTCAAAGGAATTTAAGTTTCAAATCAAAACCATATACTATTTATATATGTACAAAATACACAAATTTAAAATAAAATATATTCAAACTTAAATCTAGATCTTTAAACTAAAAAATTTATGTATATATTGAAAAAAATTATATATACCAGACATGAGCATTGTAAATTCATTCCAATGAACCATCAGGATCGGATCTACTCTGAATAGCAGACAAGATTGCTTCATGATCTGACTCTCGAACCTTCTAAAGAATCTTGTTATTAGGCCTTCCTCGATATCTATACAACTGAATATTTGTCACTAGAACTAGATGTGAATATAAGAGTATTTTCCTATTGTCTCAAAGTCTTCAAACACCCAAACAGAGGAGTTTTTTAATGGATACTGTTGAAGCCAAGTTCCAGTAACTACCACTAACCCTGTAGGATACTCAATAATTTTGCCATCTATAATAGGATAAGTAAACTTCTTTCTTTCCTCAATGCAACGACATAAGAAATAGTTTGTTTCTTCTTCGTTGTCTTCTATCGCAATTACTACAAACACATGTCCTATAAAAAAATAACTTGGTCAGAAAAAATCAAATTTAAATTACATATTAAAATTTCAATGGACATAACTCAATACAAAAATTAAATAAATAACCATGAATACCTTGTTGCACACCAAAATCAAAATTTCTTCAAATTCCTTGGATGTTGTAACTTCATCTGCGAGAAACAAGTCATAATGCTTGTGGAGGTTGATAACTAGGAAGCGGAGTTAGAGGCCTACAAATCCATCCTTCCACCCATTCTTGTGAATCACACTCACAGTGGTGAAAATTTGATACAAGATGCACAAAAGCATGTCAACTTTCTTGTCCATACGGCCCACGAAGTAGCGTCGAGCTACAAAATTAGTGCATATCACTGGACCCAATGAGTGTCATACAATCCTCGTAGTTAGTAATATTTTGTTCCTCTAGCAACCAAAAATATTTGTGAATCTGTGGAATTTTCTTGAGAACCTCGGGCCATGTTATCGAGTACACCATTCCACTATCCTCTTTGCATCTTTTAATTTAGCACCATCTTTGTACTTCAACTCTTCTCTTGCAAAAGCTCTTTTCACACATGCCCATAAACCGTCATGCTCTCCTTTTCCATGTCCACCTCGGTGGACTCCAAATATGTTACACACCCATCTTGACGTGCATTCTCGCTCATCGAATAAAGCATTTGTGCATTCTTAAACCGAGACATGTAATTATCGACCATATATAATGTTGTTTGAAGTGGATGTCTCTATCAAACAA
Source organism: Taxus wallichiana var. yunnanensis (assembly GCA_018340775.1). Lineage (NCBI taxonomy): Eukaryota > Viridiplantae > Streptophyta > Pinopsida > Cupressales > Taxaceae > Taxus > Taxus wallichiana. The sequence goes on along the minus strand of CM031243.1, from coordinate 692,312,651 downwards.
GTTTCCATAAAATAACTGGAAACACCCTTACACAAATTTAGTAGAATGAGTACGATCATCACTGATATAAAATTGGTACTCTCTTAAAAAAATTCGGTCATTCTCTCAGATGTCGGAGAATGTAGAAATGCTATATGCAAAAAAATGGCAACTTGTACTTGAGTTGTAATATTGCGATTAAACCTCCATTTCTGGTTGCAATGTGTAATTCTCAAAATTGACCATGAAACAATAGTACCAATAGGAAATGTGTCTTTGCATAGCTTGAATTGTTCATCTAACCATCGAGCTCTATGTGAATGCCTCGCATACTCATAAACAATTTCATCCTTAAATTTTCTCATAATTTAGAAACTGGGCATTTGTTTTGTAACTAGCTCACACCGTTTAGACTCTTTTCCATCTTTCAAATGGTATGCAACTGATTTATATTTATCAAACTCAACTAAATTATGTCCTATTGTACCTTCAATTTTCTCATGGATGTAACTTTCTAATTTAGGTAATCCGCCGCATGTACTACAACTTCCATCTAAACAATCTTGACTATAAAAAAATTGTCCAACTTCTTTTTCACAAAATATAGTAGGAATGAAATCCCTGGAAGATATTGGTGGAACTTGAACACCACATTCGATAACATAGTTTCAAAATGAAAATTAGAACGAATACGTAAAAATTTAGCATAATGCATCGTAAATTCAACATGTTGCCTACAACAACAAGTGGTGCGAGCGTGGTTGATTTTCACATAGAATGGTTTCAACATTTCAAAAAAACGTTGACTAATTTTAATTTTCAGATTCTCTTGTTCAAACTTACAAAAAAATTGAGTTTGAGTCATATCTAAGAAATGCTTTGGATGTGGTTCATGATTAGTAGAACCAACTCTTCGTTTTATAACATCTCTTGTATTAGGTGAAACTCTAGTGTTATCATGCCAAAATTTAATAACAACTTCTCTTATAGCATCAAAATTATTTTTGTCCTTACGCGGTGCTCTAGCAGAAAATGCCCAAAAATGGCATTATTGAGTGATTGAAGGATATTACATCTTTCAATTACTTTCATTAGAGTTTTTTGATTAACTTGCAACATTCGACTTGTTTGCGTAATCAAACATTGTTTTTTTATTGATTCACTTACAACACTAGTAACAAGTACACAACGCACAATATTACTATCCCTAGTGCGTCTCTTGACACCAACAGTGTGATATGCATCATGAAGGTTTTCAACAATTGTAGATATTTGACCACGTATATTAGATGTTGTCAATCCTAAGGTGTTTAATGTAGGTCTCATTTTAATCAATTTCATCAAACTAACCAACAACTGACATCTTTGGGAATCATTTAAAATTTCAAAATGATTATCCCAAATTTCAATGGCTTTTCTTCCGATTTGTCGTTCGTAAAGTTTGTGGACATTGGTTTCAAAATGTTTTCATCAATTTCAATAAAAATTAGGTTTCTTACATAAAATCCTAGGAGGTGTTTTTGTCAAATTTTACTTGTCTACTGTTTAAACATGAATTTCCTTATTCACATTTTCATTGTCTCCTTCAATTTCAACATTTGCTACATCATGAGTATTTAATTCTTCTTCAACATTGACGATAAAAAATTCTTCATCATGAGTATTTAATTCAACTTCAACATTGACAGTAGAAACATTACCTAGTTCTTCATTGCTTACAATAGTTGGGATTAAAAATGAACCTCTTCTAGATTCACAAAGTTTCCACATTCGCTCAGCATTTTGAATTTTGTTGGCCTCTAATTCGTTTGGTGTTTTTTTACTTAATGACTTCCTTTTTTGACTTTGTTTTTGTCTCCCATGATGTTTTGCTTCCGGTGATAAGAAAAACGTGTAAAAAGACATAATTTCGCAGTAATTCATATGGTAAGGTTAGAGAGTAAAAATCACATGGTAATTTAGACATTGGGATGTGTGTAAATATGATTTATGAACTACGAGCGCGCTTTATAAACCGCGATCACGGTTTATGTTAAAAATCTATGATCGCGGATCTATCGCAGACCTAAGCCTCATAAAATATTTTTTTTCTCTAACCAAAGCTATGGAAGGTCATTATGAAGTGTAAAAGGTCAAAAACCTCAAATTTGCTCTTCCAAAGACTTGAACTATGCTAAAAATTGAAAACATTTCACAAAAATGGTGCCATCGCATAGGGGAGACTCTTAGCTTCGTAGAAATATTGTTTTTAAAGTGAATAGAATAAGATAAATATCATTTTATAATTTTTTACTAACAATAGGTCTTTAAGACATTTTTTCCCGTGAATGTTCATGTCTACGTTTAAGACTGTAACTTTTGTTTCGCTTATCAAAATATGATAAAACTTATACCATCCCAAGCGTGGACAAATTCTATACACGTTAAAATATATATATATATATATATATATATATATATATATATATATATATATATATATATTGATTTCGATATTTTTGATATAGTTATGGCGGGCAAACGGAAAGCACTCCGTTTTCTAAATATTTTCAGACCACTTTCACGGAAAAATCATTAAAAAAATATTGCTAAAAAAATACAAAATAAAATCCATCCCAAGATAGACAACTACATCTAATGTTTCACCAAAGGAAAAAAAAAAACAAGATTTGGTCATCCAAAATGCGGGCAAACGGACTACTGATCTTATAAGTTTTTTCAAAAAAAACTAAGTCATATAATTTTAAGTGTTTAATATAGCTAAACTTATCAGTTTTTTTTAAACATTAGTATTTTAGAAACTAGATTCTAAATGCTATGATTCATATTCATATAAATTTTTCTAATTTAGAGTGCGTGTATAGCTAATAATCCCTACAAGTTCAGATTTCGTTGTTTTTTGCAATATGACGTCCACAGATGACCCTATATTTGTCCATCAACTTCCTGCACTTACCCTTAGATCTCCTCAAAATCTCTACCGCCACAAAAATATTGTATAAAACATTACATAGTTTGGGAGTCTCCATAGATGTAGATCCCACACACATTCAAGTGATGATTTCACACCTTAATTCCAATTATCATATCACTTTTCATCGCATTGCAATCCGTGTAATGACCAGAGCAAATCTTACCCCTATACCTAGAAGTAGTTGTTACTCATCGTAAGATCAAGAGAGTACTTGTGGATGGTGGATCTACATTAAATATTTACACTTTGAAGCCACTTAAGAAGTTGGGCCATTCGAAACATATCTAGGGGCTAAAACTATTACAATCATAACTTATGATAATGAGGAACGTGAGTCAACAGGTACTATAGTAGTTCCTATGGAAGTGGGGCCGACATGTCACAATATGAATTTCCATGTCCTTGACCTAGATCTTCCCTATAACATGCTCTTGGGACGCCCATGGATTCATGCCATGCAAGCTATTCCCTCCACCTTCCATCAGTGTATCAAGATGTGCTATGGAGGAAAGATAATCACCATTCAGTGGTGATCCATAACCGTTCACACATTGTAGGGCATTACACAATTTTTCTCATGCGCCTATGAATGTCCTTCTGCAGATATTGTTTTTCTCATAAAAATATAATCCATAAGAGAATGTGTGGATCCAAATACACTCACTCCTTGTAATCATAAATTTCCTTCGTTGGTTAATCCTTTCTCATCATGGCAGGCAACATCAACAAAGTATGCCCTGGGTGAGTAGTTTACTCTTAAACGGGCCTTACTGATATCAGATCTTTTAGTATCACCTAGGACATGGGGAAAACCTTACTTTAAATTCAAAATCACTAGAGATAGATGCCTCGAACCCTTTGAGAGATTCATCCCTAGTGGTCTATTGTTTGAGGAAAAGATGTTATAAGATCCCACCAGGATACTACCTGAGGGTACCATGGCATGATGCCATCAAGCCCCATAGTATAGTAAAGGCCACCGCATGATGTATTTCATGGGTTGCAATGGGTTTGGATGCAGATCAATGCATAAGGACGGTTAGAACCCGTTCTTATCCCTCATTTCAAATCTAACAAACATGGTCTTGGAATTATACCTGATGATGATCCACCCTTTGAGATCGATGTCACCTCTTCTAAACATGAGGATGACTCTTCTCACTTCGATAGTGACGTGGATTCCCAATGTAGCCTTTATGAGGATCATGCCTCCATGAACATATTCCCGATTCGGGCTTGTTTTTACCTTATCTGGATCAAATTCCCAAACCAATTATCAAGTAACCCTTATATATCCAGAACTTGTAGATTGGGATCAAAAAATTCATGTGCCACTCGATTTATTTGAAATCAATGAGGAATTGGTTGAATTCATAGGACTCAGGGATTCTATTCTAACTAGGGATCATAAGAAGTGATTTTTGATCAAACTAGATGCCTACACATACTTCGGAGAAGAAGCATATATGTGTGGATGCTTGAGTAAGAAGGTTGTAAGCAAGAATAAGAATATGTCAGGGAAGCCTTGTGGGAAGAACAAGTGCAAGTCTCATAGTGACAAAATTTTTGAGACCCTAGTAGATAAACAAAATGAAGAAATCATAGAAGAAGTAAAATATTCTTATAAAGAGGATCTCACACCTCCTATTGAGGTTGATCTCACTCTTCCCCTTATCCTACACGGATGGAGGATGCTTCTAAAATTCTTGTAGAAGAAACAATTAGTATCAACATCGGGTCAGAAGAGGATCCTAGGATGATAAAGTTGGGAGTCATCGACACTAAAATTTTCCTCCATAATTTCTATTTCATTAATGTATGTATTAGGAATAGGATGTTGTTAAGTATAATTAGTAGTAGCGTCGATAGAAGATAACGGCGCCGTCAAGACAAAGGTCTGCCAATAATGTGGAGTACGGTAGAGTACCAAAGTACAATATGAATGTTGTAAAAAGTAAATATTTGTCGTAAGTGGTCCGGTAATGTTAAAATGTCAAAGTTTGGGTAATTAGAGAAGTAGGGTCTACATGATTAGGAATTAGAAATATTATATTGGTAATAAAGACAAGGAGTGAGGTCATAAATATTTTGTGTATTTTATTTGTAAAAAGTCTAAAAATGTGGAACCCATGTAAAATGATAAGGTTTATCTTATCTTAACGAGATAAGCTTACATGTACAGATAAGAGTTAAGGTATGGAATATGATTCGTCAGAGTGGATTTCTTATCCTATCTTAGAGATAAGATGGATAAGCCTGGAAGTTCTATAAATAGAGAGGCCACCCCCTCATTTAGCATAGAAAGAAGTAGTGAGAAATATTGTAGGAAGTGTGCAAAGGAAGCCATCAAGAGGTGTAATTGTAAAGTTTCTCCCATAGTCTTGTTGAAGTACCTCATGGGTGAGATTGTAACAATTTCATGTTAATATTATAATTTACTTTGATATTTCAGATTTGTCATCATTCTGTCTTATCATAGTCGATGGTATTCTTGTGTTCGGTTGTTGTTTTGTTTCCAGATTACATCCACCAAACTAAAGGTTGTGCATTAGTAAATAATCATAGCACGAGGAGTTCCCGGTGAAGAATTATCATAGTGCCGGATTGGTGATGACATTTTGGTTCCGTTGCCGGGACCATTCCTCGTTGGTGGATTTTCTGGAGAGATATTCCCACTTAGTCAAAAATCAATTAGAGGGTAACCTTGTTTTTACTGTGCATAGTAGTTACCATGGTAAAGTCATTTTTGCCATGAATAGTAGTTACCATGGTAAAGTCATTTTTGCTGGAATAGTATTTACCACAGTAAAGTCACTTTTTACCGTGAATAGTATTTACCGCAGTAACTTCACTTTTACCGTGAATAGTATTTACCGCAGTAACTTCACTTTTTACCGTGAATAGTGTTTACCACAGTAAAGTCAGTTTTTACCGCAGTAAGTCAAGTTTTACCATAGTTTACCATGGTCATTTCTATTTTACTGTAGAAAGGTGTAAAGTCACTTTCTAGTATAGTGATTCCAATTATTTGTACACATAAGTCTTGTTGATTGTACTTGTGAGTTGGTATTTCACGGTGGTTACTTTTGAAAATGGGAAAGATTCCTGTTTTTTCAGCTCAATCTAATGAAGATGCTTCTTCTTTCATTCAAGAGTTTAAGTGATCTTGTATTTGTAATGGCCTTATAAGAAGGGAACAATGGACTGAATTTTTTCCTACCTTTTTGGATGGTTCAATACTTAGGTGGTTTGAAACACTAGGTGATAATGTGAAAAATTCATGGGATTTATTAATCGAAAGTTTTCTTGAAGAATTTGGTGAACAATGAAATATACGAGATCTCATGATCGAGATCACAAAGATATCCCAAGGAGAGAAGGAGAAGATAAAAGATTATCATGCTCGTGTTCTAGAGCTAAGGAGGAAGCTCGATGCCCAGATCCGGAAGGAAGGACTAGCGGATGGGTTGATGAATGGCATGGATAATATCCTCTATAAGTACTTCATTTTTGGGATGAAGCGAGATCGACAACGAGTGAAGTATGACCGCCCACCTACCATGAACAAGCAAAGGAGATTGCAAGAAGGCAAGAAGAAAGCATGGAAGAGGAGCCCAAAGAAATTGTTGCTAAAGTAAAGCCTACACCAGCGCCTTTGGTCCAGAATCCACAACCACTCCCGGTGAGCACAAATATTTCTCCTAGTACATCTACTGAGTATGAAGATCTGCTCAAAAAGATGGGTCGGTTAACTATTAATCTTCTTCAAGGAAAGGAATTTAGTTCTCGGGAGGAGATAGAGGTCCAAAAAGAAATATTTCTGAAGTTGTTTGTTATGGTTGTTATAAAAAGGGTCATTATAAGTATAATTGTCTAGATAGAGCTTCTACATCTGGTAAAGGAGATAATGATAAAGGAAAAGCACCTGTGAATTCTTTTGATGTAGTAGATAAGAGCAGAAATAATGAAGTAGATGTGTTTGTAACAAAAAGAAAGAAAGAAAAAGATAATCAAGATGGAAATGATCCTAAGAAGATGAAAGAAGAAACTAGTAAGAAACATAGGAGAAGAAAGTTGGGTGTGCAGGATTTTTTGATTTCACAGGGGCAAGGACCATACTCCATCTTGGAAGATCTATCTAAAAGGCCTGCAAATATTACATATGGTCAACTCTTGGCTATGTCTTCTGAGAAGAGGCGGGAGTTGCGAAGTGGACTCAATGCTCGACGAAGGAAGGAGGTTGAGGTCCCTGTTTTGGAGGCAGAGGCGGATCCCTATGCTCCACAAGCTGAGGTATTATGTAATGGTATTTCAATTCATGATGTCTTAGTTGATGGAGGTGCTGCAGTTAATGTAATGACCCAGTCTTGTAATGAATATGTTGGGTTTAAAAATTGATCGCCCTTCAACACTTATGTTAAGGTCATTAAATAAAGGAAAAACTAAAATGAAGGTGTAGTTTCAAATGTGGCAATATCTGTTATGGGTGTGGTATGTGTGGTAGACTTTCGGGTGATGAAAATGGTATCTCATTGCCAAGCATACCCAATGTTCTTTGGGAAGACCATGGCTAAGGAGAGTTCATGCAAGAAACTAATGGAATGAAGGTTTCATGACACTTGGACGTGGTAGAGAGAGGGTGAAGATAAATGTGATCCTCGACATCTTAAGGCGCGAACCTCTGGATTCAAGGGATGAAATCGATGATTGGACATCCTCTCGATTACTCTAGTACCAAAGTGAAGTGGACACTAAAGATGAAGAAAGTGAGGTTGATGTTTCAATCATGGATATCCTTCCACCACACCAACTCATGACCCCATAAAATTATCTCAAGAAGAAGTTGATGATCGTCTCCAACAAATAAAGATTGGTGATCTTTGTCATGGAGAGTGAGAAGGAATCCTACCTCCGGCTCTTTCAAGGTACATACACCTATTCACTTTTGATTACAAGGAACTCCATCAAGTAAGTTGGGTAGAACATTGTATTGAGTGGTAGATGGTGATAAGTCCATAAAGCAAATGCCATATAGAATGAATCCTAATTTTTCCAAGATCGTAAAAAAGAAGAAATAAATAAGTTGCTTTGTTGTGGAGAATTGAGAATGGGTTTCTCCCATTGTGATCTCAATAAAAAAGAATGGGAAGCTACGCATTTTGTTGATTACAGAAGCTCAATAAGGCAACAAAGAAGGATCATTACCCTATTCCATTTTCAGATCAGATCTTGGGCGAAGTATGGCCAGAGTGCTATAGTTTTCTTTGATGGATATAGCTGCTACAACCAAGTTCAGTATAGCGAGAGAAAGATCAGCTGAAGACCACGTTCACCACTCCTTGGGGAACGTTTGCTTATAGAGTTATGCCTTTTGGGTTGTGTAATGCTCCAACAACATTCCAGCGTTTGATGAATAGGGTGTTTGAACCCTACATTGGGACCTTCATCAGAGTATTTCTGGATGATTTTTGCATCTATGGGAGCAAGTTGGACCACCTGCACTAGATGGAGACAGCATTTCAAAGGTTAGATGAAGCACAAGCCTCACTAAACCCTACAAAGTGTGTCTTTGGATGTTCTAAAGGCGTTTTGTTAGGGCATGTTGTATCCAGAGATGGTATTGTGCATCGATCCCGATAAAGTTTCAAAATCAAAGATTTACCATTTCTTATGAATGAATAAGTAAGTTGAGATCATTTTTAGGCCATGTGGGTTACTATAGAAGGTTCATCAAGAATTTCTCAAAGATTGCATAGCCACTAACCCAGTTCTTGAAGAAGGATGTTACTTATGAACCAGGAAATAAGGCGCATGAAGCTTTTGGACAACTGAAGGAAGCCCTGGTGTCTTCACTTGTTTTGAAGAATCCAGATTGGAGCAAGCCATTCATTGTGTACACTGATGCCTCAGATGTAGCACTAGGAAGTACTTTGAGCCAAAAGGATGAAAATGGGAATGAACATCCAATTTACTTTGGGAGCAGACAAATGAGCAGTGCTGAGGTAAATTATACTATAACTGAAAAAGAGGCTCTGGCTATCATTTTTGTTGTAAAGAAGTTTAGAAATTACTTGCTAGGGCAAAAATTTCTAGTATTGAAACATCATCGTGCTCAAAATATATTGTAAATAAGCCTAACCCATCGGGGAGGATAGCAAGATGGATAATTTTGCTATAAGAGTTTGAATTTGATATTATAGATAGACCAGAAAGAAGCATGTCAATGCAGATTCACTCTCTCGAGCCTATGATGGTTTAGGATCATCTCGTGATGATGATGATTTCCCGATGCAACATTGTTATCCCTCGACACAATCCCTAATGAATACATAGATATTTGGAATTATCTCGAATGAATTCAAGTTTCCGATGGTGCCAATGCAAAGACTAAGAGGAAGATTACTCAAGCCGTCGTCCATATTCTATTCTCGCATGGAGTATTATTTTGAATAGGACACGATGGATAAGATAAGAGGGCAAATTGGACGTGATCAAGGAAAGGAATCTGCTAGAAGAATTCCACAATGGTACATGTGGAGGGCACTTCTCTGGACAACTTTACAAGCAAGAAAGATCTTAGATGCGAGGTTATCACTTTGGCCCACTCTTTTTAAAGATTGTTATAATTATTATAAGACATGTGATATTTTTCAAACACATGGTAACCGTAAGACTTCATCAGCTCCATTATGTCCTATTCTTCCACTTGGTCCCTTTGAAAAGTGGGGAATAGACATTTTAGGTCCACTTCCAACTACATCACGTCAAAATAAGTATATTGTAGTTGCCATGCATTATTTAACCAAGTGGGTTCAAGCTAGGCCATTGAAAAAAAGATCCATGGATGAAGTGGCAAGGTTCATATATGAACACATTGTCACCAGATTTGGTTGTCCATTAGAAATTGTAACAGATCAAAGAAGCCACTTCATTAATGAGGTGGTAGAAGCCCTAGTCAATAAGTTTTCTATTAAGCACAGGAAGGCAACAACATACAAGCCAAGCACAAATGGACAGGTGGAACGAAAAATTTTTGTGCTGTGTCAAATTCTAGCAAAAGATGCAGCCTTGCAGGTACATAAATGGGATAAAAGGATTCATGCAGCATTGTGGGCATATAGGGCAATATCAAAGTCAGCAACAGGATACTCCCCATTTCAGTTGGCCTATGGCATTGATCCAGTTCTTCCTATTGAGTTTGATATTCCCACTGTGAGAGTTATGAAAAATGAAAGGATGGATGAAAGTGATTCAGTAAAAGAAAGGTTGGTACATCTTCATTTGCTAGAGGAAATGAGGGAAATAGCAAAGGATACAAGCCATAAGAAGAAAATGAAGTAGAAGGAATACTTTGATCAAAAGATCCAATGGTCTCCATTTCATGTGAATGACTTGGTCCTAGTATATGATTCCAGATACAAAAAAAAGAAGACAGAGAAAATTTCTTCCAAAATGGATGGGGCCCTACAAAATAACAGCTGTGCATGAAAATGGTACGTACCGACTAGAGGAATTGGATGGCACTCCCATTACGAAATGGGTCAACCACGACAAGTTGAAGATTTTCCAAGCACCAGAATAGTCTACTCCGAGGACGGAGTAGAAGCTAGGAAGGGGGAAGATGTCGACACTAAAATTTTCCTCCATAATTTCTATTTCATTAATGTATGTATTAGGAATAGGATGTTGTTAAGTATAATTAGTAGTAGCGTCTGATAGAAGATAACGGCGCCATCAGTACGGTGCCGCCAATAATGTGGAGTATGGTAACAGTCAAAGTACAATAGGAATGTTGTAAAAAGTAAATATTTGTCGTAAGTGGTCCGGTAATGTTAAAATGTCAAAGTTTGGGTAATTAGAGAAGTAGGGTCTACATGATTAGGAATTAGAAATATTATATTGGTAATAAAGACAAGGAGTGAGGTCATAAATATTTTGTGTATTTTATTTGTAAAAAGTCTAAAAATGTGGAACCCATGTAAAATGATAAGGTTTATCTTATCTTAACGAGATAAGCTTACATGTACAGATAAGAGTTAAGGTATGGAATATGATTCGTCAGAGTGGATTTCTTATCCTATCTTAGAGATAAGATGGATAAGCCTGGAAGTTCTATAAATAGAGAGGCCACCCCCCTCATTTAGCATAGAAAGAAGTAGTGAGAAATATTATAGGAAGTGTGCAAAGGAAGCCATCAGTTAAAGGTGTGTTGAAGAAGCCATCAAGAGGTGTAATTGTAAAGTTTCTCCCATAGTCTTGTTAAAGTACCTCATGGGTGAGATTGTAACAATTTCATGTTAATATTATAATTTACTTTGATATTTCAGATTTGTCATCATTCCGTCTTATCATAGTCGATGGTATTCTTGTGTTCGGTTGTTGTTTTGTTTCCATATTACATCCACCAAACTAAAGGTTGTGCATTAGTAAATAATCATAGCACGAGGAGTTCCCGGTGAAGAATTATCATAGTGCCGGATTGGTGATGACAGAGCCTCACTCTCAACGCAAGAACAAAAACTTCTATATCACTATTATGAGACTTTGCGAGACATATTTGCATGGTCATATGTAGATATGCCTAGTTTGGACCCAGACTTAGTTGTGCACAACCTTGTTGTGTACCCAGATGCCAAATCCATCAAATAAAAATTGAGAAAGATGCAACCCAAAGTTACACTACTTGTCAAAGAGGAACTGGAGAAATTATTAGCTACTAATTTTATTAAGCCCATTGACTACTCAGATTGGATATCCAATATAGTCCAAGTTCAGAAGAAGTCATTTGGTATAAGGATCTACACCGACTTTCGTGACATCAATAAAGCATGTCCCAAAGATGAATTCTTCCTGCCTAATATTGATATGATTGAAAATTCTACCACTGGTTATGAAATGTTATCCTTAATGGATGGTTTTTCAGGTTATAACCATATCCAAATTGCAGAGGAAGATAAAAATAAGAAATATTTCATCACCCCTTGGGGGATATTTTGTTACAAGGTCATGCCTTTCAGACTCAAGAATTCTAGGGCCATGTATCAGCACACAATAACGGTCATCTTCCATGACATGATGAATAACATCATGGAGGATTACGTTGATGACATCTTAGCAAAACCCAAAACCATGTGAGAGAAACAGGAAGTGCTAAGAAATATTTTCCAGTGTCTTTGAGATTACAAAGTATGTTTGAATCCTAGGAAGTGTCTCTTTGGAGTTTTTTCAGGGAAACTCCTAGGTTTCATCATTTCACAGAGCGGGATATAGATGGATCCTGCAAAGGTAACAACTATCACAGAAATTCCTCCACCTATAAATCTCAAACAACTACAAATTTTACAAGGAAATATTTAGGAAATCCATCATTTCATTTCACAACTTGTGGATAAGTGCCATCCATTTACACATCTACTCAAGAAGGATGTTACATTCAAATGGGGACCAGATTCATCAACAAGAATTTGCACCGCTTAAATAGTACCTTGTCAACCCACCTGTACTCATGTCACCTACCCTGGGACAACCTCTCTTATCGACATTTCAGCTACCCAATTTGTTGTTAGTGCATTTCTTTCCCAATATGACCTAGACCACAGAGAAATGGCAATTTATTACCTTAGTCGCACCTTGATTTCCTATGAACTAAATTACCCACATATTGAAAAGGCTTTCCTAGAAGTTGTCTTTTCCTTTTAGAAAAATGTCATTACCTCCTTAATAATAAGACCAAGCTAATATCCAAAGTTGACCCTCTCAAATACCTTTTATCCAAACCTTCCCTTACGGGACGAATGGCTAATTGGATCATTCTCCTAAGTGAATTTGATATTGAATTTGTTAACCAAAATTCATTGAAAGGAAAGGTATTAGCTGATCAGTTAGTAGAAGCTCCTCTACTAGGGATGGAACCTTGTGTAGATATCCGGATCATTCACCTTCCATGGATCATTCACCTTCCATGAGATCGGAGAGTAGGGGTTGTACTCATCTATCCCACAAGGGATGTCATTCCGAGGGCATTTCATTTGGGATTTCCTTGCACTAATAATATATATGAATATGAAGCACTCATTTTTGGCCTCAAGTTAGCTATCACTTGGAATATTATATAGCTACGAGTCATTGGTGACTCCCAACTTATTATTAAACAAGTTAATGATGAGTATAAGGTTAAAGATGAAAATCTTATTCCATAAAAGAAATTGGTTGAAACCTTGAAGAAATATTTTATATAGATTATCTTTGAACAAAAACCAAGGTCGCACAATAGATCAAGTAGATGCCATGGCTACTATCAGATCACTATTACAAATCATTCCTCAAGCAAGTAAAATGTTGTTCTTTGTAGAGTATTTACGAGTATCCGCATATGATATGCCAAAGTCATGTTTGGCATGTGAATTTTTGGTCCCTTCCCTTGGTATGACCCTATATTTAGATACCTACAAGATGGTGTGTTTCCCCCTAACATTACCCATTCTGAGAAGAAATCTCTTATCCACCATATATCCCATTACACCCTCCTACAAGGCACCCTTTATCATCGTGACTACGATGGAATTTTTTTTCTTTGTTTGGATGTTACTGAATCAGTCCACGCTATTAAAGAAGTGCATAGAGGTATTTGTGGAGCGCACACTAGTGGTATGGTCTTGGCTAAGAAACTCTTGAGGGTGGGTTACTATTGGCCCACCATGGAAGTAGACTATTGTAATTTTGTAAAGAAATGTGAGCTATGCCAAAAGTATGGAAACTTAATACATGCGCCAAAACACAGATTTGCATCCTATCGCAACACCTTGGTCATTTTCTAGGTGGGGCCTAGATCTCATAGGGAAGCTCCATCCCACCTCATCAGATGGTCATACCCACATTATTACCACCACCGAGTATTTTACTAAATGGGTAGAGGTTGTGCCTCTTACTTATGTCACTGGTGCATAAATTTCCAAGTTCATTATGAATCACCTTATTTTACCGCTACGACATTCCTTCCACCATTATCACTGATAATGGTAAATCCTTCAAGAATAAAATGGTCAAAGCATTATGTCAACGCTTTCAAATATAACTCAAATGGTCCACCCCCTATTACCCTCAAGGTAATGGGCAAGCCAAGGCTACCAATAAAACTCTTGTACGGATCATGGAGAAAATGGTAAGTAAGACTGGCCATAATTAGCATTTACAGATACATCTACCCTTTGGGCCTATCAAACCTCCATCCACGGTCCCTACTAGTAGGACCTCATATTCACTAGTCTATGCACCATGAAGCCATCATACCCTTGGAAATAGAGCTTCCTCCTGATAATATCACTCACGGGACTATCTTGATAATGACGAAGACTATAGAGTTGCTCGATGAGCAGAGCTAGAGCTATTAGATAAAAAGTGTATGAGAGTGCTTAATCACCTAAAGGTTTACCAGAATAGAGTATCAAGAGGATATAACAAGTGGATCATTCATCGTGAATTTGATGTAGGTGATATTGTTCTAAAAGAAAATCAAAAGAACACTGTCAAGGACAGAGAAAAGAAAGGTAAATTTGAGGCTAACTGGTTAGGGCCTTATTTCGTGGTTGCTAAATATGGATCAGAGTTTATAAACTTGCATATTTAGATGGTGAAGAGCTTTTAGAACCTATGAATGCCATGCATCTCAAGTAGTTCTATGCTTAAGCATGGTGCAGATATCAGAAAATACCTAAAAATTTGAAAAACAAACAAAAACAAACAAAAAAATCAGAAAATTAAGAAAACAGTAAAGAAAAATTAGGTCTTCCAAGTGTGAAAACCACGTAATTATGGCACATTAGATTGGTCCTTGGGTGAAATCAATTTCGACACTCAAGGAGGGTTCCCTGTTCACAAGTTACTCTTACATTTGGACAAATAGCTATTAATTTTGTATGTGGATGGTCCTCCTTGTCATGTCTAGGAACCTTTCCCTTGCGTCTACTTCACCAAGCCATGATCGGGCTTGTTTGTTCTTCTATCTATGTGAAGGATTTTCCTTTGTATATTCCCATATAACATTAGAGGTACCTTCACATTTCACCTTATTGAGCATATATGCATGGCATTCATCCTTTTGTATATTCCTCATCACACTGGGGCATCCACGCTTCTTTCAGAATTCTAGGCCTCACTTTCAATTAGACCTTAGAAAACACAAAAACATTTAGAAAAGATATACAAAAATATAAACATTCAGAATATCCCCTTCTAGGGATGACACTACATCTATTGGCATAACATTGTCTTTAGGAAACCCCAAAACAATGTGAACATTATCCTTGAAAATTTTTCCTTCACGATGACACCAAAAACAATGGAAAACATGTCAAAACTATCCCGCAAAAATAGAGTTTTAGTTTTTTGGTTTTATTTATTTTAGGTTTTCTTGCTTTATTTTTCATTTGTTGAGTGTTGATTGCATTTTGTACATTGGATTCATTTTCTTGGGTTAAGTTCTACTTAGCTATTGCATTTAGTTCATTTGGTTTATCTTGTATTAATTTTATTCTATTTTGTTTCCATTGCATTGTATGAGATGTTTACAAGATTGAGTTCAAATGCTTACTTTAGTTGAGTGTTTACTTAATTCGTTGCATTAGATTCACTTTGCATGCTTGTGATTATTTGTAGTCTGTTATTTGTATTAGGTTGTGTTTGTAAATCAATTGTACAAAATTATTTTCATCACATATATCACATCTATCATCTATCATCACATCTAAACATCATCAAAATACATCATATATATAGAAAGTGATAATTTTTGCATCATACATTTATACTAAGCTGATCATCACATGTCGTATCATCAATGGGGGTATGAGGGGTGAGCATGATCACAAATCTATCCCCCGCCCGCACCAAATCATCTAATGTCATCCCAAATTCTAACATCTACTGTAAATATATGTGTTCAAAACATATGATATTATCTAAAGATATATCATCAATATAAAAAACATGTGGTACATCATGAATGTCTAGTATGAAATATACATAGGAAATGAAATCGTACACATATGGATATACTCATCATACATCTATAAAGATGAATCATCATCATAGAGCATATAAAAACATGACAATATAAACCATCGAATGTCCATATATACATATGTAAATATCTATCTCAAAATAAGATACATCATCGATACAACATCTGCCATCAAAAGAGCATGAATCAAAACCGAGCCTTCATCATGAGGCATAATAAAAAAATGATACATCAATACATACATCGATCAAAATCATCCTTCATAAGAGACATGTATACATACATATGTCAGTAAAAAAGAGAGATTCAACCATGACTCTCACCCTCTCTCGGGGCTTGCCTGGTCTATGGCCTGGAGGACAAATGATAGCTAGTGTGATGGATTGGCCCAGGTGTACCACCCTTTTTCCAGCCAGTTGTTGTACTAATCTAACCGATTGTCTTGATCTCTCGTGATCTAGATCTTGTCCTGCTCACATCTATCTAATCAAATGGTGTAACCCACTCCTCTCGCAGAACTACATGATGGTTGGTGGCCTTGTAATATGAGGCCTCACCACTAGCTCTCATAATGTCATGAATCATCTTTGTATCCCCAAAATTCATGGCTACATGCATACAGTAATATTGCTCTCCTATCAGTCTACCAATATCAGCATGGACTGTCTCAAAGCGGCAGATGCTGATCTTTGTATGCTATGGTGATCTCACTAGGCCCATGTCTCGATCTCTCGAATCGAATACTAATACCCTGCACCTATGCATGAGCTCGGTCCCGCATTATGCAATGACACCTGTGCATATGTATATGCCTGATGTAGGAGGCACAATATATGAGAGCCTTACATTTTTAGTTTTCGTATATGTTGTTTCCATGTTACCCCATCTCCACCTCGAGAGGCTTGGGATCTCACCTGGTCTCTCTCTGCTGTCACAACCTGTAACTATGCTCTAGCATGATCTCTCTCGGCCGCTACATGTAACTAAACAGCTATCACCACCTATAGTTGTTGTTGAAGTGTAACTAAATCTCCATCATCTCCACCACCACTGATAGCACGAGGTGGCAGACCCTACTACGGAAACACCTACTATAATGGAACATATATCCTCATGGGAATTCCTACTAGAGGCAACTGTATATAAGGAGCCTGGGGAATCTATCTCTACCTAGGACTAAGCCCCTCTCCATGTGGTTGTTGTAGTGGATGACCCTGTCCCCCACCCCCATCATGACATTGGCTGTCGAAAGCATCATCATCCTCATCATCCCCACCACCCTCATCGCCACTGCTAGGAGGCCCCAGGAGGCATTCTCACTCTTGCATCCCACGCTACTTTAGGAATTGTCAATCGATGAGGTAAAACTGTGTGGTACCACAGAGCATACTCTATTGTACAACTCGGATCCCTGACCTATCTCAAAGGTACCCATTAAATTGGCACCGTTTGTAAATAGTTGGCCAAGGCTCTGTCTCTGGTGATCTATGGCCCCATATCGACATACTCTCGGGCCCTACGAGCATACCACATATCTGGCCCCGATACATCCTATGTAAGGCCAAACTATCTCTGGCACCAATAAACTCTATAAAACTCCCACATATAGCTATAGTTTCCCAACATAAAATTCTCCATGGTCATTATACTCAGCTCTAAGCCATCCTCAGGCCACTGGAAATGTCTATATGGCCTCCATACTACCACAACCTACTATAAGTCATCTAACTCTCGACAGTAATGGTAGGTATCTCCCATGTTCAGTGCACATCATACCAATAGAAACCCCACCCATAACAAGGATCATATGGAGCTCGGAATATCAATACACATATGGGATGACCAATAGCAATATGGTCCCACACCCAAATTTGTAGCAATCTGGTAGGTCCTACCATCTTCTGATGGTAGTATGTGATCAAGTGAAGGTCCTAGTATAAATGTGCCAGTATGCACTAGCCCCAATAGTATGTCTCGCCATCAATCAAACCATGTATCACTCCAATGAGGCCGAGTGGAAATGAAGCTCCGGTCTTGTCAGGGAGTAAAACTCCACTGAAAAAAGCCATCAGGTATACTACGACTCGATCAAGCTCAGGATCCGCTTATACACAGCAATAATCTCATTATCATCCCATGGCGCAGTATATCTAGAATACCAAATAACTCTAGAATACACTAATCAATATCAGGCGGGTGACTCGTGTACTGAATCAACTCACCCTGGATGGGGACTCACATAATATGCCATATGTCCTCTAAGGTAATGATGATCTCACCAGTGGGGAGTCGAAGCACCGACTCTTGTTATATCACCGCTCGGCTATAGATGTCAGGAGGGCATGGTCTAGTGTGATCTGTGGCATATCGGCCATGTAGGCTATCCCTATAATGTATTAAAGGATATCCAATATCCTATGCTCATCCTCATCAAATTATTCCTCTATCAGAGCTAAGGAACCGTATCTCTCATGGTATGAAGGATAGGTAGTATTCTCTAGACACAATAAATGATACACATGTTAGGGTTACATTCCTATCTACTTCTATCTACTTTTATTGTATATTCTTCTTTTATTCTTTTAACAATGTTAATTTTCACTTTCTTCTACGAAAATCTAGTCTATTTTTCATCTATACTTAGCTATTTTTGCAAAAAAACTGTTATGTACTTTTTTTGCCTACGCATGCGCGACTAGCATGTGTACGCTTCCTTTTCGACACCTATGCGCACATACCAACGCATACACTCCCCCTTCCTACACCTAGCCACCCCATTTGACATTGGACGTGTACACGCCTAATCCAATGCCTACGCTTGCTAGTCGACACGTGTACACGTGTGTCTCTATTCTCCACCCCCGATGCATGTGCATCCCCTTTGATGGATACGCATGTGTGTACCTATATTTTGACAGGTAATCCTACATGTACCCATGTTTTTTATGTATATGCACATGGGCATACGTAAAATTATCCATAAACTAGCCTAATGAGCACTAAAATGTAATTAAATGCAAAAAGGACAAAGCAAGGATAGGGAACTCACATAGGGTCCATCCGTTGCTTCCTAAATATACTCTCGTGATGTGGTTTGCTCGTCTCCTCATCCTCGGAAGTCTCACCATCTCACTATAATGCACTCGCACTCGCTCATGGTAAAAATTTACAAGATCTCTCTTCTACAAATGAATTGGTCGTGATTGATTTACCCCCGGGCTGGGTATATTAGGTTGTCGTGATGCCCCGGGGCATGTTTTCTCCGTCGTGATCACTCTAACACTTCTTCTCTTCACCAAACTAATTATTTTTATTAAATAATACTTTTTTTTTTGTTGCACTCGTCGGGGGCACTATTTTCCACCTAGTGCTTCCTTCTTCGCCTTGGGGTATTTTTACAATATTTCCAGGTACTATTTTTCATTTTTCTTCTATTTTATTTGTCGCCATGGTTATTTTTAAATAATTATTTTTGGCTCATTCTTCTTCTCGCTGGGGCATTTTACTGCTACCCGACACCCGTTCTCCTCACTCTGGAGCATTTTTGCGTGCTTCTTAGTGATCTCTCATTTCTTAAATTCTTATGACCGATCAAAAATTTAAAAATTATAAAATCATTCCAAAATCCAAAAAAACCGTAAAAACTTTGAAAATGGACTAAAATTAGTAACAAGCTCATTTGCAGCTCAAATATGTGTCTCTCACACATCTTCCATCTCATATCTTGTTGGAATTTCCACGCGTATTGAGCCAACGAATCGTGGATCCTCTGAATCTCCAAATAATTTACAAAAGCTATGTTGTTTACTTCATCGATATTCTTGGGAACGAGATGTCGGTATTGTTTCGCTGTGCACATTGCTTTTTCATCAAAACTAAGTGTCCTCCATCTTTTCCATTGCATATACAAATTCCTTGGGGCATCATTTTAAACCCTTTTCAGTTATCAAAACATTAGGTATTGTAGCTTGATAACAAAATATTTGTGCAACTATCTTAAACGTTGTTGGTTTGAGTATGTGTGATTGTATGTATTTCTCTGTTAGATGAGTTTGTTTACTTCTCGTATTGCTTTACATTCATATATGTTGCCTAGAGTTGGCCCAATGGATGGTTGTTTGTATCTTGGATTTTCATGTCATTTTATGTTTCGTCGTATGCTCATATTTTAATAAGGACCGATGATGAAGATTACTAGCAATATGATGAATAGAATTGTTTCTATAGCACTAGTTTACAAATAGCTCAAAATCCTTTTTCTAGTTGTTTCTCTATGTCTTCACCTTCCTTCTCTTCACACTATTATTTCTTTTTTTTCTTTTTTTATCATCGACCAAGTTCCTCCATCACCTCATTGAAACTCAAGGGGGCATCCTTCATCTTATTAATTTTTCTTCTACCCCTTCAAATTTTTCTACTTGTTTATGTTTGTCTACTTTCTTTGAAGTGACGTTGCATACATCACCTCAAAGAGGGGAAAATGTAGACACCTATAATTTGGTCTACATTATCTTATTACTAAGATCATACTAATTATCCTAGTCTCGTGTTAATTTACTACACTACGCTAGTAAAATACCCTTTCTAATCTCTTCTAAACCCCCTAAACCTATTAATCCCTCTCTAACCAGACTTCTATAAGCTTGTTTCCCTTTAATTAACCTTGTTTAGGTTAATTAACCCTCTTATTGACTTTCTAGGAAGGATTTGACTTTCTAAACAAATATCTTACCTTTCCAAATAGCCACTTAGCTTCCTAAAATCTTGTTCACACCTCCAAAAATGTTTTTCTAAAAATCAAATTTTTGACTCCTTTTTAGTCCCACATGCATCCAAAACATCCTTTTCTCAAATCCAAAAACTATAAATAGAGGGATACCCCTCACCCTCTCTCTCTCTCTCTCTCTCTCTCTCTCTCTCTCTCTCTCATTTCTAATTTAGGTCATGCTTAGGTCGCTTAGAGTCATTTCATAGTTTATTTGAGTTTTTACTTGTTATTTGCTAACTCTTTCAAAGGTTTAGGTAAATGGGAGAAGCCATTAATGGTGAGCTTCCATTATTAAGCTTTTGAAACATCAATAAACACAAAACTCGATTGTTATAGCCTTAATAGGTTCACTCATAAATAGCTTTCATGGAGTAGAGAACTAATATAGTCATGTTTAGAGGTTGATTGTTTGTTTAAAACTTTATAATATGCATGCAAATAGGTCACTCTTGTTTATCTCTAATATGATGGTCATTGAGTTGTTTGTTTAAAGCTTTTGGGGCCTCTTTTGTGTTCTTACCCCGTTTTATAAGATTTTGTAAAAATTTCATTGCACACATTTGTCATGCCTAGTGGGAGTACACCATAGTGATTTTGAAATCATTTCTAAGCTTTGTATGTCTATTTTTAATCATTATAGAGCTTTCTAGGGTTAAAAGTCGTGTCTTTTGATAGATTTCATGATTTAAAAAAGCTAAATACCCCTTTTGGATAAAAATTTAATGGGTTCATGTTAGAAATAGATTTCCTTGATCAAAAACTAACTTTGCTTGCTACTTAAAAATTTTCATTTCCATGAGTTTTCGTGGTTTTGCAGGGGTACGCGTAGTGTCTGATTTGCGCATCTCCATCGAAATAGACGTGTACCTGTCAAACTAGTCACACACCCGTCTGGTCATATTTTTTACTATCGGGACATTTATAATGGGTTGTGTACTGCCTAATCACAAGCATGTCCATTGAATGTCACGTGTATCTGTGTCTCTAAACGCGTAGGTGTATTTTTGGCATATTGTGTTGATTCATCTTTTAGCTTGCGCAGAGGTATCCATCGAAAAGGAGGTGTCTTTGTTGAACCCTAGCGTACATGTCTCTTGGCCCGCGCAGGTGTTGGACTAATCTTGTCATAAATTTCTGCCACGCGTACACGTCGGTTTGGGCGTGTATCCACAACCTAGGATGTGCATGTGTCGATCTGGGTGCACAAGTATCCTCGAGTTTAAAAAAATAGAATTTCTTTTCAAGCTGTAAGATCGAAAATTTTGGTATTTTCTCATTATTTGCAAGTTCTAATAGGTGATTGCAAGTTTATTTTTACTTTTTTACTAATGTAGTTTGTGTTTCATTTTCTTAGTTAAAGAGATATTTTTGAAGTGTGTATGCTCTTCCCTCACAACTTCTAGGTGATCTTGGGAATCAAAACACTTCTAAAAACCTTCTTATTACTTTCAAAACACTTACTTTACACTTCCTAAATGGATTGATCTTTCAAAATTGGTTAAAACGAACTCAAACTTTTACAAAAACACTTAAAGTATTTTCCATAAACTTGTTTTAGTTAAGTTTCCGTGTTGTGTATGCTCTTCCTTTGTGCCTTTTTGGTAATCTTAGGAATCACTAGCAATACGCAAACTCTTTTGGTATCATGATCTTTTGTGCAAAATTACTAACCATATACATATAGAACCAAAAATGCTTGTCGAAGAAAGGAGTTTTAAAATGAAACCCACTAATACGTATTTTCATACAAATTACCAAATGGTGTGCTACATAAAACCACATTAAGTTAAGCAAGATAAAAACACCACTTCACATCACACTTTCAGTATTACATGGCTTCAAAAAAGGGTACATCCCTATCTGCTCAACTAGAACATAACCCCTTTAGCATAATGCCTTAAGCTACAACAATGAGGGTGGTTCTAGGAACCCTAAAGTAATCCATTGTTGAGTAACCTCGTGGATGAAATAGGAAGCGCTCCGCTTACCCACTTGACTAGTCATACATTGTGAGTTTAGAGTCAAAGTTTTTTGTATCGCGACCCCAGTGACGATACAACTGAACGCACTAGTTTCTCATTGTATCAAAAGGGGGTAAAGTAAAGCTAAGATACTCCTTGGGAAACCTTGGCAAATCGAGCTTGCATTTAGAAAAATTGTTGACACCTAGTTGAGTGATCTTATTAGGAAATCCATTTTGTCTTAGATCCCACCTTGCTAATCCATTTTTGCATCTTATCAAGCCATCACAAAGTGATGACTTACTTGGAGTCTAAACCTTATTTTTCAAACAAGGAAAAGAGTTCACTTAAGTTAGATCTAAGTGTCTTTCATCACGAAATTAAATGATGTATCACTTAGCTTGGTTTCTTTCTCACCTTCGGACGAGATGAAAATCTTCCCAAGTGGTGCTTAGTTTATTTTCATCTTTTGATCTATACACTTGCATTCTTGTTGCCCATTTGGGATGAGAAGGAGGCATACCTCACAATTATTATCAAGGACATTATTTGTCACTTTTATGTCTATTTATGCCCATCCATGTTTTTGGATCGGTTGTTAAATGTCTAAAGTGTGTAAGTACATTTTTCACATCTTTGATAGTTCCTTTGATCTTGATTTCAAGATCATCTTCATTGCTATGCTTTTGGTTAATCATTGTTTCTCTTTAATTTTTTTTTTTCTCACATTTTAGCTATACAATTAAAGTTATTATCATCTCGAGATTTTCGCAACATGGAACAATCTTCTTATCGTTTCATTCATTATTAATATCATTAAGAGTCGCATCCTTTTCTACTGACTGGGTTTCACTACTTGAATGGGATGTCGAAATGGCATTATTGAGGGCATTACAATGTTATTGTTAATATTATAGACACCTATAATTTGGTCTACATGATCTTATTACTATTATCATACTAACTACCCTAGTCTTGTGTTAATTTACTACACTACGCTAGTAAAATACCCTTTCTAACCTCTTTTAAACTCCCTAAACTTTTTAATACCTCTCTAACCAACTTCTATAAGCGTGTTTCCTTTAATTAACCTTGTTTAGGTTAACTAGCCCTCTTATTGAGTTTCTAGGAAGGATTTGACTTTCTAAACAAATATCTTACCTTTCCAAATAGCCACTTAGCTTCCTAAAATCCTATTCACACCTCCAAATATGTTTTTCTAAAAATCAACTTTTTGACTCCTTTTTAGTCCCACATGCATCCAAAACATCCTTTTCTCAAATCCAAAAACTATAAATAGAGGGATACCCCTCCCACATTTTCTCAAGAACTCTCTCTCTCTCTCATTTCTTATTTAGGTTCTATTTAGGTCTTTTAGAGTCATTTCATATTTTATTTGAGCTATTTACTTGTTTTTTTAACCCTTTCAAAGCTTTAGGTAAATGGGAGAAGCCATTAATGGTGAGATTTCATTCTTAAGCTTTTGAAACATCAATAAACATAAAACTGATTGTTAGAGATTTAATAGGTTCACTTATAGATAGCTTTCATGGAGTAGAGAACTAATATAGTCATGTTTAGAGGTTGATTGTTTGTTTCAAACTTTATAATATACATGCAAATAGGTAGCTCTTTTTATCTCTAATCTGATGGTCATTGAGTTGTTTTTTAAAGCTTTTGGGGCCTCTTTTGTGTTCTTACCCCATTTTATAAGCTTTTGTAAACTTTTCATTCGCACACAAATATCATTAAGAGTTACATTATTTTCTATTTCATTCGGTTTCACTACTTGAAATGGGTATGATATAGAAGTTTCCAACTTTAGCTTACCTTTTGAAGCCATTTTCCTCCAAATGCAAGTAGATTAGATTACCAATTCTTATGGGAGTGATGAAATCAAGCAAGAATATCATAATATTGTGGATGTACTTAGGAGAAATGTTAAATATCATTAAGAGTTACATTATTTTCTATTTCATTCGGTTTCACTACTTGAAATGGGTATGATATAGAAGTTTCCAACTTTAGCTTACCTTTTGAAGCCATTTTCCTCCAAATGCAAGTAGATTAGATTACCAATTCTTATGGGAGTGATGAAATCAAGCAAGAATATCATAATATTGTGGATGTACTTAGGAGAAATGTTAACTTAGTGGATAGGGGAAGCTTGAATGAAGATGTCGATGGTAATTAAAGATATGTTACTTTATTTTCTATAAAAATTTATAAACCATATCAATTAATGGTGTTGTGTATATACATAAAAATTGAATCATATAAACTATGTTAATATAGCCATCATACTTGGATTTAAACACACAAGTGCAAGGAAATCCCTTTTGTGTTCAATTAAAAAATTCCCAAAACGTATCAATCATTGACTCTAAAGATGAAAGAGAGAAATAGTTAAACTCTTAACCGTGTTTTTTCTAAATCAATTTAAAGATGGTTTAATTCTAAAACATGAATACAATCCTCCATGGGAACTTAGAATCCAAGCAACCACATCATTGACATCCACTACAAATATGTCCTTCGATGTAATAAAATATTCAATGTTGAGGGAGATGAATTATGTGTAGATAAGGGTTTCAAAGATTGCTCAAGAGTAGGGATATTCATTGTTGAGTAATGAGATGAAATGATAGTCAATGTTTGAGAGTAGGGATATTAAGGGAAAGGTCATATGCCATTCGCAGCCTCTGTGAAACAAAGATAAGGGTTTAAAACATGTCAAACAAACAACCACATAAAAGAAAATAATTTGAGTTACGAAAACAAAAAATGAGATGTGAAATCTGCCATAAGTCTACACACGTAATTACGGTTTTCAAGACATTTAATGAGCTTTCACATCAACCATACCCTAGGATGCCGCATTTATTTCCCTATGTAAAACCCATCACAAGTTGAACCCTTTTCCTATCAATCTTGTTAAATGTGTTTGCAACACATGGACGGTCCCTACACATCTATGCTTTAGCTTTTCTGCGCATGATTTCATGTTGTTGGATGGTCTGCGGCATGTCGGTGTTAGGAGGTCTGAATCCTATTTGAGAAACCTTTCGGTGTAAACATATTCTATGATAGATGATACTTTAATGTGGATATATCACTTATACTCCCAAATATTCTATGAGATGCAACATTAAAATGGGGCATATCACTTTCCCTAACCTTCTATGAGACATGACAACATAATGGAGGCATGTTACTCACCCTCACTCACCTTGAGATTGATTTTCTACCACACATCGATGTAAAATATACTTGTAGATGTTGTAGATTTTTTAGGATCTTTCCCTTTATTCTATTTTTTCCCCTTAGCCTTGCTCATTTGAGTTATTGGCAACTTTCTTGTTAAAAATAAATTCAAGATAGTGAATAAACATTCAAAAAAAATAAAAATTCAATAGATAGGTTTGCTTATGGATTGCTTTATTGATACATAGATTTTAACATAGATACTCATCATGCTTTTAGTATTTACTGATTTTTTTATGCACATGCTTTTGGAAATTCACATCAGTTTACACATGAGAGATATAGTTTAGACACTATCATAGTCATACATATACTTAATGGATTCATGTAGCCATCACCTAGAGTAATTGTTCCACAATAAATCGTGTTTATAATGGGACACCTAGTATGATTTTTCACGTTATATCTTTCAATATTGGTTCATTAATAATATAAAACTACCTAGACTATTTATACATGTTTTTTTATTGCTTATGTGTTTCACATGTACCTTATTTTAGATATTGTATTATTCTCTTACTTTATGATGCCATTGTTTATTTCAAGGATATCTTTGTCATTTCTTGTTATATAATATATCTTGATTTATGACCATGTAATGTTTATCATTGATTGATAACATAATTATTTATTATGAAATGCTTATCAATGATAAATTATATAATTTATTTATACTCCATTCTTGTTGATTTCTATGTCTTCTTACTATATGCTTATTACTAGTATCATTTATGTTGTTACATCATTGAGTAATCATGTCATTGATTCGTCATATTGTAAAGTTTTTTTCATGTTGGGTTAAATTGTGTAATATGTTTCCATTTCATAAATTTGAGTGTTAAAAGATCCTCTTATCTTATCATGTCATGTTTTCTTATGTGATTCTTTATAGTATTGCTTATAACTACTTATAACTTACCAATTTCAATAGGATGCCAACCTCAAATAAGAAAACAATGAGAGCATACCTTAAAATGTAAACAAATCAGAAAAATTGTCAAAATTGTGGCCTATGGAATAAATTTGTGGAAACCCCTAAAATTGCAATAAATTCCTCAAAATGAATCAAAAAAACTCTGCAAATTTTATTATATGTTTTTGAGGTAGGTTCAAAACTCATATAAAAAAATAATAGAAAAATCCATAGTCTTTGTTAAGATACTAATGTAGACATCTAAAATGTTGACATGATTAATTGCGATTAACCCATCCCATAAACATCCCAACATCATCCATATAATAATTAATTGCAAGATTAATTATTATTATTTAATCCATTTTATCATATTTCCCCCTTTATCATTATTTATCATTTATCCAATATTCCATCATTCCATTATTAATCCTTTTAATCCATCATCATATCCCATTTTATTATTAATCCCTTTTATTTCATTATTATATCCTATTATAATCCCTATTAATATTTTCTAGGAATTTAATATTCCTACACCTCACCTACCACCTACCCTACACATCCCTACACCTATCCTTTCCATCAAATCACACCCCTAATCATCATTAATCAACCTAATCTAATCCTAATCTAATCACATCCTCACACCTCTAAATCTAGAGGCTTCTAAATCTAGAAGCCTCTCTAACCTTCTCCTTCCATTGAATTTTTAATTCAATGGAAGCTTCTTCCCTCCATGGATTTTGAATTCAAATTCTATAATTATCCATTCTAGAATCCTCTAATCCTCTCATCAATTTCCAACCCTTGATCCCCATCCAACATGGCTTCATCATAGCCATTGAATCCTCCACTCCTCAGCTATAAATTTAGCTCTCATCCTCCATGAGAGCCAACTTGAAAATCCATAACAAAGTTATGCTAATTCTATCAATCAATCATCCATTTTCATCTTCAATCACTCCATCAATCCATTCATCTACAATCAATCCTTCATCCTTCATCAAGAAATCAAAGGCAATCAAGGGGAGGTGTTTCCCAAGTGACTCCAAAATCTGAAGCAACAATCAAGCATCCAACATCTTGAGCACATCCAAAGCAACAAGGAAGGAAGACTTCAACTTGTAGGTAAGTGCAGGTATATTTCTCTTCCCTCCTTCCATCTAGCTCAATCTGAGGTAGCAATTAGAAGTGTTAGTTTGGGATTTAAATTTGTTTATTTCCTAGTTTGCATTTTATACTAACACCTCTTTTTTGCTACCTTTTTTTTGTACCCATTGTGGAGCTTACCCCAAAATTTTTTATTGTTTTGAATAATATTTCATATTTAGAACAAGCTATCCAAATTTCAAGATTTTTCGTGATCATTTGCACCTTAAAATTTCAAATTTTCATTGAAATCTTCCGTTTCAAAGTGTGTTTGACTGAAACAATGCTTTTGCAAACCCCGTGGTGCATTTGTAGATACTTCAGCGTGTTTGTCCAACCTTGAAATCCCCAAAATTGCCATTTTTGACAAAGTAGCGCATTTGAACACAAAATAGTGTGTTTGCACACAAAGTAGCACGTTTGTAAACACTTCAGTGCTTTTGTTTAACCCTTAAAACCCCAAAATTGTCTTTTGTATGCAAAACAACACATTTGTGCATAGAACAATGCTTTTGTGACCTGAAACAACGCTTTTATGACCTGAAATGGCGCTTATGCTCTGTTTTGGCACTTTTTTGCCTTTAGTTTTCCTACCTTTTGAGAGCCATAACTTTTGATCCCAAACTCAAAACAACTCGTTGTTTTCCTATAAAGGTATCGAAAAGATCTATGCAATGAAAGTGTTAATTTAGTATTTTAAAATATAATTTATTCATGGTTTTATATTTTCCTAAATCTTTTTATTTTAACTACACATTAATTTATATTTTCTTGTTCCAAACTACTAACACTTTATGTGCAGCTTCCTACGCTTACCAAAGATTAAAAACAATCTAAAACTACTAACCCTTTTTGTTTTGTAGCTCGTTTGGTCCAAGAAATTTGGGGTTATAATCAAACTACTAATCTTTATTTTGTAGGGCCTCCTCTTGAAGACCCCATTACATAATTTTTAATCATTTTATCTTGCATCCATTTTCTTGCATTTATCATCCTTTTTGTGTGTTTTCCTTTGTTTCTTGTTCATCCCAAAGGTGAAACTGTGTATGCTCTCCTCTCACGTCCTAGGATGATCTTGAGGATCAAAAGTGGATAACCTTCCCATTTTTCTTTTGTAGGGGAAACATGACGTGGAAGTGATATCCATGCACTTTTCATAGTCTTAGGGGTCTCGTGACCGTGGGCTTCATCTCCATGCACGTAGACACACCCTATGTTCCAGTGGGGTATATAAATTTAAGGACAATTATCATTATTAGCTAAACACTTGCGTTTTTAAGATCAGCGTGAAGTGAGGGGCTTCCATGTCCTAATACCTAGGCCTTATACAACATCCTTATAACACATACTTAGGCCCCACGTACCGTAAGGTATATAAGGGACTCCAAAGTAGTGATCCTGTACATCCTAGACTAGGAAACATTTTGGCTACAATCAAACTATAGTGCAAGGAGGCGTACTCCCCAAGATCACTCGCTAGACGACCCCACATTGACACATAGGTGGAGATCCAATTGTGGCACCATCGTCGGTGTGTGGTATTAAAAGCGGGTTATAGTTTTTATTGTAATCCCACTTGACTAGTTAGGGTGTGTTTTGCATGTTTTTTGTGTGCTTGTGAATACCCTTAACCATCCCATTATTTTAAAATTTTAATTAATCAAACATCATCATAATTAATCATCCTTAATCACACGAACCCAATCCTAATCCCATCACCATCCTTAATCAACAATCCTAATTCAAATCTAATTCCCCACACATCCTATCAAACCATTGATTTTGATCCTAAATCCCCATCCTCTCCAAACCCCTACCTTTTCCCTAAATCCATCAACTAAGTTATCCCATTATCCCCACCCATCAAAGTCAACCATATCACTTTATCCCACACACCATCCAACATCTTAACAAAAAAATCACAAATCTCACATCCTACCTTAACCAATCCTCTCCTCATCTAAATCAACCATCCCATGTTGATCCTAATATCCTATAAATAATCCAACATCTTAATCAACAAATATCCAATCTTAAATATTCAATCAATCAATCACCCCTAAACAATCATCTCTCAACCAACCCCATCCACAATATTCCCTTCCTAAAATCCGTACCTCTCACCCCATTGACTTCCTACTTGAGGAACCCAAATCATCTCAACCCACACCTCAAATTAAACAACATAAAACACTATCCCCACAATCTAATTACATTGACTTTGACCACCTCACTAACTTTGACCTAGACTAAGAGGATCTCCTTTATGTCCTCACCAATTTAGTCACCAATCCCAAATCCACACAACCATCTCAAACCCCAACCTCCAAATCCCCTATCAATCATCATGACCTACACCTTCCTCCCATAAAAACTCATACAAATAATCCACCACCATCCAAAACCTCAACTCCTAAATCCAATCATTATAAAACCTATCATCGAGTCCCATTCACATATCCACAACAACCCCAACAACTTCATCCACAATCATCATCTCCCACATCTCATCTTAGTCCTCCATCCTCATCATCTTCATCACCCCAATCCAATCCTACGAACTTTCTCCTAGATAGTCCCACATCCCCTAAACCATCATTAAATTTATCCTCTAAGCTTATCTCATCCCCTCTATCACCTAAGCTCAACACTATCTCATCCACCATAAATCCTATGCCACCCTCGTCATCTTCATCCACATCTAATCCTAATCCATCTCCTTCATCACCTAAACCTAACACTAATCCTATTTCAAATCCACCATCCCCCAATCCTAAAACATTTAATGTGACTCCTAATTCACCAAATCCTAAACCTAACAAATTCAAAACCCGTCTTCTCCCCATCTCATATCCTACCACATCTAATGAGACTCCTATGTCACCTTTATCTACTAAATCGACCAAATCTAATGTGTTTCCTTTGCCACACCCATCTCCCAAATCTCCTTCATCCCCAACATCACCCAAATCTAATGTAACCCCCATATCACACCCATACCCTTCATCTACATCTATCATTCCTAAACAATCTAATCCTAAGAAAAAATCTTTTACCTCAAAACTACATACTTCAACCAATCCAAAATCAGCTAAATCTACTTTTAACTCTAACCCCAAACCATCCTCTTCGGCCCTCATGCCTAATCTATCACCTTCATCTTCTAAACTACACCAATTTAATCCAATTCATAAATTCAAATCAACCAAAAATATCATAAACCATCCAATCTTACACATTAATTCCTACTCCCCCAATACCATTTCACTCCTTTAGGAGAATCCTTGACCACCATCTTCCATCGTATAAAAACCTTCAATATGGTCATTCATCCCCCAATCAAATCACGTAATCAAAACCTTCCCAAACCATCTTGGTATCGAGAACATTACTATTATGACTTCCATTACACCCATGGACATTCGACCAATCGTTGCATGTAACTTCTTGTCCTTGTACCTATATATCCACCACCTTTCTATCCCAATCTTATCCCTAACCATCATCCACCATCAAAATCCCACTCAACATCTAAACATCTTCATCCATCCAAATATCATCATACATCCAACAATCCCTCACCAACCAAAAAACAAAAAAATATTACCTCTCATCCTTTGTTAAATCCGTCCTCTTAGCGGATGAAAAAATTACAACCCCTAGTCTCATGATGATCACATGGCATCATCTTCTCCATCCATTTCAAACCCTATATCCAAAAATATGTTTGCTAATATGAAACATCAAGGAAAGGCTTAGGCATCCATGAACAATACATTCGTCAACCCATCTCCCTTCATCAAAATCCAGGGCATTTAGGCTTAGGTTATAAACCTAAAACTACCAACGTCCCTCCCACTACTCCATCACAACCCAATTCTACCACTCCTCTTATTGATCCTACCACCCCAACCACTAAACCCAATCACAAATCAACTAATCCCCTACAAATACCAAACACCTAAAAATGGATTGAGCACACGGTTCGTCACATGCACACATATTTTATTTCCTTCACACTCATCCTCCTTCCATCCAACATCCCAATCTCTTTGCCATCTATTCCATTATTATCATCACATCGATTAATATCCCCTTCCACTTCATTCATTTGAACACTTGATCATCTTGTTCACACATGTTGTAAGAAAATAGTACCTACTACGAATGTGTGACCTTGGTCTATCATCATCTCCATCATTTGAGAATCATTTTCCTCCTAGAGATCCACATACTTAATCAACTTGTAGTGAAGACCCATGGTTGCACCTTTTGACACTCTATCCAATGTCATCACTACACTCATTTCCATCCCCCCATCAGGCCACTAGTGATTCTTAATCCCTTGAGAGTTTTCAAGAGAGTGGAAGCTCTTTGTGCAAAAAAAAATCCAAATATCAAAAAATTAACAATCATATCAAAATTTAAAATATCAAATAAAATCCACCTCAAATACCCTCTCTAGTGGTTTTTCCAACAACTCTATCGTGGCTATGGATGCTTGGTTGGCAGCGGAGCAATGCACATCTTAACCTTCCTTTCACCTTCCATCAACCTACTTGACTTAATCAATTCCTATACATTGGCTAGTTTGTCTTTACATCCTACCCATTAATTCTTCACTACAAATGGTAATTAACCATCACAATCTCACACACTTTGATCTTAAAAAGACATAGGGCTCATGTGTTGCTAGGTATTGTTTAGATCTTGGTCACACTTTTTTTTAGTCTTACTTTTCCCTTTCGGAATGTGTCGATAGGCTGATCTCTTGTTCATCACTAATGTCATTTTCCTTCCATCCATCACATCCACCTCCTTTTGGATCTAACATCCATGGGTAGATGATGACCCTTTCATTTTCCTCCCATCCTCCTCATGTCCCTATCAAACCATCATCATCATGACTAGGGGAAATCTTCCTATCATCTGCTAGGGGAATCACCCATTCTAGATACCCCTTACTTCCCAGCATACCCTACACATGGGGGAAAATCAAACCCATCCATTTATCCACACATGGCACCTTACTTTATACTTTGGCGCACACCACATTTATCCCTAAATTCATCTTCCCTATACCTCCGGGGCATATATTACCATCTTCCATATCCCCCATATTATCTTATACCACATCCCCTCATCATATATATATATATATATATATATATATCATATATATATATATATCCCATCCACGACCCATCTAATCCTAACTTATCAACCAATCCCTATCCTCTCTAACCTATCCAATGTCTCTCATCCTATCTATCTCCCATCCCATATCCCATCTAATCCTAACCTATCAACCAAAACCTATCCTATCCAACATATCCCATTTCCCTCAATCCTTCCCTTTCATCCTACCCAAACACACTTTGGGACTTATACGAGAAAGTCACATCCCACCTTTCATCCCTTCCAATCCCCCATCACCTATCCCATCCAAAATAACAAAATCATACATCCATAATCCAAAACATCAAAAAATCCAAACATCTAAAATCCAACATCAAACAATCCAAACATTCAAATTCCAATAATCTAAACATCCAAAATCTAAAATTTAAAAATCAAAACATTCACAAAATCCATAAAATACAAAAATGCAATGTGTGTGTTTTTGCTTTTATGTTTTTGTTTATCGCATTATTTTGGCCAATGATATGAGGTCACTTTTGTTTCTTTTTCTTGTGCATAGTCAATGATATGAAGACCATATTTTTATATTAATCAGTCTAATTATATGAGGACCATATTTTTATATTAATCATCCAATGATATGAGGATAGGGGCATTTGACAATTCAGTCATCAATGGTCTTTATACCTTTATGCATTTTGTTATATGCCACATCAATCAAAATTTCTAATGATGATAACAATGGGAACTTTATGGTAACACACCCCTTAAACCATCATCATTTACTCCTATCATCATCCACACCTAATCCAACATCTTGAGCGCATCCAAAGCAAAAAGGAAGGAATACTTAAACTTGTATGTAAGTGTAGGTTTATTTCTCTTCCCTCCTTCCATCTAACTCAAATTGAGGTAGCAATTAGAAGTGTTAGTTTGGGATTTAAATTTGTTTATTTCATATTTTTCATTTTATACTAACACCTCTTTTTTGCTTACAGCTAACAAATATTAAAATTAAGGTTTTAACCATGTTGTAATACCACTTGATAAGATATTCGCATACAATACATGAATAATTAAAAAAATATGTAAAATATAACACAACTGATTAACTAAAATGTGGATATTATGATTTAATATAATAAGTACAACATGTAAATAAGAGCTAAACTAAATAATAAAAGTGACCCAAGAAACTAAAAAGTAGATATGTGAAACCCCAAAGCTGTAAAAATATTTAGAAAGAACTCAGTGGCCGGTTCAAAGAGTTTGTTGGAATATGTCACAGAGGTGGATGGAAAAACAGGAGGAGGAAATGACTATGTTGAGGTCCCTAGAAATGTAGATCTGGGCAATCGAGGGACTGGGGCACTGGATAGGTACAGGGGTGCCTTTGGGTGCTCTAGTATGA
Organism: Taxus wallichiana var. yunnanensis; assembly: GCA_018340775.1. Lineage (NCBI taxonomy): Eukaryota > Viridiplantae > Streptophyta > Pinopsida > Cupressales > Taxaceae > Taxus > Taxus wallichiana. The sequence continues at coordinate 692,278,069 of CM031243.1, read as the reverse complement.
GATATGGGTGCTCGGGCCGTGAAAAGCTCAGACCTCTCCTAAAGTGTTCTAAGTGATCAATTGTGTTTGCTTCCCGCCACACTAGCTTTGTTGGACTATGAAATATGTAACTAGAAATCAGAAATGAAGATGAGACTTGCAAAACCCCAAGACAAGAATAAAACCCCCAAAAAAGAAAGAAGCATATAAAGGGTCGAATTTTCCTCGGGTGCCACAATGGTGGACTTACTACTGAGCGTTGCACTACATCTCGGACTCCAATTTAGTTTTATGTGTGTGTACAATCATGCCCTAGGTGCTCTTGTGTCAACCACACTTTGTGAAATTAACAACCAATAACTATGTGTATAAATTTAATAAATGGTGAATGGAATATAATAAACTTCCCTCCTATGATGTGTGATGTAGATGAACAAAACTTATCCCTTGTGATGGGGCTAGATGGATGCAAATGATCTTTAGATGCCTTAGATGGAGTACAACCTTAGGTGATGGTAGTAGTTCCTAGTGCTTGGTCCCTCATTATGGTCTCATAACTTTATATTTATATGGTTATCTTGATCTAATTTCGTAATTAACCCCAAAGAGGCTGACCACCAAAAATATAGAATGCTCAAATGGCTAGAAAGTTCCCAAAATATGGAGATAAAGTGGAAAAAAGATCATGGTGCCTCGAATGGGACCAAGGTTCTGTGGGTTCCGATCAAGGCTAAAATGACGCAAAATGACAAAAATATATTGGGCATGTATGTGTGGGAGGTCGGCAAAGTGACGATAGAAAGTAAAGTAAAATGGCCAAAAGATGGGGGTTAATTAGTACTTTCTTCACTCAAAAACCATATGAATAGTAGTATGAAATCGGGACTAAATAATACCCAAAGTTCGTGATTTAGTGTCTACAACAACACAAGAGATATGTGTGGATCAAGATTCCATAATATTAAATATATTCATAAATATAATAATACCCTTAAGGTAGGAGAACACCATGCAATGCTCCTTAAATAAGTAATAACTCTACATTCTCCCAATATGGGAATTTAACTTCGAGGGGCATACCTAAAATATACTTCTATCAAGTAGAAGACTCAACACATATATGCATGAATCTTAAGTAAGAAAAGTATTCACTGGTGACACTATCTCTTTTCCATCTACATATTTGATTGATTTTTACTGTAACTCTCTTCTACATCTATCATTTTTGTATCCACTTTTGGTTAGGTCATAGGGATCCATCTATCTGTCTATCTTTTCACATTTGTCTTTATTTATCTTAGGACACTAACGCCCATTCTGAACACTAGTAGCCTAGGCTCTTATGTCCATTTTGGGTACTTCTCTCTTGTTTATTCTTTTACACATTTTGACATTTGTGTTTATCATTTTCACTTTTCTTATCCTTATCCCGTGTTCATAGTCAAAATTTTGTGTCACTAGTGTCGAAATTCAAACAAGATACTCATATATATACACAACATACACACTATTATTGTTATGGTTGGAAATTCAAAGGGGCTATCACATCTACATACTATCACTACTATAAAAGGGACTGCATTTTGGGTTGCATACACTACATAGAAGGGGAAGTGTTGAATTCCATACCACACATTTACATCAAAGCTAGCTATAACAGCTATATTTATGTCATTGGCATAAGGGAAAACCTAAGGATACTATTTCACACACAAACACATAGAACTACATGGAGTCTGAAATGTAGTGCAATGCTCGTACTAAGTTCACTCATCGGGTGACCATTGGGGTCAGTCCGACTTCACATATTGCATATTTTATTCAAATCTAATGTGTTTGTGAGCTTGTGTAGATATCTAGGGTTTATTTTATAGGTTACAAGTGTTATCAAAACCCTAACAATAATGTCGAAGTGAGAAAACAATATTGGAGCGAAGACCCTCAGACCCAAAAAAAAGAAGATCCTGAATATTCACACAGACAATAGTTCCCAGAATAAACACTAGCACCTAAGCACTCTTCCTCTCACATGGGTGATCTTTTCCTGCACATTTCAGAGTCCCAAAACTCTCTGATATCCATTATGACATCATTCCTAGTAAGATCTAACAAATATACAGTCTCAATTGCCTCTAGATCACACAGGAACTAGCTAAGTCATATATCTCTCTCATTTTCTTAGATTTTTACATTGTTTGAGTACTTAGAACTTTGTATATTTATTGTATATATTATCATTTTATATATACTTGTTACATTAGTTACTTTGAAATTAGATTTAATTCAATTTATATTAAATCATTTGGTGAACCCCACTCTTATTTGAACTCCTTGCCCTAGGATCCCAAACCCTCATGGCTAAAAAAAGGTACCCATCTCCAAAGCATGATATGACCTATATGTGCATGCAACCAGTATTTTTTAATGTCTCTAAAGAATATAAATTTCATAACCTCATACACAATCCTCAATATGATCCAAAAGTCCTCCAACAACTCCTTGACTTCCAAAACTCTCTTCCTGTTGGTTTCCAAAGCCTTGATTTTTACATAGTTTCCCTGACCAAAACTTTTCCACATGTTCTCCCTCATCTACCATAGCCATGAATGATCCTCCATCCTCCTCTCCTTGTACTATGGAAAATGATAGCATTAATATAGATTCTTTGCATGATGAGGTTCTTTGCTTGTGAAAACATGGATGTTAATGACTCGATTATGATAATGAAAATGTAAATATGAATAATGATGTTTCTACTATTAGTCAAGTTGAATGTGAATCTATCTCTCCTACCATTATTACTTCTAAAATTATTTCCAATGATTTCCATGATAGATCTAATGCTAGAACTACTACAAATTCTTTGTATGTTGATGATAATCTTGATGAAATCCTTTCTTGTGAAAATATGATTGATAGTGACTTTGATTATGATAATGATACTACACATGTTAATGATGATGTTTCTTCCATTAAAATTGTTGAATGTGAATCTACACCTCCTCTTTCTTCTACTTCTAAAGTTATTTCCAATGATGGCCATGTTGACACCAATCCTACCCTAATACACCTCTTACTATGTCTCATGATCCTACACCTAGTACATCCATAGAGCTTCCACATTCATCTCCTCCTCTCACACCTCCATCCCCTCCTTCCACATCACTCCCCCTTCTCAGTTCCCATGATCACTCACAATGGAAAGATTCAACCCCTCAATGTGCCTCTCACTTCCTAGACCATCCCTTCACAAGACATCTCTCTCTCATGCATGTTGTTGGTAATTTGCAAACTCAAGTTCATACCCTTACCCTCGAGAGTAAAGCCTATTATGCCTCCATTGACAATAATTCCCTTCCTAGAAATCCCATTCCTAAGAAGATTCACAATTCCACTTTCCCCAAGGGTTTCATCATGCCTACTTTCTCATGTTTTGATGGCACAGAAATCCCTATTTACATCTAAAATATTACCAATTAGCCATGGCTTCTTATTCCAATGATCGATTGTTACTCAAATCCTTTCATCATAGCCTTGTTGATCATGCTCTCCAATGGTATACTCATTTACCTAATGGATCTATTAGTACTTATTATGATATGGAGGATGTTTTTCTTAGATGTTTTATTTCTAACAATGGTCCTAAAGTTACATATGAACACTTTCCTTCTTTTACATCAAGGAAAGAAAGAACCAATTTTAGATTACATTTTACGCTTTAATTCTTGCATGCATCATTAGTTACTATTTCAGCCTATTGATCTAGAAATGTAATTTATCTTTTTTCATGGCTTAATTCCCCATTAAAAAGAAAAGTTATTATATGATACATGTGATTCATTTACTCTTTTATGCTATAAAGTTATTGATTTAGAAAAGAATTAATTATGGATCATGTTATAACACCTCCTTCTACTTCTTCTATTCCTCCCTTCCTACTAAGTCTTCTCCTCTCCCATCTATTGACCCCCTCTCATGGTCATCATCTCCTCCTCCATGTAAGCATCTTCCTTCCCCACCACCGTTATGACATTCACCTAAGTCTTCCCCACCTCCCACCCATGAACCATTGCACTTTTCACATACATAATGCTAAACCACATGATGTCTTGTGTACCTTACTTGATAAGAACTAATCCATTTACCTTCCAACCAACATCATCCCCTCACCAGTTGCACCGCCATCGTGACCACCCTTTTTTAATTTCCACCACATCAATGGCCACCGTGACAATGAATGTTATGCTCTCCATGATAGACTACAACAATTAGAAGATAAAGGTGTCATTTTTCCTTCCCTCCCACTCTTGTGTGAGCTCTCTCTCTCTCTCCTATTCCACATAAGTGAGCCTCTTTGCCACTGTTATCTTGTCTCATTCACCTCCTCCTAAGGTTATTATCCATCCACCTCCTAAGGTCATCATTCATCCACCTCCTCTAGTTGTCCCACCTATAGCCACATCATCTCACCCTACACACATTACTACTACATCTCATTGGCTTCCTACAAGAACTTCTTCCACACTTCCCACCATCACACCTCCCATTATTGGCACCATTTCTCTTTGATATCAATTCAGAACCTATACACACATTTTTTTTATTCCACATGCTCCTACTATGCATCATAGGCCTCTTCACCTTGGTAGATGATATCCATTTCCATCTCATTACTCGATGACACACTCATGTTCTTAAGGTTCATACATGATTGTTGAGGGAATTGTTACTAAAATGAACCTCATTCTCACACTGGGGGAAATCTCTCTTTCCCCCTTCATCCTCATCACACACAATTACAAACATTATTTTACATCTCCTCATTATACAATTATCAATGCATCATTATTTATTCCTTTATCTTATCTAAATCACATTACCATTTCTATTTATCTACCACATTACATCACATATATACATTTCTATTTATCATATGCTATACTATTCACTCTTATTCACATATAATTCCTATTCAATCCATTACTTAGCAATTATTTCACATCATAACAAATTTCAACAATCAACAATATATATTAAATCAACCATTCCAACAATGCACATAGAATCTAACAAAACTAAACAATCACTACCAAGTACAAATCATAATAATCATCACATATATACAACATGCACATCACACAACACACACATACACACACACACACACATATATACATACACACACATATACACACACATACACACACATATACACATATATACACACATCAACCCAAGCCCCATACATCAATAAACCAATACAAATACAATGAAATCCCATGCATCATATGCATCATCATCATATATCATCCTCGCTATCACTATATACAATCACGGGAGCTCTAGAACTGAAGCTTCACCACTAACTCTACGCCACTGATCTTGGCCTCTATATCTCTCAAGATGGCTCCGTAATATGGAAAATCTCATTGTATCTCTCTGCATATATGGCCTTGCAAGCTCCACATACCATGCAAATACATCCTGAGCTAGGCCTCCTCCTCCTACAACCTCTCTCTCTCTCTCTCTCTCTCTCTAGCCTCTCATCTCTCATGCTCACTCAAAAAAAAATGTGCACGTGGCTCACCATTATAGCCACCAGCTCAAATAAATGGGCATGCTCACCCATAATCGCATCTACCCGCTCTAGCATCCCTCCTCCCATGAGCACATCTGAGGGCACATTTTCATGTCAAATGTGTGTATGGAGGTATCTACAATCAATGTCCAATAGGCATCTCCTGCAATCACACAAAAAATATTAGCTACTACACATCTTCATATTCATCAACTATATCAATCAATCAATAAATAACAAATAACAAAAATAATGAATGATACTTACTGCTTCTTTCATCATGTTATATCATCTACCTCAGGGATAGGTATCTGGCCCTCAACTCCTCCAATTATTGGCTCACCTACCACATCTACACCATTAGAAATAATAACACCCATTGGTGTGTTTCCCACCACTGACTATGAAGTAGTGCATCCCACATCATCACACCTTGTATAGGCCCTATGGCCGGATCTACCTCATTTGGACCTGGGGCACTAGTTGTGCTCTAGGGCCGGCCTCGACCTTGGTCACCTCACCTTATGGCCCTAGTAGACCAACACCATATATATGGCTCTTAAGGGCACATCTTGGGCCATGCCAAACTGTCTAGACACTCACTCACCTTGGAACAACTCTACTACCCTGGGAAATGATCCTCTAACCACATGGTGTGTCGAATGCACCATAACTCAACACCATCCTCCACCCATCCTCCATAGTCTCTATATGGTCTCCATATAATGGCCCTAGGGCCCATCTGATCTATCATTCGACCTATATGTGGTCATATCCATCCTCCTACTGTGGGTACCCACCCACCTCCTATAAAAATATCTCTGGTCAAGCCCAATTGGCCCATGGCCCACTAAGTGGCCTCAATATAGCTATATGCTCATATGCCCATACATGCAATAAAGTAGTAGCTCCTAATCCACCTCCATGATCCTCTTGAGTAAACTATATAAATTCCCTATATAAATGGGCCAACACACATCATGCCCATGCATATCTAGTACTGTGCTCCTCTATACTGCGATAAATATCATGCATCTATACAAAATCCCAACTCCACCACCCTCCATGACCACCGATGAAGCTAATACCACTGCAATAAAATTCACAATCATGGAACCCCTAGATCTCACAATCACATCTAAGCTAATATATGTCTTAGGCCTATACTTGAGACCCTATAAAATATCATCACACGTACCCTCATTTGACTACAAGCATCCAATACAACCATGATTTATACTCTATCTCCAAACAATAGGAAACCACAATATCCTATATACATCCTCTCAATGTCACCATCATCTCACCTGTCAACAAAACCAAAATGTACAAGTATCCACACACCATCTCTCACACAAAGAAGTCAATAAAGGCATATTATGGGTATCTCCCCAATCTAGTAATGTGTCATAAGTCGGACATGGTCCAATATCTCCCACTCATCATCTATCAACCCCAAACCAAGTAATGTACTCAAGTGATGGCCCACTAAAACTCCCTAGAGTGTATATCTCTCACAAACACAAAAAACAACAAAACACATAATATTAACATGCCATACATACTTCAAAATAAACAACCTCAAATTAATAAAATATGCATTTCACCAAACAATGCAAAATCCTACCCCTAGACACTAGCATCAAGACACATGTCACTAGCACTCATAAGTAGGTAACTAGTTCCACAGAACTAGGCATTAGTGTCCCAAAGGATAAAAACTCCCTATCCACTTCCATCTTGGTCAAAAACCTAATTCTAAAAAATTTCAAATTTTACTAAAACTGATAAAAACAAGCATATTTGACAAAATTTCCAAAATTTGGTCACACATACCAGCTCCTCGGTCATCTGCGAAGCCATGACCACCACCACCCTCTCAAATCTCATCTAACTAGCTGATCTAACATGTGGCATCCTCATAGCTCAAAGCTCAAATTCAACCACTCTCGATACAAATGAAATTACTATTCACTTTTTCCATATTACTATATATAGTAATTCAAATTTACCTATACTATAGTTACTACTTACCACCATTCTTACAAATAATACAACACATGGTTTGGCCCATATCTTGAGCCTCGTTACTATTTTTCCTCCCCATTTGTGCCATCTAGATCATGGTCTCCTCTAGCACCATACTATATAATTTTCACCATTCCATATTCAATTTGGCACATGTACTAATCAATACATACACATACTTTGTCAATACTACTACCTCTCATATACTATCTCTCATTTACTATTACAACTTTTTTATAGCCTTGCTTTTCACTCAAGTGCTCATTTCTCCACCCTTCACCCTTTTCACAAAAAGGGGGGGCATACAATTGGATCATCTTATAATCCCTCTAAGATACAACACAATTAATCGACACTCTTAATACATTACTATCACAATTTTCTCTGATCTCATTCAAACACGGTTACAATTATTCTATATGAAATCAATACTTGCTACTATTTCAAATCTATCCCCCAAATGACCTAATATGGGGGAAAAGAAAAACCTCTCCATGAGTAATCTTCTAAATACATCTTATTCAATCAATTACTATCACTCAAATCAATCAATCAATACAATGATCACAAGTTATTATCACTCCTAGATGACCTAACTTGGGAGCTACATTACATCACCATCACTTCAGATGACCTAACTTGGAAGCCATCTAACACTATTCAAATGGAACACCCATTACTATGTAGAGTGGGGGAAATGAGATGTCATTTCCTTTCCTATACTACTCCTATGTGGGTTCTTCAATCAGGAACAAAAGTTACAATACTAATAATGGAACTAATAGAACTAAAAGGTAACAAATTTGGTCTTTATCCATCTATAGTGGTTGGACCTTTTGGGGAAGCATCATGGAAGGAGAGAAAATAGACCTCTCTCCCCAACACTCTTCCTCTAGTGGAAGGATGCCAAATCCTCCCATTATCAACAAATCGGGTTGGGAATTGATCACTCCCTACCCCCTCTATCACCTTTGAAAAACAATCCAACATCTCCAACGACATCACAACTATTTCTCCAAGTTTCTCCTTATGACATTTTTTATCTCCTCTTACGCCACATGGGTCAAAACATTGATCCATGGTTTTCCACGCTACAAGTTTCTATATTCTATGTGCACTCTATAATATGGCTTCTCTGGACTCTATAGTATGTTCCTTACTTCCTTTACACTACTTGAATTTCATTCAAATAACATAAAGGGGGAAAATGTAGACAAAATCATGCACATATTACTATTTTACTATGCCATTAGTATGTTGTTATATGCATGAATCTTAAGTAAGAAAAGTATTCATTGGTGACACTATCTCTTGTCCATCTATGTATTTGATTGATTTTATTGTAACTCTCTTCTACATTTGTCATTTTTATATCCACTTCTAGTCAGTCACAGGATCCTATCTATCTATTTATCTTTCACATCTATCATTATTTATCTCAAGACACTAGCACCCACTTTGGACACTAAGCACCCTAGGTGCTTGTGTCCATTTTGGGTGCTTCTGTCTTGTTTATTCTTTTTACACATTTTTGACATTTGTGGTTGACCTTTTCATTTTCTTATCCTTATCCCATGTTCATAGTCGGCCTTTTGTGTCACTAGTGTTGAAATTCAAACAAGAGACTCATATATATACACAACATACACACTATTATTTTGGCTGGAAATTCAAAGGGGCTATCACATCTACATACTATCACTACTATAAAAAAGGACTACATTTTGGGTTGCATACACTGCATAGAAGGGGAAGTGTTGAATTTCATACCACACATTTGCATCAAAGCTAGCTATATCTCACTATCTTGGCATCATTGGTGTAAGGGAAAACCTAAGGACACTATTTCACACACAAGCACACATAACTACATGGATTCTAAAATGTAGTGCATCACTCGGTATTAAGTTCACTCATCGGGTGACCATCGAAGTCAGTCTAAATTCACATATTACATATTTTAGTCAGAGGGACAAAGTAGATATTGGATCAAAGACCTTCAGACCAGAAGAGTAGTAAATCCTAAATATTCACATAAACACTAGCATCTAGAACGGAAACTAACGCCTAGGTGCTCCTGTCCTCCCATAGGAACTCTTATCCTACACGGTTTAGAGTCCCAAAACTCTCTGCTAGCCCATTGTGACATCATTCCCAATCGATCCATCGGATATATAGTCCGACTTCCTCCAAATCACACATGAACTAGCTAAGTCGTCTATCTCTCTCATTTCCTCATAGTTTTACATTTTTTAATACTTAACACTTGCATATTGTCGTATATTATCATTTTTATATAACTTGTTACAGTAGTTACTCTTAAATTAATATTTAATTACATTTTATATTAAATCAATGAGTATGTTTTATGTATTATTTGAAACTTTTACTTGGTACAAGGATATTGGAGGTGTCCCCTTCAAAGTATAATTCCCATATTGGGAGATCATAGGGTTATTCCTTCCTTGAGTATTGTATAGTGTTTCCTACCTTAAGGGTATTCTTATATTATTGTAAATATATTGAATATTATAGAATATTGGACCACTAATATATCTTGTGTTATGTTATATTCTCCATATTGTTTTAATTACTCATTTATTATATCAAAAATCTTATCAAGTGGTACCAAAGCATTGATTTGAGAAAAAAGGCTTAAAACCCTAATTTTGAAGATTCAATAATATCTTAGAGATAGTTAGGAGATTTTTGGATTTTTACTAGAGTTGAGAAACATTTCAAGGAAACTACAGTCCAAATTTCTTTATTTTTTGAGTCATTTTAAGGAAGTTATTACAATTTTAATTATTTTGATAAATTCACTCCATATGCAACAGATTTTCAAAATCTTTCCCATTTTTTTACATTTTTAGAAATATCTTAAAAATTAAGTGGCATGTGTTCTCTATGTTTTCTTATTTGAGGTCAACATCATGTTGAAATTGGTAAGTCAAATATTGGCCAAAAGAGATTGTTCTTGAAACCCTAATTTATGTGCATCGTGGGGATGAAATATTTCTACAAAGATGGTGAGTTTTTTTGCTAAATAATGGTGGATCCAATTAAAGGAAAATTATTTTTAAAAGACATGATATGTTTTAATTTTTGTTTTTGCCTTAGTGGTCCAATGCAAACTTGGTGCTTTATGGTAAAACAAGAGAGGTAAACTTGGTCTTGGGAGGAATTAGAACAAGTTTTATTATCTAGATGTGATCAAAAATAATATGAAAAGGGGGATAAAAATAAGGATGATGTTGCACTTGAGAATGAAAAGGAAGAAAACGATAAATAAGAAGAAAAAAAAAGGATGAAGAATAAGAAAAATATGATGATAGATAGGCCACAAATTATGTAGGAGGGGTAAAGGATTGGGATGAAGAAGTACAAGATATGTTTTCAAATAGTTTAGTCCAAAATATACTCCTCAATATTTTAAATTGAAGGGTGCTTCCAAAGAAAAAGGTTAATTATTTCCATAAACTCTAACAATTACTATAACTCGGCCAACATGGATGTAGCTTGACATATACATGTTTAAAAAGAGAATATAAAGGAATCACAAGTGGAGCATAAGAAGGTTTGAGTTTTTGAATATTTGAATCTCTCTATGGAAAAATATGTTTGGCATTCATGTTTTTATGGTTTATATATTTTTACTAGATATATTTGGCTAGAGACATTTGTAACACTCAACATTAATGTGTAAAACAAGTTCATGAATATCTTGTACAAGAGAAAGAAGGTCACCTTGCATGATATTACACTTATTTAAAAAAAAAAGTTCAAGGTTGAGCATGAGGATGAATCCTAAAATGATAAAGAAGAGAATAAAAATACTTAGAATAAAAACAAACAACATATGATGAAAAATATGACAAGAATAAATCATATACCCTAGAGATAAGGGCACCGTAATTTGAAAAGGTGGAAAAATAAATGAAAGTAGAAGAAAAAATTTGGATCCTAAGGTTATGACATATAGAGACCTTCATCATCATGAGAGGAAAAAAATGGAGGAAAATCATAGTAGAAACCAATATGAATATATAGTTATTGGATGAACAATCACTATGGTTATACATGAAATCATTGGAATAATAACTATGCGACAGGAATTATAGGAATAGTTATTATGGCTCTCCATGGAAGTCAAGGATAACCAACTATGGATATAGATGGAATCAAAGTAGTATACAGATTATGAAACTAGGCTTATATATGTATCACCCAATAATATCACATATGGGTGGTTGGATGATCGAGCATGGTGATAAGTGTGCAATGAATTGAAGCACATTCATTATATGGATTCTTCTCATGTTTCAAGGATGATACCTATAAAGAATGGAGGATATGTTATGTACCTTGGTTATGATATAATAATGTATATGGGTTGATGCGAATGCCAACATGTGGCACACACCACCCTTAGTTAAATATATATAATATATGGGGTCACATAGGAATTAGTATATTGGGTAATAAGTCATCCTACATTGGGATTAGATGTTACCCATCCATCAATAGTAATGTATTCCTATTGTTTATACCCTATTTAATTTCTATGATGTGGAAATTACACGACAATAGTAAGGATGTAAGGGTTAGTAACATGTTTAACCCATTATATTGTTCTTATTAAATCTATATTAAATATATAGAATTAACCTCGTTTATAATTAATAAATACAAAATATGGAATATTTTTTATTTATTAAATTTATAATGAGATATCCTTAAATCTTATTCAATTAATTACTTTGGAGGGTCTTCACAAGACCATCTTCGCTTATCACTTGCCTATACTAAAATTCATTCGACATGGACACAATTATAGCTTCCCATATTACATGCTTAGGTCTTTATGTGCCACTATGGAACAATTTAAGAAGGGTAAAATTATGATTCCCTTGCACTAAGGTCTATTAATGGAAATGATTAAAAGGTGCTCGAATCAAGTTTCTAAGACGGTTGATTATTTGGGGCCTTTGGCTCAGGATTTGAGTGGGTATGATAGCGATAAAGTTTTGAACCTAAGGAAGAGGAGGATTCGTGTAATGACTCTTCATCTAAGGAGGAGAGTGATGAATCTAAGGACTCCATGGATGTTATGAAGGGCCTTTAGGAATTGAAAAAATAGCAACATGTCTTTGAACCGAGTCACTAAGGGAGCAAGCGATGGCAAATTAAACTGTCATGGAAGAAAATGGGAAGATGTAGGGTAATCCCTAAAATGAAATGGCCAAAGAATAGGAGATCACGATGATCTTAAGGTGACACCAACCTTACTAAAAGTATGATTCAGTTTATATTTAATGACTAGCACGTTATGATAAGTAAGTTCGATAGTATGGACCAAACCTTGAACAATGACAGAGTGAAGATGTTGCATCACAAGTGAAATTCACTAGAGAAGGAAGTGGATCACCTTAAGGATATGTTGAAACAAGTTATGAAATTCAAACAAGGGAATCATATAAATATAAATCTATGTGATCATAATAAGGGACAAAGCACTAAGCATTAGTTATCACCACCTAAGGTTGCATCCAAGAGCATTCTAAGAGCATTCAAGCATCCATCTAGCTCCACACAAGGGACAAGGGACTGTCATTTCTGCATACACTTCATAGGAGGGGAATTTTATTCTTTCATGCACACATCTATTTACATCTAGCTACTTTCTCACTATCAAGTGCGACACGCACAAGATCCACCTAGGGCACAATTTTGACACACACACACACACACACACACACACACACATAGAACTACATTGGTTTTGAGATGTAGTGTAGTGCCAGTTCATAATTTCACTTTGTTGATAGTCGAGGATAGTCTGACCCTCATTTTGCATCTTTATTTTTAGTATTTTGATGTGGTTTGAGGGTTTTTTAGCTACTTCTTTCTGATTGTAGGTTTCAGGAGAACAACGTGAAATTCAAAAAGAAAAGGTGATCAAAGGTGATAACTAGCAAACATCTCACGACCCTCTGAAATTGGGTTATGTGGCTTTTGAGAAGTCACACCAAGTGCCTTTGACCCTCCATAAGTGCCCTAGTCCATTCACTTCTAACACTCCTACATTTTCCGGGTTTCATTTTGAAACTCTGAGTTCCTGTTCCAGTAGTTTTCTAGTTTAGCATACCTTTGGGATTATTGTGAATCAGCTAAGTCTTTTATCCCTTCATTTGCAACTAGGGTTTCATACTTTCTAGCTTATTTTTCTTAGGTCAAATATGTACTTAATTTTTATATTCAGCGTTGTTACATATTTAGATTTAGGCATCTATTTATTCAATATTTTCTTAATCATTTGGTGAACCCGTCATTCTATTCTAACCTTATTTTATGGTTTTTTCTTCTTATACTCGTCACTTGTAGTGATCATTTTGGTTCTTTTGAACATATTGAGCTTCCTCCATCCTCCCATAGGGTCTCTAAATTAATGATTGAAATTGATAACCCATTTGCTAACTCTCAACAAGTTCCTCTTGAAAAAACCAAAGCATTTTATAGTGAGAACTCATATGATGAAGACACCATGTTGATCAAGAACAATTAGATAAGTTCACAAGTTTTCTTCAAGCTTTTCTTGATAATCCTTCTCATCTTCTGCATATTTGTCATGCTTTGATTGTTGTTAAAAATACATGTGATGCTACTTCAGTGCCTCTTTTAGGTTCTTCCTCGGTGACATGGCCTCCACTCAACCCCTTCATATTCTCACTTCCATTCCTACTACTACTACTCCCATCATTCAACCTAATGCTTCCAATGCATAGCATGGATCTTCTTTGAATACTCCTGATTTAACTTCTTTATATCAGGATTTGCAAATGTAAATTCACCAACTTCAATTGGCTACCTCTCATGCATCTCCATCTTTGGATTCCACTTCACTCCTTCACACTCCTTTTGCACCCACTATTTTTGTCTATCCACTTCCTCTAAATTTTTTCACCCATAAGCTTCCTACTTTCAAAGGCCATGATGACCCTCAAGAGCATCTTCGAGCATTTCATGTAGCATGCCTAGACTATGTGGATGATCACACTTTACTTGCAAATATTTTTCCTTGCAGTCTCCAAGACTATGTAATGCATTGGTTTTATGATCTACATGTCCACTCAGTAACATCTTTTACGCATCTAGTCGATGTTTTTATCTCTCATTTATCCATCAATATCAACTCTAAGATATCCTATGCTCAACTCGCACAACTTAAACAAGGATCTAATGAACATCTAGTGGATTATATCTTGCGATTTAAGAACACTCTAAACTTCAATATTTATTTGTCCAAAGTCTATTACCACCTCTCCAAGAGATTGTTATCTTGAAACATATCCATCATTCAATCATTTTTTCCATACTCTTAAGCTACATGAAACTAAACTCTTATCTATAGGTAAGCTTAAGTATCATGAGCAGGCTTCATCCTCTACACGTTTTCAAAATAAATCAACTTTCAAGCCATCTATTAAACCTATTGAAGCTAAATCTATTGTGAACATTGTATCTAATACTGAAAATATTTAATGGTAACCGCCTAAGCGTACATATACAAAATTTATTATCGCTCTACATCTTCTATTGCCACAACTTGTTGAGAGTAATCTTATTACACTTTCTCCTTCACTCAATATGGATCTATCTCATCCTAAGGGTCATAATTATAATCAAAGTCTTAGATGATACTATCGTCAATGTGTTGGACATTCTATAGATTGATGTTTGAACTTTGTAATCTTATTCAATATTTTATTGATAATAATTCACTTGAACTTCTTGAGCCTCACAGATTCTACACTAGTCAATGAAAGTAATAAGCTCGAGATCTTCAATAATCCTCTTTTGAAACATGAAAAATTGTGTCATAAGTCATAATTGCCATGGAGAGTGATGGAGAAACAATGAGTGTTGTGTCAATCATTCATTTCCGTAGAATGTCTATTCTTTTTCTTGGAATAAGATTCTCAAAGAACCTCTGGACAAGAATGTGGGTCCGTAATCACTAACAAAGGTGCGTTCACGAGTGCAAAGGATAAGAAAGGTGTGACCCACCTTAGTGTGCCAAATGGATGTTTGTATCGGGAAATGGGTAAAGTGAATATTTCACTAGTTGGTAAGTTTCTCGGCTCTAGACCTAATATTGATGCTATTAGGAAATGGGATCGAGAAAGTGGAAACCAAAGGGTGATCTAAATATTACTACCATGTCACGAGGTTTTTCTTGGCTAAATTTAATCAAGCATATTGATTTGGAATCGGTGCTTCTGGGAGGGCCCTGGTGCATGGGTAATATGGGTCTTTTTTGAAAAATGGTATCTAGGGTTTGATCCCAATACTGAGAATATACACACTATACTTGTTTGGTGTAGACTTCCAAGACTACCCCTTCAATTTTGGGATGATGAGATCCTGTTAAATGTTGCTAAATCTATTGGATCTCCGATTGGGCTGGATGGACCAATGAGGAATAGATCCAGACTTGCCTTTGTAAGATTCTGCATTTCTTCTAAAATGGAACAGGAACTCCCAAAACATATCATTTTATAGTCAAAATGTGGTACATGGCAACAAAATATTGAATATGAAACTTTCCATTTGAGGTGCAATAAATGCCATCGAATAGGTCACTTCACCATAAAATGCCCAACCTTGGCTAAGCACAAGGACGAAGGGTTACTTCAGGTGAATCTGATGGAAAAAAATGATATGATAAATGATGGATCTAAAAAAGTACCTGAAGTTAGGAAAGAGAATGAGCTCAAGATCCCATCAGAGGGTACTGAAAAAAGGAAACAAGTTCAAATGGAAGGGATTACTCTAAACCAACCAGATCTGAAATATAAAAAGGAAAAAGGGTTCGAACTCCAATCAAGAAACCTCTGGTTTGTAGGAAACTGGTGCCCTAAAACTCCAGAGAAACTAGTATTACCAAGTGAAAAAGGAGATCTAGCAGTGGAGACACCTGTGAAGGTGATTTTGGAGGTTGATGAACATATTGCTACAGTAAGAGTTAATCTATTATCCAAGGATTCAGTTTGCATAGATCAAACTAGATTTTGGATCGTGAAAATGAGAACAGATCTGAATCAGGGGAAGAAGAGACAAAGAGGTAAAAATGATCCCTTATACATCATAGAGGAAGATCTGAATGAGGAAAAAGAAAATAAGGAACCAACCTTCTAATGAAGGAAAACTTCTCTTTGACATAAAATCTCTCGCCTAAAGGTGGGAAACCTCTATCAAGTAATAAAGCAACAATGCACATGCCATACAAGGATCAAGAACATGGAGAAAAGGAGGAGGGGGAAGTAACACCATTCAAGACACTTTCTGATGGTGATACTGATTTGATCAATGGGTTTATAGAGGTTAAATCCAAGAAGAAAAAAGAGTGAAGGGTTTTGAGGAGATCCTGGATACGCTATATAATGATAAAAAAGAAAATAGATAACTAGGGAGCTTCAACATCCAGAATAACTAGATCGTCTACTAGAAGGATAGTAGATTTTGGAAGCAGTTCTAAAAAGGAAGACCTTCAAAGAAGGAGCTCAGAAAAAAGAAAACAGAAAAAGATATTGCAGATGGAACTCAAAGTCAGTTGAGCCATCCAAAAAATTCATCCCCCATATTATTTAGATGAAGATAATCTCTTGGAATATAAGAGGGATGAATGGGAACTCTAAACAAATAATACTTAAAGAGTTAATATTTTTAAGTAGACCTAGTATTTTGATCTTACAGGAAACTAAAATGAAATCAAATGTCCTTGAAAATTGTAAAAAGAATTTATGGGATAACTTGAAATTGTTGTTGTTGATTCTCAGGGAGCTTCAGGTGGCTTGGCTACTTTCTGGGATAAAAATATTTTTACTGGTATGGTAATCTCTGACACCAACCACCATCTTGTTGTTAAGTTTCATGTTATTGATAATAATTTTACTTGGATCCTTTCAAACATTTATGCACCTAATACTGTAAATGGGAGAAGGAAGCTTTGGAATGATCTAAATATCTTTAGAAGTCATCAAAAATGACAATTGGCTTAGTTATGGGAGACTTCAACTCCCCTTTAAATCTGGTGAAAAACAAGGGGCAATTCTAGTTTTTCCAATGGCATGGATGAATTTTCTGATTTTGTCTCTAACTCAAATCTCATGGATGTGGAATTTCATGGTAATCAATTCACTTGGACAAACAAGAAGAGTGGGTAGTGAAATGATTTAAGTTAGACTTGATAGAGCATTTATCTCTGCCAATTGGATTTTGCATCAAGACTTCCATCTTTCCTCTCTACCAAGAATTGGATCCGATCATAATCCGATTGTTTTAAATCTTTTCAACTGGGCTAAACCAACGCGTAGCTCTTTTAAATTTGAAAAGATGTGGATGGAGCATGATGACATCTTTGATAGAATTAAAGAATGGTGGAATTGGGATGGAGAAGGAACTACTCAATATAGATTAATTCAAAAATTAAAAATGTTAAAAAGCAAGTGAGAATATGGAATAAATAAGTTTTTGGTAATATATTTGTCAGGAAAAAGGAATTAAAGAAAAAAATCCAGGAGCTGGAATCTCAAATTATTGCAAAGGGCATGTCATTAGAGGATCAATTAGTGGAAAAAATATATTTTATCTGAGTTCCATACGGTCTGTAGTAGGGAAGAAACTTTTGGAGGCTTAAATCTAGGGTAATTTGGCTGAAAAGAGGGAGACAAAAACACAAAATTCTTTCATATGACCACTATGAAACATAGAGCTTGCAATAGGATAAATGAAAGTTGCAAAAGGAAATGGTGTTGTCATCAAAGACCCTAAGGATATAAAGGATGAAGCTCTTAGATTTTATGAAAATTTTCTCAAGGAGAATAGTGTGGAAAATGAAGAGGCTGCCTCTTTTCTGTTAGAGGCCATTCTCGAATAATGAAAATAGATGTGTAAAGATTAAAAAACTTTCTAAAATAGTCACTTTGGAGGAACTGCAAAAATTTTTTTCTCTTGAAGGGGATAAGGCACCAAGCCCTGATGGTTTTTCTACTAATTTTTTTCAAAAGTTTTGGGAAATATGCTCAGATGACTTACTAAGGGAAGTGAATGAGTTCTATAGAATTGGTAATCTCTTAAAAGAGTTGAATAACACCCACATTGTGCTTGCTCAAAAAAATGGATGCTAAATATTTTAAGGACTTCCGCCCATTAGTCTGGTTAATGTTATTTATAGAATCTTTACTAAGATTATTGCTACAAGATTCAAACTATTCTTAATGATATGATCTCAAAGTAGCAGAGTGGATTCATAAAAGGTAGGATAATTCAAGATGGGGTGATCATGGTGCATGAGATCATTCATTCAATGGATAATAATAAAAGAGCTAGCATGGTTATGAAACTTGATATGAATAAGGCATTTGACAAAGTCTCTTGGTATTTTCTTGACAATGTTATGGCTAAATTTGGTTTTCATAATAAATTAGAAGAATTATTAAGGCTTGCATTTCTATAGCTAGATTTTTGTGGTGGTTAATGGTGAGCCGGTGGGCTTATTTGCTAGTAGTAGGGGATTAAGACAGGGTGATCCTATATCCCCTTTTCTTTTCATACTAATGGTGGAAGATAGTCTTAGCAGATCCATTACCAAATCCATTAATGAAGGGCTTCTAAAAGGAATTAGGCCTACTTCTACAAACCAAACAACTTCACATCAACAATTTGTAGATGATACAATTCTTCTGTTGATGGCCTCTATCCTTGAAGCTAAGGCTATAAAGTCTATTCTGAAATTTTATGAGGTTTCCTCTGGGAAAGAGATAAATTTGATAAGATTTCCATCTTCTTTTTAATACTCCTCTGGAAAGACAAAAATAATTGCTCAAATTATGGGGTGCAAAATCAATTCCTTACCCACTACTTACTTGGGTCTTCCTCTTGGAACCAAAAAAAATTTTCTACCACAGTTTGGAATGGTTTACTTGAAATATTTCAAAATAAAATGGTTGGTTGGAAAGGGGCCATACTTTCTAGTGCTAGAAAATGTCTACTAATCAAAAGCACTCTACAAAATCTACCTATTTACATTATGTCTCTATACAACATTCATGTTGTCTTTAGGGACAAAATTGAAAGGATTCAGAAGCACTTCTTATGGCAGGGAACGAAGGAAAGATTTAGATACCACTTGGTGGCTTGGGATCAAGTATGTACTCCTAAAAGAATCGGTGGGCTAGGCATAAAGGATATTAGAAAAATGAATATGGCCTTGATTGTAAAATGGGTTGGAGAATGCTTACTGAGGAGAAACCTTGGATTGATTTAATTAAGGCTAAATATCTAGCTAAGAAATAGTAACTTCTTTCCTTCATGATGGCCAACTACCTCAAGGTTCTATTTTTTGGAATAATTTGATACAAATCAGGAATTTCATCAAACAAGGTTGTAAATGGAAAGTGGGAAATGGTAGAGATATTCAATTTTGGAGTGATAACTGGACTAGCTTCAATTTAAATGATAAATTTGGTTCTATCAAAGATATTTTAGAGCAAAAGTATGGAACTAAAGTCAAAGACTACATTGAAATGGAGGGTAATAGAAAAATATGGAAGCAACTTAAGGTGGAAAGGGATGAGCTAAATCTCATAATCTCCTCACTTCAAGTGCAGTTGGATAACATACCCCTGAATCAAATTGAAGTTAAGGATGAACTTGTTTGGAAACAATTCATGTGATGGGGAATACACTATCAAATCTGGATACAATTCCTATTTTGAAAACATTCATTGTGATTTCAAATGGAGTAGGATTTGGATGCCAGAGCTAACTCCTAAAATCAATTTCTTCTTTTGGCTTGTTCTCGAGGAAGAATACTCACAAATGACAACCTTATCAAGAGAGGCTTTATAATGCCAAATATGTGTTGCCTATGTAAAAAAGAGGTTGAGGACATCAAGCATCTTTTTTTACATTGTGAGTACGCTTCAAAGATCTAGAGTTATGCTTTTTCAAAATTCAATGTTTGTTGGATAGTGCCAAAGGAATTTCTTCAATATTGGATTCAGTGGGATCCTCCTTTTAAACACTGTATTGTTAGGAGACTTTGGAAACTGGTTATGCCCCATATTATATGGAGAATTTGGAAAGACAAAAATGACATAATTTTTAGAAATAGCAGAAAACCATGCAAGAAAATATTTACTAAGATTGGTAATGCAATTAAAGACAATATTGAAAGATTTAAACCTCCCAAGAACAAGAAATATCCTGAAGATGAAGAATTTATTCTTTCAAATTGGAAGATTGATATTGAAAATGTTCAGAAATGAAGAACTTCAAATATTGATAGGTCTTCAATTCATTGGATCCCTCCTCCAAACTCTTGGTATAAACTCAATTTTTATGGAGCCTCTAAGGGAAAACCAGGGACAGCTATTGGTGGAGGAATAATTGGGATCATAAAGGTTGTTTAGTTGTTTCTTATGTTGGAAGAATGGGTAATCAGACCAATCACTATGTTGAAGCTTTATCAGCTTTATGGGGTCTAAGACTTGTTAAGGATTACAACATTCAGAACATCATTGTTGAAGGTGATTCCTTGAATATTATAAATCATCTTAATTAGATACACCCTCTAAGTTGGACTATTAAATATTTCATTTAGAATCTATTAATATATGCCATACCTTCAAAAATATTAAAATTGGTCATACATATAGAGAGGGAAACAAGGTGGTGGACACCTTAGCTAATTATGGTACCAATAATAATTTCACCACTTGGGATAATGAAAAAACACCCCCATGAAGTACATAATGGTATTACCAAGGACAATTATGAACATTCACATCTTATATAGAATCTCTAATGAGATTGTGTGGGATTTAATGGATAAGAAAGATGGCACATGTGAGAGGAGTAATTTTAATTACTACCATCAAATTTTGCATGCTCTTAGACTCAGTTGGTTGGATGCTTAAAAACTAGTATAGGAAAAACAAAAATAACCTTTTCATGGGTGGTTTTCAGTAGGGTAATCGTAGAAATAGTAGAGGAAGAAATATAGGGGAGCTTTGTCAGTTAGAGCCAGTTGCTGTGATCCCGCTTGGAAGGATAACACTGAGCTATGGAATTATCTTCAAATGGGGGCATCTCCAGCTTTATCGAGAAAATCCAAGGTCATGATCAAGCACATTTTAGTGTGTTTTTCCATAGATTGGAAGGACAGGAAGGTTAAATATGGAGGGAAAAGAGTGTTGATGAATGAGGAGCTAATTGCAGAGGTTACTGGTCTAGCTTTGGATGGCATCTCGGTTTTTCAGCAAAAGGGTTGACAAAAATGTTGAAGTGAAGAAGTTTTTGCGCAAGGGAGGAGATCATCTTTGTTACGGTTGGCATTAAGGTAAGTTCCATCCGAACCCTTCGATGAAATTACCAAAATGATGGTGTGGTTTATCTCCCTTGAAGGTCACTACATTACTGTCCCCACCAAACACTTGGTATTCCTTAATCACTTTAGGAGAAATCTTTTTGTTTGCTTCCCACACTATCTCTTGAATTCTTTGGAACACTCCATTCTTGACTTTCAAAAGCATACTAGGGCCATCCCCCTCCACCAGGGGCTCATCTTTCTCCTTCACAAGCATTGCCTCATCAAATTTCCCACCATTATCTTGTTTCCCCGACACTCCGCCCATTCCCATTCACATTACTCCCACTACCAACCCAACCAACTCTTCTAAGTATCAAAATGTCAAGGATAAGAACCCTGCACCCCACAAAGTGACCCCACCTCCCTCTGGCCATGTCCTTCAGAGTAACAAGGATATGGAAATGGTTCACAATATTTTGCACATCAGTAATGTAGGGAAGGAAAATGCTTCTCAACAGAGAGGGAAAATATTCTCCTCATAATGGAAACGCTTGGAAAATGAGGTAGAAAGTATTAAGAAAGAGATGCATCAGTTAAATAAGCAAAAGGGGAAAAGAAAGATGAATGAGGATGCGGTTTTGGCATAGATCAGACTGAAGAAATATACAAAAAATTGAACTCCCTGGATAATAGACTGGGGAGGTCTAAGGATAGACACGATCACAATATGGCCATCTTCAAAGCTATAAGTGAGTTTCTTGAACAACATGTCAGAAGCATCACAATGTTGAGTGGAGTCCCTGAGGATATTTGGGGTACAGATAAGGAGAGAAATAAGGTCATCTCACAGCTAAACATTAATGATCCAACACATATCACCACTCTGGCACTTTTTACCTCCTGCAGATGATCAAATCAAGGATTGAAAGGGATTTGAAGAAATAATACCTCCTAGGTAGGCTGGAGGTGTTCAAGTTGTTGTTTTTTTCTGATAGTATGCTATTTTTTGTTGTTTAGTTGTAGTTATGTCCTTGTCTTGATTTTTATTAGTAGCTTCTCTTTTGACTACTGTTGGACTTATTATAATATCTGGATTCAGATCCTTTTTGTTGTTTTTTCATGTTGATCTAGTTGTTGATCCTTTTTGTAATAGGGTATAGTCCCTTCAAAACTATTTTCCTTTAATAAAAAAACCAGTAATAGTTGGTCCTTGTTTGATGCTTGTGCCTTTTCTTGTGGCACCTTCACCAAAGGGTGTGACATTCTCTTAGATCTTACGACAAAGATACAACTCATGTTATCATCTCCATGTACCATTTGTGTCTAAGGTTCATTCAAAATAAATAAGACATCACTATTAATGGTGTTTTTCCATCCACACCAAGGCTGCAACCTCCTCTTGAGGTTTCCATTGCACTTGCTAGAGCATCTAGTTCCCCGCATCCTCTGGAATTGAAAACATAATCTACTCCTAGGATCTCCTTTCACACATGGTCTCATAAGTCTTCTAGTCCATCATATCAGCCTAGGTCCCTCATTCAAACCACTCCTTCACATAGGTATACTTCACCTCCTCAAGTTCTTTCACATAGGAACTTGTCACCTCCGCGCTCTCATGCACATAGGTATCCATCAATTATGTAGTCTCATTTACATAGACATTCCTCACCTTCACTTTCTCCTTCATATAGGTGCACATCACCTTCATGGTCTCCTCCACATAGGAACTCATCACCTCCAAGTTCTCGAGTGCATCGCTCTCATTCACCAACTCAACATTTTTCTCATACACCTCGATATTTAAGCATGGCCACAAACCTTTATCTCTACAAGCATCGGGTGGAGGACCCTTGTCTTTCATTTTCATCAAATATCACATTTGGAAACATACATTTGGGGGCATCATACTTATCTCCCCCTAGCACTATTATATGTCTTACATACTATACACCATGCATCTCATCTTTCACACACTTCATACACATCTTAATACACTTTTGTATCATCATTACCCTATGACACACTCTCATGCTATGGTTCACACTTGATTGTTGAGGGCATACTATATACATGAACCTCACAAAATACACACTTCACACATCACACATTCATCACATTACTTTCTTGTCGCTTCTATTACACATCATATGCACTATGCACTATACACATTCACGACATATCTTTCTTACATCTACTTTTACATGTTGCGCTCATTAACCTCGACACACACTAGTTCAATTGTTCATACTTGAATTCTAAGGGTTTCAATCTAAAATGAACTTCACCATACTCACTCACTCTTTACACTCTATACTTTTTGATCATATCTTTCTAGCGCACAATTCAAACCATTTCCGATGACGCACTATTGTTCTATGATTCATTCTTAACTATAGAGGGGTATTTTATCAATTAACCTCATCTCGTGAATATTCATTCACATTTACTCAGGAGCATGTTGCCCTATCACACTCACATTGCATTCATTCCATCTCATCCATAACATATTGCATATCTTGGTTGCATTTACTCTTGCTTTCTTATGCTTAAATGTTCACTTTATTACACATGTTAGATAGATATTTTGTATGTCATTATCTTTCTATATACACATGTACATTCACTTGCCTTCTAGTTATGGATGCAACTTTCATATAGATCAATACACGTAACACAAATAATTGGCACATTACCTCTTACCGGTCACATAGCGGCTCTGGGGCATCCATTATCATACATTCCATGTGCTTTTATTGCATTTTTAAGAACACACCACTATATCAGATTATACACACTTTCACTTACATTTTATCTTTTTAACATGTTAATGGGTGCTTCATGTGCATCATTTGTCTTACAAGTCTATTTAATTCCATGGTTTTCTATTACTATTTACTTTCCATTTGATTGTCATTGTATGTCATTGTTTGTGGGATTTTTCATTTGTCTTATGTTCACATTGTATGCTTTTGGCCACATTAGCCTCGATTGTCTTGCGATGTCATGAGTGATGTCTCATGTTTGAAACCCACTTCTCATGGTCTACTTTGTATGCACTATTGCTTGCCTATTATCTTCTTGTGTGCTTAGTTTACATCTTTTCTTCTACATGCATGTTTATCTTGTTTATACTAACACTTGTTTTTCAACCACTTTGTTTGTGTGTGCATTAGTTTCTACCAAGCACATTCCCTCACCCTATAGGGTATCAATCACATTTCAGTGGTCGGTCCTCCTTTGGGCCGCATTATCCTTGTGATGTCGCATGCACCCAAAATGATGAGGGCATCATTTGGGTGAATCAATCACCCCATACAATTCTTTATATTTAAAGTAAATTACATTTTAGTACCAGTATTCGGCCTCAACAATGGCCCATAATTTGACTTGGGTCTTGAAAAATCACTGAGTCCACTAGCACCCAACACGCAACGTAGCACTTGAGAACCCCCGACTCCTCCAGGATGCTTGTGAGTAGATGGAAGTTATACATATGTTCTCATTTCAACATAGTTTTCACCAGTTTACACAATGGATTTTACAAGACACACAGTCTTCCAAGACTCAACACGCATGCATTACACCTTCTTTTCTACTTTTGAATTGGATCGAACTAGATCAGATTTTTACATACCACCTAAAGTGGTGTTTACACTTCAATAATAGGTCAAAGGTATGAGAATAACACTAGAATTTTATCCCTACACTTCTTCGACATTGGCGTTGGTTCTCCCAAGAAATCACACTCAATGCGGCGGCGTGAGATCACCCATAAAACTCATTCTTCTACAACATCTTGGGATCATTTCTATCTCTTTTCACTCATTACTCGATCAGTGTACATGTTCCTTTTTAATTTTTACATACTTTTACACACTTTTTACACGTTTTGATCATATATATGTGTATTTGACTACTTGTCCAATCATCACTTTTACAGGTCCATCCTTATGGGAAGCGGTAATCACATCAATCACATCATCAATCACACATCACCACACATTAAGCAACACCAACAACAAGTAAAAACATGACATTTACAAATACACTTTCACCCTAGGGTCATCATCATTATTTTTCACTTCCTCTTCTTTAGCTTCCACACTTCACATTTTTATCACTCCACGCTTTTTCTTATCTCTCTCGCACGCTTTTTTCCATCGATCTACATGGTTATCAAGTATGCATCTCTTATCTATTTTATGTTATCGATAATTCACTCAACAACATAAAGTGGGGGAAAATGTAGATACTAAATCACGCACTTTGGGTATATTTCTAGTCTTGATCACATATCATTATTCATATGATTCCTAAGTGATAAAAGTACTAATTGATTGATGTCTTTAGCCATCTTTTCTTGCTTTTTGTTTTCTCTGTTGGTCTTACACTCCTTGCCTATTTTTGTTTTCATACTTTAGAATTTCTCATCACTGGACAGCAAATTGCCTAGCCAGACACAAGGCTGTGCACCCCCATTGTTGGAAACACAATGACTGAGAGGGGGTGAATCAGTCATACAATAATTACAACTTCATTTCCAATTTCTTAGATTCATTATTCAAATTAACCATTCAATATCCATAAACCATGTAAACTTATTATGTGTGTAATAAACAATCACATGTGCAATAATCAAGAGAGAGAACACAAAACACCAGATATATGTGGGAAACCCTCAAGGGGAAGAAAACCCATTGAAACCATTGCTTATATTACTCAAAGCAGGACTTGCAAAAATATTACACATCCTAAAAGACTTTTTAGTGAGGCACAAACCCCACAAGGAGCACCAACCCCTAATTTTTTTGATATTATGCACAACAAAGGACTCAAGTGAATATTACGCATCACAAGAGATTTCTTTAGTGAGGCACCAACCCCACAAGGAGCACTAACCCCTAAACCCTTGTTGATATGACTCACAACAAGAGAATCCTATGAATATGACTCATCATAAGATATTTTTATAATTATGACCACTGAAAATATGATGATACCACAACTGATAGTGATCCCAAATTTCAGCTCCAAATTCCTTCAAACTCTCTCTCAAGCACACCTTCTTCAACTTGCTCTCTCTAGGTCTTCATGGACTTGTATTTCCTCTAAAATATTACACACATGTATTCAAAAATATTCAACATGTCATACATCTGATAGGATCTCAAATTCTTCCCTCATACCTGAAATTCACTCACCTATGTGTGGCACTCTTCACCCATGTAAGACTAGCTCTCAAAATGAGCTAAAACATCACTTTTATAGTCTTTTCTTGGGAGGTCGGTCTCTCATGACTAATTCAACCCATACTACTTAATTAAATTCAAATAACAACATTACAATGGTTACATATGACCCAAGTGGGTATTCCTAACCAAAAACCTCATTACATGTGCTAAAAATGGCTCAAAACCCCATGGGCACAATCTTAAAATTTTCCTTACATAAAATTTATACCTTCTCATGACACAAAACCCCTTACATATGATTAATACATCATAAAAAATTCATACATGGTCACACATTTAATCAACCAATCATATTATTTCATTTACTTGGCCCAATTCCCTTTACAATTCTCAAAACAGTTGTTTCATGTACCCTTCAACATCCCGGAAACTTCATCGATCATAAAATAACCTATAATAAACAAAAAAAATGTCATGTGACCAATAAAAATCCATGGAATAACCTATAAAACACTTCTAATCAATATAGAATTCATGAAAAATCCTTCACTCCAAAATATAGCAAAATTTGACTTCACTAGATCAACCTACTAAAATAGTTGTTTTCAAAGGTTAAATCATAAAATAATTTTTAAATAGATTCAAGACCCAAAAATTGATTCATTGGATGTAAAATTCATTCTTATTCACATTAAAGGTGATAGGAAGCATCAACCAACTACCCATATCATGCTCCAAGTATCATCAAACTTGCATCAAAACACATGCTTCACTATGACATATTAGGCCCAAATATCACACCTCCTTACCATTTTGCATGCTCTAGGGCTAGAAACAAGCCTGGAATTACCTTACCACAATGACCTTGTGCTGAGACTCATACACACCTATAACACACTTCATGGACTATGAATGACATCATGACACACTCCAACCAACTCATGATGACTCAAAACATGATTTTTCCTAGCAAACCAAGCACCAGGACAACATTGTACTTCACCAAACCACATGAAAAACATGTTTGACACCTAATTAACATCATAGGGAGACTCATACATCACCATGATACCCTTTTCCATCAATGGGGTTGACATAAATGAAAACACAAACCCACAATGGCCAAAAATCTCCCCTTTATCATTGATGGAAACCATCATTCAAAAACATTGATGGAAACCAACAAGACCAACACCTACATGACCTAAAAACATGTTTCCAATGTCTCTCTCCCCTTTTTCCATTTATGAAAAAGGCTACACTGACTCCTAGACATGATAAATGACAACACAAGATGACAATAATGCAAAATCATGACTTACTTGTTCAATGAGATCCCCAGAACTGAAAAATCTCCTTTTTGACTCCAATAGAAGAATATAAAGATCTTATGGACCTGTATAAATCTCCCCGGGATAATATCCTCCATTTTGGCATTCAATCATGTCATCAACATCATTTTCTAGGTCTAAATAATGCGTAATAGCACAAAAATTGTCTCTAACCTTTTCATATCCACTTTTAGGACCACTGGACCTAAAGTACCATCTAATTCAATTTTAGTCAAACTTCTATAGGCTATAGACTCATCTCAAACATGCAAGCGACTCTCCAAATGGTCCCCTTGGGTTTGTACTACCCATCTCTAGCAAGAAATGCAAAAATTGTCTCCTTACCTTGAAATCAATTCACGAGTTGTATAATCACCGCATCATAGTCCCTAAAAACACATTTCAATGTTTTTGACCATATTAATGCAATCACTATCTTCTTGAGTCAATAGGAACCTTCTAGTAACCAATGGACTTACCAACTTACCTTACTAACCTTCATGAAATCTCAAAACACCTAATTAAGGGTATAGTTGACACCTCATGCTCTAATAGGCTCATACACACCTGTACCAATATTCATCACCTTAGCTAGGACCTTAGACTCATATTTATATTACTAAAATCTGGCTCAAACTTTGAGCATTTCTATCAAGAAGGTAGATCATCATGTATAATATTGTAGCATCTGTTTGTAACATCTTTCGACATAGTTTTCAGACATTGTAAGTTATTACCTTATGTAAACTATTAACATTGTCTTGAAGATCACATCTTACATCTTCAAACATCTTATGTTCCGAAAATATACCTTTCAAAGTTAAAACTCCAATATTTTAGTCTTCTGAATGTACCAGGGCATCTCACCTTATTTCTTCAAGGCCTAAACTGACTTTTGATGTAGACACTCACACAAACTACTTCAAGAAAAATCTTCGTATGTTTGAGAATACATCATAATCCTAGCACGAACCTCTTCTTAGTTTGGCTCTCTTTTAGACACATAACATCCCATTTGATCACACAAACCACGTGAATCATGCTTTTACTCCATCATGAGTCTTGACCAACCTATTTAATCTTTGTACCTCACTTTGTCCTTGTACAAAATAAAAACCTTGATACATATTTTAGAGAAGGAATATTGTTTCACAAATACTTAGATACTTACCTTTGATTCGTAATCATTTTAATACTTAGTTAATTTTTATGAATAATCACGATTGCATATAGACCCAAAGAGCCCCGTTGTAATCTCCATATCACCCTTCATAGATTTTACTAGAACTTAACACATTTGGGAGACTTCATAACAACTCGTAGGTTGCTTATATGGTCATTGCACATTGCAATCTTGATGCATTTAAGTACTTCTAAGTTCTCGAGTTCAATTTCAAAAGTATGATCATGAACTTTCACCTATCAAGGGCTTCTTCATACCTTTCCATGCACTTATACAAACTTCATCTGGGCTCAAGAGTACATCTTAGACCTGAAATACAATTATAACAACTCGTATCAATCACACCATCCATATGTAACCACGGACCCTTGATGATCATGATGTAGAGTTTCCTTTGATACATACCAGGCCATCATACTTATTTCATAGTTTATAACCATCTCTTGTATAGGTAAACTCTATTTCATATGTCCTAAAGATTGTTTTTTAACCCTTCATAAATTGTTAAAACACTTAGTCACAAGTTTGATCAAGATAGCCCATGTTATTGAGCCCTTATGATTTCATTTTCTACGGACATATCATGCACATAATGAAACACCAAATACCTTCTATCTCGATTTATAGTTGAAAGCATACCTTTTGATCTTTAAACAACAACACAAGTTTCAATATCCTTGGAGTACCAATCATACCCAGTGACACCTTGGTCAAGCCTTGAAACATATCC
Source organism: Taxus wallichiana var. yunnanensis (assembly GCA_018340775.1). NCBI lineage: Eukaryota > Viridiplantae > Streptophyta > Pinopsida > Cupressales > Taxaceae > Taxus > Taxus wallichiana. The sequence goes on along the minus strand of CM031243.1, from coordinate 692,247,674 downwards.
TAGATACCTTTAGAAATGTTTTACTTACAAAGATAAGCTACTGAGACCTTGCATACAACCCTTTTGATTGAAGACACACTTCAATAGAGCTCTAGATCACATTGTGGAATTGATTTCCTCGAAAGATGTCTATCTCCCCAAGTCCGAGAGAAACTTCTAAGGCCTAAGACATTGTCATCACCTTGTAAATCCCAAACAACCTTGTATTAACCATCTTCTATACATTTAAGGTCTTGTAGACTGCATTTTACATCTTCTTGGAGTATTCACATTATTCATAGACCGGGAATTACACATTTTTCATATACTAACCTAATCACGAGACTTCAATAAGACCAAATGTGCACCTATACGAAGTTTGACTCCCCTTGAGTCAGTTATATTGATAATCCAATAGATTTCACTCATTTGTCTTATTAGACCTTCAAATTCCTTATCACACTTGTAGCAACATCCTTCGAAATACCTTCATGGCTTCTTCCATCTTAAACAACTTCCTTATCATGTGTATCAACAAACCCACTATGAACCTCCTTCAAAGATACACTCGGAAAACTCATATGCAAATCACTTGATGTCGTATGTAGTAAGATTTTTAGAGGATACCCGGTAGAAAAAAAAAAAGGACTCCCCCTTCTACATTAGTCTTCTTCATGGATTGAAAATGATGATGCTCCTACCAAGTTTATGTCAATTACTCCATTGTTAGGACCTCTATAGGACTCGGATGAGTAGAGAATTTCCTTTTTCAACCTTGATTCAGTATTTATGAGGTAACATAGGTGGGAGACAAGATACGGACCTAGAGAGCATTGATAACACCATACAAAGCCTCATATACCAGATTTTGAGCTTACAAAGCAGGTTAGCTCGATATATTCTGTCAAGAAGTACATACTTTCTTGTAGCAAGAAGATATTCTTCTAGACTCAAACACATTCTCCATAAGCCTCTAAGACCTATAGGTTCTTATTTTGTGCAATATAGTCTTGAGACCAACCATACCTCAAGACACACCTAGTAACATGTAGATATTCATCTCTTCTCCACTTTACCTTCTATGACTTCTTAGAGCACTAGAAATCTTTTCATACTTTCTTCGAGATCTTCTAAGGGCACAACCCTACATATTCATATACAAGATCTAACTCTCAACTATAGACCACTCTCGGACCTTAGTCAACCTGTTAGAGCACTTGTTACGAGACTTAATGCATCATTTTTCTCCTAAATATAACCTCCAAAGCGTTCATACCACTTTTATGACTCACATTAGTTGTCACAGGCCTTATATCTTCATTCACATGCACACACAGAGTTTCCACAACTAATACAACCCTAAGATCCTAAGAATGCTTCAAACTTGACCTCGAACCATCTTTAATGTATAATATAGACATTGAGCAAAATCGAATCAATGTGACACCACACATATTAAGACCATTTGACTAATATCACATTTTTACAAGACAAGTCACCAAGAAACAAGACACTTTTCAATGTGGGACAAGTCATACATTGACTTAGAACTCATTAGCCATGACCTATACCCCTAGAAGAACACTTCATTGATCGAGACAACTACATATGACTACAGACTTCAAACTTGATCATAATGAACCCAACATGGATCTTATTGCTCTTTAAAAGACAATCTTGACTTACATTGATGAAGACACACATTTGAATTTAGAACACTCATGATACCAACTAGTAACACAAAACTTATCATAACAACTTTAAGGTTTACAATACTCTTTACTCAACTTATCACACTTATAATCACTTGTGATAGAGACAAAATAAGTCATTTTGGGAACACCACACACTATACCCTCACATCTCTCTTCAACACATGCTACAAGAGGACAACATACATTCAATGCCAAGATTTTTGCAACTTTCAAACCACAAGCATATACATGTCATGATAGTAACACTAATGACTTGTACTTGAGTATAACACTTTGAGACATATAGACCTTCTTGAGAACCAAAGAATACTTCTTGGAGTAAGAACATTGATAACATTCTTTCATGACACAAAGACACAAACTACAAATCACATAGCTCAATCTCATATCTTGAACCCTCATGCTCCTTCCACTTGTCAACTATCATATGACCCCTTAGCTTGAATGAAAAGGAGTACTCAAAACAAAGCTCATACCTTATTTGAAGAATTGATGAATCTTGATGTTATCTTGGAAGAATCAAACCCTTCTTGGCCTCAAACCCTCCATGAATTATCAAATTCATATATCTAACTATATTGATTTGCACTTCATAATTTGTCCTCTCTGTCATAGGGTTCATAAGGATCACTTCATTGATTGTCATCATGACTAGATCATCATGACATCCTTCTTTTTCCTCCAAAGACCCAAACACATCTACATCATCCTTTATACTGAGAGATTCAGGTATAACCCCAAGTTCAACTCCTATGGCATCATCAGCAGCTTCACAATCTTCTTTGAAGTTATATGATTCATAATCAGATTCTAGATCAACTTCATCATCAATTACAAGGTCTTCATCCTCACCATTTGAATGATTTGCTTCAAAATCAACACAATAACCTACTTTTACTTCTCCATGAGACTTCCCATCAACTATTCATGATGACGAGGGAATATAAACTTCATAGATATACTTCCATATGTCAAACACCAAGGGTTTCAAAAAGCTCTCAATCTAACAAATAGATTCACAACATCTTGAGCTTTACAATTTTCCATACTTGTGCTTCAATAGGATCTCCTTCAAATGATGAAACTTGCTTCTTAAGGACCCACTCTGATACCAATTTTTAGAAGCACAGTGTATCTGAAAGAGGGGGTGAATCAGTCATACAACAATTATAACTTCATTTCCAATTGCTTAGATTCATCATTCAACTTAACCATTCAATATCCATAAACCATGTAAACTTATTATGTGTGCAATAAACAATCACATGTGCAATAATCAAGAGAGAGAACACAAAACACCAAATATATGTGGGAAACCCTCAAGGGAAGAAAACCCACTGAAACCATTGTTTATATTACTCAAAGAAAGGACTTTCAAGAATATTACACATCCTACAAGATTTGTTTAGTGAGGTACCAACCCCATAAGGAGCACCAACCCCTAAACCTTTTTTGATATTATGCACAACAAAGGACTCAAGTGAATATTATGCATCACAAGATATTTCTTTAGTGAGGCACCAACCCCACAAGGAGCACCAACCCCTAAACCCTTGTTGATATGACTCACAACAAGAGACTCCTACGCAAGGTTCATTTTAGGGGCAAATATTCGTAAAATGGCGAATATTAGGATTTTAAAAAGTTGAAATTGGTGATTTTTTCATTACCATACGTTAGAAGGTTTGCCAAGTTTTTATTGTTCACAAATAAATTTGACCCTAGTTTCACATGTCTAATTCACCAAGGGCCAACCAATGTTAGTATATTCGCCATTAGGTTATAATATACTATTAATCATATATATATATATATATATATATATATATATATATATATATATATATAATTCTCCATAATGTAGTAATATAATATAATTCTAAAACTCGTTAAGTTTGAGATCCGGAGTTGAAGAAAAGATAAAAGTGAGCAAACCTATGAAAAATCCAAAATCATAAGTTGTGCATCAACACAATATCTGCTATACAGGGGCAATGCAAAAATGCTACCACATGGTAATGCAAAAACTACCATGTGACAACATTTTTGCATTACCGTGTGGTAGCATTTTTGTGTTACCACACGGTAGTAGTTTTGTGTTGATTCATGATAGCGCAAAAATGCTATCGTGCATCAGCACAAAAAAATATATTGTCAGGCGGCAATAAAATAATGTTTAGTGCAAGCAACGCAAAAAGCTATCATTGATAATGATGTCATCAAAAAAAAAAAAGTATGGGATTTTTTTGGCTTACATCATATTTTGGGAGGAAAAATTTCTCATTGAGATGATCATTTTAACTACTAACATCAAAAAAATCCCAAAAAAATTAGCAAAATTAGCATTTTTTCAAAAAATCACTTTTTTAAATTTTTTTCTATGTTATATTTTGAGAGGACAAATTTCTCATCAACCCGGTCATTTTAATTGTTATCGTCAAAAAATGATTTTTTAAAATTTACATATGTTTTGTAACATCATATATTGTCACCGACAATATATATTATTAGTCAAAAATGCTACCAGTAGACACCATGATTAAACTGCTCAATACCCATTTTCTTCAAATTCACCATCATTTTGAAAGTCATTTTCACATATTTGTTAAGGAATCTATAGTTTTTTTTTTTAGAGGTATTAAAATGAACATTTCTCCTATGAATGTGACTCATAATATGATATTTTCATAAGTGTGACCACTAAAAATATGTTGATACCACGATGATGATAGTAATTAAAAAAATCAGCTCCAAACTCCTTCAAACTCTCTCAAGCACACCTTCTTCAACTTGCTCTCTCTAGGTCTTCATGGACTTGTCTTGCCTCTAAAATATTGCACACATGTATTTAAAAATATTCAACCTATAATGCATCTGATCAGCTCTCACCTATGGGTCGCACTCTTCACCCATGCAAGATTAGCTCTCAAAATGAGCTAAAACATCACTTTTATAGCCTTTTCTTCTTTCTAACCCAAAGGAATTTGGTCCCTCATGACCAATTCGACACATAATAATTAATTACATTAAAATAACTTCATTACAATAGTCATATATGACCCAAGTAGGTTGGCTAACGAAAAACCTCATTACATGAGTCAAAATGGCTCAAAACCCCATCTCCAAGCACAATCTTAAAATTTCCCTTACATAAAGTATAATTTTTCATAACCCAAAACCAGTTACATATGAGTAATACATCATAAAAAAATTCATACATGGTCACAAATTTAATCAACCAATCAGATTATTTCATTTATTGGGCCCAGTTCCTTTACAATTCTCAAAATAGATGTTTCATGCACGCTCAAAGACCCAAGAAACTTCATCTGATCACCAAATCACTTCTACTCAATAAAAACATGTCATGTGACTACTCAAAATAAATTTCATAACCTTTATAACACTTCTAAACAATTTATAATTCATGGAACATCTTTCACTTCAAATTACAACAACATTTTACTTCACGAGATCAACCTACTAAAAACGTTCTTTCTAAAGGTTATCTCATAAAATCATTTTTACATACATTAAAGACCTAAAATTGATTAATTGGATGTAAAATTAATCCTTATTTACATTACAAGTGATAGGAATCATCACCCAGTCCATCTCACAATCCAAGTATCATTAAACTTACATCGAACACATGTTGTCTTGAACTGCCAAAAATATTATTTCTCAAATAATGCCCTCGAAACCTAGTAAAATTACCTCATTATGAGTAAATACATATAAAAATAAAAATATATCTGAATCTAATTTCTAACATAACATGAATCATCTCAAAACTCCACCGTAGCTCAAGTTATGCCCATTTTATTGGACCCTTCTATTTGAGACCCCAAAACTACCCTTTGACCAGTCAACTTGTTTGGACCTCAAAACATCATGAAACTACATAAAAATGTCCTGAAACATCCATGGACATCGAAAAAAATTCTAATCATCGTGCACCATCAATTGTTTATGCTACTCCTTTGGACGATCTTGTCCTAAAATCTTCTTCTTCAAAAACTACTATTTTTAGTGGGGCCCACAAATCACCATGACCTCAACCATACATTTTTGGAAATCATGAGGATTCCTTTACAACATCCAATCATCATTTTTGAGTAATCAATCAAAACTGGGAAAATATACTCACTTTTCTGCAAGTTGCTCCTAGCTAGGGTTTAGCTAGGGTTTTAGACCACTTTACCTTCTTAACGATCATTCATAAAAATGTGACGATCAAACCACCTCATTTTTTTGAAAGATTCATAACTAACCTTAGAAGCTATGACTAATATCTCATGTCCCCATGCAAATCATACAATTCATAATGAGTATCAAAAGGTCAACTTTGCTTGAAAATCACACTAAAACTTACCCGGTTTCACCAAAACTTGCATTTTTAAACATTATTCAACATACTGACCTGAAACTGATCATGAAGCATCATGACAACATACGCTAACTTTCTATAATCACCAAACAGCCCAAATAGCTTTGAAACTCTCCATCCAATCTCATTTACCCGTGTTAAACTTCATGTTTCTCATTGTTTGCTTCCCAATGACCTCATTCAAGCACTTAATACTGACACGAAACTCACCATACACCTTAGGTACACTTTGTCAAAATTATGAAACCATGATTCGATATGATAGATTAGGCCCAAATATCAAACCTTATTACCATTCGGGATGCTCTAAGGCTAGAAACAAGCCTAGAATGACTTGACTCAACACAGTAACCACGTGACCTAACCATAATGACCTTGTGGAGACTCATACACACCTGTAAAAAACTTAATGGACTATTAATGACATCATGAAACACTCTAACCAACTCATGATGACTCAAAACATGATTTTTCCTAGCAAACCAAACACTAGGACAACACTCTACTTCACCAAACCAAATGAACAACATGCTTGACACCTAAGTATCATCATAGGTATACTCATACATCACCATGACACCCTTTACTATCAATGGGGGCTTACATCAATGATAACACAAACCCACAATGGCCAACACCCGTCCCCTCTAGGTGCCCCCAATCTCTTTGTACTTTGCTCACATATTTTGGGTCTTTTCTAGTCATTTGGGCATCTTGCTTTTTACTATTCAGAATTTTAGTGGTTAATTACAAAATTCAAACAAGGGAATCATATAAATATAAAGATATGTGATCATAATAAAGGACCAAGCACTAAGCATTAGCTATCACCACCTAAGGTTACATCCAAGAGCATTCAAGCATCCATCTAGCTCCACATAAGGGACAAGGGACTGCCATTTCTGCATACAGAGTTCATAAGAGGGGAAGTTCATTCTTTCATGCACACATTTATTTACATATTTTACATCTATATACTTGTTTTCTATCAAGTGCAACATGTACAAGAGCCACCTAGGGCACGATTTTGACACACACACATAACTACATTGGGTCTAAGATGTAGTGCAACACTTGGTCCTAATTTCACTTTGTTAACAACCAAGGATAGTCCGACCCCTCATTTTTCATCTTTATTTTTTAGGATTTTGATGTGGTTTAAGGTTTTTACAGGTGCTTCTTTCTGATTACAGGTTTCGGATGAACAACAAAGAAGGTTCAATAAGTAAAGGTGATCAAAGATGATAACCAAAAAACATCTCGCAACCATCCGAATTGGGTTCTCAAGCTTCGAGTAGTCACAGCACCCACAACGGGTCTCCGGCACCCTAGGCACCTTTGAACCTCCATAAGTGCCCTAGTCTAGGCATTTCGACACTCTTGCATTTTTTCGGGGTCCGATTGTGACACTATGAGTTCCTATTCTAGTAGTTTTCCTTACAACAAAAAAGATAAGTCTTAGTACAAATTTTTCGGGATTATTGCAAATCGATAAGTCTTTTTATCCCTTCATTTGTAACTAGGGTTTCATACTTGCTAGCTTATTTTTCTTGAGTCAAATTTTTACTTAATTGTTTATATTCAACGTTGTTTATATAGTTAGGTTTAGGCATCTATTTATTCAATATTTTCTTAATCGATTAATCCAATATGTTTAACCTCTAAAAAACAACCTAAATGGTTAAGGAAATGATGAATCCAATATGCTATGTTAATTTTTGAAACGAATGAAAAAAATTCAATTAAAGAAACCAAATTGTGAAGTAAAATAAAGCAAAGTGTGAGCACACAACCTAGTTTTTTTAATTGTTTTCTTGTTTTAGTAATGATCTTTGGAAAATGAATATGGAAACATGCACACCAAAATTAGTAGTTTCTTACAACAAAAAGGTTCCAAATAAATAATGAAGAAAAAGTAGATGAGACAAAGGAAACCTAAGTTCTCTATCATGAGGTCGTTGTTTATTAGAGTGAATCCACTTAACACAAAATTTGTTGTAGGATATCATAAAGCCCATGAAATTATGGTGAGGCCACTATTAATTAGAACGATTCGCCAAAAGCAATTTTTCCATAGAACAAAGTGAAGCTATTGAAAATAAAGCAAGGCCACTAATGTACAAAGTGAAACCGCTAAATGGAACAATGATTCATTGTTTAAAATATGTACCTTTATTTTCACTTCGAAGACTCATTTTTCTCAAAAAAAAAAATCTTCAATTAGTTATAATCTATTTCTATGTCACCAATCATGATTAAAAGTACCTAAAATTTTCAAACACATAATAAGTATTCATATTTTGATCAAAATTATGTATAAAAACATGCAAGCATGTGGATTAGTAAAAACAAAAGTAAAGTAATCTATATAGTGTTGAAAAATTGTAACAAAAGTGTAGAAAATGAAGAGAACAACAAGACAAATCAGAAATATGGAAGATCATTTTTGTACATAGTAAGTTCACCATGATATTTGTCAAGGTCGTTGTTTCTAATTGATGTCACCACTAGACAACGCAAAATCATCAATATTTGTAAGGTCACCGCAAGATACTTTGAAGCCATTGTTGTTGATCAAATCTGCTACAAGATATGTACAAGTCAAGTAAAATATGTAATATAGAACTAAGAAAACACTAAACAAGGTCACCATGGGAAGCAACAATGTCGCCAATTGCCATAGTGAGGCCATTGAATTTTCTAGAACTAAAAACGAGCTAAAAACACCAAAATTGAATAAATGTTTTTATCATGATCAAATTTTGGAAACACCTAGCTTCTTTAAAACCTACCAACAAAAAGAAACACTACTGGACACAATTAAATATCAACAAAAACATGGAAATTTAACACAAATTCAAATAAATTAAGGAAAAAAATCAAGAACTTGAGGAAAAAGTGTGTGCGAGAAAAGGGGTGTCCCACAAAGTGTGCCATATGTATGCATGTGTAATAAATAGATGAAAGTAAACCAGAATTCAATACCAAGTAAATCCTAACCTATTTCATTAATAAAATACATCATGATAAAGTAATTAATGAAATATAAATAACTTGCATAAACATAAACACCATATATGTAAGACTCCCTTCATTGTGTGGATGTGCTTTGAGATGTGGGTATCCTTATGAGCCGAGTGCAAGCCACGAACATTCTTGGATCAAGGACATTTTAATAAAGGAATGGATCTCCTCAAAATTTCCTAAAATCCATGTTTAATTCTTCTCTTACTACTTCAACAAGTGGGGGTTTTCTTTTTTTGCAAGCTTTCTAATAATATAAATGCTCTTATGAAAATGGATGTGTATGTCTTACAAGAACATGATGTGTTTTGGGAAGGAGGTACTAGGTTTCTTTTATAGCTTTCCTCTTTGGGAGAAACACAAATCCTAGTGAATGTGGGATAATGGAGATGTAGAATTAGGAGTGCATAAACATGATTAGAGGTGATTAATTAGGATTAATCACCCATGGGAATTGGATGAGGTTTAATGAATCACTTGGGATTAATTAATAGGCCAAGCTTAGCTTGTAGAAGCCATTTAGAGGAAAAATAGTGGAATTAGAGGGGCTTGAGAGAGAAATTTGATTAAGAAAGAGTTATTAATTAAATACAAGACTATGAAAGGGAAGTTAATTAATTAAAAATGGATTATAACTAAAAATGGCACTAATTGGCATCCAAGATGGGGAAAATAAATTAAATATAGGAAGGTCACTAATTATATTTTGATGATGGGAAAGATGGAAATTAGTGCAATTTTAGTATTAAAATTGTGTGGTGGAAAGCAGTGTCTACAATGAGCAATTAGTTCTTATGTTACAACCACCACTTATTACACTACTTCACGCTCTACACATTTTTTGTTTGGCATCTTTCTTGGTATGTTCCTCTTTCTCTAGACCATTTTGATGTACCTCCAAGCTTATGGTTAAACCCTTGAGTATACAAGAGAGTAGATAGAATTTCACAAAACAAACATGGATGAATGGATCTTTTCTCGACATCTCGTTGTTTAGAAACATCCAAGTGTACATCACTGGTTTCATTTGCATCATATCCTCTTTCAAAGGAAAGGAAAATTAAAATTTCCACCTTCAAATCCACTATGAGGTTATCGACAAGTGGAATATTATAATAGAAGACTCCATAAGACATGATCTTCCTTGTTAGACATTGACACAACTTTACCAAATGCAACAAATAGAAACCCAACCCAATCACTTCACCCTTGTCAGCATTCTTTTGAATTATGCCAAACCGGGAGCATAGGGATAGGGTATGGAAATCCATCATAAAATAATTGCAATATGTTTTCATCAAATGTTGTAGTTTTGAATGCCTGGATATACATGTATGTAAACTATAAAAACATTCAAAAGGCACGCTAATTATTTGACAACATACATAATACAAATGCTTTGTCATGGAAAAGGGTGATTACCAAATATGCACAAAATGGTGTTTTTGATAAGGCTCAAATACTTTTCAAAAAAATGCTACAACAAAACTTGGTCTCCCAGAATTTTATGATTGTAACATATGCATAGATTGGTGTTCTTGAAGATGCTTTCAGGTTTTTACTAAAAATTCCTCAACTAAATGTGGTGTCATTGAATTCCATCATTATTGGATATGTATAAAATGATCTTATTGAGAAAGCCTTGGAGGTATTTAAACAAATACATTTTCTTGGTTTAAAACCCAACTCTTCAACCTTTTCTAAAGCATACCACCGACATGTATAGACATGTGAGATTTTGAACAAAGTATGGAGATCCATCAAAGAATACTTGAAAGTGGATTATTTCCATATGTTATTGTTGCACATACCCTTATAGTCGTGTATACAAAATGTGAAAAATATGAAAAGGAACATGAACTATTTGACTAAATTCCTCAAAAATGTAGTCTCATAGAATGCATTGATTGTTCATATACACAAAATGATCTTATTGAGAAAGTATTGAAGATTTTTAATAAAAATTAGATATATAAACCTGTTGAGTTTCTAGCTTGTTCCAATGGGAGAGAATAATGTATGGAGACCCATCAATGAATAATTGAAAATGGATTTTTGTAAATTTCTAGTTGTGAATTCCTTTACGTAAAAGTATGAAAAATTTGGAAGCATATATAAGGCATGTTGATTGTTTAACAAAATGCCTCGACAAAAACACAATCTCGCACAAAGCAATGCTTATAGGATAAACATGTAATATTTTGTTCGATGAGAGTTTAAATATTTTTAAAGAAATATTATAACAATATCTTTTCTCATGGATTACACTCATTGTCGGTTACATAAAAATGGGTTTATTACGAAGACATTGAATTTTTGTGGGAAAATGTAATTGTAACATATACAAACAAACCTAGGGAGAGGACCCCATAACCGTGCACCCTAACTTTAGGGGCACATAGATATATGTAGGGGTCTCGTCAACATAAAAAAATTATATCATCATATAGTGTATCATCATGCCACATCAACATTTTCGTTTCGCGTGTTTATTTGGAGGGAAAAGTAGTTTTTGAATTGATTTAAAATGAAAAAAATAATATAAAGCATTTGAAAGAGGTACCAATGACCGAGCGCCCTATGTGTCACATTGTCATTGGCTCTTAAAAAGTGTCATTAATCAAATAGTGAACAACTATTAGTCATTTTTTCAACAACCAATGGTGAAAATCAATGTACATATTTTGGTACCTGCACAATTATGGGGTCCTCTCCCCTAACAACATTTTTCAACATCCTCCCATATTGTGCCAAATTTTGAGCTTTGGGAAAGGTTACGGAGATCCATCGAAAGTAATTGAAATTGTATTTTTTCAAATCTTGTAGTTGTAAATGCTATAATAGACATATATAAAAATGTAGAATTGTACAAGATGCTCATTATTCATTTGAATAAGTGCATAATACAAATTTTTTCTCATGAAAATGATGATTACATGGCATAAAACTCATGGATATAGTAGGCATGCCTCGATATCTTTGAATTAATGAGGCACTCTATATTAATCCCCGCCATAAATTAGCTTTTTTAATGTTTTATCTCGCATGCAACCATGTTTGAGCCATACAAACCTAGTAGATAAGGGTTGTAAATTATTCAACCACATAAGTTCTTCTTATTGCATAATGGCTAGAATGGATCATTTTGTATGTATGGTTGACCTTCTTATCTATGTTGGTTATCTTGAGGAAGCTCTAAAATTTATCATTGAAATGCTAATATAACTCAATGTGATTGTGTTGGTGTGCTTTTTTAGGGGCTTGTAGATTTCATAAAAAATAGGGTTGGTAGATTTTGTGTCAAGCATTTATGTAGTAGTGGTAAGTAGGTGATGTTTAGAAGGTATGAATATGGGTGGAAAATTGAGCAATTAAAAAATACTTGGATCTAGTTGGTTCGATGTACATAAAATAGTACGTGTATTTTTGTGTTTGAGGCAGAAGTATTGCCCTACCACTATAGTGATAATTTGGTGATTGTATTTGGATTGCTAACACATCCTTTGGAACAACTATTAGATTTGTCAAAAAAAAATTAGTATGTGGTGATGCCACATTACAACCAATCTATTCTTCAAAAATGTTGCAAGAAAAATTGAGCTTATCTTAAGGACTAGTTAAAGAGAAAATGTGTTGATAGATACAAACTAGTTCCATCATTTCAATCACAAACAATCTTCTTATGGATATTATTTGCTATAAAGAGAGACTTGAACATGGTGCATAATTTCATACTTGAAGTGGTAAGCAGGTAAAATTTTAAGGAACCCCCTTAAAAAAACTTATAGAAATCGTGGCGAATATACCAAGTAACCAATTTCGTGGTTTTGGTGAATATCCCTTTAACCTATTTCGTTCTTTCGGAGAAAATGGTAAAAATAGTTAGAAATTGAATGGTGAATCTCCTATAACTTGTTTGGCAAATACCCTCTATCGAATTTGATTGTAATGAGGCCCAAAAAATTTCATTTCTTTTGCATGCCTTACCTTTACGCTCAAGTTCTTGGAATGTGTGACACTTGGCCACTCAAAGGAACATAAAAATGACATGTGGTATCTTATGTTTTCTCACTACCATTATATTCTTTGCCTTTCCTCACCGACACCGTGGACCCAAAACTTTATTGAATCGATTCATTCGCAGCTTAGAGTTTACGAATGCCTTTCACTTGTGGAGACCCGAAACTCGCCACGCGCGTCTCGATGGGCAGGAAAGGATTGATAACTTTAATAATAAGGAAAAAATAACTTATATTTAATAATCAAGGATACGTCATTGGTTGTTATTAATTTTTATGTCAAGTATGTGCAACAATAAGAATGTGTTTTTTTAACAAGGCCATGATATGGAAAATCCTTCCGAAGCTATTGTATTTTGATAAATAATGAAAAATAGTATGGGGGCCTAATTACTATGTCTAAAATTAAAAATCACATGTATTTACAGGGTCTTGGCGTAATTCTCATCATTAATCACAACAACAACAACAGATCATTCAATAATTGATGATCAAATCAAATAAAGATGCCAAATGGTCATATTTGAATGCACAGTTAGCGCCACATGCGTGGGAATAGGGATAAATATGAGTGCCGAGTATGCCTTTGCATGCAACTATGGAAAGAAATAGAATTTAAAAATTCTAAAAACATGCCAAAAACACACGAACCAAAAATCATGCCACTAAAAGAGAAAAATTAGTTTCCAATAGAGAATAATCGTGCCTTAAATATAGAACTTTCCATTTTTTGGATGCTTGGATTTTAGAAGATAGACCATAATAGTAAAAATAAGAAAATTTGCTACAAATCTATAAGTTTTTAGGAAACAAATATGTAGTTGTCTTAAATCATCCTGGGCTCAAAGGTGATGCCACTGTTATAACAGATGCCAGTTGTGTTTATATATTTTGGCAGCCACGACCAAGACCCTTGTTTTAAATGAAAACAAAGGATGAGGATATTTCCGAAAACACCTTTCTGAAACACAAGAACTCTCCCACCACAGTGCAACTAAATAAAAATATCCTTTTCCTCACAGAAATACACTGACACATTGCGTGGGGCATCCTTGTAATTTCTTTCCAAGACCAAACATTGCCTCTCCTCCTTCCAAACTCAAGCTCGAGCTCAAACAAAATTATTTCCTTCAAATGGTCCCCATATACAATTGGTGCTGCAAGTAGCACCCTCTCTTCAAATACAACCAACCTTGGTTTGTAGTGAGGGAAATGGTCTCTTCCATATCTTATAGGTAACAACACAAAATGCGCAGTAGCATAATCTTGACTATTATAAATTCTCATGCCCAACATAGGTTCATTTGACATTAAGAAGAAAAAAAAATTTGAAGACAATGGGTCCATAAAAGAAACAATCTCTCAATCATGCCACAATCCTCCAAGTCCCTATAGAAGAATCATAAATTTCTATAGTACCATTTCTGCATTAACTCTAGATATATTAGTGCCTACTTGAACCACTTTGTACCCCTTGTTTTCATCCACAACTAGAATGCCCCACACATAAATATAAAAGTTCCATTCATTAGCTGATAACATTCGAGGAAGCTTGAAGGAGGTTCCAGCCTTCAGTGGATTACATACCCTTGAAACATGACTCGATTCACTTGAACAAAATAAGATTATCCCTCGATGTGAATCTTCAAACTGTACCCCATCAAAGCATGATAACCATGAAAAGTTGATAATTTTCCATGTTCTATTGTAAAACTCATATCTCAGCCAATGATGACCACTATCATGATTTACAAGTATCCATGGATGTTTTTTCCTTGTTTCGCTGTAACACCTGAAGAATCTGGTGGAAGTCATGAGTGCTTTCCATTCCTTAGAAACTATAGAGAACCTACATATGGATTCTAATGGAAGCCAAAGCAATATGTTTTCCCAAAATATTGAGGTAGTGAGTGATCCCATAGAACATGATTTCCATGTTATTCCTCATTCTTTGACATTAAATCATCATCCATTTCCAAGATTTCTCTTTTTCCTTTTCTTGATGACATCTGAAAAGAAAAGGCAAAGAAAATTCAGTGGTGATTGATGATGTTAAAGGTAAGCACACAGCAAGCACACAATATGAGCATGAGTTTGTAGGTTAAATGGCAGCAAGGTCATAGTTCCTAGATTGGAAATAAACTAGAATGAAGAACAAATTCTGGTCTTTCGAGAAGGAGAAGACAAATCAAAAGGTGTGGAACTATAGCAATGCAAGAGTATCCACAAGAATAGGTGTTGGCAAGGAAAAATATATTTTTGAAACATAAACAAGAGTATCCACAAGAGTATCTCATATATTTTTTGAGTTCCAGAAACAAGAGCATCCAGTTCCACAAGAGTATGTCATATATTCGTTGAAACATAAACATTACATAACATATCATAACATAAACATTACATATCATAACATAGGGCCATAGACATACCAAAACATCTATAAGCCCTTAGCCTATAAGTATATTATAACATAAATATTACATATCATCATATATTTCTCAATTATTGTGTCACTTTCCTAATTGTATCGGTATCGATCTTCTCCGCTAGAGTGTTGGCTAGGGTTAGTATCAAGACACATTATTTATCAATGATATCTTTGTAGGTGTCTATTAAGCCTTACTAGGTTTTAATCACCTCAAAAGATCGTTGCAGACTTGTAAGGATGGAAGACATTGTTTTGACTTGACTATCCATCTGAGGGGTCACCGTCGGGGATTGATTGCCATCAATTTCCATATCCACATCGTTTATAGAAACATGTGGATAATCCATAGGTTCCGGGTCTAGGGATTCTGGATAAAGAATAGAGATTTCCAGTAATACTTCGGGGAATTGGTTACTCAGACAGGGAATCCGGTTGGAGCTTTGTAGAAGAAGTTCTAAGAGAATGAAGGGGAACAATGGTAGCAATCAATTGGCCAGGAGAGGGGGGTGGAAACACCATCAGAAGGAGAACTAGAAGTAGAGAGTGCAAATAATTTTCCAACAATAACCTCATCTGAGTCCGTATAAAAACTAGAAGAAACCATGACATATTTATGGCTTGATACTGATTCGATGCACTCAATTTGGTCCCCCATGATTTTGCAAAAGAAAACAAGTTTCAGAAAATGACCATGGGCCTTGAACATATAATTGTCGAGCGAGTTCTTTGACTGGACCTTTACAAAAGTTACTAAACTGTATGAAAAGTGCACTTACCTACAAAATATATTGAAACGACCATCATTACATTCTGTGATCAAATTTTAAGGGCTCCCCATACTTTAATTTGACTAACTAGGTTAAGCTTTACCCATCGTAAATGAGATATTAGAAAACACAACTCTTCAACAGAAAAAAATGAAAATGTTAATTTTATTTCAATATATGTCTGATTAATTTGAATAAAATAAATATGAAAAAGGTCAATATCATGAAATATATAACATCTAATAATAATTTTGAAAACACTATATAAATGTGAAAACACTATATTTCATCAGTAATGACATCAACAATTATGAATTCTATTTAAAAACAACATTTTCGTTAGTTATTTCAATTCAAATAGTAAATAATATCAAGCAACATTTGATTTTATTCATATTCATTTTCTTTAGAAAGACTTTCTTTGATCTATTCTCATCTTAAATCTATGGATATTTGGTTTGTATTTTGAAAATTGAACTTGTGTAAATTTTATATATATATATATATATATATATATATATATTATTATATAATTCTAATATATATATTATGATATAAATATATTATTTATAATAATATATAAATATATTATTTATAATAATAATATATAAATTATGTATAATATATATATATATATATATATATATATATATATATATATATATATATATATATTATTATTATAAATAATATATTTATATCATAATATATATATTGGAATTTGGGATGGTCTCAAAATCATCTTAAATACGGAAGGGCCTTAAATATATGTTGTCGCCAATCTTTTCGAGCGTGTGAAGGGCCTTGTTTTTGCCTATTTATTATGGGTCGATTTTTTTCATTTTCATCATTTTTTTCGATGAGCACCTATGGATTCCCCTCGAGTTCCCATGTTGTCTTTATTTTGTAATAAAAGGGAAATGGCTTTCAAGTCATCTATATCCAATAATCGTCTATGGCAGATCTTCAAAATTGGTAATGGTAGCGATCTAGAGGAAATTAAATTGGTTTTGGGGGAAAATATCTCATTTAAGGATGGATGGTGTAGGGTTAATAGCAATGTGGCCTCATTTTTGTGGAAAATATTTTGATAATTGAGCCATCAAAGCCTAATGTAGTCAACCTTGCTCTCCATTGGGTTCAAAGCCATCTTTCTGCGGAAATTTGGTTACAAAAGTGCAAAAGTGTAATGTTGCTTTCTAGGTGGGGAGGAGGCAAAGCTCTAGGGTGGTGTGGATTTGAGCGTCTTCAGGGAACTGGAACGTCACCATGGGGATCGATGGCCTTCATAGAGAAGTTGGCGGTGTTCAACCGTGATAAGAATGTTGGAAGGACACGCTCAAACTCCCTAATTTGGCTGCCCTCAATTCTCCCATCGAGCCAGTGCCACTTTGGTGGATGGAAATCCATGAAACTATAGGGAAGCTTATAATCATCTTTGGTGTGGTTGGGCCAATGAAATTGCTGCTCAGGACTGTGAGGAGGGTGTGGTTGAGAGGCAGGGATCTCTAGTTGTAATTTTTGTCTTTTGATTCAGGGATTAATCCTCGATCTAAATATATGTTGTAATGTCTATAGTATAGTATAGCTATAGTCTTCCTTCCTTCTAGCTGGATTTTTCTTGATATACCCAGCAATCATGATTGATGAAGTTTTTTACATCTTCATGTTGTATCTGAGGTTCGACCTCTCTCTTTTGTAAAGGGAACGGGACCCTTCAACCCACTTTAACAATTAAAAAAATAGTAATATATATAATGTATTTAAATTATATTAATTCATCCGCATGGCATGGGAAAAAGCGAGGGTGATAGATTTTTAATTTATTGAAAACTTTAAATTAATTTAAGAAATCAATAAAGTAAATACTATATAAATGTGAAAAACACTATATTTAATCAAGAATGACATCAACAATTCTGAATTCTATTTAAAAATGACATTTTGTTAGTTATTTCAATTCAAAAAAATAAATAATATCAAGCAACATTTGATTTTATTCATATTCATTTTCTTTAGAAAGACTTCCTTTGATCTATTCTCATCTATGGATGTTTGGTTTTGTATTTTGAAAATTGAACGTGTGATAGCTTTTTAATTTATTGAAAACATTAAATTAACAAATAAACACACACACACACACACACATATATATATATATAATATATTATATAAATATTATGTATATATATAATATATATATATATATATATATATATAATATTATATAGATATTATGTATATATATAATATAATATATATATTATATTATATAGATATATGTGTATATATATATATATATATATATATATATATATATATATATATATATATATATATATATATATATATATATATATATATTTGTGTGTGTGTGTGTTGTGTGTATATATATATATATATATATATATATATAATAATACTCAGAAAAAAACCGAACATAAACCGAATATGTGTGTGTGTGTGTGTGTGATTTTTAAACATTTTTTTACCAAAGCTATGAGCTGGAGGCTTAAGGAACCCCACCCTTACAACTTGTTGGTCCGAAAATCTGTCGGGTGGGCAAATATATGGATAGACGCAGGCCAGCAGTGTGCGGGGCATAGCCCCTTTATGAGAGGCAAAGCGAAACTAGTTTATTGATATTCTACTAGCAGAATCATGCAAATCTTACAGTATTCTACCTTCAGGGGGGTTTTGGGATCTCATCCCAATAGAGTTAGTTCTGACGAAGAACAGAAAGGAATGAAGAAAGGAATAGAAGAAAGATGGATCTAAAGGGAGAAAAGAAATGAATTCCAAAGTAGAAAGGTCAGAGGGTTTATGTTTTGGGCCGGTAGTAAACAGAGCCAAACTTACTCACATAAACAAACAAAGAAATACTGATAAACAAATGAAAAAGTATAGGTGAATCCAATAGGATAAGTATGCAGATCTAACTTAAGAAAGATCTAACACATAACACAGGAATTCAGCACAAAGTCTCAATTTCTATTACAAGAAAGCTCAAAGTCTTTCTCTCCTCACTTCTATTTTTCATAAAAATTTTCTCACACTTAAATACAACAAGTGTTCAAGTATTTATAGAAGGAGGAGGAGAAAGAAGACAAAAAGGAGCCAACCACTATTTACAAAATATTTAAAAGTCAAATGTTGAATTTAGGGCAATTTTGTGGATGGAAACATCCCATGGTGCAACATGGATGATGTCATCATGAATGCCAACATACTCATAAATATTTTTACAAAAATGGGATTTATCCCAGGAGGAAGGATCCTATTCATCGTCATCCCTTGGCTTGAAAGGAGTGTCTTGCTTCGCTAAGGAAAGGTGATGTGGCCGAGCTCGATACTCCATGAACTTGCGACCATCGCCGAAGTTGATCCGAGCAAGACCTTTGGTGTGATCCCTGATGACTTCGCAAGTTTCTCGTTCATCTCTGAGTCTTTCAGGGAGTTTGAAGTATTCATTACCTACCTCCATCAGGTACCCAATGAAGTCACGACAGGCCCGAAGGTTGTTGATAGATTCTACATCAAAAGTGGCCTCTGACGTTAAACCTTGCGACGTGATTCCCTTGAAAAGCTGAATAGTATCATCTACCTTCCTTAAGGTGTACGCTGCTGCACCTTGCTCGTCGATCTTGTTGTACTCATTTATCTTCTCCTGATTAAGAACTTCGGGAGGGTCGGCGGCAATCATAAGAGGGGCATTGCCCATCTTTTGCAGGGCTTGGAGAAGATGCTTGTTTTGCTCTTTTAATATTCTCTTCTCTTCCTTTGCTTCTTGAAGCTTCTTGCAAAGGGAATCCACTACGGATAAGGCCTCTCCTTGCAGGCTCTCTGATGATGTTCCCATTGTGACCTGAGTCACTGTAAAATCTGTAGGAGATAGATCTTCTTTCTTCTTTGTGGGATCAGGGTACGCGATCTCCATAACCCTTTCGCCTGAAGTGCTTTGAGAGAAGTGAGTTATAGCCTTTTTCTTCTTAGGCCCTTTAGCCAGAATAACGGAGAAGTCCATAGGTGCAATAGGGACTTTCCTCTTGTGTTGGCTCAGGTGTTCGGAGATCCATTATGGACTTAGGGGAGTGGGACCAGAGGAAGAGGAGGAAACGAGGGTGGAAGAAGGAGCAACTACACAAGTGCACATGGAAAAATGTGTCGAGACATTTGGTGGTAGCATTAAGAAAGAAGCCAACACACCAACACTCATGGTGTTAGGAGTCACTACAAGAGAGGAAACCATGGGGGCGGAAGGGATCTGCGAGATAAGGGAAGAAATTTTGGGGGACAGATCCGCGAGGGAAGAGAAGATAGATGAAGAGGAAGAGGGGAAGGAGGAAGGCAGAGAGGAAGACACAACCAAAGGAGTGGTTGTTTGAGTGACATGAGGAGGGGAAGAATGAGTGGGAGAGGGAATGGTTGGGACCTCACCAGTTGTAGCAACAACAACATCCTGAGTGGATGTGTCCATTGGAGCACTGGCCGGTTCTTCTTTTCCTAGAGATACCAAGTTCACTACTTTCTCCTCGGCGGTGGAAGGAGGGCTCTTAGGAACTTCTTTCTGAGCAGTGCTTGCCTCTCCTACTTTATCCTTTCCTTTTCCCTTAGGTAAATGTTCTGGCCTAGATGGTGCATTACCCAAGGGAGACGTGGTAAAGTCTACCCCAAGGTAGATGATACCATTTTTCTTACACCAATGCTCGGTACGTTACAGAGTGCCCTTGACCCTTTCCTCTATAGTCTAAGGGGCCTTGTTCCTATCAATTTCAGCAAATGGCCAATTGTCCCCATCTGTGTCTAGATAAACTTGATCAACTCCTTGATCAGTTTCTTAGAAATCCTTTGGGACGATAGCTACACCATATTGAATGATCTCTGTTAGGGCCAGTCGGGAGTGATCCTTTCGTCTGAGCTCAACTTCGTGATTTAGGTCGATGTAGATATCCTCGATCTGAGGGACGTGAATTGGATCGATCCTTGCTCTTGGAAGGAAACCACGAGGATCGAAGGTTGGCCTTGTCAGGAAATTATGCTTCAAATTGAGAAATTCAATCTTTGCATACATCTCCGGGATTTGCTATGTGAAGTACAGGTGTATCTTCCCACCATGAGGGGGAATGGATTTCTACCTTTCTTCCTTTTCAAGCACTTCTCGTGGTATGTGATGCATTGTCTAGATAGCTCCAAAAGGATCAATTTGGGTCCCACATACCTTGGCAATCTAGTGGGCTCTCCAAAGAAGTTTGTAGCTCTGAGATAGGTGAAAGTGGGGAATTGCATGAATAACACTCCCCACTTCTCTATGGTGGTGATCATGCTTTTCGTCATCCAACCATACGTCATGTTGGGCCTCAAGAGACATATGACGCCATAGAAGAAGACATCATTGATTTTACTGAATTGGGCTATGTTCTCCAGTCTTAACTCTAGATAGTACTTGTATATCCCGACTGGGCCATATCCCACACCGATTCAATGCTAGGTAGTCCCATTCTCGAGGCATCAAGCATATTCTACATAGGATTTCATATAGAACCTCCCGGTTGTTGAAATTTGTTGAAGTTGCTCGATATTGTGCTACGGTAATCTCTCCCTAGTCAAAACATTGATCAAGAACATTTAGGTTCATTGTTTCCAAGTACCTAAGCATCCACTTCTAAAAGTAGTGGGTATCAGGTAGCCCAAACACCCTACTTAGGAAGGTGATTGTGTCACTCAGCTCCTCTGAAAATTCACTGTGATGAATGACTTGGGGTCACCTGCTTGTCACCTTCTTATTCTTAAGGTACACCTCATTCATTAACTGCATACATTTGTCTTCATTTTAAGCCCATGTCTTCACGCAATCCTCCTGGCTCACTGCTACAAAATGTTTGTGGTGAGGGATACCCAACATGATCTCAAAATTTTAGGCTGTTAGGTTGATTATCACCTTGCCTTGCTCATCTTTGACACATCTTGTGTCCTTATTGTAACAACGGCTCACCAACATCATAAACTCATTGTTGATTGCGCTCACTGGGAGCCCTGCAGCAAAGTGCAGACCACTGCCAACCAAATTATCCATCCATGGGCTACCTGTGACCTTCTTGGTTCGGCCCAAAAGTCCTCCATGTTAATGTGCCCGAGTTCTGAATCTTTGATATCAAGATCACACTCTGTAAGCGAGTCAGGCATCCTGACCCTTTGGTATTTATATTTCATTTCTTGCTATGTTAGCTTGGATTTACCCTTGGACTTGGTTGGCTTCTTACTTCATGAAGACATGTGTGGATCTAAGTTTATTTTTGATCTGCAAGAAGAATTAGGAAGTCTATCGCAGAAGGGCCATGTTAGCCATTAAGTCATCCATAAAGCTTACACGAATGAAAATTTAACAATTTATGAGCCTCTCTGGGCGCAAGGCGTAGCTTTACTATACTCAGGTGTAGGGACTTAGAAAAGCAAAGCGCACTTTGGGAAAGTGTTGCATGGGAGAAAGCAACACAAAGGGGTGCGGGGTGTGGATTGACCACACACAACATTCAGATGTTGGTGTCAAGGGATATGTGCTTGCGCCGTTGGAAGTCCTTAAGTGGGGCGCAGATATGATTGGTGTTACAGAGTATTATGGTGCGCCAAGGCACGGATGTAAAAGATGTAACATCAAGGTGAGGTGTGCCAAGGGGTTAAGCTTGTGCGGCGTGGGAATGGTTTACATAGCATGAAGTTTTGTTGCTATATTAGGTGCACTCGCGCCGGCGCCTTAGGAATTTTACAATTTTTACAGGGCGCGGGAAAGGGCTTCTGCTGCATGAGTTCACAGTGTACCTTGGCGCGACTATTTTTGATGCAAAGCATGACTAAATGGTGCACCAAAGGGGCGCAACTACATTTAGCGCAACACATATGAAAATTGTGCCATGGAAGACAAAGCAAGCCGATTCTCTTCATTTTGTGGTTTTTTACTCTCTCAGCTTAGATTTTGATAGCAAGGGGTTAACCTTGGCAAAGCAGGGGACAAAGGAGAAAAGGGGCAGGGGTCCATTCGAGGCATAGCCTTCCAAATTTGTAGATCTAGAAGGAGAGTGAAAAATAGCTTAAGTGGGTCTTAAAAATGGGTTGGGATTGTGTTATCTTCTTAGGTTCATTGTTATCATCAACAATCCTAATTACCTAACCCAACATAAAAACCACAACAAATCCACAAGAAGGGCAAGGGCCACTTACCAAGAAAATATAATGATGAAGGAGATGATGTGGGGTCCACAAACGTGACAAATGGAAACACGCAGGGCTGACAGAACGCTGAAAATGCGCAAAGAAAAAGACTTTTCACGTTTTTGTAATGTGAAAATGACAGGTCGGACGTGCCTATATATAGAAAAAGGTGCAATAAATGTGCCACCAAATTTTTCCTATGGCACACTTAAGTGGATGTCGACACGAAGGGATTTGCGCCTTGGCATAGCTTTGGGAGTGTCAACACTACATTTTTAGTGCCCACAACGCACTTTAGAAAGTGATAACAAGATGGCGCTTGCACCTTGGCACACCTTTGAGAGGCGCAACATTTGGAGTGTTGTCACTCCCTAAAATGTGCCAAAAGAATAGAGGGGCGCAGTTTTGGTTGATGTAACGTGAATGAAAACTGCGCCCAACCTAAAAAGGTTGAAAATGACCAAGTCTAAAAACTAGATTTTTCGAAAAGGGATTTTATGTCATTCTGAATGTTAAGAGACCTCAACGGGGACCAAAACAGAAATTTTGGTATGGTTACCTACAAAATTTCCCTTGTCAATTTTACAGGATAACAGCTGGCTCTTTCTAGGGACTATCTTCGAGCGAATCTTAAGGGTAGAGAATCCCAAATCTACATGTGCCTATCCATTGGGTTACAGAGTCAAAAACAAGAGCAACGAAAAGAAAGGAAAACACACAACAAACAGAAAACAAACACACGACCAAAACAAACACACAATATAAGAAAATTGTACAAAGAAGAGAACAAGCTCTACTTCCTAAAGATCTTGAGATGTTGCCCGCTATAGGGAAGCAGGAGCTCAGTTCTATCTAGATATGAGAGATAGAATCTATTCTCTCTGTTGAACTACTTGATCTTGAAAGGCCCTCTCCAAAGAGAGTCAAATTTCCCATGCATGCCCTTTGGATCTCTTCGCTTATCCCATAGAAGGATGAGATCTCCCACCTAGAAACCCTTTGCTTGGCCTTTTTATCGAACAATCTCTTGACTTGATTTCGATGTTCGATGATCCTCGCCAACCACTCTTACTCTCTTTTCTTCAAGTTCGTTAGATACATGATCCTCTTTCCCAGAGAGAATTATGGAAAGTCTCATCTTCGATCGCTCATGCAAGCGCAAAGCAAAAAGTTCCACAAAAATGGGGAGTTTAGCATCGATTCCATATAACACTTGAAAAGGTGACATACCGAGAGACCTCTTCAGATTAATATGGTCTGCCCACAAAGCATCATATAATGACTTGTGCCAGGACCGTTGATTCTCATCGACTAGCTTCCGTATGATGGTCACTAGGTTCTTATTACTGGATTCTACCTGACCATTTCCTTGGGGTAATAATCCGAGGCATGGGCCAAGGTTATTCCGTCTTCATAACAAAAACGATAACTTCCCATGAGGAGAAGTTGGAAGCATTATCAATAATGATCTTGTGTGGGATGCCAAATCTCACGATGATATTTTCTTTGATGAAGTTGCAAACAACTTCAGAGGTGGCATTCTTAATAGGTATGGCCTCCACCCATTTGGTGAAGTAATTTATTGTTGTTAGGACATAACTATGTCTAACACTTGATTGGGGATGTAGTGTTCGATAAAGTCAATTCCCCATTGCTTGAATGGTTCGTCAATAATGACGGGCCTGAGGGGAAAAGTAGCCAATTTTGGTTTTCCAACAAATTGTTGGCAAAGCTCACATTTTTCTACCCAGGTGGCTGTATCCTAAAATAGCGTTGGCCAGTAGTACCTGGCCTAGATGATCTTATGTGTTATTACGGATGAGGAAAAGTGACCACCACAGTGAATCATGAAAACTTTCAAGCAATTTGATCTACTACGGTTTGTCAATGCATCGCAAGAAGATCCCATCAATCCCACGCTTGTATAAACCGTCATCCCATATGACATATCTAGCTGCCCTGAGCTTTATTGTCTATTTCTCCTTTAAAGTTAGATGAGTTGGACACTCACCATAAGTGAGAAAGAAAGTGATGTCGGAATACCACTCGTCGCTGGTCGCAACAAATAGAACCATAGGTAGAGAATCAGCTTTCTCCAGCTGACCCTACACTCCGTCGATGCAATCAACTTTCTCTTCAGGATCTCCTGAACTTTTATTTTCAGCCATGAGCTGACATAGGCCTCTACCCCTTACCAACTTGGTTGGTTTGATGTCTAGATCATACTCTTGGACCTTTGCGATCCAATTCCCTCATAAGCTTCCTAACTCCTGTTGAGTTAGGATAGACTTAACTGCCGTGTCAAGAACCAACACTATCGTATGAGAGTTTAGGATGTAGTACCAGAAGTTCTTGACTACTTTGACTACTGCGAAGGCATGTTTTTCTAACTGAGACATCTTCAATTCATGAATCTTGAGAGGGGAGCTCATGAACGTGATTGGGGATTCAACATCCTCAGAGTTCTTCTACATTAAGATGGTAGATACAGTATGCGCAAATGCATAACTGTACATGATAAAATACTTGGAGAAGTCGAGACATACCGGGACAGTGCATGAGTAACAGAGGCCTTTATATCCTCAAATGACATATTTCCTTCTTTGCTCCAACGGAATATTTACAACCCTTTCATCATATTTGATATGTGACGAGTCTTTTCAACGAAGTCAGGAATAAAGCGTCTGAGAAAATTCACCTTTCCAAAGAAAGAGTGAACACCAGTCTTGCTTGTGGGTAAGGTAAGGCTCTGAATAGCCTTAACCCTTTCGACATATATCTTTGTTCCTTCCTTGCTGATAATGTGTCCCAGCAACTTTCCTTCGATGACCCGAAATGCAGACTTTTTTGGATTTAGGGAAATCCCATGTTCTCGGCATCTAATCAATACTTGCTCCAAATGATCACAATGATCACTTCACTTTTTGAGAACACAATTAAGTCATCCAAATAAACTACAATGACCTTTCTCATCATACCTTTGAATGTGAAGTCCATCGCTCACTGAAAGGTGGCACCAAAGATTGGTCAAGCCAAAAGGCATCCTGCTATAGGAAAATGTGCCCCAGGGAGTAGTGAATGTTGTTTTGAATTGGTCTTCAGACGAGACTTCAATCTGATTATAGCCCGAAAAACCATCAAGCATGGACAACATCTCTGAACTAGTTACTTCCTACAAAACTTGATCCATTATGGGAAATGGGTAATTGTCCTTCAAGGACACCTGATTCAGATTGCGAAAATCTACGCATATGCGTATCTCACCATTCTTCTTTCGTACGGGCATGATGTTCATGACCCAAGTACTATGATGGATAGGAAAGATGATTCTCACATCTAGCATTTTCTGTATTTCCACCTGGATGGTACCCGAGATCTTGGGATTATAATGTCTCTATTTCTCGTGAAAGGGTTTGACATTTTCCTTTAACGGGATGTCATGTTAAACGTCCTTAGGCTTGAAAGACTTTATATCGGCATAACACCATGCCAATACGTCCATATATTTCTTCAATAGCTTGACAAATTTATGCTTTTCCTTGGGTGTACAACACTTCTCGATGTTCGTAAACTGCAGATGTTCTACAGTACCCGAGGTTGACAGATTTAGTCTCGGAGAGGAGTTAGGATAATTTTGTCACTTCTTCTTGACAAAACGATCATGTTTGTCAAACAATCATTCTAGAGAGACTAAACCCTTTGGAATTTTATTTCCCTTGAGCTGACATATGTCATCACCTTCTTTTGATTTGTTTGCTTGACTAGTGACAAATTCACGGCATGCAGAAGTAGATCCCTCAAAATGAAGCTCATTGAAATTATCAATTTTTTCTAGAAAAGCAACAAGCTAATTGTCATCATTGAATACCTACTAGTGCTGAGAATTGTCTGGCATGCTTGGGCGAAAGACTACCTCAATGGTATATGTGTCTATTTTCAATCTTGGGTGAGGGAGCATAAGAGATGTTGAGATGGCCAATGAATCGGCCATGTCATTTTGAGCTCTTGGAATGGATTTTATTGAGAAAGCGTCAAATTCCTCAATGTTGTCCCATACTGTGTTGCGGTAGTGCCTGAGTCTATCATTCTTCACTTGGTACACCCCTTTTATCTGGTTGACGATCAGTTCGGCGTCACCCTGTGCTTTTAGATTCTTGATTCCTCTTTCCTTTGTAGCTTGCATGCCGAGTAGAAAAGATTCATACTTGGTAGTATTGTTTGTATTGAAAAACTATAATTTGAAAGAAAGAGGGAAAATCTCTTCTTCAGGGGATATCAGGATGGCTCTAGTGCCACATCCACTTGTTGCACAACTACCATCAAACTGCAGTGTCCATATCTTGTTAAGGTCCTCCTCCGGATGAGAACATCCACTTTATCGACTCAACGGATAAGAAGTAGTTCCCCATCCCTGATGATTCAAAGAGAATTTAGGCTTTGGGGTCGTCGAATTGGTGACCAGTACTTCTTTTGTGATTCGAAGCTCCAAATTCTCGCATTACTCTTTTGACAGAATTTTGGATTTGGACCAGTCCACGTGAATCTCTCCACCAACTTCTCTGCAAAAGCTTCTCCCTAGTATAATTCCATATAATATCAACAACGACGATGGTCATCTTTACCCTTTTCTCTGGGAAAGCTACAAATGCGAACTTTACGTATTTGATCGACTAATTAATGGAACTGTTTGGTTTCCATGGAGTAACATCTACTTAAAGGCTTGGTAAGGGTGAGGCCTAAAGCATGAGTGAACTTTTCCAACATGACATTATCAGAAGCCCCAAAATCAATTATCTAGTTGCTTAGTTTGTGACCATTGATTAGAGAGGAGAGATAAAAGGTTCAATTTTACCCGATGCGGAAATCGAGGCAACATTTATGCGTGATGCAAGAGGAGTGGAAAGGATTCCTTTCGGGGAGACAGGAGAGGGGACGGCAGCTTGGCTTTGGATATATTCGGTTAATCTTACAAGCTGCTCAGGGTTAGACTGAAGATACTCAGATTCAAACATTTGAATCTTGGTCTTTTTAGCATGATCAACTATGTCAAATGCGACCAAGGGTTGCGTTGACAAAGGAATGAGTCCCTCATTTCATGATGGTAGGGTAGGGTTATTGGTCTTTATGGAAACAAAAGAAGGCTAATTTAGAGGAGAGATGGGAGGAAAAGATTTCTTCATAAAAGGTTTAATAGGAGGTTGAGCAGGAAGAGGATTACCTCTTTTAGCAATTGTTGGAGGCGTGTTTGACACGGTCTTCAACTTTTGTATCCTAACAGTAACTTCTGATTATTTTCCTTGTGAGCAGGTGAAAATAGCATATGACTATCTACTTGCATACCCTTGGGTACCCTCTTCTTCATCAAATTCCTCATCTTCAAATTCCATATACCCGATTGTAGAGTTGCACAGTCGGTTCACCGACATCTTGATCATCTTCACCTTGCAATGAAGGTTCTTCATAAATTTGCTCATCTTCTTCGATCTTGACCAAGGCATTAACCGGAGGGGCCTCAAGTGCTAACCTTGGAGCAACAGCAGGAAAACGTGGCCTTTGTGGGGCGTTGTTGGGAGTGAAGTTCCTCCATGGGATATCCCGGTACAGAGTGGTAGACGAAGCTTGAGCTAATTACTTCTTTAATGTGAGCAAGTCGTTTGCCATCTTCTGGAATGTAGAATCGATGAAGTGGCTTGAGAAGGAGTTGAAGCCTTAGGTTTGGATGGCTCTCATTTTAACTCATCCAGATATAAGTAGGTTGTCTTCTATCCGAATGGCCGCAGCTTGAGCAAGGACCAAGGTGGTGATTTGTTCTTGTAAAAGTAAGAAACTTACTCTTGAACTCATGGCGTTCACAAAGAAACACTTTTGATTTTCTGGTGTTGGCAACATGGCAGGTGGCACATGGTTAATCAAGCAAATTGAAATGGGTGATAAAATCACGCATGGTTTCATTGGCCTCCTTCTTCAAGTGAGTAATATTTGTGATAACATAAATGCATCTTTTGAATGCTTATACTTGTCTTCAAACGTAGTTTGTAATGTGACCCAACTAGTGATAGATCTAGCCGGCAAGTGTTGGAACCACTCTGCTGTAGGTCCTTGCAAGGTCTCTAGAAAGAGGCGTACCGATACGTCTTCATGGGTCACATCTAGGATGCTGCATGACATAATGAATGTAGATATATGTGAATCCGTGCTTTGATTTCCACTCCCATCAAATCTTGGGAAATTCTTGCGATTTCCATGAGGGAGTGCATGAACTGGATGTGGCAATGCAAGAGGGCCCATAGTGTTTCCCCATGGTACTGCCATTTGAAAAGCTAGAAAGAGAACATGAGCCGGGAGTGCGGTTTTGCTTAGTAACAGGGCACTGCAAATTGACGTGGAAGCTCCTTGTGAAAACTGGTTCTTTCGTGGAGGCGAGGCACTTCTTGCTGACCGATCAACTGAACTCAGTGATGAGAAATGTGCTGGTGTAATACTGAAATTGTGCCTCTGAAGTAGATCAAAAATAGGATCAACTTCTCCATGAGCTCTTACATTGCGGGTAAATGGTTCACCCGCCAAGTGTATCGCTTTCGAGATCGGCAATAATTTGGAGTAGATTTATAAAAACTCTTTTTGTTTGTACTTGCTAATTTTCTGATTTTTTTGACAAAAATCAGCAAAGCATGTACTTTTTAAATATTTAATTTTATCCCTCTTTTGAAAACCGATTGCAGTTTAATGACAAAGATTAGCGAGGATAAAATGATGGTTAACTTAGTAAGCTGATTTTCGGATGTTAGATTTGATTTTTGCAAGGGTTTGAAAATATTTGTAAAACTATCAGAATCTCAGATCTATGAAAATGCAAAGATTTTTATAAAATCTCAGTGAATTAAAGGTTTCTAACTGGTCCAGATATATGGATATCTTAAGAAAATTTTCAGTTTGGATCACTTCTACAAAAAAATTGGATTTTAAACAAAGAGTTAAGATTTGCAAACAGTGTAGTGATTTTTACAGCCTTTATCTATTTTCTTAGTCTCCCCAGTAGCTTTAAAATTGTTGGTGTCTTTTAGTGACATAACACTCACATATATCTGGTTCAATCCCTAGTCGAGTCACCAAAAACTGTTGGTCTGAAAAATATGTCGGGTGGGCAGATCTATGGATAGACGAGCCAATAGTGTGCAGGGCATAGCCCCTCTTTGAGATAGCAAAGCGAAACTGGTTTATTGCTATTCTACCAGCAAGAATCTATGCAAGTCTTATAGTATTCTACTTTAAGGGGGTTTTGGGATCTCATCCCAGTAGAGGTAGTTCTGACGAAGAACAGAAAGGAATGAAGGAAGGAATAAAAGAAAGATGGATCTAAAGGGAGAAAAGAAATGAATTCCAAAGTAGAAAGGTTAGAGGGTTTATGTTTTGGGCGGTAGTAAACAGAGCCAAACTTACTCACATAAACAAACAAAGCAATATTGATAAACAAATGACAAAAGTATAGGTGAATCCAACAGAATAAGTATGCAGATCTAACTTAAGAAATATCTAACACATAACACAAGAATTCAGCACAAAGTCTCAATTTTTTTATTAATATTTTGTTCTGTTACAAGAAAGCTCAAAGTCTTTCTCTCCTCACTTCTATTTTTCATACAAATTTGCTCACACTTGAATACAACAAGTTTTCAAGTATTTATAGAAGGAGGAGGAGAAAGAAGACAAAAAGGAGCCAACCACCATTTACAAAATATTTACACAATATTTAAAAGTCAAAAGTTTACTTTAGGGAAATTTTATGGATGGTAACATCCCATGGTGCAACATGGATGATGTCATCACGAATGCCAACATACTCATAAATATTTTTACAAAAATGGGATTTATCCCAGGAGGAAGGAGCCTATTCATCGTCATCCCTTGGCTTGAAAGGAGTGTCTTGCTTCTGCTCAGGAGAGGTGATGTGAAACTGAGCTCGATACTCCATGAACATGCTGACCATCGCCTGAAGTTGATCTTGAGCGGGACCTTTGGTGTGATCCCCAATGACTTTACAAGTTTCTCGTTCATCTTTGAGTCTTTCAAGGAGTTTGAAGTATTCATTTCTGCCTCCATCAGGTACCCAACGAAGTCGCGGCAGGCTAGAAGGTTGTTGATAGATTCTACATCAAAAGTGGCCTCTGACGTTAAACCTTTTGACGTGATTCCCTTGAAAAGATGAATAGTATCATCGCCTTCCTCAAGGTGTACACTTTGTTGCACCTTGCTCGTCGATCTTGGCGTACTCATTTATCTTCTCTTGATTAAGAACTTAGGGATAAGGCCTCTCCTTGCAGGCTCTCGATGATGTTCCCATTGTGACCGAGTCACTATAAAATTTGTAGAGACAGATCTTCTTTCTTCTTTGTAGGATCGGAGTACGTGATCTCCATAACCCTTTCACCTGAAGTGCTTTGAGAGAAGCGGGTTATAGCCTTTTTCTTCTTAGGCCCTTTAGCGGAAATAACGAAGAAGTCCATAGGTACAATAGGGACTTTCCTCTTGTGTTGGCTCAGGTGTTCCAAGATCCATTCTAGACTTAGGGGAGTGGGACCAGAGGAAGAGGAGGAAATGAGGGTGGAAAAAGGAGCAACTACGGTGCACACGAGGAAATGTGTCGAGACATTTGGTGGTAGCATTGAGAAAGAAGCCAACACACCAACACTCACGGGGTTAGGAGTCACTACAAGAGAGGAAACCATGGGGGCGGAAGGGATCTGCGAGATGAGGGAAGAAATGTTGGGGGACAGATCTGCGAGGGAAGAGAAGATAGATGAAGAGGAAGAGGGGAAGGAGGAAGGCAGAGAGGAAGACACAACCAAAGGAGCGAGTTGTTTGAGTGACATGAGGAGGGGAAGGAGGAGTGGGAGAGGGAATGGTTGGGACCTCACCAATTGTAGCAATGACAACATCCTAAGTGGATGTGTCCATTGGAGCACTGGCCGCTTCTTCTTTTCCTAGGGATACTAGGTTCACTACTTGCTCCTCGGCGGTGGAAGGAGGGCTCTCAGAACTTATTTCTGAGCAGTGCTTGCCTCTCCTACTTTATCCTTTCCTTTGCCCTCAGGAAAATGTTCTGGCCTAGATGGTGCATTACCCAAGGGAGACGTGGTAAATTCTACCCAAAGGTAGATGATACCATTTTTCTTGCACCAATACTCGGTGCATTGCAGAGTGCCTTTGACCCTTTCCTCTATAGTCCGAGGGGTATTTTTCCTATCAATTTCGGTAAACTACCAATTGTACCCATCCGTGTCTAGATAAACTTGATCAAATTCTTGATCAGTTGCTTCGAAATCCTTTGGGATGATAGCCACACCATATTGAATGATCTCTGTCTGGGCCAGTTGAGAGTGATCCTATCTTCGAGCTCAACTTCGTGATTTATGTTGATGTAAATATCCTCGATCTGAGGGACGTGAATTAGATCGATCCTTGCTCTTGGAAGGCAACCATGAGGATCGAAGGTTGGCCTTGCGAAAAATTATGCTTGATTGAGCAATTCAAGCTCTGCATACATCTCTCGGGATTTGCTCGTGAAGTGCAGTGTATCTCGCCACCGTGAGGGAGAATGGAGTTCCACCTTTCTTCCTTTTCAAACACTTCTCATGGTATGTGATGAGTCGTCTAGACACTCCAATAGGATCGATTTGGGTCCCGCATACCTTGACAATCGGTGGGCTCTCCCAAGAAGTTAGCGGTTACGAGATAGGTGAAAGTGTGAAATTGCGTGAATAATGCTCCCCACTTCTCTATGGTGGTGATCATGCTTTTGGTCATCCAACTACAAGTCATGTTGGGCCTCAAGAGGTAGATGACACCATAGAAGAAGACATCATTGATTTTACTGAATTTGGCTATGTTGTTCTCTAGTCTTAACTCTAGATAGTACTTGTATATCCTGACCTGGGGCCATATCCCACACCGATTCAATGCTAGGTAGTCCCTTTCTGAGGCAGCAGCATATTCTACATAGGAGTTCATATAGAACCTCCCAGTTGTTAAAATTTGTTGAAGTTGCTCCGATATTGTGCTACTGATAATCTCTCCCCAATCAAAACGCTGATCAAGAACATTTAGGTTCATTGTTTCCAAGTACCTAAGCATCTACTTCTGAAAGTAGTGGGTATCAGGTAGCCTAAACACCCTGCTTATGAAGGTGATTGTGTCACTCAACTCCTATGAAAATTCACTGCGATGAATGACTTGGGGCCACCTGCTTGTCACCTTCTTATTCTTGAGGTACACCTCATTCATTAACTGCATACATTTGTCTTCATTTTCAGTCCATGTCTTCACGCAGTCCTCCTGGCTCACTGCTACAAAATGTCTATGGTGAGGGATACCCAACATGATCTCAAAATGTCGGGATGTTAGGTTGATTATCACCTTGCCTTGCTCATCTTCGACACATCTTATGTCCTTATTGTAACAACGGCTCACCGACATCATTAACTCATTATTGATTGCGCTCACTGGGAGCCCTGTGAAAGTGCGAGACCACTGCCAACCAATTTATCCATCCATGGGCTGCCTGTGACCTTCTTGGTTCTGGCCCAGAAGTCCTCCATGTCAATGTGCCTAAGTTCTAAATCTCTAATATCAAGATCACACTGTAAGCGAGTAAAGTATCTAGACCCTTTGGTATTTATATTTCATTTCTTGCTCTCGTTAGCTTGGCTTTACCCTTGGACTTGGTTGGCTTCTTACTTCATGAAGACATGTGTGGATCGAGTTTAGTGTTGATTTGCAAGAAGAATCGGGGAAGTCCATCGTAGAATGGCCATGTTAGCATGTTAAGTCATCCATAAAAGCTACAGAATGAAAAGTTAACAATTTATGAGCCTCTGGGCGCAAGACATAGCTTTCTTTGCAGTCTGCAGGACTTAGAAAAGAAAGGCGCACTTTGGGAAAGTGTTGCAGATGGGAGAAAGCAGCGCATAAAGGGGTGCGAGGTGTGGATTGACCACACACAACATTTAGATGTTGTTAAGGGATATGTGTTTGCGTTGTTAGAAGTCCTTAAGTGGGGCGCATATATGATTGGTGTTACATAGTATTATGGTGCACCAAGGCACGGATGCAAAAGATGTGACATCAAGGTGAGGTGCACCAAGGGGTTAAGCTTGCGTGGCGCGGGAAGGGTTTACATAACATGAAGTGTTGTTGCTATTGTAGGTGCGCTCACGCCGGCGCCTTAGGAATTTTTACAATTTTTACGTGGCACGGGAAAGGGCTTCGCTGCATGAGTTCACAGTGCACCTGGGCACGACTATTTTGATGCAAAGATGACTAAATGGTGCACCAAAGGGGCGCGACTACATTTAGCGCAACACATATGAAAATTATGCCGTGGAAGACAGCAGGCCGATTCTCTTCATTTTATGGTTCTTTACTCTCTCAGCTTAGATTTTGATAGCAAGGGGTTAACCTTGGCAAAGCAAGGGATAGAGGAGAAAAGGGCAGGGGTCCATTATGAGGTAGAGCCTTCCAGATTTGTAGATCTGGAAGGAGAGTGAAAAACGGCTTGTAGGTGGGTTTTGTAAAATGGGTTGGGATTGTGTTATCTTCTTAGGTTCATTGTTATCATCAACAATCCTAATCACCTAACCCAACATAAAAACCACAAAAAATCCACAAGAAGGGCAAGGGCCACTTACCAGGAAAATATAACGATGAAGGAGATGATGTGGGGTCCATGAACGTGATAAATGGAAACACACGGGGCTAACAGAACGTTGATAATGCATGCAGAGAAAAAAAAACTTTTCACGTTTTTGTAATGTGAAAATGATAGGTCGGACATGCCTATATATAACAAAAGGTGTAATAAATGCGTCACCAAATTTTTCCTATGGTGCACTTTAGTGGATGTCAACACGAATGGATTTGCACCTTGCACACACTTAGGAAGTGTCGACACTATGTTTTTTAGCGCCCAAGCACACTTTAGAAAGTGATAACAAGATGGCACTTGCGCCTTGGCACACCTTTGAGAGGGCGCAACATTTGGAGTGTTGTAACTCCCTAAAATGCACCAAAAGAATAGAGGGGCACAGTTTATGGTTGATGTAAAGCGAATGAAAATTGTGCCCAACCCAAAAAGGTTGAAAATGACCAAGTCTAAAAACTAGATTTTTCGAAAAGGGATTTTATGCCATTACGAACGTTAAGAGACCTTAATGGGGACCAAAACATAAATTTTTGTTATGGTTACCTGTAAAATTTCCTCACAATTTTACGAGGATAAATACAACTATACTCCAAAAAAAAAATCGAACATAAACCAACAACACAAGGCCCCACTGAATGGCCCACACAGAGAAGAAGGAAACACCATTTGAACAAACATAAGTGGCTTCAAGACAACGAATACACATGGCCACAAAACAAAAAAACAAGCTAGAAAAGAGAATTAATCCTCATCCGAAATAACCACCACCCCTGAATTTTAAAACTGGAGACCCACTTTTTCCCCCTCCATAGCGCCAGTGCCTCATCCATTGCATCTCCCCGCCTCCTACCTCACCACAACCACCGCCGCTAGAAACGTCACCTTCCAATTGTTTGGCCTTACCTAGCAGAAGAAGAAAGGCCTCCCTGACATTATCCCAAAACTCATTGAGGTGGTCAATGGCCGAGTCGATAGGTGAGTGAGCATTGGTGAGATCCAGAGGAGGCAATCTGCTAGGGTCTAGACCACCATGCTAGAACAAAACGTGAACAACCTCTGTGTAGAGCAAAGCATCTCCCTATACCGCTTACCGAGCCAATATTCCCCACACTCGGTGTCATTCACCTAAGCGTCCGCCTCCTCCACCTAGAGCAGAGGGTCTGGGACATGGAACCTATCCATTTCTTTGCACAAATTGACTCGATGGATAGGGTAAATAAAGAACTCCATGACAGCCATGACATCCTCCTTAAATGGATGGAGCAAGAGGCAATTAGAAACGAATGTCGTAGTGAGTTCAAAGTTGACTCTAGAACTCGATATTCCTACATATATGAGTTCAATGGCCTCGGCCTCAAGCACAAAATCATAGAAAAACACCTCTTGAAGCTACCTATGGAAATGGCTGAAGTAAAGGCCATTTCCTTTCTCCCTGTGAGAGAAATGAAAGGAAACCCCAAAAACAATTCTCTCGCCAGCCCAAAAACACAAACAAACTAGAGGTAGGGAGAGAGGAATGTGAGTGGCCAACAATAATAAAGGCCCAAAGTGTGGCACGTGCCACCATTAATTCTTTGAGCTTTGTGTGTGCCACCCATCATAAATGATAATATCTTCCAAGCCATGTCATCAATTGCCTCTTTAGCTAGGTGATCGGCAAGATGTTGGCCTCCCTATAAACATGATTAATACTCCAAAGCTATGCAATTTTCCAAGCCAGAAAAGGATATTGGAGATATAGAAATTAAGGTTCCAAGAAAGGGCAGAGCCCTTAGTAATCACATGAACGATTACTTGTGAATCAAAACTTTAAATTAATTTAAGAAAGAAAGAATCTTATTTAAGAAATCAATAATGTAAATACTATAAATATATATTTATATAATAATATATATAAATATATAATATGTTGGGGCCCATCATATATTCCAATTCCAATGTCCATGACCAACAATGAACAATTAATCCTAGAGTCGGACCCGAAATTATAATTCATCTCACCTAAATCTAGGAGATTCACGTCCATGGGGGCACGGAAAAAATAAATCCATGAAATTCTTCCACATGGCATGGGAAAAATGGGGGTATATTTTTTGAAATGTTTCAACGGCCCCAAAAAATTCAATGGTCAAGTAATTAAATTCCCACACCTGTCACCGCAGACCTAAAAATTTATTATTGAATCCGTTCATTCCGTGGACTCGAGTCCGGGAATGCCTTTTCCTCAAGGAGGCTCAAGGAGGAATCTTGCCACATGGCCATCTAATAAATAATATGCATCGTTTGATATATTAAGATCAACGACACTAGACTCTATTAGGAATGAAGTCTTGACACACTCACATTTCAAATGGAAGTTCCCAGAATAGGCCTAGCTAAGTGACAATTGTCATCCACTAAATGGAATTTGATTAAAGACTAAATTTGATGTCTACAAAGTATAGTGAAAGACCTAATCATTTATAGTGATGTTGACATTTGAAATTCTATTTCTGGAAGGCATACTGCAACAGAAGGTAGAATAGATTCATAGAAGTTGTGGACCATGTAAGACTCAAAATTTTCATATTTTTGAGTAAGTGTCATCCTGCATTTGAATCTTGATTCTTTAAATATTATATTTTTATAAGTAGCATTGTATAAGCCTTCACTTTCAAATATTTCAATATAAGGGTTGAGAAATTAGGGTTGAGGGTTTATAGAATCCAAAATTCCAAGCATGTCTACTTCCACAGGATCCCAAAGTAACAATAAAACCCAAATCCCATACACCAAATTGCTTAAAAGTAAAACCCTAGTTTTACTAATGAATATCATGATATTTATGATCATGTAATTCACACAAGAGCTTCACAACTTAGATACACATTTGAGATGAAGATGAGGGAAAGTAGACTTTCAGAGCAATCAGGTAGACCTAAAGGTTTAGGTTAGATAACATGGGGGTCTGGATTGGGACACATGATGTTCCATAAGGTTTTCCCCGCCCTGAATTTTCAATATATGTGCCCAAAATTACAATGAGAAAAAAATCAATTGTTGCAAAGGGCAATGGACAAGAAACTTTTTTACATTACAGAGGCAAATCTTGGCAGTGCGTTGGGGTTTGAAAGAAAAGATTTAGGAACCATCCACATAAACCTAGAAAAATTTGCTAGCGATTATCATGCCACAAATAAAAAAGAAGATGAGTTTTTATGAAAATTAACATTTGATGCAGGGGTACCAAAAGGGAAGGCTCCATATGCAATTCACATATTTAAACCGTGGGTCAAGGATACCATTTCTATGCTAGTATTTTGCCTTGGCTTCGATAGCGATGAGATAGTGGATGAAACCCTCCTGGAAATGGTATATAATATCCATTACGTTAATCCACCTTGTCAATATAGATTTGTTGGGTACATTACAAAATCTATGCATAAACAATTATTAACAATCAAAGAAGGCTCTGACACTAAGACATTTAGGTTCACTACCTACTTGTGTTATTTAATTCTATGGCGGTTTGTTGGATGGTTTGAAAAAAAAACTTGCAATTGAGCCCTATTTTGTTGAGGTCAAGCCAAAAGTCGATGCGTCCATTAACTAAGTGGACCCCAAGATAAGGATGTATGATCATAGAAGGGACTATAGTTAATTTGTGGATTATTTTTGGGCTCCATTTTATGAAGCAATTACAAAAAGTACATTGCCTAGATTTCTGTGAAATGTAGAGATTGCATTCAACTAGGATCAAAATACAATTAGCAAACTGGTACTTCATGGAGGATTATATTGTGCTAAGGTTTTATGGATCAGGAGTACAACCTTACAAATTTCCAATACATGTGATAGAGAGATTTTTGCCTTGGAATATATATGGCGGAAAATGGAAATCACAAATAATCTCTATTTTGTTTCTCAGCAAAAGAAGAGCATATTTCCTTCCTTACCATTCTCATGTGGAGGGTTTACATTTGAAAGAAAAACATTCTATGTGGCACATGAAATCTTACAGATTTTTAAGTTTGATGTTGACTCTCACTAGTTATATGACCCATGTGAAGTGATTAAAGCAAGGGTAGTGGCGAACAAGAACTTTACCACTAAAATTCAACATGAAAGAAAACCCTTGCTAGAAAAATTGAAAAACAAGAACTCTTGGGATGAAGTAAAAATAACAATGGATGAAATTGTTGTTGAGAAAGGAATTAGTTTTCAAGAGTTGTAAACACAAATTTTTTTAGATTTCTTCAACCTCTCCAAAAAAGCAGAGGATTTTCAATCTTCCAAAGTGTATGCAAAATATGATAAAAATTCCTCTAAAAGAATGCCAAAGTAATTACAAAATGAATTGTGAGAAAATAATTGGACAAGGTCAAAAAAATTTGCCTTTTGGTCTATGAGGCAAGACCTAGGCCATCCAAAATTTGTTTAAGAGTATGATTCTATTCCAGAAGATGAAGTGATTTAGAAGTGGAATGAAGCGCATCCTAGAGATAAAAGTAGTGATGATGACACTAACTCTAAGGAATTACACAATCCCCGGAACATATAAACCAAGTCTCGATGAAGGCTTGAAACAAAGATATTCTATAGGAGAAGTTATTGTTGAAAAGATGGGTTTTAGTGGTGGTGGTTTGGGTTCAACAGGACAAGGCATTTGGGTTCCACTAGAGGCACAACCTAGAAAAGTTTTGACAGGTCAGGCCTTGGAGCTTCAACTTTGGAGAAAGGACCACTGCATACTTCAACATCTATAAGTGCTAATCCAATGTAATTTACTCCGGAGTCAAATCCTCAACAAACAGTTTAACCACACATTGAAAATCCTAGAGGAGAAGTTGGCCATGAATCTATTATTATTGCTAATGTTGGTGGTTCTAGTGATGATGGTAGTAGTCAATAGAGTATTGGAAACATAAAGAGGACAATAGAGATAGTTGAAGTTTCTAGGGCTATTGTCCAACAAGGAAATGAGAAGAGGAAAAAGATAGAGGAAGACACATGTACAATTACTCTTGGCTCAAGGAAACTATTTATAGAAGGTGGTGGTGCCACTGCCACCCCTAAACAAACTACCATTCCATAGGAAATTCTCCCCAAACTTCAATTACTCCTTCTCCATTCAAGGTGGAACAATTCATTCCTATGAACACCTCAAGTATTGATTACCTAGCTGAGTTTGACGATAAATCAAAAAGAGATAAAAGAAACAAGAAACAAATGCTTGGAACCAACCACAATTAGGGTAGCCTACATATAACTTCACAATATTATGTTTGTTGTGCCCAAAGGAGCCTATTTTCATATTAGAGTGTGGTACACCTTCTATGTGTTACACTCGGGTATTTTTACGGTGGTCCCGCTCG
Organism: Taxus wallichiana var. yunnanensis; assembly: GCA_018340775.1. Taxonomy (NCBI): domain Eukaryota; kingdom Viridiplantae; phylum Streptophyta; class Pinopsida; order Cupressales; family Taxaceae; genus Taxus; species Taxus wallichiana. The sequence goes on along the minus strand of CM031243.1, from coordinate 692,207,094 downwards.
CCGATGAGTGGGTCAAGGGGGTTCATGGGGGGTGAAGCCCCAAAGCAAATTTTCATGGGTGGTTTATTAACCCATGGGTAATGGGTAACCATTATGGACTATTTTGGGCCCATGGTTTTTCGGTACCCATTGTTTTGATACCCACGTTTTTGCCCATTTTTGATACCCATGGTTTTTTCCCATGGTTTTGATACCCACGGTTTTGTATCAAATTGCTTAAGCAATTGTCTATTTATATGGTCTTATGCATATGATAGATATACAAGCAAATGTATTGCATATGTGTTTTGAATTCGGGTGTGAATTCTGTAGAGTTTGTTGAGCATAGCTCCAAACGGATCTGGGTATTGTATTGAGAGAGTGGAGGCTTGTAATAAAATCTGAGCAAGTGATTCTTGGTGGACGTAGCCCAAATTGGGTGAACCACGTTAAATCTTGTCTCTTTGTGTTGTGTTATTTATTCTACACTTTTATTTGAGATCTGTAATATTTTATGCATATTAGTTTCTACTGTTGCGATTCTGTAAGGGATTATTCCACATATTTTATCTCTTATTTCCTAACAATTGGTATCAGAGCCTGGTTTGGTTTGCTAAAGTGTTGAATCATAGGGAAAGTTTTATCTTGAGTGGGAGCTATGGCAGATGATGGAAGATCTAGGGTTGATAAATTCAATGGGTAGAATTTCAGTCTTTGGAAGATGTAGATGGAAGATTACCTTTATTAGAAGGATCTTTATACTCCATTTTTTGAGAAGGTGAACAAACCCTCGAGTATGACAGATGTGGAATGGGATTTGTTGGATAGGAAGGCACTTGGAATGATCCATTTGTGTCTTGCATCTTTGGTATTATTTAATGTTTCAAAGGAAAAGACTACAAAAGAACTGATGGATGCATTAGGGAAGTTGTATGAAAAACCCTCTACCTCTAATAAGATATTTTTAATGAAAAAGTTGTTTAATATGAAGATGTCGAGAATGGTTGATGAGAGATCATTTAAATGATTTTAATATGGTTGTGAATATGCTAGCTTCATTGTTATAATAGAATTTGATGAAGAAGTTAGGGCTTTATTAATTTGTGCTCTTTACCTAAAAGTTGGAATAGCCACAGTAATGGTGGTAAGAAAACTCGGTTCACTAACTCAAAGTTGAAGTTTGAGGATGTTGTAGGGGTGATTCTAAGTGAGGAAATGTGAAGAAAAAGCTCTAGGGAATCTTCTACTTCATGGAATGCTTTGATAGTGGAAACTAGAGGGAGATAGAAGAATAGAGGAAACCATGGAAAATCAAAAGATCGGGCAAGGTCAAAATCCAAAAGCAAGATAGTATGTTGGCATTGTGGAAAGTCTGGGCATGTAAAGAAGGACTATTGGGAGCTTCGGGATAAGAAGAAACAACAAGAAGAAAACAAGGAGGCAAATGTGGCATCGGGTAATGTATGTCAGGATGCTTTGATTCTTTCTTTACATAATATTATTGAATCTTGGGTTTTAGATTCAGGGGCTTCTTTTCATGCTACTCCACATAGGCATTATTTTGTTGATTATGTTCAAGGGGATTTTGGGCATGTTTTTCTTGGTGATGATGAGCCTTACAGTATAGTTGGAAAAGGTTCTGTTTAGGTTAAGATGTAAAATGGGAATACATGGCTATTGAAGGATGTCAGACATGTGCCTACATTAAGGAGAAATTTGATATCGGTGGGGCAATTGGGAAGTGATGGTTGTACTGTGATATTTACAGCTGACTCTTGGAAGGTTACCAAGGGTGCTCTTGTGGTGGCAAGAGGTAAGAAGGTTGGAACCTTGTATTTAACCACTAATAGTACTAATGATTGTAATCTTGTGGCTTCAGATGCAGATACAACATTATGGCACTATAGGCTCGGTCATATGAGCCATAAGGGCATGGACATCATAAAGAAGAATTTTCCTGGATATACAAAAATAGGTTTGGAGTTCTGTGAGGACTGTATATATGGGAAACATAAGTGAGTAAGGTTTCTCAAGGTTGGACCTACAAAGAAAGAGAGTAAGTTAGAGCTGGTGCATTCTGATGTGTGGGGGCGGCTTAGGTATCATCTCTTGGGGGTTCAAGTTATTATGTTACTTTTATTGATGATGCAACAAGGAAATTTTGGGTTTATTGTATTAGAAACAAATCTGATGTATTTGACACTTTTGTTAAATGGAAATCCTTGGTAGAGAATGAAACATGTCTTAAGCTAAAATGTCTCAGGTCAGATAATGGAGGGGAGTATTGCAGCAATGAATTTAATGATTATTGTTCTAAGAATGGAATCCATAGGAAAAAGATGGTTCCAAGAACTCCACAATAGAATGGGGTGTCAGAAAGGATGAACAGAACAATAATGGAACGTGTTAGGAGCATGAGGTTACATGCAGGATTACCTCTTTATTTTTGGGTAGAAGTGGTGAGCACAATTGTGTACTTGATAAATAGAGGACCCTCAAGTGCCTTGGATGGAGGCATACTTGAGGAGGCTTGGTATGGTAAGAAAGTTGATTATTCATTTCTTAGAGTCTTTGGATGTGAGGTGTTTGTTCATATAGACAAGGATGATAGGACCAAGCTAGAGGCTAAATCAAAAAAAATGTACTTTCATTGGTTATGGTGGTGATGACTTTGGATTTAAATGTTGGAGTATTAAGGACAAGAAAATCATTTGGTCTAGGGATGTGGTCTTTAATGAGAAAGTCATGTATAAGCAACAGTTGTAGGAAAATAGGGAAGAATCCAAGAAAGAATATGCAGTGGTAGAGGATCTTCCGGATGGGAAAGTGACCCATGAATCAGTTCAGGAACCTACTCAACAGGAACCCCAAACTCCTACAGTGAGGAGGTCTTCTAGGGTAAGAAAAGAACCTGAATGTTTTTCTCCTTCTCTTTATTATTTATTACTCACTGATAGTGGAGAGCCAGAGAGCTTTGATGAAGCAATGCAAGTAGATGCTAGTAAGAAGTGGGAGCAAGCCATGGATGAGGAGCATAAGTCTCTCATGGAGAACCAGACTTGGGATTTGGTGAAGCTACCGGAAGGCAAAAGAGCATTACAGAACAAGTGGGTGTATAGAGTTAAAGATGAAGGAGGAGGAAAGAAAAGATATAAGGCCGGTTGGTGGTCAAGGGTTTGCACAGAAACAAGGTATAGATTTTGATGAGATTTTTTCTCCTATAGTAAAAATGACTTCTATTAGAACTATTCTTGGAATAGTGGCAGTAGAAGACTTGCACTTAGAGCAGTTAGATGTAAAGACTGCATTTCTCCATGGTGATTTGGAGGAGGAACTATATATGCAGCAACTAGAGGATATGAGGTCAAAGGTAAAGAGGAGATGGTGTGTAAATTGAAGAAGAGCTTGTATGGCTTGAAACAAGCTCCATGTCAATGGTATAAGAAGTTTGATAGCTTCATGATGGAGCAAGGTTATATTAGATGTCATTATGACCATTGCATGTATACAAAGAAATTTGAGGATGGAAGTTATATTATCTATGTTTGTATGTTGATGACATGTTGGTTGTAGGTAAAAACATGCAGGAAATAAAAGTACTCAAGAAACAACTAAGTGAATCCTTTGATATGAAGGATTTGGGGGCAGCCAGAAAAATCCTTGGTATGAGGATAACTCGGGATAGGAAGGAATGGAAGTTGACTTTATCTCAGGAAGAGTACATTAAGAAGGTATTGGATAGGTTTAACATGCAGGATGCTAAACCGGTTGGGACTCCTTTGGCAGGCCATTTTAAGTTATCAAAGGAGCAGTGTCCCAAGACAGAGCAGGAAAGAAACCAGATGTCCAAGGTACCTTACTCATCAATGGTGGTAGTTTGATGTATGATATGGTGTGCACTAGGCTTGATATTGCCCATGCAGTGGGAGCTGTGAGTAGATTTATGAGTGATCCAGGTAAAGAGCATTGACAAGCAGTAAAGTGGATCCTTTGGTATTTGAGAGGGACCATGGGGACAGTTTTGTGCTATAGTGGATCAGACACCACTTTATGTGGTTATGTAGATTCAGACATGGCTGGAGATGTAGACAGCAGGAGGAGCACGACAGGTTATATTTACACTGTAGGTGGGACAACAGTGAGCTAGATTTCACGACTACAGAAGTTGGTGGCTTTGTCAACCACAGAGGCTGAGTATGTTGCTGCCACAGAGGCAAGAAAAGAGATGATTTGGTTACAACAATTGCTTGAGGAGTTGGGGCATAAGCAGGAGGAATGTAAGTTACATAGTGATAGTCAGAGTGCTATACACCTAGCTAAGAACTCTACTTTCCACTCCAGGATGAAGCATATATAGTTGAGATATCACTTCATCAGGACAACTTTGGAGGAAGATAAGTTGAAGTTGGAGAAGATTCATACTAGTCAAAATCCTGCAGACATGATGACCAAGGTGGTCATAAGGGATAAACTAAAGCTATGTTCAGCTTTGGTTGGCCTTCACGGATGATAGTGAAGGGTTGAGAAGCTTGCTTAGTGGAAATCAGTCTCAAGTGGGAGATTGTTATGTTTGTGGAGCTGTTTTCATGTTAGAGTGTGGTACACCTTCTATGTGTTACACTACAGTATTTTTCCACATTGGTGGTCCCACTTGCCGGTGAGTGAGCCCCGGGGGCCTTAAAACGTGATGATGGGGGCTTTTAGGGGGCAAAGCCCTCTCAAGCAAATTTTCATGGGTGGTTTATTAACCCATGGGTAATGCTTAAGCAATTGTCTACTTATGGGCTGTTTTTGGGCCCATGGATGTTTTTCGATACCCATTGTTTTGATACCCATAGGTTTTTTTTTGCCCATTGATTTTGTAATACCCAGCAAGGATTTTTGCCCATGGTTTTGATACCACAAGGTTTTACTATCTCTTAAACAATTGTCTATTTATATGGTTTTATGCATATGATAGATTTGTAGTAAATGTATTACAGATTTTGAATTCGGGTTTGAATTTTGTAGAGTTTGTTGAGCATAGCTCCAAACGGATCTAGGTATTATATTCAAGAGAGTGGAGGCTTGTAATAAAAGATGAGCAAGTGATTCTTGGTGGATAGCCCAAATTGGGTGAACCACGTTAAATCTTGTCTCTCTATGTTGTGTTATTTATCTCGCACTTTTATTACTTCTCGTAATATTTTAGAACATATTAGTTTCTATGTTGGATTTAATTAAGGGATTATTCCGCATATTTATCTCTTATTTCCTAACAAATCCAAGTAAAGGGTATTGCCTACATATAACCCAGACATAGATACCATGGAATACATGTATGTTGTGCCCAAAGTTGTAAAACCAGATAATGAAATGGTTTCTAGTGACTACGAGATGACCTCCCTTCAAATGGATCTTAAGGCAATGAAACCTTCTAACAAAATTAATGTATCAAAAAGGAACAATGATGTGGTTTACACAACATTACTAAAGGTAGAGAGGGAGAAATATAAGTTGAATAATAAGATTCAAAAGTTAGAGGCAGACCTGGAAAATGAGAAAGCAAAAGGAAAAGCAACAGTTAATAGGATAGGTGAGTTAGAGAGGAAGATAAAATCATATTTCTTTATGACTACAATTGTTATGAATGAACATGCATAGGTAGAACTAGAAGAGGTGAAGAAAATTTTATAGAAACAATGAGTAAGAATGATAGATTACAAAAATCATTGGGAGAATTGAAAGAGGTTGTGAAGGAAGAGAAAGAAAAGGTAAAAAAATGGGAACATAGCCTAGATGATGAGAAAAAATAAAATGAAATATTGCAAAAAGAATTGGTAAAAAAAAAAGGAAATACAGTCTTCCAACATCAAACTATCTAGATTTCATAAAAAGGCATTGATTAATATGACAGATAATGTTTGGGGGAAAATAAACAAAAAAATTGATGATTTGATTAGATTGTTTGAATTCATGATTGATCTACAAAGAATCTGTGATAAGCTCTGTGAATACATAACATGTAGTAGAAAAGTGATGGCTTTAAGAGAGGATACAACAAAGAAAATTTTGGAAGCTATCTACAAATTTAGTGACACAGAACTAACATCAGAGGAATTCAGAACCGGTTTGATGCCTCAATAAAGGTATCATCTATCATTTGGAAGTGTGTGATGTTGGGTGAAGCACATGAATTGTTGAATAAGTGTCAAAGAATGTTATAAGAGCTGCATGGAAAGGTATAGGAGTTCACAAAGCTTGGTTTGCCAATGCCTTTTGACAATACATACCAATTCATTAAGAAGGATGCATTCCAGAAGAAGATGAAAGAAAAAATGACTCAAGAGAAGGATTGAATTCCTGAGAAGCTAGATGAGAAAAATTTTTTTTTTGACTTATTAAACCATTGATAACCTTGTCAGTAATTTTACATTCAATAGTAAAGGAAAGCTCCACTATCAGTTATGAATTGCTAACAAAGTTACATGTCAGTCACTCTGATTTACAACAAATTTCAATTCCAACAGATGAAGAGTGGAGCATGTTATAGAAGATGATATAATTTGTTAAAGTTGTGGAGCTGATTCCAAGTTGAAGTGGCAGTTTGGTTTTTTTGTTTCTATTATTTGGGAGGAAATCATGGTCATGGATAAAAATAGTAAATTGTCTTATTAATAGACTAGAGTTATCTTTATGTTTATTGTATTAATAAACATGTGATATTTAGGTTTCTTGTGGTTGAAGAAAACTTTTACAAAGAGGTGCACAAGTTAAATATATATGTGCATGGATTTACTCTTTAGTGTATTTAGATCCATTTTGAAAATTGTTCCATTTGTTGCAATGACAATCTTCAATTTTTTCATACAAGGCATGTCTCAAGCAAGTTGAATGAGGAATAGTGTTATTTTTAAATTTTCATTTTAGTAATGATTCAAGCAAAGCCACTTATTCTATCTCAAAATTAAGCACCACAACTCTTATATGCCTAAAGTATATAATAATGTAAATGCATTGTGATTTAATAGCCAACCAACCACGGTGTATGCTTTCTATAAAAGAGATCAACAACATTGTATGTGAAATATATTAAATACTCATTAAAACATGACTTTGTAATGTTTCTGCAATCAAAATGGAAATGGAATCAATATGATTACCTTTAGGCACATGTAAGTTTGGGGTGAGTGCTAATCCTTGTTTGAGATTTAGAATAATGAATATTTGAATATATTAATTATTATATGAACATCTATATCATGGGATATCCACCAATGGAAGCTTCCAACTTGATGGACCTAGATCATCTCTATCATTTGATTCACAGATCTTTGAGTCGACTCTCTCTTTCTTGACAATCAACTACTACAATAGGGTCATCTGTTGTATTTGTGCCATTGTTTTCATCCCCTCTCCTTTCATTAATCGACTTCCATACTATTAGAGCCCTATCGTAGGGAAATTTATCCACTTCGTACCGTGATGTATAAATTCTCAAACAATTTTCCAATTTTTTTCAAGCTTGTTTCACAATTTTGACTTTATAAAGGCCAAGGCATTGAAAATTCTCTCATCTTCAACTAAACCCAAAATCATTGTTTGACATAGATCAACCAATGAGAAAAAATCGGACATGGTTTTTGTAAAATAGTACTCACCCCAATTTTTTTCCATAGTCGGGTTATTGCTCCACATTCTAAGGGATTATCCAAATCTTTGAATTGTTGAATCATTATAGTTTTGAATTCATGAGATTGAGAAATCAAATTGTCCTTTCTTAAAATACCTAGAATATTCATTCCATTGATATCAACAAGCTTACAAAAATGTTGAATCAATGTAGTTAACCTCTTCAAGTAGTCTTCCAAAGCATACATGTCTTTCATTTTGGGAGGATTCCAAAAGGTCGGATTTACTATAGCCATTGCTTCAAGTAAAGAATCCCTTCTAAATGGACTCCTTATTTCTTCTAGTAGGGACACTGCAATTTCTCTTAACCTTACCCTTGCCCTTGATGATATAATGTTATCAAACAACATCCCTATGACTTTTACCTCAACCTTACCGGCTACTAATTTAAACATGTACATCAGTATCTCATATCCACGTACAAAAGCACATACTTCCCCAAACAAGTTGAGCTTTAGAAAGCTACTTACATTTCTCAATATTTATCAAATCATTCCAACCATAAACATTGGACCTGTAAAAGTAGTTTCATTGAGATACAAATATTCTATTGTCATACAAACTTGTTTCCTCAAACTAGAAAAATCAACAATATAGATAGTTCTTTCTTATGCTTGTTTAATTAAAATGACACATTTATTCTAACATGGGAAGGATACCACACAACATCACAATGACTCTATATCATTCAAACAATGTATCAAATCTGGGCCTTGTCCACTTCCATGTGATTCTACCACATCACTCCTAATAAGGATTGATACTCTTCATACACCCTACAAACCGGTAGGTACAATGAGATCCACCTGGTGTCGACATATTTTAATAGTTTATGCCCATTTTTAGTTTCTACAAATATTTGGAATTCCATGAACCTTTTAGGACTACAACAAAAATAAGCATGCACCTCTCAGAACAAGGTCTTCAACTTTTTCTACTAGTTTAAATTTTCCAACTATTATGTAAGTTAGGTTCATTCTATGAGCCATATAATGAATGAAATCATATAAGGGCAATGAGATGTTTGGAGTCTTACACACATGCCATTAATGACCTTGCATTACAGATGCCCCATCTTCCCGACACATACCAACTTTGATGCAATTGCAGCATCATCCATGTCACCGATCTCCTTCAAACTTTTTATCACCAACTCACAAAGGTTTTCAACATTGGATTTCTCTCTCATCTTGTGAATGAAAAGTAAGTGAGGTTGTCTCATAGAATTCTCAACAAGTATACACATGCATATAGACCTAAGTAGTATTATCTACTGTTGTAACCTCATCAATAGACAAAGATATGTATCGTGTAGACTTAATTTTCTCTTTCAAGTCTTCTTTCTCAACCATAGCTAGGCATTTTTCCCAATCCCAACCACTACTTTCTGACTAGTGAGAATGAGGAAAGTGTGGGACACCAAGGAAAGACAACATCTTCTTTTGTTCAGAAAATCTATTATAGGATGGTCTCTTTTCAAAATGTGAAAAATAATAGCTAGCTGAATTTTTTACCCAAAAGATTGTTTTGAACGATCTTGTTGAATTGAGAGGTAATTGTCCCTCCATTTTCTGCAACTATTCTTTCATTTCTCTTGTGTTCTTCAAATTATTTTTCATACCTAATATGTAAACAATCATCCATATTTTTCCATCTGGAAAATATTCTTCAATACCATCTACAATTATCTTTTCATATATCTTTCCTACATGCTTCTGGATAGTATCTAACTTAAGTTGCATTGTCTTGTCCCTGCCCAATCTCCAGCTACAAATTGTACATTTGCATTCTTTGGGAGGTTCAACTTTATTCTCATTTTCAACAGGTTCAATAAATGGAAACTTAGAAACCCACTCTAACCTGAAACTCCTTCCCAAGTCCCATTTTCTTTCCTTTCTCTTTCTTCCAAAATAGGTGTGTTGAGTATTTTCCTTAGTGGAATTTATACTTCGTTGAATGCCACTGCTAGAATTTTCACCTCCAACATTCACTTGGGCACTGGTAGGTGATGTAGTGTCATCTTCATTCAATTGGGTAGGTGGTACAGTGTCAAACTCAACATCATTCAATGGAATGTCTTCAAGGGGAGGCATTTCATTATTGTTGTCATTGACAACATCAAACAAATAAAAAATGAACACATTCTCATTTTAAGTTTCATTTTGAATGTAATCATTATCCCTTGATTGTGATGGTCGTCTTTGGAGAAGGATGGGTTTCCTTAGATGGTTTCTCAAAATAAGATGTTATTTTTGAATGCTAGTACCACTACTAGAGGGGTTGGAATAACATTTTTTCCTGAGGTTGAGCTTCCCTTTTTAGGTGCCATTTTTTTGAATCAGTGAATCCTATAGAATTGAAAGAAAAAAATATACAACATGTTAGACTAAATGATATTGATATGTGCACAAACATCTCAACATGAGAAATATGTATAAAGAAAAATAATGTTGTGTCACTTAACATGTACTAATTTTTGCAAGAGTGTTACATTAGTATAATAAGAATTAGAGCATACATCAAGCAAACTAAAGATGTATCAGAGGTTTGAGAAGAGAACAAGTAATTTAAAATTTTAAATGATTTGTTGAGTAGCCAAAGACACTCTAATGATAAGACACTCTAGTGATAAGAAGTCTCTGTTGTAGCTAATCAAACATGAAATAGGTGATCTCAAGGTCATGTGCTTAGTTTGAAATCAAAGTATAGTATGTATCTGCTCGTGAAGGACTCTGAGTTCATTGATTCATCCAAGGTATGATCTGTCTTTAGTTGATTAATGAAGGAGTCTCGATGACCGAGCTCTGTCATAATGTATAGAGGTTTGTCATGTTGTATAGAGGTTCTAAATGTTGTCATCAAGCCAAATAAGGTGTGCATCTGCTCATGAAGAAATTATTGATTCATCAGAGGTATGAGGTTTGTCATAATCCAATTACCAAGAGTGTTCATCATTTCAAAGGAGTTGAGACAAAATATATGGTCTTCCATCTATGACTCGTTGTGGTATGAGACTGTGAATTCAAGGTTGAGAATGTATGTAGGGTTCTTTGGCTTGACAATGAAATGTCAATGTGTCAAATCCAACTAAAGTATCATTATTCTTGAGAGAATATTGAATTATTTGATATGATGTTTCACATATGATACAATCATGATAAGGGTATTCTTTGTATACTGTCATGTTCCTACTTGGAAAATGAGTTCAAGAAACTTGAAGGATGCATGAATTAAAAATATCCTTGGATGTTGATGTTTTTCCTTTATATTAAATATTATAGACATGTTGTCTGGACTACGACAAGGACAAGAAAAGATGTTGAAGAGTGATCCCACTTCTGCAATATTCATGGAGGAAGAAGAGGTGGTGTAAACCCCTACATTCTTTTTGAAAAATTCTTGTTGTGGAGAGATAGATTCCAACTTTTCCTCAACATTAATAAAAGTGAATTAGTATTACTATATAGTTTCTGATGGATTTATAACATAATTATTTTCACAGAAGTGCCAGAAGTGAATGTGAAGATAAAGAAAGCATTTTGTGCTCCTCATATTGTTGAAGGAAATCCATGCTTGGAGTACATTCAATACATTATGTTTCCATGGTTTAAAAAGTTTGAAGTACATCACAGTGAGGAAAATGGTGGTAACAAGAAGCATGTTTGTGACAAGATGTTTGTACTTTTCCCACAACTGCTATTTTCTGTCTTTTGTTTTTCTAAATGCTAATTATCTGGATTTTGGTTCATTATTGTAACTTTTTTCCCTTTTGCATTTCTTGAATTTTTCATTTTGGACATCTTTGTATGGTCTCTATTTCGTACATTATTGTTTTCAACATTCCGTTAACCTCCCATTCCCGACCAAATCCTCCCAATGGACATGAACCCCATGGAATGAGCCACAATTGATATGTTTTAGGTCTGGAGTGGGTCCCGGCTCCCGGGAGGTCTATGCCACACATCGCCATTATGTCAATCTCCCAAGGAAATTCCCCTGGTGAATGTGAAACCTACAAAATGTACCACATTTTATATATCCTTCGTGTTCATTGTGGGATGAAGCAAGTGTGTCAATGAAAGTGATAAACGATCATGGTATTAGTTTTGGAATAAATGGAAAGTAAAACCGTAGATATATATATATATATATATATATATATATATTATACTAATGTTTTACTTTTCCATATATATTCAAAGAATTTTACATTCCGTTTATTCCAAAACTAATACATATTAATAAAAAGAGAGAACATTAACAAAAAGATTCAAAGAAGATACACTGATAAAGCAAGGAATATATAGAGCAGCAACTCGTGGAGATGTATGAAGTGATTTTAAATAATATATATTTATTTTACATTGAATCTAGATGTATCTAAGATAGGAAAACTAGTTATGATTCTCTGTGCAAGTGGAGGACTATTCTAGATGACATAAAAAATCATAGTGGTTATGAGGATGAGGATGTTCAAGCTTTGTAATAACTTACAAAGGTGGAATCACAGATAAAGCAATGTGACATGAAAGAAAATAGGTCTCAAATAAACTGAGGACTCACCTGCAGTAAGTGCTTTTAGGATGTAAACTGCAACGCACTAGCTAGGCATTGGAAAGACCTGGATTTATTTGAAAATTTGTAAGCAAATTACAATATGTCGATTCACTAAATCCCTTTCTACTACTTCGCAAATACGCAAATTGGAAAATCGCGAGAGAACATCACCTCTATGTATATATTGGGAAAATTTGGGAATGTTTTCTTGGCCAAATAAGGTTCAGTAGATTTCTTGGCAAAACATTAATGTTTTCAAATCCCGACACGTTGATTTCTTGGCGAAACATTAATGTTTTCAAATCCCAACGTGTTGATTTCTTGGCAAAACATTAATGTTTTCAAATCCATGTGTTGATTTCTTGGTGAAACATTAATGTTTTCAAATCCATGTGCATCAATTTCTTGGCGAAACATTAATGTTTTCAAATCCCAACACGGTGATCACGCACGATTTAATATAAAAATATACATTGGGATTGGAAATTCCTTGGTGATTCAGATGGGACGATTATTATTTATGGGATTTTTGGACGAAAACACGAGTATTGTCGTTCTATATAGCATTCACCAAAATCAAATTCCCAGAATTCTACTATTCACCAAACTACGAATATTCGCCACTATAATTTTCCTGGTGGTAAGAAGGAATCCATTTGTACTCAATTTTGAAAAGGTGTTGTTTATAAGTGTTCGTAGAGCTAGACCATCATGTTGACTTGATGTAATCATCTTGTATATTATGAATCACTACCTAGATATATTGATGGGATATACATAAAGGAAATGCAAAGTTACATAGTCAATATAAAATGTGAAGAGTCAAAATTTTAAGTGAGAGTGAAATTCAGAATTGGTGTTTCACCACATTCTAGATTTTCCACTTATTCACTCTTGATTGTCATAACAACAAAAATAGAGGGTGTTCAAAGAGTGAAGCCACACTTTAAATTCGGGTGTGACAGATTCACCACAAGCCAAATTTTTAAATGAGACAACTAATTTCACAACGAAATTAGATCCCTTCGATTGTTATCCCCAAGGAAAAAAATTTAAGCATTGACTTGTTTCTATTAAGGAATAATTAAACATTTACATCCCTTTCAATGTATTTTGCAACTCGTGTACAATTGCTAGTTTAGGCACTATAACATTATAATACCCACCCAAAAATAACAATAAAAATAAAATAAATAAATTGTTTAATTGCTTTGTATGACTCTAAAATCCTCATACATGGTAGAAAAATAAGAGCTATGTTTTTGTAGGTGAAAATTCCGTGCAAGTGTGGAGAGGGGTTTCAAGGCAAGGGTAACTTAAATTTATTATTGCAAATTCAATTAGATTTTTATTTTAATACATATATGGAAAATCATATGTTCAGTAGTGTTTTCTAATTTTGATATTTATCATGCAACTGTAATCTAAGGTTTTACTCTAACATTATTTTCTAGATTGCATCCTTTTGTATCCAAACTATAGGTGAAGTTATGGAGAAACGAAAGATAGTCTCATAGTTAGAGAAAATCAAGTTGCAATTTTGCCAACTCGAATACCCACATAAATGATCATATCACGTCATACATCCAAGGGATGTGTTGTAATTTGTAATGTCATGTAACTATTGTTTACATAATATTTTATTAGTATATTGAGTTGTTCTTGGATGCCCTTTTACATGGCTCCAAGTTGATTGCTCTCCATTAGCAACAACCCTTATATCTTTTTATTCCATACAAGTTTGTGAACTCTTTTTTCACATTTGTGTAAGCTCCTATATCCTTTGTATACACTTTGTTGAAAAAATAAAAACTTAAATTTCTATAAAAAAAAAAACAATAAGAAATTGTTCTCAACAAAATAATATTTTTTAACAAGCAAAACCTTGACCTCCCCGGGTTCCCTTCCATGAAACTTACAAGTATATCAATAATTCCCAAAAAAATCAACGCATAGACATTTGGCGAAGCTATTCTCTCGATAGAATGCACCGCTTAGATACATGTGCATAAAAAATAGCATAAATGCACCATAAACCACATGCATGCCCATGCATGTGTGGGACCCGTCATTAGCTATCAAATCATGGACATTAAATTATTTAAGTAAATAGATTTGGAATGATATAATGGCATGTGGCAAGCGATAGTGGAAACAATGGGTGAGTGTGATGTTAATGCACAGATCTTTAGTTCGAGTCACGGAAGCAATTGTACAAGTTTTTACAAAAATATTAAAAACACACTATAAAAACTAACTATAAAAAGATTTGCCACGTATACATAGCGCGGAAGGATGCGGTAATCTATGCCCATAGGTGCATTTTATTGGGACTAGGCTTCCCAAAAACTTCTTTCAAGGGAAAAAAAAGGTGGTATGTGGCACCAAAACACTCACATATCGTCTCTCCAAACGAAAACAAGAAAACAAATTTCCAGCTCGGCATTCGGATTATCTCGTATAAACCTCCAACGACAACTTTACACGTTGTATAGCCACTGCTTCTGCCCGGTCACGCCGGAATTCTTAACACGCAAGGTTGCTCTTACATAAAACCACTAATTACCACGTTAAATCGGGTTATCGATTATTTTAAAATTGAAAGCAACTAGGTGTGACCTCTTGCGATCCCAAATCCTTCAAATGTCCGCTTTTAAAATCATATTATGTTCCGTAATGAGATTTTGATTGTTTTTCAAATTATTTTTATGTTGATTTTTAGAGTCATAGAAGTGACTCATTGCTATTCCATAGCAATTAATTTTTGATTAATTTTTCTTATGAGTTGAATCGTTTCACAAATAAGTTATTTATATTTTAATATAAAAACAATATTTAGATAAAGTGTGTGAGATTTTTTTATCAATATTTTGGATTATTTCATATGATGGATTATGAGAAGTGGTCTAAAATGAAAAATTCTCTCACAATTTATTTATAAACTTTTATTTTTATTTTTGTGAACTCTAAATATACAAAATCTTTAATATTTTAACATTGTCAAAGTATACATACAAGCAATCCCATGTACACAATGTAATGTGAACACCGAACGGTATAAATTTTTGATTTTGAATATTGGGATTCCTCTATTTATTGGAATAGAGAGTATTACTCCTGGAATTAATTGTATTAATCCCTCGATTCAGTGTTCCAAATTTGGATCGTATACCCTAAGCCTCATCAGCTCAAAATTTTGAAAAATCATTCACTAAAATTATTGAACAGTTAATTGTCATGTGGTTGCTTAACCTATTAAGCAACTGTCATTTTTTGAGAAATTAATCCTTTTTAATATTTCACAAGGTCTAAAATGCAAATACATGTCATAACCTCATAAACTCCTTTTTCTTGTCTATCAATCCCCAACTAATGCAATTTATGTTTGGCAAGACCACACAAATACTAACATTTTACAAGAATACATTCATACATAGGTAATAAGACAAATAGGCCATCACACAACATCAGACATGTCAATTGACCATAAATGACAATTATGTATAAGATACGATGACCATGTGAAATCAATTAAAGGCATATTATTAACCTTTCCCACTATAAGGTAAGAACGAACTTCATGTTTCATGAGTAGGCATCTAGAAAGTATGATAGAGGTGAGAAATGGTAATGAATTTATTGTGTATCAGATTAAATATACAAATAAAATTTGAGCTTATTCAGGATGCCCTTCTCACTTGGAATAAAGTTAATTCAAATGAATATTACTTGGCAACTGTGTGAATAAAATGTTAAACTTGGGTATACAAACCTTAAGAGTGAATTGTACTATACAATTTGCATATTCAACAAAGAATGGCGAGCATTCCCAATCTCTAAAGTGCCTCTTAATTGTATTGAAACTTTGGGCAAACAACAATCACCCCAACTCTAGCTTCATTGAATTTGTCCCTGCATCACCAATAGAAATTCTATATCAAGGGAATGTTTTTCTCAGATACTACATACCCTATAGACTTCAACCCAATCTAAGATGTAAATCCCTAATAAGTTATGTAAAGGCCAGGATGAGCACATACCCTTTATTAGTAAGGAAATTTTTAATAGCCATTGGAAGAGTTGCACCCCCATGACTGTATTCCTAATCATGTAGTAAGAATATCATAACAATTGTTAGAACGTAATAAAGGCTTATGTCCCTTTGACTAATATTATCTATTTAATGGGAGTACTTAGCAATATAAGATCAGTTCATATTACACACATATTTCTATTTTATGTATAGTTGATCAAAACTGCTACATCACAGAAAGGAAATACAAGGAGGATGTACCACTATTCATTAAAAATACCAAGTGAATATTCTATGCAACCACACTTTGCATACATGGTTACAAGAGTATTTTTGAGATACACATATGAATCGAATCCAGTTTTTACAGTGTGAGCATTAACTCGTTTGCCTTGTTCCAATGACACTTTGTAGGCACATCCTCCAAGGACACTCGAATAAATGAACTCATCTGGATTTGTACTTCTTTCAAGAAAACATCATGTTGGCATATATATTTTTAAAACATTGCATGCATCATCCATGTTCCCACATTTGGCATACATGCAGTCATTGCATTCCATGTAACTAAGTCTCTCTTAGGATATTTGTCAAACACTTTGTGTGTAAACACTAAACTTCTACACCTAACATACATACTAACCAAACTATTCACAAGGAACAAGTTGATACTGATGCCAGTTTTAACTATATGGCCATGGATTTGACTGCCCTCTTCGAAAGCTCTCATATTGGCACATCCTTGTAAGAGGCAACCATATATGAAGGAGCTCATGGCATTGTTTTGTTGAAAAAAACATTGAAAACATCAAACGCCTCCTTTAGCCTTCCCTCTTTGCATAAAATATTTATTTCATGTTTTCCTACCACGTTTCCTGATGATTTTTTAATGGATTCTTCTTTGCCCACATTTCCAATATTAGAAATATTGATACCATTCTTCCTACTAATACAGAACATGGTTGATAAGCTACTATGGGTTTTGAGCTTGTGGCTATTAAAACTGATATGATATGCTTTTGTTTGCTCTCTGGAAATAAAGTGATTTACCACTGAAAATGTTATAGTGGATACTTACCTTGTGAAATGGGTGTTGATCAATACGGCTCATCTGGGATAATTTGATGTCACAGAGAGTTGTGCATGTTGCAGACATAAGGGAAACCATCTCATCAAATTTAATCCTGCAATCTACCTTCACCCACCAATCATTAAACATTTTAGATATGTAGATCATAATCCTAAAAGGACAACAACAATTAAGAGTTCAAGTAATCTAAAAAATAATTAATTTTGTTATAGATGAGATGTATTATTTTGATCACTTAAACTTCTCACCATGTCCCCCACTCACATATGACTAAGAAAATCTAGAAAGATGTGAGAATACCTATGGACATAAAGATGGTATCTTTTACCCTTGAGGGTCAGTTCCTTTACATATGAATCTTCACCTTTGTTGGGATTTGGTGCATTTTTGGCATCATTATCTGAGATTGCATATGTCATTTGAATAGAGCCACCTCTAAGATCAACAATTCCAACTGTATCTGAATAGTCCTTACCTAAATTTTTGAGCGAGATAGTTTATGGTAGCCTACACCATAAATAGTAAGTCAAAATTTTAATCAGCATGGTAGCAATAACAATATATATTTAACAATACAATTTCCCGTTATCATATCTTCGTTAAAGTCAAGTACCAATACTAAATGTATTAACATCTAAAAAACAATAATCATAATGCAAATTAGGAAAAGCGGCCAGAATGTCATTTCAAACATTTTACTAGTCTCTGACAACAACATGTCTCAATGTAGCTAGGTGGTGCGAAGAGTTTCAAACCAAACAAATGAAAGAAGACAAATTAGTCGCAATCAAAGGGCTAAGATCTTTAATGTGTAAAATAAAATAATAATAAAAGATATGCAAGAAGATAGGTTAATCGCAATCAAGGAGCTAAGATCTTTGATGTGTAAACATAAGAAAACTAATAAGGACACTCTACCTTAACACAACCATGTTGTTTGAAGACGGTGGTAGATTTGTTGACTGTGGACACTTATATAATCAGTACAACTTGGGAATATATCAACGAACATGCCCATATATTGGTTTCTCCATTGTGTTGTTGCAGATCAGTCTAACCACTGAAAACTTTATCATGATATGTACAAATTAGATAGTTCTATTTCCCCATCTACTCCTCGCTGATAACATCTCATGCATGCATTTGCAAAGCTCATGGTGAACAAAATCAGAAACTACCTAATTCAGCAGAAGATAAACCTAACAATGTGGATTAAATTATAGTGTTAAGAAACCATATACTACCATCTCTTAAATTTTTGTATGAAATTTCAAACTATATCATTTCCTCCATTAGAGGATGAAATCATTGATCTTTACATTGACATAAATTCTAGGAGAATAACCTTGAATGACAGCTAGATACCTTCTTGTATCATGCTTTGATTAGAGTTAGAAGCACTCAAGTGCACAATGTTTTAGTGAACCTACTTCAAAAATATTTTATATTTTACCTCATCGTGGTGTTAATGTAAGGAAGAGCATATATTATACCTAATTTACCTCACAAAGCATATATTCCTTTATGTGTCTGAGTTTGATGAGTGTATGGGTTGGATAGGAACTTATGTAAGTGATAGTGTTTTGTTTCATTTGGAAAATGTGAATCTCCTTTCAAATTAAGGGAGAAATTAGAGGATTTATTTGGTAAGGTGGATCATATGAGAGCCATGCAACTTGAAATTGATATTACATCTCTTAATCCTAAAGATTTTCCAACAATTATAAACTATCTTACCAATTTCAAGCATTTGTTGAAATAATTGAAAGGGAGTAGAAGAGATAAGAAAGATGAAGAGTGTGTTTACTTAATTCTATCAAAGTTGAGATGACCATTTCAAATATTTTCTTCTACCTTTTTCTCTAGCATGATGCCTTGGGTGACACATTCAAAATGTCTAACTTATAAACATTTTGTGAAAGACTTACTAGGTGTTGATAAGAGAAAACACTTAGTAGAACTCACACATAGAGTCCACGTGGGAGAACAACATAGGAGCAAAGGCGCGAAGGTATAGGAAGGTGTCACATGGAGGTGTAGAGTCAGACTTTCGGGACTTAGCCGATTTTGGAGATCAGGGCTATTCTTAGAGGTTGGCGTGCGGAGCACACAAAGCGATGCCGAGACTTGTGCGCCACTCTTCGTGGAGATTTCAAAGAGCATGTCAAATCACTCTTGCATGGGCATAAGCTAAGAATAGATCCACCACTATAGTTAACTATCAGCGATCTATAGATAGCATACTTGCATGTATGGCTATAGTTGTAAAAGTGCATGTGGCTATTATTAGCATGCGACCTATTTTGGTAGAGTTAAGCGGTGAAGGGCTAGTCCCCCACCCTATATATATGTAATGAATTACTTAGTAAGATATAGACAGGGACACATACTGCTTTAAAGGGTTAGAGATACATGAGTGCATGAGACTGGATAATTGTAACAGATCCATGTGCGCATGTCTGGTATTGTATGAAGCTTTTGTACTATTGGTATGATGAATATATGAAGAATATTGGCCAAACAACAGTGTCTGATATGTTTGTCATTATATACTATTGTTATCATGATGATTTATACTTAAGTGCTTATAGATCTAGTATGGTGTAATGATGTATAGATGGATTAGTTTCTAAATATATGTTTGTTATACTACTTCATCATGCTACCATTCTGCTACAACAACCCTAAAGAGGGACCTAGTACCTTTGCGCGCACTTCGGGTGAGCACTCAGCCTAGGCTAAGTGATGTGCCAACGTGACTAGGTGTTATCTGAGAATTCTAGGCTGCATCATTGGTTCCGTTGCCGGACCTCTTTTTAGTTGTTTCAAAATGGTTCACGATGAAGACATACCAGCTAACTTTGGTGAGCATTGAAGAGTGGATTCACAATCTGGAGGAAGAATATGCATGGAGGTTTGACACTAGATCCAGATTTAGCGCACGCACTTGGGTAGAGTAGAATCTGTATGATAGTTTGTACAAAAGCTTCTTTGCTATCTTTCAGTAGAATTATATGAGTGGTTGACTGCATATGCATCTAAGTGGAATTGGAGGTATCGCACACTTGTTTGGACACATGAGGAATTTCAAACACTATATGATGCTTTGACCTGATCTAGACTCGCGGTAAATACTAGTTTCACGATGTTCTAAACAACTATATTCTGGAGTATTTAATTTCGACTTATTCGTGCCCGGAGGTAGCGGAGTTCTAGTTCCTACGGTATCCTAGAGGGACGTATTTGCAAGGTATTCCACTGGTAATCAAAATATTGATGGTAATGTTGAACTTGGAAGATAAACCCATGGAAAGCTAAAAATCTCCACGCGCGAGGGCAGGAACAGGATTGGTGAAAGATGGCAGACCTAGTGGGTAGCATGGTAGAGGGAAGAGAGGTGGCTAAAGTATGATGAGGCATGCAAGAGGGAATTATGCAAGAAACAAGAAATTACAGAATGGATGGTGTTGTGGAGAGAGATGGCTCATGAAGGATTTGAGGCTCATGGGGAGGAAGAAGAGCAAGAGCATCAAGAACTCCCCCATCTAGGAAATCATGACAGAGAACCCTCTTTGGCCTCACATGGAAGTGTGCCAGTAGATATGACCTGGGCCATGGTGCACATCTAAGCCAACCTACTAACCTAGCCCTTGCACTTGGTTTTCCAGTATCTAGTACAACAGGTAAACACAGTTTTAATTTAGGAAGTGAAAGAGTAGAAATAAGTCAGATAACAAGTACATCAATGGCAGCACAGACAGCTTCATTATTCTTTGGGGGTACATTTTCAGGCTCATCATCTGCACAGAATATGAGCGCGCTGAGTGTGGGATTCACCTCTGGAACTAGGACTACTTCACAGAATGTAGGGGTCCAATATAGTACCATTGTTGGGACATAGGGGAGTGCATCCATGGGCCCTATTCCAAATCCTGGAGGAGGATCGAGGTGGTATGGGAAGTTCTAGTTTTGGTGGTTCGGGTGGTTTTGGAGGAAGAGGAAACCAAGGAGGTTCTAGGTCGGGTGGTCAAGGCCCGCAAGCAACCCCAAAACATTTATATGGAGATGTCCCTTCATCTCCCAGAGTATAGAGGTATCGAGGATGTTGTTGAACATGTTCATATGTGTGAAATATTGTGGCGTGTGAAAGGTATCATGACTTCTGAGTGCAAGGCAAGTCAATTTGCTACTACATTACAGGCGTACGCGCATAATTGGTATAGGAAGTTTGATCCCAATCAAACTTGTATTGACTATGTAGCATTGAAAGATGCTTTCTTGAAAGAGTTCCATATCCCAAAGTTTGAGCAAAAGAGTATAAGTGCACTCAAGGATATAAAGCAAGGCACTACTAAAAGTGTACGTGAGTATGATGCCCATTTTAAAACACTTCTATCCAAACTCTCTTATGACATTCATGCAAGTCAGCATGCACAATGGTTTTTCGGGGATTGATTACCCATTTCAAAGAACATGTCGCATAAAACTTATACCAACCCGCGTGAAGCATTGGAAGCAACTTTACGTTGAAGCAGTTGGGAGTATTGACACTAGAGTTAGTCCATTCTGGAGGCTCAGATAACAGCTATGGCAAAGTAATTAGAGAAATTATTAGCAAACTCAACTCATGAGACACGCTCAGGAATCTAGTGTATAGATTGTGAAGTAGAAGGCCACACCAAGGATAGTTTCCCTCGAAATCATACGTTCGTTGTTGTTAGACTGTGATATTTTCCATTTGAATCATGATGCTAGTCACTGCCCCCTACTACAACGTGCGATCAGGAAGAATGTATCCTCCTTTTGTAAAATTTGTATAGGTCCACGACCCATGATACTGAGGATTGTAGATTGATTGGCTAGATCCATGATGCCATTGATATTGGGGTAAGACAGGTGAGTGTGGCTGATAATTCTAAAGGAAAGAATGAGCATCAGGATAGGGATTATAATCAAATGCGCTATGACAGGAATGACGGAAGGTTTGAAGGGGTTCGTGAAAGGGGATGAGGATATCGAGGTGGATATGGAGGACGAGGCCGAGGTGGAGGAAGGAGTGAATTCCCTCGAGGAACTTGCTATACATGTGGCTCACCTGACCATTATAGGCGCGAATGCCCATAGAATATTTCTGTTCATTTTGTGGAAAGGGGCATAGTTATGAAGAGTGTCCAGACTTGTATGAGCATCTCAGTAAGTAGCACAAGCAAGAAAACAAAGGCGCAGGATGGTTAGAATCCAGCGTGTAGTAGAGAATCAATGGATGCCCAAGTTAACACTAGAACCTGAGGTAGTAACAGTCAAGATAACCACATGAGCTAAGGCGGCGCACAAGAGAGGTTTTACAATAGAAGCCGACAATCACTAGGGAGGAGGTTTTGCATGCTAGGTATCTAGATCCAACTCATTAGAAAGAAGTCTATCAAGAAACTATGGAGGTCCTTAGAAGCCTTCAAGGTGAAATATAGGGTTTGAAAGAGCAGTCTCGGAAATTGGAGCATAAGGATACAAAAAAGGCCCGTCTGATATTGACGACATCAGAGAGGTATGTAGGATGTGCTAGGAGAATATTATTCCTTTATTAGGAAATTGGTTGAAGGGGAATACTCCACGTGGGGAACTGAGACTAGAAGACAAATACTTCATGTGAATCTTCCCCGATAGCATTGACTATGACAAGGAGATCACTTTGAATGTTGTTGTGGATGGGTGGTTGTTGAGCAATATTTTGATTGACATAGGTGCGGAAGTGAATGTACTTACATTGGATGCGTGGGAAAAAATGGGGAGACCCCCACTGCAGCCATCATCTAATGTATTGTTCATGGCAAACAAAACGAAATCTACTCCCATAGGAGTTTTGAAGGATGCATCTATCACTATACAAGGGGCCAAGTTCACAAGAGACTTCTAAGTGCTAGCGCTTGCGGAAGCAGATAGCTTCCTAGCTTTTGCTTGGGTGCCCTTGGTGTTATGAGCAAACAATGTTGATTTGAGGTTTAACAAGGGGTATATCAGCTTTGAGAACAAGGAGGAAAGGGTCATAATACCATTGACAGATGGGAAATCCATACCATATGTGGAACCTTTGAGCGAAGAGGACTTGAACAAAATCTATATACATGTTATTGGGACCCAGAGGTCAATGAGCCATCTAAGGAAGGAATCCTTCATTGGGAAGATTCTCAGTCAATCAGTGATACTACCAATATTGCTTGTGATAATTGGGCTCATGGCACTTATGAACTGGTGGGGCGTGAAGTTAAGTGTGTGGTTGCTTGCAAAAAGGGTTTTTGCTCTGTCTGGTGTATAGGTCGCTCAGTACCCCGCTATACTAGATCCGAAGATTTGGCTGGATTCTTATAGGCCATGGAAGCAAATTGGGCTGACCAGCTTAAATGATGAGATATGTTGTCATATACTTTGGGTGGGACAATAGTGCGCTAGTGGGTGGTCCACAGGGATAATCTCTTAGAATGGGGAACGATTGGGACCACCTTATCAACCAAGTTTTCAAGAAGTAATGCACCTACAAAAATTTGCCCTTATCGTGGTGATCAACCTGCTCAGCATCATATCCAGCAAAGTGTGAGAGACTCTGGATAGTAGGATAGAAGCATTACCACCCTCACTTTGGGTGCATTGGTTTTATTCTACTCTACAAGGTTACGTGCGTGCTTGGTATGTATATGCTAAATTACATCGCGACACTAGCAATTGGAAAAATTTGACTACAGGGATGATCCAAACTTTTGACTTCTTTTCATCTACACCACCAGTGAACACAAGCTTTAAGCTTTATCAAGCGCTTAACCATGGGAGACAGTGGGAAAGTGGAAGAACTTATTTAGGAATTATTTGGTGAGACAGAGACAGGGGCACATTTTGTGGATGAAGAAGATGATATCATATTACTTGAGTGCGCTTCTCTGGAAAAAGATAAGGGGAAGATGGTTTACATAATTGATGATGAGGAAGTTGAGCACTTGGAAGTGGATCATTCACATGGAACACATGAAGTGTTAGCTAGTGCGGATGTAGATGCACACACATATCATGAACCTATGAAGACAACAAAGGTAAATATAGGCACAAAAGCTGAACCTAAGGAGGTGATAATTGGGGATTATTGGTCAGAATCAGAAGTAGCAAAGATCATAGAGTTACTTAGAGACTATGAGGACTTATTCCCAAGAGGATACCATGAACTTAAAGGCGTGCATAAATCACTTGGAGAAATGAAGATAAAGCTCAAGGAAGGTGTGCGCCTGTTAGGAAGTGACCTTATCGAATGAATCCCAATTTGTGTGAGAAAGTAAAGGAGGAGATTGACAAGATGTTGAAATCTAGGATCATTCGACCATTGGATGAATCAGAATGGGTCAGTCCTATGGTGATAAGCATCAAAAAGGATGGTAGGATTCGAATTTGTGTTGATTATAGAGAGTTGAATGCAGCATGTGTTACAGATCCCTTTCCTACACCATTCATAGAGGAAATATTAGGAGTGGCTGGGCACGTGAGATATATTCATTTACAGATGGGTTCTCATGGTATCATCGGGTTAGGATTTTCCGGAAGATCAAGAGAAGATCACCTTCACTACTGAATGGGGAAGCTTTACCTATACTATGATGCCCTTTGGATTGAAGAATGCACCTGTTGTATTTTCAAGGATAGTGGTACAAGCATTCAAGGATTTTATTCACAACTTCTTACAGGTCTATCTTTATGATTGGACCGTTTATGGGCTAATTAAGGATCATTATGACAATCTACGCTTAATGTTTAAAAGATGTAGACATTTGAGTATCTCATTAAACATCAAGAATTGCATCTTTGCTACTCCCTTTGGCATACTTTTAGGACACATTATCTATAAGGAAGGGTTGTTGGTTGATCTGGCTAAAGTTGCGTTTTCACAATCATCGTAGGATTGAAAAACACCGCGGTCAAAGTGAGGTGCATGGATTTTGGGTCATACAGGGTATTACAGGAAGTTTATAAAAGGGTATGCAAAATTTTCCACACCCTTGGAAGAATTTCTCAAGGGAAAGGTACATTCTATTGGGGGAGTCGCAGCAGTGCGCACATTTGAGATATTGAAGAAGAAACTTACTACCGTGCCTATCTTGCACTTTCCTTCATGGGATAAACCTTTTCATGTTCATGTGGATGCCTCTGGCACAGCCATTGGTGTTATCTTAGCTCAACCGAGAGAAGGTATCATTGATCATCCCATTTTCTTTGCTAGTAGGAAGTTAACCCCTGCAGAATAGAATTATACCACTACAGAGTGCGAGGCCTTGTCCATGATCTATGCCTTGCAAAAATTTCATCAGTATTTGTTGGCCACACCATTTGTGTTTTATACAAATCACATGGCATTGAAGTATTTGGTGAACAAGCCCATTTTATAGGGGTGCATATGTTGATGGATACTCTTATTTCAAGAGTTTGACTTTATTGTGGTAAAACCGGGAAAAGTAATATTGACCGGATCACTATACAAAGAAAATTCAATCAGGGAGAAGAGGCACAAACAATAGAAGAGACCATGCCTAATGCAAAACTATATAGGTTACAACATGCACCATAGAAAATTAGAGGACATTCTTTGTCTTTCTATAAACCGGTATGTCACACAAGGCATGAAAGCTTTAGAGAAGAAGCAAATTGCTATACGCAGGCGGCACCATTCATGTTAATCGGTGGTGATTTATAAAAAATTATGAGATGAGGTGTTACATCGTTGTATATTGGAGCATGAATGAAAGGATATAATGGAAGAAGCACATGGTGGTATGCGGTAGCCATTAAGGTGATGCCAAAGTGCGTAAGATCCTACTTGTTGGTTTGTGGTGGGAAACATTGTAAAAGGATTGTAAGAGTATTGTAAGACATGTGACCATTGTCAACATCTCGATCCTCAGACAAAGGGATGGATGCTTTACATAATACAAGTGGACGCAGAACCCTATTGAGAAATGGGTGAATTGACTTTCAACCTATTTCACATCAACCATGGGAATTGGATCAAGCTATATCATCACTTTGCATGATTATCTTACTCGATGGGTAGAAGTAGCATTCTACAAAGGATTGTACACATCAGCACAACAAGCAGGTTCATATGGGAGAATGTTCTTACAAGGTATGTGTAAGGATATTACTTGTATAAATTAGAACATATCAGTAGAATAACATGAGAGAACACCAAAATATAGATAAATGATGACAATAGCTCATATAATAGCTTTGACACTTCGAGGGGCAACCTCGATACCACTTGAGAGGGTAACCTCCAACCATACAATAACACTCCAATACTCAATATGATGATCAAAAAATGTGCCTCGAGACCTTCTAACCCCTAATATATACCATTTTTCTAACCTATGGCCAATCTTTAAGGCTGACCTCTAAGCATAATAAATCATAAATGAATGATATAATAAGATAAAGGGATGTGTACCACATGTTGACATCTCCATCAATACATATACATCATAACATCCTTTCCCTAGGTGCATAACATTCCTTCCCTTGACATGTTTCATCCCCAAAACATAAGAAGAAACCATGTAATGAGTGCATTGTAAATTTTTACACACTTCTTTCGATCATATGCGACCATAGATCATCCATCCATATGTGGTGGTAGATGATACATATCCGAACTAATATCCATATTCCATTGTTTTTTTTTACTGATTCCATTCATGACCATAGTTTATCATCCTAGGATTCCATGCATAACTAACATAAGGATTGATGCATAACCATAATAAGGATTCCTTATAACCATAATAAGGATTCCATGAATCATAATTGTTGCTCCATTGACCCCTTTATAAATAAAGTGATTATTCCTCAATTACCTATATATCTATTGGTTGGAAATATGATGTGCCATGGGATATCTCCAAAATGAATTTTCTCTCATGTTGATGTGGACATACTTTGACTTGTAGTATCCTCAACCTTATCAAAATGTTTCAAACTTTCTTTACTTCTTCCACCTTTGCATTTGATATTTTCTTTTTCTTGAGTAGATGAATCATCATTTCCTTCTTTTTCTTCATGTTCCTCTTTTGAATCATCCTTATTCCCTTCTTCTCCATATTCTAAATCATCCTCATGCATACTATATTGAATTTTCGAATTAAATTATTCCATTAAACCTTATATGTAGAAAGTGATTCTTCTATGAGGTCGAAGCATCATTAAGGCATAAATTTAGTTTTCATATTAATATTAATTGTCCCAACGCCTCTAACCAAGGATACCCAAGAAAAATATCCAAACCATCCATATATAAGACAAATAAATATGAATGTAAAGTATATTTGTCCATAGGAAGTTTTAAATCTTCAAAACTTGAATTTTTTACCATTCACTTGAGCTTCTTTGATATTACTTTCTTGAATATGTAGATGTTGAGCCATATCCTTGTTGATGAAGTTATACAAATCAACATGAGGTTTATGGAAACAATTATCTTATTCCGTTGAATGCATCCATGAAACTGAAATATGGTATCATTGGAGCTATAATATCTTCTTTTAGCATCACATATCTTGTTTTTCTTCCTCTTCTTCATAGTCGTATTCAACTTCTTCTTTGTTTGATTCTTCAATATATGCACCATCATCTTCCCTGAATCTTCTTCACCTTCCTCTTCATATTCTTTCTCTCTTGATTCTTCAATATATTCTTCCCCATCATCTTCCTTTGACTCTTCTTCCTCTTTGTGGTCCCATGAAGATTATCCATAAAAGTTGTTCCATTTCCTCCCAAGACCAATCCTTCCCTGTCATTTTTTAAGATAGAAAATCAAATCCATGCGGGACCACCAAGATAATGTAAACCTATTCCTTGTCATGAAATATGAGAAATGGATACTCTTATTTTATCCACCAGTTTCTTTAGCATCCATGGTCACCATTTCCATAAAAAGCAATTATGGACCGTGATCATGATTAGGGTTTAGAATTCTGAAAAATTTTGGAAGAGGATAAAAACAAAAGAAGAAACCATAACTGAATTTCAAGATAGGTTACGAAAATATAATCGGAATTAGAGGACATTTTGTCTTTCTAAGTGGTATGGCATGAAAAAGGCTAAAAGCTTTAGAGAACAAGAAACTGATCCATACGCGCTGCACCATTCATGTTAATTAGCGGTGATTTGTACAAATTATGGAAGAGATTGAGGTGTTACGCCATTGTGTATTGGAGATATAACAAAAGAATATAATGGAAGAAGCACATGGTGGTATTAGCCAAAGGTGGCCACTACCACTTGGGTGATACACAACACGCACAAGATCCTACTTGTTGGTTTGTGGTGGGAAACATTATAACATGAGATAACACCAAAAGTATGGATAAGGCATGATGACCATATGCTCATATAATAGCTTTTCCACCAAGACAAAGGGATGAGATGCCTTCGAGGGGGTAATTCCAAGTCATACAATAACCCTTTGAGAAATGATGATTGACTTTTCGGGCCTATTTCACCATTCTAACCTATGGTCAGATGGACTGCACTATATCATCACTAAGCATAATTATCTTAAATGAATGATATAATAAGATAAAGGATGTGTGCCACATGGCATCTCCATTAAGGTTCTTATGGGAGAATGTTCTTACAAGGTATGGTTGTCCTTTAAGTTTAACAAGTGATAGGGGCACACATTTTTTGAATGAGACAATAAGAATTCTATTAGATGAGTTTATGGTTTCCCACCATAAGACTACACCCTATCACCCTTAGGCAAATGGAACTGTTGAGGCTTTTAACAAGATTTTGAGCCACACATTGACCAAGATTTGTGATGTTGGAAGGAAAGATATTGGGATGATAAAGTATCTATTGTTCTTTGGGCTTATAGAACAACATACAAGAGATTGAACAAAGCCACACCTTTTCAATTGGTGTTTGGCGTGGAAGTTGTTCTTCCTATAGAATTTATGTTACCTTCTTTGTGCATTGTGCGCATGACTGGAGGTCTAGCTGATGAGCAAGCCTTGGAAGAATGGATTGAGAAGATGGTTCAACTAGATGAGTGCCAAGCCATAGCATGCTGGAGTTAGAAACAAGAGAAAGCACACCAAAAGGCATGGCATGATAGACATATCAGGGATAAGAAACTTACGGTTGGACAAATGGTACTTTTGTATGACTCCAAGTTTTTGCGCCATCCAGGGAAGCTCAAGGTGCATTGGTTGGGGCCGTATATTATAACTCATATACTTGAGTCAGGTGCTTTCCAGTTAGAAGCAATTGATGGCACGAGGCTGCCCAGATTATTTTAACGGGAGTAGGTTGAAGCCCTACTATAAATAAGTCTTCTTGGTGTTTGTAATAAGGTAGTATTGCAGATAGATTAGGTTTCCCTTTCTGCATTCCCTTAATGTGTTTCTTTCATCATCGTTTATGCTTTGTCAATTTAGTTCTTGTTTGTGTGTAATAAGTGCGCTTGCACGCATGAAGCTAACTACAATATGAAGCATGTTGATGCACAGAGGACTACACATACTTTTAGTGTGGGGTGGATTGTTGGTGACTCTCAGGTATATGCTGTGAAGATTTAATGTTGCGGGTGTTGAGAAAGAAGGTTGCTAAGGGTGATTGACAAAAGATTGCTTCTCAAAGATAACCAAGGATGAAGATGAATGAGGGAAAGTATAATGCGAGGTAAGTGGCGGCCATGGTAACTACCAAGAGATGGTGTAGTGATGAGGTACTCGGGTGCTAGAGTGTGCTAAAGAGAAGTTTGTAACAAAGGTAAAAAGGCACGCTAGAAGGTTATAGCTTTTGGTGTGAAGATGTACGCGTGGAAATGACAAAAATGGGTAATAAATGAGGAGAATTTGGTAGGTGGAGGAGCAATTAATGTAGCAAAAAGTGGAAATCTATATAAGGACGGGATGCAATTTCATTTTTACCCTTGCGACTACGAGAATTTGACAAAGAGCTACGTGTGAAGAGCCAAGTAAAGCAATTCAAGGTGCGAAGCAAGCGAACTAGGCGTGAAAGACAGATTTGTGTATTGGAAAGGCTTGTATCCCCGTAGGAGAAGGGTTTGAATGAAGTAGAGTGAGAACAGAGCTAGGGCACGTGATTTTGTGATTACAAATTAGGGCACGGTTGAATTGAGTTAGGGTTTGAAGGAAACTAATAAAAACTTGTAGCAAAAGGTCTAGAAAACAAAACCCAAAGAGAAGAATGGCTCCAAAGAAGAAAGCAACACCAGTAAAGGAAAAGAAGAAGGTGGTAGTAGAAGAAGAGGAAGAGATGGCCCGGAAAGTAATTTTTTAGAGATGTAGTACCCTGAGGAAGTAATTATGGGCCAGGAATGGGATACCCACATACGACAATAGAGCAAGATAAGTGAGTATAATCACCTGGACCAAGGATAACTAGAAGAAATTAGATGACTTGCTCACTTCCGAACAAACAGACGAACTGAGGATGGCATGCCAATATATGATGATGCCGGGGAAAGGCTATTAAAGGGATTGGTGTCTACCAGTTGTATGAGCTCCCATACTTTGGGAAATATGCACCATTGTATAGATGGCTGATGAGCCGAGTCCATGAGGACTTTTTCTATTTTGCAGGATGGAGGGTAAGATTGACACCCATTCTTATTGCCATAGTAATTGGATTAAAGGCAACATGCAAGGATATTAAGATTGACCTAGCTGACAAGAGCGCCATTTTGGAGACACACAGAAAGTGTTGGGCTACTAGAAAGGACCACGTGGAATGGACATTGATAAACTACAAAATTATCCAGTAGTACAGTGTAGCGCACCTGATTACAAAGTTGAATGACCAAGAACGTTGGTCACAAGTTAACTCTATGTGGCTGCATGTGGCAAAGCGCATGTCAGAAGGAGTCACTTACAACATTTCGGCTTCATTGCAGAGCAAATAGTAGAGGAAGCACGCACAGGAAACAAGATAAGTTTTGGTTATGTTTTACTAAGTTTGGTATTCATGGAGATTGGGGTACCAGATGGCCCAAAAGAGAATATATGGGAATACCCCATGAATCACAAGTCTCCAGTTGAATGATTCAACAAGTATCTATACAAAATGATGATGGATGAGGTGAAGGAGAGTGGAGATGTGGTATGACAGGCTCCGCGGAGTTTGAAGAGGAATGGCATATACCCAAGGAGTTGCCTTCGGTTCTAGGGAAGTAGGCACAATTTGTAGTCTACCAACACTTTTGTAGTGCGCTTTCCAATGGTAGATGGGTCATGGAGCCCCTGGTGCAAACTACCTTACGCATTTTCGCATGATATTTCCAAGCTTCAGTTCATCGGTTCACCAACACATGAAGGTTAGTGTTTAATGTAGACAAGGTGGACTATGAATACCACACCTTGCGGAAAACATATGGATATTCAGGAAGAATGCATATAATGAGAGTAATATCTCAGAGATTTTGAGCATTAAACTAGAGACACTTGCCATTGTGGATATCGGGGCCATGTTGATATACCTCCAACTTAAGCCGAAAATGGAAAATAACAAGTATGTGGAAAATGAGTTTGCGCTTCCAGGGCCACCAAAGGGAAGCATACCATGGAGAATGTTCTCAGCACCTAGGCCCTCTGAACCCAAGCAAGATGATGAGGAAGAGGATGAAGAGTAGGAGGATAGTGGTGGCTTGGTGTGGAGGAGGAAGTAACCATCTGGCCAAAAGGAGAAGGAGCACATGTTGGCTTCACAGGGAGAAGGAGTTACTGGGGAAGAGTAGGGTGACCAAAGATTTAAGAAGGTATTCAAGCGCACAAGGGTACAAGGAGAAACCTAGCAAGTAAAGGAGCCAGAGGAGAAGAAAAGAAGAAAACTCAGGCTAGGCGAGGAAGAAGAATTTGAGGAGAAGGTGCCCTCATCTCCAAAGAAGAGAGCCTTAACATGAGGAGGAGGAGAAAATGGAAGGAGGAGAAGGGGAACAATTAGAGGCCACATAAGACAAGGGTGAGGATACATCTAGTATTCCTAACCTTGATGCAGCCATTCCAAGAGGGCCAAGATCCTATCGAACAGGTGAGGATGCCAAGGCACATACCATGGGATATGCAAAAGACCCAAAGCTGATTGTTCGCACTTGGTTTAGAGCACCATTGAGTAGAAGGATCTATTCGGATGGGTGCTCATGGATGAGGACAAGGTGACATTCATAACACGGAAGAAACTTTCATGGTCAATGCACACGCATATGGATGAGCTAGACTTTGATGTCGGTGAAGAATCATGCGCGTCAAGATGATTGAAGAAGGCACCTAAAATAAGGCACATGACAATCAAGCCAACGGTGATGATAGATGAGCAGGTAAGCAATGCTCTGGTAAAGGTATCTGTTGAAGTAGCAAGAAGAAACATTGATAAATATGCTACCATTAAGGTGCTGATAGAGAATTTGAAAGCCAAGGATGTGGAGATAGTGCCTAGTGCAAGAAAAGGACTTGATCAAGAGAAAATATGACACTTTTGTTAGTATGGTGGAGGAAATTGGAGATGATGTCCTAAAGGTATGCCCACATTTAGAATCCCAAGTACCAAAAGAATTTCCTTCTGTGATGCACTATGTAAAGACAATGATAACATTAGTGTTGGAGGATGAAAAGGTGTGTATATCAAAACAACCCAAGGACCCCACAGGAAGAGGAAGAGAAAGCACAGGCTGTAGTAGCAAGGAAGATTGCTACTTATGAAGGCCTACTGCAAGCCATCCACGATGAGCTGAAGAAATCTGATCATGCACTAATGATATGCACAGCTCAGATGTGTTGATCGGTAAAAACATTGGAGGAAGATAATGAAGTGCAAAAGGCTATGAAGGATGCAACCCTAGGCCGCGTTAAACGATTAATCTTGGTGAAGCAGAAGCACGAGACACTAGCTATGGCACATGCACCGCATAAGGAAAGGTTAGATGAGCTTGGAAAGCTCATTGCTCAAAAGATGGATATATTGGAAGGGGTGCAAACCTCTATGTCAAGTGTAATGCTTGTGATACAGAATGAGCAGGGAAAGCTAACTATGGATGAGCTATGGAGTCTATCATTGTAGACATGCAGAGAAGACATAGGAATGAAATTGATAGAGTGGGAGAACTTGGAAGTAGATATAAAAGAGGAATATCCAGAGTTTGCTTGCTTAAAATGAAATGGAGGAGCTGAGGCCTGAATAGTTTTTTTGTGTATACCTTATTCAAAATTCTTTATTCAACCATTCTTTATTTATCCATTCTTTGTGTAAGTTTTGGACATCACCATTGTTGGGGTGACAATGAGATTAGTGTGGGGTAATGTTGATAAGAGAAAACACTTAGTAGAACTCACACACAGAGTCCATGGGAGAACAACACAGGAGCAAAGGCGCAAAGGTATAGGAAGGCATCGCACGTGGAGGTGTAGAGTCAGACTTTCAAGACTTAGCTGATTTTGGAGATCAGGGCTATTCTTAGAGGTTGGTGTGCGGAGCACACAAAGTGATGCCAAGACTTGCGCGCCACTCTTCGTGGAGATTTCAAAGAGCATGTCAAATCACTCTTGCATGGGCATAAGCTAAGAATAGATCCACCACTATAGTTAACTATCAACGATCTATAGATAGCATACTTGCATGTATGGCTATAGTTGTAAAAGGCGCGTGGCTATTATTAGCATGTGACCTATTTTGGTAGAGTTAAGCGTGAAGGGCTAGTCCCCACCCTATATATATGTAATGAATTACTTAGTAAGATATAGATAGGGACACATACTACTTTGAAGGGTTAGAGATACATGAGTGCATGAGACTGGATAATTGTAATGATCCATGCGTGCATGTCTGGTATTGTATGAAGCTTTTGTACTATTGGTATGATGAATATATGAAGAATATTGGCCAAAAACAATGTTATCGATATGTTTTTCATTACATACTATTGTTATCATGATGATTTATACTTAAGTGCTTTAGATCTGGTACGGTGTAACGATGTATAGGTGGATTAATTTCTAAATATATGTTTGTTATACTACTTCATGATGCTACCATTCTCACACAAAGCAACCCTAAAGAGGGACCTGGTACCTTTGCGTGCTTCAAGTGAGTGCTCATCTAGGGCTGAGTGATGTGCCAGCGCGACTAGGTGTTATCTGATAATTCTAGGCCGCATCACTAGGAAGAATTAAAATTGTCTAACCTCGAGTCTTCCACCTCTCAAAAGGCAAGGGCAAGGGAAAACCAAATCCACCCATTCTCCATCTCAAAATGCTCATAAACCAAAATAAAACAACTCTAAACCCAAGGAGTCTTCTAAATCCAAGAATAAGTCTAGTCTTTCATGCTCTTTTTATGGGGGTAGTGGTCATGAAGAACATAGGTGTTATAAGTGAATGCAAGCCTTAGAGAATGTAGTCAAGAAACAAAAATTTCTATCTCCACTCCACCTTCTTCTAATTAGCATGGAAAGACACTTAATGTTGTTGGGAGATCTCAGTCGCCACTTGTAGATAGTTGGGTTATAGATTTTGGTGCTTCTCATCACATGACTTCTTCCAAGGAGTCTTTTATTTCTCTAGGTTTGAGTTCTACTTCCAAAATTGAGGTTGGAGATTCTTCCTTTCTTTTTGTTAAAGGAAAAGGTGACATACACCTTGATGGTGGCATTATCCAAGATGCACTTGTATGTTCCTAACATCACCACAAATTTTCTTTCTGTATATCAAATTTTTCATTTTGGTCAAGAAAAACAATGACTTTTACACAACATGGATAAGAAGTATGAACTTTGTTGGATCCTCATTCACTTGTTGCTCAAGGATTGTTGACCATAGCTCTAGACTATATCACTTTGAGGGTTTTGATGACACTTCCTCTATAGGGACAAGATTGGTTTCTCATGCAGATTCAAAGAATAAGCTTTGACATAAAAGATTTGGACATCTCAATTACATATATTTAAAGGAGTTTAACACTCATGGTATGATAGATGGTCTTCCTAGCTTGAGGGAGTTTTCTCCGGTTGTACTTTAGGAAACAACACCAAGATCCATTTCCTAAGAATTTGTCCGAGAGAGTTTCTTCACCACTTGAGCTTGTGCATAGTGACTTGATGGTTTTTCCTACCCCCTCTTTCAATGGCACTAAGTATGCACTTACCTTTATTGACGATTTCTCGAGGCGTACTTGGGTTTATTTTCTCAAGTACAAAAGTGATGTTTTTCACACTTCAAATTCTTCAAGGATTTGGTTGAGAAACAATATTCTAGTTGCATAAAGAACCTTCACACTGATAATGGGGGATTACTTCAACAATGAGTTTTTACTTTTTGGCAACTCAAGGCATTATTCACCAACATTTTTTTCCTCATACTCCATAACCGAATGGCGTGGCGAGAATGGAAGAATAAAATTTTGAAGGAAATGGCTAACTGTATGATGCATTCTGGAGATTTACCTCCTATCTACTGGGCAAAATCAATTAATTGTGCTAACTACATTCAAAATCACACACCACATAGAGCACTTGAGCATTTGACTCCAGAGGAAGCTTGGTCCAACACTAAGTCAGATGTCTCATTTTTTTGAGTATTTGGGAGCCATGCTTGGGCCTTTGTGCCAAAGAAGAAAAGGAAAGCCTTGGATAAGAAGAGAAAACCCTTGATCTTTGTAGGTTATTGTGAGGACATGAGAGCTTATTGAATTTTAGATCCTGATACTCATGACGTTATTTTTGAACACATGTTCAGTTTGATGAGTGCTTCACTCCTCATGATTCTTCATCTTCTTCCATGTCTCCTTCTTCTTCATCTCATCTTGAGGATCCTTTATTTGAGGAGGTTGATGAGGAGGTTATAGATGTCGTTGAGGATCCTATTCCCACTGATGTTATCACTATGTCTAATTGGGCTTGTACTATAGTTTCTGAGGTAACACCTTTCATACATGATATTCCATCCACTAGGCATCATCACACACATTCTAGCGATTATGGACTTTTGTGTCAGGTAGTTTATGAGGATCCACAATATTTTTCATAGGCTCATGGGATACATGAGTGGGATGATGCGATGGCAGATGAGTATTCTTCTTTGATGAAGAATCATACTTGGGATTTGGTATCTCTTCCTAAAGGAAGAAAGATGGTTAGGTGTAAGTGGGTATACCGAACCAAATATGCAATTGATGGATCCATTGACAAGTATAAGGCTTGTCTTGTTACAAAGGTTTTTTCACAAGTTGAAGGTATTGATTACTTTGAGACTTTTGCACCCATTGCCAAGATGGATTTTGTATGCCTTGTACTTTATTGCTGCATCACAGGGGTGGCCCATATACCAGATAAACGTGAAGAATGCCTTCTTACATGGAGATTTATAAGAGGAAATATACATGGAGCAACCTACTGGATTTGTTTAGGATTCTTCTCTTGTTTTTAGGCTCCGAAGGTCTCTCTACGGTCTCAAACAAGCCCCTTGGGCTTGGTATGAGAAGATGGATTCTTTTCTTCTATCTACTGGTTTTGTTCATTGCCACTCCGATCATACAGTGTATCTCCAACATGTTGGTGAGGATATTGTGATACTTGTCTTATATGTTGATGATCTGTTACTTACTAGTAACTCTTCTTCCCACATTCAAACTATTCAAAGGGCTCTTTCTACAGTTTGACATGACAGATATTAGGTTATCAATTATTTCCTTGGACTGCAGATTTCTCAGACAGATTCAGGGATTCATTTGAGTCAAGCAAAAGTACACCCATGATCTTCTTCAACACTTTGATATGGCTGATTGCAAGTCAAGTCCATCTCCTTTTAGTCTAGGGTTACTCTTACTTCCACGTGTACCACTCCACTTTGTGATCCTACATTGTATAGGCAATTGGTTGGAAGTCTCATGTACTTGACCCATACTTTCCTTATATTTCATTTATAGTAGGGCTTGTATCTCAGTTTGCACATTCTCCTCATAATAGTCATTGGTAGGATGCTAAAAGGATTTTGCGCTATTTACAGGGCACTTTCCACTTTGGCCTACACTATACTAGGGATTCTACTCAGGTGGTTGGATATATAGATTCAGATTGCGTAGGTTCTATTGATGACAGGCGTTCCACTTTTGGCTATCTTTTTTTCTTGGTTCTTCTCCAATTGTTTAGACATGGAAAAAACAATAGGCTATTGCACTTTCATCTTTAGAGGTAGAGTACAGAGCAACAGTTACAACGAGTCAATAGATTCTTTGGCTTCAACAGTTATTAACAGAGTTTGGATTCCCACAGGATTCACCGACTATACTTTGGTGTGACAACTAAAGTGCAATTCACATTTCTCGCAACCCAATTGAGCACCAACATACCAAGAATATTGAGATACACATCCAATTCATTCGTCAACACATTCAAGATGGAGTTCTTTGCTTGGAGTACATTCGACTCAACAATAGGTCAGCGAACATATTTACGAAGCCTTTTGCATCACCTGCTACCTTGAGTTCATGTGGCATGTTTGGGGTTTTGGAAGTTATTCTTGGGGGGCGTTCATGAGAACATCTTCCTTCTTCTTCTTCTTCTTCTTTATCTTTCCTCCTAGCAAGAAGATTCTTTCCTTCTTTTGGTTCAAGATTTCTTCATGGATATATCAGACGTGAGTACCGATCGAGCATAGTTGTCGGGACTCATATGTGGATATGACACTTTTATTTTGGGCCCTTGACTTCACTTGAGGGGGTGTTAGAGTAGGTATTTACTTTAGCTCATGTTCACCAAGGTACTTTATTTACCTTTATTATATTTATCCTCACCCACTTATGTGTGTGGATATTTGTTTTATTTTATTTAAATATTAGGGTGATATTATCTAGTTGTTAAGTATAGTTATTTCCTTGATCTATGGTATTGACTAGTTCTTTCCTAAATCTATGGTCTTGACTAGTTCTTTCTTTGATTTATGGCTTGATCTATGACCTTGATTGGTTCTTAGATTGTTATTCCTTGCCTATATAAGTAAGGCTCATTCTCATTGTATTTCATTGAGTTCCATAATAATATATGATATTGTTTCTCATTTGTTTGCAAATGTTCTATGTAAAGTTATTTTGGTGAATTGCTTTCATCTTATTGATTGTGGTGTTTGATTAGCATCTAAGTTCTTAGCTTGGTATGATCTCAAGTTATCGTTCCTTTTAAAAACTTCCCTCTTGTATGGTCCTCTATTTGATCACAGCCTAAATATTTTTTCCAACTTGTTGATCTAATCAATGAGATCCTCAATATATACACTTATTGGGTAGATATGGATTTCCAACATTGCCTTTCCTCCCATATTTATAATAGTCTTTAAGAAGCTATCATTCTATCATCAATCAACTCTTCAAGATAAATTGTTGGTGTTTCCTTTACATATTCACTCATATGTGCTAAAAGTCCTCTACATTACATTGTGCAATTTCCATAACGTCTTGTTTAGATTTGGATTCCCCTCAAAATATCTATCAATTCATATGAACTCTTGGTGTTCTTTGTCTTCTTTTAAAGGGTTCTCCTATACATGCCTTTTCTATTCATCAAAAATATCAACAATGCAAGATTCTTCTACTAGGGTGACACACATTCAACTTAGTAGGACACAATCTACTTTGATACAAAATTACATAGGATGAGGAAGAAGGTACCATATGAATGACATACTTTCCCATAGTCTTGACTCAAATCAATGTAATGGACAAACCTCCCAATCACAACACATTCAAACTTGGTTTGATCAAAACACAAACTTTATTACATTTATGACAACATTACATAGATTACACTCACACTTTACTTATTTCACTTATTGAAACATACACATGAATACAAGAGTAACACCAACACAAGCCCTTAAGAGATTTTGTAAAATTCTTCATTCTTCCTAAACATACCCCAAAAATCTCCCTAGGAATCTTCTCTCCATCTCACTTGCTCCCTATTTTGAATTGAAGCTACCCCTTTTTATGGACCAATAGTTTCATCATCTACTAAAAAAGGTCAAATTTATCTCTTATAGATGAATGAAACCTCTTATACATGATGTTCCTAGAGGGGATTTCAAGATAATACACTATGAACAAATGGGAATTGAAAAGACATAATATATTGCCATGCAAGAGGTAAAAGACTCGATGAAATTTATAAGGTAGAGAAGATATGACCACAACAACATTAATTGATGTTGTAATATACATGGTTGTAGTTTACAAAAGGTCAAATTTCCATGCATTTAAAGAGAACAAGGTGTAAACAACATAAAATAAAATTTGGCCCAAACAGGTCCAAGGAAGTATGTCAATCTAATCGCTAAGAATAAAGAGACTATCTATATTTATACAACCAAAATAGGGAACCATAAAAGAAGAGAAGAGAAGAGAGAAATGACATTTAATTTGGGTCCCCAAAACAAGAGTATCAAACATCTTTGCAAAATGGTAAAGAACAACTTTCACACTCAATTATCATCCCAAAGTTATTGTTGGCTAGATTTTTTGCATAACACAAAACCTAGGCAGTCATGAGATAAATCTCCCTCATTTACTGGTGAGGCTCCCATGTCAGATTTGTCAATTAAAGTATGCTAGTATCTATATGGGGTTTTACTTTAACTATTCAGCTCATGAACCATAGTTTATGCGATTACAGCAAGTAAGTAAGTTTTGTTTAAGAAAGGAAATATTTATAGAAGAAGGGAATTATATAAACACAGAGAAGAAATGGGGAAGATGTGCATCCCAATCAATAGATAGCAGAGTTGATTGCATGCACATAGAAGAAACCAATAGATATAAACACAGAATTATAAGCAAAGGTAGCTCTAGATCTAGATCTGAAATAACACAAAGTCTATTAAAAGATCTAAGATAAAAAGCAAGAAACACAATACACCGTGACACAAAGTTCTCCAGAAATCTACTCCTATATATTCCTTTGCTTCAAGTGGCTCTCAAGGGTTTCAACACAAAGTCTGGAACACAAGGATGTTGCTTACAAATTCTGATCATTAACCCGAAGGTTCTTCCTCTACTTATAGAATGTAGAGGGGCAATTACAAGTCGGAAGCTTTTAGTTGAACCGACACATGTGGAAGTCAAAAAGAAACAATTGACAATCTCCCTCCTGGAATTCCTCTTTGCATGACATGCATGATTTGCAACTAAAAATAGAACCTTCTATTTTACACGTCTGCCACCTATCTCCAAGTAGTTGACTTCTTCAAGTAATGGCTTTTAAACCAATCACTTAAGTTGTATAATTTAATTGATCGCTCAATTATTTTGTCGGAGGAAATAAGAGAAAGAAGAAGAAAGAGGAAAGTCTGCAGTCTTGTCCTTTTTCATATTCTGCATGCAGCTGATTCAAACTAGATCTGGAAGTGGCTGGATCTGGAAGTGACTGGAAGCAGCTTGTGGGTATTGCCTTTGACATGTCTTCCTTCTTATCCTTGAAGCTTTTGCAGTTCTTCTCCAGTACATGCATCAGTGCAATGTTCACCGTAAATAACTCATCATTTTTATTTTTAATTGCATATGAGCAATTAAAATTTTGGAAAGCACTCTGAGTGAATGCAACTTCAATGAAGGCTTCAACTGGAAGATTGGAAGCACATGCACAAGATCCTGGAAGAAATTTTCCACGCACTGGCTTCTTCATGGGTTGCATTTGAAACAAGAGGATGAATTTTTTAGGAAGCTTTTGCAATTATGAGATCTGGATCTGGATCTGTGTCTCTGGTGTCAACAAATCTGGAAGTAATGCATGATGTCGTTGTGCTTTCTTTTTCATCCTGCTTTGCCATGGCCGTATCTATCTTTGTCTGAGCAATTCTTCTTCTCTTTATTATTCGGAATTCTTCAAAACTGGTGCAGATCTAGATAATTCTTTAGATTCGGAGGATATATTCAATGTATTGGACATTGATTAAAGCTCCTTTTCTTTTGTAAAGCACCTGTAATGAATCTCGCAATTAATTCAGACAAAGATGGCAACCGGAACATGAACAGTGAATTTTAATCATAAAAATCTGCATAATTCAAGCCTGCTGCCCCAAAAATTGATGTTTTGTTTGCATGCAAAGTGAGCATGAATTTTTCCAACTTCACCTGAGCACCTGTATCACTTATGCAAACAATTATCCAGACACAAATCAACTCCCTTCAACCTATGCGCCAAAATTGGAAGCTTTTAACATTGATT
This sequence comes from Taxus wallichiana var. yunnanensis, assembly GCA_018340775.1. Lineage (NCBI taxonomy): Eukaryota > Viridiplantae > Streptophyta > Pinopsida > Cupressales > Taxaceae > Taxus > Taxus wallichiana. The sequence continues at coordinate 692,165,514 of CM031243.1, read as the reverse complement.
TCACCTTCTTTTGAGCAAAAATCCTCTTCAAATGGGGCGCACTTTTCCTTTGGGCTGCACTTCTTTACCTGTGAATTAATTAATTCATCCTTATGGCAGCCCCTGCTTATATAACCCTTGTGATTTTATAATTAATTAATGCCTTTGCTATTACTGGCAATTAATTAATTAATTAATGAGCTTCACTCTTCAAATGGGGCGCCTATTTTGTGCATGCTTATGGCTGCCATTAAATAAAATGAATTTATTTAATTTTAGACTTCTGCTTCCACTTAACTCAAGCCTCACAGTATGCTTTGACCTTAGCCACTGAAAATAGGAATTAATTTAATCATTTAATACTTTAAAAGTATTATCTCTCTCCCAAAAGGGGCACACTTTTTGACATGAAGGGGTTGCCATTAAATAAATAAATTTATTTAATTTTAGAACAATCTATTTTCAACCACCTTTTGTCCTTTGCCTTTGTTGACTTTTCCACAAGCCCTGCCTATTTTGGGTGAATAATTAATTAAATTAATCAATTTAAAGGCTGCCTTTACTTCTCCAAAGGGGGCACACTTTTTGACATAAAGAATTCTATTTTTAAGAAACACATGACAATGAAATTTTTACCCTGCAAGGCAGCCCTGAAAATCCCATGATTCACTTAAGTCACTTGTCTTTCATAATGGGATTATTTACCCTGTAAGGTAGGCAATAAAATCTCATGATTCACTTAAGTGATATTTCTTTTATTCCACAATGGGAATTTTTACCCTACAAGGCAGGTAAGAAATTCCCCCCGCCCGCCTCTTGCCTCTAATTTTCCCATTGTCATTTTAGTGGCGTTGCTTCCATGGGAAAAAGTACTTTGTTAGGCAGGTACAAAATTCCCACCTGATTGTTGCTTCTAATTTTCCCATGATTCACTTCAATTCTTCTTTTTCCAAAAATGTGGCTAGCCTAGAAGAGGCTTTTTGGTGCACGACTTCGTCTTTTCCCAAAGGAACTGACTCCGATGGCGACTTTCTTACAGCGGCACAACATCCGTATGTGATCCCGTTACTGTGCTAAGAATCGAGCAAACCGACAAAGGAATTGATCTAGAGAAATTTCACAGAAAATGAAATGGGAAAACACAAAAACACAAAAAGTTGCCAAAAGTCACAAATAAAGTGCAGAACTCATTCCTAGTTAAAACCCTTCGGTATATAGGAATAATGATATGTTCGATCACAACAGGGTTAAATCGGAGCGCAAATTGCCTCAAATGGGGCTCAAAATAATTAAATACAAATTTCTGCAGACAAATCCTAACGACAGAATATAACAATTTTGGGCATCTGGGTATTTGGCGAAAATGGCTAATATGGCTCTTTGGGAATATTTTGACGCAATACATGAACTTTCTGGCAATAAAAACACAAAACGACCCATTATTTTAAAAGTACAAATTTTTTTTCAGATAGGGTAGTCTCAGATTTCAGGATGAAACTGGGACACGATTATCAACTACTTTGTCAATCCCTCAAGAGATAAACAACTATCTAAAGGTGCTCAAAAGTCTTCACCATGTATTTGAGGGACAATACAATCCTTAAAATAGATTAATTCATTAAAAATTGGTTGTTGAGTTGTTGGGAATCACTTAAATGTACTTGAATCTTCTTGTCCCTGTATATCTATGTACACCACATTCATACCTCCATTATATCACCTTTTATCATATCTCAAGTCCTTCACCACCCGATCTTCACCGAAGACACCATGATTTGTTATTACCTAGAGCTAATGGCTAATGGTAGAAACCACATATAGGGAAAAGAATGTTGAAATCAAATGGAGGAAGAAGATAGTCATAACTTAGACAAGAAATAATTCTCGCGAGGTCAAATGCAAGATGTGTAGACGAGTGACCTCTAAGGAAGACTATGAGCAAATAATATGTTTATTGTGCACCATAGAAACAATAGCGACAGAAAATACTTCATCTTAGAATCCAAACTTACTATGACATTTAGGTCACGAATATAGGAAAAATATTGAGAGTTAACAAAGCTGTGGAAGCAATCATAAGAGACAATAGTAAAAGAGTTGGGGACACTCTTAACCCAAATCAATAGAAGAAAAACCAACCTTCTTAAAGAAAAAAATATGCCCCTCAAATTATATTGAGAGAGACATGACAATGAATTCTGTTAGACATAATTAAAATCATTTCATTACCCATTTAAGAATTGACTATTTTTTCAATTCTCAAATGTGTTCTTAATACCTTAGCAACTTCCCAAATAGATTAGTTCTTTTTAACATGTATACCTGTCGAGTTGTTGGAAACTCAAAATATTCTATCTATATATGTCACAAGGTCACCCAATTCACAATAACAAATAACAAAGCAAACAAATTTACAGTTAGGTTTCTATCAGTGCAACTGAAACTCCAACCCCAACTTACCACGTAATTTAGCTACCTACTACAGCCGGTGACACACGGAACTCTACTCGAGGTTTTCAGTTTCTTTAGAGCCGCATAATTACGACGTTAGATCAGCTACTAAATTTAAAAACCATTTCCACGAAAACCGCTTTCCAGATTGGGAATCCCACCAGATCCTTCCAAAAGTCCGATTTTTATTTATGATAATTAAATTTGTTTCATAATTGAAGAACAGGAGTTGAACACATAATAATAGGGGGCGGAGAAGAAAGAGGAAAACGGGGAATTGCGAGACTCCGCGTGCAGGAGAGCATGCGGTGCTGCACGTTCCAAGCAGTACAGTCCCTTAACGACCGAAAACAGTAGTCTTGGCATTTTTAATTTTTTTCCAGGGCTGTTTTATTGACTGGACTGAGATATCTGCATTGCACTGCATGGAATCTGAAATTTCAGAGTTTTTCTGGGACACCCACAAGCTTGTTTCCAGTTTTCTCTCTTTTTATAGGATATTTAGTGTCAGTAAGACATTGGGTTCTCCGCAAAATTTTATTTTCGGTGCGGGCGATCATGTTATCTTGGTTTGATGTTCAAAATAATCGTACTAATGCAGTTTCGATTGGTTTTTTTTGGTGGGTGCCATCATTTTAGAATGGTTTGAACTTTGAAGTCAAGCATAATCGTGGTAATCGAGTTTTGATTCATTTTCCAGAACTCAAAAAACTGATTTTTAGGTCTTTGACGAGTCTAGGTTCCAGGAGTTTTCTTAATAAGGGCGTTTTGGTAATGTGGCCTCTCATTGTTTAGTCATTGAGGTCATAGGTTTGAGTTCAGAGGTTGACATGTTAGCAGTAGAGGTCTCTGTAATCCGCTTGAATCCGGTACGTCAGGTGTTCGAGAAAGCAGATTTTTGGAAATCCTTTGTTGCATACTGGCGCTTAGGGGTGATGGTTCGACTCTGTAAGAAATAGAAATTGGGTTCTTTGTGATCCATTCTATGACAGTGCCCGTGCCCTTCAAACATTTATGCAGTTTGCACAAAAGATTGAAATCAATTGGTTAGAGGTTCAAGTCTCTGGAAGCTGCCGCAAGTGGGTCTGTGTAAATCCTCCTTATTGGGCATTGCTTATTGACTCGATTTGGGCTCTCATTTATCTATGTATTCGTACCCTCTTCGCATCCAAAGATTTTAGCGGAGATTCAATTGAATACATCAAAGATTGGGTATTGGGTGTTGGTGAACATCATTCTCGGGCATCGGATTTGGCTGTGTACCTGCAAGAAAGCATGCCTGATCCAATACCATTTTGTTTCTCTGGGGAAACCCAAAACAGGGCTGCCCAAAATCTCGTGACATCCATTTATCAAACCAAGCTAGCGGGCCATTGCAGAATGGTGACTGTGACGTGGTGCAAGAATTCCATGGGGCAAGGCCTCTGTGTGTCAGTGGACGAGCCACCAGGTCAATCAATGTGCAAGATTGACCTTAAGCCATGGTACTTTTGGAGAAAACAGGGCTGTAAGAGTTTTGACGTCAATGGGACCAAGGTCCAGGTATGCTGGGATCTCACCTCAGCCAAATTCATTTATGGGCCTGAACCACAAGAAGGCTTCTATGTTGCAGTTGTTTGTGAAGAAGAGGTCCCCTTGCTTTTGGGGGATATGAAGAAAGAAGCATTCAAGAAGACCAAGGCCAGACCTTCGACCATTGAAGCCATTTTGGTGTCGAGAAAAGAACATGTTTTTGGTAAGAGGTATTTTTCTACAAGGACTAGAATGGACGATACTTTGAAACAACCTCATGAAATCAATATTGAATGCCATACAACCGGACCCAGAGATCCAGAGATGAGCATTAAGATTGATGGTCAGGTTGTTGTGAACGTGAAGCGTTTGCTCTGGAAATTTAGAGGCAATCAGAATATATGTGTAAGTGGTGTTCCTGTTCAAGTTTTTGGGATGTTCACGATTGGCTGTTCAATCCTGGCGAGGGCCATGCATTGTTCATCTTCAAGCCCGTCTCTGCTTCTCCAGAGAAATCAAAACTAACTGCACAAGATTCAAGCAGTAATGCATCAATGAAGTTGGATACTTGTCCCGATGCAGAGGACAAGAATCCGAGTAGCCCTTCAGATTATTGCCTAATGCTCTATGCTTGGAAATTAGATTGATGGAACTGGAATTGGGAGACTATTGGTTCTGTGATAGTGGTGGCATGCTTGATGTGAAGATGGTTTGTGAACTTGGTGGTATCACATTCATGTTTCCACATTTTTATGTAATGTAAATGACCCGGTGCACGATTATTTGTTACCGGATTTATGGTTCCACGCTTCTACCGGTCAAGTGCACTTTTATAACTACTCAATTCCCACCCTCAGGACTCAGGAGGGAGGTCTCTTATGCACCATGCAGTTCTAAGTTCAATTCTAATGGATTTTTCTCAGTACCCAAGAAAAGAAAGCGTCTTAGATTGAGGGTGCAGGCCTAGCAGGCCTATCATTTTTTCAGTACCGACAAGTTGTGATCAATTTGGTTTTTTGTTATCAAAATACAAAAGCTTATGTTGCCTCTGAAGTATAAAGACTAGAACCTGTCTCTGGGTTAATTTTCTTATAATTATTATCAACGATTTATTAGAAGCTCCTGATTGAGCTTCCTGCAGCTAATAACCATGGCCTTTTTATCTTAACCCATGCTTTCAGTTTCATATGGAAAGCCATGAGGCCTTAGACCTCTTACCTTTTGAGTATATTAAGAGCTTACCTTTTCTAAGGGAGAGTAATGATTTATATTTTCTTGTAAAATATGATGTATTCTTTTATCAAATGTTTGTTACTGTATGTTTCCAATATGGTTCCTTGATAAATTTCTTGTATTGGTGACTGCTTGAAGCTTCCTGGGTTTGATATAAGTTGATTAATGTGGTGAATTAGATATGATTTTCCTTGATAAATTTGGTGAATGAGATGTTTAATTTACGTTAAGTATTGCTGTGAAAGCAAGGGAAGCATGGAAGAAGCATATCATGGAGTATATCTTAGTTTAGTATACCGAGCGGCAGGGTAATGCTAACATTGTCAATAAAATATATTAGTGCTTCAGGTGAGGCAGTTATGGATGGATAATTATTAAGTCTGGTTTTGAGTCACTCAAGTTTGATTTGGTGGTGGAACAAATATTTATTGACATAGCATTTTACTTTTCTCTAGTATTTGCTGATGGTTTTGTAGACCCTCTCATTTATTATGAGTAAGATGGACTAGTTTTAACTTTTGGTAGCCTGTAGGTAGATAAAGGGCCCGGTGGTTGTGAGCAGGCCCCCACCACTTGCATTGCCTAGTTAAAATTACTGGTTTAACAAAGGGGACACACCTGCTAGGATTGGAAATTGTTATTTACCAAGTTGCAGAGAACCTATTTCTGAACAGGAGTATGATCAGATCTCTGAAACATTTTGAATAACCTAAGGATAACACAAGAATATAATCTATACAACTTACATTTTTCATTCCTAGAACATTCGAGTCAAGTCTTTCTTGAGTAGATCATTGTAGATGCTGTTATTAACAAAGGTAAAGCACACAATCCATGGATATTACAAAATATAAGATAAGTACAAGGAAAACTAAGCTTTTATAGGGCTGGTCAAATGCAGGCCGCAGTGATTTGTACAATGGGGTGTTCCTTGAACTCACTAATACAAAAGGCAACTTATCAAACATGTATGGTCTACCAGTTGTGTCTTACCCAACATCCCTGGTGAATACAGTGTCCTTTGGATGGGCTATTAGAACATGGTAGTTTTAGTAATTCATTTGTTGATGTAATGTCTAAGCAACACCTATTTGGGTAGTACAAACCCTTTTGCTAGGTATGCAGAGGTTAATGCATGGGCGTTTACTGTTCGCAGAGGGAATAGGAATTTGTGTGATGCAACTGCTTCATTTGCAATTTGGAGAATTCCTCGGGCCAGTGGGATTGCATGAAGCTGGATGTGATCATTGCGTGATCTACGGATTAAACCTAATCACAGGAGAAATAAACCCAAACCCAGCAAACAGTTAACATCTTCATACATGGAAAGCTGATTGCTCTTTTGTTACTAGGTCAATCTTGTACCCTTGCAATAAATTATTGGATAAATGGAAACCTCGCTGATCTAGGGATTAGACCTAATCACAGGAGAAATAACCCAAACCCAGCAAACAGTAAACATCTTCATACATTGAAAGCTGATTGCTCTTTTGTTACTCGGTCACTCTTGTACCTATGCAATAAATTATTTACCTGTAGTATAAAACAGCCTTCCAGGATACTTCAGGGGAAACAGCCCTTTTGCCACCAAAAACAACAGTCAGTCTTTCAAAGTTGAAGACTGGCCTGATTAAAGACAAAGGATGCGCTCCTTCCATTTAAAGTCAGCCGTTGAAATTTCTAAAATTTGAAAACATCAATGGATCTTGCGTGTTAAGGTGGGTCCTTTTGTCTTCTGTGACAAAAATATACAAGGAAAAAATATCTTTAGAGTAATGACTGAAAAACTTAAGGAGTTAAAATCACCCCAAAAATCTGATAAATGGACCTGTTAATCTCCATTCCCCACTCAATTCACATTCAATAGTCCTTGCATTAAAAATCTGCAAGGTAGACTATAATTTGAATGGGAGTATTTTTTTATTGGATTAAGTTTTAAGAGCATTACATTCAGCCTAGAGCAGTCCGAATTGACTACATGACAGACAAAAATACAACTGTAAGAACAAAAAGACTGAAGATTTTTAACTTGTTGAGCAGTCAATTACATGATTGATTTGAGGGCCGTATAGCTATATCTCAACTAATTTTGCATATCAATTGAATACATATGGACCCAGCTACTAATTTTGCATATCAATTGAATATATATGGACCCTGCTAAAAGTGGACATCTTTTCACCGATACTGCCATACATTTAGGAACCAGATCATCCGAGCGACCACTAGAAGACATAAATAATGAGTCTGGTTTAGGAAAATGCACTTATCAGATCTTTTACACAATGCCGTCTGTAGTTATTGAGAATATACTAAACAAAAACAATTGAAGGAACTTTTCCTGCCACATTGGTTTTGGATGTCTGGTCCATGACCAGTTTTAGTGAATGTGTCTTTCACGGGTGAGCTGTAAGGAGTAAGGATTGTGTGAGATTCAGTCTTTTCGTTTGCTTGTCACAATAACACATTTAGAAAAAATTATAGGATGGTTCAAACTCAGCATCTAACAGAATCTATAGTATACTGACATGAATTGAAGATAACTTTGGATGAAATTTGGTAAGCATGTAATCTAAAATGCAGAATTATAAAATAATACTATTATATTCTTTCAAGTGGCAGCAACATAGTAAGATACATGTATCTTTTCAAGTTGCAAAGATATAGTAAGGAACAAATTAGTGTTATGGCGTGTAGAATCTGGGTAGATTTTTCCTTTTATTCTACTCAAGGCTGTAACATTTTATATGATGAAGCCCCACCTGTTGCAAGTACAAAAGTAATATAAAAAAAGATCATTATTGTTACCAACGGAAACTCAAATATAAAAACCAGAACTGAACATTTTTAACAGAATACATGTGCTTATAAAAATAAGCTAAGAAAGTGTGATTGAATTTGCTAACTACTTTTGAAATTGTGGGTCCAAACTGCCTGGACCAGATGGTTTGCAAAAGGTCATTGATTAGTTGGTCAACATTTATCATAAACTCCTAGTTCCTCGTGTCAGGTAGCTCACTTGTGAGTATTTTTATTGCCTCCTTGGTCTTTTAAAAAACCTGGTACAAAAGGTCCTTCTAAATCACTCAAAAGGAAATATTTGTGTGTTCTTAAATAATATTAGTGTGTTAATCAAAGCTTTCAGTGTTCAATAATATATGTATGTCTTACTAATCGAATGGGTTGTGGTCTAATGGCGCTTATGATGGTGTAAAAGGTGTTTTCTATCCATTCCCTGGGATCTACTCCCAGGAGATATCAAGTATAAGGGATGAGGCCGGGATCGTGCCCCAGACGACTTTGGCGGAATGGAAACCCCTCAGTCTTTGACAGCTAAGCCTAAGAATTCTGTGTAGCTAATCTCTGCAATTTCAGATTCAAACAAAAAAAAAAATGTTTTGTGCTCAATACCACATAGAATTCATCTCACTTTAATTACAAGATAAACTTTTGAAATTTAGAAGAAAATTGCAATCAGACACTTCAATTACAAGATAAGCACTTGAAATTTAGAGGAAAATTGCAATCAGACTGTTAGTGAAGTGCAAGCTTTATTCCTCGCAAGTCTTTTGGGATGTCCTTGATTGTCTGTTCAATCCTGGAGTGGGACATGTATTGTTCATTTTCAAAGCAATTTCTACCCTGCTCCAGAGAAATGCTTTCAAGCGGCTATAATTAGGAACTATGCTCGGAAAATGGATTGACAGGTTGGAATTGGGCTACTCTTTCTGTAATTGTACACGCAACTAGTTGAATTCCCACTATCTGAAGTTGTGGTATGCACAAAGGTGGTTCCACATTAACTCCAATGGATATTTTGCAGAATCCAAGTAAGGTAGGAAAGGACATTGAAGTCCATATGTTGAAAGTTCTGTATTCTAATGAGTGACATATTAATCTCAGATTGAAAGTGAACACCAAGTTGGAGAAGATTGGGAATGCATGGGCTCTCTGCTGCATTGTGAGAACAGCTTCCTGGCAGGGTGATTTCTCAAGTAAAGTGCTCTTAAGTATGTTCTTGAAAATTTGAAGTTACATTTAGCTTTTCTCAATTAAAACGCTAAGCCAGAATGTTGGGGATCACTGTATCTGGTCCATTGAGGAGGATATGGATTGGGTATTAGTATTTAATAGATTTTTGATTGAATTGGATGCTTGCATTTGTTAGATGATCGTATCCATTTTGTTAAATTCGTCTAGGACATGTTCGGAGCCTCATCCTTTATTTATTGGTATCTCCTAAGATTTGTACTCTGCGGAATGACTAGGCAATACTTTTTGCACCATCATACACACCATTCGACTACAACCCATTCGATATATTTAAACTGATTTTAAATACTACTCATCTATAAATTTCCTAAAAACATGATTTGTTCTTTCTGTCTTTTTAATATATAATTTAGCATTTACAATATATGGTTGCAATCATTAGATCCTCAAGTATTGACATAAATATTTAATAATGCATATTTAAATTATATTTATAGTTGAATTTGATAATTATCTAAACAAATTATACATGTATAACAAATCAGTTTCAGTTTCTTGTTTCTTGATACATAGTAACGAATTATAGTGCACTTTACTATACTTGCATAGTAAGACTAGTGTGATCATTCTTAATAGATGGAATGGAGAAAGTTAAACATGTTACAAGTAGTTGTAAATGTAATAAATTGAATGGTGTTTGATGAGAGGCGGTTATTTGGATTGATTGAGTTTGGTTTTGGGTCACTTCAGTTTGATTTTTACGGTAAAGTTGTTATTTATAGGACGTTAAGAGTTTTGTTGCTTTTATTCTTTGGTGGTGGCTTTGAGGTCCCTCTTATAAGCGACCTAGTGGTTGTAGCATGCCTACCCCCACATACATTTCCTTGATAAAACAATTGCATAACATTAGGGCTCGGCTCCTCGATTAAAATGAATAGTTAGAACGATATAATATCAATTTCCTCACTAATAATAAGCTCTTTCAAACTTAGAGAATAAACCAAAAAGAGGAACATGACCTATGCAACACGATAACAAACCAAACTTACACGACTTCAAGCTATAACATACAATGACACAACACTTTTTAAGCTATCTTACTATTTTATCGCGAGATGCTTTCAAAGTGAAAGAACTTGCCCAATCATCCCACGTGTATTATGGTTTAAAAGGGGGAGTGCGTCTCCATGCTCGCAGAGCGACCGCCTCCCAGGATGGGCGAACCCCATCCGCGCAGGTAGTGCACGAGTCGCCATCCAGTGGAGCAGAGGACTCTCATTGAGGCAAACGGTTGGCGAGTGCATGGGTTGGGGTTGACGACCTCACATGCATGTCTTGTAAGATCTGGGCGATTAGGCGAGTTACGCGCGCAGGCATAAATGGGTGACCTCCGGGAGGTTCCGGTGGTGCACAATCAACGCAACTCTTGAGGGCTATGGAGTGAGTAAGAGTTGTGCATGGGGATATGAAAGGACCATCTTTGTGAGCCCAAGGATGTCTCGAGAATCAAGGTTTAGCCGAGGCGGGTTGGTGAGCTAAGTTGGTTGCACTTAGGAACAGTGCAAGGTGTCTGAGCGAAGAACATACCCAATGTACGCGGAGCGAGTTGGGCAACTCATGTGGGCGATGCGGTGGCGAGAGCGGGAGTTGGTTTGAAGCATGAAGACCTCAGACGATAGAGGCCTTGCGTTGAGAGCGCATGCCTAAAGAGCTAGGTGAACATGGCGCACAATACAAACCAACAGGGGGAACTCACAACCCCACCAAGTGGGTGTGGAACACTTGGTGCACTGGACATTCGAGAGGATGGGGTGTTCGGCGAGACTTGAGATATACTCTACCCTCGGAGTATGTCCATGCGTTGATGTGCATCGTGGATTAAAGTGGGACTCCGGTGTTAAGTGACAATGGACTTGGGGAGACCTTTTGAGGTGGCAACGTCCTTAGAAGCAGAGTTCATGTGGGAAACAACCAAGAGGCATGATGGAGTGAGACTGGGATTCGGAGGTCGAAACGGAGGAGAAGTAACTCGGACGCGAGCGAGCCAAGTGTGGTGAGCTCCTCAACCTTGCAGAGGTTAAAACAACGCAGATGAGTCGAGTGCTCACATAGATGTATCGGAGTGCGCCGGAAGCGCGGATGCGGAGTGGGTGCATAAGTAGAGGTTGAGACTCAGTGAAGTGGACAGAGGTGGGTTCACATGGTGATGCGCGACATGGCGGGCTGAGTCAAGAACATCATGGATACCTGGCTGCAAAGGTGGTGAGTGACAACGAAGGCGGAAGACTTGTGAAGTCAATGCGGTGCAGGACGCAGACGGGTGTCTCAAGAGTAGGCACGTCGATGTCGTGGCCATGGCATCGGGGCGAGATCAGAGGATGGATTGAGCCGGGGGAAGAAGAGTACCTCAACCGTATGTGATGCGGTCTACCAGATGGCGAGCTTGCAGTGATCCCCGCAGGATCCTCGGGCGTTATGGACTTGGGTGACAGAGGTCAGCAGGTCGGGGTGAGTAGAGGCTCACACCCGGGAAGGACTCTGAGGAGGACTTCCCCCGTCGGTGCACGCGTAGGTGACCGGCGCGGCAACTCAGGCAGACTCATGGATGGATGACAGATAGGTGCATGTGATGCTCCTCAGTGGCCTTGTGCAGAACAGTGGGATGTTCGACAGAGAGCCGGCCAGCGGCATGAAGCTGGGTCAGTGATGAGTCTTGGAGGCGTGAGTTGTGCATTCCCTCAAGTGGACTAAGAAGACATATTAAGAGCTCCCGGCGGTTGTATGGGCAGCCGTGGTATTCGGCGAGTGGTCTTCCGGAGCGGCCAGATGGGCATTTGTGAAGGGTGTTGGAAAGGTTCACTTGTGCATAGTGCGAGATGCGGTTGGGGAATGGGTTGTGGATGAGAATGGAGAAAGGCGTAGTTTGCGAATCCTCACGGATCGTCGAAAGCTTGATGCCGCATGGGCTAAGGAGTGAAATCCACTGAACGCGTGCCCTTGTGGTATCGAGCTTCAATCGGCGAGAGAGTAAAGTGTGCCTGATACGTAGCGTGTCAGTTTGTATCAGTGCCGTTGAGTTAATGTTGTACTTGATACTCAGAGTGATCAACTGGTGTCAGTGCATTTGAAGTGATGCTCTCTTTGGTACCTAGAGCACATTATGCAGCGGCGTGTGGGATGTTGATTGAAGAACAGGGTGGCAGACTAGGGAGCCAACGCAATCAACATCGTTGGTGATCGGATGGGCGGGACACCAACGCGGTTGGGCGGAGCAGAAGTAGACTGGTGTGTGCTTGTGAAGCGGCGTCAGATTGAAGTGCCTAACCTTATGTGCGGCTATGCAGGGTCGTACATGTTTGAGGGAGTTGGTTGTTGGACGAATCGGATCAGGAGGGTCTTGTGAAGATTGGCAATCAACGGTGTTGGCGATCGGAAGGTGGGACACCAACACAACTGGATCAAGTGGAGCAGTGTTGTTCCAGTTAAGAAGAAGACTGGTGTGGGCCTGGGCAGCATCAGATCAGAGTGATCCAGCGGAGTATCAGGGCTAGTTGAGCCTTATTGATGTCACAGTGGAATGAATGAAAGACAGTGAACTTTCTCAGCTGTAGACCAGAGGGTTGATGAGGAAGGAGTCATGCAGTTGCGACGGTGGTCGGCATGGCGTTCAGTGATCAGGGTGTTGTAGACCCGTGCAGGTGTCAAGAGTTGGCGCTTGTGCAATGCAAGTAAGCCAGTGCAGGTTGCTAGAGACTTCGTGGGAGAAGAAGGCCAGTGGTTGAACAGATCTCAGTTGTAGAGGAGGCGACAGGGAAGCATACAGGATGGGCTGGGTAAGTCACTTCAGTGGGCAGTTCATGTGGAGGCTGGTGCAGAACTTACTCCTAGCAGTTTGGGTGAAGGGATAACACTTGGTAGAGTCCAGGTGCAGTGGCAGAGTGACTCGAAAACTCGGTAGGTGCGAAAGCACTGAGTAGCGCGACGACTCCCCAGAAGTTGTAGACGGGACTTGTACATTGTGGATGGCTGAATTGCAGTATCTGTGAGTGATATCAAGTTGGTACTCGAGCCATTAAGTGGAAAAAGTGGCTCTCCCTTGGCAGAATCACGGTGGTGAATTTTGCGAAACCTCGGTATTTCAGGTTGGCAACGGTGGCAGTGGCTACATTCCGGAGTGAAGCAAGAGTTGCGTATTCGGAAGTGCTGGTTGGTTGAAAGCGGTGGTGAGTAGATCAGTCAAGTTGCAGTGAAATGAGGTATTCCTGGTGAAGAGTTTGCCAGAAGATCAGCATCAGAGTCACAGTGGTGGTATGGTGTTGGTAGAAGTGCTGAACAAGGGCAGCATTTGCGGTGAAGTTAGGCCCCTAGATCGGTTGGAGAATATCATGTGTTGCGTGTGGAAGCGTGGTGTGACTAGTTTCAGCAGAGTGAAACCTTGCAGTGGTTCGTCAATCGGCATGGAGGTTGGCGGTTCTCCAGTTATGCAGTGAATGTTGTGCAAGAAGGGCTCAGAGCTTGGCAGGGTAGCTTGTACATCATGTAGAATTCCTAAGAGGTTGTGGGAATTGCAGAAGGGGTATCCCATCAGGCATTGTGTTGGATGTTTGGTGAAGTGTAGTTTCAGAGGAAGGGAGCTACAGTGACAGAAGTGTTGAGTGATTGGCACTTTTTGTCCCGAGCACAGGGAGTTAGCACAGTGAGATGTTGAAGAGACTGAGTTGTGTTATGTCAGTGGTGACCGAAGTGTTCCGTGTGTATTTGCATGTGAGTAGTGCAATTACATTTTGTCCAAGTGTTGCGAACACTTGCATCCTTTGCGCAGGCTTGCGAAGTCTAGCATCGGCGCCGTGGGCGTCGCCACTTTAAGTGGGGGAGAATATAAGGGGGTGCGTCTCCATGCTCACAGAGCGACCGCCTCCCCCAGGATGGGCAGACCCCATCCGCGCAGGGTAGTGCACGAGGCGCTATCCAGGGAGCCAGAATGGACTCCGGCCGAGGCAAACGGTTGGCCAGGCATGGGTTGGGGTTGACGACCTCGCATGCATGTGCTGACAGAAGATCTGGGCGAGTTGGGCGAGTTAAGCGCGCAGGCTGAAAATGGGTGACCTCCCGGGAAGTTCCCGGTGGCGCACCAATATAACTCCAGTTGGGCGAGTTAAGCGCAGGGCATAAATGGGTGACCTCCTGAATTCCGGTGGTGCACCAACGCAACTCTTGAGGGCTATGGAGTGAGTAAGAGTTCAGGCATGGGGGATATGAAAGGACCATGCTTTGTGAGCCCAAGGATGTCTCAGAATCAAGGTTTAGCCGAGGCGGGTTGGTGAGCTAAGTTGGTTGCACTTAGGAACAGTGCAAGGTGTCTTGGAGCGAAGAACATACCCAATGTACGCGGAGCGAGTTGGGCAACTCATGTGGGCGATGCAGTGGCAGAGCGGGAGTTGGTTTGAAGCATGAAGACCTTGTACGATAGAGGCCTTGTGTTGAGAGTGCAGCGCATGCCTAAAGAGCCAGGTGAGCATGGCGGCATAATACAGACCAACAGGGGGAACTCACAACCCCACCAAGTGGAGTGTGGAACACTTGGTGCACTGGACATTCAGAGGATGGGGTGTTCAGCAGACCTTGGAGATATACTCTACCCTTATGGAGTATGTCCATGCAGTGATGTGCATCGTGGATTAGCAGTGGGACTCCAGTGTTAAGTGACAGTGGACTTGGGGAGACCTTTGAGGTGGCAACGTCCTTAGAAGCAGAGTTCATGTGGGAAACAACCAAGAGGCGTGATGGAGTGAGACTGGGATTCGGAGGTCGAAACGGAGGAGAAGTAACTCGGACGCGAGCGAGCCAAGTGTGGCGAGCTCCTCAACCTTGCAGAGGTTAAAACAACGCAGATGAGTCGAGTGCTCACATAGATGTATCGGAGTGCGCGGAAGCTGCGAGATGCGGAGTGGGTGCATAAGTAGAGTTCGAGACTCAGTGAAGTGGACAGAGGTGGGTTCACATGGTGATGCGCGACATGGTGGGCTGAGTCAAGGACATCATGGATACCGTTGCAGTGTGGTGAGCTGACAACGAAGGCAGAAGACTTGAGAAGTCAATGCGCCTGCACGCTTGACGGGTGTCTCGAAGAGTAGGCACGCCGATGTCGATGGCCATGGCATCGGGCGAGATCGAGGAGGATGGATCGAGCCGAGGGAAGCAGAGTACCTCACCCGCATGTGATGCGGTCTACCAGGATGGCGAGCTTGCAGTGATCCCCGCAGGATCCTGGCGTTATGGACTTGGGTGACAGAGGTCAGCAGGTTGGGGTGAGTAGAGGCTCACACCCGGGAAGGACTCAGAGGAGGACTTCCCCCGTCGGTGCACACGTAGGTGACCATGTTGCGCGAAACTCGAAGCAGCACTCATGGATGGATGACAGATAGTGCATGTGATGCTCCTCGGTGGCCTTTCGAAGGCGAAACAAGGATGTTTGACAGTGAGTTTGGCCAATGGCATGAAGCTGGGTCAGTGATGAGTCGTGGAGGCGTGAGTTGTGCATTCCCTCAAGTGGACTAAGAAGGCATATTAAGAGCTCCCGACGGTTGTATGGGCAGCCGTGGTATTCGGCGAGTGGTCTTCTGGAGCAGTTGTATGGGCAGCTGTGAAGGGTGTTGGAAAGGTTCACTTGTGCATAGTTGCGAGATGTAGTTGGGAATGGGTTGTGGATGAGAATGGAGAAAGGCGTAGTCTGGGACTACTAGAGTAGCTTGATCCTCTAAGGCGAGCGAAAAAAGTAGTGTCTCAGTGCCGCACGTTGGCTAGTTTATTCCACTTTAAAGCTAGCCCCGTGACATGGTTTACTACTGCTAGTGTTTATAACTATCTTAGGGTTAACTCTTAGGGTCATTAACCCTTGTTGGGTCCCCAATACATATGACATCTAGGTGGTAATCATATCCCTCTCCACCTACGGGAGGAAGAAAATAAAAGGAAGCTTATAAGAGGGGGAATGCGGGTTTTAATTCACCTTGACCCCCTCATAAGCTAAGCAAATCAATTCAAGATGGAATTGAATTCTTTAAAAGTTGTGAACAACTTTTTCCTATAAAAGTCACTTGTACTATCAAGAGCAGTCATTACACTTGTCTAGTTAGACAATTATAGTATATTTCTATAGGTTTTGAATGTCGGGTGCATGACCTTTTAGGGAAATGTTAGGCTTTCATGGGAGAGCCTTATTGGAGCATGGTACCTAGTTGGGACTCGGTCATTTGTAAGCTGCAGAGAATAATACATTTTGGTGAATTCTTTGAGAGGTAAAAATTAAGCATTGATCCCACTAGCCCACAAAATCTTCGTAAAGCTGTGGGCAGTATGAATACTCTAGAAAGTAAAAGAAAAAGTAATAATGTTTTATGGAATGAAAGATTAGTTTAGATTTAAGAGTTTTATTGTATTGAATCTTAACATTATATATTATGTGTACATAATTTTTAGGTTTAACTACTAAGGATTGAGGGGTTTTATTCTCTCAAAGATAAAGGTTTTTGAATTTAAAGATTTTTGAATTGAAATATTTTTTTATGTATTATTTGGTTATAATATTTGATTGACTTGAATTATTGAACACTTCAACTTAAAAATAAAATAACCCCTTAAAAATGTTTAATATAGTGGACATAGAAAATCAAGTAAAAATTTGTAAGGACCTTAATTTTTGGTATTCTTTATATACATCAAAGACATTTCACAATAATTACACATTACCTTTGTACTTTTGTATGCTTGCACAATACCATTGGGCATTCTATAAACTATTTAATCTTTGTGTAGAACCTTTAACATACTGTAAATACATAGAAATTTTATGTTGTTTCATTTTATCTTAAAATACCTGTCAACATATTACATGTTCAGGAAATAACCACCAATTGTTAGAAGATGAGCTATTTCATAACAATCTTTTTATAACTGTTTTCTTATAACAATATAATTACGAATTTACTTTTTTCTATTTTAAAAAATCAGTTAAAATGTGTTTTTCTTTCTAATTATGAAAATCTCTATTATCAATTTTATTATATATTGTAAACATATACAAATACCCAAATCTTTTTCCTTTTAAAAATCATATTAAACTGCATAGTGATTAACTATGTAACTATTTTTATTAAACTAGTTTCAATTACATATTATATCACATGGTTTATATTGTAAACATATGCAAGTATCTGATCTTTCTCATTTAAAAAAATGATATTCAAATGTGTAATGATTAACTATATAACTATTTTTAATAAATTATTTTCTATTACATATTATATCACAGGGTTTACAATTCAAATTATTGAGTAATCCTCCAGCTGTCATCTTGTACTTCAACTTATTATTTACAGCATGTGATAAGCTCATAATTCCTCGAATCAATAAGCGAGATTCTCTTAGATTGCTTCATTATTCTAATAAATTATTTGTAAAAATATCTGTGAGGTGAACTTCACCGTTTATCAGTTTATAATATATATATATTTTCCCTCAGAACAGAGTACACATTTTATAGATATTATCAATGCATAAGATATTGTAGATTATAATGCCATTGATTCTCCAACTTCACAGGCGATCTCATTTTCCAGTTTATTTATTTTAGTTTGTGGTCCTTCATCCTTCTTGGTTACTGGCAACTGAAATAAATTATGATATTGGCTTAACAGCTTATAAACTTTTATTATATTTTGTTACTTTTTAAATTAAACTTTTGACCGTACATTTTTATTGATCTATTTTAGTTATTTATAAATATTAATATTAATAATTGTATAAGAATAACAAATTAGGTCGGAGAGAATCCAAATATTTATATATTTATTTTGGTATAGGAGAAAATAATTTTGTTCGAAAAAGTCTTTTGAAAAACATTGTCAGATTTTAACACTTTCCAACAAAGACAACTTCAAAGGTGGATGCCCGCCAATAAATATTACATAGATTTCTTAAAAAAGGAAAGAAAATAGCACACTCGTTGTTATCCTCCTCACACCGCTGCCTTCTTATGGCAGCTAAGCAAAACCGCCCAGCCCTCTCCAGCATTATTTACAATTCTTGTGCAATTACTAGTTTACAGTATTTTTTTCATATTTATGAAATTTTCTCAAGGACTATTTTTTTCCATATTTGAGGTTTACCATTTACTACTCTCTGTATAGAAGTTGCTGCCTTGATATTTTTCGCTGAATCCAACTCAGACAAACTGATCTTACCTATTGTGATTGGAGGCTTATTTATTTGCTTAACCCAGAACATTTAAGATCTATTTAGTTTTGGGTTTGAAAATAAGAAAGTTTAAGTTGCATCCTGTAGTACGAGGATAGGAACCTGTTTGTGGGTTGCTTTCCTAATCCTCATGATGAAGCTCCTTACTGAACTTCCTGCAACTAATTACCATTGCCTTTAGTCTTAAATTTAACACATGCAGTCTGCTTTAGGGGGAAGCATATGGGGCCTCGGATCCTTGCAAAATCTTACATTGAAAGTGCTTATGAACCCAAAAAAAAAAGGTGAAAATGAAAAATTGGAAATGGTGGAGCCAATATGAGGGTTGTATGGTCAATTCAGAGATAAATTTAGAAGCAGAGTGATCCCTCAATGCAAAAAGCTCTTAAACACACAGATTACACCTAATCGACCCTGCAAGTGCTAAACCTCACCATACATAGAAAAGGGCTATGCTTTTGTAACTTGGTTGCTCTTGTACTAGTATAATGGAAGTTTCAGGAAACTTCAAAGAAAGCCATTGTACCAAGAAAAACAACAGGTCAGTCAATCTTTCAAAGTTGAAGACTGCCCTGATTGAGACACAAAGGATGCCCCGTCCATTAGATGTCAGCAAATGAGATTTCAAAACTTTGGAAATATCAACTACCAGTCAGTCTCCATGGTCTGCTCAATTCACATTCCACGGCCCCTGCATTAAAATCCTCAAGGTAGACCATAGTTTGAATTGGAGATTTTTATCTTGCTGAATATTCAGTAGTCAATTGTATGATCAGTTTTAGGCCAGGTAGCACCTTTGTACCGAGTGTATAATAAGATGGGCTTAAAATATGATAAAAACGGTTTATCGTAAAATTATGGAAAAAAATACAGTAAGTTAAATATTTAAAAAATATAATATTTTTTACGATTCAGAAATAATTTTACAACAATCACAATTATTGATATCATAATAATCATATGACAGACAAATTATCTAAAAAATGTTAAAAAATAAAATATATATAACTTAAATAAATTCAACCAAAGATAAATTCAAAATATATTTAATAAAAACTATTTGTGTAGAATTATTTTCAATTAAATTAAATTATAAATTTTCATAAATAAAATCACATTTTTGTGTTTTTTTGCGGTAGCATTAAAAAAGTGGAAAATATGATATTTTTTCCGAAGTACTGAATTTGGTAACTATGGTTTTAGGTCCATTTTGGCTACTCCACCTAAGCTTACAGGTTCAGCATATATGGACCCTGCTAAAAGCATTATCTCTTCACCTTTTTTTTAAATGTGGGAAACATATCATCAGGGACCATTGGAACATATTAATGATGAGAGTCTGGTTTAGGAAAATGCAGTTATCAGATATAATATGTTTGGTAGTTAGAGAGAATCAAGAGTACAATTCAAAAATATGAACTAACTTTTCCTTCCAGAAGTTTTCTCTTTACCATGAGCGGTCAAAGATCTAGCAAGACCACTATGGTATATTTTGCTTGTTTTGAATGTTTGGTATAGGCTAACTTTTAAGTGATGTGTGCCTTTTATGGGAGGGTTTCAAGGAATTTATGGGTAGGTTGGAATTCAGTCTATTTTTTCTCTAATTTCTTATATAACACATTTTAGGATGGTCCAAATTCAGCATCTTGCAAGATTAACAATATCAATTGACATGTATGATTGACATTTTGATTGTAAATTTATTGTATCCCAATTTAATTTGGCTCGTGTTTTCAAATCATTTGAAGTTGTAGATTTTTCATCTTTTAGCCTCTTTCCTCTCGACAAAGCTTGCGAAATATCTAATGGTTTATAAGTCACTGTTTGACTTTTACTGATTAAATCACATATGTTTAAGTGAATTCGATTGACATGAGAACTCACTTAATTGTTATTTAATTTGGCCTGTGTTTTCAAATCATTTGAATATTTAGACTTTTCATCTTTTAGCCTCCTCCCTCTTAACAAAACTTATGAATTATCTAATGGCTTATAAGTCATTATTTGACTCTTACTGATCAATCACATATGTTTATATCTAGGACTGTTGATTCACAGTCAACAAATATTATCAATAAGAATAACAATACATGGATTGAGATGAGAACCCACATAATTATTGTCTTGTTTGACTTTTTCAGAACTAATCAGATATATTCTCATCTAAGATAGACTCTTGATCCACACTCAGCCAATATTATCAATAAGAATATCAATACACATACTGAGATGAGATTCTAGTCTCTTTCAATATTAAATTGACCCAAACATAAAAAAGACATAAAAATGAATTAAAAGCTATAAATAAAATCAAATTTAATGTTATAAAGCCCATATTTACTAAAAATAAAAAAATATTAAAGATTTTCATCATCATAATAACCTGATGAACTGGAACTCAAATATAATAACCAAAACTATATACATTTGTAGGAGAATACATGTGGTTATAGAAAACAACAAAGAGAACGTAATCAATTTGATATCTACTCTTGGATTTGTGGGTCCAAACTGTATGAACCAGACGGCTATACAAAAGGTCATTGCTTTGTTGGTGCACATGCATCATAAGCTTGTTGCTTTGTGACCCATGTAGCCCACTTGTGAGCATTTTTATTGCCCCCTTATTGCTAGACAATTTCCCTTTCAAGGTGTTAAGTTCTGCCACACTTAACCGTAAAAAGAAAGAAATACTGGCATCATGTTCTAAAATGATATCAAAACATATGAATCCAAACTCCCACCGCTCAATAGTGAGCTATAGCTTATTTAGCATACTGCATAATAGGGTGCTTTCATCATTGTTCATAGGATAAATGGATAGACTTAAGTAGGTGGGAAGTAGCTGTGAATGAAATGAATTGGATGGTGTTTCAGGGAAGGAAGTTATGGAAGGATATTGATTCAAGCACGGTTTTAAGTCACACAAGATTTTGCTGGTGGAGCAGATATTCCTGAAATGTTGAACTGTAATTTTCTTGAATCCTTTGGTGTTGTTTTGTGGTCCCTCTCTCTAACTTTCCAGCTTTGAGCATTTAAGAAAATTTATTAGCAATATGATAAAGTGGAGTATGT
Source organism: Taxus wallichiana var. yunnanensis (assembly GCA_018340775.1). Taxonomy (NCBI): domain Eukaryota; kingdom Viridiplantae; phylum Streptophyta; class Pinopsida; order Cupressales; family Taxaceae; genus Taxus; species Taxus wallichiana. The sequence goes on along the minus strand of CM031243.1, from coordinate 692,144,016 downwards.
TTTCTTCATAGCTACCATGTTCTTACGAATTAAGTGAAAATTCACTTTCAATCGTATTTTTGGTTTGATCAAACTTTCGGAATAAATTTGGTATAGCATTATTAATAGTTATATAAATTTTATATTTGTAAATTTTCTAAACCGATCCCAACTGAACTTGTGAAAAATCCCAAACTTCCGAACTTTTTCCCCTTTTAAACCATCCAAACTTTTCGAACATAGTAACTATGACTTTCTTTAATTAATCTGTAATTGAACAAAGGGTGTGATGGTTCTGAGCAGGTCTCCCTCCACTTGCATTGCCTTCTTAAACCAACTGGTCCATTAAGTCTGGGACATCCCTGTTGGCTTGAAACTTATTGTTAGCAACTTGAACAAATCATATTTATGATAACAAAATTCTCTCTCAAACTTATTAAAGAATATAAAACAACAATATGATAACATGCAATTAATTACAGAGCAATTATTATCCTGGAAACCCACTTGAGAGAAAAGTAATAAAGGCTTTATAGAAAAGGAAATTTAAATCGAGTACTTGTGAATTTCCAACGTTTGTATTAAGTAAAGTTAAATTATCAGCACAAAAAAACAATAGGTCGGTGAGTTTTATAGAATTGAAGACTGCCCTGATAAAGACAGAAGACGGCCCCTTATTTATTTCATATAAAACCTGTTGAAATTTCCAAACTCCTCTGACATTGCTTCACACATCTGACAAGAAGGATTGGAAACAAGATGACGATTATACTCACATGGTTTTAGTTTTTATTTACTTGTTCTGATCTTCGTAGGGCAAGTTCTATTGTACTCGTGATATTTGAAATCTCAAGGAAAACAACTTTTACGGGCTTATGTTGAGGGTTGGTAGGGCTTAAATAAGATTAATTGTCAAGTCTCATAAGGGTAGGAGTGATAATGTAAACCCTAAATAGTGAGTTAAAAGTACTAGGTACATAAGTGATAGACATGAAATGATAGCCTCACTTGAATGCCATATGAGTGGTTAGTAAATTACTTATATAGATGGATGATTGATAGATAATATCAAAGGAACTACAATGTTTGTGTATTTATAGTACAGTGAAATTAAATTAGGTTTTGTAATATCTTAATTTTGGTACAAGACATGTGACAACATCAATTTTGGTACCTTTTACAACACTTGACATTTAACATACATTTGGATCTATTTGATGTTCCTTACCCCCTTTTGATTCTCTTCACATCATCTTTGCCGACTCCATTTGCCCAATGCATGTACTCTCAAGATCACTTTTAGTTTACTTAAGACTTTTATCGCACCCCAACAAACACCTATTAGTTAACCCTTAATATGTTTATGACCTTTCACTTGCTTTGGTACAAATTTGCGGTGCCAAATCTATCCTAGGACAAGTTTGGGTCCATTGAACCTTTCCTCTTAGTTCCAATGGTCATTTTCCAATTCGGACCCTTTCCATTATATTGTCCTAGGTTTGATTTCAAGGTCGACATACATGAAAATTCAATTAAATACTACTATATAAAGAATAATCTAAAGATCATTTAGACTTAAGTTTTCACATATAAGGACACACACATCAAAATCATTATTAAAAAAAGATACACACATCCAAATAATCTCCAAGAGCAATCCAAGATTAGTCCTAAGTCTAAATACAAATCCAAAATATATCCAAGTCTGAATTGCGTGTTGCCAAGTGTTTTGTGTCAATAGAAGGGATAATTTCTATTGCATTGATTCAATTTATATTATGGATAGAGTGAAGTACATACATTTCACTTCATGAGAGAATTGCATCGACCCTAATTTACACATATATATGTAGCACAATTTTTCCATTTAGTGGGGAGTGGGAGGTTCTTCAAGGCTTACTTTAGGACTTTCCATTTCATATTCTCTATAGTCTTTGTTATGGTTTTAAGCAAGGAGAAGAAAAATCGGAGCTTTGTATACCATCACACAATTATGAGTGAGAGCTTCATTAAGTAGAGTTAAGCAATCACACACATCCAATTTTAAGCCCACACAATCAACAAAGATATATACGATTACACGGTGCAAATTTGATGAAACTAAAATTTTCCATGAAAAATTCAACACACCAAATATGTCCTTTGTCAAACCTATCTCAAACATATTTTTAGAAGATCAAATTTACATAATCTTTTGTTACACCTACTCTCAACCCTTCACGAGTTTCCTAGTCTTCAATTCTATGTGATTAGGTTAGATTGTTCTTTACTAATGCTCTTGCACTTCTCTTTCTAATTTGTATTGACTAGATTATCTTATATTTGTATGATTCATATTTGATTTAGTATTTATTTTTAATAATCGAATTATACATTCATTTTAATTTAGGCATTAAAACCTAATTTAGATAAAACATATTGGCAAACTTGTGTTTGATAGAATTCGTGCAACCTAGGGTTTCATTATATCCTTTTAAGGTTTTAATTTTTCATCCCACCGTAAAAAAATTTTAGGACTAGCTTTTATTATTAGTTTTTCATAAACCCTTTTCCCTCCTTGATGTTGTTACCTTTTGTGTTCCTCTTATTGGTGAACCCACTTATTGCATCAAACACATCAACCACATGGGGTCCCATGATAAAAAAATTCCAAAACACATGCAATCATAAGATTCTAAATATTACCCTATATTTTTAGGATTCACTACTATGTACTCTCATTATTGGACCCCCTTTCACGCTACTAGGTACCCTAATTACACCAAAATATTGATACAAAATGAAAAAGACTCTATATGGTTACACATGTTATATACCACCTTACCAAAGTGACCCCTATGAGATCAACCTTAATTTTTCATTTTTCCTTCTAGGGTTTCATACATATCTCTTCTAGAATTTGATTATTGGGATTGATTACTATTTATTAAAGTTCCATATTCCTTTCTTATGCATGCGTAAATTAATTATAATATTTTCCCTAGATTTCTTGGCATTTTCATGTTTGTATCTTATGCCAATTAAGAAGGTTAGGTCAAACATACCTATTAGAAAAAACATTAGATTGAGTGGTGTTATTTCGATTGTATTGATTCCTTTGATTCAATTTTGTGTTTGGATCAAAAGAAAATGGTGGTTGTTAATGATATTCACATTTCATCTTCTATTGATGTTAATATGAGTGATGCAAATATTTTATTATTGAAAATGTCTAGATAATTCTCCCGCTTTCAATGAAAATTAAGTAAATGGTAATGTTTGTGATGTAAATGATTTTTGTCCCTACTTGTGATGGACTTGATTGTACTATTTGTTTCAAATAAAACTAAACTTGATACAAATCGCTTCTATAGGCTCACATCCCACCCTAGGTTCCCAAATCGATGTTATTATTTATATTTACTTGTCTATCCATATGGTTTCACAAGTGTTACCTACACTTAGTAGACCTCTGATGGTGGTACCAAAATCTACTCTTAATATCACTTTACGTATTCTTAAACAACATATGGAAACATAATAACGTGTCCCATTTGGTGGGAAAAAAACATGACCACGGTGGGTGTTATCTATTTTTAACCCCAGGTAAAAATAGACAACTTGGGAGAATGGTTTGAGCATTCATTGTGTAACGCTCTGATTTTGTATGTTATCTTGGTGAATGTTTTTCATGCTGTTATAACTGCTGGAATGAAGGCAAACATGTTAAGATAAACTCTGATCTTAAAGGAATGTGTTGCTAACTTGGATTCTTGCATGCTGTGATTTATTGTATAGGACAACAGTTATTGTACTTGCGTGTTTGCTGATGTGACGACAAATTGTCGTATACTTGCTAAACTCTCGTTGCTGATTGACAGCACACCTTGAATCAATTTCATTGATCCAAAGTATGCTGAGGGCTTCTTGTGATTTCTGTGTCGATTTACTCTTGAACCAAACCAGAGGTTGATATGAACGTGCAGCGCCTGATTGCAGGAATGAGCAGCTGGCACGTAAATGCCAACGCAGGGTTTGATTTTGAACCTGATCTTGTCGAACTTGGGACCTTGTGAGGCAAGAAATGCCTGGACGGGTGGCCTTGACACGTGATCCAAAAGGACTAACGCCCCGCTCTACATTAACGTGAATGTCAGTTGGAAGGTGGATGGAGGTTGTTTGGTGTTAGTGGTTAGTAGGAATTAAAACCCTAAACTAATCCTAAGTCCTAACATGCATCCTAAACTACTATCCTAAGTGGATTTTTAAATTACAAAAAAAAAGGGGAAAATAGACCTAAGCCCTAATAACCTAAGGCTAAACTAAGACCTAGGTTGAACACTATATGCAACCTAAACTAATCCTAATCTAAAGGGGCGCGCAGACCCTTGGAGGGAAAGGATAAGGATGAAGGAGGGTATTCATTAGCATTTATTGGTAAGTCCATACGTGGACAGCGCCAGTTTTGGCGGGGCAGGTAAGAAATGGAGGCATCTATTTGGAGATAGAGCCAAATTCGGTTTTGCATGGGAAATTTGAAAATTGAGTTCGCCAACTCAAGTTGGCGGTGGCGTGGGAAGTTAGGAAAAGGCAGAGCCTTTAATGCATTGATTATTCTTGGTCCTCGCGACCAGCTCGCCTTGGAAAGTGTATGAGGGAATTTGATTTTCATTTTGTTGATTCGGGCTTTTGCAAAGTTGCTCTGCATTTGGTTTTTCTGGTCTGGTTCAGTCGACCAGCTCTTGGAATTTGACACTATTCTTGGAGATTTTAAGGCTGTTGCTGAGCCTGAAGAAGAAAGGAGTGTTGGGAAGTTTGTGCTTCCGTGGTGGAAGGAAATAACTCGGCAAACGAAGCTTTCTTCGGGTTCTGGAAAAGAGATTACAGGCATGTTAAGCCCTTCTCTTTAAAAATTCTTGCTTTGTTTAAGTGTCTCATTAAAACAACCCTGCTCTTGGGTTTGGATTCTGTGATTGTTGTCGGGTCAATTTGATTTGGATTTCATTGATTCTTGCTTCTTTTTTTGGAAAATGATAAGAAGAATCGCTTCGTCAGTTGCTTTCGGCATTGAATTGTTTTTTCACGAATCGAGTTGGAATATGAATTACTATATTTGGTATTGACAGTATGGTGGATTGAAATAGATATTCTCTTTCTCTGTTCGTGTTATGTGGAATTGGAACAGGCTGTGTAATTGTTTCCTTATTGTGTAATCTTTTCCTTGCTGTTGTGTTTGGAACTGTCCTTGCATGTAAAAAGGAAGTGGAAATACAGTCGTGTTATGTTGCTATGAATGGATTTCGTTGACTCTTGTTGTCATTTTTGGAAATAATAAGAAACATTGTTTCTGGTTGCTGAGTTTAACTGTCTTTGTATTTCTCGAATGGAATACCTTCCTGTGTACTGGTTGTTGACGTTAAATGGAAGTTAGAAACGGGTTCTTCTCCGTAAAATGCTTAATGTGAACTGTGCAGGCAGTGTGAATTATTTTATTACTGTGTGATTGTCTTTTGTCACATGAACTTTTGGGATAAGATGGTGAAGGTTGTGTGAACGGCTTGATGTCGTTTCTGTACTGAGGTTTTCTTGCTGAAAGAAATAGAACTTTTCTCTTCCTTCTGCTGTTTCGGGATTATAAGGAAATGGCATTTTGTATTTTAAAAGAATGGGCATTAGAATTTTATATGAGTGCTCGTGAAAGTTGGAAAAGAAATAGTTTTTCCTTCTGAACTTATAGTATAATACACTGTTTTCTTGCTGAAGAAGGTATGATGAATTGTTGTGTTTAATTGATGACCGCTCAATCCTCTAGTTCGGACTGTCTTGTGAATGCGAACTTGACTTTGAATTGCTGTGCGAAAGAAGTGATGCATGGGAACTCTGTCTTGTTGTTGGGTTTGTCTTAACTGTATCTGACTTACGCATTTAACACCTATACGGGTTTACTTCAAAAAGAGGTATTGATAACTGAATATTGCATTCCGAAGTTCTGCATATTATTTTGAACTCAACCAAAAAGGGGGATTCGGGCAGAATGTTTGTTGGCAGTGAGCACGATTTGGGTGTTTTATTTCGTTCTGAGCAAATGATTGTTCTTACTGATATCATGGGAAATTAGTTCTTCCTCCTCTGCTATTGATTTCGAAAGAGATAGTAATTAAGTTATTTGAACCTTATAGGATCGGATTGTTGGAAGTGACAGCGGTAATTAAATTATTTTTCTAAGTGTTGTACCTTCTGTGCAAATGAAATATTTAAATATTTCGTGTGGTCTTCCGATCTTGGTACTGTCATTTAGGAGAATTGAAATCATGAACAATTCTTGATGAGTCCAAAGAAGATGGTTGTTTTCTTAGTGAAGGTTAAGGGCAGGAAATGTTCTCTGTTTGTTGTTGAACTTTGGAGATAGCATTAGGGGCTTACTGTGCTTTATGATTGGACTTGCTGTAGGTAACAACAATGAATAAAATGTTATTTGAACGGGATACGTTCATAGGATTAGGAAGTCATGTGATTAATTGACTGTATGATTGTATAACTGTTTATTTGTTTAGCATACAGTGAAAGAAATATGGTTTCTTTTAGTATGGTAAATATATGGTATGCATCCTTATACTGTTTGATCTTGGATGAACATAATGTGGTACTAACCTGTTTTGGATTTTCATATGAGCCTGATTCAAATGAAATATGGATATGGATGATGAATTCTTCCCTGTTTTCATTTAAGCTGATTATGAATGAAATTACTCTTCTGCTGGAAAGTGAATTCTGAATGGATTTTGTAAGTTTCACTCTGAACTATTATCTTGATTTGTGTCTCGTTTGGATTCCATTTTTAGAACAGCCATTTGGAAAGAAATAGGGTCATGGATGAATGACTGGGAAAAATGATCTGTTCTTCTTTTATTCAGTTGGAAATCTATAATTCGTTGGTAACGAATCTTGTAGTGCTTTGATATGAGCGACTATATGCATTGTTGTTCGCTTTCTTGTCTGTGCTTGATTGCTTGGATTCTAATATGATGCATGAACTGAAAGGAAAGTAAAGAGGTTTACATTTCAGTTAGTTTCATCCTTGCATTTATTATTAATGAAAGGCGTGGAAAGGATAACAGTATGTTATATCAGCAGCAAGCTATTTGTATTTCTAACTTTGTAATTATTGTGAATTAAGACTTGTAACGGTTATGTGGAAACGGGACAGCAGTCCTTTGGCTGATTGTGATGATATTTTGATAGTTCAGTTGTTATGCTGATCTTTCTTTTGTGCCTATTTCGTGATTGATGTTTTACTGTCGATTCATAAAAGCAGGGTTCTTTTATTGAGACAGTTAGTTGAAGCACCTTATTTTAAGGATAAGTGCTTAATATGCTCAGTTCATTGAACTGACCCGTGCAAATCATTTTGCAGATGGAATTTGATTAGAATGAAGACATGGCTGTTTTCTGATGCTTCTTGATTAGTTGAAGAGAATGAATTCGAGGTGGAAAGAAGAAAGTATATTCTTCTATCTATGAGTTGTATTGATGTTTTTTGTAAACCATGCCCATTCAGTTGGATTGGCAAATGTACAGATTATGACATGAAATGTTGAATACAATTACAAGTGTGATATTTTAATAATTATATCAGTTTGATATTGTTGGCTAAATTGGAAATATAATGTTATTTCTTGATTTGGATTTGCTTCATTGTCCTTGGATGGATGTTAAATGAAACTGATATCTATTCTTATCTAAATGCAACTCTTAAGTTGAAAAATGCAATTAGTTCATACTTGGGTAAAGATGAATTTTTAATTGACATTAAAAAGGTTTAAGAAGAATATGATTCCATAATCGAAAGGGTATTCAGGATTAGCTTAGGAGCTAAGGAATATCAATTAACTTCGGAGTAATCGAACTTCGCTTTCGAACTCCATTAATGATCTCGTATGCTGAATTCAGAATAAAGGATATAGGATAAGTATATCCATAACTAATGGACCTTAACTATATAACGTTAAGGAGAACAAATGAATACATTTCTTGGGAATTATACCTCGTTTAAATGACGTCTAATAAGTTAGAATTCTGAATTTGGTTACAGTTGGGAAAATCTTGGCTAAGTTTAATAGGTTAAACTTATCACGTCCGTTGGTACGGACTGCTTAATCCAATGATTAAGAAGTGAACCAAGTAGGGAAATGTAGCCCTTCGATACGAAGGAGAAGATGCATAGCAAGCTAATGGACGGATTTAGTCCCTCTTAGCTATATACAACTGTAACGGAAATGAGGATAAAGGGATCAACATGGATGCTGAAAGTTGACTCTTAATTATTAAATCGTATCCAAATCACTTGAGCAGGATGTGTATTCTCGATGGGTGGATTCTGTAGGACATTGGCATACGCCAGCTACAGCAAGGTGTCTCCATGAAGACGGGGTCTTCATGACGACACAATGTTGCAGCTGACATATTGCAATGCCCTCCCGAATTAAAACATCAAGAATACATAGGCTGAATGTGTAACTCTTGGCAGGGGATAGGAGTATGATCTGGTATACGGAGTGACTCCGGAATACTAAAGATAACTAGACACACGGAGTCGTGGGGAAACGACACCGTATGTCTGCGTATCTTTAGTTACCAGGAGTGCCTTCCTATATTCGTTCATATTACTAGTTGGAATTGGAAGTTTAAAACTGACCTTAAACGAAGAGGACTGGTAGGAACCAGGAAAGACCATTCTAGATAACAGGTGAAGTGAAGTGAAGGATGTATTCCGTTGATGTGTATCACATCCAGGAATATGATCATGCAAAGCATGTGAAAATATTTGGCCAAAGTATCGCAATTGCTGGTTGCGTTGTCCTTATCACTTAATTTAAGATGCAGGATGTCAGATGAATATCAATAAACAGATATTCAGATAGGCTTCTTAAATGGATCACTTCGATAACCGGAAACGGTTATGAGAACAGTATATATAATATACTATGCATAAACGAACATGAAGGATCGATTGTTGCACGAAGTCATGAAATGAAGGATCGGTTGTTGCGAGTCATGAAATGAAGGATCGGTTGTTGCCGAAGTCATGAAATGAAGGATCGTTGAAACTCCGAGCCATGAAAATGGAAGATCGGCGGTTCCTCGAGTCATTTACTGCAGCATATAGAATCTGTTATAAGATTGAATGGCATTGAATGTGTGTCCCATATTGTAAATATGCGAACAGGAACATTCGTTTTAAAATAAAATTGTGTGATCCAAACTGTGTTGTTTGGGACAGAGAACAATTATTAAAACTTGAACGTGTGTTTGAATTTTATAATTCATAACAGAGAACGTTATTAAAAAAAAAAAAAAATTTCCCTTGTTCTGGTATCTTAAAATGGGGATGTTACATCTTGGTATCAGAGCTGAAGGTTGCAGCTTTTGGACTTAATGAGTCCACGATATTAATAAGGTTTACATTTTCTTATTGAACAGAAAATGGTCAGGACAAGAGGGAATGCTGCGAATAACCCGTTACAGGGTGGAGAAGCAGTGACTGCCCAAAAGCTGGATGAAATCCTTGCTGCCCTACTTGATACGAGGGATCGTTTGACTGTTTTGGAACAACAGTCAATGGGCAATGAAGAGGAGGAGAATGAAGCTGAAATAAATGATCAGCTGCCTCCTGTGGACAACATCAACGGAGGGAATCGGGTGTTGATGATAATAATGTAATTGCTCCTAATCCCCCTAAAAATAAAAGGGCAAGATTAGCAGCTGAACTTACAAATGATATAAAGAGAATAAGTCCTCCAAAGTTTGATGGAACAACTCTTGGAGACGGAGCTGAGAACTGGCTCAGTGAAATGGAGAAATACTTTGCAATAAGAAACTTCTCTGAAGAGACTAAAGCGATATGGGGAGCATATCAGCTTTCTCATGAAGCATCATCATGGTGGGACAACCGTAAGGTTGAGCTGAATATTGTCGAATCAGACATAACTTGGGATCAATTTAAGGGTTATTTTAGGCAACGATGGCTGCCTCAACTCTATTTTGATAGGAAAATGACTGAATTTCAGAACTGGTCGCAAGGAAGGCTGTCGGTGACGGAATACTGGGAAGGGTTTACTAAACTCCTTAAGTATGTGCCGCAGTACCAAGCTGACGAGAAGTTCAGAATACGGAAATTCATAATGGGACTGAATCCCATCATTGGTGGCGAAGTGGATGTCCACGGCCCAACCACCATGGATGGAGTTGTCGAAAAGGCAATCAGACAGGAACAGAAATTGAGGGCAATATCTGCTCACAGGGAAGAGATAAGGAAGAAGATTCCCAATCCTTCTTCGTCTCTTGCACCAAAAAGGGGACCTTGGAAAAGGTTTGGTGTGAAAAACAAAATTGTTGTGAGATAACAACAAGAAATCTGTGATGAACAGACCTGTAAATAGCGTGCGGAACAACTTCACAAAAGTGAATGGCATTGGACAGAAGTCCTATGGAAGCCAGAATGATAACTTCAAGGCTGGTAACAAATTTGAGCCTAGAAAAGGGCCAGCTGGAGGATGCTTCAACTGTGGAAAGGACCACTATGCGAATCATTGTCCTCTGAAGAAGGATGATCGTGGACAGCAGCATAGGATACACGCTGCAGTGGCTAACAGACAAGCTGAAAAGCAAGTGACGCCCATAGAAGTTACGGGTAAGTTATTCGGTACACCTGTAGTTATACTTTTTGATACTGGAGCTACAGAATGTTTTATTTCTGCTAAACTTGCTATGAAATTAAAAAGAAAGGCTGCAAGAATGGATAAAACATGGACAGTGCATTATGGGAATAATGTTGTCCATACAGTCGAAATGTGCCTTTTTGGGGCAATTCTTGATCTGCCTGGTTTCTCCACCGAAGTTGACTTGTATGTCACTCCTCTAGGATCATATGATATCATTATTGGAGTTAACTGGTTGGCTGAACATAAGGCAAAGGTCGACTATTATGAAAAACAAATCTGTTGCTTTGATGACCTGCAGAAAGCAGCAGTCATTCAAGGTGTAAAACGGGAAGTTGCAGTTAGGAAACTGACGGCTATGCAACTAAAGAGGGCTAAAAATAGAGGTTGCACTTTGTATGCGGTAAAAGTGACGAGAAAATGTAGAGGAAGATAATGATTTCATGGAAAGATATCCATTGTTGAGGGATTTCCGTGATGTGTTTCCGGAGGAATTGCCAGGTCTTCCGCCCAAACGTGAGTTTGACTTCGCAATAGAAATCAAACCAGGAACGGAACCCATATCTAAGGCACCTTATAGAATGACTACCATTGAGTTGGTAGAGCTGAAGGCTTAGTTACAAGAACTTCTGACTAAGGGGCTGATAAGACCGAGCGTCTCACCTTGGGGAGTGCCGGTAATTTTCGTAAAGAAAAAGGATGGCACTTTGAGGCTGTGCATTGATTACAGAATGCTGAACAAAGCAACTATTAAAAATCGATACCCACTTCCTAGGATTGATGATCTGTTTGATCAGATGCGAGGAGCATCAGTTTATTCAAAAATAGATCTTCGATCAGGGTACCATCAGCTGAGAATAAAGGAAGAAGATATTCATAAAACAACTTTTAGAACGAGGTACGGGCATTATGAGTTCACGGTGTTGCCTTTTGGGTTGACTAATGCACCTGCCGCCTTCATGAATCTAATGAACAATATTTTTCAAGAATACTTAGACAAGTTTGTGCTTGTATTCTTAGACGACATTCTTATATACTCTAAAAATGTCGAAGAGCACCAAGAACATCTCAGGATAGTGCTGGAAATCTTAAGAAAGAGGAAGTTGTATGGCAAACTGTCCAAATGTTCCTTTTATGATGCAGAAGTGCATTATTTGGGACACGTTATAAGCAAAAATGGGATAGTTGTTGACCCTTCAAAGATCACAGCTATAACTGAGTGGCCTGCGCCTAAGAACGTGCACGAAGTGAGGAGCTTCATGGGCTTGGCTGGATATTATCGAAAGTTCGTTAAGGACTTTTCAAAAATTGCTGCCCCAATCACTTCGCTGCAAAAGAAAGAAAAGAAATTTGTCTGGACAGACAAATGTGAATCTGCCTTTAAAAAGTTAAAGGAACAGTTAACTACAGCACCTATTTTGACTGTACCTGATCCAAATGGAGATTTTATGGTTGTAACGGATGCCTCAGGAGAAGGCCTTGGAGGTATTCTATTACAGAATAACCATGTCATCGCTTATGAAAGTAGAAAGCTTAAGTTACATGAACAGAACTATGCTCCACACGATCTTGAGCTCGCTGCCATTGTTCATGCACTTCAAATGTGGAGGCATTATCTTTTAGGCAAGCCCTTCGAGTTAAAAATAGACCATCTAGGGCTGAAGTATATTTTTACTCAGCCAAATCTGAATGCAAGGCAGCGAAGATGGTTAGAATTTCTGTCTCAGTATGATTTCGATATAAGCTACATTAAGGGCAAGGAAAATAGAGTGGCAGATGCTCTGAGTCGAAGGAAGCATATCTCTGCTCTTATAACGTTAAGAACTCAGTTTAAGGATGAGGTGAAAGATGCCTTGGAATCAGATCCTTATTTCCAGCAAGTCAAATCAGCACTTGCTGCAGACCCGCAGGATGTCAGGTATAAGGGATTCCGTTTTGATAATGAAGGAATTCTGAGGTTCGAAAACAGGGTATATATACCCTTGGCAAATGACTTAAGAGGAAAATTGTTAACTGAATTCCATAATTCACCTTTTTCTGGACACCCTGGCATTACAAAAATGCTCGCTGATCTTAAGCAGCAATATTTCTGGAAGGGAATGAAAAAGGATGTGGCAGAGTTTGTAACACACTGCTTGGAATGTCAGCGTGTTAAGGCGGAACATATGCACCCCGCTGGATTATTGTATCCCCACAGTATTCCGTAGTATAAATGGCAAGTGATAACGATGGATTTCGTTCAAGGATTGCCTATGTCAAGAAATAAGCATGACATTATCCTGGTTGTAGTCGACAAATTGACCAAAGTGGCACACTTCATTGCTGGTAATTTGAAGGACGATGCACCAGTGCTAGCAAGAAGATTTGTACATGAAATCTTCAGATTGCATGGAATACCGGAATTAATCATATCGGACAGAGATCCGAGGATGACATCAAGGTTTTGGCAAACGCTTAATGCGGCCTTGGGGACTAAATTGAACTTTAGTTCTGCATATCATCCGGAAACGGATGGACAGACTGAGAGAGTCAATCAGGTTTTAGAGGACATGTTAAGGATGTATTGCATGGACCAGCAATATAAATGGGAGGAATACCTTCCGTTGGTAGAATTTGCTTACAATAACACCTATCATGCCTCTTTAAAAATGGCGCCCTTTGAAGCATTGTATGGAAGAAAATGCAGAACCCCTGTCAGCTGGGACAGCGTTGAGGACAGAGAGGTAATTGGGCTAGAAATCCTTATGGAAATGGAACAGCAAATCAAAATGATTCAGAACATCTAAAGGAGGCTACCAATAGGCAAAAAGCTAGCTATGAGACTTGAAGCGGGTTGACAGGCATTATAAACTGGGAGAGAAGGTCTTTCTTCGGGTGAAGCCGAAAAAGAGCTCAATAACTTTTGGCAAGGCTACCAAGTTGTCGCCACGTTACGTGGGACCTTTTGAAATTGTTGAAATAATCAACCCTGTAGCTTATCGTCTAGCATTACCTCCTGCTTTGTCTCAAATGCATGATGTTTTTCATATTTCTTTGCTTAAGAAATACGTGACAGATTTATCACATGTGCTAAATTGGAATTCCTTGCAGTCCAAGACCAGGAATAATCGTGGTTAAGCCCATTCGAGTCTTTGGGAACTCGCCTTGATTGTACTTAAGAAATCGCGAAGTGAACCAATGTAAGGTCCAGTGGGACCAGTTCAGCGAAGAAAGTGCAACTTGGGAAAATCTCGAAGAAATGAGATCTACTTTTCCACACCTGTTTAATTGAATTTGAAATTCAAAGAACTGATAATTCTACCAAATTTAGACAATTATTAGTCTATTGTACAGTTGTCTTAAAACGCTGTTTTTAAGAGTGAATCTGTTTTTGGTATGAACTTATGAATGAAAGGACAATAACTGAACTTTGTCCTAGGAACTCCTTGATTTGTTTAAACTGATCATCGGGACGATGATTCTTTAAGGAGGGAAGAATGTAACGCTCTGATTTTGTATGTTATCTTGGTGAAAGTTTTTCATGTTGTTATAACTGCTGGAATGAAGGCAAACATGTTAAGATAAACTCTGATCTTAAAGGAATGTGTTGCTAACTTGGATTCTTGCATGTTGTGATTTATTGTATAGGACAGCATAGTTATTGTACTTGCGTGTTTGCTGATGTGACGACAAATTGTCGTATACTTGCTAAACTCTCGTTGCTGATTGACAGCACACCTTGAATCAATTTCATTGATCCAAAGTATGCTGAGGGCTTCTTGTGATTTCTGTGTCGATTTACTCTTGAACCAAACCAGAGGTTGATATGAACGTGCAGCGCCTGATTGTAGGAATGAGCAGCTGGCACGTAAATGCCAACGACAGGGGTTTGATTTTTGAACCCTGTACTGTCGAACTTGGGACCTCGTGAGGCAAGAAATGCCTGGACACGGGTGGCCTTGACACGTGATCCAAAGGACGGAACGTCCTGCTCTGCATTAACGTGAATGTCAGTTGGAAGGTGGATGGAAGTTGTTTGGTGTTAGTGGTTAGTAGGAATTAAAAACCTAAACTAATCCTAAGTCCTAACATGCATCCTAAACTACTATCCTAAGTGGATTTTTAAATTACAAAAAAAAAGGGGAAAAATAGACCTAAGCCCTAATAACCTAAGGCTAAACTAAGACCTAGGTTGAACACTATATGCAACCTAAACTAATCCTAATCTAAAGGGGCGCGCAGACCCTTGGAGGGAAAGGATAAGGATGAAGGAGGGTATTCATTAGCATTTATTGGAAAGTCCATACGTGGACAGCGCCAGTTTTGGCGGGGCAGGTAAGAAATGGAGGCATCTATTTGGAGATAGAGCCAAATTCGGTTTTGCATGGGAAATTTGAAATTGAGTTCGCCAACTCAAGTTGGCAGTGGCGTGGGAAGTTAGGAAAAGGGAAGAGCCTTTAATGCATTGATTATTCTTGGTCCTCGCGACCAGCTCACCTTGGAAAGTGTATGAGGGAATTCTGATTTTCATTTTGTTGATTCGGGCTTTTGCAAAGTTGCTTTCTCGCATTTGTTTTTCCGGTCCTGGTTCGGTCGACCCACTCTTGGAATTTGACACTATTCTTGGAGATTTTAAGGCTGTTGTTGAGCCTGAAGAAGAAAGGAGTGTTGGGAAGTTTGTGCTGCCGCGGTGGAAGGAAATAACTCGGAAAACGAAGCTTTCTTCGAGTTCTGGAAAAGAGATTACAGGCATGTTAAGCCCTTCTCTTTAAAAATTCTTGCTTTGTTTAAGTGTCTCATTAAAACAACCCTGCTCTTGGGTTTGGATTGTGTGATTGTTGTCGAGTCGATTTGATTTGGATTTCGTTGATTCTTGCTTCTTTTTTTTTGGAAAATGATAAGAAGAATCGCTTCTGGTTGCTCGGCCTTGATTTGTTTTTCACGAATCGAGTTGGAATATGAATTACTGTATTGGTTGTTGACAGTATGGTGGATTGAAATAGATAGTTTCTTTCTCTGCTTCGTGTTTGTGGAAATGGAACAGCTTTGTGTAAATGTTTCCTTATTGTGTAATCTTTTCCTTCTTTGTTGTGTTGGAACTGTCCTTGCATGTAAAAAGGAAGTTGAAATACAGTCGTGTTATGTTGCTATGATTTGGATTTCCTTGACTCTTGCTGTCATTTTTGGAAATGATAAGAAACATCATTTTTCTGGTTCTTGTGAGTTTAACTGTCTTCGTATTTCTCGAATGGAATACCTCCATGTTGTGCTGGTTGTTGACGTTAAATGGAAGTTAGAAACGGGTTCTTCTTGTAAAATGCTTAATGGAACTGTGCGGGCAGCATGTGTGAATTATTTTATTACTTTATTGTGATTGTTTTTGTCACATGAACTTTTGGAATAAGATGGTGAAGGTTGTGTGAACGGCTTGATGTCGAAATTTTTATCTTGAGGTTTTCATTGAAAGAAATAAGAACTTTTTCTTCCTTCTGCATTTTGGGATTATAAGGAAATGGCATTTTGTATTTTAAAAGAATGGGCATTAGAATTTTATATGATTTGCTCGTGAAAGTTGGAAAAGAAATAGTTTTTCCTTGAACTTATAGTATATGAATTGTTTTTCTTTCTTGCTATGAAGGTATGATGAATTGTTGTGTTTAAATGATGACCGCTCAATCCTCTAGTTCGACTTGCTTGTGAATGCGAACTTGACTTTGAAATTTCTTGCGAAAGAAGTGATGCATGGGAACTCTGTCTTGTTGTTTGGGTTTGTCTTAACTGTATCTGACTTACGCATTTAACACCCTATACGGGTTTACTTCAAAAAGAGGTATTGATAACTGAATATTGCATTCCGAAGTTCTGCATATTATTTTGAACTCAACCAAAAGGGGGATTCGGGCAGAATGTTTGTTGGCAGTGAGCACGATTTGGGTGTTTTATTTCGTTCTGAGCAAATGATTGTTCTTACTGATATCATGGGAAATTAGTTCTTCCTCCTCTGCTGTTGATTTCGAAAGAGATAGTAATTAAGTTATTTGAACCTTATAGGATCGGATTGTTGGAAGTGATATTGATGACGGTAATTAAATTATTTTTAGTAAGTATAATTGTACCATTGTTGTGAAATTTTTAAATATTTCGTGTGGTCTTCCGATCTTGTACTGTCATTTAGGAGAATTGAAATCAGCTTGAACAATTCTTGATGAGTCATGAAAAAGATGGTTGTTTTCTTAGTGAAGGTTAGGGCGAGGAAATGTTCTCTGTTTGTTGTTGAATTGGAGATAGCATTAAGGGCTTATCATGTGCTTTTGATTGGACTTCTTTGTAGGTAACAACAATGAATAAAATGTTATTTTGAATGGGATACGTTCATAGGATTAGAAATTCATGTGATTAATTGACTGTATGATTGTATAATTGTTTATCTGTTTAGCATACAGTGAAAGAAATATGGTTTCTTTTAGTATGGTAAATATATGGTATGCATCCTTATACTGTTTGATCTTGGATGAACATAATGTGGTACTAACCTATTTTGGATTTTCATATGAGCCTGATTCAAATGAAATATGGATATGGATGATGAATTCTTCCCTGTTTTCATTTAAAGGATTATGAATGAAATTACTCTTACCGTTGGAAAGTGAATTCTGAATGGATTTTGTAAGTTTCACTCTGAACTGTTATCTTGATTTGTGTCTCGTTTGGATTCCATTTTTAGAACAGCCATTTGGAAAGAAATAGGGTCATGGATGAATGACTTGGAAAAATGATCTGTTCTTCTTTCATTCAGTTGGAAATCTATAATTCGTTGATAACGAATCTTGTAGTGCTTAGATATGAGCGACTATATGCATTGTTGTTCGCCTTCTTGTCTGTGCTTGATTGCTTGGATTCTAATATGATGCATGAACTGAAAGGAAAGTAAAGAGGTTTACATTTCAGTTAGTTTCATCCTTGCATTTATTATTAATGAAAGGCGTGGAAAGGATAACAGTATGTTATATCAGCAGTAAGCTATTTATATTTCTAACTTTGCAAATATTGTGAATTAAGACTTGTAACGGTTATGTGGAAACGGGACAGCAGTTCTTTGGCTGATTGTGATGATATTTTGATAGTTCAGTTGTTATGCTGATCTTTCTTTTGTGCCTATTTCGTGATTGATGTTTTACTGTCGTTTCATAAAAGCAGGGTTCTTTTATTGAGACAGTTAGTTGAAGCACCTTATTTTAAGGATAAGTGCTTAATATGCTCAGTTCATTGAACTGACCCGTGCAAATCATTTTGCAGATGGAATTTGATTAGAATGAAGACATGGTTGTTTTCTGATGCTTCTTGATTAGTTGAAGATGAATTGTAATTGTTGCTTTTATTCCTCTTCGAGGAATTGTGAAAAGAAGAAAGTATATTCTTCTATCTATGAGTTGTATTGATGTTTTATGTAAACCATGCCCATTCAGTTGGATTGGCAAATGTATGGATTATGACATGAAATGATGAATACAATTACAAGTGTGATATTTTAATAATTATATCAGTTTGATATTGTTGACTAAATTGGAAATATAATGTTATTTCTTGATTTGGATTTGTTTAATTGTCCTTGGATGGATGCTAAATGGAATCTGATATCTATTCTTACCTAAATGCAACTTTAAGTTGAAATATGCAATTAGTTCATACTTGGGTAAAGATGAATTTTTAATTGACATTAAAAATGATTAGGAAGAATATGATTCCATAACCGACAGGTATTCAGGATTAGCTTAGGAGCTAAGGAATATCAATTAACTTTGGAGTAATCGAACTTCGCTTTCGAACTCCATTAATGATCTCGTATGCTAAATTCAGAATAAAGGATATAGGATAAGTATATCCATAACTAATGGACCTTAACTATATAACGTTAAGGAGAACAAATGAATACATTTCTTGGGAATTAGACCTCGTTTAAATGACGTCTAATAAGTTAGAATTCTGAATTTAGTTACAGTTGGGAAAATCTTGGCTAAGTTTAATAGGTTAAACTTATCACGTCCGTTAGATACGGACTGCTTAATCCAATGATTAAGAAGTGAACCAAGTAGGGAAATGTAGCCCTTCGATATGAAGGAGAAGATGCATAGCAAGCTAATGGACGGATTTAGTCCCTCTTAGCTATATACAACTGTAACGGAAACGAGGATAAAGGGATCAACATGGATGCTGAAAGTTGACTCTTAATTATTAAATCGTATCCAAATCACTTGAGCAGGATGTGTATTCTCGATGGGTGGATTCTGCAGGACATTGGCATACGCCAGCTACAGCAAGGTGTCTCCATGAAGACGGGGTCTTCATGACGACACAATGTTGCAGCTGACATATTGCAATGCCCTCCCGAATTAAAACATCAAGAATACATAGGCTGAATGTGTAAGCTCTTAGCAGGGGATAGAGTATGATCTGGTATACGGAGTGACTCCGGAATACTAAAGATAACTAGACACACGGAGTCGTGGGGAAACGACACCGTATGTCTGCGTATCTTTAGTTACCAGGAGTGCCTTCCTATATTCGTTCATATTACTAGTTGGAATTGGTAAGTTTAAAACTGACCTTAAACGAAGAGGACTGGTAGGAACCAGGAAAGACCATTCTAGATAACAGGTGAAGTGAAGTGAAGGACGTATTCCGTTGATGTGTATCACCAGGAATATGATCATGCAAAGCATGTGAAAATATTTGGCCAAAGTATCGCAATTGCTGGTTGCGTTGTCCTTATCACTTAATTTAAGATGCAGGATGTCAGATGAATATCAGTAACAGATATTCAGATAGGCTTCTTAAATGGATCACTTCGATAACCGGAAACGGTTATGAGAACAGGTATATATAATATACTATGCATAAACGAACATGAAGGAGAGTCATGAAATGAAGGATCGGTTGTTGCGAGTCATGAAATGAAGGATCGTTGAAACTCCGAGCCATGAAAATGGAAGATCGGCAGTTCCTCGAGTCATTTACAGCAGCATATAGAATCTGTTATAAGATTGAATGGCATTGAATGTGTGTTCCATATTGTAAATATGCGAACAGGGAACATTCGTTTTAAAAGAAATTGTGTGATCCAAACTGTGTTGTTTGGGCAGAGAACAATTATTAAAACTTGAACGTGTGTTTGAATTTTATAATTCATAACAGAGAACGTTATCAAAAAAAAAAAAAAAAAAATTCCCTTGTTCTGGTATCTTAAAATGGGGATGTTACATCTTGGTATCAGAGCTGAAGGTTGCAGCTCTTGGACCTAATGAGTCCACGATATTAATAAGGTTTACATTTTCTTATTGAACAGAAAATGGTCAGGACAAGAGGGAATGTTGCGAATAACCCGTTACTGGGTGGAGAAGCAACGAATCGCCCAAAAGCTGGATGAAATCCTTGCCCTACTTGATACGAGGGATCGTTTGACTGTTTTGGAACAACAGTCAATGGGCAATGAAGAGGAGGAGAATGAAGCTGAAATAAATGATCAGCTGCCTCCTGTGGACAACATCAACGGAGGGAATCCGGGTGTTGATGATAATAATGTAATTGCTCCTAATCCCCCTAAAAATAAAAGGGCAAGATTAGCAGCTGAACTTACAAATGATATAAAGAGAATAAGTCCTCCAAAGTTTGATGGAACAACTCTTGGAGACGGAGCTGAGAACTGGCTCAGTGAAATGGAGAAATACTTTGCAATAAGAAACTTCTCCAAAGAGACTAAAGCGATATGGGGAGCATATCAGCTTTCTCATGAAGCATCATCATGGTGGGACAACCGTAAGGTTGAGCTGAATATTGTCGAATCAGACATAACTTGGGATCAATTTAAGGGTTATTTTAGGCAACGATGGCTGCCTCAACTCTATTTTGATAGGAAAATGACTGAATTTCAGAACTGGTCGCAAGGAAGGCTGTCGGTGACGGAATACTGGGAAGGGTTTACTAAACTCCTTAAGTATGTGCCGCAGTACCAAGCTGACGAGAAGTTCAGAATACGGAAATTCATAATGGGACTGAATCCCATCATTGGTGGCGAAGTGGATGTCCACGGCCCAACCACCATGGATGGAGTTGTCGAAAAGGCAATCAGACAGGAACAGAAATTGAGGGCAATATCTGCTCACAGGGAAGAGATAAGGAAGAAGATTCCCAATCCTTCTTCGTCTCTTGCACCAAAAAGGGGACCTTGGAAAAGGTTTGGTGTGAAAAACAAAATTGTTGTAGATAACAACAAGAAACCTGTGATGAACAGACCTGTAAATAGCGTGCGAAACAACTTCACAAAAGTTAATGGCATTGGACAGAAGTCCTATGGAAGCCAGAATGATAACTTCAAGGCTAGTAACAAATTTGAGCCTAGAAAAGGGCCAGCTGGAGGATGCTTCAACTGTGGAAAGGACCACTATGCGAATCATTGTCCTCTGAAGAAGGATGATCGTGGACGCATAGGATACACGCTGCAGTGGCTAATAGACAAGCTGAAAAGCAAGTGACGCCCATAGAAGTTACGGGTAAGTTATTCGGTACACCTGTAGTTATACTTTTTGATACTGGAGCTACAGAATGTTTTATTTCTGCTAAACTTGCTATGAAATTAAAAAGAAAGGCTGCAAGAATGGATAAAACATGGACAGTGCATTATGGGAATAATGCTGTCCATACAGTCGAAATGTGCCTTTTTGGGGCAATTCTTGATCTGCCTGGTTTCTCCACCGAAGTTGACTTGTATGTCACTCCTCTAGGATCATATGATATCATTATTGGAGTTAACTGGTTGGCTGAACATAAGGCAAAGGTCGACTGTTATGAAAAACAAATTTGTTGCATTGCCTTGATGACTGCGTAAAGCAAGCACTTGATCATTCAAGGTGTAAAACGGGAAGTTGCAGTTAGGAAACTGACGGCTATGCAACTAAAAAGGGCTAAAAATAGAGGCTGCACTTTGTATGCAGTAAAAGTGACAGAAAATGTAGAGGAAGATAATGATTTCATGGAAAGATATCCATTGTTGAGGGATTTCCGTGATGTGTTTCGGAGGAATTGCTGGGTCTTCCGCCCAAACGTGAGTTTGACTTCGCAATAGAAATCAAACCAGGAACGGAACCCATATCTAAGGCACCTTATAGAATGACTACCATTGAGTTGGTAGAGCTGAAGGCTCAGTTACAAGAACTTCTGACTAAGGGGCTGATAAGACCGAGCGTCTCACCTTGGGGAGCGCCGGTAATTTTTGTAAAGAAAAAGGATGGCACTTTGAGGCTGTGCATTGATTACAGAATGCTGAACAAAGCAACTATTAAAAATCGATACCCACTTCCTAGGATTGATGATCTGTTTGATCAGATGCGAGGAGCATTAGTTTATTCAAAAATAGATCTTCGATCAGGGTACCATCAGCTGAGAATAAAGGAAGAAGATATTCATAAAACAACTTTTAGAACGAGGTACGGGCATTATGAGTTCACGGTGTTGCCTTTTGGGTTGACTAATGCACCTGCCGCCTTCATGAATCTAATGAACAATATTTTTCAAGAATACTTAGACAAGTTTGTGCTTGTATTCTTAGACGACATTCTTATATACTCTAAAAATGTCGAAGAGCACCAAGAACATCTTAGGATAGTGCTGGAAATCTTAAGAAAGAGGAAGTTGTATGGAAAACTGTCCAAATGTTCCTTTTATGATGCAGAAGTGCATTATTTGGGACACGTTATAAGCAAAATGGGATAGCTGTTGACCCTTCAAAGATCACAGCTATAACTGAGTGGCCTGCGCCTAAGAACGTGCACGAAGTGAGGAGCTTCATGGGCTTGGCTGGATATTATCGAAAGTTCGTTAAGGACTTTTCAAAAATTGCTGCCCCAATCACTTCGCTGCAAAAGAAAGAAAAGAAATTTGTCTGGACAGACAAATGTGAATCTGCCTTTAAAAAGTTAAAGGAACAGTTAACTACAGCACCTATTTTGACTGTACCTGATCCAAATGGAGATTTTATGGTTGTAACGGATGCCTCAGGAGAAGGCCTTGGAGGTATTCTATTACAGAATAACCATGTCATCGCTTATGAAAGCAGAAAGCTTAAGTTACATGAACAGAACTATGCTCCACACGATCTTGAGCTCGCTGCCATTGTTCATGCACTTCAAATGTGGAGGCATTATCTTTTAGGCAAGCCCTTGAGTTAAAAACAGACCATCTAGGGCTGAAGTATATTTTTACTCAGCCAAATCTGAATGCAAGGCAGTGAAGATGGTTAGAATTTCTGTCTCAGTATGATTTCGATATAAGCTACATTAAGGGCAAGGAAAATAGAGTGGCAGATGCTCTGAGTCGAAGAAAGCATATCTCTGCTCTTATAACGTTAAGAACTCAGTTTAAGGATGAGGTGAAAGATGCCTTGGAATCAGATCCTTATTTCCAGCAAGTCAAATCAGCACTTGCTGCAGACCCGCAGGACGTCAGGTATAAGGGATTCCGTTTTGATAATGAAGGAATTCTGAGGTTTGAAAACAGGGTATATATACCCTTGGCAAATGACTTAAGAGGAAATTGTTAAGCTGAATTCCATAATTCACCTTTTTCGACACCTGGCATTACAAAAATGCTCACCGATCTTAAGCAAGCAATATTTCGGAAGGGAATGAAAAAGGATGTGGTAGAGTTTCAGTTTGTAACACTGCTTGGAATGTCAGCGTGTTAAGGCGGAACATATGCACCCCGCTGGATTATTGTATCCCCACAGTATTCCACAGTATAAATGGCAAGTGATAACGATGGATTTCGTTCAAGGATTGCCTATGTCAAGAAATAAGCATGACATTATCCTGGTTGTAGTCGACAAATTGACCAAAGTGGCACACTTCATTGCTGGTAATTTGAAGGACGATGCACCAGTGCTAGCAAGAAGATTTGTACATGAAATCTTCAGATTGCATGGAATACCGGAATTAATCATATCAGACAGAGATCCGAGGATGACATCAAGGTTTTGGCAAACGCTTAATGCGGCCTTGGGGACTAAATTGAACTTCAGTTCTGCATATCATCCGGAAACGGATGGACAGACTGAGAGAGTTAATCAGGTTTTAGAGGACATGTTAAGGATGTATTGCATGGACCAACAGTATAAATGGGAGGAATACCTTCCGCTGGTAGAATTTGCTTACAATAACACCTATCATGCCTCTTTAAAAATGGCGCCCTTTGAAGCATTGTATGGAAGAAAATGTAGAACCCCTGTCAGCTGGGACAAGCGTTGAGGACAGAGAGGTAATTGGGCCAGAAATCCTTATGGAAATGGAACAGCAAATCAAAATGATTCGGGAACATCTAAAGGAGGCTGCCAATAGGCAAAAGAGCTATGCAGACTTGAAGCGGGTTGACAGGCATTATAAACTGGGAGAGAAGGTCTTTCTTTGGGTGAAGCCGAAAAAGAGCTCAATAACTTTTGGCAAGGCTGCCAAGTTGTCGCCACGTTACGTGGGACCTTTTGAAATTGTTGAAATAATCAACCCTGTAGCTTATCGTCTAGCATTACCTCCTGCTTTGTCTCAAATGCATGATGTTTTTCATATTTCTTTGCTTAAGAAATACGTGACAGATTTATCACATGTGCTAAATTGGAATTCCTTGCAGGTCCAAGACCCAGGAATAATCGTGGTTAAGCCCATTCGAGTGTTGGGAACTCACCAGTTGTACTTAAGAAATCGCGAAGTGAACCAATGTAAGGTCCAGTGGGACCAGTTCAGCGAAGAAAGTGCAACTTGGGAAAATCTCGAAGAAATGAGATCTACTTTTCCACACCTGTTTAATTGAATTTGAAATTCAAAGAACTGATAATTCTACCAAATTTAGACAATTATTAGTCTATTGTACAGTTGTCTTAAAACGTTGTTTTTAAGAGTGAATCTGTTTTTGGTATGAACTTATGAATGAAAGGACAATAACTGAACTTTGTCCTAGGAACTCCTTGATTTGTTTAATCTGATCATCGGGACGATGATTCTTTAAGGAGGGAAGAATGTAACACTCTGATTTTGTATGTTATCTTGGTGAATGTTTTTCATGCTGTTATAACTGCTGGAATGAAGGCAAACATGTTAAGATAAACTCTGATCTTAAAGGAATGTGTTGCTAACTTGGATTCTTGCATGCTTTGTGATTTATTGTATAGACAAAGAGTAGTTATTGTACTTGCGTGTTTGTTGATGTGACGACAAATTGTCGTATACTTGCTAAACTCTCGTTGCTGATTGACAGCACACCTTGAATCAATTTCATTGATCCAAAGTATGCTGAGGGCTTCTTGTGATTTCTGTGTCGATTTACTCTTGAACCGAACCAGAGGTTGATATGAACGCAAACGGCGCTGATAGTAGGAATGAGCAAACCGGCACGTAAATGCCAACGACGGGGTTTGGATTTTGAACCCGTCTGCTGTCGAACTTGGGACCTCGTGAGGCAAGAAATGCCTGGACACGGGTGGCCTTGACACGTGATCCAAAGGATGGAACGTCCTGCTCTGCATTAACGTGAATGTCAGTTGGAAGGCTGGATGGAAGTTGTTTGGTGTTAGTGGTTAGTAGGAATTAAAACCCTAAACTAATCCTAAGTCCTAACATGCATCCTAAACTACTATCCTAAGTGGATTTTTAAATTACAAAAAAAAAAGGGGAAAAATAGACCTAAGCCCTAATAACCTAAGGCTAAACTAAGACCTAGGTTGAACACTATATGCAACCTAAACTAATCCTAATCTAAAGGGGCGCAGACCCTTGGAGGGAAAGGATAAGGATGGAGGGGAGTATTCATTAGCATTTATTGGAAAGTCCATACGTGGACAACGCCAGTTTTGGCGGGGCAGGTAAGAAATGGAGGCATCTATTTGGAGATAGAGCCAAATTCGGTTTTGCATGGGAAATTTGAAATTGAGTTCGCCAACTCAAGTTGGCAGTGGCGTGGGAAGTTAGGAAAAGGCAGAGCCTTTAATGCATTGATTATTCTTGGTCCTCGCGACCAGCTCACCTTGGAAAGTGTATGAGGGAATTTGATTTTCATTTTGTTGATTCGGGCTTTTGCAAAGTTGCTCTGCATTTGGTTTTTCTGGTCTGGTTCAGTCGACCAGCTCTTGGAATTTGACACTGTTCTTGGAGATTTTAAGGCTGTTGTTGAGCCTGAAGAAGAAAGGAGTGTTGGGAAGTTTTTGCTTGTCGCTGTGGAAGGAAATAACTCGGCAAACGAAGCTTTCTTCGGGTTCTGGAAAAGAGATTACAGGCATGTTAAGCCCTTCTCTTTAAAAATTCTTGCTTTGTTTAAGTGTCTCATTAAAACAACCCTGCTCTTGGGTTTGGATTGTGTGATTGTTGTCGGGTCGATTTGATTTGGATTTCATTGATTCTTGCTTCTTTTTTTTGGAAAATGATAAGAAGAATCGCTTCTGGTTGCTCGGCTTTGATTGTTTTTGCACGAATCGAGTTGGAATATGAATTACTGTATTGGTTGTTGACAGTATGGTGGATTGAAATAGATATTCTCTCTCTCTGTTCGTGTTATGAAATTGGAACAGGCTGTGTGATGTTTCCTTATTGTGTAATCGTTTCCTTGCTGTTGTGTTTGGAACTGTCCTTGCATGTAAAAAGGAAGTGGAAATACAGTCGTGTTATGTTGCTATGAATGGATTTCGTTGACTCTTGTTGTCATTTTTGGAAATAATAAGAAACATTGTTTTTTGTTGTTTGAGTTTATCTGTCTTTTGTATTTAATTGAATGGAATACCTTCCATGTGTCTTTGGTTATTGACATTAAATGGAAGTTAGAAACGGGTTCTTCTCCGTAAAATGCTTAATGTGGTATGCGGTGCAAAGGTGAATTATTTTATTGCTGTATGATTGTCTTTTGTCACATGAACTTTTGGTGATAAGATGGTGAAAGTTGTGTGTGCGACTTGATGTCGTTTCTGTGCTGAAGTTTTCTTTGAAAGAAATAGAACTTTTCTCTTCCTTCTGCTGTTTCGGATTATAAGGAAATGGCATTTGTATTTTAAAAGAATGGGCATTGGAATTTTATATGAGTGCTCGTGAAAGTTAGAAAAGAAATAGTTTCTCCTTCTGAACTTATAGTATAATATACTGTTTTCTTGCTGAAGAAGGTAAGATGAATTGTGGTGTTTAAATGATGATCGCTCAATCCTCTAGTTCAAATACAAATCTTGTTTTGTCTTGTGAATGCGAACTTGACTTTGAATTGTCAGTGAAAAAAGAAGTGATGCATGGGAATTCTGTCTTGTTGTTGGGTTTGTCTTAACTGTATCTGACTTACGCATTTAGCTCCCTATACGGGTTTACTTCAAAAAGAGGTATTGATAACTGAATATTGCATTCAAGTTGGGAATATTATTTTGAACTCAACAAAAAGGGGATTCGGAAGAATGTTTAAGCTGGCAGTGACACGATTTGGGTGTTTTATTTTGTTACGAGCAAATGATTGTTCTTAAGATATCATGGGAAATTAGTTCTTCCTCCTCTGCTTTGTTGAAGAAAGAGATAGTAATTAAGTTATTTGAACCTTATAGGTTCGGATGGAAGTGACAACGGTAATTAAATTATTTTTCTAAGTGTTGTCAAACTTTCAGTGCAAAATGAAATATTTGCTTTTTGAGTGTGGTCTTCCGATCTTTCTATCATTTAGAGAATTGAAATCAGCTTGAACAATTTTGATGAGTCCAAAGAAGATGGTTGTTTTCTTAGTGAAGGTTAATTATAGGGAAATGTTCTTCTCGCTTTTTGTTGTTCGAATTGGAGAAATTAAGTAGTCATGTGCTTTATGATTGGACTTGCTGTAGGTAACAACAATGAATAAAATGTTATTTTGAACGGGATACGTTCATAGGATTAGAAAGTCATGTGATTAATTGACTGTATGATTGAATAATTGTTTATCTGTTTAGCATACAGTGAAAGAAATATGGTTTCTTTAGTATGGTAAATATATGGTATACATCCTTATACTGTTTGATCTTGGATGAACATAATGTGGTACTAACCTGTTTTGGATTTTCATATGAGCCTGATTCAAATGAAATATGGATATGGATGATGAATTCTTCCCTGTTTTCATTAAAGCTGATTATGAATGAAATTACTCTACTGCTGGAAAGTGAATTCTGAATGGATTTTGTAAGTTTCACTCTGAACTGTTATCTTGATTTGTGTTTCGTTTGGATTCCATTTTTAGAACAGCCATTTGGAAAGAAATAGGGTCATGGATGAATGACTTGGAAAAATGATCTGTTCTTCTTTTATTCAGTTGGAAATCTATAATTCGTTGGTAACGAATCTTGTAGTGCTTAGATATGAGCGACTATATGCATTGCTGTTCGCTTTCTTGTCTGTGCTTGATTGCTTGGATTCTAATATGATGCATGAACTGAAAGGAAAGTAAAGAGGTTTACATTTCAGTTAGTTTCATCCTTGCATTTATTATTAATGAAAGGCGTGGAAAGGATAACAATATGTTATATCAGCAGTAAGCTATTTGTATTTCTAACTTTGCAAATATTGTGAATTAAGACTTGTAATGGTTATGTGGAAACGGGACAGCAGTTCTTTGGCTGATTGTGATGATATTTTGATAGTTCAGTTGTTATGCTGATCTTTCTTTTGTGCCTATTTCGTGATTGATGTTTATCGTCGTTTCATAAAAGCAGTGGTTCTTTTATTGAGACAGCTTAGCTTAGTAAGCACCTTATTTTAAGGATAAGTGCTTAATATGCCTGGCCATCGAATCGACCCTGCAAATCATTTTGCAGATGGAATTTGATTAGAATGAAGACATGGCTGTTTTCTGATGCTTCTTGATTAGCTGAAAGATGAATTGTAATTGTTGCTTTTATTCCTCTTCGAGGAATTGTGGAAAGAAGAAAGTATATTCTTCTATCTATGAGTTGTATTGATGTTTTATGTAAACCATGCCCATTCAGTTGGATTGGCAAATGTACAGATTATGACATGAAATGTTGAATACAATTACAAGTGTGATATTTTAATAATTATATCAGTTTGATATTGTTGACTAAATTGGAAATATAATGTTATTTCTTGATTTGGATTTGTTTAATTGTCCTTGGATGGATGTTAAATGGAAACTGATATCTATTCTTACCTAAATGCAACTTTTAAGTTGAAAAATGCAATTAGTTCATACTTGGGTAAAGATGAATTTTTAATTGACATTAAAAAGGTTTAGGAAGAATATGATTCCATAATCGAAAGGGTATTCAGGATTAGCTTAGGAGCTAAGGAATATCAATTAACTTCGGAGTAATCGAACTTCGCTTTCGAACTCCATTAATGATCTCGTATGTTAAATTCAGAATAAAGGATATAGGATAAGTATATCCATAACTAATGGACCTTAACTATATAACGTTAAGGAGAACAAATGAATACATTTTTGGGAATTAGACCTCGTTTAAATGACGTCTAATAAGTTAGTATTCTGAATTTAGTTACAGTTGGGAAAATCTTGGCTAAGTTTAATAGGTTAAACTTATCACGTCCGTCGGTACGGACTGCTTAATCCAATGATTAAGAAGTGAACCAAGTAGGAAATGTAGCCCTTCGATACGAAGGAGAAGATGCATAGCAAGCTAATGGATGGATTTAGTCCCTCTTAGCTATATACAACTGTAACGGAAACGAGGATAAAGGGATCAGCATGGATGCTGAAAGTTGACTCTTAATTATTAAATCGTATCCAAATCACTTGAGCAGGATGTGTATTCTCGATGGGTGGATTCGCAGACATTGGCATACGCCGCCACTAAAGAAGGTGTCTCCATGAAGACGGGGTCTTCATGACGACACAATGTTGCAGCTGACATATTGCAATGCCCTCCCGAATTAAAACATCAAGAATACATAGGCTGAATGTGTAGCTCTTAGCAGGGGATAGAGTATGATCTGGTATACGGAGTGACTCCGGAATACTAAAGATAACTAGACACACGGAGTCGTGGGGAAACGACACCGTATGTCTGCGTATCTTTAGTTACCAGGAGTGCCTTCCTATATTCGTTCATATTACTAGTTGGAATTGGAAGTTTAAAACTGACCTTAAACGAAGAGGACTGGTAGGAACCAGGAAAGACCATTCTAGATAACAGGTGAAGTGAAGTGAAGGACGTATTCCATTGATGTGTATCACATCCAGGAATATGATCATGCAAAGCATGTGAAAATATTTGGCCAAAGTATCGCAATTGCTGGTTGCGTTGTCCTTATCACTTAATTTAAGATGCAGGATGTCAGATGAATATCAGTAACAGATATTCAGATAGGCTTCTTAAATGGATCACTTCGATAACCGGAAACGGTTATGAGAACAGGTATATATAATATACTATGCATAAACGAACATGAAGGATCGGTTGTTGCCGAGTCATGAAATGAAGGATCGGTTGTTGCCGAGTCATGAAATGAAGGATCGTTGAAACTCCGAGCCATGAAAATGGAAGATCGGCAGTTCCTCGAGTCATTTACAGCAGCATATAGAATCTGTTATAAGATTGAATGGCATTGAATGTGTGTTCCATATTGTAAATATGCGAGCAGGGAACATTCGTTTTAAAAAGAAATTGTGTGATCCAAACTGTGTTGTTTGGGCAGAGAACAATTATTAAAACTTGAACGTGTGTTTGAATTTTATAATTCATAACAGAGAACGTTATCAAAAAAAAAAAAATTCCCTTGTTCTGGTATCTTAAAATGGGGATGTTACAATTTGACAAGTATTCATGGAGGAATAAGGAAGTATACAGGAGTATTAAAGTGTTAGGAACACTAAGGATCTGATTTTGGAAGATTTATGGAAGTTTTGGAGGCTTTGGAGCCGATCCATCAGAAATGGGCTTTTGGGCCTTAAGGAGTGTGCAACATGAAAGAGGACCTAAGCTTCAATGAAAGATTCTGGGAGTCATGTAAGGAATTATATGTCCAAGAAATTTCCTATGGAAGTCATTTTCCATGCCCTACATGGTGGAGAAGATGAGACATCATGAAACATCATACACTTCCCAAGGTAGCTCATTCTTCCGGTGCACAACTAGCCATCCCGAGAAAGAAGGAGAAATTTCGAGGTGATAAATTCAAAATTGGATCTTGATACCACCACCATTGGATTCATTGGGTTTTTTTCATGTGAAATCATATAAAATTTCACCCCAAAACTCATTCGGGAGCTCAAGATATCGCCTTCGGAAGTTAGCCTCCCGGGGTTGGTGACTGGGTTGGATGGTCTGGGGTTGGAAGCCTAGCTTGGACGCCTAGGTTGTTTGGGTGGGTTGTTAGGGTCACATTTTTGACGCGTAAAAATATTTTAGATTCTCATCACACCCCTCACATTTGCACGACACGTAATTTGGTTGGATCTCCGGGATGGTCATCCAAAGAATCGACAAACACATGGTTGGACGGGTAATCATGTTGGTCGGGGAATGCCGTATGGATATAAATAGATAATTTTCCAAACTCCCTATTTGGACAACCCATGGTAAAGAGATGACAACCACAATAATGTATGACCCGCATAGTTGGATGACGTCCAACCCCCAAGGTTGGACGATCGAAGTCGAGCAACGTATGGTTAGGACGAGTCATGAAGTGGACGCTGGGTAGTGATACGGCGAGGATGGATGGTTCACATGGCTGGGAAGCTCACGAGTCCTAGACACGGCGTAGGTAGGTGGGCGAATGACAACTCAACAACCATATTTAATGCAATATGGCACCCATGTCTTTTCCGATAAAATTACCCTCGGGAAGCGAAATTGTATGGGTGCACATACCTCATTAATGAGGGTCGATGAAAATTGACTATAAAAAATAAGTCGAACCCTAATTTTGGTAGAGACATTTTGGGAGCTGGGGAAACTCTTGCAAATTTTTCCCTCAACTCCATTTGAGTTGTAAGCCTTCTCTTGCGCCTGATAAGCGTATTATGCCTTTGTTCATCAATGTAAATGGTCTATATGTTTGAAGCAATAAAACATGTTTTTTTGGTGCTTTCCAGCCCTTCTTCACATTTTATTGTATTTCTTTGCCTCTCCATTATTATTGTTTTATTCTGTGCATGATTTCTCACTTGCAGGTGTAAGATGTTGTGTTTCATGGAGTGCAGATGGCGAATGGAGCTTGGGTCTATGTCACTACTGTTTTAACCTCTCCCACTCTATTTTTCCCTCTTCTTCCTCCCTCAACAGAGTATCTCACCCCTTTTAGTGTAGGATTTCCCTTTTATGCACTTTTTCTCTCTCCCTGTCTCCTTGGAAGTTGTTAGGATAGCTATAGTTAGGCGTCTTTTCTACATTAGGAGTAGTTTAGCATTAGAATTAGGTAGAGGAAGCCAGCCTTCTCTAGAGGGTTATCTCAAGTTCGCGAGTCCACGGCTTGAGAGATAACCCCATATTATCAAAATTGCAACGATTTCCCCAACCATGAGAGAGCAAATCAGGGGGTGCTATAATTTTGCGATAGAATAATGGGAGTGCATGAAAATATTTTGAAAGGTTTAGGAACCCCCTTCACCCAAATAACCTTCACACAAAATGCCACGTGTCTATTTAAGGTGGTTCGGGTGAACCCTCTTCACCCAAACCCCTTATGTGTGTGTGAGTGGTGGTGCCAAATCCGTCACTTTTTCCCTCCTTTACATGTGTTTTCTTGAACCAATGTTCATCTAAACCGAGTTTCAACAAGCAACCTCCCACCGCTCCTCCCAAGTATTGTTTTTTTTCTTGGTTTTTAAACTAGAAAGGAGGGGTGGGGATGTTTTTATTATTTTAAAAATATTGTAAAAGTGTAAATATATAATGGGATGGTTGTGTAATTTGACAAAAATATTGAATTGATATTAAATCAATTTGAATTTGTTTTTAACAGCTTATGGATTCCTCCTCTTGCAATACTTCTACTAATTCACATAAGTGAACTAAATTGAAATTCACTAAACTTGAATCTATATTGCAACAACCCACAACTTTTGGACAATACAAAACTAATGTTGCAAAAACATCTCGAATGACTTAAAAAGATACAAACCAACTTAAAAACCTTCAATCTTTTTAAACTGTCACATTGCAAAAGATTATAGATGAGTTGAAATCTAGTGTGATAGGAGATAATATGGATAAGGATTATGTGATATTGTTTTCGATAAAGAATTTATCGAAGTTCTTGATGAAACTAGTTATGTGGGAAAATCTAAAATCAAGGGACATCATGTAAATATATATACACATTGCCTTTGTGCTCTATTGATATATCTTAGATTTGTGGCTTATCAAGGCCAATTTCCTAACAATGACCGAGATACCCCTTTATTTTATCATGATGTTATATGTCGAGGTTCACTTAAACTCGAAGTTGAACTATGTAGATATGAGGTAGGATTAGTAATAGGGCCACATGTCAACCTTTAGGAGCTTCTCCAACTCCCGATGTGAGACAACTAGTAGAAAGGCCACGACCCTTTCTTTCTTGGTTTTAGAATGTCATTGTGAGATTAATACAAAGTGCCAATGAGGGGAAAATAAAGGGTCTTCGTAGCATTCGCCGACTTAGTTCATATCCTCATATCACGTTGGGGAATTTCTATAGAGGTGGGATGGTCATGACCAATGTAGCAAAGAAAGCTTGATCATATGTGCAACAACTTATATGCTCATGTACATTTGATATCCCCACAAAGGTATATGTAGTTGCCAATGTTACTCATTTGCTTTAGCTAGGACACATTATGGTTGGTGATGTTCTTTGATTATATGAGGTGGTCACAAAGGAAAACAATATTCATATGTTAGATTGAATAGATTATTTGGAGAAGAGGAGTGATCAATGCAACACTTCATTTTTTAAGGATGGAGGGCAAAGTATCCCAACACCTAGATCAGGTCCACCTATTGCTACTACTTACAAAACAATTTTTAGTATTCTTCTACATTGATATGCATAACTTTAAACTTAATTTTTTAATATTGTCTTCCATTGCATACTATAGAAGTATTTATCTATTACAATAAGCGAACTTTATAGTCGTTTATATGTTTATTTTACGAAATCCAACCGACATGAAATATTACAATGTATAATTATGTGTTTCACATATGCCACTTATTCACATAGGTGAGTAAATTGTAGTGTTTCAATCCATTGACCCTACGTATAAGACATTTCCATAGTTTTTGAATGTGTTGGGTCCAGGGCTTTCCACATTTGATTTCAATGTTATGACTGTAGGGTAGATTCACACATCATCCCTATTCTCGCGATGTAGATATTATGGATATTCGATCATTGATGGTAGCACCTGGGTGATCCCGAGACACTTTATGCAAAGGTACATATATAGTTTAAATAAATAAAAATCTAAAATTGTATGTAATCAATGTTTTATTCAAATTTTTGTTTACCAACTTTTTACATGTATATACAATATGTTTTAACGTATTACATTTGAATTGTGGTTTTTTTACACACCGGATCTATTAGATAGAGCTATGTGCATAATGTATATCCTTGTCATGATCCCACACAGAGAGATATTTAGGTATTTAACATGTTGAACAATATATTCAATTATTCGAAAATGTTAAATATTTATCTCATGATATAATATTATATATATAATGTGTACATTCATTTTTTTATGAATGTGTGGTTTGGAGCACAAGGGATCATATACTAACCTTATTACACAACTAAAATTGTAGATGTATATTGTTTTAATGTATGTATATATATATATATATATATATGTATGTATGTATGTATGTATATGTGTATATTTTGTACAAGAGAGACCATGTTATTATGT
This sequence comes from Taxus wallichiana var. yunnanensis, assembly GCA_018340775.1. Classification (NCBI taxonomy): domain Eukaryota; kingdom Viridiplantae; phylum Streptophyta; class Pinopsida; order Cupressales; family Taxaceae; genus Taxus; species Taxus wallichiana. The sequence continues at coordinate 692,109,457 of CM031243.1, read as the reverse complement.
ACATATTTGTACATAGGACCTGGTCACACACACACACACACACACAATAGACATAAAATCACACATTTGGGTATATTTCTATGTCCCTGAAAGCATGCTAGCATTTACATGATTCCTAAGGAAGAAAAATAGTGGTTGAAAACTATCTTTGGCCTATTTTTTTGTCTCTTGTTTTCTATTTGGTCTTGCATACCCTACAACCCAATCAGAACTTTACTTGTTTACCTTTCATGGCTTCGGACACGGTGTCCAGCTAGGACAATAGTGTCAGGCGCTCCCGTCCCTTCTAGGCACCCATGACCCTTTCTTATCTTACTCGTTCCTTTTGGGCCTCTTTTATCTTTTGGGCATCTTTTTTCTCTTATGGGTCACCTTCCAATTTTTAATTAAAAATTCAAACAAGGGAATCATATAAATACATAGTTATGTGTTCAAATAAAGGACCAAGCACTAAGCATTACTATCATCACCTAAGCTTGCATTCAAAAGGAACCTAAAACACTCAAAAGCATCCATCTAGCATCCATTTAAGGGACATGGGATTGTATACTTTGCATACACAACACAGGAAGGGGAATTTCATTCTATTCCATCCACACATTGTACTACATTGCTACATTCTAACTACAACCCGCTATCAAGTGCAACTTGCAAAAGGGCATCCTACGGCATAATTTCTACACACACTCACAAGAACTACATGGAGTCTGAGATGTAGTGCAGTGCTCGGTCGTAAGTTCACTCTTGGGGTGACCATCGGGGTCACCCAATTTCCCATTCTGCATTTTCCTTTTTAGATTTGATGTGGTTTGTGGGCTTGTGTAGGTGAACATATCTTTTTGCAGTTACAATTACCTCAGTGATCATAGTGCAAACAACAAGCAATCAACAGGAACAACAAGGAAGACCTCAGAACACACCGAAATTAGATCCTAAGCTCCCTGCGGTCACTAGTGACCAAGCGCCATTGACCTATCCTAGACGCATGTGTATGGCCTCATCCCCGCATTTCGGAATTTACGGTGAGTAAGTAACAACACTCTTCCTAGTTTTTTCATCACTTCTCTCTGCCCATATCAGTTCCATATTGCATGGATATCAGCTAAGTCTTCTTATCTCATCTCTTGCTTAGGGTTTCATATTTTAAATCTTCACTTGCTTGTGTCATTTATGTATTTCACCATTTATACATTAGTTACTTCGCAATATAAATTTAATTCAAATTAAATTAAATCATTTGGTAAACCCACATTTGAATACTTTTGGATCCTTTCTTATTTCATAATCTCAATACCCTAGGATCCTCCCACCATGAGTATCTCCATCCCCGGATCCTTGCAGGAAAATCTTGAGTGTGAGAATAAAATAAAATATTTTATGGCTAATACTCACATTCCTCCCAATACTCCTCCTGACTATGTATATCATTAATTCCTAGCAGCATTTTCTTTCCATCAACAACATATTACTTTCACATCTTGATGCAATCAGCCCGCCTTCTATTTTTGATAATGATCCTCCCCTTTATATCCACATTTATATCAATAACATTGGAGGCAAGAGATTCCTAGTCGATAATGGATTAGACTTCAATATTTGTAATGTTGCATTTCTTCAACAACTTGTCCTTTCCTCAGCTGATGCCCATCCCTCCTTTGTTTCTATCCATGGCTATAATTCTACTACATGACCATGCATTGGAAATATCATTCTACCCTTGCAAGTTGGGCCCAAAACCATCCCCACCATATTCTATATCATGGATACACCATTTCAGTTCAATTACTTGCTTGGCGACCATGGCTCCATGCTATGCACGTAGTTCCTTCTACGGTTCATCGATGTGTCAAATTTTTACATAATGGCTATGAACATACTATTCCCACTAACCTCGACCCATTCAAGTATTGCCACCTAGACCAAGTCATTCAGACCGGCTATGCCCTCATCTACCCCAATTTTATACTGCCATGACGGCCACTCCAAGACTCCTCTTACTTCGCCACCCTCACACCTCCCACTACCACCGCCATGATTATTCCCCGGGAACCTGTTTTACATTAGACATCATACCACCTATTTCATCTCCCCAAGTTCATTTTTCTCCATGCCTGGATCCCTTCACATGCACTCTCTTCATTTGTAATTATTATTTTCCTCATATTCCATTTGACCCTACTTTCTCTAAGACTATTTACACACATGATGGTTTGGCTCGGCTAGGATTCACAATTGTTGATCTCCTTCCTCCACCTCACTCTCCTCACCTTTATCATGGATGTGTATTCATTATTTTTCTTATGGCCTCTGCATTTTCCATTTGTCTAGTATTCCTTGCACACACTCCTCGTTCCTCTCCACTCACACTTGGGCAATCTTTGCTTGATTACATAAGTGGCACATTGGATCCTAACCATACTAATATCACATTTACCATGCCCTTTGGCCACATCTCTATTTTCAATGACTCATTCTTAGGCTATACTCAAAATCTAACTCATTAGCATGCACATGATTTCCTCAACCTCCTTTAATGATGAATGTAGACAAAAATCACACACTTGGGTACATTTCTAGGTCCTAAAAGCATACTAGCATTTACATGATTTCTAAGAAAGAAAACTAGTGGTTGACAACTATCTTTGGATTCTTTTCTTTATCTCTTGTTTTTTATTTTGTTTTACACACCCTACAACCCAGTCAAAACTTTTACTTGTTTATATTTCATGGCTTCAGACACCAACTCCCATATAAGAAAGTAGTGCCTCAGGCGCTCCTGTCCCTCATGGGCACCCTTGAACCTTTCTTACTTTACTCATTATTTTTGGTTCTTTTATCTTTTGGGAATATTTTTCACTTATGGGTCGGCCTTCCAGTTGTCAATTACAAAATTCAAACAAGGGATTGATATAAATACATAGTTATGTGTTCAAAATAAAGGACCAAACACTAATCATTACTAGCATCACCTAAGTTTGCATCCAAAAGGAACCTAAAACACTCTAAAGCATCCACTCAAGGGACAAGGGTTGCATCAAATCTGCATACACAACATAGGAAGGGGAAGTTCATTCTATTCCATCCACACATTCTACTACATTTTTACTTTTAAATACAACTCGTTATCAAGTGCAATTTGCACAAGGGCATCCTAGGGCACAATTTCTACACACACTCACCGAAATACATGGAGTCTGAGATGTAGTGCAACACTTGATCATAAGTTCACTCTCGAGGTGACCGCCAGGATGAGTATGACTCCCATATTGTATCTTTCTTTTAGGTTTGATTTGGTTTGTGGGATTTTATAGGTGAACTTCTATTTTTCAAGTTCTGGTACCCTCGACAATCATTGTGCGACTATCAACTGATCAAAAGGAAGTAATAACGAAAATCTTGCAATATAACAACAACCAGATTTCGATCATTTGTGCGATCATAGACACCCATAAGTGGTCTTCAACACGCGAGAATCCCTGTCTTGCCATGGGCACTCGTGTCGACCTCATTCCCGCATTCTATAATTTATCGTGAACATTAACGACACTTTGGCTAGCCTATTCAACACTTTTCCTAGTCCAGATCAAGTGTAAATCAACTAAGTCCTCTCTCCTTATTCTTTGCTTAGGGTTTCAAATATTACATCTTAGCTTGCTTATGTCATTTCTATATTTATGCATTTATATATCATTTTGTTTAGTAGTGACCCTGCAATATATAATATTTAATTCAAATTAAATTAACTCATTTGGTGAACCCAAATTCAAACACTCTTGGATCTTTCCTTCTTATCTAGCTTCAATACCCTAGGATTCTCCCACCATGAGTGTCTCCATCCCGACCTTCTTGCAGGCTAATCCTAATTGTGTGAATAAAATCAGATCTTTTTTAGATAATACTCATATTCATCCTCATACTTATCCTGAATATGTATATCATAAGTTTACTACTGCTTTATCTTTTAATGAAGAACATATTACTTTCACATCTGCTGAGATTCCTTCTCAAACTATCTTAGATAATGATCCCCCTCTATATTCATGTTTGTATCAATAATGTTGGGGTTAAACGTGCTTTATTTGATAATGGATCTAGGCTTAATATCTGCAATCTATCATTCCTTCATCAAATCGGCCTCTCGAGGAATATTTGGTTCCTTCATCTGCTTTTATCCGTGGTTTTGATAACATGCCTAAACATGTCTTATTACCATCACACTGTTGGGCCATGTACTCTTCCTATCCCATGCCACGTGATGCCCAATAATCTTAATTATAACATTCTTCTTGGGTGACCTTAGATCCATGCCATGCATTCAGTTCCTTGTACTTCTCCATGCACTCTATTCATTCCTACTCATACTACATGTGTATTGTTGTATTTTCAGCAATGGACAATTGATATGCACATATAGTAATTGTTTTGGCTAACTTTTGATATGCACATGAAAATCCATACCACGAACAATTGTCCATTGCTGAAAATACCACCTCCATGCAACATACAACAATGCGGTGCAATACGAGAAGGAAACAAGCTCATTTAATAGGAAAACAAGTACGAACGCACATATCTAACCTAACAACAAATCAAGACGGTTGTCAGACAACTATTTTTTATCAAGTCAAGAGATCCACATGTTCGTGATGGATGACAAGGGTTAAAAATGATGCCCTAAGAAAGGATATATGCAAGGGGAAATGATAATGGACATTGGGTCCAAGTAAAAAGTGTTGTGCGCAACGAAACAACACCCGACAACAAACATGCCCCAGAGTACATATGAAGCCAACAACTAGCTTTGTGAATGGTTGTGAATATGGCAATCCGTGAGTCATATTAATCGGGGAAGATGTGGAACAAACTAGTAGGATATGGAGAGAATACCATGCGTAAGACACAAGTTTCAACCGTAATAAGCAGGTTACCATTTTTGTAGGTTTTGTACTTTTTAGGATTTTGTGAAAATTTTGCCTTGTTTTTGGAATTTTGAAGTGATGTGTGTGTGTGTGTGTGTGTGTGTGTGTGTGTGTGTGTGTGTGTGTTTTCTATTTTCTAAAATGCGGTAGACAGTAGAAGAAAATAGAAGAAATAAAATGAAGGGCCTAGGCGCAATGTAAAGTGCCCTAGGTGGACGTAGGAAGTAACAAGTGACAAATAATGTCCCCTGTATAGTGAAAATAATAATAATAATAATAATAATAATAAAATAATTATTTGCTAATTTAAGCTAAAAAAATAAAGACTAACACCTAGTAGTCTTAATTAACAAAATTGAGCAAAATACAAAGCACCATCAAGATAAGAATTAAACAAGGTTAGACACTAACATTTATCATATTAAAACTTTGAAACTTAACATGCTAGTTGTCTAAATCCTCTATTCTCTTAATTAACAACAAAATTAAATGGGTGAACCTATGTAGGCTCCATGGCAAATCAAAGTGGTTGTTCTTGATATTCCAAGAACCTAGGAATGGGGGCTTATCAAAGTTGGGCTACAAGACCCTTTTGACACCTCCCATATGACCTAAGCACTTTTGGCTAGAAAAGAGGCTTAACTCTCCAAGTGGTGAACTCTCAAGAAAACAAAGGAAAGCTTTTAGTCTATTTTTCTATATGCTTTGCTTTTGTCTTCTCAAGAAGTTTAGGTGTAAGTGTAAAGGTAGAAGGAGGGCTCTTTATATAGCCCAATGGATAAAGGAACCACTTCATCCCTTTGCATGTGGGATAAAAGGTAAAACAAGATTAGGAATGGATAAGGTTGCTTTATAGAAGGTAACCTTACTTTAGAAGGGTTTAATTTATACTTAGCAAGTCATGGGAGTTGGGGGTACCTTAATTAATCAAAGGTGATTAACTAATAGAAAGATGTAAGCTTATAGAAGCTAACTAGAGGAATATTAGTATGATTTAGGCTATTAGAAGGGGATTAAATCAATTAAATATTGATTTATTGGTTAAATGAAAGGGAAATATAATTAATTTATAATAATTAATTAGTCTAGATAGAAGGGGTGATTAATTAACGTAAGGTCATTAATTAGGGTGTTTTTTGGATAGGCGAATTAATTAATTAGCATAGTGTAATTAATTAATGACGATAAGAGCGAAGACGAGCGTTTTTGACGATATGTCGTCAATTTTCAAGAAGAGAGATAATTAGTGCAATTTAAGTATTTAAATTGCTTGGGCATAATTATGGGTGTCTACATTTGCCCCTCTTTGGGGTGGCATAAGTGACGCCACTTCAAAGATAGTAGACGGATGAAATTTTGAAGGGATAGAAGAAAAATTAGTAGGAGGGAGAGATGCCCCCTCGAGTGTCGATGGGGTGATGAAGGAAGACGATCGACGATCGAAAAGGTGAGAAATAGATAGAAGAATGGGAAGGGGTAAGAATCCTTGGTAAAACTAAAGATTAGGGGTGAGAGAAAAGTGATGCAAAAGAAATATGGAGGAGTGGAGAGAAGAGCTTATCCTCTAGCCACTGTTTATTGGAACAATTTGATGTCATCATATTGCCACAAGAGCTACGTCATCGATCCTTATGAAAAATATAAGAATATAACAAAGGTAGAATGACATGAAAATCCATACCACAAACAATTGTCCATTGCTGAAAATACCACCTCCATGCAACATACAACAATGCAATGCAATACGAGAAGGAAACAAGCTCATTTAACAAGGAAAACAAGTACAAACACACATATCCAACCCAACAATGGTTAAGGTAGTTGTACAAATGTTTTGTTATCAAGCTGAAGAGATCCACATGTTTGTGATTGACGAAAAGGGTTAAAAATGATGCCCGAGCAAGGATATATGCAAGGGGAAATGATAATGGACATTGGGTCCAAGTTAAAAGCGTTGTGCACAATGAAACATCACTAGGCAACAAACGTGCCCCATAGTATAAACGAAGCCATCAACTAGTTATGTGAATGGTTGTGAATCTAGTGATCCGCGAGTCATATTAATCAAGAAGATGTGAAACAAACCAAGTAGGATATGGAGAGAATACCATGTGCAAGACAAGTTTCAGCTTTAATAAGGAGTTACCATTTTTGTAGGTTTTGTACTTTTTAGGATTTTGTGAAAATTTTGCCCTGTTTTTAGAATTTTGAAGTGATATATATATATATATATATATATTTTTTTTTTTCGTTTTCTAAAATGCAAGTAATGTAGAAGAAAATAGAAGAAATAGAATGAAGGGCCTAGGTGCAACAGAAAGTGCCCCAGGTGGATGAAGGAAGTAACAAGCAACAAATAATGTCCCTGTATAGTGAAAATAATAATAATAATAAAATAATTATTTACGAGAGTGTGGATAAGAAGAAAAATCACCTAGGAGCAATAAAATTGTCCTAATGGGAAGAAAGGGGGATTGGACAACAAAAAATGCCCCAACACGATGAAAAATAATTATTTAATTAAAATAATTATTCAACGGTGAACAACAGAGAAAATGACGGTCAAAACAAGCCTCCGAGGCCCTCACGGTGGTGAAAAAGGGGGTAAATCACCATGACCAATTCACTCTTACCGACCACTATTGAGATTTTACTGTGAGGCTTAGACAACAATGAGGACGATGGTGATCGCACGGGACCGATTGAGATGAGTAGACGCAGTCCAAGGGTATCAACGACATGCCGACGATGGTGCCTTTGTGAGTACTCGAACCTTAATTGTCAAATTTTGTAATTAATGCCCTAAAATTAGTAATTAGTGTTAGGGGTTGCATCAGTGTGCATACGCGCAGCGCAGTGCGGAGTGTCATGTTGGGGACGCAAACGTCCTTAAGGGGCATAGGCATCCCATGGCATACGCGCGCACACGTGCAGACACACACACACACACCACACACCGACGCGCACACGCACACATCACACACATGTGCGTGCATGCACGAAGGAGTGCACACACCAAAGGGGGAGCACACACACAAATGGGATGCACGCGTGCACGCACAGGGACACATGAGTGATGGCACAAGCACCGAAAGAGTGGTGCACATGCCCAAAAGGGCACGTAGGTGCACGAATGATAGTGCAATATCTTTAAGACAATTGCGCACATGCACACATGCCAAAAGAGAGGTGCACATGCCCGAAAGGGTGTGCAGGTGTCCTAGGCCGACGAAGGATAGAAAAGAAAAATGCCAAAAAGATGACACTTAGAAGAAAATTTAGGATTTTTGGGTTAACCCTAAAATGATAGATAGATTTTTAGAATAAATGTTAGTGACTGACAAGTGGATTGATATTTTGCAGAGATGATTATCAGTGCTGCAGATGCAGGAGCGTCATTCCTAGATTGTTGAGTTAGAGGGGAGCATGCGTCATCGAGACCGGTGAGCTATGGCCATAATTTTAGAGGCGGTGGGGCTAGGCCTTGTAGCTCATATGCCATCCATCATTTTAGACCATGGTTTACTTACTATACTAGACGAGTAGTGGCATAGTGAGAGCTAGTGTTTTAGACTTCCTACTGGGGAGATGATTGTGACCCTAGAGGATGTATGGTGGATTCTCCGTGTGCCAATCATGGGTTCTTTGATTGAGTACACCTCTGATATGGGGCAGATCAGGGCAGCCTACAACGACCTTTTTGACAGAGATGAAATACCGTATGATATATGATCTGTTGCATTACATGAGTGTATCTCCGACCCGACACTGCATCAGGGGCACCCTATACATCATGTCACTTATCAGTGGGTTTTTTCTCACTGATAAAATGGGGACATATTTCTTGAGAGGGCTACTACCATTAGTACATGGAATTTTCAGCGGTGAGCGTTATTGGGGGTAATGCATACTGGCACACTTATACTGGGATTTACATTTGATCACTTACCACTGTCAAAAGACAGTGGGGCCAGCCTCATTACTACAGATTTGGTCATGGGACCACATTGATATCGACGCCTTGTGGGCACTTTGCATGTTCAAGATCCAGAGGAGACATCGTACATGGCATTGGTATCAGTAGGTGGTGATGTACGAGGCCACCTAGGTAGCCTATACAGGTAGCGGCGATAGTTTGACGATTTTCTAGAGAGAGACATTATATGGAGACCTTACAGGCACATTCAGTGGCTAGAGGATGCCGTAGAGCTCAGTGTGTGCTCAATATAGCACTTTATCCTTGGAATTTATAGCTACATCATAGATCTCTGTACAGAGTTGACAAGTGCAATGACATGGCTTGGTATAGTATGAGGGGTTCCATGACCCAACATATGGTATGTCCGCTGAGACTCGAGAGAAGCATACCTGTGGGTCCCCACATACGGTGGCTCCGAGCAGGGAAAGTTTCTTTCAGGTGGTCCCACAAGTATGGGAGCCAAAGCCACGAAAGACTAGGGATCCAGCACACAGGTGGATTACTTGGACTGGTATGCCACCGCCTTACCCCGACGTCTTACCATCCCTGAGGAGGCACGGGAAATAGGTGCCCGATCACCTAGAGAGATCTGACATGACATGGAGCAGAGAGAGGGTGCAGCAGGTCGTGATCTAGAGGATCCATTTGATGGATTACCTCATGATGAGCAGGGTGCCCCACAGGTATAGGGACCGAGGCCACAGGGTCTAGGACAGGAACCTGCATACCTTCTAGGCCTCAAGTTTTAGAGCAGGGGTAGTCCTCCATAGTAGTACAGGGATAGGTCCTAGTGGCTCATCCTACGACTTAGATAGCCATGTTATAGTAGCGCTGAGCTTAGCTTTGGCAAAGCAAGACCTGGTCATGACAGAGAGAGACCAAGCCTGAGCTCAAATTGTAGCATTGAGTTGACAGCTTGAGCGGGATCGGGCGCGGGCCTGTGCAAAGGGAGGTGATAAGATGCAGTGTACTTTCAGTAGATAGGTCAGATGGCCGCGTAGATGGCCCAGGTGACAGATCTATACCAGCAGACACAGGCCCAACTCAGCCTTGATACTTGAGCGAGATAGGCTGAGGGCTAAGTGCGTAGTGGGCCAGGATGAGCTAGCCTAAGCCTCAGTGGAGATAGCATCCTTCCGACACACACAGATGACACAATGTTGATGCTGCTGGACACATAGAGATCTCGCTATAGCCTGAGGAGGAAGAGCCTCGTATTATAGGTCCTTATACTCGAGGTAGTTCAGGATGAGTGGCGAGTGCCTTCCTACGGTCGGCCGAGTCAAGCAGGGGCACTAGATCTGAGAGGCCTCAGGCCTCAGTGGAGCAGCCACATCCTGGGAGAGCCACCAATGCCCATGCCATGCCACCACCATGAGACAAGCTGGCTACTCCTTCAGAGGGCTCGAGTCAGCCCTGATGTTTTGTATTTCCACATATGCCTCTTGATGAAGGCTATGAGTAGATTATGCTCCATGTATTCTATTTCATATTTGTACAACAATTTTGACACATGCCTCTGATGAAGGCTTTTGTATTCAATGATTCGATGTATCATCTTATTGTATGCCTCAGATGAAGGCATTTTTGATATATAACAGTTTTGATACATGCCTCTGATGAAGGCTTTTATTCTTTTATAGATGTATCACCTTTGTACACCTCAGATGAAGGCATTTTTGATGTACTTCCGTGATGTATATCCTCTTTGATACATATATACCACACATGTATTATATGGACATTTTTGACATGACATATGTGTTTATGAGATGGACATTTGTTTATTATTTCTCATGGATAGACAATTGTGTTTATGATGTTAGATGATTTGATTTGACATGTATATGTATCATGATCTTGTTGATGTATCACATGTGTTTTGATTTCTAGATGATTGATCTTGTAGAATATATCAAATGTGTTTGTTTATATGATGTGCCATACTTAGTGGATGGGATGATATGATGATATGGGTGCGGGGGATAGATTTTGATATTTGCGATCCCTCTTGCCCCCATTTGATGATACGATATGTGATGATTATCTTAGCATTCAAATTATTTTTTTCTTGATATATGATGTATAGATGATGTTAGATGTGATGATAATGATGGTAATGTGATGATGTGATAACAAAAAAATGCACATACAATAAACACAATCAAATGCTAACAAAGAACATAATGAATGAACATAATAATGCACCACGATTCACCAACATGCAAAAACACACTTCAATATGCAAAAGAAAGAATAAATCTAATCTAAGCAAGAAAAGATGAATTCTAACAAAGTATGCTCAAGCAACAAACAACCTAAAAGAACAAACATGAAGCAACTATACAAGCAAACAAATAAAGCAAGAAACAAGACAATGCAAGCAAACGTAAGTAAATGTTTTTGTAAGATTAGTTTATTCAATAATTTTCTATTGTTTTTTATTTGTGTGAAATGATTTTCTATTGTTTTTGTGTTATTTTGTGGAACAATTTTGTATTGTTTTTGTGATTTTTGATATTTTGAATGTTTTTACGGTTTTTGAGAAACAATTTTCCATTGTTTTTGTGATTTTCTAACAGTTTTCCATAGCTATGCACAAGTAACCAAGGAAGCGTGGATGCCCCCAATGTTAGATGGGGAATATACAAGGGCAGAGGCCACACGCTTATGAATAAGAAGAAGTGAAGTCGTTGAATTGCCCAGAGTGTAAGATTAGGAATAGTAAAAGACCATGCCCCTCACAGATGAATAAAAGAAGATACAACCAGATCAAGGCTTGATAGGATTGGGCTCACAGGAATCTCGAAGGTAGAACTAGGGCTAGGCCAAGTAAAAGTACCCTCCAGATGTAAGATGCTTGTGAACAACGAATCCTCCCAAGGTGCCAAAAACCGGTTTTCACCCAAGGACCTATCCAAAGTGCCACAATTGCGTGGTTTTCACTTGTGGATGGCTTGTTTTCTCTTTTTCTTTTCCTCTTTTTGATTTTTTTGCTTTTCTGATTGCATGCCATGCTTAAGCATAGAACCACTTAAGGTGCATGGCATTCATGGGCTCACAAAGCTCATCACCATTAGGATGAGCAAGTTTGTATGCCCCTATGTTGTACTTGGCTACTATAACATAAGGTCCTAACCAATGTGGTTTGAACTTTCCTTTCTTTTCTCGTTCTGCCCTCGTATTGAACTGATTCTCCTTCATGACCAAATCACCAACCTCGAACTGACGAGGTATGATTATCTTGTTGTAGTTTCTGGAGACTCTATTCTAATACACTTTGAGGTGATTAAGGGTGTGAATGCGCTTCTCATCTAGGAGCTCTAATTCAGCCAGTCTAGCCACCCGGTAATCTTCATCTTTATCCAGATAGTCCCTAAGAGAGATTCTTAGGGAAGGAAGTTCAATTTCTAGTGGGATGATAGATTCCATCCCAAATACTAGAGAATATGGCATCACACCCGTAGGAGTGCAAATGGAGGTCCTATAAGCCCAAAGAGCTGGGTGGATTTGCAAGTGCTAATTATGACCTATTTTACTGACCATCTTCTCCATTATTCTCACCAAAGTCTTGTTTATGGCTTCGTCCTGTCCATTACCTTGGGGGTAATATGGTGTAGACCATTTTAACTAGATTTGGAACCGTTGACAAAGACCTTTCACCGTTTTATTCTTGAATGACTTTCCATTATCCGTAACAATGGCTATAGGAATGCCATACCGACAAATGATATGATTCATGATAAATTTAGAAATCTGAGCTCCTGTTACATAGGTTAAGGGGACAACTTCCACCCACTTGGTAAAGTATTCAGTAGCCATGATGATGTGGGTATGACCATTAGATGAGGTAGGGGTAAGTTTCCCTATCAAGTCAAGTCCCCATTTAGAAAATGGCCATGGGGTAGTGATAGGTTACAATGGTTGTGATGGAGCATGGATGAAGTTTCCATACTTCTAGAAAAGTACACTCTTCCAGACATAATTACAACCATCGGTTTCCATGGTAGGCCAATAGTAGCCTACTCTGAACAATTTCTTAGCCAAAACCATTCCATTAGTATGTGCTCCACACACCCCTTCATGTACTTCTTTGATCACTTGGATCATCTCTGTCATATCGAGATAACATACATGATTCCCATCATAGCCATGACGATAAAGTGTACCTTCTAAAGGGTGTAACGAGCTATTTGGTGAATTAGGATTTGTTTCTCGAGAATGAGAAATGTTAGGAGGGAACATGTTATCTTTGAGATAGGTAAAGATGGGCTCATACCACGGGGAATTGGGACCAACAAAATCACAAGCTAGATAGGACTTTGGCATGTCATATGTAGGTTGGCATAAATTTTCCACAAAGAATGGCATGTCGTTATTTCTCGGCGGAATACGGAGCATAAAACCCCTTTGTTGCCATAGTATCCACGAGATCTATTTTGTGCTCTTGGAATTTGTTCAAATGTAATGCGCACAAAGTACTCTTTCAGAGTTTCTACCACTTTTTGTAAGGTATAAGCTTTTCATCTTTAACCTTGTATTCATCATTAACCTACTTAATAATTAACTGAGAATCACCCACAACCTTGACATGGTGGATGTCCCATTTGATAGTGAGCTTCATCCCTGTGATAAGTGCCTCATACTCTGCGATATTATTTGTGCAAGGAAAACCCAAGTGAAAATCCTATGGTATAGGGTCACCAGAAGGAGTAATGAGGACCACCCCTGCACCTGAACCATGAAAAGTAAAGGACCCGTAAAAATGTATCTACCATACGACAGATTCTTCAATGTATAGAAATGATGCATTTCAAAGATCTAGATTCAAAGGTTCAGTGCCTTGCAAAGGTTCTTTTGCTAATTGATCTGCACGAGTACTTGTCCCTTAGTTGACTTTTGATGTACAAATTCTATATCAAATTCACTTAGTAGAATGATCCAATTAGCCATTCTACCCATGAGGGCAGGTTTAGACAACAAGTACTTGAGTGGGTCAACTTTGGATATAAGCTTGGTCTTGGTATTCAATAAATAATGGCAAAGTTTTTGGAAGGTAAAAACTACAACCAAACAAGATTTTTCAATTTGGGGATAGTTGAGCTCATAAGCGATGAGAGTGCGCTGAGATAATACACTACTTTTTCTTTGTGACCAAGGTCATATTGGGTGAGTAAGCGCACCAATAACAAATTGTGTAGCAGAGATATAAAGCAATAGTGGTTCACCCGGAGTTGGAGGCATGAGGACATGCGGATTGGCTAAGTATTTCTTAAGCAAAGCAAAGGCTTGTTGTTGCTCTGGTCCCCAGATGAAGGCGACGCCCTTCTTAAGTAGGTGGATGAATGAATGGCACTTATCAAAGCTGGGAGATGAAGCGGCGAATAGCTTGTATTTTTCCCTGCAAGCTGCACAATTGCTTAATGTTCTTAGGGGGAGGCATTTCAGTAATGGAAGACACTTTAGCAGGGTCTACTTCAATTCCCCTTCTTGATACTATGAAACCTAGCAATTTTCCTGATAGCACGCCGAATACACACTTCTTTGGATTCAGCTGGACCTTGTACTCGGAGGTGCTCAAAGATACGCCGCAAAATGATAGGGTGATCTTCTCTTGTCTTATACTTTCCGAGGATGTCATCCACATAGTCCTCTATGATATCATGAATCATATCATGAAAAATTACTGTCATTGCCCGCTGATAAGTAGCTCCTGCGTTTTTAAGGCCGAATGGCATTACTTGGTAACAAAAGGTACCCCAAGGAGTTATGAAATCTGTTTTGTGCTGATCTTCATCAGCAATCTTGATTTGGTTGTATCCTGAAAATCCATCCATGAGAGATAGCATCTCGTATCTTGTTATTGAATCCACAATCATGTCAATATTTTGGGGGAAAATCATCCTTAGGGAAAGATTTATTAATGTCTCTAAAATCTATGCAAATTTTGATACCGACGGGATTTTTCTAGACAGGGACGATGTTGGATATCCATTCAGAGTAATCAATAGGCCGAATGAATCCTATCGCAAGCAATCTTTCTAGTTCCTCTTTAACTAGTAGGGCCACCCTTGGGTGCATCTTTATGAGATTTTGTTTAATAGGCTTAGCATCTGCATGCACAACCAGGTTGTGCATGACCAAAGTTGGATCTAAGCCTGGCATGTCTTTGTAGGACCATGTGAACACATCTATAAACTCTCATAGCAGCATGACGAATGTTTTTGTTCTCTAGCCGAGAGTGAAGCTCCCAATTTTACTATCTTTGGGTCCTCTTCTGTACCAATATTCACATCAATAGTCTCCTTGACTAGTAATTTTGACAAGTCCTCCATACGCATAGGATCAGGAGGAAGGTTGAGATCTTCATCCAAGGATGTCTCCACAAGATTTTCATCCTTGGTGTGGTCACTTTCATTGTCCTTTGATTTTTTTACTTGTTTATCGGCCAGTGCCTCAAAGAGGTTTTCACTGTGTGACTTGGACTTTGATTTTTGCCGAGGCTTTGTCTTGGAACTTTTTCCCTTGGCTTTTATTAAGTTTTGCTGACCATGAAGCTCAGCCTCCTCCCCAAAATAGGCGCAGATATCCAAGTCAATAAAGAAACCCTTTTTGTGGTCTCCAATGGGAATTGTATCCCTTATGCCCATGAAATCTGTGATAGCTTCATCATTCTCAAATAGATCTAGTGACATAAGATGTTATTGGTCCCATTCAACAAGGGAAGGGTAAACAAGTCCAAGGGTAGGTTCTATAGGGGTTATGGTTAGGACAACGTTGTTCATGAATAGGTTTGTGCAGGAAAGATCCTCATATTGGCTAAAATGGGAATCAGTATCACCTGTTTCTAGATAGTCGAGCTATCCTCACATTCAAAACAAGTGGCATATTTATCATTGGGATGTGCTCCATAAGGGTGAATTCCAATCCCGTATCTTCTGTTTTAAAATGTAGAAAAGGCACCTTGGTTCTCTCTGTCCTTGTTCGTTTCTTCCACATCCTAGGCCCTTATAGCCCATGGAGTACATCATTTTATTGGATCTCTTGTATTCAAGGGTTTGATAATAGGTTAGTTGAGTATCCTCTGGGACCCATGTTATAGGTGGATCTAATAATTTTTCTTCAGCCAACAAGCCTCTAGGTAAGAATGACCCAATAGTGTGTTCATTTCTAGGTCTTCTGAAGCGATAGTTGGGTCGACCTCTGGTCTTGGGTGACAATGAGAGGTTTGAAACCAAGAGGGCTTGCTGCACATTATATTCTCCATAGCTGTATTCTAGAACCTTCATGTCCCATGAATGAAAAGGAGAGGTAGATGTAGACGCATCATGGGCATAAGAATTGAGAGAATCTGAATCTATCCGAGATTCCATGGCCTTAGATTGGAGAGGAATAACTATATCGGCGGAGGGACATGCATATGTGCCCTTATGTGTAAAACTATTGAGAGCTCTACAATGAGCGAAGGGCTCTAAATATCCTTGTATTGTAATGGTGTGTCCCTCATGCTTCAATTTAATGCACTGATGGAATGTCGATGGCACGGCCTACATGGCATGAATCCATGGTCGGCCTAGAAGCATATTATATGGAAGTTCCAAGTCCAGGACATGAAACTTTGTTTGATGGAAAGTGGGACCCACCTCCATGGGCAACATGATTGTGCCCGCTGAATCCCTTTCCACGTTGTCGTAAGCGGTGATAGTGATGATATTTGACTCAAGATCTGCTTCAGTATGTCCTAGCTGCTTAACCAATTTAGCGTGGATATGTTCAACCCGATCCGTTGTCCATAAGAACTCATTTGATCTTCCTGCATGGGTAACAACTACCTCAATATACAAAGGAAGATTATGCATTGGATTTTCAATAGGGATCTCCCTATGATTGAAGGCAATGTGTTCATTTGGTACAATGTTTGCTACTATGGCTTGAAGATGTGTAGGATCTACCTCTAATGGCACTCCTAACCCTGAAGAGTTTGGTATAGAATTTATTTGTGTACATTGGATATCTTAAGAAGATCTAAGATCAAAATATTAGCCAGACATCTTCTCAAGTTGCTCTAAGAGTTTGAATTTACCAGGTTTGTGGGGTCAAGGAGAAGATTCAGGAATCACGAGGTAGGCACGCCTTATTACCGTGGCACAATCCTTTCCCTTGATTCAGATGGTATTAACATGGTCGTCAGTAGGAGAGAGAATAAATCCAATAAGAAAATCATAATGATTTTTGTCTTTTTGGTGTATAAGTAATTCACCGCTTTATAACCTTGGGATGACTCTCTCCTCGATCCGGCTTTGACTTTTTGATTTATCATGTTGGGGAATGGTTCTTTATATATCCCCATTTTTTCATTAGGTGTATGGGTTTTCTCAGGGTTTTCCACCTCTATCTCCCCATGGTCGATGAGGTCTTGGATATAATGGCGAAGTCACAAACATTTGTCTGTCTTATGTCCCTTGACATGATGCATTTCACAATATTCATGCTCCTTGTACCATGACGGTTTTGGAGCATTGTCATCAAATGGTTGTGTCGTAGGATATGTCACCATGTGAGCCGCATCCAATTTTTTAATATAAATAAAAAAGGTTCATTAAGAGGGGTGAACATTCTTTGCTTTGGTGGTGGTTGAATTGGCCCTTTGGCCAGTTTAAAAGGTTGACTGGTTTGGACCATTTGTACATGTTTGGAATCAGTGATCCCGTCTCCTACCATTTTTTGTTTTTGTTAAAAACCTTTGGCTTCTCCATGGGTTTAACATTTTGATTATCTCTAGATTGGGACTTGAGAGTTCCTTTGGAAATGAGAGATTTTTCTATTTTAACCCCTTTTTCAATGACCTCCTCAAATGTGC
Source organism: Taxus wallichiana var. yunnanensis (assembly GCA_018340775.1). Lineage (NCBI taxonomy): Eukaryota > Viridiplantae > Streptophyta > Pinopsida > Cupressales > Taxaceae > Taxus > Taxus wallichiana. The sequence goes on along the minus strand of CM031243.1, from coordinate 692,091,699 downwards.
GAACACAATGCATTTGGAGGTGGAAGGCTATGTCCGGATTTAAGTAGGGCACAAATATACTTACCAACTTTTTTTAGGGAAAGCCCAAGGGAAGCAGCTAGCTATCCATCCAATCATTGTAGGAAGTGGCGAAAGTCTCATTAGGCGTTGTTTTGCACCACATAAATCTATCGTGGTGACATCACTCTCTATATTGTATGAGAAGTGATGTACAAACCTTTCTGCCAATTCTGGCGAAGTGAAAATTGATCCCCAAGGTAAACGTGTAAACCACTCCAAGACTTGACCTCCTAGACTGTTGGGAAAAAGTCTTATGAGATAATTGTCACTATAAGACACCTCTTGACATGCCATATAGAAATATTTGACATGATCTCATGGATCTCCCTTCCCTTTATATTTGTCGAATTTTGGCATGTCAAATTTCTTAGGAAAAGGTTAAAGGGTCATAGTCTTGTCAAAAGGACAGGGACATAATTCTTCATATTGATACTTTCTAATACTCCCTATATTGTTCTCTTGAAGGCTTGCGAGTGTTGCTTTCATAGACTATACCTCTTGTGTGAGCAATTTTTCTTTAGTGGGAGAAGCGGGGATATATACTCGATGATAATTTGTATCGTCTTCTCTTTGGTTTTCTCTATGGAGTTCACTGATTTTAACCTTAGGCCTTGAATTTTGAACATTTTTTCTTGCTTCCTTTTGTACATGAGAGGTTAGAAAAGCTAATTGTCAGCTTAGGTTACTAATCTGTTGTTGAATGGTAGTTTCTTCTTCTAAAGGTTCCTCCTCTTCTTTGTATTGTGGAGGTTCTTCACCATTCTCATGTCCTGTCCTATTTTTACATGGCACTTTGATAAAGGGTATTCTATGTCCCACTACTTTATCATTTCCTACGTTGGAGGTAGAAGCATGTCCATGCATTAAAATATCCTCCATGTTGATAAGGGGTCATTATTCCTCATTAGCGCTATTCGCAGGTGGGATTGTTTCATTTTCAGTGGGCATTTTGGCCCCTAATTCTACGACCCGTGCTAGCACTCTATCCTTATTTCTGAAAATAAACTCATCTAATAAAGTAGGGTCAAAGTCAAATTCGTGTGTGGGGATTCCAATTCATCACCACTATGATCGACCATATCTTCTATCTCTTTTTCCGTAGAAAACAGAGGCCCTAGATCATCTCCAATGAAGGGGTTTGACCCTTGTCTATTTGAGGCTTCCCAAGCTTGCACTTGTTGTTCCTCGTATGTTTGTTTCTTGAGTCCTAATCATGTTTTGGGAGCCATGAATTGTAGTAGTTTCACTAAGGTAAGTTGTAAATCTGTTCAAAACTTTGTGACCACACCTAAGTGAAATGCAAGATAAATTGCCAAGAATATGAATGAATAACAATGTGAGAATACCAATGTGATAGAGTGATAAATCACCAGTGACACAAATGTTTGGTATCTAAGCCTATCAAATGAAGTACTTCCTAGACTATGTCTCAAAAATCAGTTTAATGTCGCAAGATAATTAACAAGATGTTCTCACTTATGGCAAGTTCAAGAGAATGAACAAGACGTAAGTAAACACAAAAAGTTAATGTGACCTCCTAACAAGATATAATAGAAGTGAACTCAAATTCGATTAAGACCTATATCCCAAAAAGTGCCAATTACAATTTGTGAGTGACAAAACAATATCACCAAGATATGTTAACCAAAATTTGTGAGAAAGTAAGGTATTGATATGAAGATGCTATTGATATAACACGCACAAGTGGTAACACGTAGCACTCTTCAAAATGGAGGTAATAATAGAATCATACTAAAAGCTCAAGGTATAACTAGGACTAGTTAAAATGTGTGCAACAGTAACCTTAGAATATAGATATTTAGGTCGTGTTTACAAGAAACAAGACGTAAATACCAAAATTATAGTTATACGATACAAACAAGGTAACCTTTCTAAGGAAGTCCCAGATGATGAACCATGCCTAACTACAATGATGATCTTGACGTGGGTATCAAGATCACAAAGGCCACCAATGATATGAATATGCCTCCACATACTTTAGATGTTTAACTTACCCATCCGCAAACATGGATGGGTGTAAACGGACAAAAAAGTAGCAGAAACAATCAATTGGTAACATAGAGGTAGTCACCCTTCTTTTGATCAACATAGAGGTAGTAATGTGAAGGAAGTAGATAAAAAATGGGGATAAAAAATGCTGGCTTCACTTCGGTAGAGTTTCGCCTCGCCTTAAGGCAAGTGAAAAACTAAGCTAAAGTAACGCGCCACACATTTCGTGATGAAAAGATGGCTCACAACTCAACACTATTTTAGAATGGTCAAATTAGGCTCTTGGCCAAATAATATCTTCCTACGTGGTTCTCTCACCCTAGGTGTTACAAAGCTGTCTTAAGCGAGCGCGATTTACCTAAAGAGTTGCAGACTGACTAGTTTGGGAGTATCTCAGATTTACTTTACCCCCTTCAAGAATAGTAGGAAACTAGTGCGTCTACATGTACTATCATTGGGGTCACCATACGGACAATTGGTAACGCTATCTCACAAAGGAATCACTAGTCAAGTAGGTAGTGCGAAGTACTTCCCATTTCATCCACAAGGTTCCCTCTTGTGTGGACTACTTTGGGGTTCCTGGAACCACCCCCATTGTTGTAGCTTAAGGTGTTATGCTAAAGGGGTTATGTTCTAGTTGAGCAGATAGGGATGTACCCTTTTCTGAAACTTGTAATACATTGTTTTGAATATGTTGTTCTTTTTATCTTGTTTAATTAGGTGTGGTTTGCTTGAACACCTTTTGGCAACCTATATAACAATTGTATTAGTAGTTTTTGACTTTGTTTTTTATTCCTCCTTTCTTTGACAAGCGTGGTGTTTTGGTCCTATATGATGATTTTAGTAGTTTTCCATCAAAAGAGTAAACATCATTTTTGATTCTCTAGATCATCCAAGGACGCAAGAGAAGAGCATACGTGATGTTTCCAAAATCCAAAAAGATATCAAATGGAAAAACACTTTAATTCAAACACACCAAGTTGACCAATTCCAATTCAAATATTCCTAACAACCTCAAAGCATCAAAAGGACCTAAGAATCATTTCTGATTCCCAAGATTACCCCAAGGGACGTGAGGGAAGAGCATACAAAATCTTATTCCTATAAGTAAACATGCAAAATTTATCTAATCAAGTAAAAGTATGTAAAAACACCTAAAAAACGAGTATTTAATTAGATAAAACATGTAAGAGAGTTAGCACCTCAACACATTAACTTCAAGAAAAGAAAAAGACATGCGCCCTTATTTTGGTGTCGTGCATGGATTAGGCGTATGCACCACTCTGTGTGTTTTTGGCTTACCATGTACTTGCGCCACCCGAGAGGCGTGTGTGCTACCAGAAGGATGTATGCGCTACTTTGTGTGTTTCTAGCTTTTCGTGTCCCTACACCTCCTGAGAGGTGTGTGCACCACCAGAAGGACATATGTGCTACCCTTGATAAAAATAGGCTTAAATTCACATAGAGTGCTTCAGACTACCTGTAAAAGCGTGTGCACCACCGGAAAAGCATGTGCGCTACCAAAAAAGTGTGTGTGCCACCGCTTTGTAAAACAATCTTAGATTTCGATAGAATGCTTGCACCACCAGAAATGTGTCTGCGCCACCAAAATAGTGTGTGTGCTCGGGTTAGGGTGTATGCACCGATCTAACAAGTTTTGCGTTGTAGTGAAGGTATAGTATGAAATGGTGCCTATGCCAGGTGTTAGTGCATCTGCGCGCTGGTTAGAGTATGAGCGTCGAGATTAGTGCGTATGCGCTGTGGTCGATAAACAAAGAATCAGCTCGACGACAATGAGCCATGCCACCCGAGAGGTGCCTACACCACCATAAATGTGCCTGCGCTCCTAGTAGTGTGCCTGCACCACCCCTGCAACCAAAATATGACAAAAACACAAGAAAGCTCACAATACTTCAAATTTTAGCAAGTTAGTTTAAAAATGGCAACAACCCATTAAAATGATGGCTATGAACAAGAAATTACACATATAAAATTAGCAAAAATTCTAAGAAAATGGACATTAATTACTACATGTGCATATCAAAAGTTAGCCAAAACATGAAATTTAAACTAAAATGCCAAGGGACTAGGTCCCACCGGTGTGCCAAATGTGTGCATGATTTGCTAATTTAAGCTAATGAAAATAAAGACTAACACCTAGTAGTCTTAATTAACAAAATTAAGCAAAATACAAAGCACCATCAAGATAAGAATTAAACAAGGTTAGACACTAACATTTATCATATTAAAACTTTGAAACTTAACATGCTAGTTGTCTAAATCCTCTATTCTCTTAATTAACAACAAAATTAAATGGGTGAACCTATGTAGGCTCCATGGCAAATCAAAGTGGTTGTTCTTGATATTCCAAGAACCTAGGAATGGGGGCTTATCAAAGTTGGGCTACAAGACCCTTTTGACACCTCCCATATGACCTAAGCACTTTTGGCTAGAAAAGAGGCTTAACTCTCCAAGTGGTGAACTCTCAAGAAAACAAAGGAAAGCTTTTAGTCTATTTTGCTATATGCTTTGCTTTTGTCTTCTCAAGAAGTTTAGGTGTAAGTGTAAAAGTAGAAGGAGGGCTCTTTATATAGCCCAATGGATAAAGGAAACACTTCATTCCTTTTCATATGGGATAAAAGGTAAAACAAGATTAGGATTGGATAAGGTTGCTTTATAGAAGGTAACCTTACTTTAGGAGGGTTTAATATATACTTAGCAAGTCATGGGAGTTGGGGGTGCCTTAATTAATCAAAGGTGATTAACTAATAGGTAGATGTAAGCTTATAGAAGCTAATTAGAGGAATATTAGTATGATTTATGCTATTATAAGGGGATTAAATCAATTAAATATTGATTTATTGGTTAAATGAAAGGGAAAATTAATTAATTGATAATAATTAATTAGTCTAGATAGAAGGGGTGATTAATTAACGAAGGGTCGTTAATTAGGGTGTTTTTTGGATAGGTGAATTAATTAATTAGCATAGTGTAATTAATTAACGACGATAAGAGCGAAGACGAGCGCTTTTGACAATATGTCGTCAATTTGTAAGAAGAGAGATAATCAGCCCAATTTAAGTATTTAAATTGCTCGGGTGTAATTATGGGTGTCTACACTAGTTACTTTTCAAAAATTGATTTTAAAAGTGGATATTATCATATTAGAATAAGGGAAGGAGATGAATGGAAAACAACATTCAAAACAAATGAGGGGTTGTATGAATGGCTAGTCATGCCATTTAGGCTTTCTAATGCTCCTAGTACTTTCATGAGGTTAATGAATGAAGTTCTTAAGCCCTATATTAGTAAGTTTGTAGTTGTTTATCTTGATGACATTTTAATTTTCAGTCATACTAAGGAGGAGCATATGCATCATCTTTATTTGGTTTTGAAAAGGCTACAAGAGGAGAAATTGTTGATTAACCTGAAGAAGTGTGAGTTCATGAAAACTGAACTGTTGTACCTAGGATTTTTGATCAGAAAAGGCATGTTGAAGATGGATCAAAACAAAGTGAAAGCTATTTTGGAGTGGCCTACACCCAGGACAGCAATAGAGGTAATAAGTTTCCATGGTTTGGAAAGTTTTTACAGGAAGTTTATAAGGAATTTCAGTGAAATTTGTGCTCCCATTGTGGATACTTTTAGAGGTGACAAAAAGAAGTTTGTGTGGACCCAAGAGGCTGATAATACTTCTTAGTTTTTTAAGAACAAAGTTATGGAGCAGCCCATACTAGCTTTTCTAGATTTTAATAAGGTTTTTCAGGTAGAATGTGATGCTAGTGGAGTAGCTATAGGAGCTGTTCTAAGTCAGGATAATAAACCTATAACATACTTCAGTGAGAAGCTTAATGATGCTAAAAATAAGTACTCTTCTTATGACTTGGAATTTTATGCTATGGTACAAGCACTAAAGAAATGGAGACATTATTTATTGCCTAAGGATTTTGTGATCTATACTGACAATCATGCTTTGCAGTTCATCACAAATCAGCCCAAATTGAATCAAAGGCATGTAAAATGGGTGGAGTATCTACAAAATTTCACATTTACTATCAAACATAAGAAGGGACAAACTAATAAAGTAGCTGATGCTCTAAGTAGAAGGGTGTTGTTGGTGAATGAAATACAGTTGGAGAGTGTAGGAATTGATTCATTGAAAGAATTTTATGAAGAGGATGATGATTTCAAAGAAGCATATGAGGCATGTAAGCATCCCACAGAGTAAATAGAGAGCTATGGCTCGACTATCTTATCAAGGATGGTCTTCTTTTCAAGGGACTGCATATGTGTGTTCCTAAAAGCTCAATGAGGGAGAATTTAATCAAAGAAAATCATAGTGGCAGCATGGCTGGACATTTTGGCAAAGATAAGATAATGGAAAAATATCAAGACACTACTTTCATCCTGGAATGCAAGAAGATGTGAGAATATTTGTGAAAAGGTGTACTACATGTCAAAGAGAAAAGGTAAGAGTACAAACGCAGGTTTATATCAGCCTTTACCAATACCACATAGGCCATGGGATTCAATTAGCATGGATTTTGTGTTAGGCTTGCCAAAAATCGAAGGGGTATGATTCAATTTTTGTAGTGGTAGACAAGTTTTCTAAAATGGCTCATTTCATACCATGTAAAACTACAACTGATGTTACTCATGTTGTTGATTTTTTCTTCAAGGAAGTAGTTAGAATTCATGGTTTACCAGTGAGTATAGTATCAGATAGAGATACTAAATTTCTTGGTCATTTCTGGAGGACTTTGTGGAAGAAACTAGGAACTAACTTGAGTTTTAGCTCAGCCTATCACCCTCAAACTAATGGCCAAACAAAGGTGGTGAATAGAAGCTTAGGAAAATTGTTGAGATGCTTATCAAAAGATCATCCAAAGTAGTGGGACTTGGTACTACCACAAGCAGAGTTTTCCTACAATGATTCAGTGAACATGAGCATAGGAAAAATTCCATTCCAGGTAGTTTATGGTATGTAACCAAGAGGGGTATTTGAGTTGAGAGATATCATCTTTGTGGAGAAAATAAGTGCAGAGGGAGGAGATTTTCTGCAGCCATGCAAGAAGTCCATGAACATGTGAGAACACATTTGCAAAACAATGTAGAAAAATACAAACAAAGAGATGATTGAGAAGGAGAGAAGTAATTTTTGAAGTTGGAGATTTGGTTATGGCTCATTTGAGGAAAAAGAGGTTTCCAAAAGGTGAGTATAACAAACTGAAAATGAAGAAAATAGGTCCTTGTAAGGTGATAAGGAAGTTTGCAAACAATGCCTATGAACTAGAGCTACCTAGTGGGGTAGGAATATCACCTATCTTCAATGTTGCTGACTTGTACCTCTTCAAAGAAGGTGAAATAAGTGATGCTACAACTGGAGATTCATCTACAATAGTGGAAGAATGGGAAAAAGAGTTACCACAGGTCCAACATGAAGAGATTGAATGCATCCTTGACAAGAAGGAGCTTAAAAGGACCAAAAAGAGGTAATATTTTCAGTATTTGGTCAAGTGGAAGGGAAAACCACTTGAGGATGCAACTTGGATGTCTGAAAATGACATCAAAAAGTATGGGAAGAGCTTGGAAGAGCTCATGGGCAACAAGCCTTAAGTCTTTCTACTCCCTGGGAGTATGATGCAGAGCATCTTGCTCTCCAATAGGTAAGTAGTACAATTTTGTCTTGTTTTTTTGTTGTTCCTAGATGGTTTGGTGGTCTTTATAAGTCATATTTTACCCTCATAATATTTGGATGTAAGATAAAATCTTTCAAATTCAAACTTTTATTTTCCTCCAAAACCAAAATTTGAATCCCAAAGTGCAGTGCAGCGGTAAAACAATCTAAAAGGGTGATTTTGAGGTTGTAAATAGGGTTGTTAAGTTATTTATAGTTCATGTTAAGGTTAGGAGGTCTTAGATGAGAAACTGATATTCCATTCTTGTATTCATGTAATGGACACCTAAGAAGAATAACATTTATGGACTAGACAACTTAATCGTGGTTGGAAATTCAGTTATAGGATGGTTTAATTCGACTAGAACTGCCATGAGGAAACATAAAAATTGAAATGTAATTGTTTTTCTATTCATTCTAATCAAATACAAGGAGTGGAAGAAGGTATCCAATAACTAAACTAGTGTTTCAAGCATTCTATGACCTGCCTATTATAAAATGATCTTTGCAAGAATATTATACACCGATAAGTGGAATCAATAAAGATCTTTTGGTTATTGAACATGTGGTGTCAATGTGAAAAAGGTTAGTGTGTTTAGTAAGATAATTGTAAGGAAGACAAGTGATTCTTTGAATCTTTCATGTGTTGTTTGTAAGCCTACAAATAAACCCCTATTCTTTAATAAAATTTTGATTTATGTTGTATCAAACCATAGTAATGTGTGCTATTTGAGAAAGATTATATTTAGTGTTTTTCATTGTTATTGGAACGTTTTGAAGCATCTTTTTAATCAAAAATTATTTAAAATGGCACTAAATAGGAGCTAGAGTTTCGTTTGCATCTACAATATGGAAAATAGGGTGATTTTTACAACACACATCTGCAACTCATTTTAGATGCAAAATTGTAAGGTCATTCATCAAGGAACAAACATTTGTGTAGCTTTTTGCAAGGTAAGAAATCCCTTCTTAAACCATTAGAATTGAATAAGATTAAAAATTGAGTGAGATACATTCAATTTTTTACTTATCAGTTGCTACAATCAAGTGAACCCTACAACTAGAGCTTCTAAAAGAAGAAAACTACAATACCTTCGAATTTATCCGACAAAAAAATATAAAATTTTGAGGAAAATTTTGTAAGGATTACGCATGTAATGCAAAAATAAGTAGATCGATTGATGGTGTATTGAGTGAGAATTATTTCCCATAAATTTGCAAGCTCATGTTCATTCTCTCGTAACAACACCATAGAAAAGGGATTTGGTTAATTACTTGTAAGAAATATTGAATCGATAAGTTTATACCGAGATAGTGATTCGACATGTAGAAACGTGCATGATTGAGGAGACATAGATACCCATTGAGGAGTTTCAACTATGTGTAAGTAGAATATTGACAAAAGGTAGGGGCAAGGTGAATAAAGAAGATTGTCAAAAACCTTTAAGAGGAGAAGAGGAGTAATTAAAACTTGAAATATTTAAGGATTTTGATAGAACCTTTGAAGTCCATAACTAAGTTTTTGTGGCTTAAATCACCTTGCTATCAGGATTATACAAGAAAGAAAGTACATAGCAATGTGTGTGGACATAAAGCCTAAGGCATATTTCAAGCAATTGAAACAAGAAAGGACCTTGGAGACCTATTAGAGTGATAGGGATACACCATTCACCCAAATAATGCCCCCTCATTTGGAGTGTATGCAATGTCGTTAAAGGAGTATGCAACCCAAATAAGGGTTGAATGTTGTGATAAAACTATGCCCTACTGTGGGGAAAGGAATGTGATTGGTAGAAACCAAGGAACACACAAAAATAGTGGATAAGATACAAGTGTTAATACAAGCAAAGAAAAACACACATGTAAAAGAAAAGTGCAGATAATGTGTAAGCTAAAATGCAAGAAGATAATGTAAACTCACAAGAAAACAATGTAGACCATTAAAAATAGGTTGAAAACATGGGACACCATTCACGATGTCACAATAAAATCAAGGCCAATGAAGCCAAAAGCAGACAATGTGCACACAAGAAAAAGGGAAAAGATCGCAAAGAAGATCATACAAAAAGAAAAAAATGATAAGAAATGTAATGACAACCAAGGAAACAAATAGTCCTGCATAATAAATGTTGCACATGAAGCACCCATTAGCATGTTAGAAAGATAAAAAGTATGTCAAAGTGTGTATAATCCAATAAAGTAGTGTGCTATGAAACAAAATGAAACAATATCACCTATAGTGTATGAAAGTGGATTCCCCCAAGAACCTTTGTGGGACTAGTAATAGGTATTGCACCAAACATCCATGTTGCGTGTATAAATCAGAACTCTACGATCACAACTAGAAATCAAGTGAATGTGCATGTGTGTATGAAAAAATATAATGAAATACACGATATCTATCTAGCACGTGTAATAAGATGTACATGTAGGAGAATAAGTAAACAAGAGTAAATACAACCAAGATATGCAACATGTTGTAGATGAGACATAATGGAATGCAGTGTGAATGATAGAGCAACATGCCTCATGAGTGGACGTGTATGTATGTAATGAGGTTCATTTGTATATTCCCCTCGGTAGTCAAGAATGAACTGTAAATGAGAGTGCCTCGGTGGGAAAGGGTCAATGTGTGTACTAAAAATATGTGATTGTCAAAGAGAAAAGTGTAGGGTGTAAGTGTGTGAATATGTGAGTAAATGTGCAAGTTTTGTGAGATCCATTTGATATATAGAACCTCATCAGTCAATCGTGGACCATGAAACTAAAGTGCATCATAGGGTAGCAAGTGCAGCGCGTAGAAATAGATGTCATGAAGATATGTCACAAATGTGTAGATTAGATGTTATGTAAAAGGAGATGAATGTGTGAAATGTCTAGTGTGTAATGCGTATGTTAAGAAAGAGGTGTTGAATGTGCAAAGCATTTTGTTGAAGGGATTGATTGTAGACACGTTGAGCGTGTGATGTGTATTGTCCAATTTGTAAAGTGTTGTGTTGATTGTCGGTAAAAATAGAGTGATGCTATGTTGTTTGAATGTTTGATGCTATATGGTGAGAGAGAGGTGTTGCTTCTAGCTTGTTGTGTAAGATATTTATGTTAATTATATGTAAGATATATGTGTTTCATGATGTAAGGGATGCATGTTGTGTGAATTAGGAGTTATACGTCTTGAAAGCACTAAGTGCAAAGCATGTCGTAAATGTGTCAAGGGTGTTGTATGGTGCGTTGAATGTGTGAAAAGAGTATGTGGTTTGATTGTATTGAGGTTGTATTTATAGATAGGCATGAGAAGACTAAATATGTTGAGTAAGAATGTGTTGTAATTGTATGGGTTTTATAGTGAAGAATATGTGTGAAAAATAGGATGATGCACAATGTAGTGTGTAGTATGTTGGGTAGCGTGCTTTGTGTGAGGTTCATGTGTATAGGATGCCCTCAACAGTTGAGTGTGAACCAAATCACAAGAGTGTGTCATCAGAAATCATGATCAAGTGTGTCAAGATGCATATGTCATATGTGAAAGTCTAGATGTGAAGTGATGAGAAAATAAGACGCTTGTTGATGTTAGGGGGAGAAATAAGTATGATGTCCCCAAAGTTTGTGATGATGAGTGTGATCAAGTAATTTCATCTAAGAGGTCATCATTGTCATGATCAAAACCGAAAGGTGAAGCATCTAAAAATTGATAAGTGATAGTGTCGGGTTGATCGAGAAAGGAGCCATTGAGGCGTAAATTATACATTCCCATAGTGTATTCTTCATCATTAAAAGGGGTTAATAGACACCTATGTATATACTAGCGAGTGAGATTTGCTAAATATCCAAGAAATGAGTCATTGTGAAAATGTGACCAAATGGCACGGGAATGATATATCAGTATGATCATGATCTAATGTGCCCCCAATATAATCAAGCCAAGACTGTCCAGAGTGTAAGTGGAGAAGCACAAGGAGCACGTGTAAGAAATATTGTGAGATAAAAGACTCAAAGACCATAAAAATGATAATGTAAACAAATCCATGATACAGATGATGATCATGAGGTGGAGGAAATATGTCATCAACTATAAAGCCTAGCCAAGTCAACCCATCATGTGTGCATATAGTATCTGAGAAAGTAGGGTTGAATGGAATGTGTTCCCAATAAGAATAATTCATGAAAAATGTGCATGTAAATGGAGGTCGTGTTAATGGAGGTTGCTCATAAGAAGATGAAAGAGATGGAATGATGTCCAATGTCCGGAAAGGCCCCGATAAATAATAATACCAAGTAGTAGTAACATGAGGATGTGGTGTTGCAGATGAGACAATATATAACATGAAAATAACACCTTCAAGTGGTGGAAAATTATCCAGAGTCTCCATGGGTTGTGGTTCATTAATAGTATCAGAGTGTGGAGTAGGAAGTATAGTATTGGGATCACGATCGCAATATTTGAATGTGTCACGATCGTTAGGAATTGTATACTCTATGCCCTTATGTATGAATTTTACATAGTGATGTAATTTAGAAGGAAGGAATTGTATGACATGAAGCCATGACCGACCAAGAAAAAATTATATGAAACTGGAAATTCAATGACAAAGAAAACCATATTAAGATTTTTTGGTCCAACGGTGATAGGTAGAGTAATATGACCTAGGCATGGATAAATAGAGCCATCATATGCATGAAGAGAAAGATATGATGGACTAACATTAGCAGCAGAAAGACCAATATTTTCAAGGAATGACATAGGAAAAAGATTGAGTTCAGATCCATTATCGATTAAAGTGCGTTTGATACCCACATTATAAATGTGAATCATGATGTGCAAAGGTGGGTCATTGTCAAAAATAGTAAGATCAACATTAGGATTAGATGGAAAATCAATATGCTGAGAAAATGCATTAAAAAATGTTTGATATATTGTATCTAGATGAATATTAGCAGGAATGTGAGTGGTAGTTAGGAGAGTTTTGATTCTATCTCTTAATTCAGGATTGATGAGCAAGAAATCATTAATAGAGATACTCATGATGAAGAGACCCTAGAAAGATAGGAGTAATGGAAGGATGAGGATCCTAAGAGCATTTAGATCGAGTTTGGGTTCACCAAAATGATTAAGCTAAAAGTGAATTTATATGCCTAATCTGATTGTTATTGCAACAATAAAAGAATAAAAAATTAAGTATAGAAATTAAGCCAAACAAGCTAAGAAAGAAAGTATGAAACCTTAAGTGAAAAGAAGAAGTAAGATGACTTAGTTTTTCATAATTAATCCTAGATTGTGCCGAAGTTCGATCTGGATGAACAGAGAGGGAGAAGTGTCGCACAGAGCCGCAAAAGTTTGTGAGTTGAAGATCTACTTGTAATGGGGCACCTAGAGAGGGACATGGGTGCCCGTGGGTGCCCTAGGCCTTTTTTTAGGCATACGTGTATTCTAAAATTCTCATAAAACCTCCTCTGAGTGGTCACTAGTTTTTTTCCTTTAGTCGCTATGAGGTCACACAATGATTACTGAAGTTTATAGAAACCTTCAATGAGATAATGACCTCGCAAAACCATCAAAGAGACATCAAATCCTAAAAATGAAGATGTTGAATGAGGGGTCGACTATCCTCAATCATCACAATTTTGATCTTACGATGCAGGTTGCACTACATCTTGACCTAATGTAGTTCTATGTGTGTGTGTGTGCGAGAATCATGCCTTAGGTGTCTCTTTTTCATGTCACACTTAATAAGCGAGAAAATAAGCTAGATGTAAATAAATGTAATAGATGTGTGCATGGAATAGAATGAACTTCTTTCCTATGAAGTGTGTATGCAGAATAACCAACCCTTGTATCCCTTGGATGGTGCTAGATGGATGCAACCTTAGGTGGTGATAGCTAATTCTTAGTGTTTGGTCCTTTATTATGATCACATAACTTTATATTTATATGATTCCCTTGCTTGAATTTCGTAATTAACCCATAAAAGGCCGAATACCAAAAATATACGATGCTTAAATGGTTAGAAAGGAACCAAAAGATGTGAACAAAGTACACATGGGTCGGGGCACTGGTGATGGTATCTTGGCTGGATGTTGGTGTCAGGGATGATAAATGTCGTGGTATAAAAAGGAAGATTGAGCACGTAAGGGTACAAGGCCAAAAGTGGAAATAGAAAGCAAAGAAAGGTGGCCAAAGACATGGGTTAATTAGTACTTTTCTTACTTAGGAATCATATGAATATTAGTAGTATGTAATCGAACTAAATAGATACACAAAGTGCGTGATTTTGTGTCTACACGTAAGTTTCTAGGTCCTAAAGTCATGTTAACATTTACATGATTCCTAAGCCAGAAACTAGTGGTTGACAACTATTTTTGGCCTCTTTTCTTTGTATCTTGTTTTCTATTTTGTCTTGCACAACCTACAAAATAGAAAGGAATATTTACTTTTTTATCTTTCTTGGCTTCAATAACTAAAGCACCCAACCAAGAAAACAATGCCTAGGTGCTCCTTTCCCTTCTAGTTTGCCCCGATAATTTCTTACCTTACTCGCTATTTTTGGGTCTCTCTTATCTTTTGGGCATATTTTTCACTTATGGGTCAACCTTCCGATTGTCAATTATGAATTTAAAACAAGGGAATAATATAAATACATAGCTATGTGTTTAAAATAAAGGACCAGACACTAAACATTACTAGCATCACCTAAGATTTCATCCAAAAGGCACCTAAAGCACTCTAAAGAATCCATCTAGCATCCACTCAAGGGACAAGGGGCTACATAAAATCTGCATACACAACATAGGAAGGGGAAGATCATTCTATTCCATCCACACATTCTACTACATTGCTACATTCTAGTTAGAACCGCATTATCAGTGCAGCTTGCACAAGGGAATCCTAGGGAATAATTTCTAGGAACACTCACCGAGAACTACATGGATTATGAGATGTAGTGCAGCGCTCATCATAAGTTCACTCTTGGGGTGACCATCGAGGTCATTCTAACTCCCCATATTACATCTTTATTTTTAGGTTTGATGTGGTTTGTAAGTCTTGCGCAAGTGAACTTATATTTTGTAGGTTACAAGTACCCTTGGTGATCATTGTGCGGCTATTAGGAAATCAACAAGAAGCAACAACAATGATCTTGTGACACAATAAAAACGTGATTATGATCATCTATGTAGTCACAGGATCCCAAAAGCGGTCTTTCAACCCAGGCGCCCTATCTTTTCGTGAGCACCCATGTCCGACCTCATTCCTAGATAATAGAATTTATTGTTAGTAGTAATGACATTACGCCTAACTTGTTCAACACTTTTCCTAGTCCAGATTAGTTTTGGATCAAGCATAAATCAGCTAAGTCATCTCTCCTTCTTCTTTGCTTAGGGTTTCAAATATTACATCTTAGCTTTCTTGTGTCATTTCTTTATTTCTGCATTCATACATCATTTGGTTCAATAGTGACTCCGGAATATATAATATTTAATTCAAATTAAATTAAATCAATGAAGAATATGTAATGGGCATGTACAATTTATGCTGAATAGGCTCTTTATATAATCAACCCCACAATATTTCCTACCAAGTCTCTAATCCAAATCCTATCGGTTAGGATCTTGACACTAATGATCTTCTCAATTATTTTACTTGATTCTTCTCTACATCACACACCTAGGGGCATTATTCTTTCTTCCCCCCATTCAATATTTATTTATTATTACTAGTCTCTACACTTATGCTTTACACTTTTTGCTTCGCATATAGTATTTCTTACAACTCTTCCACACTTTGATACATGCAATGTATCATCATTACCCTATGACACAGTCTAGATCTACGGTTCATACTCGACTGTTGAGGGTATAAATCTGAAATGAACCTTACCACGTTCAATCTTCACACTCTATGCTTCATGATATATCTTTCTAGTGCACATTTTCAAACCATTTCCCAATGACACACTCTTGTTCTATGGTTCATTCTTAATTGTTGAGAGGTATTTTATAAATGAACCTCATCTCACACACACCATTGGGGAACACTTCTCCTATCCATATTCACACATTGAATACCATTCCATCACACTTATAAATTGTATATTGCATATCTTGGTTTCACTTACTCTTATTTACTTATACTATTTACATGATGCACTTTGCTTATTATGCTAGTAAGATTCTCAGTATGTCATCATCTTTCTATACACACACGCATGCATTCACTTGGTATTTTGGAGTGAATTTAGATATCTTACATATTTTCACTTGCGAAATGATGTTTAGCACTGTATCCTTTGTTAGTCCCATCGAGGCTCCTGGGGGCATCTACCATAACTATATTCACACATTACAGGTATTATTATTTCATTATTTACTACTTCTAATTTTTAGTACATTTACTTTCCATTGATACATACATGCCTTGACATACTTTTTTATCTTTCTAACATTCTAATGGGTGCTTCATGTGTAGCATTTTCTTTGTAGGACTATATGCCACCATGGTTGTTTGATACATTTTTCTTTCCATTGTTTGCTATTGTATGTTATTGTTTGCGGGCTATGCCCTATGTCTTGTATGATCATTGTATGCTTTTGGCCACTTCATCCTTGATTATCTTGTGACATCGTGAGCGATGTCCCATGTTTGAAACCCACTTTTTGATGTTTGTTTTGTCTGTAAACTTGCTTATTATATTATTTTCTATTGCATGTTAGCTATGTTTTCTACAAACACATGTTACTATCCACTTTGTTTGCATGTGCCTTAGTTTCTACCATGCACATCCCCTACCCCCGTAGGTATCATCTTCATAAAAACATCAAATCCTCTCCTTTGGGCCGCATTCTCTTATCGACGCGTTGCATGTACCCCAAAAAGGTGGGGTATATATTGGGTGAACAAATCACCCCTACAACAGCTCAAAGCTACATCACGATTCACACAATACAGAAATGTAACAAGAACACGACCACAAAATGAGCCAAAATATGACTTGGGTCCTTAGCATAACATAGACACCAACACCCGGACTCAAAAAAATAGCACATAGATGCATGTGTCCTCCCTAGTCACTAATTTCCTATGGGCACACATAGTCATCTTCTCATATCAACACGCTTCATAGAAGCCTTCATCATCGATTCTACAGTGCATGTATAGGTACAATCTTTTAGTTACAACATGCATGTAATCTCCTATTATCCATTTAAATCAGAACAATCAATACAATTGGAACTAATTCGGGATAGCAGAAGAACAAATTAGGGACATACCATCTGTAGTGGTGCTTATTGGGAAGAGTCACGGATGGAGAGTAACACTAGAACTCTCTCCCCAAAAATTTCTCTTTGGCATGAGATCACCCAAAAACTCACACTTGGCATGAGATCGCCCAAAAAACTCACGCTTAGTGTGAGATAGCCAAAAACTCACTCTTGGAGTGAGATCGCCCATTAAAAACTTTCCATTGGTGTGAGATCACCCAAAAATATCACTCTTCACAACATTTCAAACATTTTTCTATCCCTTACACTTTTATACATCACCGCACACTTTCCTTTACACACTTTTACATAATTTTACATACTTATGCACATTTTTCTCTGATTTATCATATACATGACTTTGACTACATTCTTTCTCTTCTTTTACAGTTTTTCCTTACAAGAAGCAACAACTACAAGCTATAGCAACACTCAGTGCAATGCATACGTTTCACCCCTAGGGTCAATTTCCTTTCCTCGTCTCCACGCTTCACTATACATCATTCCATGCTTCAATTGTCCACTTCTCACACATTTTTCCACATGTTCTACAGAATCATAAGGCACACATCTTCTATCTACTTTAGGTTATCAAGTAGTCACTCAACAACAAAAAGTGGGGGAAAATGTAGACATAAAATCTTGCACTTTGGTACATTTATAGGTCCTAAAAGCATGATAGAATTTACATGATTCCTAAGTAAGAAAATTAGTGGTTGACAACTATCTTTGGCCTCTTTTCTTTGTCTCTTATTTTCTATTTGGTCTTGCACACCCTACAACCTTGTCATAATTTTAATTTTTTAATCTTTCATGGCTTAAACACCGGCGCACCCAAGACAAGTGTGCCCATGTGCTCCTCGTCCTTCCAGGTGCCCTGACCCTTTCTTATCTTACTCACTCCTTTTAAGTCTCTTTTACCTTTTAGGCATCTTTTTAACTTATGGGTTGGCCTTTCAGTTGTCAATTATGAAATTAAAACAAGGGAATCATATAAATACATAGTTATGTGCTCAAAATAAAGGACCAAGCACTAAGAATTACTATCATCACCTAAGATTACATTCAAAAGGCACCTAAAACACTAAAAAGTAACCATATAACATCCATCCAAGTGACAAGGGACTACATATACAACATAGGAAGGGGAATTTCATTCTACTCCATCAACATATTTTACTACATTTCTATATTCTAGCTAAATACATGCCGCTTTATCAAGTGCAACTTGCACAAGGGCATCCTAGGGCACAATTTTTATACACACTCATAAGAACTAAATGAATTTTGAGATGTAGTGAATCACTTGATCATAATTTCACTCTTGAGGTGATTTGTTGGGTTCATCCCGACTCCCCCTTCTGCATTTTCATTTTTTAGGTTTTATGTGGTTTGTGGGCTTGTGCTGAGATAAACATATCTTTTTATACGTTACTGGTACCCTCAATGATCATAGTGAAAACAATAGGTGATCAACATGGAACATTAGTGAAGACCTTGTGACACACTAGAAATAATATCCTAAGATCCTACACGTCACTAGCGCCCAGAAGTAGTCTCTTGTGCCCAAGAACCCTTGATCTATCCCAAGCACCGTGTCTGGCCTCATCCCTCGTATTTCAGAATTTAGAGTGAGTAATAATGACACTTTTACCATTCTATTCATCACTTCTTTCTTCCCTGGATCAGTTATAGATTGTATGGATATCAGCTAAGTATTATTATCTCATCTCTTTCTTAGGGTTTCATATTTTAAATCTTAGGTCTCTTGTGTCATTTTTGTATTTCATCATTTATACATCAGTTACTCTGTAATATAGATTAAATTCAAATTAAATTAAATCACACACACATAAAATACATCTTTGTGTTATAGACATTAATAATTTGACATGAATGTGTGTGTGTGTGTGTGTGTGTGTGTGTGTGTGTGTGTGTGTGTGTGTGTGTGTGTGTGTGTGTGTGTGTGTGTGTGATCTATTTATCTAACATATAAAAAATAAATGCACCCAAATTTAAGCAATTGAAATAAATATAATTCTAGACACATGGACATTGATTTGACATTTAACAATTCCCGTAATGCCATTACAATTAGAGAATTAATGTGGGACAAAATTACCGTGCATATGTCCATTTTATGCAACAAATGTAAGGATTCAAAAAGTTTGAGAAAGAGTTGAAAGGTAATGGGACCTAATTCACATGATAGATAATAATTTGAAGTCCTTAGAAGGAAAAATATGCATGTGATTTGTACATAAGGCTTCCTAGATTATTTTTATAATCTTAACCCAAATATGAAAGAGAGTTGATAAATAAGTTGAAGGTAGAAGTGATGTAGGGGCAATAAAGGAATAGATAACTAAAATTTTGGTTGTTTGATGTCTATGAATTTAGTTATAGTTAATAAATTTGTTTTTACTCCATTTCTTCCTCCAATCCCTTAAGAATCCCACAATTTTTTTCTTTCCCACCAAAACCCATATTTGAAAATTTGAATTTCCAACTTGGAAAATAGGCGTTTATTCTTTTTTTCTCATGCATGTTTGATCATGATCTTTCATGGGATTTTATGAGAGGCCTAGTGATGTACTTTTAAATGTTGTAACATCTCACATTCTTGTCCACACATGTTATCTCAAGACAATTACCATCTTGAGTTAGGAAATTGAGGATGGTTATGCTTTCAGAATGAAAGTTGATTCTAAAAGTGAGGAAAGAAGGATTCATTCATAAAGGAGGAGGATAATAAGAACATGGCAGAGGATTGAATGCAAAGGAATAAAAATTTCAATGTCTAAAATCACATATTTATGGTAATACATTTGACATAGACCTACTAAGAAGTTAGAAAACAAGATTTAACACCTTTTCCTATATTATCGGGCTCCTGGTGAAAGATGTAAATGGGGTTAGGGAATTAATAAGATGATTAAATTGTTTCTTAATAAGGTAGTTCCTCATTGTTTCAATTTATACAATATTTCCATGTAATTTATGTGTTTTCCCATGTTCTTAAGGACTACCCTACATTCTTCATATTTTCTTGATGTATGTAGGTGTCAAATTGTCAAATACGGTGTAATCTTGATTAGGTTATAAAACATGTTTTATAAAATTAAGGGTATAAAGCTTGTTCTCACCATCTAGGCCTCCATTAGATTGACATCACGGTGAAGGAGAAGGATGTGTGGAAGGATCCATTGTGAGTTAAGAATACAAGTTGTGAAGGAATGACCCATAGAGATAAGGATAGAATAGGATAGAGAACACAACCTAGAGAAGAAGAGTTAATAGCATTGATGAGGAATTTTCAAGCACGTTTGGAGGCAGTGGATATTCTCATATAAAATGTGTATTAATGGGTGATTGAAGTAATGGAGAATAAGAAACAAATGGTGAAGAATTAGAAGAAGCTTTGGAAGAAGGAGGTGTAGAAACAAGGCTATTGAAAGTAGTGATAGGGAAAGTGCCAAACCAAAATTGAGGGTTATTGAATATGGAAGTAGTTTAAATGCCAAGGAATTGATTAATTGGATAACGAAGATGGAAAAATATTTTGACTATGAAGGAGTAGCCAATGATAAGAAAGTGAAGTTTTCTTGCAAAAATTTGAAGGGGCATGTATCCATTTGGTGGGACCATGTTCAAACTGAAAGAATGAAGAAAGGAAAGGAGAAAATCAAATCATGGTGAAAAATGCTTTAAAAATTTAAAGCAAAGTTCATACCTCCAGCATTAGCAGACAAGTCTATTTAAGAGGCTACACAATTTTAATTAGAAAGAGATGAATGTGAAGGACTATACAAAATAATTCTATAAGCTCTCAATCAGAGCTAGTCATATAGAAGAAGATGCAAAGAAGGTGGCTAGGTACTTGAATGGCCTAAGATTTAACATTCAAAATGAAATCAGCTTAAGTAGAAGAATTTTATCAATATTCTCTTAAAGTAGAGGAGAATTTGTTTAAATAGGAAGCATACACAACATTCTAGAGGAGGAGGCAAAATTTATAAAGGTAGAGTATAACAAGATGGTAGAAGTCAACAACAGAGCCAAGAAGGAGAAGCTGTCTACTCTCAAGGTCATAATACTATAGGAGGAGGTTATTCCTTTAGAGGAAGAAGACCATATGAAGGATGAATAAGTAAAGGCTTCTTGGATAGATGTTTTAGATCCAACAAGTATGTAGGGCTTAATCATTTAGAAGTCCAGAGCACCCAAAAAATAGTGGTAGAGTGATTGAACTTAGTAATCAAATAGCTCAAGTTGATGAGGAGAGTGTTGGATATCCATCAAATGTAGAAGAAATTGAAAAGGGGAATCATTATTAGTGAAAATAATAATACTGAAACTAAATAAGGAGGCAAAGGAACCAAATCAAAGAAATATATTCTTCAGGACCATATGCAAGTCAAAAGGTAAGTGTTGCATGAAAGTTTTCATTGATAGTGGAAGTACAAATAATTTAGTTTCATTGGAAATGGTTGAGAAGCTAGGATTGAAAAGACTAGCACACCTTAACCCATATAAAGTTTCTTGGCTACAAAAATGACATCAAGTGTTGGTTAATGAACAATGTCAAGTTAATTTTTAGATTGGGTAACTATAAGGATGAGGTCCTTTGTGACATTATGCCCATGGATGTTTGACATGTGTTACTTGGGAGACCTTGACAGTATGATAGGAAAGAAATACATGATGGAAGGGATAATATATATACTTTGGAGAAAGATGGTAATTAGAACATCTTGACACCATTGAAATAAAATAATGAAGAGGTTTAAAGTAACATGCTAAAGTGACGATGATAAATGGGAATGAGATCTTACAAGAAATTAAGATAGAAGAGGTCAATTTTGCATTGGTGCTTAAGCCTAAAACTATCATTATAGCTATTAAGATGATTGATTTATCATTCAATATTCATAAATTTTAGAGGAATATGTTGATATAGTGGTGTTCAAATATGTTTTAATTTCTACTTTAAATTAATGAAGTAAAATAAAAACAAAAAAGCCGACCTCGGAAGACGTGGGGTTTGATGATACCCATGAGATGGATGTAGAATCTAGTGTTTGATTGAAGTTGATCAAGTCAGGATAAATAAAATTCCTCATGTCCTACAAATCAACTTGCACTCGAAGATACTAAACATAAAGGATTAGACAAATGGATGACGAGATGCCCAAAGAAAATTTGGTTCCAAAATAAAGAAAGACTTACTTGGAGGATGTCATCTTGTTTTATAACAATTAAGTGAATTGACAATAATGATATGGATGAAAATAAAGATATACAATCAACATATATAAGTAGAAAAAATATCTAGAACTCCAGATGGATGGGCAAGTCCTGTGTGACTTTGAAAGTGGCCCAAGCAAGGGTAGATGTAATCTGAATGTGTTCAAAGTAGTTATACCAAAATCGTCGGAGTTTCTTGTTTAATATCGTGAAGGAATTTAAAATGATCCTCAATGTCCTCTTCATCGAGGATGAATTGGATAACGTAAAGTTTTAGTTCATGTAAGATGTAATATTGTTCCCATAAGAATGGATGTCGAACTATATGAAGGTCGTAGATGCTTTGGTGATTGGATGTGAGTGACCAGGTATTGCCATCTAATAAAGAGCCATTCTCAATAACATGTTAGATGAAAAAGACTTGATAAGAGCCAATGAAAAATATTGATAAAATTTGATAGTTTTGATAAAGGTAGTTTTGTCAGAATCATTGGAGATTAGCCAATCGCTAGCAATTTCTAAGAATTTTAAAAGTTGAATAAAACGAGTGCTTGATGATACAAAGTGATGTTTTAGACTGAATTAAAGGCTAAATCTAACTAAAAGAAGATAAGAAAGATGTAAGGAGTACCTCAAGGTTGTTGTGAAGCTAAAGATGCCTCAAATATTACTTGGAGAAGATTTAAATTGATTGGATGATACTGTGATGTAGTCTGCACTTAGTGATGAAAACTTGTTTCCTAAGAGTTAGAAAAGGATTGATGATAATAATTGATGATTTATGATGATGTCTCTGATGTGATAGTGTTGAATAATAGGATGTAGGATGCTAGTGTTCATGACAGAAAGTTGGGGCCAAAGATTGAAAATTGAAGATCCTGGAAGAAGGTCTGAAAATTGATATTTATAATCATTGGTGATTCAACAGAATCTCCGGTGTTCTATATTTTTCAGGATAATGGGTGCTAAGGTGGTTAAAACCAATTCTAATCAAGGTTTTTTGGTTTTTTGGTTCGGGTAAATGACTAAGGGATGTTATTCGAGGTAGATGGGTTGGATGGTTATGGGATGGTTATGTATTTGTTCTGTTTATTTATCTTTTGGTTTTCAATTCGTTTTAGGTGGTTAAGTTTATATTTTAAAAAGTTAAGGATATATTTTACGATTGTGGATAATATTTATGTTAGGTAAATATGATGAAGGATTTTTAGACTTAGGATAGGGAACTTTTGAATTAAATGATGAGTTTGATTAATGTATTTATGAATATAATGTAAGTGATGAAGGATAATGACGAGTGTATATTTTGAGTGTCTACAAGTGGTTGATGAACTACCAAATGAGTTTCCACCCCTAATAAGCATGAGTCATCATATGGATCTCATAACAGGATCTAGTCTACCTAACAAGGAGCCTATAAAATGACTCTTATAGAGAATGAAGAGATCAAGAGGAAAGTACAAGAGTTACTAGATAATAGATTGATTAGTGAAAGATTAAGTCCATGTGTTGTACCAATAGTTTTGACTCCTTAAAAGAATGAAGAAGGAGGATGTGCACATATTCTAAGGCTATCAACAAGATAATTATCAAGTGTATTTTTCCATTACCTACAATAGATAATTTATTGGATTGCTTGAGTAGAGCACAACACTTCTCAAAGGTAGATTTCAAGAGTGGTTACTATCAAATCAAGATTAGATAAGGTAATGAGTGGAAAATAGCCTTAAAAATCAATGATGGGTTGTATGAATGGATAGTTATGCATTTTAGATTAACCAATGCTCCTAATACCTTCATGACAATAATGAATGAAGTATTGAATCCATATACCAGTAAGTTTTTTATTGTTTACTTGGATGATATCTTTATTTTTAGTAAGTCAAAAGAGGAGCATGTGGAACATCTTAGGAAGGTGTTGGAAAGGATAAGAGAAGATAAATTATTGATTAATATTAAGAAGTGAAGTTTTATGAAGGTTGAATTGGTTTATCTAGGATTTGTTGTTTTTAAGGATGGATCTAGAGAAAATGAAGGAAATAGTAAAATGGACTACTCCTAAAAGTGTATTTGAGGTGAGAAGCTTCTTTGGATTGGAAAGTTTCTATAGAAGTATTTGTGCACCTATAACTAAGAAATTCAAAGGAGATAAAGATATGGTTCAATGGAATGAAGAAGCTAAGAAAAGTTTCTAAAATTTTAAGAAAAATATAATTGAACAACCTATATTGGCCGTACCTAATTTCGATAAGAACTTTTAGGTGGTTTGTTATGCAAGTGGATAAGTTATTGGAGCATTTTTAAGTCAAGAGGGAGGTCAATTCTTTATTTTAGTGAAAAATAAATGAATCCAAGAAAAATTACTCATCTTATGATCATGAGTTCTATGCCGTCATACAAGGCTTGAAGAAGTGGATACACTATTTGTTGCCTAAATAATTTGTGCTTTACACCGATAACCATGCTTACACGGTTTATCAATAATCAAGGCAATATTAATCGAAGGCATATAAAATGGATGGAATTTTGGAAAATTTATTATTTTTTTCTTAAGCATAAAAGTGGTAAGAGAAATAGAGTATTTAATGCATTGAGTCGGAGAAATCTAGTCCTTCATGAGTTTCAAGTTATAGTCCTAAGATTTGAGTCCTTAGAAGAGTTATATGAAGAAGATCTTGATTTCAAAGAAGCATATAATGCTTAAGTATTGAATGAGTATAGATAGAAGCCCATAGATGAAATATATGATCCAAGAAGGATTGTTGCTCAAAGGGAAGTAGTTATGTGTACCAAAAGGATCTATGAGAGATAATTTGCTAAAGGAGAAACATAGTGGAGGTTTAACAAGACATTTTGGATGAGATAAGACATTTTCTCATGTGAATGAGAACTATTATTGGAAAATAATGAAATATGATGTTCATATATTAGTGGAAATATGTAGAATTTGTAAATATTCCTAAGGGAGAGTTCAAAATACAATATTGTACTAACCATTACCTATCCCAAGGAGGTCAAGGGATGCTTTGGGCATGAATTTTGTGTTGGGATTTCCAAGAACAAAACAAGGTAATGATTCTATATTTTTTGTTGCCAATTGATTCTCCAAAATGGAACACTTTATAGCTTATAAAAATACAAATAATGCCTTCAATATTGCCAACTCGTTCTTTAGGGAATTAGTAAGGTTGTATGGAATCCCTAGAAGCATTTCCTTTAATAGTGATACTAAATTTATTAGACACTATTAGAGAACTTTATGGAATAAGTTAGGCACTAAATTGGATTTTAATTCACCATACCATCCTCGCATGATGGTCGCACCGAGGTTGTCAATAGAAGCCTTGTAAATTTACTCATGTGTTTGGTAATTGATCATTCTAAGCAATGGGATCAATTTGTTATTCAAGATGAGTTTGCATAAAATGAATCCATCAATAGAATTATGAGACAATCCTTTCCAAAATATCGATGGGATTAACCCAGGAGGATTATATGATTTAATAAACTTAGGAAAATAAGAGATAAGAAGTGTTAAAGGCGAGGAGTTTGCTACAACTATACAAGAGCTTAACAAGAAGGTAAAATGATAGTCAACGATAAGTACTAACAAGTACAAGAAGCATGTTGATGTGAAGAGGAGAGAAATAAGTTTTGAGGTAGGAGATTTGGTGTTAGCACACCTTAGGAAGGAGATATTTCTTAAGGGTGAGTACAATAAATTTAAACTCAAGAATATAGGGACATGTATGATCTTAAGAATATTTTCAGCTAATGCTTATGAATTAGAACTACCAATAGACCAGGAGTATCTCCAATTTTCAATGTAGGAGATATTTATCCCTATAAATAAGGATAAATACTTGATTCAGATGTAATTGAAGATGAAATCACAATTAGTTGGGAACAACAATTGCCTAAAAAGCAGAGAATGAAGAAATTGAAGGTGTTTTGGACAATAAACATCTCAAGAAGACTAGAGGAAAGGAGTACTTTCAATAATTTTTCAAGTGGGAGAACCATGATATGGAGGATGCAACTTGGATGACCTCTACATAGATAGCTAAACATGGTGGCCATGTTGAAGAACTCATGAGCAAGATCTCATGAAATATTGTACCTTGGGTGTCTAATGCAAGGAATTATAGGTGATTTAAGGGTTTAGATTCAAACACTCCATTGTTAGTTATTGCATTATACAATAAATTATAATTCAAAAAGATACTATTTAAGATAACTTTCATCAACCATGTGATTTTGACTTAACCAACACATTTCCTATGTTTCACTCGATATTATAAACATAATAGGATTTCAAATTATTAATTTTATCAAAAATACCTAATGTTAAATATATATTTGTATAGGATAGATAGAAATGAAAGTACATATCTCAATTACAATTCATTTGAGAAAAACATGTTGGAATCAATAATCAATACATAAGTTTACAATAAAAAGGTATATGGAATCAATAACCAATGTAAGGTATCAATGAGGGAGAACTATGGTATTGTATGTGATGCATGGTTATAATGGCCAATAGTAACATGTTGAATCCATTATATAATTTAAGCTTATGTTGGTACTTTACATATATCCTTATTAACCTAATATTTGCACATTGTTCCTAGCTAAAGGCTAAAATAAGCATAATGTAGAAGTAATAATAATGTAATATGAGTCACTAAGGTAAACACAACATGCACAGTAATGATTGTATCTAACATGTAATAAATGATATTATAAAAATGAATCTTATTGTAGAACTCAATTAGATAATCTAATGAATTGATCACATTCATTAACATCATTGAGATGAAACACTATAGTAAATTTTGTGGTTGGAATAACTATCCATATACATCTTGTTTTTGTAATGTGTTATAAATTAGTTGGTCTACCTCATGAATGTGTAAATCATTTGGAGAACACTTCGTGTTGATTTTTGGGATCCCTAAGCTAAGGATTTAATATATTTAATCCTATCTATATTAAGAGTATATTTCAACTCCATTTTATTCTATCTAAGAGAAGTTGATTGAGAGATTGGATAATATAGATTTCATACATTGGCCAAATTTTTATACGAGTACTTGCTTGTACCATTTTGTGCCTTGATTTCCTTGAGCTTCTAATCATAAAATTAATATTTAAAATGGTGAAAATATGACATTTTATGTCAATTTGTTATTTGATAATGTTTGTTTTCCATTATAATAAATTCCTATACCTATACCAAGTGTTGTGGGTAGAAATGTTAGCATAGGTTCCTAGATTACGACATCGAGATTGCGACAAGTTGTAGTCTAGAATATAACAGGGAATATCATTAAATGATTCAATTACACACTAGACTATATGCAAAGAGTTCATGAAAATAGAAACATATCATAGAAATCTCATAATGCAAGTAGAGTAGATCAAAACATAGATGAACAAAGGGGTTATAATGAAGTAATTTATATTAGGATCCAAGATAAACCTCTTTCAAATCAAATTACATAGATTTATACAAAATGTGATGACTGTTGAATTACCAATCCTTTCATCTCCTTCTCATCTCTTCAAAGGATTTTCATATTCTCTACCTATGCACAAAGAAGATATACATTCTATATTTTTATTATATTACTATATACATACAAAAGGATTATAAAATCATGAACTATATCCATGTCAGTTATCTTGTCACATTTTACTACCCAACACTTTCTCGGACCTAATAGTTGTGTCGCCTTGAGATAAATTTCTTTTTCCCTGTGTTGAATGGTGATTGCAATGTTATTTAACTTACACTTTTTGCATTGGACACAAAGGACGTCATTTATTGATTTTCATCCTCTGTGCACTAATTAACCGCCATTTTGGGTTTTCAATTAAGTAGAATTCCCAATAGACCGTCATTTCAAGTTTTCAATCTATGGGAACACCCTGATAATATTTCCTCTCGGGTTTTCAGACTATGTGGTCCTGCTTACAGATATACCAAAAATTAGGCAATTAATATTATTATATAATTACCTTCCACAAATTGTGATGCTCTTTGTTTATTGATGTTTCTCAGTCTACTTCGGTTACTCCATAGGTTGAGTTTGATTGTAGGGTGTGAGTGGTGGTGATGGAATTATGAACACGGCCTTGGATTTTGAAGAAGTATATGTGGAAAAATGAACCTTTGTGTGTTATTCATTGTCTGCGTAGTTGGAAGAATGACATCTAGGTTTACCTTGTGTATATTCCAATATGTGAATGATTTATTTATTCTTCCATAGCACAGTTGTAATTACATGAGTACCTTCATAACTTCATATATTTGGTTTTCCTTGGACTTTTGGGAAGCTTGACCATGAACCAGAATAACATTCTAGATATATTGAATGAGTGTCTCCAGTCGGTCTCTCATCCATTATGATTGGACCTCTATGAAAATGTTTCTTGTCATATTTTGTTCCCATTCTTGTAATAATTCACCGACATTATCCCCTGGTTTATAGTGATGAGTGCATATCCATTTCAAGTTTTTGATCCTCTACCTTTGAAAAAACATTTTGGTGTAGTTTTGTCTTTGCCTCAATATCGTTCTTATTTTCTATCATGGTAGCTTGCAATTGTGTGTTCCAAACCAAGAGTTCAAATATTAGTTACTTCACCTAAGATTTGGCCTTCTTACATTTTGAGATACTCCTTGAGTATCATTATGGTCTATTTTACGTCTAGTTTGGTGGTGATTTCTTATGTCACAATATTCTTTGCCCCTTCATTTTTGTTCAATTTTCCCACCATCTTGTCAACCAAAGAGTGTTATCTACATTGATTCACTCTTGATTTGGTTTCCTATCGTGTCTCATTACCGATTGAGGAAAGTGTTGTCGACATATGACCTCATATTGCTCAATGTTTTCTTTGGGTTATCTTTCATTAGGCCATCTCAGAGTGCAGTTTATCTAATATTTACTTGTAGTGTGTGTACTCAGTAAATGCGTATCCGCAATGAAAATTACTCAAAATCTAATTCTACTGTGCTAATCTGTAGATTGGTTTTTGTGGCTTGCGCACTTATTTGCGTAATTTATGGGATTACATTGTGAACATGGGATGAAGGGAGAATTATCTTATGTTTTTATGTTTTTTTATTGATTTCACTATATACCCAAACATTTGTGTATCTCCTTGGTCCGATTCTTCTACTTCTAATGATGTTGAGTTGGATGTACCATCTTCTATTTTCTCTTATATTTTTGTTCCTCTATTTCTCTCTTGTCCTCCTCTTGTTTTCTTCTTTCTTATTTCTTTATGATTTCTTCTACTTCATTTTTTTTTCTATCTTCTTTTTAGCCGATGCATCATCTTCTCCTTTTGTTGTTCTTCTCTCTGCTTATTTTCTTCTCCTCCATCTATTTATTTTCTTCCTCTTATTGTATCCTCTCAATTTACATGGCCAATTGTACTTTGTCCTACATAATTTCTATCTTCCACTTCTCTTCTTCATGTTCCTTTTGCACTTCTCTTCCTCTTGTTATTATTGTTCTTCATTTTTTGTTTTCACATTTTTCTTCCACCTCCATCCATTTCAAGCATTATTGTTTGATGCATCTTATTCTTGTCAAAAAAATTATATTTGTTCCTCCACTAGCTACACATTGGTTTGTATTATAGCTTATTTTTCTTGCACTACTTGCAACATTGGCATTTCCATTACGCCACTTTTGGCTGGGTTACTTACCTCTTGTGAAGATAGAGGAGGATAAAATGTTCTTGGTATTGGATCTCATCTTTAGGGATTATGCTTTTGATTTTTATTTTATCCTTAACTTTGAGTATTTTTGTGTTCTTAGCTCCCTCTCATTGGTAGAATTTTCTTGGACATGTTGTGAAATTTTCTTCTACGATGTATGTCCTCATGTGTAAGTGAGGATATTCTATGCATGTCAACGCATGTGTTTAATATAGTTGGCTCTCAATTGTGTGTAGTCACACCACTCGAAATGGATTATTTAACTTCTCTTATTTTTGGGAAACTAAAAATTCTTCTTCTAGGCCAGCTAAATCAAGTCCATGTTCCTTTAGACCCTACTTAATGTTGTGCACTAGTTGTTCTTGTGTACAATATTCCCTTAGTGAAATATACACGTGATGATCATATCATCCCACCACGCTTCTACATATCCCAACCTTGAGTCCGGGTTTGTAACCACACTCTCATATGTATGAGACCTACATTACCGATGTTTAGGTTCCCATGGACCTTGACTACATAACATAGCCAAACAAGTGGGATTCAAAAATAGGTGAAGGCTCGATACCACATGTAGTAAATAATTACACCAAAAACTTGAGGAATTAGTGAAGTTCGAGACATGAGGAT
This sequence comes from Taxus wallichiana var. yunnanensis, assembly GCA_018340775.1. Taxonomy (NCBI): domain Eukaryota; kingdom Viridiplantae; phylum Streptophyta; class Pinopsida; order Cupressales; family Taxaceae; genus Taxus; species Taxus wallichiana. The sequence goes on along the minus strand of CM031243.1, from coordinate 692,061,085 downwards.
CATATCACTCATCATGAACTAGCAGAGCGTGCATTGAAAAATTTGGGGGACAGAGCAACAAAAAGTACAAGAAGAAGTTGCACAAGGGCATATTTTACCAAATGACACTTGTCTGGGAAGGGTTACACATAGGCTTGTAACAATTCCTTACATGGGAGACTATCTTGAGCTCACGTAGATAATCATGAGAAGATACCACAACAAAGCTTATTTACGAGATATCGATATCTTACCTCCTAATAGAGGAGTATTCACCAAATATCGAGTGTTTAGTGATCTATGAAGAATTCAAACTTAGTTTCTAATAGATATTTCTTGAAATTTTGGAGTGTGAAAATCATATCTAGAGGTTCTCATTACGTAGTTTCTTTTTGCAGGTGATAATTTACTACTTGCAAAGTGGATTAGATGGGCTATACCTCCTTCCCCTGTTTGAGCTAGAATTGCACCAATTGTGGTGCTTGACGAATCAACAAGCACATGGAATTGTTTTACTAATCTAGAAATACTAAAATTCATGACCGACCATTTTCTATTTTAATTTTGAAAACACATTTGACATTCATTTTTTCATTCAAACTTTTCACCCTTAAGTAACATCTTCTCCATTAGTTGAACTATGTTTTCATATCCCCTAATAAATTTCTGTAGTATTTTGTATGTCCCAGGAATCAGCAGAGATATCAAGGTTTTGTTGATGGGTTGATTTTGATTATGATAACTATGTTTTCTTGATCAACCAAAATTTCGTCCTTCCGTAAAACTACATGTCCTAATAGTACTCAAAATGGTGTGAAGAAAAATATATTTTTAAATTTAATGAAATGCATAAATCTCTACATATTTCTAACATTAAACGTACCTTGGATATATGTTCTTTGAAAAAGGAGAATAAATCTCAATAATCTAGGTACACTTCTAGGAAATCATGAATGGAATCTTTGAAGCGAAGTAACAACATCTCGGGAAAAGACCGTAGGTGCATTTTTAGCCAAATGGCATGACCTTATATGCAAAGGTTCCCATTCAATTTTGAAAGTGGTTTTAGCTTGATCTTCTTGCAAATTGGTATTTGATGTTAGCAGTTGAATCCATTTATAAATTGCTATACTTCATGTCTCACTACTACTTCCAATATTTAATCAGTAAATGGAGTTGGGAAGGGGTCATTAACACATGCATCATTTAGAGCCCTATAGTCTCCACATATTTTGATTTCTCTCATTTTCTTGGGTTGAGTGACTATCAAACTTACCCAATCTGATTTTTCTATTGGATATATTAGACTTTCTTCTATCATTCGATCTAATTCCGCTTATACCTTAGATTTCATATTTAGGTTAATTTGTATGGCCTTTTCTTTATAGGTTTTTCTCCTTCTTTCGATTTGATGCTCACTTTCCCGATTGATGGGTCTTCTCCTTTTATTTTAATGAATTTAGTAGGAGAACATATTCATAGTCTCACAATAATTACAATATTTTCGGCATCTCCTTTTGTGTCCATTATTCTCCTGCAGTAGGTAAATTTACTATTCTTGTTGGTTCGATGCCTTTTACCCTCTTGCACACTTTGGTACATCATATATTTAAGCCTTCTCTTTATTATATGTCTCTATAACCATCCTGGATTCTTATTTTTCTTCTATGTTTAGATTTTGCAATTGTGTTTATTCTTGATTAATAACTTATTTTTCTAATGGTGTTGGGTGAAGATGTTCTTGTTAAAATAATTCACTCGGTTCATTATCCTATTCATTTTCTAGTTTTCATTGTTTTCCTTATTATCCCCCACCATGCTGCAACTTTTCAATTTATATTCTTCATTGTTTTCTATTGCAATCTTCTTCTTATACCCTATATAGTTTTTCCTATTATTTTCAGGATGGGAATTTTACTCCTTTTGAATCAATGTTCCATACCAGAGAAATGTGTTAATTTTGTGAAGAACATTATCAAGCATAGGATTACTATCTTCAAAGGTGAAATCTTGAATAAAATCATATTGTAGTTGCCTCTAATTGTGTGTTACTTCTCTTCTTTCTTAGTGAACATACCATGCTTTTGGTAGTGGTGTCAATGTTTCGTGAATGTATAGACCCACCATTTTGGATATATCTACTGAATTTTCTAAGTTTCAATGCAATTATAGGATATGTATTTCTGGTAATTATTCCGTGCAATATTCATGGCATTTCTTAGTAGCACTATCATCTAGTGCAAATATTGACCACAACATTTATGTGACTTCTTCTTGAGTTAGAGTCTTAAATTTATGCGTAGCAGTGAAAGAAAAGTCTATTGAAGAGAGAGAGATAAGAACAAATAAAATACATGAAGTCAAGGATACAAGAAGAATCAAAAGCATAGTACCTAAAGTTTTAATCAAAATACCATGTACGCCTTCTACTCCTCCATCTCCGCAAGAGGTAAGTATCCTAACCAAAGCTGGTGCAATGTAAAAACCAACTATGCAAGTAGTGCAAGAACAAGAATCCATAATACAAACATGTGTATAGCTACTAGAGGAATAAATACAAAAAAATGGACAAGAAGAAGATGCAGCCAAAAATAATGTTTGAAGAAGAAAAAGGTGGAAGAACAACCACGCAAATAACAAACCTGAAGAAAAATAAAGACAAGAGGAAGATAAAGTGGGAAAGGAGCAAGTAGAAGAGTAGCGAAAGATACAAGTTATGTAGGTTGAAGCACACAATTCCATGGACATGAAAAGGAGACAATAAGAATAAGAAAATAAATAGAGAGGAGAAGAAAAAAGAAGAAGAAAAGAAATAGAGAGAAGAGAAGCAAAGAGAAGAAGAAAAAAGGAAGAAGAGGATGCGTGGGATAAGGAAAAAGAAGAAAAAAATAAAAGGATGCAAAAGAAAGTAGAAATAAATAAGAAATAAAGAGGAGGACAAGAGATAAATGGAAGAAAAAAAATTCCAAGAGCAAACAAAGACCGATATATCCAACACAACATCATCAAGTAAAAGAAGTATACTAAGGAGATGTGTAAAAATTTAGGTAAACAACACAATCAATAATGCCAACATGAAAATGTAAGATAATTATCCCTTCATCCCATGTGCACAATGTAATCCCAAGAATTACTCGGATAAGTGTGCAAAGCAACAACAACAACCTCTACAATCAATACATTAGAAGTAGATTTGGAGAAATTTTTATCATTGAGACACCGATTGAGAGAATATACACACTACATGTAAATATTGGAGAAATCATATGGCAGATGGCTCAACAGAAAGATAATCTAGAGAAAACATTGCACAATTTAAGGTTGTATGTCGACAATACTATCCTTGAAGCTAGTCATAGACACCATAGGTGACCAAGTCATGAATGAAGCAATACAAATAACACTTTGTGTTGATAAACTATTGGACAACTAGAACAACAATGAAGGGGGAAATAAGATTGTAACACAAGTAATTACCACCAAACAAGAGGTAGAAAAGACCATAATGATACTCAAGGAGTATGCCACAATGCTCAAGCAGGTGAAGCTCAAGAAAAGAAGCTAACATTTGAAATCTTGGATTGGAACACACAATTGCATGCTGCCATGACAAAAAATAAGAATGATATTGAGTCAGGGACAAAACTACACCAAAAATGTTGCCATAGGAAGAGGATAAAAACCTTGAAATGGATTTTCACTCATCACTGCAAGCCGGGGGATAATGTCGGTGAACGATTGTGGGAATGAGAACAAAATGCAATAAGGAACACTTTCATAGGGGTCTAATTGCAACGGATGAGATACTGACTAGAGGAACTCTTTCAAGCTATCCATACCACTATTTTGATTCATAACTAAGCTTCCCAATAGAACAAGGATGAATAACTATATGAATTTATGAAGGTACTCATGCAATTGCATATGTACTATAGAAGAATAAATAAAGACTTCACAGATTGGAATACATACAAGGAAGACCTAGAGGTCATTCTTCCAACTATGCAAACAATGAATAACACACCAAGGTTCATTCTATTTCATATACTTTTTTGAAGATACAAGACCGCAATCATAATGAAACCACCATAATTCACACCCTACAGTCAAACTTAGTAGACATAAGAACAAAGCATACTTGAGAAGCACTAGTAAACAAAGAGCATCACAATTTTGTGGAAGGTAATTAGATAGATATATTAAGTGCACAAATTTTGGTATATATCCGTAAGTATGGCCACATAGTCTAAAAAATCATAAGGTAATATTAAGAGGGAGCTCCCATAGATTGATGTCCGAAAGGGAGGTCTACCTAAAAACTCAATAGGGTGGTTAAGTAGTGCGAAAAGGATGAAAACTTGTAAATGACGTCGTTTGTGTCGACTACAAATAGAGTAATTTAAAACACAATGCAATCACAATTCCAAACTAGATAAAATATATATTTTTTCTCGGGACCACACAACTATTAAGTCCAGGAAAGTGTTGGATAGTAAAATGTGATAATAATCCAACATGGATATAGTTCATGATTTTGCAATCCTTTTATATGTATATAGTAATATAAGACAAAAGATAGAATGTATATATTTTCTGTGCATAGGTGGAGAATATGAAAAGCCTCTGAAGAGAGGAGAAGGATATAAAAGGATTGGTAATTCAACAATCATCACATTTTGTATAAATCTATGTAATATGAGTTAAGAGAGGTTGATCTTCGATCCTAATAGAAAGTAATTCAGTATAATTCATTTTTCCATCTATGTTATGATCTACTATAATTGCATTATGATAATTCTATAATATGTTTCTCTTTTCATATATTTTAGTACACAATTGAATCATTTAATGATATTCACTGTTCTATTCTAGACTACAACTTGTTACAAGTTCTAATGTTGTAATCCAGAACTTCGCTAACAAGAAAAAATGACAAATTAGATTCTATACACATGAGATACATTTTTTCCCAACGCATGATACAACAAGAATAAGTTAAAATTGAAGGGTGTGAAGTAGACCATGTCATGAGATATTCAATTCTCCTAAGGGAAAATATGTGATGATATGATATATTTAGGTGGAAATTAGGTCACATATGCTTAGGATCCCTTACGAATTTATTGATATAAATTTATTCATGAATTAGGTATTGACTCGAAGAAATAATGATATTTGACCATAATTATGAAATGATAATTTTCATAATTATTCATGAGGATGAAATAAAGGATATAGGGTCGATAAAATCATTCATTATAGTATATGAACTTACTCTTATATATTAATTGGTTTCGATTGTATGGAATTCTCTCAAATAATATTTGATGGTTTATTTGGATTTTTTGAAATATTTCCTTGATTGGTGCATGATCCAAAGTGGGAAATTGAGACCCTTGATATTCTTACTCTTGATTTGTAGTATAAATTCTTTGTACATGTGCATTCTCTCCTTTTATTTATGGCTCTACATGTTTACATTGTTTAAATGTAACAAATTTTTTAAATTAGAGATACTAAAGTATTAATTGTGCAATGTGTTTCATCTTTAGTTAGAGATATCCTCTAATAGTGGAATTTCGAACTTATATCAAACTCATATAAAATATCATGTAAACCACGTACCAAAAGTGGATTGCTAACAATGTATTTATAAGTCTTGATTTTGTATGATTTAAAAACCATTTTTATGTATTTTTAGATTTTGTACACTTAAAATCCACCACTTAAACTTAATGGAATATTTTATGAGTATTTAGTACCATACAACAAAAATTTAACTTGTACATATATGTTAAATACATTTATTATCCAAAATCAATAAACATACATTTCACAAGCCTAACAAAAAAATAAGCAGTGTATTTAGGGGCATGTTTAGCACTATTTGCACACATTATTTGTTAGTGTAGGATTTATTTTCCTTGCTTTATTTGTATTATCCTACTCGGGATATTCCACCTCACTTGGAGTTTCCCTACACTTATGGGATATGATTGCTTAGGTGTACACTTGACTACATTGTTCTAGGTGTTAGTTACCACTTGACTACACCATTCTAGGTGTTGGTTACCACTATTCTAGGTGGAGATTGCCATGATTCTAGAAGGAGGTTACACATTCACCTCATATATGTACATCTCTTGCATTATTTATTTCATCGTATTGAGTTTGAGATATTTCGTGGTATTGTAATTAGCTCTCTTGTATTTTCATAATTTGCAGTCTTGTATGCTTACATTGTTTTGTCTTAGAAAAATTCACATCTTGCATCATTCACATGTGCATTCTTTGAACTAGTAGATCCATGGTGCTTCTCTAATATGGTATCAGAGCCGAGATGGTATTGAGCTTGTCTGGTTATTATTTTGCAAAATTATTTTCATTTGAGATCATTATTTGCAAGTATTTGGGTGTTACTTCAAATCTTGGTTTTTCCTTATTTGTGGGTATATAGCCTATTTATAGGATTCAAATGTTTACTGCCCACATAATGCATATACTGATTCTAGAGATTGCTTATTTACAAGCCCTAAATCATTGTTACTGAGATTTGCTGGAAGATTTATCTAGATCTAGGCATTTTCATACATGTGAAGGGAATTTTCACCTATGGTAGTGCTTTTCATGCATGTTTAAACTTGCAAAGGGCATGTTTCTGATCAAGAGGCATTTCAAACCTGCAATAGAGTTTCCAACAACCCATACAAGTATTAAAGATCTAGATTTAATTGTTGTTTTTGAGTACCATGGCAAAGTCTTGCTATTTGCTATACTCATATCTGCAATAATTTAAGGGCCGCAGTGAAGACATTCTTGATCCAACGTGGCTGCAGCTTGGATTCATCAAAACCCACCTCCTTCTTTTGCTAAAATTATATTTTAGTTAAAAATGAATTTCAAGTTTAGTGTAAATTCATTTAAAATAAGGTTTATTTATGGGAAATAATTATTGTAAAATTTTTGATTGGTAGCTCGATATCAAGTGCCATTTTTTGCAAAAGTTATTTTTTTCATTTCCCAAAGCATTAGACCTATTTATTTTGTAAAATGCACTAAGTTATAAAGTGCCAAAACTGTGGGGTTTCTTCATATAGTTTCCATGGGTGTACAATGTGTTTCCTCTCTTGTTCAGAACTTATTTCTTTCCACAAATTTCTTTGTTTTCTACAACAACTACCAAAACCTTTCTTTCTACACTAATGGATCTAAGTTCAATTAACCCACTTACACCTTTTAACTTTCATGAATTGAAATCCAAAATGACCATTACACTTAGGAGAACATGGTTGTATTTTATCACAATGGAGCTAGAACCTAATCCTTGTGAATTTGTAAAAAAATTAAGTGGTTTAATAAGTGTGATGAATATTTTGGTATTTTGTGTCTTTCAAGTGTCTCCTAAACTCTTTCATGTAGAGTCACCAAATGTCCAAACGAGGTATGGAAAACCTTAGAAACCTTATTTGGAAAAGTTAACACTATGAGGGGTCATGAGATAGAAATAGAACTTATCAACTTAATTCCTACCAACTTTGACACCTTGGAAGATTTTTTTACCAATCTCAAGTCCTTACAATTGCAATTAAAAGAATGTGGAACAGAAAATAAGGATGAACAACTAGTTCTTTTAGTGCTTGCCAAACTAGGTCCTGACTACTCTATCTTTATCTCTACCTTCTATGCTACCAAGAGGGATCTTGGATCCACATGGTCTATGCCATCTTTAGATGACTTTATTGCTGATTTGACTAAGGAGAAAGACAAGTTAATACAAATGGGTACCTTGAAGTCCTCCAAACCTCAAGCTCTCATTGCCAAGAATGGAAAATAGAAATCCTCATTAGACAAAGAGTATAAATAGAGTAACAAGGATTAAGAAATAAAGAAGGATCAACATTCTTCCACCTCTACATCAAACTCTGAAACTTCCTCTTCTAGTGATAAGTCCAAGAAAGAAAGGATCAAATGTGGGTATTGCAAAGGAGACATGATGAAAGAAAATGTTTGAAGAAACAAATTGACCACCTCACAAGTCTTCTTGAGAAGAATAAGATAGGTGACCCCGAGTCTTCCAAACAATATTCATCAACCAATGAATCCTCCAATGCAAATGGAAAAGGGAAAGAGAAAGAATCAAGAAAGGAGAAAAAAGGGAGAGCCCTTGTTGCAGTTGTACCACCACCTCCTACATGGGTTATTGATTCTGGTGCTTCACATCATATGGCTTCTTCACACATGGAGTTCACTTCATTAGAGCCATGTGACATGTCTACTATATGATTGGGTGACAACAAATGCACAAGTTTTTAGGAGAGGGTATATTGAAGTGAATGGAGGAACATTCAATAATGTTCTTAGTATTCCCTCACTATCAATTAATCTCTTATCAATCTACCAAATTACTCACCTTAGTCAGGACATGCACGTTGATTTCACTCCAAATTCAATCTATGTCAGAGATCTGCACAATGACATTATCATTGCAATGGGTTTAGTCGATCATAACACTCAGCTATATTCCTTCTCTCACTTTTTCCTTCCTTTAGATTCTTAACCCTATTCACATGTACTTGATGAAACTTTTGATCTTGAGAACATTTCTGATGAGCACTTATCTTCTAACACAGATGAATATAGTAGTGATGAGGGCCCATGTCCACTATCTCCTTGTCCCCTTCCAATTTTAGAGGATGTATTTCTTGATTCACCTACTTCTAGTCTACATCAGAATTTTCAGGGAGCATGCATCTTGATTCAGGACTCATCAATCATCAGGAAGTCTTCTACTCAGTTACAGGACCCTCCATATTATTTCTTTACTTCTGCATTAGATACATCATTTCTTGGGGAGTAGTTGGCACTTCTACTATGTATGAGGAGCATAGTTCCTTAGATAGGAACCACACCTTGGTTGGAGATCCATCAGACACTTGACAACTACCTTCACTTTTCCATGGTGATCCACTCTTCAGTACATCTACTTTTGAGCCGCGAGTCACTCCGGGAGGTTGTTTTATAGGATACCGAATGGCTCTTTGGTAGTTGTAGCTTTGAGTGGGGATTTATAGTCCTACCTTTTCTTCTTTGTCTCTCTTTTGGGAGGAGTTTTTTCTCATTGAGTTTTCTCCTTCTACTCTATCTTTGTGAGAGATGCATTGTACGTGGGTACCTCATCAGGCCTTGTTGTTGGGACCCACTTTCTCTTTTTAATTTCCGCCTAAGTTGTTCTTATGGGGGTGTTAGTGTAGGATTTATTTTCCTTGCTTTATTTGTATTATCCCACTTGGGATATTCCACCTCATTTTGAGTTTCCCTACACTTATGGGATATGCTTGCTTAGGTGTACACTTGACTACACTATTCTAGGTGTTGGTTACCACTTGACTACACCATTCTAGGTGTTGGTTACCATTATTCTAGGTGGAGATTGCCATGATTCTAGGAGGAGGTTACACATTCACCTCCTATATGTACATATTTTGCATTATTTTATTTGATCGTATTGATTTGGAGCTATTTATGTGTTATTGCAATTATCTCTCTTGTATTTTTGTAATTTGCATTCTTGTATGCTTACATTGTTTTGTCTTGGAACAATTCACATCTCGCATCATTCACCTGTGCATTCTTTAAACTATAAGATATGTGGCGCTTCTATGATATTATTGATCTTGTAAATTTATTTATTCAAATAGATAGAAAAATTTATTTAATTTATTCACAAGCCCAATCTAAAAATATATACCATATTGAAGATAAATAAGCCACAATCAAGTGCATAACTAAGTCCGATGATTGTGCAATTCATGACAATAGAAGTATACAAACACAATTATAAAAAAATAGGGCTTATTAGAACATGAATCTCAACCCAATTACAAAATTTTCTAATCCAAAACAAGTCATTAGGGTTAATTAAAGAATTTTATATAAGTTTCATAAGGGGATGTGATTGTCTTAAAAGGGTGAGATTTGCATACGTGATTGAGGTTAATTGAACCCAATATAAATAATTTGAACACATTTTGTTTTTCTCACCACCAATTTTATTGGGAAGATAAATATAAAAAAAGATTTAAATTTACTTTTTCATCTCCTTAACATCTATAACATAAAGTTATGATAAATAAAGCTAATATCCACAACAAATGTATGATATAAAAAAATTAGTAACCAACCAAATTTAGTTTACTATGTAGTGTTCAAATACCTTTATCTATAAACCATGAACATATACATGTTTAATGAACATGATTATACCAATTGGTCCAACCGGTTGTCAATAGAATATTAAAAAAATCCATGATCTCCTATATCTAGCTTACATTTTTCATGTCCATGTGAAGTCTTCACTTTATTCAGATGTAACTTGGTAGAAATTATACATGTTGGGGTAATAATTTCAAGTGGGGACACCATTTAGGTGGGCCACCACTTCACACCCCTTATTTAAAGTTTAATTATAGACTAAAATTAATATTGTTGGCTCCCCTTTCCACATTAAGTATATGTTTAATTAAATATTTTGATTTAATTAAAGAGTGAAACGGTGCACCCGTGTGCAACCGAATCACCCACCCTATTTAATAGGGTGATCCCTCACGAAAGTAGGGATTGTGAATTTGTGAGATTGTGTGAAATATTTATTATTTCAACATTGTAATTGTTGTGCAATTGATTTGTGTGGGACCGAGGAGGAAGTGGAGGTGTTGGGTAAAATTGTTTGGTAAATTCTAATAAAGGCAATGCTTTATTTTGAAGTGGGGTTTTTACCTTCGGGTTTTCCCCACTATAAATATGGTGTTGTGTTATTTACTTATGTTTTGTTATTTACTTTGAAATTTAATTTGTACTTCCACATATATCTTACCTTGTAAATTTATGTATGCATTTAATTTATTAACTCTAAATATCTCCACATTACTAAAACCTTATTATCCTTGGAATTTGATTTATGAGTATTAAATTATATAATTAATCATTTATCATGTTAATTTCTTACATGGTATTAGAGTTGGAGTTTTAAGTTTGTGCAGAAATTGTATTATGGGCGGAGATTGCAAAATTTCTTTATGCAAATTGAAAAACAAAAATTAGAGAAGCATCTATATATCGGTACACAAAATTCATTTTTGTTTCAATTATATTGTTGTAACAAAGCTAAAAATATATTAATACGATCCCAAATATGGGATTCACATTAGTGAAAATAAATTTATAAATTCTATATTGTGGTGATAAAAAAGAATAAAAGTACTCATTCCCTTGTATTCTTATTTAAACTATGTCATTTGTGTCTAAATCTATAGTAGAAGTTTATAAATGGTTATAAGAATAACAAACTATTGTAATTTTCTAAGAAATTTCATTTGGGTTGGGAACATCCAACAAAGGTCTATATTGTAGTACAATATTGACCTAAATTGTACATTTTTGAACCAATGTGAATTTTTCCACTTTTATAGATTTGTAACTAAATATGAGGATCTAAACCTTATATAATTTTCTATCCGAACCTTGTAATCTTCTTGTACTAGGTGTAGGTGTAGAATATTTCTTGATGAATTCCCCTATTTTGAGATGCATGTGATGAAGCATTCGAGTATGCGATCCTATGTCGAGATAACTCTAATAATCTATGTTGGATCATATAAAAGGATGTAGTGGTGACCACCATTAGGATATTATTCATGTAAAAGGGGTTACACATGGTGGAGACCATAATGCACAAAAAAATCAATATGCAACATACAACATGAATTATTAGTAATAGTAATCATGTGTTAGAGAGGTAGGAACCAAGGCAAAGAAATAACCAATCAAGCTAACACAAGTAATAATATGTAAAAAATGACATCAAGAAATATAGAAACAAACATGGGACACCCATAATGTCACAAGACAATTGCAAGAGAAGAAAATATCTTTGCATAAATAGAAGTAAGTGTGCACATACAAGAGAGGCATAAACCTAAAAACATGGGACAACCATGGTGTTGTAAGAAAAATAAGGAAATAAAGTTGCATACAATGAGTAGTCAAGTAATATGATTTAATCTAAATTAATTTAAATATCAATTTTAGAGTAACTACCGTAACTAATGATATTATGATAATTATGTACACTATACACAAGAAATAAGCATTCAAAGATGTAAAACCCTAAGAAAATGGAGGGAGAAATGTGACTTAGATAATTTTGTGTGATCCCCGAGTGATCGAGAATGTGTGTCTTTTGGATCAAGTTAGAAATAGTATCAACAGAGTTCATCGAGGGTTTGAGAAATAAAAATGTATGCAGAGATAGGAGCATCCATAGGAGGATGCAAGTGCCCTAGGTGCTAGTGATTGGTATAGGCTCCTTTGTCGCTCGGATGCTTGGAATATGATTTTCGGGTCAAAACGCTTCGCTCCAATATTTGTTTTGTCACTTCAACTTTTTTATTAGGGTTCTCGATTGCACGGGTTACCTACAAAACAAATGTCTACCTACACATGTCCACAAACCACATCAAATCTAATAAAAAAGATGCAGAATGTGGATTGAGATGTAAAGCATGATGGTCACTGAAGAGTGAACTTATGAAAGAGTGTCGTACTACATCTTAAAGCGCATGTAGTTCTTTGTGCTTGTGTATGTAATGATGCTCTAGGTTGCCCTTGTGCAAGTTTCACGGTGATAACATTATAGACGTAGATTGATACAGAGTATGCAGAATGTGTGTGATGGAATAGAATGAACTCCCCTCCTATGTTGTGTATTCAAATCAATTCATCCCTTGTCCCTTGTATGAATATGCTAGATGTATCCTTGTAGCTCTCTTGTTCCTTTTTTGCAAGCTTAAGTGGTGATAGATAATGCTTATAGTTCTTGGCCCCTTATTTGAGAGAAGTAACTAAGTATATATATGATTCCCTTGTTTGAATTTTGTAATTGACAACTAAAAGGCCAACCCAAAGTGTTAAAAGGTGAACAAGAAGTGAAAAGAACCCAAAAGAGTAAGAAGAAGGAAAGGAGAGATGGGGGTGAATAAGGGGGACAAGAGCACATGGGTGCTTCTTTCCTAATTGGGTGCTAGTTTCCAAGGCCATCAAAATATAAATTAGTCAAGTGTCAACAAAGCTATAAGATGTATAAGGCCAATAAAGTGTAAGAGATAAATCAACCAAAATGCCAAAAGGAGTTATTAACCACTAGTTTTCTTACTTGGGAATCATGTATATATTAGTATGCTTTAGGACCTAGAAATGTACCCAACTACATATATTTTGTGTCTACATTTTCCCCACTTTATGTTGTTGAGTGAATACTCAATAGCATAAAGTAGATAGAAGATGCGTACCTTGTAAACCAAATAGAAGTGTAGCGGATAGCGTGTCAGTGGACAAGTACATATATGAAGCATAAATTGATCGAAATGTGAAGCGTGGTAACTAGGAAAGAGAGGTATACCCTAGGGGTGAAGCATAGACATATTAGCGTGTTGTTGAATCTTTTTCTTTTTGATTTGAGCTTTATTATCACAAAAAAACATAACCCTCCGATTTGCATGAATGCATGGATGAGCAATCAATGTTTTTGGTAACATGGGATTGTCTCTAAGTGTGGGACCTTGCTATTGAGACAAACCTTTAGAGAAGGCCGTATTCCTCTACCTTATCTTACTGCTAAATTACTCCTAGAAAGGGAAATTTTGCTAACTAATTTTATCCTAAACTTCCAAGGAACCGAGAGAGAGAGAGAGAGAGAGAGAGATGCATAAAATGGAAATCCTAAACTACAGAGGTGATTACACCAAGAAAAAGGGTGGAAAACATTCCAATGAGTGAAAATGAGAAAAAGAATAGAGAGGATAGAGGTCAAAAATGAGTGACACGAGACCCACACTACATTTATCAACATTAATGCAAAGACAACAAATCTGAATTTCTACAAGAGAAACATATGCACAATACACCTATAATTGTAATGGAAGGAAAGAAACACAATATAACACAAGCTAGGGAAGAAAAAGCCACAAAACATGGATTTATTGCTTAAGAGAATGCACAATTCATTACAATGCAAGAAATAAGGAAAGGATCACCACATAGAATGCTCAAATCTGAGGCCTGCAACTCAAAAAAGATTCTAGAACAAATTTTACAGAGTTCCTTTTCTTTTCTAGAACGTCTCCCCCTAAAAATCATGCCTAAGTACTTACACTTATAGATTTTTGGAGAGGAGAGAGAGAGAGAGAGAGAGAGAGAGAGAGAAATCACAGAGCGTGTTTTAATGGTCTTTATCATTCCAAAGGATCAAAATGATCTGCTATGTAGAGGATGACGAGCATTTGACATGTCCATGGAGCACGCTAACAAAAATTTTAAGTGAAAACATGTTGCTCCCATGATTAAAAAATTATGGTGGTTGAACCACCTACAATTATACATGGATCAAACCATTTTCCCTCTTTTTCATCTATTAAAACCCACTAAATTATGATTCTCAAGATTCCAAATCGGGGTGCTCAAGGAGAGCTTTCGAATGAGACTGATTTTGCTTGATTTGGAGTAGGAGATCATGAGATATAAACATTTCAATATTTGCACATTGGGATGAACATGGGAGTGACAAGTGGCAACCTTATGATTAGCTCAGGGATTACCCTTTGCCCATGTGTGCATTACCTTTTCCCTTCTTCCATGTGTCAGTCTTTGATTAGCTCGGGATCAAGGCCATTGCTTCATTTTACTTTTATTTTTCTTCCTTTAGATTTATAAATATCTTACGTATTAAGAAATACGAGGCAATAATATCATGCCACACCCTTCGTGGTGTCGGACTATCTTTAGCTCTTTTTACTCCTCTAGAAATGTGATCTAATGAGAAGGCTCCACATTTCTTCGCAATTCACATTTTAAAATCCCTTTGAATGACCATTGCGAAGTGTGAGCCAATAGAAAATCTCCATGTACTTTTCAATGTCAGTCCTTTTCATTTTCCAATATGATAACTGCGAAGCACTAACCAATGAGGAAGATCCATGCCTTTCGAGTTGTCAGTCTTTCTTTAATTTGTGACTAACAACTACGAAGTGAGAGCCAATAGAAAATATCCATGCTCTTTGCAGTGTCATAGTTGTCAGAATTTGCTTTAGCCTTCACAATATCAATCTACGAAAGGCAAGCTAGTGAAATGGTTGCATGTCACTTCAGAATTCACGAGTTATTAGTTCTCTTGTTGGCTTCGTGTCGCAACTTTAACTTGATCATCCTTAGACTTAGAAACATTTTGGATTTATAGAAATTCATCCATATATTCCTTTTGATTGTGTTGACTTCTAACTAAGTGTCCCGTGGTGATATGGACCGAAGAATTATGAGCTTAGGTTTATTGCCTGGACTTCAAGTCTGCGAAATCCTAAGGCCATGAAGAGATCTGGAGTTCTACCATGTGGCCTTTATGCCTGCTGCGTTCCACTTGAATTTGGCAGCCAAATGAACATATGTTGGCTTTTAAAAAGGAACCCGCCAATACTTTAAGGCTTAGTCTCCGTGGGTTGTCAAATGACAATGACCAGTGCTTTTGGGAAGTGCAATTTGATGGTTGTTTGAACATATTTTCCCTTTAAAATGGATAAGCCCATTTTTAACCATGTTGATTCCAAAATAACCACGATGGGTATTTTTGATAACAATTGCTTCTAATGATGGACTGTAAAAGAAAAAAAAAGAGTAGTCAAAGTCCCATATGTGAAAAATCAGAGTAATGTGTGTATGAGTAAGTAAAAATGTGTTGAAAGTAATAGTTAAGGAAATATTGCACATGATGTATAAGAGAGTAAAGGATAGAAATTTATCCTGTTTATTTTTATATGTTGTGAATTTGGGTGTCCTACCACTAAGGGTGATGTTCTTGGGTGATCTCATGCCAAGAGCGAGTTTTTGGGTGAT
Source organism: Taxus wallichiana var. yunnanensis (assembly GCA_018340775.1). NCBI lineage: Eukaryota > Viridiplantae > Streptophyta > Pinopsida > Cupressales > Taxaceae > Taxus > Taxus wallichiana. Next base: position 692,045,167 of record CM031243.1, on the reverse strand, counting down.
CTCACACCAAGAGTGAGTCTTTTGGGTGATCTCACACTAAGTAAGAGTTTTGGAGAGAGAGGTCTATTTTTTTATCCTTCCATGACACTTATCAAAGTGCCACTGCAGATTGGCACATCTTGATTTTTAACCATTTGTAATCTGAATTGTATTTGATTAAATGAATTTTGTAACTGAAGGCAAGTGCTTAATACTATAGATACGTGTTGTAACCTTCAAAAGCTGTGTTGAACTAAGAAAGCTGTTTGTTTTTCACACAACACAAGTGCCTAGGTGGGACACAAACACCCACCATTCCTTCTAATCTTTGGGCACTAGTGTCTACTCTATGTTTGTGATCAAAGTCCTATTCTTGAACACTCTGTAACTATGTGCCTTTGCCAGTTATATATTATTTTGTTATGTTATGGAGATTTGTGTTTTCTAAAGGGTGATTTGTTCACCTAATAGTCCCCCTCATTTAGGGTTCATGTGAAAAATATAGAAGGATGTGGCCCAAATGAGAGGACCTAAAACTAAAATGTATATCATGGATTTGATACTTGTAGGTGGTAGGGGATGTGCATGATAGAAACCCAAGGCACATGCAAATAAGATAGTCTAGAAACAAGTGTTAGTGTTAAAGAGAATGCAATATAATACAATGTAGAAAGCAAGTATGAAGATAAGAGGGACCACGACAAGTAGGTTGCATACACAAGACATCACTCACAATGTCACAAGACAATCGGGGCAGAAGTGGCCATAAGCAAATATTGATCAAGAATGACATAAGGCATAACTCGCATGAAACAATAATAACCAATAAGTAACAAATAACCATGGTTGTATAGAATCATGCAAGGAAAAAGTTACACATGAAGCACTCGTTAACATATTAGAAAGATAAATAGTATATCAACGCATGTATAAATCGGTGAAAAGTAAGTGACAATAATGAAAAGTAGTAAATCTTTGTAAATATATGACCTATGATGTGAAGTAGAATAATAATAAATGTAGATGTCCCTAGGAGCCATAGTGGGACTAGTAGAGATTGGTTTCAATCATCATACATTGTGAAAGAATATGTTAAAGATATTTCATTCACCTCAAGATACCATGTGAATGTGCATGTGTGTATAGAATAAGATAATGAAATACTAAGTACCCAACTAGCATAGGCAACAAGGTATACATGTAAGTAGTAAGCTAACAAGAGTGAATATAACCAAGATGTGCATATACGGTGTGCATGTGATTGTGTGTTGTGATATGCCAAATGTACAGATGAGAGGATCCATGTTTCCCCCGGTGGTTGTGTGTGAGATGATGTTAATTTAGGAATGCTCCTCAATAGTCAAGTATGAACTGTAGAAAAGAGTGTGTCATCAGGTAATGAAGGTAAAGTATGTTTAGTAGAAGATGTGGTGATGCTCGGAAAGATAGACATGAAGCACAAAGCATGAGTAGCCAAGATGTGATAAGTGAGATTCATGGAGGAATTAAACCCTCAATAGTCAAGCATTAACCATAGAACAAGAGTGTGTCATCAAGTAATGAGTGCATTGTATGTGTTTGAGATTGTATCCTAGGAAAGACTTATCATGAAGCACAAACCATGAGTATCCAAGATGTGAAAAGTGAGGTTCATGGAGGAATTACACCCTCAAAAATCAAGCATGAACAATAAAACAAGAGTGTGTCATCAGGTAATGAGTTTATTATATGTGTTTGATATTATATGCTAGAAAATATTTATCATGAAGCATGGACCATGAGTAGCCAAGATGTGATATGTGAGGTTCAAGGAGGAAGTGCACCATCAGCGAGTCAAGCATTAACCATAGAACAAGAGTGTGTCATCAGGTAACGAGGTACAATATGTAGTAGCAATTTTTTTTTTTGTAGATAGGAAGAAGTAATGGTATAATAAGGAAGTGAGGAGGCGTAATTTTGATGCCCTCATCCAAGTGCGTATATCGGGGAGCTGTTTGTAAATATATGTGATCATTGTGCGTAAGAATATCCAGATTATGTATAGTGAATGAAAGGATGTATAACATAAATACGAAGTAGTATGTGTATCATCAATAAAAGGATCCATAAGTAAACATGAGTAGAAAAATGTGTATGGAGTAGCATAGGAGTGGAAAGGGAAGCCATAAGCATAAATAGATGTAGCAAGGTGTACTCATAGTGTAGATAAGAGAAAGTGTTGCTAGAATGATTGACTTGAAGTGAAAAGAAAAAGTAAGGTATATGTGTGTTATTATGGAAGACAACTACCGATTAGAATGTGTGACTATGGGGGGGAATTTTGTCCCCCAAGTGTGTGAGTGATGAATATCTATGTGAAGATGGTAGAGAGACCAACCCATAGTGGCAGATGTAGAAATGTGTCATGGGAAGTTTTATGGCCATCATAATAATAGGTAGAATCAAGGGTATGACCAACATCAAATCGGAGTCAACAACATTGCTAGGATTGAAATCTAATGTGCACAAATGCTCATATGACATATCAAATGGTTCATCGACATCGTAAGCTTTGTCTGAGTCCCAGTCATCGACATATTCATTATTTAGATTGAAAGGAATTATAAGTTTAAACTTAGGAGGTTGGTGAGTGATCTCAGCTTGTGGCAGGGGAATTGGTTGCTCTTCCTTTAATGGTGGTTGCATATTTGTGATTGGTAACATTGCAAATGACACAATAGGAGGAGGTAATGGGGTAGGTACTTCTAAAGGTGGTATGATACTTTGGGTTGGATAGGTGGCTCTTGAATTACTAAAGAAGGAACATTAGTAAGTATGGTGTGATGCTCACTAGACATAGAGGGATCAGATTTAGGAACCCATTGGGATTTGGTAATTGGAGATGAGCGTGGAGAAGAATGATGTGTAGTAAATGAAATGAAACCCTTACACTCCAGATGTCAAATTTTTTGTTCTAAAGCATAGTAATTGTCGTCACAATGTCCATTAATCCCATGGTAATTACAATATGGTCTAACTTTGTATCGAATAACTCAATGATGAGGGTGGTAATGATTAGGTAAGAAAGTAATTAAGTGATTATCGAGTAGCGAAAATAATATATCATGTTGTCTAACATTTTGATCAAACTGAAGAGGTGCTTGTTGTGGTAAGACCTTGACCTCGCTTGTATGAGCACATGTAGTAGACATGGGATTAGGATGAGGTGTAGAAGAATAACTATCATAGGCATGAGAAGAATCCTTAAGATGTTGGATTTCAGTTATGAGGGATTGAATTTTGGTTTCCATAGCTTGAAATTTATCTTGAAACAAAATGTGTAAAGCTTGAATTGACTCAAAGATAGATTGATTGGTTGTCTTATCATGACTAATAGGGGTGGGAATTGGAGGGTTAAAGTGGGGAGCGTATTGGGTACAAACTTGTATAAAATAAAAAATGTTGGAAGCCGTGCTAGAAACCCTAGTGGGCACATAGGATGGGTAAGAGGATTGGTCCATAAATTCAAAAGAAGGAGAGATGATCCAATGCATTTTTAGAATGAAGTTTTTTTATCAGTTGGGTTCACCAAATGATTTAATCTAAATTGAATTATATCTTAATTGTAGAACTATTGTAACTAATTATATTAATATAATTATGTACAATATGCACAAGAAATAAGCATTCAAATATGTAAAACCCTAAGCAAATGAGAGGAGAAAGATGACTTAGATGATTTTGTTTGATCGGTGAGTGATTGGGACTATGTTTCGCTAGACCGGGTTGGAAATAGTATCAACAGAGCTCATTGATGGTTTGAGAAACCATAAATGTGTCAAAAATAATTCCCATAGGAGGACAGAGCACCCGGGTGATAATGACTGGTCTAGGTTCCTATGTTTGCTCAAATGCTTGGAATCTAATATTTTAAGGACATAAGGTCTTCACTCCAATATTCACTTTATCTCTCGACTTTGTTATTAGGGTTGTGATCACATGTGTAACTTGTAAAACAAAATTCTATACGTACATTTCCACAAAAACATCATCAAATCTAGTAAAAAGATGCAAAATATGGAGTCATAATGACCCCAATGGTCACCCAAAGAGTGAAATTATGAGCGAGTGTTGCACTACATCTCAGAATCCATGTAGTTCTTTGTTCTTGTGTGTGTAATGATGCCACAAATTTCCCTTATGAAAGTTTCATGGTGATAGCGGGTTAGATGTGGATTGATATTGAGTATGTAGAATGTGTGTGATGGAATAGAATGAACTCCCCTCCTATGTTGTGTATGCAGATCAATGCATCCCTTGTCCCTTGTATGAATGTGCTAGATGTATCCTTGTAGTTCTCTTGTGCCTTTGTGCAAAATTAGGTGGTGATAGATAATGTTTATAGTTCTTGGACCCTTATTTGAGAGTAGTAACTAAGTATATATATGATTCCCTTGTTTGAATTTTGTAATTGACAACTGAAATGCCGAACCAAAATGTTAAAAGGTGACCAAGAAGTGAAAATGAACCAAAAGAGAAAGAAGAAGGAATGGAGGGATGAGGTGCCCAGGAGTGACATGAGTGCCCAAAATATTATATCCTAACTAGGTGCTATTGTTTGAGGCCATCAAAAGATAAATCAATCAACTGTCAGTAGAGTAGTAATTTGTGTAAGGCCATAAAGTATAAGAGATAAAACAACCAAAAGGCCGAAGGAGTTATCAACCACTAGTTTTCTTTCTTGGGAATCATGTATACATTTGTATACTTTAGGACCTATAAATTTACCCAAGTGCATAGATTATGTGTCTACAAAATCAAGTAATAAAATAATGCAAAGTAATCAAGTATATCAAATTGTAGTAAAAACATATAACTCAAGATAGGTTAACACCGCAGAAGACATATGTGCTAGTCTTGTAAGTCCAAAAGACATCATATATACAATATAGGTAATTGACCATAATAAGGAATTGGAAATAACTAAAATGAAACAAAATCACTTGTATAATGTGGAAGATGCCTCTAGATGATCAACATCATTGGGAAGGGACTAAGTAGGCACTTTTTCGTTTTATATCAATTTTTGTTTCCTACATCAATCACAACATACCTCATGAATGTATATGTGTAGAGTGTATATAGAAAATTATGTTATCTATCAAACCAATATAACAAATAACATGTGCAATGTAAAAGTTAGAAAATCAACTCATACACAAGTCTTGATTTTGTATTTTTAGAAATATTGAATTTTTTATGTGATTATTTAATTTTTCCCCTTTTAAAAATAGTTATGTACAATGGAAGCGTATAGTACAAAATATTATTGGAAATCAAGTAGATAATCCATATCAAGATAAAACTTGATGGGCATGAGGTCAACATTTGTGTATAACTTCAAAAAATGAGGTTCTAACCTTCATGTTTCATGGAAGTGATATAATACCATGATGCATTATTCATATGTATAAATTGGTCATTTATCAACCATAGTATGGCTCCAATGTGTCATATTAGGTTGATAAATTGGGAAGGTTATCATTCGAATAGTAGTTACAATGTGGAGCATTGGGATTGTACTATAAATATCATGTTCACTAATGGTACCTTTTAGGAATTGTACCTACTCCAAGAGTGACCTAATGGAAGTCCGTTCAAGGGAAACCCCATACTTTAATTATGATAACACATAATCGAAAGTGAAAATGAATGTGATATAACCCTAAAAGATGTAAGACAAGGAAAGAAGAAAGCAGTGTAATATTTGATGGAGTACGCCCAAGTGTATGTAATGCTTCATAAGTGTAGATATTATTAATTGTGTTTAAATTGAGTGGGATTTGTCCTAATATCTATCATGAATATAAAGTGTTTTATTGAGTGTATCAAAGCATGGGTGCATCCTTAATTATGTAACATCCAATGGATGTGATCATTTTAATTATGAGGATTCTTAAAATATTAGGTAATAATCATTGGCCTTGAGGTTATGGATATTTTTAATCAAATCTTGAAAATTATCACACTCATCTCTAGAGATATAATGGTATTCACAAAAGGGCTTACTAGGATGGTGGGAAATATTTTGAGTAGAGAAATTTCATGTACGGGGTAAAGGAAATAAGTTATGATAAAAAAGATAGATAATCATTCTTATGGTATATTGAGATGTGTTGAAATAGTAATAGAGATAAATATGCGTATGTTGTCAAGTGAATTTATAACATGTTACATTGGATCGGGATTAACCATTTCTAATTGTATGTGATCGTCATTATTATCATGTCAACCCATAGGGGTAGTAGTAAAATCTAATTATGCAAGAGTATCTTTCACAGAATATTTTAGTCTATAATACCTAGGGCTAGTGGAGATAAATAAGGAGTGACAATAGATTCATATTCATCAATAGGATTAAAATTAATCTTGCACAAACAATCATCAATAATTTTAATAGATTCTTCATCTCTATTTGAGTGATAACTAGTAACATTATCTTGACATGGTGAATTATCCAATAAGTTAGGAGTGGTAATAATGGAAGGATGAAGTACAATACAAAGCACTTGAATCAACAAGGATATATGTATTAGAGGAATGAGATATAATTAAAGGTATTTTAACTAGTTACAACACAAATATGTAATGTAAAATCTATCACTTGTATCACTAAACACATATGCACTTAATTTATCCATGAAATTGGCTATATAGGAGTAATGATAGGCATAGAAGATTTACATCTGTCAATTTTACAATATTTGAGGGTTCAACATTGAAGGAAATAGTATACTCATAACCATCATGTATAAATATGACACATTGAAGAAAAATAGATTGGACAACTTCTATAACATGGATTCAATGACATCCACGGGAGTAAATTGTAATGAAGACCATTTTCCATGATATAAAATGTAGTAGGTAGAGTTTTAGGGACAACTAAGAGATATAAAGTGATAGTGCCCAATGTAAAGCATGTGATATTATCAAATCCTCACCTAGTTGCATTGGTGGTGTCAATAATAGACATAAAAGTACCCATTTTTAATAAAATGTCCAGGAAAATATTCACACGGACCCATTATCACTTAAAAACACTTGATGAGAAATACCTTGATATGATCATGGATACTTGTAATGGTGGGAAATGATCCAAACCATGTTAGGAAGGTATTCTTGTAGGGCTAAAATTGATATCCTTATCCATAATTTAAAATGTGTCAGAATAAATACAAATGCAACAAGCTAGGTATTAGTAGGTAGGGTAATAATTGGACGTGCCTCATATGGAATATCTTTGAACATAAGTTTTTTTAAGTAGTTAAAAAGAGAGATTTTATCATGTATATTACTAGATTATTCCAATATATCATACCCCCTTAAAGGAGTATTAAGATTAAGGATAGGCACAACATGTGGTGCAGGTAAAGATGTGTTTTAAGAATCCATAAGAGGAAGTGAAAATTGAGGAGGGTATTGTGTAGTAATCAGAATGATCTTGTATCATACATTGATATAAAATGAAGTCTCTTGGGACATGAGGAAAGAATCACTAACATATGGATCTCCTCTCTCACCCATAGTGTGAGCATGGACTTGGTTAAAGGGATGGTATCCCATATCAGATTGAGGGAGTGAACTCTAATGAATGAGGTGAATATCATATAAGATAGGAGGATAAGTCATGATAACACAAAATAAAATAAAATAAAATTCTAGACCTAAGAAAAGGATTAGGAACTAAAGATAAAAGCAACGACCCTAGGATAACTAGGGTTGTGTTGATAGATACGAACAAAGGTCATGTTCACCAAATGTTTTAATTATTTCTTAATTAGTTAAGTATGCAAAGAGTGAATTAGGAAGAAGTTAAAGAATATTACAAGATGATTATTTTGAATTAATTAATAAATATTATCCATACACATTTAAAATAGAGCATTAATACTTAAAAATATGCTAAAATGATTTAATGATTACTTAAAACACAGAAGGATAAGTAATTATCTACAAAAATGGGTACAAAGATGATCTCGGTATGAAAACTAGGTAAAATAGTCATTTTAGACCTAGAAAGCATTTATCTCTAATTATATAACCGGAAATTGATCCTATGTAATATCATACAACTCTTCCTACAATGTGCTATAGTCTTGAATGCTTATGTATCCATATTATGGAACTATACATAATGGGCTTGTGAAACTATGATTGCCCTTTAATTTTATGGAAATTAGTTTCATTATTTGTTGTTAAGGATTGGACAACTTTGGAAACACCTATAATGACCTCGCAATGTAAAAACCTTATAGACCTACATAATCTATTATGAAATAATTAGATAAGAAAAGGATAAATCAATGTGTGGCTATGGTTGGACTACACTTAATGGTAAACCCTTTCGGGACAATATAAATGCTACACTACATCCCCTCAAAGGAGAAAGCCTCATGTAGTTCAATCCCCTATTTGTTCTCTCATGCCTCTTGACACAAGATAATGGGATAAATAATAAGTAGAAAATGTACCCAACATGGTAGTATTGTGATGTGGTGTGCTTAAAATACTTAGACTACCCTACTTTTCCCTGAAGACCTTTGATAACTCTTGGAATGAATTTATCTTCCTAAAATGTGGCTCAAAGGCCTTCAAGTCTTAGAAATGGGGGAAGATAGACTCTTGAACCTTTTTTGAGTACTTCAAACCTGTGTGGTGGCTATTCTAATTGATGTTAAACTACTTTGGGAATATTTAGGAGTGCCTTTAGTGCTTTAGTGTTGATATGTGTAATAGGTGCTCATGAAAATGTTAGGTGAGTTATAAAGTAGAATTGACTTTCTTATATAAGCTTCCACAACTTAAACATTTACATTAAGGTTGAACTCGAAATATAAAATGACACATAAGATAATCATGTTTGAAAAAGAGTTATTAAATGGGAGGTTTTAGGACCGTACAAGTTGTATAGGACCGTACTCCACTATAGCCCTGAGATGTACAATTTTGGATAGGAAAATAGTGATGGAAAATCAAGAGTTTGGGAATGATGCCTCATGATGTATTAGATTTAGTTAATTAATATTTCCTACATAATGACATAACAATGTGAAAATATGATAAATTAAATAAAGAGAGTGAGATGTGTATTGAGTGGGCTTAAAATGTGAACATTTTTCTTAACATACAACAAAGCCAAAATTTTCATTGCTAAAGGATAAGTTATCAAATTTAATCTGTCTATAGACCCATTACATTTGAGTTTCATCATATCAAAGAGAAGAATTTGTAAAATACAATAAATGAGTAGGAAATGATGGCTATTCTTCACACTATCAAAAAATGGAGACCATATCTAATGCTAGACACTTTAAGGTGAAGAAAGATCACTACCCTTAGGATTTTTTTATATAATCGCCTCTAGATTTATTTTCCATGAGATTTGACCTAACTCAAACATAGGTTGGCTATAAAAATGTTCCAAAATGGAAAATGTGAACCTTTAATAGAGGGGGATGATATCTAATCTTAATATTATTTTGGCTCACTATTAAAGATCAACGATAATGTACCCCTACCAAATTTTATAGAGAATGATAAATATGGATATGTGAGGTTTAAAGGTATACTATATGTCTTAGGAAAGCGAGAATGATATTGAGAGTGTCAAATGGAAATTGATGGCAACAAAAGTGATGTAGGATCAAATGAATAAAGAAAAAGCATGCTAAAAGATCATAATATGCACAAGTGGTCCAAGTGTCTTAAAATTTATGTTAAAACCATTATTACCACACAACTTTTACCAAAATCGGTGTTTACATTTCTTTATGGTTTTTAACCCAAGGTTTAAATCATACACCACATGATTAACTCTCTCTCTCTCTCTCTCTCTCTCTCTCTCTCTGTAACATCCCCATTTTAAGATACCAGAACAAGGGAAATTTTTTTTTTTTTTTTTGATAACGTTCTTTGTTATGAATTATAAAATTCAAACGCACGTTCAAGTTTTAATAATTGTTCTCTGCCCAAACAACACAATTTGGATCACACAATTTCTTATTAAAACTAATGTTCCCTGTTCGCATATTTACAATATGGAACACACATTCAATGCCATTCAATCCTATAACAGATTCTATATGTTGTTGTAAATGACTCGAGGAACTGCCGATCTTCCATTTTCATGGCTCGGAGTTTCAACGATCCTTCATTTCATGACTCGGCAACAACCGATCCTTCATGTTCGTTTGTGCATAGTATATTATATATACCAGTTCTCTTAACCATTCCGGTTATCGAAGTGATCCATTTAAGAAGCCTATCTGAATATCTGTTACTGATATTCATCTGACATCCTGCATCTTAAATTAAGTGATAAGGACAACGCAACCAACACTTGCGATACTTTGGCCAAATATTTTCACATGCTTTGCATGATCATATTCCTGGATGTGATACACATCAATGGAATACGTCCTTCACTTCACTTCACCTGTTATCTAGAATGGTCTTTCCTGGTTCCTACCAGTCCTCTCAATTTAAGGTCGATTTAACTTCCAATTTCCAACTAGTAATATGAGCGAATATAGGAAGGCACTCTGGTATAACGCTCACGATTATGTATGTTATCTTGGTGAATGTTTTACATGCTGTTATAACTGCTGGAATGAAGGCAAACATGTTAAGATAAACTCTGATCTTAAAAGAATGTGTTGCTAACTTGGATTCTTGCATGCTGTGATTTATTGTATAGGACAGCAATTATTGTACTTGCGTGTTTGCTAATGTGACGACAAATTGTCGTATACTTGCTATACTCTCGTTACTGATTGACAGCACACCTTGAATCAATTTCATTGATCCAAGTATGCTGAGGGCTTCTGGTGATTTCTGTATCGATTTACTCTTGAACCGAACCCGAGGTTGTTATGAACGTGCAGCGCCTGATTACAGGTATGAGCAGCTGGCACGTAAATGCCAACGACAGGGGTTCGATTCTTGAGCCCTGTACTGTCGAACTTGGAACCTCGTGAGGCAAGAAATGCCTGGACACGGGTGGCCTTGATACGTGATCCAGAGGACGGAACGTCCTGCTGCATTCACGTGGAGGTAGGAAGGCGGGGATGGAGGTTAGGAGTTGATTAGTGTTAGTGGTTAGTATGAATTAAAAACCTAAACTAATCCTAAGTCCTAACATGCATCCTACACTACTATCCTAAGTGGATTTTTAAATTACAAAAAAAAGGGGGAAAATAAACCTAAGACCTAATAACCTAAGGCTAAACTAAGACCTAGGTTGAACACTATATGCAACCTAAACTAATCCTAATCTAAAAGGGCGCGCAGACCCTTGGAAGGAGAGGATAAGGATGAAGGAAGGGCATTCATTAGCATTTATTGGTAAGTCCATACGTGGACAGCGCCAGTTTTGGCGGGGCAGGTAGGAAATAGAGGCATCTATTTGGAGATAGAGCCAAATTCAGTTTTGCATGGGAAATTTGAAATTTAGAGTTCGCCAACTCAAGTGGCGGTGGCGTGGGAAGCTAGGAAAAGGCAGAGCCTTAATTGCATTGATTGTTCTTGGTCCTCGCGACCAGTTCGCCTTGGAAAGTGTATGAGGGAATTTTGATTTTCATTTGGTCGATTCGAGCCTTTGCAAAGTTGCTCTGCATTTGGTTTTTCTGGTCTGGTTCAGTCGAACCAGCTCTTGGAATTTGACACTGTTCTTGGAAATTTTAAGGCTGTTGCTAAGCCTGAAGAAGAAAGGAGTGCTGGAAGTTTGTGCTGTCACCGTGGAAGGAAATAACGTGGCAAACAAAGCTTTCTTCGAGTTCTGGAAAAGAGATTACAGGCATGTTAAGCCCTTCTCTTTAAAAATTCTTGCTTTGTTTAAGTGTCTCATTAAAACAACCCTGCTCTTGGGTTTTGATTCTGTGACTGTTGTCAAGTCGATTCGAATTGGATTTCGTCGATTCTTGCTTCTTTTTTTGGGAAATGATATGAAGAATTGTTTCTGGTTGCTCGGTCTTGATTTGTTTTTGCACGAATCGAGTTGGAAATGAATTACTGTATCGGTTGTGACAGTATGGTGGTTTGAAATAAGTATTCTCTTTCTCTGATCGTGTTGTTTGAAATTGGAACAGACTGTGTAATCGTTTCCTTATAATGTAATCGTTTCTTTGCTGTTGTGTTGGGAACTGTCCTTGTATGTAAAAAAAGGGAAGTGGAAATACAGCCGTGTATATTGCTATGATTTGGGTTTCGTTGAATCTTGCTGTCATTTTGGAAATAATAAGAAACATTGTCTTTGGCTGCTGAGTTTAACTGTCCTTGTATGTAAAAAAAAGGGAAGTGGAAATACAGCCATCTATATTGCTATGATTTGGGTTTTGTTGAATCTTGCTGTCATTTTGGAAATAATAAGAAACATTGTCTTTGGCTGCTGAGTTTAACTGTCCTTGTATTTCTCGAATGAAATACCTTCCTGTTGTACTGGTTCGTTTGACAGTAACGGGAAATTCGTCCTGTGTATCTTGAGACTATACACGTAATATGAGTTGTTTTCACTATTGAAACAATCGTTCATTTGCTAACGAACTGGAAGAAAGGAAATAATAGTTGTTGAAGTAGTTCTTATTGAAATTTTCTTTAAGGAAATAGATCCTTTCCCTTGTACTGTTTTGGATTTTGGTGGAAGTGGCATTTGGGTTTTCTATGAGTAATTGAACTCGATTTGAATGAAGTAATAGCAATATTTCCTTTGTTGTGCCTGTTCTTGTATAGGAAATGAACGAATACGTACTGGGTATTCGTGAAAGTAGGAAAAAGTTAACTGTTTTTCCTTCTGAAGTTATTAATGAATTGTGTTTCTCCTTGCTGTGAGGATAGGATGGTTTTATTGTGTTTTATTGATGTTGTTCGGTCTTCCTGTTCGGATTGTAGACACGATTACAAATTGGTTTTGTATTCTGTGCAATAAATGATCATACTTTCTTCTTGCTGTGATGAAAGGTTGATTCCATTGCGTCTTGTAGTTGTGGTTTGACCTTCTGATTTGAACTGTCTTGTGAATGCGAACTTGACGTGGATTTCTGTATAAATAAATGGAAAATATGGGAATTAGCTTGTTTTCTGAGTCTGTCTGACTGTACCAAGCTTACGCAATTAACACCCTATGCGGGTTTGCCTTTATAGAGGTATTGACAAATGAATATTATATTTTGAGTTCTGTACCTCATTAAGAAAATGGAGATTGCTATTTTTGGAGTTAACGGTTGATCGAGATAGAACTCAAATTGGATATTCATTGTTTGTGGTATATTGGATTGAAACTGTACAGGCTATGTGAGTTTGCTTTTCAATGAGAACGATTGTTCTGTTATCTTTATAAGTTGAGTCTGTCATGCTAAGATGAACACGATTTGGGTGTTTGATTTCATTTGAACAAAATGATTGTTTCTTAATGAAATTATAGGGAAATGAATTCTTCTCTTTTTGCTATTTTTGACTCTGAAAATAACATTGGAGCTTTACTGTGCATAAGAATTTGGTTTTGTTGTAGGTAACAGCAATGTGTAATTTGTTATTATGAACTGTATGCATCTTGATCTTGCTTGTTCCATGATGAATGCGATGTCTTACTAACCTGTTTCGATATTCGTATGAACCGGAATTAAAGGAAGTATTGGTAAGGGCGATAAGTTCTTCCTTGTTTTCGTTTAAAACGGATTATAAATGAAATTATTCTTGTTGCCGGAAAGTGAATTCCGAATGGATTTTGTAAGTTTCACTCTGAACTGTTATCTTGATTTGTCTTTCGTTTGGATTCCATTGTTAGGACAGTCATGTGGAAAGAAATAGAGATATGGATGAAAGACTTGGAAAAATAATCTTTTCTTCTTTCATTCAATTGGAAAGCTGTAATTCGTGAATAATGAATTTTGTAGTGCTTAGATAGGAGCAACTATATGCATTGCTGTTCGCTTTCTTGTCTGTACTTGATTGCTTGGAATCTAATATGATACATAAACTGAAAGGAAAGTAATGAGTTTACATTTCAGTTAGTTTCATCCTTTGCATTTATTATTAATGAAAGGCGTGGAAAGGATAACAGTATGTTATATCTGCAGTAAGCTGCTTGTATTCTTAACTTTACAAATATTGTGAATTGATACTTGTAACGATTATGTGGAAACGGGACAGCAGTTCCTTGGCTGATTGTGATGATATTTTGATAGCTCAGTTGTTATGCTGATCTTTCTTTTGTACCTATTTCGTGATTGATGTTTAACTGTCGTTTCATAAAAGCAGGGTTCTTTTATTGAGACAGTTAGTTGAAGCACCTTATTTTAAGGATAAGTGCTTAATATGCTCAGTTCATTGAACTGACCCGTGCAAATCATTTTGCAGATGGAATTTGATTTGAATGAAGACATGGCTGTTTTCTGATGCTTCTTGATTAGCTGAAAGATGAATTGTAATTGTTGCTTTTATTCCTCTTCGAGGAATTGTGAAAAGAAGAAAATATATTCTTCTATCTATGAGTTGTATTGATGTTTTATGTAAACCATGCCCATCTAGTTGGATTGGCAAATGTACAGATTATGACATGAAATGTTGAATACAATTACAAGTGTGATATTTTAATAATTATATCAGTTTGATATTGTTGACTAAATTGGAAATATAATGTTATTTCTTAATTTGGATTTGTTTCATTGTCCTTGGATGGATGTTAAATGGAAACTGATCTCTATTCTTACCTACATGCAACTTTTAAGTTGAAAAATGCAATTAGTTCATACTTGGGTAAAGATGAATTTTTAATTGACATTAAACAGGATTAGGAAGAATATGATTCCATAATCGAAAGGTATTCAGGATTAGCTTAGGAGCTAAGGAATATCAATTAACTTTGGAATAATCGAACTTCGCTTTCGAACTCCATTAATGATCTCGTATGCTGAATTCAGAATAAAGGATATAGGATAAGTATATCCACAACTAATGGACCTTAACTATATAACGTTAAGGAGAACAAATGAATACATTTCTCGAGAATTTAGACCTCGTATGAATGACGTCTAATAAGCTAGAATTCTGAATTTAGTTGCAGTTGGGAAAATCTTGGCTAAGTTTAATAGGTTAAACTTATCACGTCCGTCGGTACGGACTGCTTAATCCAATGATTAAGAAGAGAACCAAGTAGGGAAATGCAGCCCTTCGACACGAAGGAGAAGATGCATAGCAAGATAATGGATGGATTTAGTCCCTCTTAGCCCTATACAACTGTAACGGAAACGAGGATCAAGGGATCAGCGTGGATGCTGAAAGTTGATTTTAATTATTAAATCGTATCCAAATCACTTGAGCAGGATGTGTATTCTCGATGGGAGAATTCTGTAGGACATTGGCATACGCCAGCTACAGCAAGGTGTCTCCATGAAGACGGGGTCTTCATGACGACACAATGTTGCAGCTGACATATTGCAATGCCCTCCCGAATTAAAACATCAAGAATACATAGGCTGAATGTGAAGCTCTTAGCAGGGGATAGGAGTATGATCTGGTATACGGAGTGACTGGAATACTAAAGATAACTAGACACACGGAGTCGTGGGGAACGACACCGTATGTCTACGTATCTTTAGTTACCAAGAGTGCCTTCCTATACCCGTTCATATTACTAGTTGGAATTGGAAGTTTAAAACTGACCTTAAACGAAGAGGACTGGTAGGAACCAGGAAAGACCATTCTAGATAACAGGTGAAGTGAGGTGAAGGACGTATTCCGTTGATGTGTATCACATCCAGGAATATGATCATGCAAAGCATGTGAAAATCTTTGGCCAAAGTATCGCAATTGCTGGTTGCGTTGTCCTTATCACTTAATTTAAGATGTAGGATGTCAGATGAATATCAGTAACAGATATTCAGATAGGCTTCTTAAATGGATCACTTCGATAACCGGGAATGGTTATGAGAACAGGTATATATAATATACTATGCATAAACGAACATGAAGGATCGGTTGTTGCCGAGTCATGAAATGAAGGATCGTTGAAACTCGAGCCATGAAAATGGAAGATCGGTAGTTCCTCGAGTCATTTACAGTAGCATATAGAATCTGTTATAAGATTGAATGGCATTGAATGTGTGTTCCATATTGTAAATATGCGAACAGGGAACATTAGTTTTAAAAGGAAATTGTGTGATCCAAACTGTGTTGTTTGGGCAGAGAACAATTATTAAAACTTGAACGTGTGTTTGAATTTTATAATTCATAACAGAGAACGTTATCAAAAAAAAAAAAAAAAAAAAAAAAAAATTTCCCTTGTTCTGGTATCTTAAAATGGGGATGTTACACTGTAACTAAAGATACGCACACATACGGTGTCGTTCCCCACGACTCCGTGTGTCTAGTTATCTTTAGTATTCGGAGTCACTCCGTATACCAGATCATACTCCTATCCCCTACCAAGAACTTCACATTCAGCCTATGTATTCTTGATGTTTTAATTCGGGAGGGCATTGCAATATGTCAGCTGCAACATTGTGTCGTCATGAAGACCCCATCTTCATGAAGACACCTTGTTGTAGCTGGCGTATGCCAATGTCCTACGGAATCCTCCCATCGAGAATACACATCCTGCTCAAGTGATTTGGATATGATTTTAATAATTAAGAATCAACTTTCAGCAACCATGCTGATCCCTTTATCCTCGTTCCCGTTACAGTTGTATATAGCTAAGAGAGACTAAATCCATCCTTTAGCTTGCTATGCATCTTCTCCTCCGTGTCGAAGGGCTGCATTTCTCTACTTGGTTCTCTTCTTAATCATTGGATTAAGCAGCCCGTTACCGACGGACGTGATAAGTTTAACCTATTAAACTTAACCAAGATTTTCCCAACTGTAACTAAATTCAGAATTCTAACTTATTAGACGTCATTTAAATGAGGCCTAATTCCCAAGAAATGTATTCATTTTTTCTCCTTAACATTACATAGTTAAGGTCCATTAGTTATGGATATACTTATCCTATATCCTTTATTCGAATTTAACATACAAGGTCATTAATGGAGTTCGTAAGCGAAGTTCGATTACTCCAAAGTTAATTGATATTCCTTAGCTTCTAAGCTAATCCGAATACTATCAATTGTGAAATCATATTCTTCCTAATCCTTTTTGATGTCAATTAAAAATCATCCTTACCCAAGTATGAACTAATTGCATATTTCAACTTAAAAGTTGTATTTAGGTAAGAATAGATATCAGTTCCCATTTAGCATCCTTCCAAGGACAATTAAACAAATCCAAATCAAGAAATAACATTATATTTCCAATTTAGTCAACAATATCAAACTTATATAATTATTAAAATATCACACTTGTATTTGTATTCATCAATTTGTTTCATAATCCATACATTTGCCAATCCAACTGATTGGACATTGTTTACATAAAAACGTCATTACAACTCATAGATATAAGAATATACTTTCTTCTTTTCACAATTCCTCAAAGAGGAATAAAAGTAAACAAATACAATTCATCTTCAACCAATCAAGAAGCATCGAAAACAGCCATGTCTTCATTCTAATCAAATTCCATCTGCAAAATGATTTGCACGGCCGTGATTAATGAATCGAGCATATTAAGCACTTATCATTAAAATGAGGTGCTTCAACTAACTGTCTCAATAAAAGAACCCTGCTTTTATGAAACGACAGTAAGACATCAATCAAGAAATAGGCACAAAGAAAGATCAGCATAACAACTGAACCATCAAAATATCATCACAATCAGCCAAAGAACTGCTGTCCCATTTTCCACATAACCTTTACAAGTCTCAAATTACAATATTGTAAAGTTAGGAATACAAGTAGCATACTGCTGATATAACATATTGTTATCCTTTCCACACCTTTCATTAATAATAAATGCAAAGGGTAAAACGAACTGAAACGTAAATCCATTACTTTCCTTTCAGTTCATGCATCACATTAGATTCCAAGCAATCAAGCACAGACAAGAAAGCGAACAGCAATGCATATAGTTGCTCATATCTAAGCACTACAAAATTCATTATTAATGAATTATAGATTTCCAACTGAATGAAAGAAGAACAGATCATTTTTCCAAGTCATTCATCCATATCCCTATTTCTTTCCACATGACTGTCCAAAAATGGAATCCAAACGAGGCACAAATCCAGATAACAGTTCAGAGTGAAACTTACAAAATCCATTCAGAATTCACTTTCCGGCAGCAAGAGTAATTTCATTCATAATCAGTTTTAAATGAAAACAAGTAAGAATTCATCGTCCTTATCCATACTTCATTTAAATCAGACTCAACAAAAATTGTTCAAGCTGATTTCAATTCTTCCAAATGACAGTACCAAGATCAGAAGACCACACGAAACAATTAAATATTTCATTTGCACAGAAAGCACAGCACTCAGAAAAATAATCTAATTACCACTGTCACTTCCAACAATCCGATCTTATAAGGTTCAATAAACTCAGTTACTATCTCTTTCGAAATCTAAACAGCAGAGAAAGGAAGAACTAATTTCCCATAATTTCAAAGAAGAACAATCATTTGCTCAGAATGAAATAAAACACCCAAATCGAGCTCACTGCCAACAAACATTTCTACCGAAATCCATTTTTCGAATTCATGATAATATACTGAGAACTTGTAATGCAATAATTAGTTGTCAATACTTCTTTCAAGTAAACCCGTATAGGGTGTTAAATGCATAAGTCTGGTACAGTCAAGACAGACCCAAACAGCAAGACAAGTTCCCATGCATCTCTTCTTTTGCACAGCAATCCAAGGTCAAGTTCGCATTCACAAGACAGTCCGAACTAGAGATCGAACAGTCATCAATAAAACACAACAAATCATCATACCTTCTTCAGCAAGAAAACAACATATTACACTATAAGTTCAGAAGGAAAAACTATTTCTTTTCCAACTTTCACGAACACTCGTATAAAACTCTAATGCCAATTCTTTTAAATACAAAATGCCATTTCCTTATAATCCCGAAACAGCAGAAGGAAGAGAAAAGTTTTATTTCTTTTAAGCAAGAAAAAGAAAGAAACAACAAAAACGTGTTATCATTTCTTTCTCCCAAGCAAATTCGTATGCTCATACCAAACCCAATGCTGTATTCATCCTAATCAAACACAGCAGAAGAGAAAGGATCTATTTCCTTTTTAAAAGAAATTTCAGTATAGAAACGACCTCATGCAACTCGTACATCCTGTACAATTATATCACGAAAGACCATATAACAAAAGAACATTCTCATAGCAGTGAAAACAACCCACACGAAATTGCTAATTCTTTATATAACACTTAAGCAGAGAAATACCCATTCCTTAAAGCTCGAAAAGAAATGATATCCCCTTTAATCCCGAAACAGCAGATAGTAAACAAGAAAGATCTTATTTCCTTCAAGAAAACTTCAGTATAGAAACGACATCAAGCCGCTCACACAACCTATACAATCGTATCACAAGTTCATGTGACAAAAGAAAATCGTACAGCAATAAAATAACCCACACTACGCACAGTTCCCATTAAACATTTCACGAGAGAAAAACCCGTTTCAAACTTCCATTTAACGTCAACAACCAGCACAACATGGAGGTATTCCATTCAAGAAATGCAAAGACAGTTAAACACAAGAACGAGAGACAATGTTTCTTATCATTTCCAAAAATGACAAAGCAAGAGTCAACGAAATATAAATCATATCAACACACTCAACAATCACATAAACCCAAAACCCAAGAGCGGGGTTGTTTTAATGAGACATTTAAACAAAGCAAGAATTTTTAAAGAGAAGGGCTTAACATGCTGTGATCTCTTTTCCAAAACTTGAAGAAAAGCGTGATTGCGAAGTTATTTCCTTCCACGGCGGACAGAAGAACTTCCCAACAATCCTTTCCTCTTCGGAGCTCAACAATGACCTCAAAATCTCCCAAGAAACATTGATAAATCCAAAGAAGCTGGTTGACCGAACAGACAAAAAAACCAAATGCAGAGCAACTTTGCAAGGTCCGAATCGACACAATGAAAAATCAATTTTCCCTCATACACTTTCCAAGGCGAGCTGGTCGCGAGGACCAAGAGAATTTAATGCATTAAAGGCTCTGCCTTTTCCCAACTTTCCACGCCACTGCCAACTTGAGTTGGCGAACTCAAATTTTCAAATTCCACAAGCAAAAACCAAATTTGGCTCTATCTCCAAATAGATACCTCCACCACTTACCTGCCCCGCCAAACTGGCGCTGTCCACGTATGGAATTTCCATTAGATGCCAATGAATACCCCCTTCATCCTTATCCTCTTCCTCCAAGGGTCTGCGCATCCCCTTTAGGTTAGGATTAGTTTAGGTTGTATATTAGTGTTCAACCTAGGTCATAGTTTAGTCTTAGGTTATTAGGACTTAGGTTTATTTCCTTTTTTTTTTTTTTTTTTTTGTAATTTAAAAATCCACTTAGGATAGTAGTTTAGGATGCATGTTAGGACTTAGGATTAGCTTAGGATTTAATTCCTACTAACCACTAACACTAATCAACCCCTAACCCAATCTCTCAACTAACTCTCGTAACAATGCTATGCAAGACGTTCGTCCTTTGAATCACATGCCAAGGCCACCCGTGTCCAGGCATTTCTTGCCTCACGAGGTTTTAAGTTCGACAGTACAGGGTTCAAGGATCGAACCTTTGTAGTTGGCATTTACGTGCCAGCTGCTCATACCTGCAATCAGGCGCTGCACATTCATATCAACCTCCGGTTCGGTTCGAGTAAATCGACACGAAATCACAAGAAGACCACTGACATACTTTGGATCAATGAAATTGATTCAAGGTGTGATGTCAATCAGCAACGAGAGTTTAGCAAGTATATGACAATTTGTCGTCACATCAGCAGACACACAAGTACAATAACTGTTGTCCTATGCAATAAATCACAAGACGCAAAAATCCAAGTTAGCAACACATTCTCTTAAGATCAGAACATATCTTAACATGTTTTCCTTCATTTCAGGAGTTATAGAGTATGAAAAATATTCACCAAGTTAACTTACAAAATCAGAGTGTTACATTCTTCCCTCTTAAAGAATCATCATCCCGATGATTAGATTAAACAAACCAAGGAGTTCTAGGACAAAGTTGAGTTATTGTCCTTTCATTCATAAGTTCACACCAAAAGCAGATTCACCCTTAGAAAACAACGTTTTAAGACAAGCTGTCTGATAGACTAATAATTGTCTAAATTTGGTAGAATTATCAGTTCCTCGAATTTCAAATTCGATTAAACAGATGTGGAAAAGTAGATCTCATTTCTTCGAGATTTTCCCAAGTTGCACTTTCTTATTTGAATGGTCCCCTGGACCTTACATTGGTTCACTTCGCGATTTCTCAAGTACAACAAGCGAGTTCCCAAAGACTTGAATGGGCTTAACCACGATTATTCCCGGGTCTTGGGCTGCTGAGGAATTCCAATTTAGCACATGTGATAAATCTTCACGTATTTCTTAAGCAAAGAAATATGAAAAACATCATGCATTTGAGACAAAGCCAGGAGGTAATGCTAGACGATAAGCTACAGGGTTGATTATTTCAACAATTTCAAAAGGTCCCACGTATCGTGGCGACAACAGCGACCTTGCAAAAGTTATTGAGCTCTTTTTCGGCTTCACCCGAAGAAAGACCTTCTCTCCCAGTTTATAATTCCTGTCAACCCGCTTTAAGTCTGCATAACTCTTTTGCCTATTGGCAGCCTCCTTTAGATGTTCCCGAATCATTTTGATTTGCTGTTCCATTTCCATAAGGATTTCTAGCCCAATTACCTCTCTGTCCTCAACGTTGTCCTACGATGGGGGTTACGCATTTTCTTCCATACAATGCTTCAAAGGGCGCCATTTTTAAAGAGGCATGGTAGGTGTTATTGTATGCAAATTCTACCAATGGAAGGTATTCCTCCCATTTATATTTGCTGGTCCATGCATGATACATCCTTAACATGTCCTCTAAAACCCGATTAACTCTCTCGGTCTGTCCATCCGTTTCAGTATGATATGCGCAGAATCGAAGTTCAATTTAGTCCCCAAGGCCACATTAAGCGTTTGCCAAAACCTTGATGTCATCCTCGGATCTCGTCCGATATGATTAATTCCAATATTCCATGCAATCGGAAGATTTCATGTACAAATCTTCTTCTTGCTTAGCTTTGGTGCATCGTCCTTCAAATTCACAAAGCCAGCGATGAAGTGTGCCACTTTGGTCAATTTTTCGACTACAACCAGGATAATGTCATGCTTATTTCTTGACATAGGCAATCCTTGAATGAAATCCATCGTTATCACTTGCCATTTATACTGCGGAATACTGTGGGGATACAATAATCTAGCGGGGTGCATATGTTCCGCCTTAACACGCTGACATTCCAAGCAGTGTGTTACAAATTCTACCACATCCTTTTTCATTCCCTTCCAGAAATATTGCTGCTTAAGATCAGCGAGCATTTTTGTAATGCCAGGGTGTCCAGAAAAAGGTGAATTATGAAATTCAGTTAACAATTTCCCTCTTAAGTCATTTGCCAAGGGTATATATACCCTGTTTTCGAACCTCAGAATTCCTTCATTATCAAAACGGAATCCCTTATACCTGACATCCCTCGGGTCTGCAGCAAGTGCTGATTTGACTTGCTGGAAATAAGGATCTGATTCCAAGGCATCTTTCACCTCATCCTTAAACTGAGTTCTTAACGTTATAAGAGCAGAGATATGCTTCCTTCGACTCAGAGCATCTGCTACTCTATTTTCCTTGCCCTTAATGTAGCTTATATCGAAATCATACTGAGACAGAAATTCTAACCATCTTCGCTGCCTTGCATTCGATTTGGTGAGTAAAAATATACTTCAGCCCCGGATGGTCATTTTTTTAACTCAAAGGGCTTGCCTAAAAGGTAATGCCTCCACATTTGAAGTGCATGAACAATGGCGTGAGCTCAAGATCGTGTGGAGCATAGTTATGTTCATGTAACTTAAGCTTTCGCTTTCATAAGCAATGACATGGTTATTACGTAATAGAATACCTCCAAGGCCTTCTCCGAGGCATTCGTTACAACCATAAAATCTCCATTTGGATCGAATGCAGTCAAAATAGGTCTTTGTAGTTAAGCTGTTCCTTTAAATTCTTAAAAAGTGATTCACATTTGTCCTGCATCACAGACAAATTTCTTTTCTTTCTTTTGCAGCGAAGTGATTGGGGCAGCAATTTTTGAAAAGTCCTTAACAAACTTTCGGTAATGTAATATCCCGCCAACCCCATGAAACTCCTCACTTGCACACGTTCTTAGGCACGAGCCACTCGATTATAGTGTGATCTTTGAAGGGTCAACACTATCCCATTCTTGCTTATAACGTGTCCCAAATAATGCACCTCTCGCATCATAAAAGGAACATTTGGACAGTTTGCCATACAACTTCCTCTTTCTTAAGATTTCCAGCACTATCTTGAGATGTTCTTGGTGCACTTCGACATTTTTAGAGTATATAAGAATGTCGTCTAAGAATACAAGCACAAACTTGTCTAAGTATTCTTGAAAAATATTGTTCATTAGATTCATGAAGGCGGCAGGTGCATTAGTCAACCCAAAAGGTAACACCGTGAACTCATAATGTCCGTACCTCGTTCTAAAAGTTGTTTTATGAATATCTTCTTCCTTTATTCTCAGCTGATGATACCCTGATCGAAGATCTATTTTTGAATAAACTGATGCTCCTCGCATATGATCGAACAGATCATCAATCCTAGGAAGTGGGTATTGATTTTTAATAGTTGCTTTGTTCAGCATTCTGTAATCAATGCACAGCCTCAATGTGCCATCCTTTTTCTTTACAAATATTACCGGCGCTCCCCAAGGTGAGACGCTCGATCTTATCGGCCCCTTAGTCGAAGTTCTTGTAATCGAGCCTTCACTCTACCAACTCAATGGTAGTCATTTTATAAGGTGCCTTAGATATGGGTTTAGTTCTGGTTTAATTTCTATGCGAAGTCAAACTCACGTTTGGGTGGAAGACACAGCAATTCCTCAGGAAACACATCACGGAAATCCTCAACAATGGATATCTTTCCATGAAGTCATTATCTTCCCCACATTTTCTGTCACTTTACCGCATACAAAGTGCAGCCTCTTTTTAGCCCTTTTTAGTTGCATAGCGTCGGTTTCTAACTACAACTTCATGTTTTACATCTTGAATGATCGCTGCTTTCTGCAGGTCATCGAAGCAACAGATTTGTTTTTCATAATAGTCGACCTTTTCCTTATGTTCAGCCAACCAGTTAACTCCAATAATGATATCATATGATCCTAAAGGAGTGACATACAAGTCAACTTCGGTGGAGAAACCAGGCAGATCAAGAATTGCCCCAAAAAGGCACATTTCGACTGTATGGACAACATTATTCCCATAATGCACTGTCCATGTTTTATCCATTCTTGCAGCCTTTCTTTTTAATTTCATAGCAATTTTAGCAGAAATAAAACATTCTGTAGCTCCAGTATCAAAAAGTATAACTACAGGTGTACCGAATAACTTACCCGTAACTTCTATGGGCGTCACTTACTTTTCAACTTGTCTATTAGCCACTGCAGCATGTATCCTATGCTGTTGTCCGTGATCATCCTTCTTCAGAGGACAGTGATTCGCATAGTGGTCCTTTCCACAGTTGAAGCATCCTCCAACTGGCCCTTTTCTAGGCTCAAATTTGTTACCAGCCTTGAAGTTATCATTCTGGCTTCCATAGGACTTCTGTCCAATGCCATTAACTTTTGTGAAGCTATTCCGCACGCTATTTACAAGAGTGCTGTTCATCACAGGTTTCTTGTTGTTATCTACAAATATTTTGTTTTTCACACCAAACCTTTTCCAAGGTCCCCTTTTTGGTGCAAGAGACGAAGAAGAATTGGGAATCTTCTTCCTTATCTCTTCCCTGTGAGCAGATATTGCCCTCAAATTTCTATTCTGTCGATTGCCTTTTCGACAACTCCATCCATGGTGGTTGGGCCGTGGACATCCACTTCGCCACCAATGATGGGATTCAGTCCCATTATGAATTTCCATATTTTGAACTTCTCATCAGCTTGGTACTGTGGCACATACTTAAGGAGTTTAGTAAACCCTTCCCAGTATTCCGTCACCGACAGCCTTCCTTGTGACCAGTTCTGAAATTCAGTCATTTTCCTATCAAAATAGAGTTGAGGCAGCCATCATTGCCTAAAATAACCCTTAAATTGATCCCAAGTTATGTCTGATTCGACAATATTCAGCTCAACCTTACGGTTGTCCCACCATGATGATGCTTCATGAGAAAGCTGATATGCTCCCCATATCGCTTTAGTCTCTTCGGAGAAGTTTCTTATTGCAAAGTATTTCTCCATTTCACTGAGCCAGTTCTCAGCTCCGTCCCCAAGAGTTGTTCCATCAAACTTTGGAGGACTTATTCTCTTTATATCATTTGTAAGTTCAGCTGCTAATCTTGCCCTTTTATTTTCAGGGGGATTAGGAGCAATTACATTATTATCATCAACACCCGGATTCCCTCCGTTGATGTTGTCCACAGGAGGCAGCTGATCATTTATTTCAGCTTCATTCTCCTCCTCTTCATTGCCCATTGGATCGATGTTCCGAAAGCGATCGACGATCCCTCGTATCAAGTAGGGCAGCAAGGATTTCATCCAGCTTTTGAGCAGTTGCTGCTTCTCCACCCTGTAACGGGTTATTCGCAGCATTCCCTCTTGTTCTGACCATTTTCTGTTCAATAAGAAAATGTAAACCTTATTAATATCGTGGACTCATTAGGTCCAAGAGCTGCAACCTTCAGCTCTGATACCAAGATGTAACATCCCCATTTTAAGATACTAGAACAAGGGAAATTTTTTTTTTTTTTTTTTTGATAACGTTCTTTGTTATGAATTATAAAATTCAAACACACGTTCAAGTTTTAATAATTGTTCTCTGCCCAAACAACACAGTTTGGATCACACAATTTCTTTTTAAAACTAATGTTCCCTGTTCGCATATTTACAATATGGAACACACATTCAATGCCATTCAATCCTATAACAGATTCTATATCTTTGTTGTAAATGACTCGAGGCGCCGATCTTCCATTTTCATGGCTCGGAGTTTCAACGATCCTTCATTTCATGACTCGACAACAACCGATCCTTCATGTTCGTTTGTGCATAGTATATTATATATACCAGTTCTTTTAACTTTAGGTTATCGAAGTGATCCATTTAAGAAGCCTATATGAATATCTCATATCGATATTCACCGACATCCTGCATCTTAAATTAAGTGATAAGGACAACGCAACCAGCACTTGCTATACTTTGGCCAAATATTTTCACATGCTTTGCGTGATCATATTCCTGGATGTGATACACATCAATGGAATACGTCCTTCACTTCACTTCACCTGTTATCTAGAATGGTCTTTCCTGGTTCCTACCAATCCTCTCAATTTAAGGTCAGATTTAAACTTCCAATTTCCAACTAGTAATATGAACGAATATAGGAAGGCACTCCTGGTAACTAAAGATACGCAGACATACGGTGTCGTTCCCCATGACTCCGTGTGTCTAGTTATCTTTAGTATCCCGGAGTCACTCCGTATACCTGATCATACTCCTATCCCCTGCCAAGAACTTCACATTCAGCCTATGTATTCTTGATGTTTTAATTCGGGAGGGCATTGCAATATGTCAGCTGCAACATTGTGTCATCATGAAGACCTGTCTTCATGAAGACACTTCTTTATGGCGGCATGTATTCCAATGTCCTTGAATCCTCCCATCGAGAATACACATCCTGCTCAAGTGATTTGGATATGATTTTAATAATTAAGAATCAACTTTCAGCAACCATGCTGATCCCTTTATCCTCGTTCCGTTACAGTTGTATATAGCTAAGAGAGACTAAATCCATCCTTTAGCTTGCTATGCATCTTCTCCTCCGTGTCGAAGGGCTGCATTTCTCTACTTGGTTCTCTTCTTAATCATTGGATTAAGCAGCCCGTTACCGACGGACGTGATAAGTTTAACCTATTAAACTTAACCAAGATTTTCCCAACTGTAACTAAATTCAGAATTCTAACTTATTAGACGTCATTTAAATGAGGCCTAATTCACAAGAAATGTATTCATTTGTTCTCCTTAACATTACATAGTTAAGGTCCATTAGTTATGGATACACTTATCCTATATCCTTTATTCTAAATTTAACATACGAGGTCATTAATGGAGTTCGAAAGTGAAGTTTGATTACTCCGAAGTTAATTGATATTCCTTAGCTTCCAAGCTAATCCTGAATACCTATCAGTTGTGAAATCATATTCTTCCTAATCCTTTTTAATGTCAATTAAAAATTCATCTTTACCCAAGTATGAACTAATTGCATATTTCAACTTAAAAGTTGTATTTAGGTAAGAATAGATATCAGTTCCCATTTAGCATCCATCCAAGGACAATTAAACAAATCCAAATCAAGAAATAACATTATATTTCCAATTTAGTCAACAATATCAAACTGATATAATTATTAAAATATCACACTTGTATTTGTATTCATCAATTCGTTTCATAATCCATACATTTGCCAATCCAACTGAATGGACATTGTTTACATAAAAACATCATTACAACTCATAGATAGAAGAATATACTTTCTTCTTTTCACAATTCCTCGAAGAGGAATAAAAGTAAACAAATACAATTCATCTTCAACCAATCAAGAAGCATCAGAAAACAGCCATGTCTTCATTCTAATCAAATTCCATCTGCAAAATGATTTGCACGGTCGGCCTTGATGAATCGAGCATATTAAGCACTTATCATTAAAATGAGGTGCTTCAACTAACTATCTCAATAAAAGAACCCTGCTTTTATGAAACGACAGTAAGACATCAATCAAGAAATAGGCACAAAGAAAGATCAGCATAACAACTAAACCATCAAAATATCATCACAATCAGCCAAAGAACTGCTGTCCCATTTTCCACATAACCGTTACAAGTCTCAAATTACAATATTTGAAGTTAGGAATACAAGTAGCATCTTTGCTAATATAACACACTTGTTTCCCTTTCCACACCTTTCATTAATAATAAATGCAAAGGGTGAAACTAATCGAAACGTAAATCCATTACTTTCCTTTCGGTTCATGCATCACATTAGATTCAAGCAATCAAGCACGCACAAGAAAGCGAACAAGCAATGCATATAGATGCTCATATCTAAGCACTACAAAATTCATTATTAATGAATTATAGATTTCAATGAATGAAAGAAGAAAAGATCATTTTTCCAAGTCATTCATCCATATCCATTTCTTTCCACATGATTTGTCCAAAAATGGAATCCAAACGAGGCACAAATCCATAATAGTTCAGAGTGAAACTTACAAAATCCATTGAATTCACTTTAAGCGTGCCAAAGAGTAATTCATTCGAGTGAAACTTACAAAATCCATGAAAACAAGGAAGAATTCACTTTCCAAGCAGTTGTACAACATCGTATTTATCATAGATCAAATCAGTAATTTCATTCATAAATTTTTATAGAAGAATCCATATTTCTTTGAAAACAAGTAAGAATTCATCGAAATCCTTATCCATACTTCATTTAAATCGACTCAACAAGAATTGTTCAAGCTGATTTCAATTCTTCCAAATCAAACAACAAAAAAGAAAATTTCATTCCTTTAAGACCAAGAGAAGACCATTTTCTTCGAAACAATTAAATATTTCATGCAGTACAAGATCGAGAAGACCAGCAATTAAATATTTCAGACAAAGACTCGGAAAAATAATCTAATTACCACTGTCACTTCCAACAATCCGATCTTATAAGGTTCAATAAACTCAGTTACTATCTCTTTCGAAATCTAAACAACAGAGAAAGGAAGAACTAATTTCCCATAATTTCAGTAAGAAACAATCATTTGCTCAGAATGAAATAAAACACCCAAATCGAGCTCACTGCCAACAAACATTTCTACCCGAAATCCATTTTTCGAGTTCATGATAATATGCAGAACTTCAGAATGCAATAATCAGTTATCAATACCTCTTTCGAAGTAAACCCGTATAGGGTGTTAAATGCATAAGTCTGGTACAGTCAAGACAGACCCAAACAGCAAGACAAAGTTCCCATGCATCTCTTCTTTTGCACAGCAATCCAAAGTCAAGTTCGCATTCACAAGACAGTCCGAACTAGAAGATCGAACAGTCATCAATAAAACACAACAAATCATCATACCTTCTTCAGCAAAGAAAACAACATATTACACTATAAGTTCAGAAGGAAAAACTATTTCTTTTCCAACTTTCACGAACACTCGTATAAAACTCTAATGCCAATTCCTTTAAAATACAAAATGCCATTTCCTTATAATCCAAAAACAGAAGAAGGAAGAGAAAAGTTTTATTTCTTTTAAGCAAGAAAAAGAAAGAAACAACAAAAACGTGTTATCATTTCTTTCTCCAAAGCAAATTCATATGCTCATACCAAACCCATTGTTGTATTCATCATAATCAAACACAGCAGAAGAGAAAGGATCTATTTCCTTTTTAAAAGAAATTTCAGTATAGAAACGACCTCATGCAACTCGTACATCCTGTACAATTATATCACGAAAGACCATATAACAAAAGAACATTCTCATAGCAGTGAAAACAACCCACACAGTCTGCTAATTCTTTATATAACACTTAAGCAGAGAAATACCCATTCCTTAAAGCTCGAAAAGAAATGATATCCC
Source organism: Taxus wallichiana var. yunnanensis (assembly GCA_018340775.1). Lineage (NCBI taxonomy): Eukaryota > Viridiplantae > Streptophyta > Pinopsida > Cupressales > Taxaceae > Taxus > Taxus wallichiana. The sequence goes on along the minus strand of CM031243.1, from coordinate 692,015,349 downwards.
TTTAATCCCGAAACAACAGATAGTAAACAAGAAAGATCTTATTTCCTTCAAGAAAACTTCAGTATAGAAATGACATCAAGCCGCTCACACAACCTATACAATCATATCACAAGTTCATGTGACAAAAGAACAATCGCACAGCAATAAAATAACCCACACTGCCTGCACAGTTCCCATTAAACATTTCACAGAGAAAAACCCGTTTCAAACTTCCATTTAACGTCAACAACCAACACAACATGGAGGTATTCCATTCAAGAAATGCAAAGACAGTTAAACACAGCAACCAGAGACAATTTTCTTATCATTTCCAAAAATGACAGCAAGAGTCAACGAAATCCAAATCATATCAACACACTCAACAATCACATAAACCCAAAACCCAAGAGCAGGGTTGTTTTAATGAGACATTTAAACAAAGCAAGAATTTTTAAAGAGAAGGGCTTAACATGCCTGTGATCTCTTTTCCAAAACTTGAAGAAAAGCTGCGGTTGCCGAAGTTATTTCCTTCCACGGTGACAGCAAGAACTTCCCAACAATCCTTTCCTCTTCAGGCTCAGCAACAGCCTCAAAATCTCCCAAGAACAGTGATAAATCCAAAGAAGCTGGTTCATTGAACAAACCAAAAAAAACCAAATGCAGAGCAACTTTGCAAGGTCCGAATCAACACAATGAAAAATCAATTTTCCCTCATACACTTTCCAAGGCGAGCTGGTCGCGAGGACCAAGAGAATTTAATGCATTAAAGGCTCTGCCTTTTCCCAACTTTCCACGCCACTGCCAACTTGAGTTGGCGAACTCAAATTTTCAAATTCCACAAGCAAAAACCAAATTTGGCTCTATCTCCAAATAGATACCTCCGCCACTTACCTGCCCCGCCAAACTGGCGCTGTCCACGTATGGACTTTCCATTAAATGCCAATGAATACCCCCTTCATCCTTATCCTCTTCCTCCAAGGGTCTGCGCGTCCCCTTTAGGTTAGGATTAGTTTAGGTTGTATATTAGTGTTCAACCTAGGTCATAGTTTAGTCTTAGGTTATTAGGACTTAGGTTCATTTCCTTCTTTTTTTTTTTTTTTTTTGTAATTTAAAAATCCACTTAGGATAGTAGTTTAGGATGCATGTTAGGACTTAGGATTAGCTTAGGATTTAATTCCTACTAACCACTAACACTAATCAACCCCTAACCCAATCTCTCAACTAACTCTCGTAACAATGTTGTGCAGGACGTTCCGTCCTTTGAATCACATGCCAAGGCCACCCGTGTCCAGGCATTTCTTGCCTCACGAGGTTTTAAGTTCGACAGTACAGGGTTCAAGGATCGAACCTTTGTCGTTGGCATTTACGTGCCAGCTGCTCATACCTGCAATCAGGCGCTGCACATTCATATCAACCTCCGGTTCGGTTCCAGAGTAAATCAACACAGAAATCACAAGAAGACCACAGCATACTTTGGATCAATGAAATTGATTCAAGGTGTGTTGTCAATCAGCAACGAGAGTTTAGCAAGTATACGACAATTTGTCGTCACATCAAGAAACACACAAGTACAATAACTGTTGTCCTATGCAATAAATCACAGCATGCAAAAATCCAAGTTAGCAACACACATTCTCTTAAGATTTCATTTCAGCTTGATTATAATGTATGAAAAATATTCACCAAGTTAACTTACAAAATCAGAGTGTTACACTCTCTCTCTCTCTCTCTCTCTCTCTCTCTCTCTCTCTCTCTCTCTCTCTCTCTCTCTCTCTCTCTCTCTCTCTCTTTCACAATTCCTTTGTAACAAATTGTGCAAATGTTATATGTTTACCACTATCTTTCTAGTAAAAACTTGGGGTAGTACTATTTTTTATAGTGAAGGTGTTCCCTTAATGATCTTTATGTTTAATAGTGATGTACAAACAAATATTTTTACGCCACATGTAATATTATTTAGTCTATGGATTTAATCATTTTATGTCACTAGTTCCAACAAAATAATGATATGTGCCTTTGTAAAATTTAATAATATAGAAGAGTGTTGATTTGAGGAGTTGAAATTGGCATTCATTTTATGCCATTGGTTCCAATAAAAGAATGATATATGCTTTTATAAATTTTAATAATATAGAAAAGTGTTGATTTGAGGAATTAAAATTGATGTTCATTTCATTGTTATTTAATGTTTTTTCTTAGTTGGAGATGTAAATTTGAATAAATGTAATATTTTGGCCATATAGTGGAGTTTAGAGCTTATCTTTTCCCTACAATATTTTTCAATCCGAAAATAGTGGTACAAGTAGATTGAGGTCGCATATCACTTATTAATAGGAAATTCACAAAGAATGCATCTGACTTATTAATCAATGTGCATTAGTGGATTTTGAGGTTTATGCCAAAACAATGTGTCACTTTTTTCCATTTTCATGATTTCCAATGTAATGTTTTGGCCGTTGATGCAAAATAGCACCAATTTATTTTTTTGACACAAAATTTACAATATATTATAGAGAAAGGGAGACTTCGCAAATTTGGTGGTTAATTTTTAAGATATTGACCCAAATAGTGTCATGATTTTACTATTGATGTAATCGGTGTCGGGGTTCACATTATGACACAAATAACATTAGTTTGGAAATTTGGAAAGAAAAATATGACTCAATGCAACATGGGAATAAAAATGTGATGAAAAATAAAATTGATGTTTGTTAGTTATATGTTAAAAAAGCTACAATACTACCAAAAAGTCATAAATGGTCAAAAAGGCATCACATTTGAATTAGATGCAAAGTTAAGTTTGTTTCCATTTTTGAAACACTAAATCATAATATTAACATTAAAATTAATAAAGTACATTAAAAGAAAATATCAAAAGGTCTTTCCATTGAAAATATAATTATTTTTAATCAACATGATTTTAAAATTTATGTGAAAATAATGAATTGCATTTGGAAATATTCTATCCATAACCTACTTAAATTGAAAGAAAAAAGGAACAAAAATGCTGAAAATACACCTATTGTGATAATTAGAAGTGTATTAGGGATCAATGGGATTTTTTCTACCAATCAAACTCTAATTATAAACTTAGAGTGACGATTAATTGTGCATTGGGGACAATTAGCCCATTTGCACCAATTGAACCATAATTATACACCTAATATGATAATTAGATATGTATTATGGATCTATTGGTCTATTTGTTCGATCAAATGTAATAGTAATTATACACCTAGTGTAAAAATTTGAGCTTTATTAGGCGTGATTCATCCCATTTAGGACAATATAAACCTAATTATACACTTAGTGTTGAAATCGTATGTGTATTTGGGATCTATTGGCCCATTTGCATGATGAGACCCTAATTATACGGCTAGTGTAAAATTTTGAAATGTATTGGGAGTCAATTCACCCATTTGTACCAATCAAACCTTAACTATAGACCTAGTGCAATAATTAGATAAGTATTGGGGATTAACAAGCACCTTCTCACCACGGTCAAACCCTAATAATACTCATAGTGCAAAGTAACCTGTTGTGGAGAAATCACAAAGCACCCATGAATGCTTACAAGTGAATAACTAGGCAGTCAGTGTGATTTTTCAAACATGGAGCTATCCTAAAGTGTGGGACTTTGCAAAATGGGATAGCTCTCCGGAGAAGGCTAGCTTCCTTTCCTAACCTAGTGCCAACTACTCCAAAGTGCAGAGAATGGCTAATCTAACCCTACTCTAATGCTTTCAAGAGGACAAGGATAAAAGTATTGCATGAAAATGAAATCTAATCTAATGGAAGGTGATGCACCAAGAAGGAATGATGGATAACCTGCATAATAAAAACAACACTACCGAAACCTTGCAATGAAAATATAACAATGCAGAATAACCCTGCATGCGATGAAAAGACTAGAGAAGATGCAATAAAACATAAAAGAGGGTTGCGAAACATCCACAAATATGATTTTATTGCTCTAATAAGTTGATATAATTCATTACATTTAGGGGGCCAAAGGCACAAATTTTCATTATAGTGTTCAATAGGGAGGTTTGAAACTCCATAGATTTCTCATAGACAAGAAAGAAGGGAGGGCAATTGCAAAGTATCCAACCTTTTGAAATGAGCCCCTCCTTACAATTTATAGAAGAGATTTTGAGAGAGGAGGGAGAAATTCGAATTCTAGATTAAATGGAGTCCCATATCTGCTTGCATCATCCTTTGGTGTTGCCCATGCTCTTGGTACTTGGCCTCCATGTTGAAAAATTGGGTGTCCATACCCCATTAATAACTCCTTCACCTACCCTCCTACTGTTCACTTTTCCTCAATTGCAGAGATCCAGAACCTCAAAAATTGCACTTTAGATGATCCCATGTTGTATATCTCCTTTTCCTCTTTCCATCGACTAGTATTTCATGAAACTATGAGCTACATGATGGCTCAAGATGTGCTCATTTGAATAAGGGGTGCTTTGGTTTATCGGGCCTGCATGGGGTGAGTTGGCTAACTGGATTGCCGAACCGCTCGGGGTGATGAGGGTCGAGATTCTGCTACTTAACAATGTTGCCCCCTTTTTATCGCTTACCACCATTCTACCTCCTTGTGTGGTGAGCTGACATTCAACTACCGAGCTCCCCAAACTAGAACGGACCCCGAAACCACCACCTCGTGCATCGATGGGCTCGGTCAACTCGGTAACCTCCACCCTGCATTTCTTGATTTGTGAGACCCAAAGCCGACCTCACTACCAATCCCCAATGACTCTATTTCAACAACTAGCTCACCCTTTGATGCCACTTAATCAATCTAACTACCCTGTGTGGCGAGCCCAGCTTGGCTTAACTCGGAATTCAATGTTCCTGCCTACCTGATACCTCTGAAATGGCTCAACGATCAATGTAACCTGGCAGGACGATCTTCGGATTTTCAGATTTTTTGATGCGTAAGAATTTCGGATTCAACCCTTTCAGGATCAGGATCGTATCACTGTTCATTTGAATTGAGTGACTGAAATATCTGAATATCGAAAACCCTGAACTCTTAAATTCAGAGTTCGTGTTTTTGGATTTTTGCTCGCCTCTTTGTGTTTGCCGTCCATATTTTCTAAAACTCCAAAATGCATTTTTTCTGAAAACCTTCTCCGAATTCACTTTACCGCTTTGCGTCGCCACCTCAACCCTGAAATTTTGGAGCTCGACTTTGAGCTCTCCGCACCCATCCGCTTGGCTTTCATCCTCGACGCATCGATCCATTCGTTCGCCTCTGAACTGATTCGGCCATGGCCGACCAACTCTCCCCATTTTCCTTCACGCTCCGAACCACCTACGTTGAGCTCGAACTTTTTTCTGTTGTCTCCATTCATCCGTGTTATTTGGGCTTGTTGCATTGAACGACCATGCTCCTTTATTTTACCACAAACTTCATGCCTTGGCCCTAATTTTAGGCCCCTCAGCTCGATCTTCACTTTACTTCGCTATGTCTCAACTCCGATGCCGAACCTCCTCCCTGAGTCATGGTTTTCATAGGTGGCGCCGAGTTGCTCAGTTTCAAAAAAATTTCCCACGCCGTTCACCATCTTCGTGATCTTCGAGATCTCCTACCATCGCGGGCCTTCACTCGATGTTTTTCTGTCAAAACTCAGGCTCATCGTTGGCGAGATACTTCTACACTGCGAATTCGACTCACTTTATCCATAGCCTCCTGAACGAGCTCGCACTGAGCTCCTCCCATTGACATGGGAAGAGTCACGATGGTTCCTGAAACAACCCACCCGATCTCCTTTGTTGCGGCCCCTTGTTTCCCTAGCTTTCCATACTGAGTTCAATGTTGAGCTAGGATCCCCGAATGCCATAACCTCTAATGTCCAACCTCCCTCTCATGTTATGCCAAGTTATACTTCAGCTGATTCGACTAGGCCATTTTGACCGTCAAAATTTGGCCCGAGTGAGTCCCCGATCCGTTTAATACCTACCTCATGCGATTCGGCTCACCGAGCTACTTGGCGATCTCTCTCGCATTACATTCACGAACTTAATGAGCTTGATTCATTTGCATTTACGACTTGATCTCGAGCTCCCGACCCTTGCGTTCTCAACCTTGCCCATAGTTCATCCCACCTTACACCTGTCAACTCGGCTCACCGATCCGTTTTGACTCTTGACCCTCCAAGGCCCCCTAAAGGCATTTTTCCATTTTTCGGAGTTTTAGGGATTCTTCTAAATTTCTAAAACTAATAGACCAAGAAGCAACTGCGAGAACACCCGAGGTTCAATTATTTCATTTTTTCCATTTTTTTCTCGTTACGGGCTAGAGGTGGGACCATCGGGGTTAATTCCATCTTAAGACCAACCTGAGTCTTTTTCAAAGCCTAGAAAAGGAAAAAATTCCTCAACTGATTTCAACACTCCCAAAATCATTGAAATTGCCCCGAAACCTCAGAACTTCCTGCAAACTCTATTTCATCCTTAGATGCCCTATCTAGTCGCTAGGTCCCTCCTACCTCTGTTGTCCATTTTGTTATGTTTATGGAGCCTATTTTCATGTTAGAGTGTGGTACACCTTCTATGTGTTACACTCGGGTGTTTTTACGGAGGTCTCGCTCGCCGGTGAGCGGGTTAGGGGGGTTCGGGGCGAAGCCCCCGAAGCAAATTTTCATGGGTGGTTTATTAATCCATGGGTAATGAGTAACCGTTATGGGCTTTTTTGGGCCCATGGTTTTTGGTACCCATTGTTTTAATACCCATGGTTTTTTTCCCATGGTTTTGATACCACGGTTTTTACCCATGGTTTTGATACCCATGGTTTGTATCAAAGCTTAAGAAATTGTCTATTTATATGGTCTTATGCATATGTTACATAGACAAGCAAATGTATTCGAGATGTGCTTGAATTCGAGTGTGAATTCTGTAGAGTTTGTTGAGCATAGCTCCAAATGGATCTGGGTATTGTATTGAGAGAGTGGAGGCTTGTAATAAAATCTGAGCAAGTGATTCTTGGTGGACGTAGCCCAAATTGGGTGAACCACATTAAATCTTGTCTCTCTATGTTGTGTTATTTATTCTACACTTTTATTTGAGATCTGTAATATTTTCTGCATATTAGTTTCTAACATTGTGATTACGTAAGGGAATTATCGCATATTTTATCTCTTATTTCCTAACAATTGGTATCAGGCCTGGTTTGGTTTCTTTGAAGTGTTGATTCATAGGGAAAGTTTTATCTTGAGTGGGAGCTATGGTAGATGATGGAAGATCTAGGGTTGATAAATTCATAGGCAGAATTTTTAGTCTTTGAAGATGCAGATGGAAGATTACCTTTATCGAAGGATCTTTATACTCCACTTGTTTGAGAAGGTGAACAAACCCTCGAGTATGACAGATGTGATGTGGAATAGGATTTGTTGGATGGAAGGCACTTGGAACATCCGGATGTGTTTTGCATCTTCGGTATTATTTAATGTTTCAAAGGAAAAGACTACAAAAGAACTAATGGATGCATTAGGAAGTTGTATGAAAACCTCTCGCCTCTAATAAGATATTTTTAATGAAAAAGTTGTTTAATATGAAGATGTTTGAGAATAGTTCAGTAGAGAGATCATTTAAATGATTTCAATATGGTTGTGAATATGCTAGCTTTGGTTATAATAGAATTTGATGAAGAAGTTAGGGCTTTATTAATTCTGTGCTCTTTACCTAAAAGTTGGAATAGCCTAGTAATGGCGGTAAGAAACTCGGTTCCAGCTAACTCGAAGTTGAAGTTTGAGGATGTTGTAGGGGTGATTCTAAGTGAGGAAATGCAAAGAAAAAGCTCTGGGGAATCTTCTACTTTAGGGAATGCTTTGACAGTGGAAACTAGAGGGAGACAGAAGAATAGAGGAAACCGTGGAAAATCAAAAGATCGGGCAAGGTCAAAATCCAAGAGCAAGATTGTATGTTGGAACTGTGGAAAGTCTGGGCATGCAAAGAAGGACTGTTGGGAGCTTCGGGACAAGAAGAAACAACAAGAAGAAAACAAGGAGGCAAATGTGGCATCGGGTAATGTATGCCAGGATGCTTTGATTCTTTCTTTACATAATATTACTGAATCTTGGGTTTTAGATTCAGGGCTTCTTTTCATGCTACTCCACATAGGCATTATTTTGTTGATTATGTTCAAGGGGATTTTGGGCATGTTTTTCTTGGTGATGATGAGCCTTGATATAGTTGGAAAAGGTTCTCATTAGTTAAGATGCAGAATGGGAATACATGGCTATTGAAGGATGTCAGACATGTGCCTACATTAAGGAGAAATTTGATATCGGCGGGGCAATTGGGAAGTGATGGTTGTACTATGATATTTATAGCTGACTCTTGGAAGGTTACCAAGGGTGCTCTTGTGGTGGTAAGAGGTAAGAAGGTTGGAACCTTGTATTTATCCACTGATAGTACTAATGATTGTAATCTTGTGGCTTCAGATGCAGATACAACATTATGGCACTATAGGCTTGGTCATATGAGCCATAAGGGCATGGACATCATAAAGAAGAATTTTCCTGGATATACAGAAATAGGTTTGGAGTTCTATGAGGACTACATATATGGGAAATAGAAGCGAGTAAGGTTTCTCAAGGTTGGACCTACAAAGAAAGAGAGTAAGTTAGAGCTGGTGCATTCTGATGTGTGGGGCTAGCTTAAGTATCATCTCTTGGGGGTTCAAGTTATTATGTTAATTTTATTGATGATGCAACAAGGAAAGTTTGGGTTTATTATATTAGAAACAAATCTGATGTATTTGACACTTTGTTAAATGGAAAGCCTTGGCAGAGAGAATGAAACAGGTCTTAAGCTAAAATGTCTCAGGTCAGATAATGGAGGGGAGTATTGCAGCAATGAATTTAATGATTACTATTCTAAGAATGGAATCCATAGGCAAAAGATGGTTCCAGGAACTCCATAGCAGAATGGGGTATCAGAAAGGATGAACAGAACAATAATGGAATGTTAGGAGCATGAGGTTACATGCAGGATCGCTCTTTCTCTTTTGGGTAGAAGTGGTGAGCACAACTGTGTACTTGATAAACAGAGGACCCTCAAGTGCCTTGGATGGAGGCATACCTAAGGAGGCTTGGTATGGTAAGAAATTTGATTATTCATTTCTTAGAGTCTTTGGATGTGAGGTGTTTGTTCATATAGACAAGGATGATAGGACCAAGCTAGAGGCTAAATCAGAAAAATATACTTTCATTGGTTATGGTGGTGATGACTTTGGATTTAAATGTTGGAATATTAAGGAAAGAAAATCATTTGGTCTAGGATGTGGTCTTTAATGAGAAAGTCATGTATAAGCAATAGATTGCGGGAAAACAGGAAGAATCCAAGAAAGAATATGCATAGTGGTAGAGGATCTTCGAGATGGGACAGTGACCCATGAATAATTTTCAGAACCGACTCAACAAGAACCCCAAACTCCTACAGTGAGGAGGTCTTCTACGGTAAGAAAAGAACCTGAATGTTTTTCTCCTTCTCTTTATTATTTATTACTCACTGATAGTGGAGAGCCAGAGAGCTTTGATGAAGCAATGCAGGTAGATGCTAGTAAGAAGTGGGAGCAAGCCATGGATGAGGAGCATAAGTCTCTCATGGAGAACCAGACTTGGGATTTGGTGAAGCTACCTAAGGAAAAAGAGCATTGTAGAACAAGTGGGTGTACAGAGTTAAAGACGAAGAAGGAGGAAAGAAAAGATATAAGGCCCGGTTGGTGGTCAAGGGGTTTGCACAGAAACAAGGTATAGATTTTGATGAAATTTTTCTCCTATAGTAAAAATGACTTCTATTAGAACTATTCTTGGAATAGTGGCAGCAGAAGACTTGCACTTAGAACAATTAGATGTAAAGACTGCATTTCTCCATGGTGATTTGGAGGAGGAACTATATATGCAGCAACCAGAGGGCTATGAGGTCAAAGGTAAAGAGGAGATGGTGTGTAAACTGAAGAAGAGCTTATATGGCTTGAAACAAGCTCCACATCAATGGTATAAGAAGTTTGATAGCTTCATGATGGAGCAAGGTTATATTAGATGTCATTCTGACCATTGCGTGTATACAAAGAAATTTGAGGATGGAAGTTATATTATCCTGTGTTTTTATGTTGATGACATGTTGGTTGTAGGTAAAAACATGCAGGAAATAAAAGTACTCAAGAAACAACTAAGTGAATCCTTTGATATGAAGGATTTGGGGGCAGCCAGACAAATCCTTGGTATGAGGATAACTCGAGATAGGAAGGAACAGAAGTTGACTTTATCTCAGGAAGAGTACATTAAGAAGGTATTGGATAGGTTTAACATGCAGGATGCTAAACCGGTTGGGACTCCTTTGGCAGGCCATTTTAAGTTATCAAAGGAGCAGTGTCCCAAGACAGAGAGAAAGAAAGAAACCAGATGTCCAAGGTACCTTACTCATCAGCAGTTGGTAGTTTGATGTATGCTATGGTGTGCACTAGGCCTGATATTGCCCATGTAGTGGGAGCTGTGAGTAGATTTATGAGTGATCCAGGTAAAGAGCATTGGGAAAGCATAAAGTGGATCCTTTGGTATTTGAGAGGGACCATGGGGACAGTTTTGTGCTACAGTGGATCGACACCACTTTACGTGGTTATGTAGATTCAGACATGGTTGGAGATGTAGACAGTAGGAGGAGCATGATAGGTTATATTTACACTGTAGGTGGGACAACAGTGAGCTATATTTCATGACTATAAAAGTTGGTGGATTTGTCAACCATGGAGGCTGAGTATGTTCTTTGCCATAGAGGCAAGTAAAGAGATGATTTGGTTACAACAATTGCTTGAGGAGTTGGGGCATAAGTAGGAGGAATGTAAGATGCATAGTGATAGTCAGAGTGTTATACACCTAGCTAAGAACTCTGCTTTCCACTCCAGGATAAAGCATATACAGTTGAGATATCACTTCATCAGGAAAACTTTGGAGGAAGATAAGTTGAAGTTGGAGAAGATTCATACCAGAATCTTAATCCTGCGACATGATGACCAAGGTGGTCACAAGGGATAAACTAAAGCTATGTTCAGCTTTGGTTGGCCTTCGCGGATGATAGTGAAGGGTTGAGAAGCTTGCTCAGTGGAAATCAGTCTCCAAGTGGGAGATTGTTATGTTTGTGGAGCCTATTTTCATGTTAGAGTGTGGTACACCTTCTATGTGTTACACTTGGGTATTTTTACGGTGGTCCTGCTCACCGGTGAGTGGGTCGGGGGTTTGGGGGTGAAGCCCCCGAAGCAAATTTTCATGGGTGGTTTATTAACCCATGGGTAATGGGTAACCGTTATGGGCTGTTTTTGGGCCCATGGTTTTTTGGTACCCATTGTTTTGATACCCACGGTTTTTTTCCCATGGTTTTGATACCCATAGTTTTTGCCCATGGTTTTGATACCCACGGTTTTGTATCAAACTGCTTAAGCAATTGTCTATTTATATGGTCTTATGCATATGATACATAGACAAGAAAATGTATTGTAGATGTGCTTTGAATTCGGGTGTGAATTTTGTAGAGTTTGTTGAGCATAGCTCCAAACGGATCTAGGTATTGTATTGAGAGAGTGGAGGCTTGTAATAAAATCTGAGCAAGTGATTCTTGGTGGACGTAGCCCAAATTAGGTGAACCACATTAAATCTTGTCTCTCTATGTTGTGTTATTTATTTTGCACTTTTATTTGAGATCTGTAATATTTTTTGCATATTAGTTTCTACTGTTGCGATTCTGTAAGGGATTATTCCACATATTTTATCTCTTATTTCCTAACACATTTTTCCCGGGGAAAAATTGATAACAATTTTGGTAACTTGGGGAAATCTTCCCACTAGATGTTACGTATTAGTGGCCTTAATGTGTTCATTGTGCGAAGTCATAAGTGACAACTTACTGTTGATCGAAACGCTCGAACTTTACCCCAAAGATTGTTTAGTGATGTTAAATCTGTCCCAAAATGACCATTCGGAAATCCTCCAACTTTCATAAGAAATTATTGAAATGCTCATGAGTGGAAAATTGTTTTAATTTGAATCTTTTTCTTTTTATTTCTCTGCAAACTTGGCCTATGGAATGAAGGATGATACTTTCCGAACATTTTCAAAACCTAATTTTGCAAGTATAAAGGACACTAAAGCTGATAGTTGTTTGGCATGCATAGCTCCTTGAAAAAAATTTGTAAGAAATTTGGCGAGTTGGGACATCATGGAACTCTATTAAATCTTGATTTTTATCTTCTTGAATATTCCATCACCGACCCATTTGCTCGAACACTTCTAAAACCGTAGTTGCCCAAAACTCATATGAAGTTCAACAAAACTAAATCCAAAGCATTTGTAAGGAAAATTTTAGGTTGATCTTACGCTCGAAACCTAAGATGGTCTTGAATGAATTGGGGAAGGATGCTCCTTGAGGTGAATTTCGACACGGATAAGTACTGTTATCTGTAAAATTGACAAGGGCAATTTTACCGATAACCATCCGAAAATTTTGGTTTCGATCCTCGTTAGGGATCCTTCGGCGTCAAACGTTGTAAAATCCCTTCCTAGGAAATCTAGTTTTCAAACTTAGTCTTTTTGAGCCTTTTTGGCTAGGCGCATGGATTTTCCTTGCAACACAAAGTTTTGGTGCGCCCACTTAAAAGCCTTTGGCGCATGGTTTTCCATGTTAGCACATCTTTCGGTGCGCCAAAGGATGTTGAGTCTCTTTTGCGTGCGCCAAGGCGCATGCGCCTTATTGTTGACATTGCTTTTGTTGCTCCACTTTTCGGTGCGCCAAAGGCGCTTTATAATCTCTCTCGCAACACAAAGTTTTGGTGCGCCAAAGGGCGCACGCTTTCCCCTGTCGACAGCAACTTTCATGCGCCATTTCAAAAGTGGTTGGCGCATTGATGACCAGTTTTTCTATAAATATACGTGCACGCCCAATGTCATTTTCATTCTTTTGCAAAGCACGTGATCGTTCTGGACTTGTCAGCCTCTGCTCCGTCGTTTTCATCGCCCTGTGGACCCGCTCTCCAAACTTTTGCTATATATCCAAGGTGAGAGGTTCTCCCTCTTCTCCGTTTTTGTGCTTTCGGTTCTTTGAGTGTTCTTGGTCTGTGTTTTGGCTTCTTTGGCTGGTTTTAAAATGAGATTATGATTAAGTTAGCTCCTCCCCTGTCTTCTCTGTCTCATTTTTCCTCCTCCTTCCCTCCCTCTTTCCAGATCTGTTTGGTAAAGAGTGTTGTTTTGAAAAGGCTTGGTCTGAAAATCTTTTTATGAAACCTTATATGTCCAAGCAACCTTTGAAATAGAGGAAAGAAAGAAAAGGTTTGAGCTATGAGTTTAGTTCTGTGGCGCACCGGCGCGCCTTGTTACACTAAAAATAGTTGCGCCCCTTTGGCGCATCTACCCGCCATGTTACATGATCTAAACCCGCGCCAATGGCGCACCCATTTGTCATGCTGCATCTAGAACTCATGCGCCCTCAAGGCGCGCCTTTCTCGCATGCTACAAGTGTCGATCCGCGCCCCCTTAAAAGCCTTTGGCGCACCATTTATCCATGTTACATCCCGTTTCCATGCGCCAAAGGGCGCACCCAGCTTCCATGCAACACAAGCCTTATTCGCGCAAGTATAAAGCTATAAAGGCGCGGGCGCACCCCCGATTGCAGTAACATGATGTTTTGTAAACCCTTTTGGCGCACGAAAATTCCATGTTACACGATCCATCCATGCGCCAAAGGGCGCACCGAATCCCAATGTAACATACAATTCCCATGCGCCCTGCCATAAAATGCAATCTGCTACATCCAAGTGCGCCATGCGCACCTTTGGCGCCAGATAACCTCTGCAACACTCTTTTTCTCGTGCGCCTTATCCATTTGGCTGCATGACATGTAATTTTCATGCGCCTGCGCCCAGCCTTAAAATCTCTAACTCTTTCTTTCGCTAGCATTCCAATGGAAGATCAAATGACTAATTCAACTTTTGTGGATTGGGTCTCACTTCTTCTTCATGCAGATCAGCAAGCCGAGTTCAAAAGAACACATGTCTACGTCAGTAAGAGACCCGCCAAACCAAGAGGAAAGGCTGTTCGACGAGAAGAAGAGATGAAATACAAATATGAGGGTCGGGATGCCCGAATCATAGCCGAGTGCGGTATGGATGTCGAGACTGAGGTGGGTCACATTGACATGGATGAATTCTGCAGGTTAGAACTCAGAAGGTTACAAGAAGTCCATGGATGGACAAATTGATAGCGGTTGCCCTACACTTCGCCGGAGGAATCCCCGTCAGTGCCGTCAACAACGAATTCATGATGGTGATTGCCCAATGTTACAACAAAGACACAAGATGTGTCGAAAATAGCAAGGGCGAGGTAATCATAAACCTCTTGCGCCGTCATTTGAAATAATGCTCGGCATCCCTCATCACTGGCAATTTGTGGCATAGCCAACAAGAATGCATCAAGGCACGGGAAAGCGAAGACCAATGCATGCAGTTGATGAATGAGGTCTACCTAAAGAACAAGAAGGTGGTAACTCGGTGGCCCTGGTCATCCACCGCAGTGATTTCTCAGAGGAGCTCAGCGATACTATCACCTTCCTGAGCAGAGTCTTCGGGCTTTCAGATGCCCACTATTTCCATAAGTGGATGCTGCGGTACTTGGAGACAATGAATAAAAATTTACCCGATCAGCGCTTTTGCTGGGGTGAAATAATAAGCAGCACCATCTCTGAGCAGCTACAACAGTTCGCCACAACAGGAGTGTTCCATATGAACTCCTATGTAGTCTACGCCGCTGCAGCGCGTCGAGGGATTATCCGGGGCTGAACCGAAGTGGAGTATGGCCTCAGGCCAAGATATTTGATTACTACCCAGAGCTGAGGCTGGAGAATAGCATCCAACATTTCGCAAAAGTTAACGATGCATTCTTCTATCATGTCATCTGCCTACTGAGGCCAAACATGACTCATAGCCGGACGACCAAAAACATAGTGGCAGTCACAGAGAAATGGGGGGCCCTGTTCACCCAATTTCCCACGTTCACCTATCTCGAGGGCTGCCAACTTTTGGGAGAGCCAACCGAGCTACCAAGGTATCTTTGGGCCTAAGCGATTCTCTAGAATCAAGGCGGTGGTCACATACCATGAGAAGTGCCTCAAAAGAAAGAAGGGTGGAACTCCTTTCCCCCTCACAGTGGGCCGATACACATGCTCCACCCACCATAAGGCGAAGGAAATGTTCGCAGAGCTGGAGCTACTCAACTTGAAGCATGACTTCCCAGCCAGGCCTACCTTCGACCCAAGAAGCTGCCTGCCAAAAGCGAAGCTCGATCCGATCCATGTCCCTCAAATTGAGGATATTTACATTGACGTTCTCCATGAGGCGGAACTCAGAAGAAAGGATCACTCTCGCTTGGCATTGGCGGAAATCATCCAATACGGAGTGGCCATTGTCCCCAAAGGCTTCCAGACTATGGAAGATGAAGTAGATAAGGTGTATAATGACACAGATGGGGACAATTGGCCCTTCCCGGCCATTGACAGGAACAAGGCTCCTCAAACAATTGAGGAGAGGGTCAAAGAGACTATGCGGAGAACAGAGCATTGGTGCCGCATGAACGGACTAATCTACCTAGGGGTAGATTTCACAACTTCCCCGTTGGGCAATGCACCTCCAAGGTCCAAGAAGCAGCTGAAAGGCAAAGGTGCAGAAGGTGAAACTAGCACCATTCAGGAAGAAGCCCCTGAAAGTCCTCTTCCCTCAGAGCCAGAACAGGTTATAACTCTGGAGGAAGAATTGACAGAGGATAGTCCTATACGCCCATCCACCCAGGATGTCGGCGTCGCTACAACTTCAGAGGTCCCTTCTATCCCTTCTTCTTCTCTTCCTTCCCCTCCTCGAGTGACTCAAACGACCACCCCTTTGGTCGTGTCCTCTGCCCCTTCTTCTACCCTTTCCCCTGCTTCTTCATCCATCTTCTCCTCCCTCGCTGATTTGTCTTCCTCTATTTCTTCCCTCATCTCCGAGCTCCCTTCCCTTCCTATGTCTTCTGCAGTTGCGGTTTCCCTTCCTCCCGTGGACACTTCTTCGGCTATTCTTTCAATGCCGCCGCCGCGTGTCTCCACGTTTTTCCCCTCCTCTACCGTTACTGCCTCCCTCTCTGTCTCTGGTCCTTCTTCTATAGGACCAGCTTGGATCTCTCAGCAGCTGAGCCAACAAAAGAGGAAAGTCCCCATCGCTCCGATGGACTTTTCGGTCATTCCAGCTAAAGGAGCAAAGAAACAGAAGCCGGTTACACGCTTCGAAGAGCGCCTGCAGTGAGAGAGTCATGGAAATAGCGTACCCCGACCCCCTCAAAGAGAAAGAAGATCTGTCTCTGACAGATTTCACCGTGACCCAAGTCACAATGGGGACATCCTCAGAAAGTCTCCAGGGGGAAGCTCTTTCCGCAGTTGATGCACTCTGCAAAAAGCTTCAGGAAACGAAAGAGGAGAAAAGGCTACTGAAGGAGCAGAACAAATACCTACTTCAAGCCTTACAGAAGATGGGAAGTGCACCTCCCACAACTGCCGCCGAGACTCCTGAGCTGCTCAGTCAGGAGAAGATCAATGAGTATTCAAAGATCGGCGAGCAGGGTATGGCCGTTTCTGCTTGGAGGAGCCAAATCCTCAAGGATAGTGAAAGAGTAATCGCCGAGTATATCAGTTTATACCTAAACATCGGAAAGGCGAATAAGGAACTCCAAGCATTAGCGAGTCCGATATCAGAAGAGTTAGAGCATGCTAGACTCCAAAGATGAGACCTTCAACAAATGTTCGATTGTTGGGTCGAAGATGCGGTCAAGTTCGGAGTCTTCGCCATCCAAGGGCCCTCAACAAAACTATGTCCACTACGGACTATCGGATAGATCAGCTGGAATTGTTCGGAAAAGATAGACAAGGTAAAGGAAGAGGCCCGGATGCAATGCATCAAATGGAGAAAGTTGTTCTCGCCATGACTCGTGGTTGCTCACTCCTTCCCTTACCTTGAGATCAGCCGATGACACTATCAGGATCTTGAGGAGATAGCTTCTCGGGACGGGGCAGAGGTCACATTCGACACCGAATCTATCAACAACCTACCGGCTGTAGGGACTTCATCGAGTTCCTTATCGAGGCGGAGAGAGATTATTCCAAACTCCGAAAAAGCTCATAGACGAGCGGGAGACTTGCGAAGCAATCGGTGAACGGCACAAGGATCCATCACGGGATCAATTTGGGCCGATGATTAGCAAGTTTTTGGAATCGCGCTCGATTCCACATATCATCTCTGAGCAAAGATCGTAAAGCAGGTAACCCCTTTTCTACCGCAGGATGATGATGATGAGTAGCTTCTTCTTCTTCTTCTTCTTCTTCTCTCTATTCTCCGACTTTCTTTTGAAATGTCTAAAATGTGTTGATCTGAAACGATGACATCATCCATGTTGCATCATGGGATGATGTCATCCACCAAGTTGTCAAAGTCAACATGATTTTTAGATATTTTGTAAATATCTTTGTAAATAAGTGGTTGGCTCCATTTTACCTTCTCTCTCCCTCATCTTCTATAAATATGGGAATACTTGTTGTATTCAAGTGTGAACATTTTTAGATAGAAATAGAAGTGAGGAGAGAAAGACTTTGAGCTTTCTAGTAATGTAAGAGAAAAAGTAATACAATTATTGAGACTTTGTGCTCAATATTTGTGTTACACATTAGATCTTTCTTACGTTAGATCTCGTATGCGTTTAATTTGTTGGATTCATATCTAATTTTCCGTCACTTGCTCATCAAGATTGCTTTGTTTATTTATGCAAGTAGGTTTGGCTCATTCTTACTACCAAACTGAAAACATAAATCTTCCGACCTTTCTACTTTGGAATTCATTTCTTTTCTTCCTTCGGATCTGTTCTTTCTCTTCTCCCTCTTTCATTCCTTTCTTTTCGCACTGAAACACTCTCTCGGGATGAGATCCCAACCCAGAAGGCTGAATACATGAGACTTGCATAGGTTCTGCTAGTAGAAATAGCAATAAACCAGTTTCGCTTTCTTTGTCTCAAAGAGGGGCTAAGCCTGCACTGCTGTTGGCTCATCTATCCATAGATCTGTCCATCGCATGATTTTCGGACCAACAGTACCAACGGCTCAAACTATGGACTGATCTAAAGGGACAAGAGAATGAGACTCACGAAAGTGGTCCTAAATCCGATTTTGTTTTCTCTACATTTGAAACCTTTTGAGGATTGCAACTTTTCCCTACAAATCTGAGCTTCTGTTACAACATCTCTTTCCCGAGAGGCATCTTGAATTGTGCAATGATACAACTAGGAGAAATAAAACATGTGCCTATGGAACTTAGGGAAACTAAAATCTATTCTACAACAAAACAATGTGTATAAACACTTAGAGGAATTAAAAAACCTAAATTAATATGTATATAGGTGAGAATTTTTCCATTCGGTAATAATGTTAAGATAGATCTCGTTGACCGAGAATCAAATCTTCTCCATCCAGTTGACAGGTTGAAAGGAATTTCTACTCTTACAACCTATGACCATGTAAGGGACACTCCATATGGCATCAAACTTAAAATCTACTTGCTGGTTTTGCCGATTTACATCCCATTTCAGACCTAAGTCCCCCTCGGAAAGTTCTTTCCTTGGTCTTCTTGTCAAATGACCTCTTAATTAGGAGTCCGATCTTTCTACATGGTTTGCATTGCATTATCTCTTGTTTCTTCCAATTACATAAGCTCCACATACCTAGCTTCCATAGGCTCAAATGAGACAACTTTAGCTACTTCATGAGTTCTAATGCAAGGCATCTCAAGGTATATAGGCAACCTTTCTTCCTTCTCGTAGACCAACTTATAGGGAGATCTACCTGATGACCTTTTTGGTGTTATTATATCAGCCCACAAGGTTGATTTGAGCTTGATATGCCATGTTCTCTCGATTGTCATATAGAGTCCTTCGATTATTCTTAACAAACATCCCAAAACTTTTTGTGATGAAATCACAACACCCCTGAATGCTTACAAGCATATAAGCTGGGTAGTAAGTGTGATTTTTCAATCATGGAGTTATGCTAAAGTGTGGGACTTTGTGAAATGGGATACTTCTATGGAGAAGGCCAGATTCCTTTCCTAACCTAGTGCCAACTACTCCAAAGTGCAAAGAATTGCTAATCTAACCCTACTCTAATGCTTTCAAGAAGACAAGGATAGAAGTATTGGATGAAAATGAAATATACTCTAAGGGAAGGTGATGCACCAAGAAGGAATGTTGGATAACTCGCATAACAAACAAAACACTACCGAAACCTTGCAATAAAAATATAACAATACACAATAACTCTGCGTATGACGAAAAGACCAGAAGATGCAATAAAACACAAAAGAGGGTTGAAGACATCCACATATTTGATTTAATTGATCCAATAATTTTGTACAATTCATTACATTTGGGGGCCAAAGACACAAATTTGCATTACAATTTTCAATGGGGTCGTTTGAAAATCCACATATTTCTCATAGACAAGAAAGAAGGGAGGGGTAATTAAAAGTATCAACCTTTTGAAATGAGCCCCTTCTTACAATTTATAGAAGATATTTTGAGAGAGGAGGGAGAAATTTTAATTCTAGATTGAATGGAGTCCCATATTTTCTTACATAATCCTTTGGTGTTGCCCATGCTCCTGGTACTTGGCCTCCTTGTTGAAAAATTGGGTGTCCATATCCCATTAATAAATCCTTCACCTACCCTATTATTGTTCCATGTTCCTCAATTTCAAAGGTCAAACACTTTCTAAATTGTACTTTGGATGATCCCATGCTATAGATATCCTTTTCCTCTTTCCATCAATTGGTATTTCATGAAAATATGAGCTACATGGCTCAAGATGTTCTCGTTTGAACAAGGGATGCCTTGGTGTATCACGGCTCGCATGTGGCAAGTTGGCTAACTAGATCTTTGAGTAGCTCACCCTATCGCTTCCGAGCTAAGGATCGAGCTTCTATGCCTTAACAATAACAGCCCCCCTTTTTGCTTACCATTCTACCTCCTCGTGCGGCGAGCTTCCATTCAACCCATGAGCTCCCAAACTAGAATGGACCCCAAAACCACCGGCTCGTGCATCGATGAGCTCGGTCCCACCTGCATTTATTGATTTGTGAGCCCCAAGCTGACCTTCACACCAATCCCCAATGGCCTAGTTTCAACAACTATCTCACCCTTTGATGCCACTTAATCAATCTACCTACCCCACGTGGCGAGCCCCATCGACTTAACTCGGCATTCAATGTTCGCCACTACACGGCACCTCCAAAATGGCTCGATGATTAATGTAACTGGTGGGCTGATCTTGAGTTTTCAAATTTTTGATGGGTCATAGTTTTGGATTTACCCCTTTTGGGCTCGTATCACTTTGTTCATTTAACTCAAGTGATTGAAATCTTTGAATCTCGAAAAAAATCCCAAGATCAAAATTGAGTTCGTGTTTTAGGATTTTGGATCACCTCTTCTGTTCACCATCCATATTTTCCCGAACTCTAAAATGTATTTTTCCAAAAAATTTTGTCGAATTCACTTTACCACTTCATGTCACCGCCTTAACCCCGAAATTCTAGATCTTGACTTCAAGTTGTCGCACCCATCCACTTGGATTTCATCCTCAATGAATCGAGCCATTCGTTTCACCTCTAAACTAAGTCGGTCATGGCCAACCCACTTGCCCCCCTTTTCCTTCGCACTCCGATCAGCCACCTTTGTTGAGCTCAAAATTTTATGCATCTCCATTCCTTCATGTTATCCGTGGTTGCTGCGTTGAATGACCATGCTCCTTTGTTTTACCGTGAACTTCATGCCTTGGCCCTAATTTGAGGCCTCTCAGCTTGATCTTCACTTCGCTTCCTTGTGTCTCGAGATACAATGCCGAGCCTCCTCCCTAAGTCATGGTTTTCATAGGTGGCACCAAGTATCTTGGTTTTGACAAATTTCCCACGTTGTTCAATCTCTTCATGAGCTTGAGTGTCCTATCATCATGGGCATTCGCTCGATGTTTTTTCGTCAAAAATATGGCTCACTATTGGTGAGCTACTTCTGCACTATAAGCTCGACTCGACTCGCTTTATCCATGGCCTCTGAATAATCTCGCACTTTGAGCTCCTCCCATTGACCTATGAAGAGTCGTGATGGTTCTCGAAACAACCTAACTAATGCGGTTTGTTACGGCCCCTTGTTTCCCTTTGCTCTCCATACCAAGTTCAACATCAAGTTAGGCTCCTGAATGCCATAGCCTCTACATGTCTAAGCTTCCTCTCATATTATGTCGAGTTACGCTGTTTGGCTTGTTCGACCAAGCCATTTTGACCTTCGAGATTTGGTATAAGTGATTCACCCCGATCCGCTTAATACATGCCTCCCGACTTGGTGAGCTCTCTTGCATTACATTCATGAGCTCAATGAGCTCGATTCCTTTGCATCTACGGCTTGATCTGAGCTCTGGCCCTTGCGTTCTCAACCTTGCCCATAGATTGGATTTCGAGCTGCTCGGAAAGCCATTTGACTCTTGACCCTCAAGGCCCCCTAAAGGCGATTTTCCCATTTTTGGTGTTTTCTAGGGATTCTTCTAAATTTATTGAACTAATAGACCAAGAAGCACCGCGAAAACCCCGAAGCTCAATTTTTCATTTTTCCATTTTTTGCTAATTACATGCCATAGGTGGCCCCATCGGGGTTAATTCCATCTTAAGACCAACTGCGTATTTTTCAAAACCCGTAAGAGGAAAAAAATTCCTCAATTGATTTCAACACTCCCAAAATCATTGAAATTTGCCCCAAAACCTCATAACAACCTACAAAATCAATTTCATCCTTAGATGCCATATCGATGCTCGGGGCTCACTGCTTACTTATGTTGTCCATTTTGCCCAAGGGGGAAAAATGGATAACAAGAACAATTGACGTGTATTAAGAATCAATTTGACCAATTTCCCCAATCAAACCATAATTATACACATAGTGTAATAATTAGATATGTATTAGGGATCAATTGACTTATTTTCCTCAACTAAACCCTAATTATACACTTAATGTGATAATTAGATGTGTTTTAAGCATAGATTTTCCTGTTTGCACCAATTTAACCCTAACTAAATGCGGTGTGAGAGTTAGACATTTATTGGGGGTCAATTGACCATTTATGTTGATCGATCCATAATTATACACCTAGTGTGATAATTTAATGTGTATTAAGGATCAATTGGTGCAAAGGGGGTGATAAAATGCTAATTATGCACCTAATGTCATTATTTGACATGTACTAGGGTTTAATTGGCCTATTTGTGCTAGTAAATTCCTAATTATACACCTAGTGTGATAATTAGAAGTGTGTTAGGGATTAAGTGTCATAAAGTGGGCCAACTAAACCCTAATTATACACCTAGTACATGAATAATATGTGTATTGGGGATCGATCGACAAAATTGCACTAATCAATCCCAAAACACCTATTATTATAATTACATGCATATTAGGATCAATTTGTTTGTTTTCACCAATCAAACCCTTATTATACACCTTGTGCGAAAAATAATGTGTATTGGGTAGTAATTAGCCCATTTGATTCAATCAACCCCTAATTATACACCTAGTACAACAAGTACATGTGTATAATGGATCAATTAAGCGTAAAGAGGGGCAACCAAGCCCTAACTCTACACCTAATGTGACAAGAAGATATGCATTGGGGATTGATTAGACGTGTTTATTCCAATCAATCCCTAATACACTTGGCGGCAGTGCAACAATAAGATGTGTATTCGGATCAATTGGCTCATTTTCACTAGTCGACCCCTCATTATACACCTAGTGTGACAATTTGATGTGTATTAAGGATTAAATATCCCATTCACATTAATAAAACTATAATTATACATTTATATAGATAATTAGATTTATATTATGGATCAATCAAGACAAAGAGGATTAACCAAACCCTAATTATAAGCCTAGTGAAATAATAACATGGTATTGGGGATTGATTGGACTTCTTTATACTAATCAAGCCAATACACATAGTACAACAATTATATATGTATTAGGTCGTGATTGGTCCCATTTGCACCAATCAAAGCTTAGTTATACACTTAATGTGATATTTAGATGTGTATAACCACATCACTATCAATAAGGTCAATATGTAGTCACTTCCATAAATCTATTGAGATATTTTCAACAAGGTAATTGATGCACAGTTCTCACCTAGGACTACATTAATGGATATGGAAAATATTGTACTTAGTAGGTGCACCGATAGATATTTTCCATCATGTAATCATTTGTTATATGTATGAATTGATAGAGAATAGCGATTTCAATATTTTTATGTACTAGTCATAGTGTAGTCATTTTCATTGATTTATTGAGATCATTTTCAACCAGGTCACTAATTCATGATTATCAATTAGGAATACATGGATGGATATGGAAAATATTGTACTAAGGAAAATTTTTAGAAACTCGCCCATAAAAATTCTTTAATATCCTAGTGAATCCTAGATTATAGTTATAATTTTGTTGGCTAATATTTGGAAAATTTACCACACATATAAATTCACTTGCTTTTCCATTGAATATATATTTTAAAACTTATAAATATCTAATGAATTAATTGTAATAGTCAAAGAAAGATAAAATTACATCCATGTCTATTCTATATTATTTCTTATCAAAGCATCATATTTTTTTCTTATGGCTCTTCAAAACTTCATTTTTAGCTTATTTTATGTAAAAGAAAAGTTCATCAAGCAAAAAAAAACAACATGAGTCATGAGTTGGTTGATATAATAACCTTTAAGTTGTTTACCAAAAAAGTGTTATTATTTTTGTTTATTACTTACTATGTTGAGGTGGTGCAATCATCGTCAACATAATGAAAGTACAAATCATAAATGCTTTAAAATAACCAATTACAAAATGATATCATGAAAACACTAATCAACTCATTATGAAAGTATAAATTCCTAATTTATGTACTTAATGCTAGAAAGTAAATCAACTTAACAATTATTCAAGAACAAATCTGAAATTTCTCATTTACTTTATAAATTAGCACTCTCATGTTTCAACACACACGCCGTTGTTTCATTTATCACATTTAACTAATAGGTTAATATATTAGTGAGAAAAAACAAATATGAATATCAAGTCATTATCACATGTATTTCCAATTAGAAAATTACAATTGATAATAATGTGCCCCTAATGTTTCCAATCATCCTTCCTAGTGGCTAGTTACTCAAGTATAACACTATACAATATTTCCAACTAATAATAGTATCTCAAAGGTACAATAAAATTTCAATAGGTTTAGTCTTTAACTCCATGTAGATGCATTTAATACATTTGGTATGAAATTATGAGGGAGAAGATCATTGTAATTCTTTACCTCTAATTATAGACTAAGAAGGTATCCCTTCCCTCCCTAAGTGGGTGATGTCCATTCCTTCAAGAAGAAAGCAAATACATTAATTCACTTACTTAAATATCAATGTGATAATCATATGTAATAATGTACTACCTATATCATACACATGTTATCCAAAAGAAACTAGGTAACACCCCAATATCTAATAATTATTGTAGTGCCCACACTTTTTATAGCTCAGTAACTTGTTGTTTCTTTGCTCATAGACATGTTTTGATAGAGATTTGTTATATCTTGGACATTATATTAGAGATTTGATCTTATTAGACATGTGTGGACATTTAGGCGTATAGCGCCAATTTAGCTTAATTTCTATGTTGTGTGATTTCATATGATGTCATGGATACTAATGGATATGATGTTGTTTTTGGAACATAATTATATTGATGGATACTTAGTTGTTGCATGTTGGGATTCTATGGTTATATGTCACTCTATCATCTTGTCTAACTTTGGAGAATTGAGTATAATTGTGCACATTGTCGCATTTTGATTTCAGTAGGATGTTAGGCTAGTTTAGAACTCATTGATATCTTACTAAGTCGTTGATTTATATTTTATCGGACAGGTGCGGTTAATGTGTGCAATGAGTGTGCAGGTGACAGGTTTACAGGAGAACGTGGGATTCAGGCCAGCTACACAATCTTGCACAAGCAGCCCACAGGCTAAGCCCTAGCCATGTTTATTGCTTGAGGCCTTAGCGTTAGAATTATTGTTTTGGACACCATGGGTGATCCTCTTTTGTAATGTAATATGTCTTGTAATTATTAATCTTGCTTAGGGTAATTGGTTGTGTTGTAAACTTGTTTTTGGGAGTTAATGATCCCACTTTCATTAAGTTTTGATTTTTTTTTAATGATGTACTTAAATTTTGGGGGTTTAGGGTCACATGTGAACCCTTGGGGTGGTCCCCACACCCTCTAACCATGTGCCTAATTTTTCCAAACCCGAAATTGGGTTATTTTGGGCATTTTTAGGGACCCCCTTTTTGTTTGGGAGTTCCCTTAACATAAAAATGAGCCCTTGAACCCTACCTAATGGGTTTTCCCTCCCTTTTTGCCTCTTGTTTGGTCACATCCATGTAAGGGGTGTGGATTGGAGTGCTTGTTAAAAGTTGCACTAGTTTTGTCTTGTTAACATTTAGAGTAATTTGGGAGAAGAGGGCTAAAAGGCATTTTACCCTTTCTCTCTTTTGTTTTGGCATCTTTGACCTTGAAGGAGGAGAGGGGTGACACATGTCACCCCCTCATTTGTGTGGATTTTTGCTTGCTCCTCTTCAAATTCCCCTTCATGGGAAAAGAAGAGGACCTTTTTTGGAGCTTTTTGCTTGGATGCTTGGGTGATTGGGAGCTAGAAGTTGCTTGGGTCAAGGAGTGGAGAAGTTGGAAGTTGGAAAGATTTTTGGAGAGCTTTCTTTGAGGTAGGCTCTTAAGCTAAATTGTATGTGTTGAATTTTTGTTAGTTGTAGATTTGTTTATATGGAAATGTGGTTGTTGTATGTGGATTTTTATTTATGGTTAATTGTTTTTGCTCCCTCCATCATATGGTATGATGGAGTTTTGGAGTTTGTGGGGGAAGAGAGAGGGATTTTTCCCTCTCAATCCTCAAGGCTTGATGGACAAGCCTTGTAGGGTCTTAGTATTTCCCCTCAATTGGTTGAGGTGGGGAAGTTGATTCATTTGGCTTGAATCTCCTTCCCCATTCTTGGTAAGGAAACCCCTTTGGGGTTTGAAAATCCTTCCAAGAAGGACTTGGAGAAAGGGTGGAGGAATAAGGAGGGTTTAAATGATATAGGAGCAATAAGGAGGGTATGGAGGTCTTGTTATTGTGCTTATAATCTTGGTAACAACTTTTGGAGAACTCCTCTCCTCTCTTCCCCTTTGGTTTTAGAGGTAGAACTTGTTTTCTCCTCTTTTTCATCTTGTAAAGTTTGGGGTCTTGTTTTATTCTTGTTTGTTTTCATGTGAATGTGTCATTGTTTGTTCACCCTTACTCTTGTGCAAGTTGTGGTTAGTTGTCCTCTTTCCCATGGGCTTGGGGGAGGCTAGCATGCATCCCAACCTTGGGAAATGCATGTTATGATGCATCCCAAGCTCTTTTCTCCTTTCATGGATTTCGTGAAGACATGGAAGTTGGCTCTCAAAGTTGGAGTTGGTGGCATCTTGGGCTCTCATTGTTCTCTCTTCCCTTATGAAACATTCTTGCATTGTATACCTCTTGTGTGTAGTTATGTGGGAGTTTTCCCTCTCCTTGTAAACTCTCCATTTTGTATAACTAGTAATGCTTGAAGACTTGAGACATATTTGTTGAGAAATATCTCTTCAAACTTACCATGAAATTTGTAATAGGAATTCTTGTGTAGTTGTGCTTTTGGAATATGATGCTCTTTAAGTTTAAGCTTGAAAAACATGTATGAAAATCTTTTCATATGAATTGTTGTATTTTTTTTTAGAAAGAAAAAAAGTTGTTATTTGAAATATGTCCACTCAAAATGAAATAATATTACTTGTTGAAAGTTTTTACTTGCTTAAAAAAATCTGAAATATTCTTTTATTGCATTTGAAAATATATATATATATATATATATATATATATATATATATTCCATCTTTTAATGTTTGTAGTAGTAATGATGTGAATAAGAATAACTTTGTTTTTCTTTCTATGTGAAGTTTTTAATGTTTTGTGGTCGGTTAAGTTGTTATAGTTAATAAGTAATCTTCTTGAAAATATTCTTTGAAATTAAGACCCTTGTTATATTTACAACTACTTGTGCTTACGTTACCACAAAATAGAAAATCTTTTGATGTGAATAGTTGATAATTTTAAGTTCATTTTGTAACAAATGATAAGATTAAAATCTGTTATTTATTTTAAGTTGAAATCAACATTGTTTATCATTGTGTACAAAAGAAATAGCCAAAAAAAAAATTATAAGTCTTAGTTTAATTATTTTATTCCTATAAGTAAATTTTGCAGATTTATAAGTGTATAATGGAATATATATTTTAGAATATACATTATATGTATAATATTATACATATAATTGAAATGTAACATATATATATATATACTACTTATTATATTAAAAATGTTTTATAAACAAATTTCTTTAAAAAAAAACACACATTGTGGGGAGGGCCGAACCCCTCCCCGGCCACCATGCCACCCTACCACCACCCCTATGGCCTCCTTTTTCTGCTGCGCATGCATGCATGCAGCTCCTCAACCCCGGTCGTCCCCTTTGCCACACCCACGCCCCGCTCGCTACCGCTTTCCCCCTTTCCGCCTGTGCGCCGCCCTCGCCGCGACCACTGTCTCCCTTCGCAACCCCTTCCACCTCCACGCCGACCCCTCCCCGTGCGGTTTCAAACCCCACTTCCTCCTCCGCCACCCCCATGCGGCCACATCTCCACACTCTCCCTCACACAATCTTCTTCAAATCTGCCCCACCCTAACACAATACATACATACATACATACATACATATATATATATATATATATATATATATATATATATATATATTTTTCTTTCATTTCAAAAATATATATATACTAAGGGGAGGCTCCATAGCTCTCCAACAACCTGCATGAAGAAACAAAGACCAAACAAAACAAATGAGAAGAGAAATGAAAAGAAAGAGAAGAAAATAACAAAGAGAAGATTAGGGCAAACTTTAGGGCTTTTTCAAAACCAAGGGCCAAGATGGATTTAATCCTAGGGTCCATATTCAACCCTACACACATTAAGTCATGGGTAATTTTGTGGGAAATGATTTTTATTTAAGGATGAGTATTTATTTCTCTTTGGGGGTGAATCCTAATTAAATGAGATATAGATTTAAAAATGTGTAAGTTGTATAGAGGCTAGATAATTAAAATTAATTAGAATTAATTGTCTTAGGCAACCTCGGGAAATAAATAATTAATATGACTTAAATATTAATGAAAAGGGGTAAAGTAGAAACTTTAGTTACTTTAAAAAAAAAAATTATCCCAAATGGTTAGGAATATCTAGTTGAATTTTGTTCTTATAAGGGGCACTACAATTATCCCAACATGCATGCAACTCTAGGGAGTAATATAAAGGGATAATGAATATAGTTTAACACTACTTTGTTCAAATCATTCTAAACCGCCTATGTGGATTCTTATATCAAATTTGCTCAAAACACACAAAAAAAAAAGGTCCTAATGTCACTAAAATAACCATATATGTACGCACAAATAAGTAGGCTAAGGAAATAAGGTTTCTTCAAAGGATTTTAAGTAAATCTATCAACCTCATCCTCATTTCCTTATCCCAAAAAATAGAAAAATGTAATTAAAATATAATCCCTTATCACACTAGGTTGTAAAATTTCTCTATAATAATGCATGTTTGAACATTATAACATCAAGATGAAGATAAAATCAAGAACAATAAATAAACTCTAGTAAAGACCAAAAAATTGTATGTCAACTATCAAGAAAACAACATGATATTATAATTATCATACCACTATTCAAATCAGGTTGACATTTAACAATTGTAGTGTATAGTTTGATAACATGGTGTAAAATGGTTGAAAATTCTCTTCACTTAAACATGACATCAAGTGTAATTGTTTCATGTAGGAAAACTCTAAATTTTCTTATAAGAGTAATCATTGTGTGCTTAAATGAATCATGAGTTTTCTTGGTAGGTCAACCCCTATGTTCAAGTTAAATTTTTCCTTTAAAAAATGTACTCATCTCAAAATTTCTAAGTAAAATAGTGTAGTATCCATTTCATCTTAGATTTAGGATTGCAAAAAAATGGTACTAGTCTAAACATTTCTAAGTAAAATAGTGTAGTATCCATTTCATCTTAGATTTAGGATTGCATCACCTTATGATAGCTTCAACCTATGCTCAAAATATTCAATATCACCTCCATTTTTCTATATAAATGCACTCGCATGTTTTAGATAGTCCAAATTATTTTCATCATGAATGAGTATGACAATGTTCAAGTATAATAATCTAAGTATGATTAAGCCTTGTCAATGAAGATGGGATATTGTCAATCTCTAAACTAGTTGCACGGTATTACAATGTTGTGATATCATCATAGTACATAAAAATATCCTATTTAAAAAATTTCTAAGTACAAATTTAACTTTGTTTCCATCAATGATTGTTATCAACCCTTTTTATAGTAAGAACTTATTTCTTGAGTTAAGGTTTCATGAAAATTTAGTGGTCATTTTTTTAATTTTTCAAAAGGGTGGATGCCCTTTGTAAAACATTCGTCAAACCTATTTTGAATAAGTTTGTATGCAAACCAAAAGGGTGTACACGTGATGTAATAAAAAGTTTACATGCCCTTAAGATTACAAAGGACTTATGTCCTTTAGATTACAAAGGGCTTACACCCTTTTAATTCATTAAAAAATAAATAAATAATTTTACAAAGGGATTTGTAATCCATTAAATAAGGAAAAAAATATAAAGGGCTTACACACTTTATAAAGTTCTTGTGCCATTGCAAAAGTTGTATGCCTCGTGTTTTTATTTAAAATGACTTTTCCTACCTCCCAAACAACCTTGTGTTTTGGCTTGGATATTTGATTCGAGCCTTAGACTTGCATTAGATCAACAACATGGCTTTTGAATAATTATTATCCTTTATAAGCACAAACAAAATAATCAACTTCATGTATTTTAAAATAAAAATTATATGAGTCAAGTAGAGGAGAGAATATAATTTTCGAAAAATAACTTTTTCGAATATTAGATTATTATTTTTAATTACTACATAATTTCTACACAACATAACTCATTATGTTTTGCACATGTAGCATTACTAATAGTTTAATAACTCTTTATGGTTAACCAAATTATTAAAGAACTTATGTCTCAAAATTTACACATCATTGGACACTCTTTAAAAAATATATGATGTTAAGTTGAAAAAATGGTGTCCATACATTTGCATTTGCATTTTTCCTATTTTATTCTCTTGTTTTTTTTTGAAAAGTTATTTTAATTGAAAAATTAAGAAATAATATTCTCAACAATATTCAAAATTTCATACATCCTTGTATTTAATTTCATTTAATGAATTATTTATTTATTCCAAAAAGAGTGCTCATACACGTGCTTTTGTTATGATTTCACAAAACTTACTATGTCATTATTAGAAATGTATAAATTTTACATGATTATCTTGTTCAAGTATTGTAAAAAATTACATATTTAGACACTAAATTCAAATTTTCACAATTCATCTTCTTATGATGTTACAAAATTATTTTTCCACATGCCTCTAAAACTCTCTCCAAGTTCACATATTACTATTTTCAAAAGAAAAAAAGTAGCTACTAATCCTCTAAACCCCCACCTTCCGCCGCCCCCATCCCCCTCCATGCCCATTATCCATCATTATTTGAATCTAACCACATCACAACAGATTCTAAACACTCAACATTTTTTTATTTTATAGGTCAAGGAAAAATCAAAGAGATCATCACTTAAATTCTCATGTGGTCACAAATTTTGCTATTTTATTACAAACATATTGCTCAAATCAAAACCGAGTTACTTATTGAGAGTTTCATATCAAGTTTAAAAATGGAATATATGCTTAGTTTCTAATTTCCCAAAATAAAATGTAGTCATGTTCATGCCTACTTAGTTTGATGTCCAATTTTTTTTCTAAAAACATTCAACAATTCTTAAAATAACTAAAGTCTTGAAAGTTACAATTTTAACTTTTCTCAAGGCACTCTAAACAAGGAAACTTTTCAAAAACAAGATAATGAGTTTTGGATTCAATAATAGAACTTTATTTATCACAAGTTACAATAAATGTTAAATGATGGTATACAATCATAGAGCCTCTAAATCATGTATCATTTGAGGGGGTTGCAGCCCACACCCTTCAATATTTTAAAAGAAAATTCTAACATGCTTAGATAAAAATTCCAAGCTTGTATACATCTAATGAAAATATCACATAGAAAGTGAACCCAAACCGATTGTAAAATATTAATACCTATCTTTAATGATGTTAGCTAAAATTAATTAGTTGTGTAACTTAGATATGGGTTGATTTGATGCACAAGGTTTAGTATGTTAAACTAGATACTCATAACCTAAAACATAAGATATGTCTCGGCTAAGGACATATTTCTAAAAATGTTTTAAGTCACAAAACATTCCATAAAGTTTGTCTAAATAATAAATATTTTAGTCTTTCAAGACCTTAGAAAAATAGATCGTGTGTATAACTAAACTTGAAATTTATAATTATTTTCTCATTTATAATTATTTGCTTATTGAGAATTTCATATCAAGTTTTAAAATGGAATATATGCTTAGTTTCTGATTTCCCAAAATACAATGCAATCATGTTCAGCCTACTTAGTTTGATGTCCAATTGTTTTTAAAAAAACATTCAACAATTCTTAAAATAACTAAAGTTTTGAAAGTTACAATTTTAACTTTTCTCAAGGCACTCTAAACAATGAAACTTTTCAAAAACAAGATAATGAGTTTTGGATTCAATAATAGAACTTTATTCATCACAAGTTACAATAAATGTTAAATGATGGTATAAAATCATAGAGCCTCCAAATCATGTATCATTTGAGGGGGTTGAAGTTTACACCCTTCCATATTTTAAAAGAAAAATCTAACATGCTTAGATAAAAATTCCAAGCTTGTATACATCTAATGAAAATATCACATAGAAAGTGAACCCAAACCGATGTAAAATATTAATACCTATCTTTAATGATGTTAGCTGAAATTAATCGGTTGTGTTACTTAGATATGTGTTGATTTGATGCACAAGGGTTAGTTTGTTAAACTAGATACTCATAACCTAAAACATAAGATATGTCTCAGCTAAGGAAATATTTCCAAAAATGTTTTAAGTCACAAAACATTCCATAAAGTTTGTCTAAATAATAAATATTTTAGTCTTTCAAGACCTTAGAAAAATAGATCTATGTGTGTATAACTAAACCTGAAATTTATAATTATTTTCTCATTTATAATTATTTTCTTATTGAGAGTTTCATATCAAGTTTAAAAATGGAATATATTCTTAGTTTTTGATTTCCGAAAATAACATGCGGTCATGTTCGTGCCTACTAGTTTGATATCCAATTGTTTTAAAAAAAAACATTCAACAATTCTTAAAATAACTAAAGTCTTGAAAGTTACAATTTTAATTTTTCTCAAGGCACTCTAAACAATGAAACTTTTCAATTCAATAATAGAAATTTATCTATCACAAGTTACAATAAATGTTAAATGATGGTATAAAATCATAGAGCCTCCAAATCATGTATCATTTAAGGGGGTTCACCCACACCCTTCAATATTTTAAAAGAAAATTCTATCATGCTTAGATAAAAATTCCAAGCTTGTATACATCTAATGAAAATATCACATAGAAAGTGAACCCAAACCAATTGTAAAATATTAATACCTATCTTTAATGATGTTAGCTAAAATTAATCAGTTGTGTTACTTAGATATGTGTTGATTTGATGCACAAGGTTTAATATGTTAAACTAGATACTCATAACCTAAAACATAAGATATGTCTCAGCTAAGGACATATTTCCAAAAAAATTTAAGTCACAAAATATTCCATAAAGTTTCTCTAAATAATAAATATTTTAGTCTTTTAAGACCTTAGAAAAATAGATCTATGTGTGTATAACTAAACCTGAAATTTATAATTATTTTCTCATTTATAATTATTTTCATATTGAGAGTTTCATATCAAGTTTAAAAATGGAATATACGCTTAGTTTCTGATTTCCCAAAACAAAATGCAATTATGTTCAAGCCTATTTAGTTTGATGTCCAATTTTTAAAAAAAAAAATTCAACAATTCTTAAACTAACTTAAGTCTTAAAAGTTACGATTTTAACTTTTCTCAAGTCACTCTAAACAATGAAACTTTTCAAAAACAAGATAATGAGTTTTTGGATTCAATAATAGAACTTTATTTATCACAAGTTACAATAAATGTTAAATGATGGTATAAAATCATAGAGCCTCTAAATCATGTTTCATTTGAGGGGTTGCATGCCCACACCCTTCAATATTTTAAAAGAAAATTCTAACATGTTTAGATAAAAATTCCAAGCTTGTATACATCTAATGAAAATATCACATAGAAATTGAACCCAAACCGATTGTAAAATATTAATACCTATCTTTAATGATGTTAGCTAAAATTAATCGGTTGTGTTACTTAGATATGTGTTGATTTGATGCACAAGGTTTAGTATGTTAAACTAAATACTCATAACCTAAAACATAAGATATGTCTCAGCTAAGGACATATTTCCAAAAATGTTTTAAGTCACAAAACATTCCATAAAGTTTGTCTAAATAATAAATATTTTATTCTTTCAAGACCTTAGAAAAATAGATCTATGTGTGTATAACTAAACCTAAAATTTATAATTATTTTCTTATTGAGAGTTTCATATCAAGTTTAAAAATGGAATATATGCTTAGTTTTTATTTCCCAAAATAAAATGCAGTCATGTTTGAGCCTACTTAGTTTGATGTCCAATTGTTTTTTTAAAAAAATTCAACAATTCTTAAACTAACTTAAGTCTTAAAAGTTACAATTTTAACTTTTCTCAAGTCACTCTAAACAAGGAAACTTTTCAAAAACAAGATAATGAGTTTTTCGATTCAATAATAGAACTTTATTTATCACAAGTTACAATAAATGTTAAATGAAGGTATAAAATCATAGAGCCTCCAAATCATGTATCATTTGAGGGGGTCAGCATTCCACACCTTTCAATATTTTAAAAGAAAATTCCAACATGCTTAGATAAAAATTCCAAGCTTGTATACATCTAATGAAAATATCACATAGAAAGTGAACCCCAACTTATTGTAAAATATTAATACCTATCTTTAATGATGTTAGCTAAAATTAATTAGTTGTGTTACTTAGATATGGGTTGATTTGATGCACAAGGTTTAGGATGTTAAACTAGATACTCATAACCTAAAACATAAGATATGTCTCATTAAGGACATATTTCCAAAAATGTTTTAAGTCACGTAACATTTCATAAAGTTTGTCTAAATAATAAATATTTTAGTCTTTCAAGACCTTAGAAAAATAGATCTATGTGTGTATAACTAAACCTGAAATTTATAATTATTTTCTCATTTATAATTATTTTCTTATTGAGAGTTTCATATCAAGTTTAAAAATGGAAAATATGCTTAGTTTCGATTTCCCAAAATAAAATGCAGTCATGTTCAGGCCTACTTAGTTTAATGTCCAATTTTTTAAAAAAAAAACATTCAACAATTATTAAAATAACTAAAGTCTTGAAAGTTACAAATTTAACTTTTCTCAAGTCACTCTAAACAATGAAACTTTTCAAAAACAAGATAATGAGTTTTTGGATTCAATAATAGAAATTTATTTATCACAAGTTACAAGTAAATGTTAAATGATGGTATAAAATCATAGAGCCTCCAAATCATGTATCATTTGAGGGGGTTGCAGCCCACACCTTTCAATATTTTAAAAGAAAATTCCAACATGCTTAGATAAAAATTCCAAGCTTGTATACATCTAATGAAAATATCACATAGAAAGTGAACCCAAACCGTTTGTAAAATATTAATACCTATCTTTAATTATGTTAGTTAAAATTAATCAAGGTTGTGTTACTTAGATATGGGTTGATTTGATGCACAAGGTTTAGTATGTTAAACTAGATACTCATAACCTAAAACATAAGATATGTCTCAGCTAAGGACATATTTCCAAAAATGTTTTAAGTCACAAAACATTGCATAAATTTTGTCTAAATAATAAATATTTTAGTCTTTCAAGACCTTAGAAAAATAGATCTATGTGTATAACTAAACCTTAATTATTTTCTCATTTTAACCTAAGATTAAAATAAGCAAGTTATGGGGTATTTTTCATTATAACCCTTTATTTTAGAATCATTTTAGGTTCTAAACTATAGCATTAACATTTTTTCGAGCATATAATATTCAACTTAATGTTTCTTCAACGCAACCTATCTCATGTAAATATGAGTTTCTAAATCAATACATATAAGAAAACAAAATAAGACCATATCATTTAAAATATCTCTCCCCGTGGATTAGTGTTAATTAGAATGATTTGATATGCTAAAAAAAGGAAAATAACATATTATTTTAAAAAGGGGAGATAGAGTTAGAGGTGTAGGAACATGTTTGGGAAAAGTGAGGTAATAAAAACTCCGACTATGGGACTTTACTATTTATTTCACCTCACACTTTCTTTCTTCTTTCCCTAATACTCTCAATAGAGTTATGTACCCTCCTATTCATTCTCGGATCTACATTAGATCCTTCTTATATGGTTATCATCTTCATATGAATGAGACTTCCTTTCATCTCTCAATAGTGACTTCTATATTTAAATAAATAGGTTTTCAAATATTTCCCCATAATGTAAGGATACATAAGTAGTGATTGTGACCTAATTTTCCCCTAAAGTGGGTTTCAAATAACATGGATGTAAAAAAATATATATCACTTTTTGATAAGGTCTTGCTTCTTCAAAAAGAAACTCAAGTAAAAGCATGCATATTGAAAAATGCACTCAAAATATCTTCTTGTTGGGGCTTGATAACTCTCAAGACACCTTGATTTGAGCGTCACAATGGTAAAATTCATGTATAATACTCTCATAATTTTAAGAATAATTGAAGAGTAGCATTGGGTTTCCCCTTATCCTAATATGTAACTAGGCTCATAAGTGAAGCTTTAAGATTATACCCCAAGTTAGGATTTCAAACAAAATAATATAACATTTCAAATCAAGGTTACAAAATAATATTGTAAATAAATTATTTGAATGAATTCAACAACTATATCAAGTGGTAATGATCAATATAGATAATTAAATATTTACTAAAAGTGATATATAGTCACTTAAAATTGTCAAGTTACATATAATAGCTTAGTATCATGTTTACTATAGAATAAGACTCATAACCCGGTATAGGATTTAGTCCATCCAAGGTATTTCACCAATTTTAAATTGATGAACCATATTAGTTTAAGTATCTCATAAGTTTTATATAAATATGTCTCATAATATATTTGTCGTAGGCAAAAATATTCTCCTCAAAGAGTTTAAGTCATCAAGGTGCCATGAGTATGTTTGATTTCTTATATTTCCCTTTCCTCGTTTGTGGCTTTATGATTTTAAAAATGAGCATAAATACCTCTCTAAATTCATTCCATATTTCCCCAAGTTAAATATGCCTCTTGATTGCACTTTGGAATTATTTCTACAACTCTCAAATCCTTAATCATATATGATTTTTACAAGTCTTTATTATATCTATCCATGCCTTAATTTATTACCAATTCTTGTAAGATATATTTATATTATCAATTCTCGAGAAAAATATCTATTGGTCATTTGAGCATGAATATGTTATTTCAATTATCATTCTATGTGAAGCTTACCAATGAAATGAATATGTAGTTTTCCTCTAATAAACCTGACCATCTTTTAATCAATCAATCAAGGTGCACCATCCTTTCCTTCGTGACTAATTCCCATACACTAACCCCATAAAATATCTTCTTGATATGGCATATTTAAACTATAAATGGTCTCATTACTCCTCTCAAGCTTAAGCTTCATTTCCATGATGATGGGTCTAACATTGGACTCAAAACAATAATTATTTAAAATATTACATAATATATCCAGAAAATAATTTTGTTATCTAACCGTGAGATGAATCTCTAATCATTAAACTAACCATCTTAAACTATAATTTATCATACAAGATATACCATGAAAACCAATAAATGTGAACCCCTAAATCCACTCAAATGAGTTTCATTGCATCTATTATAGGAAAATAGATCATTCAACATTAAATTATAACCCAAAATCATGCTAATGGAAGGTCGTTGACAACATGCATAGATGAATCAAATTAATTACATGGTCATTTGTTGGATCCTTTCCATACCAATAATTAGTTTTCTATGTATAGCTATGTTATGCTCGTAGTATAATTCTTATTAGTGTAATTGAAAACATCTTCTACCCTTTAATATAAGGAAATAAATTAATTAATAAAACTTTCCTTTAGTATAATGACTATTGGTGTAACTAAAAATAGCTTTGACCCTTTAATATAAGGAAATAAATTAATTAATAAAATTTAAATCGTTATTACAATTTATTCAAAAACCATTGATAACAAGGAAAACACATTGAAAAGTATTTCTTTCATATTATTTTTTTTGTGCATGCACATGTACATGTGCACACGTGTTTATGTATGTATACATAAACATGCATACAACTATAAGTGGTGATTCAAAATAAATCATACATGTCCCCTATAATTTCAATGTGAATGATAGGAAATTCATAGTAATTGACATAATTACTATGTATACTATAATTTTGGCAATCTAGACACTCATTGGAAATTCATGTCTTCTTGCAAAACAATAAATTGTACAACACTTTTGCATTAGCACACACTTGCTCAATTATGTTATCCCTAGCTATATCTCACCCATTCTTGTTTGCACAAACAACCTATTTGTTCTCATAATGATCATATTAATTCATCAAATTAGGCTATACCTTTTCATTTTAAAATCCCAATTTTCGTTTCACTTGCACATGTTTCTAGGACCATAGCACCCAAAAAGGGCCATAACATTCATATTTTATGGGCCAACATGGCCGCTTTGGTCCTTTTCCTCCAACGGTACTTTTATCCATTTGAAATTATTTATTATAATCCTAGTCCAATTTATGTAAGTTTTATAGATTTAGAACACATTTATAAGCAAGTTATAAATCTCTCATTAAGGAGGAATCCTATCTACTTGGCAACGAAATTCCAATGATAAAACACTAAGAGAAATCACAAGCAAATCTACTCCAAGACTCCCTTGAGATTCATATACTCTACATATTCATTATATGGTATTCATCCACTCATATTTGCAAGCACAAAAGGCACATTATCAAAGTCAAGTCTAGCTAGGTAAAGGTTCAAGTACAATTACATTGGTGCAAGGTCATGGTTATCAATTTTATTTCATGCATTCTAAATATCACATGTTAGGTGAGAAATACAAGCGAGTTGACCCCTCTTCAAATTAGTGGTGACTTCTACAAAGTGCATATGGGTTACCCCAATCCAACTAATGTTTTTTTACATGAATCCTTCACCATCTAGGGTTTTAAAGATTCAATAAGTTGCATAATGATCACCACACAAAGTGTCGAAGGTCCAAATTATAGATAAGAGAAAATCAAGAAGCAATTCCCATACCCCAGAAAGTTTCAATAGCTAAAATTACAAAGGGAAAAGGGTGTATAGAAAGGGCCATAACATGGGTATGATTTTATCCGTACCATACACCTTGGTGCAAACAACTTTGCAAGACACAATTTTAGAGAAAAATCTTTGTTAGACCATTTTCAACCTTTTCCGGACATCATATCACCTTAGATTATCACATAGTATAGAATATCAACTAAGTCTTCTTCTCCTTATCATTACTATTAAGTTGTTTAATTGCCTATCATTATGTATCATTGTTTAATGATTATTCCTTATTTTTCTACCATTATCCTTGAAACTAATTTATTAGGATAATATATCATTGGTTACTACCCCTTATAAATTTAACCATATTAGGTTAATTCATTTTATGAACCCGACATTTATTTATTGTGCATCGATCTATCTTGCATCTTTATTTTGGGGTTATGGCTAATTCTTATGTTTTCACCCCTACCCATGTGTATTCCCAAGAAATTATTCAATCTGAATATATATTGATTGTCAATCAATTCCCTCATCGATTTAATCCCCCTATTATTGATTCTACTATAAATGTTATGACTACTTGATGAAATAAGCGACCCATGGGGCCCTATAATGTTCCCCCACCTATTAGTGCACAACCATTTTGGCCTATTGAATCATCCAAATATTATGATATTATTGATCAATTAAAGACTACACCTGTTAAGATATCTCTTTTTGATCTTCTTCAATAATCTCTTGATTTTCGTTGCACATTAAAATAATCATAGCACTCTATTCAATTACAAAGTGATAATCCTCATGTTGTATTTTCATATGTCATGGAATACTTTAATATCATGGATAAATTTATTACATTCACCAATGAGGATATTCCAATCACCTCTTCTATCAATTTGTTTCCTCCTCTTCGATTATGACCCACATCCATGGTATTCTCATTAAGTGCATAATCATTGAAAATGGATCTGCCTTGAAGATATGTCCTTTATCATTACTGATATAATTAGGCACAATAAAAAATTATACTCTTACTGTGAAAGGCTATGACACCACCACCCAAACATCTATAGGAACAATCATATTGAATTTTCAAGTAGTTCCTCAAAAAATACCCACTTTATTTTATATTATGGATGCACCATTTCAATCCAATATTATTCGTATCCTCACATGGATCCATGTCATGTGAAT
The DNA here is from genome assembly GCA_018340775.1 of Taxus wallichiana var. yunnanensis. Taxonomy (NCBI): domain Eukaryota; kingdom Viridiplantae; phylum Streptophyta; class Pinopsida; order Cupressales; family Taxaceae; genus Taxus; species Taxus wallichiana. The sequence continues at coordinate 691,975,316 of CM031243.1, read as the reverse complement.
TTTTCCATCCACAATACATCAATGTGTTAAATTTTCCTATGGTGGGTATGACAAAACTATTTTGGATGACCCCAACCCTTTCAAATATTGTAAAATTGATCCCGTAAGTTCTATGGCTATCTTGTTGTTGCAAACAATCCACCCTTATCATATAGATACATATGTTATTGGGGAATCAAGAACAACTACTAACACACTAACATATCCTCCTACTTCTTCCACTTAGTCTCTCACTACTGATATTGTATCTCATATGTCATCCTCTACCTCTGCTCCAAATCCTATAGAGAATGTTGATCAACAATTTAATATCGAGACTAAAAAGTCATATGATGATGATGATAGTTCCATGAGCTTACACACAAGAACTTGCGTAAGTTATATTTCAACCCTATCCATGAGGATGACTCCACGTTCCATTCTCTTTATAATACAACTAACCCTGGTGAATATCAAATTCACTCATCTACTCCACCTATTAATACCAATGTAATGGTTCCTTTTCACAATATTATTCATGCCCTTGAAACTATTCCCACTTTTAGCTCAGTAACTATTCCTACACACCAAGACACCCACAAGATATTCTACCCACTCTTTTATCACATGAATTTCTCACTTGCCCCATTAAATGACATCGCTCCACTAAGAAATGTTCTTTGATAAGATGATCCATTTTATGATTAACATTACTTATATGGACATATAAGTAACAATGTCAAGCCCTATTATAGAAAATACTCACCCTCAAATCCAATGGAAGCATCACCATTTTTCAATACTCCAAGTCACTACACCCACCATCTACTTCTCTACATATATGACCAACAACCACATAGGGTATGTTCACTACATTCATAGGTAATATTAGAAACATGTTCCTTTCAATCCTACTAAACTAAAACAATGTGTGTATATATGAATCCCTAAACCAATTAGGAATTACTCACTCATAAATTACTCCTCTTCTACAACCATCTAGTGATTACCAAGGATGCATCATGGTACTAATTGTTTTCGATGCACAATTCCTCACTACGAAGGTGTGGGTTTCCCAACCTAATCCACTTACACTTGGACACTCTTGGTTATAACACATTACAGGGTAGGATTTAAAAACATAATACTAGTATCACCTACCCTTTGCACAAGTGCATGGTCATAATTTATAATGATTCATTCCTTGATTACATGACACATTGGACTCAACACATGACCAAGCATGGAACACCTTACACCAATGAAGAATATATCATGGCCATGTATCACTACAGCGTATGACCTGGACTCTTCTCTGGACCCCACAAACCTTTCAAAAATTATGCAGTTGATCGGGACTTGTAGGCTTTGATCCATATTCAAATTTACACTCTTTTAGCCTTTATGCTAATCACACACCGGGAGCATCCAACTTCCCCCTCATTTCCCGATGACACACTTGTATTTATAGGTTCAACTTGACTATTGAGGGAGTGGCTACACACTCAAACCTCACTTTTCACACATATACTGGGGAAACCTTACTTCCCTATGTAGTTGTGTAGACTATAATTCATTAAAAAAGTAAAAATCTAGATAGATCCACCCTAAGGGAATTCTTGGATCACCCTTCCTTCTCTTTGGAGAATAGGTTTTCATCTATGCCCTTAAGGGGCCTAAAAATCCAAAAACATTCAAATATGCTAAAAATCCAAAAACATTCAAATATGCTAAAAATACAAAAACATTTAAATATATACAAACATCCGAGTAAATAGTTGTGTTGTCTCCGAAAACCACTTTTCGTTTTCCAAGTTAAATTCAAAATTTCAAGCTCTCACCCTCCTAAAGTATTTAAGCCAAGTTGAAGGTTTGAAGAGATAGCAAAATTCGTGCCCTAGTGTTGTTTAAATATTTGTTTTGCTCGTTTTGAGAAATTCTCCATCTCCCGGTCTGTGCACGAAATATCCTCTTTACAATCTCCTTTTTTGATCAAAATTGTTCACTTGTTCTATGGCCTGGGTTGTCAAATCATTGTTTTTCCTCCATGCCTCTAGCTCGCGAAGGAAATTCAAAAATTAGACTCAAAATGATGAAGTTCTCTTCCTCTGTGTATTTTTCCCACAATCGGGAACGACGGGCATTTTCTTCCCCACAAATTTTGGCCCCATCATCCACAAGTACGTGGACATACCTAATTAGAAGTGGGTCGACGGAGAAATTTGTGTTTTTGAGCCTCTTTGTAAAAAGGGTGAAAAGTTAAAAAGTGACCCATGCAACCCCGATCAAGCTATAAAGGGAAAAAGTCAAAGTTGAAGCCCGCAAGGAAAAAGTCAAAGGTGAAGCCCGCCGTTGAAAATTCAAAGCGGGAGAGCAGAACGGTGGAGGAATTTGAGTTTTTGAGCCTTTTTCCAAAAAAGGTTAAAATGTTTAGAAAAGGGCCACGACCCCATTTCCAATCTAGAGGATGCCACATGTCAAGAGTTCAATCGGAGCGGCGGGTCGGTGAAGATATTTGTGTTTTTGAGCCTCTTTATAAAAAAGGTGAAAAGTTAAAAAGTGACCACACACGATCAAAGCTATAAAGGGAAAAAGTCAAAGTTGAAGCCCGTAGGGAGAAAGTCAAAGGTGAAGCCCGCCATTGAAAAGTCAAAGCGGGAGAGTGGAATGGCGAAGGAATTTGAGTTTTTGAGTCTTTTTCCAAAAAAAGGGTTAAAATTTTGAGAAAAGGGCCATGACCCCATTTCCAATGAAAATGTGCCACGTGCCTAAGTTGAAAAGTCGAAGCGAGGGTGTGGGCCAATTTGTTCCAAATTGCCAAATCTCTAAAAAATCACAAAACGCAAAGGGCTTTCCCCGTACCCGCTCCAATCTCTTCCTACCACGTGGACGACCCAATTTCAAAGCTATAAGGGAAAATCAAACGGTTTGTATTTAAACTAGCAAATCAAATGTAACGTTCACGTTGCAAGATCTAGTTTTTAACCTCGCCATGAGCGTTTTCTTCGCAATGGAGGAATTTGAAGAGGCATAAATGATTTGTAAAGTTGTAACCATTTTGGCAAAGGATATAATGGCTCCTCAGAGCCATTACAATGGGTCAGCGATTGATTTCAAAACAACTAGAGTGTTTTTTACCTAGAAAAGATAGAAAACGCCATACTTCTTCTATTTTCCCTTCTCCTTAGATTTTCCTCTATTCTCAAAGCTCTATACAAATTCTTCTTTAGCTTTAATAATAAAAGAAGAAATTTTCACCTCTTTGACTGAGAGATTGTTTGGTACCTTATGACCAATGAATTTCATTTGGTCTTGTAGCTTCTCCTACGGATATCTATGTAAACGAAATTTCTAATTAATGTGTGTGGGCATCTGATATTCTACTCACAACATTAGTTTTTCTCCTACCTCCATTTCCACTCCCCTTCCCCTTTCCAAGACAAATTTTCTTCTCTAGCGAGACATTGCTAGCTTTGCCACAGGGTCAAAGTGGAGTGTCCCTGCTAGATCTCTGGTCGAAAGGCCACCATTAAAACCCATCTTTCATGCATGCACCTATGGAAGTTGCACCGTTCAAGTAGAGGGACTTAGATTCCCATAGTGTTGGCTTGAAACCCACCAATTTTTCCACAAGACAAATTTTCTCACCGATAAGTTACATCGCTCATAATTGGTTGTTTCTATTGCACACTTATATTATTCATGTCACACATCACTTATTATGTTAGCTTGATAAATAGTATGTTATATCCTTTTTCTATACACATGTGCATTCACATGGTACATTGAGTTGAATTCAGGCTATACACAAATTATTACATGATGCAGATACTGACACCGCTGCTCTCTACTAGTTCTTTCGCAACTACTGGGGCATCCACTTTACACTTTCTCACATACAAATGTGTTATTATTCCAATATTTATTACTTTACTTTCTCTTACCTCATTCACTTAGTACATACATCATGTCATACTATTTATTGTTATAACATATTAGTGGGTGTTTTATGTGTATTATTTATTTTGCATGTTGCTTCCAAACTAGGATCATCTTCATATTATGGCTTGTTTCTTGTTTTATATGTTTACTCAATGTTTTCCCTTATTTGTGGGCAATGATGTATGTTACTTGTTTATTTCATGTCTCCCTTGAGTGCCTTGATCATCTTGCGATATCCCGAGTGATGTCTCATGTATGTGGCATTTTGTTTTCCATGTTGTTCTATTTGTGTTCCGTGGCATGCTTTGCTTACATCTATTGCATTATTTCTCTATTGCTTCTTACTAACACTTTGCTAGATTTCCTATTATATTACTATGTATGTGCCATGGTATACACCATGTGCACTCCCTATTTCCCCTACAGTAATCCTACAACACATGTGTATATTAGCTACATATCCAATTTTTGGGCCATGCTCACATTGTTCTATCTCACGCACCCAAAACAAGGGGGAAATTATTGCATGATATCTCACCCTCACGAGTCAAGAAATAGAATAATAGGTACATAATTAGACAATTCAAAGGCTCATAAAATGGTTTAGAAACAAACTTGGGTCATAAAACATACATGGGTCATACCATACAGAAAATACTATATCGTTTTTATGCTATGTCCCATTCCATATGCTCTCGTCTTGGGGAGCAGATTCAATAGTTTTCTCATTTGGTACGAGTTTCTCAGAACATTTACAGGATTTTTACTCAATTTTAATAGTAATATGCATGGTATAATTCATATTAATATGGTGGCACCAAGGTTACATACAAGCTAGCATTGTCCTCAGTAGTGCCCACACTTTTATAGCTTAGTAGCTTGTTGTTTCTTTGCTCATAGACATGTTTTGACAGTGATTGGTTATATCTTGGACATTATATTTAGAGATTTGATCTTATTAGACATGTGTGGACATTTAGGCATATAGCGCCAATTTAGCTTAATTTCTATGTTGTCGCATTTTCTTATGACGTCGTGGATACTAATGGATATGATGTTATTGATGGATACTTAGTTGTTGCATGTTGGGATCCTATGGTTATATGTCACTCTATCATCTTGTCTAACTTTTGGAATATTGAGTATAATTGTGCACGTTGTCGCATTTTGATTTCAGTAGGATGTTAGGCTAGTTTAGAACTTATTGATATCTTACTGTGTCGTTGTTTTATATTTTATCAAACAGGTACGGTTAATGTGTGCAATGAGTGTGCAGGTGATAGGTTTACAGGAGAATGTGGGATTCAGACCAACTACATAATCTTGCACAAGCAGCCCACGAGCTGAGTCCTAGCCATGTTCATTGTGTAAAGCCTTAGTATAGGAGATTATTATTTTGGGCACTATGAGTGACCCCAATTTTTATAATGTATTGTGCCTTGAATTATTAATTTTGTTTAGGGTAGGTAATTATGTTGTAAACTTGTTTTGGGAGTTAATAATCCCACTTTCATTTAAAATTTTGATTTTGTTTAATGATTCACTTAATCACAAGGGTTTAGGGTCACATGTGAGACCCTTGGGTGGTCCCCACACCTCTACCCTTGTGCAAAAAATTGAAAACCCGAAATTAGGTTATTTTGGTCATTTTTGGGACCCCTTTTTAACTGGGAGTTCCCTAACATAAAAATGAGTTCTTGGACCCTACCTAATGGGTAGGGGGCTTATTTTCAAGGCTAGAGGGATTTTTCCCTCCTTTTTACCTCTTGTTTGGTCACATCCATGTAATGGGTCCTGGATTGGAGTGCTTATTAAAAGTTTCACTAATTTTGTCTTGCTAACATTTAGGGAATTTGGGAGAAGAGGGCAAAAAGACAATTTTACCCTTTCTCTCTTTTGTTTTGGCATCTTTGACCTTGAAGAAGGAGAGGGGTGACACATGTCACCCCCTCATTTGTGAGGATTCTTGCTTGCTCCTCTTCAAATTCCCATTCATGGGAAAAGAGAGGGACTTTTTCTTTTGGAACTTCTTGCTTGGATGCTTGGGTGATTTGGAGCTTGTGATTTGCTTGAGTCAAGAGTGGAGAAATTTGAAGTTGGAAAGCTTTTTGGAGAGCTTTCTTTGAGGTAGGCTCTTATGTCTTATTGTTTGTGTTGTTTTCTTTTTAGTTGTTAGATTGGTTGCTTGAAATTGTTATTGTTGTATGTAGATTTTGGTTGTTGTTTGCTTGTTTTACTCCCTCCATCATATGGCATGATGGAGTTTTGGAGTTGTGGGGGAAGAGAGAGGGATTTTTCCTCTCAATCCTCAAGGCTTGATGGACAAGCCTTGTAGGGTCTTAGTGTTTCCCCTCAAATGGTTGAGGTGGGGAAGTTGATTCATTTGGCTTGAATCTCCTCCCCATTCTTGGTAAGGAAACCCCTTTGGGGTTTGAAAATCCTTCCAAGAAGGACTTGGAGAAAGGGTGGAGGAATAAGGAGGGTTTTGATTGAATTTAGGAGCAATAAGGAGGGTATGGAGATTTTTGCTTTGTGCAAGCAATTTGGAATATAACTTTTGGAGAACTTTCTCCTCTCTTCCCCACTTTTGAGGAAGAACATGGGTTCTCCTCCTTGTAAATTTTGGAGTCTTGTTTTGTATTTGTCCTATTTTTGTGTGCTTGTATCATTGTTAGTTCACCCCCATCTTGTGCAAGTTTTGGTTAGTTGTCCTCTTTCCCATGGGCTTGGGGGAGGCTAGCATGCATCCCAACCTTGGGAGAGGCATGTAATGATGCCTATGGTTGGGTGGCAAACAAGCTTTTTTCTCCTTGCATGGTTTTCGGGAAAACATGGAAGTTGGCTCTCAAGTTGGAGTGGGTGGCCTCTTGGGCTCTTATTGTTCTTTTCTCTCCTTATGAAACTCTACTGCATTGTAACTCCTTTGGATATGGTTATGTGAAAAGTTTCATCTCCTTGTAAATTCTCCATTTTGTATATTTTACATTCACATGTAAACTTGAGACATGGTGATTAAAATGAGAAATCTCTCTCCCAACTTGCAAGAAACTTGTAATAGAAATTCTTGGTTTGCATATTTGGGAATATTTATACAACACCCTTGTAGTCTAAGCTTGTGGAAGAGAAGTATTGTATCAAAAGTCTCATTTATTTGTAACTTAATGTATCTCCCATATTTTATTTACAAAAAGGATATATTACTTGTTGAGGAATTCTACATGTGTGTAAATCTGAAATGATCTTTTGCATTATATCTGAAAGGAAATCTAATTGGGTTATAAGAAGCTTGATCTTGTTTTAACCTTGGAAGAAACTATTTTTATTATGTAACATGCACATCTCCTTGTATACTATTGTTTTAGAAAAAAAAAAATTGTTATTTTGTTCAAAGGAAATTTGGCTTGGAAATATGGTAGTTTTCTTGATTTTTGTCAAAAAAGACAATATAAATGTTATCAAATTAAATCTTCAAAAAATATATATATATATATATATATATATATATATATATATATATATATATATATATATATATAATTTAAAATATATTTTATATTATATATGTGGTATTATATATGTAAGCTAGGAAAAATACACTACTAACAAGGAAGTAAAATACCAATAATCATACCTCCTCCTTCGCCCGTGAAGAAAAAAGCAAACCTCAAAATGGGCTAGGAAACTTGGATCGAGCCCGATTTTATGATATGTAGGTGCTTTTCTTCAAGACGGAGCAAGACCTTCCTGCAACAACGATCCTCTTACTTTGCACTGGATGGGAAAAAGGATTATGAGACTATTTTGGCATTAGGACTAGGCAAAAGGATGTTCTTTGCTCAAAGGATGCAAGAACTTAGATATGGCATGAAAGCTTATTCTCCGTGTGTTTAGAGGGGAGGGGTAAGGTTGTATTTATAGCCTGAGGGAGTGATTAGCTTAGATTAATTTAAGTAATCATGGTTTGAAAATGTGGGCAGATTAAGTGGGTGGTTTGAAAATGTGAGCAAGATTAGGTGGGTGGTTTGAAAATGTGGGCAATATTAGGTGAGTGGGGGCCACGAAGAATGGGTGAGGATTTGAATTATATTTTTAATTCATAAGTGGAGGATTTTAGGTGAGTGGGGACCACGAATGGTGGGTGAGGATTTGAATTTAAATTTTTAATTCAATAATGGAAAACATGGAGAATAATGACATGTGATGAGGATTAGATTATTTTTAGATTTTGAAATGGATAATTAATCAAATTATATTTGATTAATTCAAATGTATTTTTGTGGAAATGAGGAAGGGGAATTAATTGATTTAGGATAGATGTGAAATTGGGGTGTCTACATTTGCCCCTCTTTGGAAGGGTACTATGAAAGTAGTGTCCTTTCAAAGAAAGTAGACGGTATGGGGGAAGAATTCAATCTACTTTTTAAAAGGTAGAGAAAATGTTTGTTGGGGAGAATAGAAAGTGGTGAGTGACGGATGTCATAGTATCCTCCAAGACAAAAATGTCATGAGAAGATGTGATTATGGATAGATGTGGTGATGCCCCCTCGAGAGGACTGACGAGAATGAAATATATGACAGAACTCTCGAAAAGAAAGGAAATGGATTCGGTGGAGAAGAGGATGATAATGGAGTGGAAGAGACTGGAATGACCGCACGACGCAAATGGAGAAAGGATTCAATCGACCTTGAATGCTAGGTGTGAGGGTGTGTGGGAAAGAGAAAAGGGAATGGATAGGGTTGGGGGTTGATTATGAGAAGAGTAAGGGAGATAGGGAGGGGAAAAAAGGAATGAAAGAGGTAGAAATAAGAGAGAGGGATGATAGGGGAAGAAGGGAATGATGAAGGACAAACAAGGCAAAAAGAGGAAAATGACAGAGTAGAGGGTGAAGGGATGAAATAGAGAGATGTGCAAAATGAAGGAAGCAACAGAGATAGTAAAGAGGGATACGTGGAAGTGAAATAAATGAGTGAGTGAAGAAAAGTAGGAAATTGGAAAGGATAAATAAGAAGGAGAAAACGAGGTGGGAGTAGGGGGTGAAATGGAGGAAATGGAAAGAGGACAAAAGAAGAAGTAGAACGGAGAAAAAAAGAAACTATGAGGGGCGAGGAAAGTGTGAAAAAGAGGAGAGAAAGGAAGAGAAACATATACATAATGAACGAAAAGGTAGGGGTGGTAGAGAAAAGGAGAAGTGGTCAGAAGAAACGTGAAAATTAGGGGAGAGGAAAGGAAGATAGAACGAATACAAGGAGAAGATGGAAGGAATCACGCTATCATGAGGAAGACCAAGGCAAAGAATATGGAACAAACCGTATGGAGATGCATGTGGAGAGTGGGATGATAAAAAGACAGACAACGCCGAACAACCAAAGTTATCGATGGGGATGTAAGGAGGAAACGTGATGGAAAAAGGGGAAGAAGATGATATAGGGAAGGGAAATAAGACGAGGGGTGGGAGAGAGAAGAGGATAACAAAGAAAATGATGGAGAAGGAAGGGAATACGTAAAGGGGGTAATAAAGTGGAAAGGGAAATGGTAGAAGAATGTTCAAAGAAGAAAGAGGGGAGGAATGACATCGATTGGAAAAGATGTGGAGATGCATGAAATGAGGATACTAGGATGATGGGAAAATAGAAAAAGGATGTATGATGAAGACAGTAAAGATATTGAAGAGGGAAAAGAGGAGATGGAGAGATGGGTAAAAAGTGACAAGAAAGGGTGGGAGTGAGGGAAAATAATAGGAGAGAAAAGAGAATGGGGGATAGAAGAGGCAATGCCAATGAGGGGATGTTAGGGAAATCCCCTTGACAATGAGTGGTGGGGAAGGGTGAAAGAAAAAATGAAGAAAAAGAGAAAGCGAATGAGGACTGGAAAGGGTAACGCCAACAAAGGGACGTTAGGGAAAACCCGTTGCCAATGAGTGGTGGGCTTAGAGGAGGGAAGGAATGAAGGGAAACTCTAGAAGGTCCAAGGGAGTGAATGAGGTCGTGCGGAATGAGGATTGATAATTTTTAGGGAAAACCCGTTGACAATTATGAGTGCGGGAAGAGAAGATGATGATGAAAGAATGATATAGGAGTATTAACAGTAATGGTGAATATGTGTGTGGGTAGAAATGTAGGGGGAATGTGAGAAGATGAAGGGGAAAGAGTGAAGAAGATGGGAGGGAGGAGTTGGGACGAAGTGAAAGCGAGGAGAGGATGGGGGTGATGAGGATGAACGAGGTGAGGATGAAGAACCAAGACATGAAAAGAATGGGAAGAAATGGTATGAAGGATGATGGATCAAGGAGGGGAAAATGGGGGAAAAGAATGTGATTGTAGGTGGAAGAGATGAGTTGTATGTTGTAAGAAGATATGTGGAGAAAGGATAATAGTAGGAGGAAAAAGTGGGTAATAGGAGATACCAGGTGGAAGAAGCGATCAACAAAGTGAACGAAGAATGAGGCGGGGGAGAAGTTCACGATGACAAGTGAAGTGTAGGGAGGACCCTGACATAAGATTGTCATGTGATGGAAGTGGTTAAGTAAGATTTCCATGTGAGCAAAACTGGAGATGAAAAATGGTCAAGCGAGAAGTGGTGTTTCATGAGAATCGAAAAGGAGGTGAAAGGATGTGATAATGGGGAATGCCAAGAAAAAATGAAGGGTGAAGGGTGGGTAGTGATGGGGAAAGGCAAGGAGACAGATCATCCTTAAGAGGGACTCTTAAGTGAGATCGCCATGCTGGGTGAGTGGTTAAGTAAGATTGCCAAGCAGAGGAGGGTGATAGTGGTGGGAAAAAGATGTGATGATGGGGAATGAAGAGGAAATATGGATGGTGAGATTGGAGAGTGATGGGCGAGTGTAAGATGACATGTCATGCTTAAGAGAATCTCTTAAGTAAGATCGTCATACTGCTGGAGAGGTTTCGTAGGGTCACCCAACCGACAGGGATGATATGCAAAGAGAAAGACAAAATGATATTGGAGATAGGGGTGGAATGGTAGGGTGAAGAAGATGATCGCGATGAGAAGTGGGAGAAGGAAGATGGGGGAAATATGATGGGATGGGGGAAGGCCACAGGACAGATCAACCTTAAGTGGAAGTCTTAAGTAAGATTGCCATGCGGCTGGAATGGTTAAGTAAGATCGCCAAGCTGAGGAAGAAGAAGGATGATGTTAGAGTTGGTGGGAATAGGGTATGACAAAATGGACTGAAGGGGAACCCTCAAGTGAATTTTCCATACTATGAGAGCGTGTAAGTAGGATGACCAGGCATAAGGTGGATTTGGGGAAGGATGAGAAAAGAGTGAGTGAGGTATGCCTAAGTGGTATATGATATGAGATGAGGTGATAATAAGAAAGAAAGGACACAAAGGAGTGTAACATGAATGGATGAAGGAATATATGCAGTGGAGGGCGGAGAGTGTGAGGGGAATCCTTAATTGGGATGCCCACGTGGTGAGAGTAATGATGCGGGAATGGGAAGTAGAAGAGGTGGAGTTGGAAGATGTGTTTGGTGGTGATGGTTATTTGATGAGAGGGCATGTGGTGAAGAAGCTTCTACAGCGGGAAGATCTTAGCGAGAGGGTAAACCTCCACTGAGGATTCCATATAGAAGGGGTTATTAAGTAAGATTGTCAAGCGGGAAGAAAACGGGTGAAAGGAAAGAATACCAATGGGTGAGAGGGGACAGGAATGGTGAGAAGGGTAATATGGGTATAAGCGGCGGAGGAGTAAAAATGAGAAGTGAGAATGAATGGATCAAATACATGGTGATCATGGTGGGGGAGAAGGAGCTGCTGGATAGGGAATGCTACTTGAGAAAGATCGTCAAGTAGGATTCGCAAACCGCAACTGGTGATCAAGTAGGATTGCAAACCTGGAGAATGCATTAGTATGGGTGAATGGATGGGGTGCAAAGTAAGATGTTGATCATGCAGAAGATACTCACGTGATGAAAAGCATCTTAATTTAATATAGCACATAACAGATGCATCATGATATAAAAGATCGTGGATGACTAGACTGCAATATGCGTGATAAGATAGTACAGGGGGCCATCAAAAAGGTTTGATGCCCCAATACGATATGCAAATGGAAGAGAGCATAGACAAGAGGCCATCAAGAAAGTATGATGCCCCAGATGACATGCAATCAGATAACATAAGAATATTACAGAGAACACCAGGATACATAAAATCAAGATGCCCCCTGTAATATATCAAGATACAAGAAAGCAATTAATAATTTGCCACTAATAATGCAACACAAGAACCAATAAACATGTCCCTAACGTGTTCCACAGTGATGATTGATTAGATGTGCCCCCAAGTAGGGGTACAAGGGATTGGGTCAGTCTCCTCAAACAAGGAAACAATGAGAGCCGGATTTTCCCCAAGCGAGGATTCACGCGAGGAGAAGTGGTTTGAAATTGGTAGTCATAAGGTGGTTGGACCATTTGTTTGGGATAATAGTTCAAAGGATGAATTGTGTTGCTTATTGAGTTTTTACAATTTTGTGGATGTTTTTGGTCTTTTGAAAATTTTGCAAATGTTTTTGTATTTTGGATATTTTCTAATGTTTTTGTTTTTGGATTTTTGGATTTTCTAATGTTTGTTTTTGAATTTTATAATTTTTTTAGATTTTTTGGAGTTTTTTGAATGTTTTGTATTTTTGGAGGGATTTTTATACTTGGGAATTTGACGATTTTCAAATGTTTTTGGATTTTGAGATTTTTATACTGTTTTTAGATTTTTGATGATTTTCAAATGTTGGTAGATTTTTGGCGATTTTCAAATGTTTTTGGATTTTTGACGATTGTCAAATGTTTTTGGATTTTGAGATTTTCAAATGTTTTTGGATTTTTGACGATTTTCAAATGTTTTTGGATTTTTGACGATTTTCAAATGTTTTTAGATTTTTAGTTTTTTACATTATTTTTTAGATTTTTGACGATTTTAAAATGTTTTTGGATTTTTAGATTTTTGCATTATTTTTGAATTTTTGACGATTTTGGATTTTTTTGGATTTTTGATGATTTTCAAATGTTGGTAGATTTTTACACTATGAGTGGCAATTTATGGACCAGAGTGCAGACTTATTTTGAGAGGTGATAAACAGGATATTATCCATATGTACCGTGTTCCGTGTGGTAACTTATGCTCAGAATAACACAAATTCTCTTTCCATTGGCAGGATATGGTGGTGATGATATGATGAAAAGAATTCCAGCTCCATTCTTGACTCCACACAACTAGTAAGATGTGTGGGCTCATCACCGAGAATCAAGAAGGACGCAGGAGGTGGATAATGAATATAGAGACAAATGCTAACAACAATCCCTTTGGGAAATTATGACTCCATTCTTCATAATGGTATTGAACCGGTTTCAAAAATGGCTTTCACTTTATGAGTCACATGCTAGACTTAGACAATTATGTGGCCTACTGATTGATAAGATATGAGGTTAAGGGATAGTTCTCTCTTCACTTAGGCATCTAAATTACGTGTTTGGGGATTCTATAATTTGTAAGCACTATAAGATTTTGTATTTTTGAAATGACTCCCTATGCCTTGCCCCATGCTACTAGTGAGAAGCAAGGGCTCATCACCAAAGGCAAAATATAGGCGAGTGAATTTCTTTTTAGTCTTTTTTTTTTTGTTTGGTTTTGTTTTTTTTTTTTTTTTGAATATTTTGCAAGGTTTTATGCTTTTACGAGAATGACCCTCTACGCTTTGCCCCATGCCACTTGTAAGAGGCAAGGGTTTATCACCGAAGACAAGATGTAGACGAGTAAGGGCACCTTCCTCCATTCCCAATCTCACACTACCAGGAAGAAGTGTGGGCTCAACACCAAAGACTATGAAGGACGAAAGATGTGGCAATGAATTATTCATAAGTTATTGAATTGATGGATTTTTTTACAATAGTGCTTTGTATTTGGGAAGAAACGTCTGCCCCCAATCTCAGCCCCACACGACTAGTAGGACGCGAGGGTTCAACACCGAAGACTGAGATGGACGACCAAATGAACTGGGTAACGAAGTTTAGAGCTTTGTTATGAAAGAGAGAATGTCTTTGAAGGGAATATATTACCATCAGTAAGCTTCTAGGTATGACCATAGAGGAAAGTGACTGAAAATGGAAGAAGTATGATGCTCACAAACTTAATAGGATTTATACTAGCACTTGTCTCATGATGATAAATATGAAGATGTGATTTTGATAAAGAAAATATCTGCCAATGGAAATGAATGAATTTAAATTATTCGGAAATAAGCAAGACAAAAGGAACAATGTACACGTTGTTGTTTCCCGGAATATAGAGTTATTTCAAGAATAAAATTTCTTTGAATGGAATGCATTCATGGGTTTTTCAAGGACTTGGCCGGTGTCAATGGCCAATTTATAAGCTCCAAACCCAAAACTATCTATGATTTCGTTGGGCTCAAATTTTTCTTGTTTGTCTCGTTCTTTGGGTGTGTTCTTTCGATTTTCTTTGAGAATGAAATGATTGACCTTAAATTTTCTAGGTTTGAATTTTTTATGGTAGCTATGTCGTAGCTGATTTTGATACACTTGAAGATGATCTAGGGCATTAAGTCGTTTTTCATCAAGAAGCTCGAGTTTATTAAGGCGTGACTGTCGATAATAATATTGATTGATTACATCTTTGAGGGATATTCTGAAGGATGAGAATTCAACCTTGACATGTAAAATAGCTTCCCAACCATAAATAAAGTAGAAGGGAGTGGCTCCAATAGGTGTGTGATAAGATGTGCAGTAAGCCCAAAGAGTGGGATAGATTTGGTTAAGCCAATAGCTTCCATGTGTGTTGACAATGATGTTTTGTGTTATGTGGTTTTTTACTTCTATTTGTCCATTACTTGATTGTTTTGAGGATAGATTCACAATTAAAGATGGAAAATGTTGTGTAAAGATATTCTTGGGTATAAGTACCTCGTAGAATGGATGCACATAGAAGTCTTGACAGGTGAGACTAATTAGTGATGAGATTCCTGCAAGATCGATAGTTGAAAGCATGATGGACACGACGGGTTGCATTGTCGCAAGTGTCCAAACTCGATGTGGTTGTGTTTCGATAAAAAGGCTAGAGATGTTAGGCATAAGAGCCAATATAGAATCAAACTTAATGGTACCTGTTGATGGAACCTCGTCTGTAGTGTCTACAGTAATATCAAGGTTTGAAAGGGAGTCTTGAAACGAGATCAAGGTCTCGTTAGATGTTGGAAGAATGTTGTCGCCCAAAACAAGTTCAATATATGTTTGGGTTGAAAGAGAGTCTTGAAATAAGTTCAAGTGCTCAGTAGATGTGGGAAGAATGTTGTTGTCCAAAACAGGTTCAATGTATGTCTGAACTAATGGAAGGAAATTTGAAGAAAATATGGATTGGTTTGGAATTAGAGAGTCTTGACTGTTGTCGTCATGATCTCGTGGAATTTCAGTATATATAGGAGTTTTGAAAGTAGTCAGCTCTTCATGGAAAGTTGTGGTATTGGATGTGTCGTTGGTTGCAAGAGCATTGTCATCAAGTTCTACAGAGATGACGTCGTCAATTAAGTCTTGGACGTAATTCTTAAATCGCACACATTTATCTATGTGATGACCATCAATGCGATGAAAGTCACAATATGTGTTAGGTTTGTACCAACATGGCTTAGCTTCCCCTTTGACAAAGGGTTTTGTAATTGGATATCTTATCAATTTAGCCTCTTTTAGTTGATGAAAAACACTAGAGAGACTTTCTCCAAGGGGGTAAACTGACGTTGGACTTTACGTGAACTGATTTCTTTGTGAGGTTGTATGATCGGCTTTTTGGGTGATTTCTCATTGATTTGGGTAGCCATATGAAAGAGTTGTGTTGTCATCTTATTAATTTGTTCTAATAGCTCATTGTGTGATGTTTTTCGTGAATTCATCATGTTTGAAAGAGAGGGAGAACGAAGAAAGGTGCGATGAAGAAATCAACCTATTGATTGTGATCTTTGTTTTGGCTCAATTGAGTTTTAACAAGTAAGGCTATAAGGAGAAAGCTTAAAAAAAGCTACTCGGGATAAATATGTGATAGCTTAAATAAGCTATAATGAAAATGGTTTAGATTTGGCTTAAACAAGCTCTGAATTGTTGATGTGGAGAGTAACCCAAACAGGTTAATCGTGATATGGTTGTGATATAACTCAAAATGAGTTATGAAAGGATTTGTGTTGGCTGTGATTTGGATAAACACGATGGTGGACAGAATAATGAGTGAACTCAAACAATTCACCCAATATTAGTTTGATATAGCTGGAAACAAGCTATGAAGGATGTTTTGATGATTGATGATTGACGATATGGGGAGTGAATGCTAGTCACTCAATATCAGTTGGATATAGTTGAAGATAAGCTATGACAAATGTATTGTTAGCTGAAGCAAGCTAATGGAATTGGTGCGATGTTTTGGTCTGTGTGGTTGGATTTTTTTAGATATTTTTGCTTGGTATTGAATTGGTCGAGAACTAATTTTTTTGTGGAACACAACTAGGGTCTGAACTTTTACAATGAACACATTGATATCAGCCAAGTTTTATGATAAAACAATACTAAACTATTGTGTTTTCAAACAAAGAAGCAATCATGTGGATTGATTGTTTTGGCTTATGAGGTAACTTCTTCAGAATGATCATTGTTTCATGCAATCATACAAGTATGCATGAAATGGTGGATGCAGGCTCTTATTACTCCAAGAAGATGCGTCCTCCGATATACCCTAGTCCTGATATACCTAATTTCATTACGGGGACATAATTGGTATGGGGAACCCTTAGAGCACTGGAGGAGACTCACCAATTCTTACTTGCCTGTTTTGGAGTGAATCACCACATCCGAAATGGTTTTGTGAAAAGGTGGAAGGTGATGGAGGGATGAATGTGTATGGTGTCCTTATAACTCCCCGAAGATTTACAGGGACGATGCCCAGGCTTCGTTGTTACAGCTATTTAGGCGTGACTCGCATGCGCTGCACGACAGCATTACCTGTAAGTGAAGAGCAGCGGCGAGGTAAATACCGAACGCTGTGATGAGACTAGGTCTCAAAGTGCAATGCAGATGCAAATGTTGTTGGTGCGTGGTAGTCAAGTCCACGTCACCGGTGTAGCTTTGGTGGTGATGAAATCCACCTTGTCTACGTGCAAAAACAATATGATGAAGTGATTAAACGCAGGGTTCTTTCCAATTTGAAATAAATCACTAGCAGAAAATAATTACGTACCTGAGCGTACTTTTTTGTTTTTTTTTGTTTCAGCAATTGTCTTTGAATGGTGGTATTTTTGCGGGATTTTTGTTGTTTTTGTTTTTGTTTTTGTTTTTGACAATATTCCAGCAACGCGGTTCTACAGAAAATAAATTAGTAGTTATCCTGCAAATGAAATGTTAGAAAAGTGATCGTGGTTGTTTTTGATTTGCCAGATCGCTCAAAGGCGCAGGAAAAGAGCATACACAACCAACGACCAAACAAATATTAAGAATATGACAAAGGAAAATAATTATTAAAATGACGATTTGGAAAACAAAACTAGAGGATCCTCGCAATGTTAGAACAAGAAACTAAAAAAATTGTGACCGCTTTGATTTTCCAGATCGCTCAAGGCGCAAGAAAAAGAGATACATACGCAGATAATTGGAATATTTTTTTTTTTTTTAAATGTTAATAATTATTGCAATTAATCATGATTGCTAAATAGCGATAATGATTATTTTCACAAAAAAAGAAAACGATGAAAGAAGAGGGTGAAAACGTTACCTTGAAGTGTTGTCATGGAAAAGTTAAATGTAAGGCAAAAATTAAAAATAAAAATTATTTTCTAGAGCTCGAGTGGCCTCACGTTTCTGATTTCCAAGATCACTTTTGAAGTGCGAGGAAAGAGCATACGTGTGAGGATGTTTCGTGAAATAAATAAATATATAAAACTATAATTTTGTTGTTTTTTTGTTAAAAAGATAGGTGTTAGAAGAAATGAAACCAAATTTTTTCGTAAGTTTAAATCTAAAAATTATTTTTCATTGCATATATCTTTTCAATACCTTTCCGTAAAAAAATGAAGTCATTCCGAGTTTGGGAGCAAAATTTATGGCTTCCGGAAGATGGGCTATGAGAACGCTCTGAATGAAAAATTTGAACGTGAGAAAACGTCCCAAGAGCTGGTTTTTTTATTTTTGACTTCTATACTTCACCTGAGAAGCTAAAATTTTGACAGCAAGGTTAAAAAATAACAATAATAAGAAAAAAAGAGTTAGATCATAAAATGATTGACTAAAATAAAAGAAAGAAAAAATAAATAAATGATTAACTTCCTACAAAGCAGTTATTTTAGCAAAAGGAAATAAATAAATATATTTTCCGGATTGGTTGTCCCATGACACTAAGATGATAAACTAATGATTAGTGCTTGTGTTTCTATAGATTACGAGTGAATAGCAAAATCAGAACTACTAAACACCAAGCACCGAGGAGATCAAAGACAGATGAGCTGCATAGTTTCATTGTTGCTATAACCTGCAGATACACCACAAGACACCACACAACAAAAACACTACCCAAAGCGTGAAGGTTAACCAAAGAAGACCAAAAGGAACAGAAAAGGAAATAATAATAAACAATAATAAACAAAGAACAGATAAAACCACTAATTGAGAAAGTAATGGTAACTGATCGAAAGTAACCAAGGCGTGCTTAGTAATGTAAGCTATGAAAAATACACTACTAACAAGGAAGTAAAATACCAATAATCATACCTCCTCCTTCGCGCCCAATAGAAACCTCGTAATGGGCTAGGAAACTTGGATTGAGCCCTGATTTTGTGATATGTAGGTGCTTTTCTTCAAGACGGAGCAAGACCTTCCTGCAACAACGATCCTCTTACTTTGCACTGGATGGGAAAAATGATTATGAGACTATTTTGGCATTAGGACTAGGTAAAAGGATGTTCTTTGCTCAAAGGATGCAAGAACTTAGATATGGCATGAAAGCTTATTCTCCGTGTGTTTAGAGGGGAGGGGTAAGGTTGTATTTATAGCCTGAGGGAGTGATTAGCTTAGATTAATTTAAGTAATCATGGTTTGAAAATGTGGGCAAGATTAAGTGGGTGGTTTGAAAATGTGGGCAAGATTAGGTGGGTGGTTTGAAAATGTGGGCAATATTAGGTGAGTGGGGCCACGAAGAATGGGTGAGGATTTGAATTATATTTTTAATTCATAAGTGGAGGATTTTAGGTGAGTGGGGACCACGAATGGTGGGTGAGGATTTGAATTTGAATTTTTAATTCAATAGTGGAAAAACATGGAGAATAATGACATGTGGTGAGGATTAGATTATTTTTAGATTTTGAAATGGATAATTAATCAAATTATATTTGATTAATTCGAAGTGTATTTTTGTGGGAAATGAGGAAGGGAAATTAATTGATTTAGGATAGATGTGAAATTGGGGTGTCTCTACAATATACATATCCACACATTAAATAAATAAATAAATACAAATGAGAATAATAAATAAAAAATATAATACCGCTATATATATATATATAGTATAAAAAACGAATTTAAACGAATTTATTTAAAACGAATTTTTAAAGAAAAAAAAATGTGTGTTTGGTGGGGGTTCGGCCCCCACCCCTACGCATATGTATAAAAAAAGAGTGTTTGGTGGGGTGGTTCGGCCCCCACCCCAGGCCACTCCACGGTCGCCGCCCCACACGTCCCATCCCCGCGCCCCGTCCCACGCCTCCAACACACCCCCACCTATCCGAGGCCGCCCTCACAATGCCACCTCCTCCCATCCTCTCTTCGCCGCCCCTTCTCCCTTCCCGACCTCCCCATACGCCCTTCTCTCTATGACTGCCGCCTCCCCGCAAGACCACCACGCAGCCTCCACGCCGCCCACGCGACCACCTCTCCCCGCGCGCTGCACAAACCCCCCTTTCCAAATCCGCCCTTCCTCTAACTAAAACAAAAATAAATTAAAATAAATAAATAAACATAAATATATATACAAACATATATATATATATATATATATATATATATATATATATATAAACTAGCTCCATAAAACCTGCAACAAGAAGATCATCAGCATTATAGTGAAGGATCAAGCAAACTCTATGACTCCTCTCCCAAACAACCTGTAAATGACACAAACAAAAATGAAGAAAAGAAAGAAAGGAAAAGAACATAAGGAAAGGAAATTTTAGGGTTTTAGATCTGAGGGTTAAAAGTAAAAGCATCCAAGGGTGGATAATCCTCCCTACACTTCCCAAGTCATGGTATTTTGTGGGATCCCATGGTAAAATAAAAGAAGGGTGTATGTGGGAAAATTTAATAAAAGGGGAGGTGGAAATCTAATTAAATGACAAGGGGTGTGTAGAATTTCTAGTGTAATCCCACTAAATGATTAGTAGAGTAATCATTTTATGTAATAGAAATTTAGGTTGGAAATTTAATTTGTGTCAATCCTTTTTTTTTTTTAATAAATTAATTTATTATTTGGGTCGGAAAAAGGGTCCCGCATTAGCATTATGTTTCAAAAAATTTACCCTAAATTTTTGCCTTACCTTGGTCTGGTTTTCAAGACTAGGGAGAGGGCTACGACAGCCCTAGTACATTGTTTTATCATTTACAAATCAATTGGGTTCATGTTCATTCGTAATGACACTTATCTGCAGAGGTCTTAGGAAGTGTCGAGGTGATTGTTATCCTCGTAGGCTTCACTTCCCATTGCTCATATTTTTGTGAAGTATGTAGAGAAAGTGGAATGCTCCCCATACAATTCTCTTCACCATGTGGGGTGCATTTGTACTTATTTCTATTCTCCTTGGAACATTCCATTCAAGACTGATCACCCCCAAATCCTTCTAACCAGCTCCAACACAAAGTGTAACAAATCTCCATGGAAATGGTAGTGGGATTACTCTCTCCCCCTCTCTTAAAAAACAATCAAGTGTACATTTTCCTTTATTTTGTTTTTTCTACTTACATATTTCTATTTTCATACTAAGTTCAAAATTTTCAAGTTAAAGTTCGATTTCCTATACTATAGACATTAACTAATATTTTCTCTACAAGTACTCATCATATAAAACAAGTACAACGAGAAAAATACAAAGTCCTAACACAAACATAAGGTGATCTGAGTGAATAAAAAGTGTGTCTACACACTCAAGTAACTTTTCCTTTAAGTACGTAATTTTTAATTCTATACTTAAAGGGGGAAAATGTAGACACTCATTTTAGTAATTCATGTCTTGTAACAACACAAATTATACAACACTTTTACATTAGCCCACACTTGCTCAATTGGCCAACTATGTTATCCCTAGCTATATCTCACTAATTATTTCTTGCACACACAACCTATTTGTTAGTATAGTGGTCATATTAATTCATCAAATCAAGCTCCTTGCATATGACAATCCTAATTTTTAAATCATCCTTCACATATTTTTGCCCATTTGAACTTCTTTGTTATAATTTGGTCCCTTTCCTCCAACGGTATTTTTTCCCATTTGAACTTCTTTGTTACAATCCTAGTTGACTTTATGATTTATGTAAGTTTTCTAGATCCATAATACATATATAAGCAAGTTATTCATCTCTTATTAAGGAGGCATCATATCTACTTGGCACCTAGAATTCCAATGAGAAACCACTAAGAGAAAAGATACTCCAAGAATCCCTTGAGCTTCATATATTCAGCATATTCATTCTAGGGCAGTCATCCACTTAGATCTATAATCACAAAATACACATTATCAAATTCAATCCAACTTGGGGAAAAGGTTTAATTACAATTACATTGGTGTAAGGTTGTGATTATCAATTTGGCTACATACATTCTAGATATCACATGATAGGAGAGAACGACATACGGATTGAGCCCTCTTTAGTGTAGTGGTGTCTTCGGCAGAGTGCACATGGGTTCCCAAAACCCAACTAATGTTTGTTTTATAGGAATCCTTCACCATATAGGGTTTTGAAGATTCAAACAACTATATAATGAACATTACATAATGTCAAAGTAGACAGAGCATATCAAGAATTAAGGTGCGCGAGAACCATATTATTTTAAGAGCTAAAAGTATATAGGGACATAAGTGTATAAAAATGGTCATAGCAAGAAGGTACATTTTGGTTCATACCATACGCCTTGATCTAAATATCTTTGCAGAAACATTTTAGAGACAAAGCTTTGTTAGATCATTTCCATCCCTTTTTAGTCATCAAGACATCCATATCAACACATAGTCTAGAATATCAACTAAGTATTCTTCTTTAGGTTCTCATTGCTAGTACTTTATTTTATTTCCTATCATTATTTGTCTTTGTTCAATGATTATTCCTAATATTGATGCAATTGCCCTTGGAAAATAATTTATTAAGATACTCTAATATGAATTACTAACCCTATAAATTTAACCATATTAGGTTAAATCACAAAAAAAATGTGTCTCAAAATAGGTTTTCTTATATATTATAGTGTGATTATATGAACAAATATACAAAATTTATAAAAATTGAGATAATTGACCAAGTCATGATTTCACATAATTAACCATTTTCAAAATGAGAAAAATATATTTTAGCTAAATTGAAAATATTAGCCACTAAAATTACCTTGTCATATAATTTATGAGTGCAATGATGGATCTTCATTGTCATGGTCCATCTTCCATAGCTTTTTTGAAATCACTATTAGAAAGGTTGCTAATACACAATTCTCAATTAAGGTTGCATTGATGAAATGGAAAATATTGTACTTTATAGGTACATTGATAGATTTTATCCATCGTGATCAATCTTTATATGCATAAATCAGTAGAGAGTGATAATTTTAATATTTATGTGTATTTTTCAAAGTGTATTTTCTTCCACTAATTTAATGATATCACTATTAACAAAGTAATTGATGATTTATTCTCATTTAGGACTATATTTACGTATATGAAAAATCTTAGACTTTACATGTGCACCGATAGATATTCATCATCATAACTAGTTTTTAATTACATGAATAAATAAAGAATGATGATTTAAACACTTATATGTACCAATCAATATGTATTCACTTACATAAATTTATTGAGATCATTTTCAAGGTCACTTATGCATTATTTTGTTTATACCCTAAATAAATAAATGCAGTTTTGATATAGAGTTTGTTTCCTTATTTATAAGTAGTTGTAAGAGTATTGTAGGTAGAATATTTTGAATTAATTAAGAAACATTAAGCATACAAAAAAATATATATAATTTAATACAGCATGTGATGATAACATGATATAATGATTGCTTAAAAAATGAGGGATGAGTACTTAGTTGAAAAGAGAAGTAAAAAGGTGATATAGATGTGCAAGGTGGATGTATAAGATGTTGAGAATATGGAAGTGTTTCATCTCTAGAAATTTTTCTACAAAAGGATTGGTATGGAACCTCATCATATCTTTTGAGTTGTAGTACAATTTAGTATTGGGTTATACTGAGACTTGGACAAGTGGATGTTAATATCTGCAAATTGTGTTGGTCATTAATGGCCTAGAAATATGCTTCGATGTATGTTGTTAGGCTCAAAACCGTGAGACACCTTTCTATACTAACCTATAATAGATGACCCCTAATGTTACTACATTAAACTTCATGAACATGATTAGATTAAAAAAGAACAAATTTTTATGTGGGTAGAGTTTGACTAACCTTGGAAGTGAAACCATATTGAACCAATCCAAATGCTATAGTAAATCCCCTCGTGAGTGGGATAAGAATCCATGTAGTTATCCTAGTATAACTTTGTAATAGTATATGAAAATCTAAGCCAACCCCTATTTTTCCCTTACCTCTCTTGACACAAAGAATAACATGTGTAGCTATATATAGAATATGATGTACCATTGATGGTAGTGATATATTGTGTTGTGCTTGAAATGCTTTAGATGGATTCTCTTTGTCTCTTAGACTTCTAGTAGTGTTTTATGTGACTTTATCTTGTTATGACTTGTCTCTAGGAAATTTGAGGCTTTATATTGAGAATCTAAACTCTTTAACGTAGTTTGAGTACTTCATGTAAGAAAATAAAGAGTGATACTACAAAAATTATTTTCATCTCTCTTTATGGGGGTATAGACACCAAAACTTGGTACCACTACCCTTGTCTCCCGAGGATTGCTTATTTCACCATGGTCACCTATCTAGACCCTTTTAATTTTAATTCGTAGTTTTATTAATATTCCCATCTTTCCCATCTATTATTAATCATCATTATTTCTCTTCTAATCCTCATCTCATTATTTAATTAATCTTAATCAACCCTAATTTCTCTTCTCTAGGTTGTTTATCATCCCTAAACTACCTAGTTGCTCATCCCTAGGCTCCCTTAGCCTTTATTTACTCCATTTCACCCCTCACCTACCCATTTCACTTCCCTATACAGCCCTAACCCACCTAATCCTTTCAAAACCCTAATCCTGCTTCTAATGGGCTTGATGCCTCGAGTTAGGCATCCTCCCACCCCAAATGGACGACTTCCCACATTGGCGGTGACCCATCCCAGGTCACTTTCGTCGACCCTATAAAGCCCCATTCACCCCTCCCTCTAAAAGGTTACAAAATCAAATTTTTGTGTACACCTTGCGAGCTTATCTTCATGTTTGAGCTTCTCTGCAACTGTTTTAATATTCTTGGAGTCCCTTTGAGCTTGTTTGCATCATTTGTGGAGACTTTAGGAGATCATCTTTGCCTTGTGTTGGTTTATTTCATTGTTACATTATCATTATTCCTATTATTAGCTACTAACGCTTTGCATATCTAATTACCATTAGAGATCCAAATCCATCCTTCCTTTTCATCCATTTTGTGTGCAGGTTGTCAATTCAGCCCATCCATTTCTAGTCACACCTAGGTCAACCCAGTGTCGTCATCCCCTGTCTAGTCATTGTCGACCTTGACCTCCTTTTTTACATCATCCTCTTTCCCATTTAGATCCATAGTTTGTTACCTTTTTTTGCCTTCATCCATATTTCAGATCTGTCAGTTTTCCTTTCTGTCATCCCAGGCTCACTCTATCAGTTCCCAATCACCGCCAACTCAACCCAATCGTCATTGAACCCATTCATCCATCTATCATATCCCTTAGATCTACATTTTCTTACATATTTTTTGTTTCTCCTGTCTCAAATCTCTTTTATAGGTTGCCACAGTCAATACAGAGCTTCATCATCTCTAGATATCCATTCAAAGCTCTTAGATCTACATTTTGGTTACTATTTTGATCCATCTTCCCTAGTCACCATCGATAGACCCATGTATCTGGGTCACCATCGACCCAGTCAAGTTTGGCTTAATTTACATCTATTTTAATCATATTTGTACTTTCCTTACATTTCTTCATTTCCAATTTCTGTTTATCTCATATTTTACATATTATCCAATTTTCATGATGATTGATCTTCTTTTATCAATATAGGGGTTGACATATGTATAAGGAAGTTAATGCTTCTTGGAACTGACTTCATCATGGGAAACCCCCTCATCTACCATCTAATCCATTTTCCTTCTAGTTATCTTTGTTGTGCAGATCCACCAAGTTTGCAACAAGGAGTCTACTTTGCACCCGTCCTTCATCATCATCTTATCCCAAGGTACCTTAAACCCTTACATGTTTTGAGTTGCTTGATTTTATTTAGTATCTAGTTCACTAATCTGAACAGGAAAGAGAAAATTTAGTCCAACATTCTAGCACGCCCGGTGGGACAACCCTTTAGGTGAGTCTCTTGTATTTTCTTTCATTTTCATTTTCCATTTCTTCTATTTTCCACTAACATTATAGGTAGAGGCTTTGCTTTTGCTTGTTCATGTTGGGCTTTTGGATTGCTTGGATATTTCTTTTTGCTTGCTTTATTTTGAAGATCAAGATAAAAAGGAAAAGTGAAAACTAGGTATTCCCCTTTTTGTCTTAGTTTCTCCTTTTGCATCACATTTTCCATTCCTTGTGTGGTTTTCTCATCGAATCTCCATATTTGGTTTTGGGTTTAAAATGAACCTCTTGCATTCTTTCTTGTAAATCTAGTGTAAGTAGGGGTTTAATTGGTTGCATTTCACATTTCTTCACACACATCCAAACACACTAATCAAATTCACACATCAAAATAATCCCATACCAGGTGGACCTAATTGGGATTTGATCACCCAATAGAAAACCTCTGCATTGAGTGTTTGGGTCGCATTATAAATCCTATACAAACTTAGGCCTCATGTAACTTTGGGTATATTAAGGACTCCACATCCAAAACTACCTGAAACTAGTCATAGACTGTCGTTTCTTAGGTACCTTCATTATCCACTTTTATCTTTTTCACATCTTCTAATTAATCATGATGATAAAAAATTGTCTTGATTTGTTTGTTAACAAATTACATAAACAAATGTTCACCTATTTCATGCCTATTTTCACCCTTTCTCAAGTCAAGACAATGCAACAATCCACTCCATCCAATGACATCCCTTCCTCCAATGATCTTTCCCAACAAGATTCTAAACTTGAGACCACACCTTTGGTTTCCCAACCCCTTGTCTCCATGGTCTTGCTTCATGAGGACCATGTCATCCAAAATGATCCCCATCTTGAAACCAATCCTCATATCTCTCATCAATCCAACCTTTCTATACCAACTTTTCCTCAGTCCATTTCCTCTAGACCAGACTACACCCCATCTCCTACTCCTTTAGAGACTCTTGGACCTCCTTCTATCACCCTTTATGACTACCTATTTTATAAATCTCCCACAATCTTTCAATCTATCAATCCACTCAATTGGTGGATCCCATTCCACCCACATCACCTTATATCAACTCTATCTCTATTCCATCTGCTATTATCACTAGTATTCCTATCCAACAATCTCAACCCATCAACACTCATATCCCCACTCATCATATACCTCAACAAGTTTCATATCCCCATCTCACAACAAATTCCATATGTCCAATCTCAACAATCACATCACATTCCTATTTCTCAACATCAACCATTACAACAACCCATCCAATCTCAACCAATGACCTATATTCCTCCTCATCAAAAAATTCCTCAAACACCCATTCATTCACAAGCCTATCAACAACCTTATTAAACTACTTCTTGCATCATGTAATCACAACCACTCACTTCTCAACCAATCACTTCAAAGGACCCATACATGCCTTAATGAATAGGTTGGCTAGCCTTAAGGCCACTACCTTGGCACCTAAAGTTACAATTTCTTATGAACAAATTTTCAATGAACCTATCAATCCATCGGTACTAATCAAACCCTATCCTCCTCATTGGGAACTTCCAAAATTCACCAAATTTAACAGTAAGGAGGATCCCCAACAACACCTTCATGTGTTTAGGCATGCATGTTATCTCATTTCCATGATCAATACCTCATGCTTCACACTTTCCTATGTCATTGGTGGTCCCACATTGGATTGGTATAATGGAATCCCTAACACTCATTTTCTCATTTACCCAACTTGCACAACTCTTCTTAGAACATTTCTCAATCAATATTACACAAAATCACCATTTAGACTTATACGCCATTTGAAAAAGATAATGACAAATCTATTGCATACTTTTTTGCATAGATGGCATAGCCTAATCAATCAATTATCATTCACCCTTCCACAGACAGAGCTCATTGAATTATTCTCATGCTCTTGTGAAGCATATCTCATCCACCCTACAAATCCAATCATTTCATACATTCAAATAATCCTTCACCATGGCTTACAAACTTGAAACTCGTGCCCTTGAGCAAGGCCAACATAAAAATCAAACAATCCCAAAACCAAGTTCATCAAACCCTCTACACATAATGAAAGTCTAAAACTTCCACCAATACCATCATGGTTAAGTATTCTTCTACATCACCTCTCACATGGAGCCTCCACAAAGATCTCCTAGACCATCTCCTAACTATACCCCTTAGGGAATCCTATAGTTTAGTATTTGACAAGTTGATGGTAGTCCATTTCATCCAACTTCCTCCCATCCGACCCGTTGATGACTCGCGACCCAAGCCCACTTGGTATCACGAGGGCCACTATTGTAAATATCATCAAGTCAGAGGTCATGACATTGAAAAGTGTCATTCCTTCAAATATCGCATCCAATAACTTATAAATTAGGGGATCTCCAAATAGACAATTCTACCACATCATCTAGCCAACCCTTTGATGTCTTTAAACAACCTTTTCCTAATCAACCACCAAAAATCAAGCCACCCCTTATATATCTCAACTACCAAATGCTCACACCATCAACACCATTAACACCATCAATCAAGATCTCACCTCATCAATGACTCCACCTACTCCTACCTTAGACATTATTCCCATCCCTTCTTCAACACTATTCCCACATCTACACCAATCATATCCATGACTATCACACCTATATCAACTTCTACTACTTGTCCTATATCTATATCTACTCCTACCCTTACCACATCCACATAAAATTTGACTATACCTCCTACTTCATCCACATCTATCATGTATCACATCAGATTCATCCTTAGCATCTATTTCATCACCATCGATATCCATGCCTATCCCTACACCCCTCACATCTATTCCTTCCACATCAAACACACTTATTACTACTTCCACACTACCTACATCTACGACCCTCTCAACCATACCCACTATCGCTACATCTCAATATCTCACATCTAGTCCTTCACCCATATCTATATCAAATACACCTATTACTATATCTACATCAATACTCACTTCACTCATCCCAACTACACTCATGTCTACCACATATACTTCTACAACCTCACTTAAAACTATCCCAACACCTATCTCGACATCCTCATCACATATACCTACATCTTTACATATGGCTACATCATCTATTCCATCCCAATATTTTACACCCACTCCTTCTCCAACATTCATTCCTATATTTATACCCACTTCTACATCAATCACATCTTCTAGCCTAACCACACCTATGTCTATGCCTCGATTTTACAAATATAACTATGATACCTCTTGAAACATTTATGACACAAACACCTCCACCTAAGGCAACCACGAACCATATTTTTCCCCATCTACAAAACCAACCATCTCTACACCAACCAATCCAAAACCTATGCGGCCCATGACTCATTTAGACCTCATCAACCACATCATTCGAACACCTCTTCCTTCATCAATATCCACCATTACACCACAATATTCAGACCCTCTAGTTGAGATCATTGTCATCCCCTCTAAGGGAAAATATTTGCAATCAAAACCTTATAGACTCTTGGCATATCTCCCCAAAGGTCTCTCATGCATCCTCATAAAAAGTTAGATCTTACCCCTCCTAAGAAATCCAATGCCACATCATCTCTCTTAGGATCCCCCATCCATCTTAGGGCTAGGCCCTTCACCTAAGACACACATCACCAATCAATCTTGAAACACCAAGACATCTAACTTACCTCTCAAATCTATGCCTCCAACACAAACATCCACTCCTTCTCCCAAATCCAAATCTAAATCTCCTATCAAGCCTCACAAGAGAAACCTTCCCTTCACCACTTCTATTGGATCTTACATAGAGATCCTTAGACATTTAATCCAAATATCTGTGATCACACTTCCTCCCATCAAGGCCTTTGATCCACATAGTAAAAATCCATCATGGTTCAACTCCAATGTTGTTTGCACTTATCATCGCACCCAGGTCATGACACTGAGCATTATAAGGCCCTTCAAGGCTATCATTCATGATCTTATTGAGGAATATGAATTTCTTCATCACATAGGGGATCATCCTTCTCCATCCACTATCTTATCCACGACCAATCCAATTCCCATTTCTACATCTTCATCCACCAAATTATCTAAGTCCCCTCACTCAACCACTACTTTTGTGGCCATTTCTCCTCCACATGTTACTCCTCCCAAAGAGGTTCCTCCCTTGTTCATTGATGTTGTTTATCTTACCAATCACCCCTATGATCTTCAATCATCTATCCAATCAAAACCTAAAGTCACCATCGCTACTCCTTCTAACAATCTCACCCCATCTCTCTCCATGTCCTCTAGCTTATCCTCATCCAAGTTGCTTAGTGTGAGGACAACATCCCTCGTTGGGGGTATCCACCCCTTTCTCTAATCATCTTTCATCTTCTCCCTCATCCACATATCCCATGCACATCGATCCATCTTCCTCTCCATCAAACAACTCCTGGAGATCTGGGGGACTTCACTCTAGGATCTTCATACTATCAAATTAGTTCCTTTCCTCTTAATCCTTGACATTGTCTTATCTATCTCTAACCTTATCCAATTTATTGTCTCATCTTATCTAATATTACTCATCTTATCTATCATTTCTCCACCTTATCATAAGTCCACCTTTTGTGGCCATATTTTTGCCTCCTTGGGGCACCATATCTCATCTAAGTACACTTTTGAGGCCATCTTCGATGCATGTTTCTTCACTTCCTCACTTTTTAAGAGTAGTGCATAGTTTTTATAACTTATCAATCATCCTATTTAAATCTTTCAAAATCTATCATCATATCTCATTACATCTTTAACATCATGTTTTGAACTTTCCTCGGTGAAATCATAAATCATAATGTCACTACTCTAGAAAGGAGCCAATGTGGAAAGTTTTCCCCTAACTAGATTAGACCTTACATTATCACGCATAAGTATGGGTTGGAGCCTATCATTTGGCCTCCTTGATGGTAAACTAGAAGTGAAACCACTTAACGCATTGCACTTGTGACCATTCTATTATTAACATACCTACCAAAGTGAGCACTTAGTCATATCCTTAGATCATTCCTCCATCATAGCCTCTTCCATCTATCATTGTAATGATTTGGAATTATGTGGTCTACCATCACTTTCCTAGACATGACCTTAAATATGGGCACCATGGCTCTTCCATAGCATTTTCCTTATGGATAGGTTCTCCTTCTTGGTGATAACTCCATGATCATTACATCCATCACCCTCTTGTTTACCTATGGAACCACTGCTAAGGGTCATAAAGGTGTCACTTGTACATTCATCATCCCCTTCTAGGTGGTCTACCTAGCTATTCCTAGCTCTTCCCCATGTAAAAGTAAAAATTCATGGATGCTCTTATCAAAAAGTCAAAGGTTATTAAAACAGACTACTCCCTTGAAGGACAACTATTCATAAAAAAAATGGGAAATCAAATAAATAGATCGATCCCTCGAAGGAAAACTATCATGTATATCATTCTTACCATCAAAATTATAAATGTATAAAGTATACCATACCCTCGAAGGATGGATACTCTCTTATATCATGGAATCGAAGGCTTCCCACATTGATTAACCTTCTATCTTATTAAGCATCCTAAGAAATCTTCCCACATTGATCAACTTTCTCATAGCAAACTTCCCACATTGATCAGTTTGCTCTCTTTCCCCTACCCAGAGCTGGGGCATAGACTTAGGGAAAACCACTTATGGAGAACCCTCTTCCCATGTACAAGTTACATCACAAACCCCTTTGTCGTGTCGACATTAGGTTTATGAGTTCATTCCATCCATATTCCTCCCATGATCTTTGGTATAACTAACTATTGTTGGTTATATGTTAACACATGTTTTGGTCACATGTGTCTTGCGTTACTTGGATCCCTTTCTTGTTTATCTCCAATGTGGTTGGAGGCATTTTTTCCCCATGTGCTCCTTGATATGATGTAGCATCATTCATACCCATAGGTCGTCAATCATCAAGTTGTATTCTATTCTAATTTTCCTTATTATCTATTTTCTCTTTGCTTTATCACCATAACATTTATCATGTCTAAATCATCTATATGTTATCTATCAAAATCTCCCATTTGATCAAGTATCATATCATCCATGTATACCATCTTTCCTTCCATCTTATTTTTGGTGTGTCACCCATAACACACCATTCCCCGTTGTTTCCAAATTTTATCGTCATTTCTTATTTTTCCTTTTCAGCCATTATTGTGTCCTTTTTAGGGAACCATATTATCATCATATCTTTATTTCAAGTCCACCTTTGAGGCCATATTTTATTCCCTTTTAGGGCATCCTATTTCATTATATTTTTATATTTTTCCTCTTTGTCCATTTTCATGCCCTTTGTTGGGGCACCATTATTTCCATCCCCATCCTTTCCTTTTGGAACACATACCCTTTTCATCGATTCCTCATGTATGAAGGATTTTACATTATTCTCACATTTAGTTGCACATAATTTTGATGTATGCCTATGACCCATTGGTCCCCACGGATTACATCCATTTGAGTGGTTTCCCATTGGAATCTCTCATTTTGAAGTGATTTTCATTGACTCACAAGCCCGTAGGACATTTTCGTCATCTCCCTGAAGACCATGACCTTTGTTTCCTGCCGAAGTGACTCCTAAAATCACCGCCATATTTTTAATCTTTTTGTTTGAATCCTTCTTTCTTGGGGCATATTTGCCTCACCTTATCATTTTCCCCATCTTTCTTCTCCCACCCGCCCTCATTCATTTATCTCTTTCAACCTCGTGATCGATTCCCCTTTGTGTCATCGATCCCTTGTTTGAGGGGGATTTATCATCAATCATCTTTCATCTCTCATTATTTTGTCTCATGGCTTGTCCAACATAAACCACTCAACAAAAAGGGGCAAATGTAGACACCAAAATTTGATATCACTACCATTTTCATCCCCGTGATCGCTTCTTTCACCATGGTCACCTATCTAGACCCTTTTTATTTTAATTCATATTTTTTTAATATTCCCATCTTTTCCATCTATATCCCATCCATCCAAAATTATTATTAATTTTCATTATTTATCCTCTAATCCTCATCTCATTATTTAATTAATCCTAATCATTCTAATTTCTCTTCTCTAGGTTGTTTATCATCCCTAAACTACCTAGTTGCTCATCCCTAGGCTCCCTTAGCCTTTATTTACTCCATTTCATCCCTCACCTACCCATTTCACTTCTCTATGCAACCCTAACCCACCTAAGCCTTTTAAAACCCTAATCTCTCTTCTAATGGGCTTGATGCCTCAAGTTAGGCATCCTCCCACTACCCAAATGGATGGTTCCCCATAGTTGGTGGTGACCCATCCAGGTCTTCATCAACCCTATAAAGCCCCATTCACCCCTCCTTCCAAAAGGATGTAAAATCAAGTTTCCTTATGCCTTGTGAACTTATATTCATGTTTGAGCTTCTCTGTAGTTGTTTTAGTCTTCTTGGAGTCCCTTTGAGCTTGTTTGCATCATTTGTGGAGACTTTAGGGAGATCATCTTTGCCTTGTGTTGGTTTATTTCATTATTACATTATCATTATTGCTATTATTAGCTACTAACGCTTTGTAGGTCTAACTACCATCAAAGATCCATATCCAACCTTCCCTTTCATCCATTTTTTGTGTAGGTTGTCAATTCATCCCATCCATTTTCGATCACACCTAGGTTAGCCCAAGTCATCGTCAACTCGTCTCGGTCGCCATCGACCCAACCTCCTTTTCACCATCCTCTTCTCCATTCAAATATGTAGTTGTTACTCTATTTATATCTTCATCCATATTTCAGATCTTTCATTTTACCTTTTGCATCCTAGATCCACTCTATCAATTCCTAGTCACCACCAAATTAGCCCAGTCACCATTAACCCCATTCATCAATCTATCATATCCCCTTAGATCCACATTTTCTTGCATCCTTTATGTTTCTCATGTCTTAGATCTCTTTCGTAGGTTTCCAATAAATCATATAGAGCTTCATCACCTTTAGATTTGCATTCAAAGCTCTCAGATCTACATTCTTGGTTACTATTTTGATCCATCTACCTCGGTCGACGTCGACTAGCCCTGCAACCTAGGTCACCATCGACCCAGTCAAGTTTGGCTTACTTTGCATCTATTTTAATCATATATGTACTTTCCTTACATTTATGAATTTTCAATTTCTGTTTATCTCATATTCTACATATGATCAAATTTTCTATCATCGATCTTATCTTTTTTATCAATACAGAGGTTGACATCCGTACAAGGAAGTTAGCGCTTTTTGGAACCGAATTTGTCGAGCAACCCCTCATCTACCATCTAATCCATTTTCCTTCTAGCTATCTTTTTGTGCAAATCCACCAAGCTTGCGTAGAAGGAGTCTACTTTGTGCCCATCCTTCATCATCATCTTATCCCAAGGTACCATAAACCCTTACATGTTTTGAGTTGCTTGATTTTCTTTAGTATCTAGTTCACTAATCTGAAGAGGAAATAGAAAATTTAGTCCAACATGGGGTATTTGAGCCTAGGAAAACAAACAAAACCACACTCAATATACACACCTTAAATAGTAAGTTGATGTAAACGCGGACCTAGGAAGGCATTACTATACACTCTATATGATGTATAGGTCCTAAACATAAAATAGGATAGTGGAATCTAACTAGTTCGTGATCGAAGATGATGATATTGAGGTTGTAAATAGGATTGTAATGAGGTAAGATATTTCATAACATTGATAGGAAAAAATCAAAAGGATGGAAACAGAGGTCCAAGAAAATTACAAAAGAAAATCAAGGGTTGTGTAAGGTTGTAAAGGATTGTAAGGTAATAACTCGATAGATAAATAATATAATAGAGAATAATATAATACCCTATCCTAATCTATGCATGAGCACATCCATAACATAAAAATATGAAACAAAGTAAAAGAACAAGAGAGGCTATAAATACTTACCTAAATGAAGGCATCATTGGTGCATTAACCTCCCTAGGGTTGATAACCCCAATGTGGGGGACCAAAAAAATAAAAGAATACCCACTAAGACCTTTGAATAATTCTTTAAATGACTCTAAAGGATTGGTAGACCATGGAAAGTGAAAATTCTATACTTGTTGATCCCAAGTACCCAATGTTCCAAGTAATGTCAAAGTTTTAAAAGTCATGGTAAGTAGGTAAGTTAGGGTCTACATTGTCTTAAATAGTTAATATTATATTTGTAATAATAACAAAGGAGTGATGTTACATATATATATATATATATATATATATATATATATATATATATATATATATATATATATATAATGAATAATTTATGATATTAGGGAAAAAGTATAGAAAATGTGGATTAGATGGAAAGCTTATCCTATCTTAATCATTATCTCATGTGTAAAGAATGAAGAAATAGAAGATATTTCTTATCCTATATTGGATATAGGGTGGATAAGTCTTAAATTCATATAAATAAAGATACCACACCCTCATTTTCCACATAAGAAGGTGGTGAACTTAGATATGCAAGTAGGAAGAATCTATACCATTGTGTAAGACTATCATGAAGCTATCAAGAAATGTAATTGAGAAGTTTATCATAGAAATATTGTTGGAAAGACAAGTGAGTGGAGTCTATGTGGAGTTAGAAACACTTGGTGTAATTTTAGGTAAGATTGTAACATTGCCTTAATAGAATATAATTGTTGGCTATATTTTGTTTCTTTATTGATCCTTTATGTTATATTACGTGTCATTTATGTCTTTCCATATTCATACCACTAAACCAAAATTTGTGCATTGCTAAAACAATCATACCATGAGGAGTTCCCGATGAAATATTATTTATGTGTTGGAATTTTTGTTGACAGATCCTCCTCTTAGTGATAAAAAATTATGTGGGAAATCATAATATTTATGCTTGATAGTTGGGTTTTTGTACTTTTCTAATGATATTTTACCATTTTCATATTTTAAGGTTGTTGATGGTCTCTCTTCTAAAATTTACAAATCATGAAGAGTAAGGATACAACCACCTCTTCATTTTTGGCCTCAAATTAAGCTTGGTTTGAGAATGTGTTGTCATGCAAAATGTCTAGCATGAAAAATTGAAACTTTGGGCATGACAACTAAGTCCATAATTAAAAATTATGTTTCCATGTCATTGTGAGTCCCACCTCCGGCTAGCCTTCCCGCTTTAACCATCACTCATAATCGGATGAAATTTATAACAATATTTTCAATTGTTTTTCAAGTGTGCAAAGTGAATAATTCCCAAGATGATAGATGAATTCATTAAGATTTGATGAAAGACAACTTCCTCCGGAGGCCTAAAAAGGTCATTTTTGCCATTTTGCAGCTAAGTAAACACCCTGGAAAATATAAAAAAATTTAGGGTGATTTTGGAGAGCATTAAATATTTTTAGGTGGTTTAGGAAAATTATGTGAAGAAAATTTGATTCAGGAATAACTTGTGCAACATTGGGTAATTTTGGGTGTAAGGAATGAATGCTCCAACGGTGAAAGATGACTTCTCTAGATGATTCTAGGAGTTCCGGAGGGAGTTAGGAGGAAAAAAATAGTCATCAAAAATATCTTGTAATCCTCTACAAGATAGAAACATGAAATTTATTCCAAGACTCAAATATTTCCCTGTGTAGTTCAAAATACAATAGTTGTTCCTCTCGGTCAAAGACGGAATATACCCTAAATTTTAGATTTTAAGAATAATTGGTTCTCGTAATGGTTCCAATGATCTTATAATGTTTTTTGGAGTCAAAATCATATATTTTTTTACCCCAAAACACTTTCATATGCTCTCATGGTGAAAATTTCACTCTCGGTGTCCCGATTTGGACATAACGGGTAATCTTAGCTTTTAAAAGTAGAAAAGTCGCACTTTTTCATTCTTATTGTCCCCAATATTCCCGGGTAATAGAGGGGATAAATAGGACAAAAACGTGTGACCTCATTCCTCCACCTCAACTCATCCTAACCCCGGTTAGGTTAGGTTGTGGTCACAGTGGGTTAAAAATCACATAAATCAAATTCACTCTCCATCTATCCAAAACACTTATCCATTTTTTCAAGAAAAATTATTATGAAATAAACCTCCATTTTTATTAAGGTATGTTTCTCAAGTTTCACCAAACATCCATGATCAAAACAAAGAATCACTCATAACTCCTTAATCTTTGTGAACCTAATTCCAATGAAATTTTTCCTATGCACTCCTTTCCAAAATTCCTTTGATCGATTGTGAAATAAATACCATGAATGATCTATAAAATTTACAAAAAATTTTAAAATTTCAAACCCTAAATTTTCCTTTTTGATTCTACGGAGATCCGATAAACAAAAACCTTGAAAATTGGAGAAGAGAACCCGGAGCAAAATAGAATTTGTTGGAAGTTCTTTTGTTACAAACTAACACTTGTAAGTGACCTTTCTAAAAATATCAAGTATACATGCTTGGGCATGTCTAAAAATAGTAAGTTTCCAAAAATAGTAAACCTTTAGCATTTGCAACACTCCAAATGAGCAAGAAACATCATAAAATGAGAAAATGGTGAAAACTTACTAAAAATAATAGTCTTGGATAGGACCTGCTAAAAATAGAAAGTTTTGTAATTGAATTTAGAAATATTGTGGAAACTCCCACTTGACGTATCTCAATGCTTTTTGGCATTATGAATTTCAAATATTTAGGTTTGGATTTGATTTCAACCTTGATTACTTGAATATCCTAGTGTGGGAGATAGTGATGTCACTCACATGGATCTGGAAGACTTGGGAAACAAGATGCTCGATGGACCCATGAACTAGTGGAGGAGAAAATATTCTCAAGTAGGCTATTCTTAGTATGAGGTCACCCATTTTCTATTCAGAGAACTGAATTAGTCTTGTCATGTGCACGAAAATACAAAGATGATTATAGGATAATTCTTACTAATGACAATTCAGTCCTTGCAGTCCTCACTCTCAAAGGCATCTCTCAATGTCTACAAATTCCCACTAGTAGTAACATGGTCATCATTACCAAGGAATTTACATCATAGGAGTGGGTGAAGACTGATTCCTATTTACAAATCCTAGCACTCGGTTCGTGGCTTAGGAATTTAATAAAACCTTCTCATGTTCCCAAGATATTTTCTAGAAGTGAAATCCATGAAGGTTATTTAGATGTCATTATCCTACTGAATAGGGTGATGGGATATGAAATGAAAAAATAATTCCAAGATTGGATGGATCAATTCATCCTTATTTCTACCAAAGAGATCCAAGTGATAGATTGGGGGTATATTATCAATGATAACATCCATTGATAATTGCTTCAGTTGCCTTCCACCAAGAATTTCACCATGAATTCTTACTTGGTATATGCCCTTTCCTTCACAAGACCCTTCAAGGGCATAGCTATTGTTCTCAATGTATCTCAAAAATCACCTACATATGAGAATTATTTTAGCTCACTTACAGAGAAAGTAATTATCATTTTTCCAAGGTGAATGATGCATTCACCATGTTCACCATCAGACTCCTTGAGGAAATCTAAAGTCGAAGGATCTATTTTAAGTCATTATGTTGATCAAAAATTGTGATCCATTTCATCTTGTTCTCTAACTTCACCGACATCGAGATCTTATCATATGATCTTTCCCTCGTTGGCTACCTGTGTACCCTGAGTGAAAAATCATAATGTTTGAATTATGTAGGTAACTAGCTCATGTAAATGTCTAGTGTAGAAACAACTAAAATAAAGGTGTGTCTTTTCTCATCTCTTTAAGGATCTATTCATGTGAGATTTTTTTAGATGCATCGAACATTGAATCCTCTTTCACTTCCCTCAGTCTCTACTCTTACATACGTAGGCTTGAATTTGATATCAGTAGAAATCCTTAAAATTTAATCTTTCCATGGTTGCACCATACACCTCAAATTGAGGACTATTGGGCCAATTTCATAGATGAATTTAAATTCAAAAAAAGAGACTACATGCGGATGATAGTAAACCAAATGAGAGATTTCAAGTTTGATTGGTTCGTGGATGAAATGAAATATGATGGGTCAGACTTGTTTGATCTTGAATATAAAGCAATACAATCTTCCCCTCTTCCTCTCACTCCATGGAACATCAAGGAATCAGGTGATATCAAAGAGAGAACCATGGAAGTGATCCAACGATCAAAAGAGTGGTTCAAGTAGAAGAGAGATTCCTTCATCAAGTCAGGTAGTTTTTTGTCTCCACAAAGGCAATCTTCTCACACTTCTTCCTTTAGGACAACCTGAAAAGGCCATGGGTTACATTCATTCAAAAGAGTCTTCAAAGAGAAAGATGATGGAAGAAGAGCACACATAAGTTCCCCATCCTAGGGAACTTCATAAAAAGGATAAGATCATTGAATATCCCATAGAGCCTCTTGAGCTAGGTGAGATTGATCCATCACAACCCCATGTTCTTCACCAACATACAAATGTGTCTTTCTCGGTGGTATAACCTTCCCATCATAAGTGAGATGTATCCCTCACCAAACTCCTGAAAGTTACCCTATGACCAAATTCATGTATACTCGACAAGAAGAATTCACATGGATTCAAGAGTTGCTTGGAAGTGAATCAAAACTATACAACAAGTTTGAGTTTCTAACTTTAGAGCCATCACAAAAATATTGAGAACCAAGTGAAGCAAGAAAGCACAAGTGACCTCTGTTTCTTCTTTGGAGCCTTTAGATCTCAATATGTGGAGGTTTCCCCACCAAAAGTTGAAAAACCTGCAAAATAAATGATTCATGAGAACTATGGGTTGACCCACATCTATTTGGTTTAAGCCACACATGAAGTTGATGTTCATTTGTTCAAGGAATTTTCTTCCCGCATGCTTTCTTGAAATGAATATTACAAACAAAAATTGAACAATTTTAGGAGCATGTGAGAAATATCACCACCTACATTCAATATTTCTTGGATTCTTATGTCGTTTCACCTCCTCTTGTAGAATACATTTCTCCCATCAGTAGTCTTGACCCCGACATGTGATCAAGAATGTGCAAGGATATATAGTGCAAGGGAGATATAATCATAAGTGGATTGAAAATATTCTTTATAAAGGAAAGGAATTGCTACAGAGGTTCTCTCCTTGTTTAAGTATGTTCTGCCACTTTGTTTGAAAGTAAAGACAAGGGAAGAGATTGAAAAAGAGAAGACTCATTGGGATAGTGTGTTCCCACTTGTGTCTAAAATGAGTTTCCTCGATTCCCACACTCTCATGAGTAGGAATGTGTTTTCTTATATTACTAAGAACTTTTCCCGGTTTGGATCCACACATGTTGAATGCTAGATATGACATGATAAATGATGTCATCTCCGAACTTGAATCTAGTGGGCAACATGCCTTCAATATTTTAGATGATGTCAAAATTATGTTTATAAATTTGGATCCCTTCCACTCACTGATAATTCATCATCGGAAGGAATCCTTAGCTCTTTCCAATATTTGGTCAAGGAGGCAAGTGATCATTTCTCCTTCAACGAGGATACTTTGGAGTCCCTTGTCAACATCGGGGCTTGACCTCTAACATTGCGAGAAATCATAAGTTATGGTTTAATCAGTGTGAGACTATCAATGATGTTCCCAATACATGGATCAAAGTGTTGAACTACATTCGTATTCCAGAAGTAGAAAAGGTGGCACCTATAGCACCCCTTTTTAGTAAATACTTTAAAGGAAAGGAGATCATCCCAGGAGTTTTCCCTCAAGGTTCAGAAATGGACGGTTCTTCATCATCGGAGGCTTCATCTTCATCATATTCATCATCTCTTCTCAACCCTCCTCTCTCTCTCTTATTTATTCTCTTTCCATATTCTAATTCTTCATTAACAATGTATTGTTTTCACTATTTTTTCTTATTCACTTAAGTGACCTTTTTTTTATTATTGGCAAATAGTTTTTATTCACTTAAGTGACCTTTAACTTAATATTGTAAGAGTCCTTTTTCACTAATAAGAAAGAGGCTCACTTTCATTCCCTAGGAATATGGAAGGTCACAAGTGATGAGGAAATGTGAAAATTCATGTGGGGGAGATGAAAAGACAATTAGAACGCTATAAATTGGAATGAATTCTCCCTTTTAAAGGGTTGGAATTTGTTGATTGATGTATGTTGTTGATCTTTATATCACTACTACATCAAGCAATAAAAATCTACATTTCCTCTATTTCCTTTGTATATGTTCCTCCACACTCTCTACTCTCCAACTTTGCAAGCATTATGATCTTGTACAACCAAGAAGGAACTTTGTGTCCTTGATTGATGGATCTATAGAACTTTATGTCTCTAGTTTATTAGTCTTTCTAATTTCTTACATTGTTATGTTCTTCTAATTGAATTTGGACCTACTCTAGTTACTATTGGTGAGAATCTGATAGTTCCTACTCATAACATTAACCCTCTCTCCTTGTTTCTCCTACTCCCCTTTACCTCCCTTCACTACAAATTCCTCCCTTATACATTGTACAAGCACTTTTCCACAGGTTTAGTGGAGTATTCATGTGTGATCCTCGGCCTAATAGCCACCCCACAATTTTATTTAGTTTACATTCAATAATGGGAGCCTCCCCATACCCAAGAAGGAGGGCTTAGCCCCATGACCGTTGGTGAAAACCAATAATCTGCATTGTGACAAATTATTTCACCAATGAAGGAACACCTCATTACAATTGTCTACATTCATTCCTTCCTACAAAATCCTATGGTAGAAATTTGAGTGCTAATATAAGGAATGTCGGGTAACACTCGAAGACCTCATCATATATGTCATTTTAATTGCTATTTTTTATATTCAATTCATCCTAATTTATAAAATAATTTGATTTATAGGAAACAAGACATTCATATGATGAGGATGATGGTAACGATGATGAGGAGGAGATGATGATGATTAATATCATGAAAATAATCAAAATTAAAGAAATATTAGTCATATTTTATACTTTTCTCAAAAGATGGTATATTCCTTAAAAATAGTCCTAAACTATTGATGTACTTTAATTATTTTATTATTAAATTGAATTGTTATAATGAGTAAAATTATGAGTTTCAAATTCATTAAAACATTGTAAATAAATAATGTATTTTGTAATATGTTAGGCGTTAATAGTATTTTTGTTTATGATTTAACTATAGTTGTAAAATATTATAAATAAAAAATGTATGTTATATGTAATTGATATCTAATCAATACACATTATACACTAACAAAATAATTTACAATTTGTAAAAAACATTAATTGAAACACACTTTTATATTGATATGATCAAGAAAAGTACAAATGGTTTCCAACCAAAAAAATGGGTGGAGGAGTCACACTCCACAATTCACACGAGGACACATGTGTCACGGGATACAAAAACATACGAAGAGATAGCAAGTCACATACATGACAAAACAAAAGTAGAGAATTAAGTAGCAACAATGAACATGGTAGATGGAGGAGGAGGTAGTGGCGATGACCTATGTGAAGCATCAATCCAATCCATAATACGGGGGTCGGGGAGAAGACATTGTAGGGTCCCACTCATCACCCTAATTGTGAGCTAGATCATCCTATCTGTTGAAGAAATAGTAAGAGACAAGTGAGTAAATTTATCGGGGGAGCACTTCATCTGGAACAAGAGGATGGAGGGGGAAGGCCACCCAAAGCCACTTCCATTGTTGTGGCCGGAGGAAGGAGCCCTAGCAGAGCCATCACTATATTGGGGTGGAGGACCCCCAATCCATCATCACCAAGCCGAAGAAAACACTACTTGCTGCCACCATGGAGGGTAGGAATCTGCGCAGAGCATGGGCACACTATCATTTACGAGCACCTTGACCATGAGATTGAGGCCGAGGGGAAGTTGGGACCGTCACGATGGAAATAATGGACGTAGCAA
This sequence comes from Taxus wallichiana var. yunnanensis, assembly GCA_018340775.1. NCBI lineage: Eukaryota > Viridiplantae > Streptophyta > Pinopsida > Cupressales > Taxaceae > Taxus > Taxus wallichiana. The sequence continues at coordinate 691,932,636 of CM031243.1, read as the reverse complement.
CGAAGACGAAACCGGACCGACATAGCAGGGGCACTACCCTAATGGGCGAGAAGATCCTGAAGATGTTCCACCTCCAAGTGGACTTTCTCTGCTTGGACTTGGATCTGAAGCAACACATGAGCAATAATTCCAATTTTAGCATACACAGAAAACTCTAGGCTAAGTGAAGTTTGATTAAAAATAGAGTCATTTCTAATCTTCCAAATTTCAAAAATAATTTCTACATGAAATTTTTCCAAAATTTGATTAATTTTGTAGGAAGCAAGGCCGAGTCCCCAGAAAAATAATTTTCCGGTGAAGGGTTCAAGGTGGAAAGGTTGGAAGAGGGATTGAATCCACTTAGGGTGGACCGAGAAAGCGGGAAAAACTAAAATAAACACATAAGGTTTTCATGATATTGGCACATAGGATACAGAGGATTAGCAACCCCAAGATGTTGCATACGTTTGCCAACCAATAAACCCTGTTAAAGAAGGCACCAGAGGAAATGAGCATTTTCGGCTCTATGAGAGCTTTCCAAATGTTGTTGAATTTGCACTTCCAGACCCTATGTGGGGAGTTAAGCTTCTAGGTCGAATTCAATTTCTCAAAAGGAATGTGTGAAGGTGTAAGAAGTTGGTAGTTGATTCGGGGTTTGTACCGACTAAAGGGAGTCGCAGTGAGGCCAATGCCAATCACACCACCATTGAGCAGGAGGAGAAACACCAATTTTGTGAAGCATATCCTCAAGTATGGCATTCTAAATTTCCTAAATAGATTCCTTATCTCCATTATTGAGGTTAAATTGTGCTTTGAGAAGCACCCAAGGTTTCTAAGCATGAGTGGCTTTATAGAAAATATCCCCAAGCAACTTGATTCCATGCTTAAACAATTGAAGGATTTTAACCCATGGGACCATAAAAAAGGGAACATTGTGAAAATTAACCACAGGAGACCACCATAAAGAATGTGAATTAATGGAAAGGTTGGTCCTGAAACCATCCCCCACCCATCTCAAGTGGGGTTTGACTAGTTCCAAGCCTTCCAAGATGCTTTTCATAACAAACGTTCCTCCAATTTTCACCGAACAGGGGAGAGCGGTGAACTTTGTGGCACCAAATTTTTCCAGGATTTTTGCCAAATGAAGCCCTTCTTGACGAGATGTAGAGGTAAAGTAGAATTTTCTAGGCCTCATAACCCTCTAAACCTCTGATAATCCACTTGACACTAAGATAAATTCCTTATAGCCGAATGTCAATAAGACCTAAGACACCTGACTCTTTAGGAGAGGAATATATGTTCCAAGCTACTCTATGGAAGCCTTTGTGGTTGCTAGTGTTGACCCATAGGAAATATCTAAGCATCTTTTCCAATTTGACATACGTAGCTTTAGAGGGCGCCCAACATGAAGAATAGTAAACATGAGTAGCAGTGAGCACCTTAGAGCAAATCTGAAACTTACCAACAAGAGAGAGAGGCTTAGTAATCCAATAAGAAATTTTTTTCTCAACTCGTTGGACAACATAAGACCACAAAGTAGCAGGAGTAGCTTGGAAAGCAAAAGGAATGCCCAGAAACTTGAATTGAACCCCTGGTTGAATTCTTTATGCCAAGCATGTGATTTAACTAAAAATGGGAACTACTCTCTAAAACTATGGAATAACCACTAGTTAATCTAAATAGGAGGACTAAAATGTTGTATAAATGCACTAAAACAATATGGAATAATTGTAAATAATTATACTAAGTGAAATGAAACCCTAAATATGTAAGTGAAGTAAGGAGAAATGACTTAGCTGATTAAAGAAGATTGTCACAAGTTGTGCAAGTTTGATAAAAAAATGGAAGTGAAGGAATGAACACTAGAAATTCCCAAAAAGGTCAAATCTGGAAGGATCACGGGTAGACAGGGAGGGAACTTGGGAATGTATTGGGGCCCGGGTGCCCTGGTCTATAGATTAGGAGGTTCCTGTTTTCTATAAAATCTCTTGAATCTGGTTTTCACATGGTCGCGAGGTATCTTAAATTTTCTCTATATGTCACATCATATGTCGAGATTGCACGTTGAATGTGTTGAATATGAATGATGACCTGCAAGAGAGAAGGAAATATCAAAACCCTAGAAAAATAAAAGATGCAGAATGAATGGGTCGAGATGACCTTAGCCTTCCAAACTAGTGGTCTTATCACTGAGCGTTGCACTACATTTCGAGACTTGGATGTAGTTCTGGTGTGTGTGTGCATGTTGTTCCCTAGGTGTTCTTGTGTCAGTCACACTTTGTGAAGTAGACGAGAAATAATAACTATAGAAAATGTAATAGCATGTGTGCATGAAATAGAATAGAATCCCTCCCCTATGTTGTGTGTGTTGATGTAGATCTCCTAGCCTTGATGCATAACACTATGTGGATGCAAGTGATGTAATGGATGCAACTCTAGATGGAGTGATAGTAGTATGTGATGTTAGGACCCTCATTATGGTCTTATAACTTTATATTTATAGGGTTCTCTTGCTCTAATTTTGTAATTAACCCCGACATGGCCAACTAAGAAAAAGATAAGGATGAAAAATATAGAAAGACCCCAAAAAGAAGTAGGAAAGTGGAACATGGATCGGGCACCCTAAGTGGGACCAGGGCACCCCATGGTGCCCTAATAGGCTTAGGCACCTAGGTTTAGGCTAAAATGTCAAGACATTTATGAAATAGGTGGATATGTATGAAGAAATATGTGGGAATGATGAAATAAAATATAAAATAAAGGTGGCCAAAAGGTGGGATTAATTAGTACTTTATTCACTTGAGAACCCTCTAAATAGTAGTATAAGACCGGGCTAAATAATGCCTAAAGTGCATGATTTTGTGTCTACATTTTCCCCCACTTTATGTTGGTGAGCGGAACGCTTGGTAACATAAAGTAGATAGAGATGTGTACCTGATATCCATGTAGAGTGTAGAAGAAGATGTGTCGATGGACTAGACTCAAGCGTGGAATGAAAAAAAAAAAATGTGGAGGAGTGTGGATTCTAAAGATGAAAAATGTGCATAAAAAGTGATGAGAGTGAACCTAGGGTGGAAACATGTGTGTAGTATTTTGTGTGTAGTGTACTACATGGTTAGTAAAGGCAAGTTCCTATCGTGGTGTGTGTCATTTTTTTTTCGTCATCGTTGTCATTTTGTTGTTTTTGCCCCCAATTTGACTGCTTGTTTCTCATACGGCTGGACTACAAGGAGAAAATGATCAAGTAGTCAAATATGTATGTATGTAAAAATGTTGTGTAAAATACACATGTGTATAGAAATGTGTAAAGTACGCAAATGTAAAATACGTGAAAAGAAAAGTGTAAATGGAACATGTGCACCTGATCCATGTTGAAAAAGGTGTAGAAGGATATCATGTACTATCACAATTTTTTTGGGTGATCTCACGCCATCTGGTTGAAGAAGTATAGGGAGGAAATGCTCTGTGTCCTCCAACCTTTAACCACTTCTGCTGAAATGTGTGAAGAGATCTCTTATAATGTCCTGGTTTTTGGGTGATCCGATGCCCATTGGATGAAGTAGTGTAGAGAGGCACACCCATTGTAACCCCTAAGCCTATAACTGCTCCACAAAATTACCAAAGGACACCATGTCTGTAGAGGCCATTGTGTATGGAGTTTGTAGACTGGTCTAAACTCACTCGTTGTATGTAAACCCACAATGCCAAGGGTGGAAAGTGCATTGTATTGAACCAGTGTAAATTTATTGTGTTAGTAGAAACCCTCAATATGATGCCCCCTCTTTGGGGGTGCATGCATGTCATCTTTGAAAAGGAGAATGTGCCCCAAAAGAGGACCAACCGCACTCTGACCTGTAGAACTCTCCCTATAGGGGGAAAGGGAAACTTAGTAGATACCAAGGCGTGCACAAAAGGGGATGGCTAGCCAAAACAAGTGTTAGTCCGAAAACACATGCATGTAATAAGACAAGTGTAAAATACGCAAACAATGTAGAAACTACCAAACAAAGTAGTGTAAACACGTAAAGAAAACAAGTAGACCACACAAAGTGGGTTGCAAACATGGGACATCACTCACGATGTCGCAAGACACACAAGGCCATCATGGATGAAAACAATAGACAAGTGTGCACACAAAGAAAAGGGAAAATCCTACATATAATGGTAAACAAAATAGACAAGTAGAAAAAAACAAACAAGTAGTCATGGAAACATGTAATCTACAAAACAAGTGTTGCACATGGAACACCCATTAGCATGTTAGAGTGATAACCAATATGTCAAAGCATGTATGAGCAAGTAATATAAGATGCTAAGTACAAAATGAAACAATAGCACTGGATAAGATGAATGTGGATGCCCCCCAATGACTAGTATAGGAAGGGTAGAAGGTGAGCATCCATGCCACGTGTAGAGTCTTGTATCTGTGATCACACTAAACAAAGGTGAAACGCATGTGTGTATGATAATGACATATAGAAATAAGTCTAACATGTGTAGTAAAGTGATCATAAAACACTAGTAAAAAAGTAAATGCCCCCAAGACAATGCAATATGTTGTGGATGGATGGAATGGAATGCAAGATGGAATGATAGGAGCAATGTGCCCCCAAGTGGATGGAAGTGTATGTAATGAGGTTCATTTTTTTCCCCTCAGCAGTCAAGAATGAACCGTAAATGAGAGTGCATCATCGGGAAATGGTTCGAGTAGTGTTGGTTGTTCTAGTGTGCATTATGATGAGTGTGTATATGTAATGGTGATGAATGTGACATGTGGAGAGATGTGCGTGAACCCTATAGCTGAAGCGTATATCATGACTTGTTGAATGGATGAGTGATGATTTATCCCTAAGCGTATATCACTATGATGATGAGATTTAGCCTAAAGCGTATATCACTACAAGAAGTGGAGGAGTGGTGATTTATCCTAAAGTGTATACCACTATAAAATGATGGATGGATGGAGATGGGTGATGATTTAGCCTAAAGTGTATGTCACTACTGAGGAATGAATAAGGAGTGGTGATGTAACCTAAGGTGTATACCACTACAAAATGATAGAATGGGTGACAATTTAACCTAAGGTGTATGTCACTAACGTTGGAAATGTCGCATGGTGAAATGTCACATGAGGAAATGTCACATGGTGAATGTAAGGTCCATTTGATTGGTAAACCCTCGACAAGTCGAGTATGGACCGAGGAACTAAAGTGCATCATAGGGTGGTGATGACATGCATGAGAAGACAACGTAGTATAAACGACCAAGTGATGAATAGGGTATGTAAATGTGATGTGGGTAATGAAACATAGATGTGTAGTGTGTGTATAGGATATGTAATGTGTGAAATACAATAATAGGTGTATATAAAATGGAAATGTATAATGATAAAATGTAAAGCTAGACCCATATGAAATGTAATCTAGTGTATATGTAGAATATAGATGATGGATAAATGCATCATGTGAATCATGCAATGTAGGAAATGTAGGGTGTGTAGGCTATGTAAGATGTGGTGATATGTAGATAGAATAGAATATGTAGTGATAACATGTGAAGCTAGACCCATATATAATGTAACCTATCGTAAATGTAGAATGTATGGATGAAATGTAAAACTAGACTCATATGTAATGATGACTAGTGTAGTATATGGAATATAGATGATGTATAAATGAATAATATGTGCATGAGAGGCATGTAGTATAATGTAGGATGTAGACTAAGTGTAGAATGGATGATGTAGGATGCATGATGTATGTATAGAATATAATGTGATGAAAATATAGTGTACCTAGTGTAGTGTGTGGGGTTCATGTAATGGTAATCCCTCAATAGTCAAGTGTGAACCGAAGCACAAGAGTGTGTCATCGGGTAGTGAGGGTGTTAGAAATGTAATGAGTATGTGGAGAGATGAATGTATGAAGATGAAAAATGAAAAAATATGCATATGATGAGAAGGGGGATTGTGTGTGTGTTATGACCCCCAAGTGTGTGTGGCCAAAAATCATGTAAATTCATCGAGAAGATTTCATCCTTAGGGTCAAAGTCATATGGAAAAGCATTGGTGACCTGGTAGGAAATAGTGTCTGGTTGATCATGCAATGAGCCATTAAGGCATAAGTTGTACATGCCCATAGCATACTCCTCATCGGTGAATGGGGAAGTGGGAAAGCCATGTGCATACCAATGAGTAAGGTTTTGAGTATAACCTAGGAAAGAGCTATTACAAATGATAACATGTCCAAAAGGCATAGGAAAGGATATGTTTGTATGATCCGGATCTAGGGTGCCTCAATATAGTTTAGCCAAGATTGTCCTAATGTAAGTGGCGCAGTAGTAGGATTACGTGTAATAAAGACATCAAGATGAAAGACATGAAGGCCATAAGTAGTTGTGACATGGACTAACCCATGGTATAAATGAGGATGGTATGGTGGTGGAATAATATCGGTAATGGAAAAACCTAAGTGGGCTAAGCCGTCATGCGTACATATGGTTTCAGATGAAGTGGGATCAAATGGAATGTGCTCCCATATAAACCATGTATGAAAAGTGTACATGTAAAGGGTGTATGAGCTGAAGATGAAGGTGAAGATGGGATAATATTGTCCATGGAGGGAACAAGTGGCTGATATGGAATAATGGTTGTAGTAGGAGGTGATATAGAAGGGACAACATCTAGTAAACAAATAACCCTCAAGTACGGTGGTAAATGAGGTGGATCATCCATAGGTTGAGGCTCATCTGTAGTATGAATGCGAGGGATAGGAAGACTAGTGTTAAGGGTCATGAACATAATATTGGAATGGATTGCGATCTCAAAAGATAATATACTCAACATTCATGTAAGAACTTGATGCAACAAATGGTGGACCGTAGAAGCAATAACTTGCATGGCATGAAGCCATGGCCTTCCTAACAAGTAATTATATGAGACTGGAAAATTAATGACAAATAAAAGGTAGGGGAGAGTCTTAGGACCAACAATGTGAAAGGCAAGGTAACATGACCAAGACACAAATGGATGGAAACAATACCATCATAAGCATGAGAGTGAAATAGAAGAAGGGCTAATGTCATGAGAAGACAAACCTAAGGCCTGGAGAAAGGACATAGGGAAAAAATTAAGCTCAGAACCATTATCAATAAGAGTGTGTTTGACATCAACATTGTAAATGTGAGACATGATATAAAGTGGTGGGTCATTGTTAAATGGGTGAATGTCAGCAGGAGGATTGGCCCTGAACGCTATATGTTGTGAAAAGGCATCAAAAATGTGGTCATACATGGAATCCGGATGCATGTCAATAGAAACATTGGTAGTAGCAAAAAGGGTTTGAACACGATGAAGAAAATCAAGATGGGTAAGTAGATATTCATTGATGGAGATACTCATGATGGCTAAATGTAAATGCAAAAACCCTAGAAGGTGTTATGAAGAAATGTTGGGTTCACCAAAATGATTAACTAAAAATGGATATCTAATACTATGGAAAGTATAACCACTAGTTAATCTAAATAGGAGGACTAAAATGTTGTATAAATGGACTAAACAATATGGAATAATTGTAAATAATTATACTAAGTGAAATAAAACCCTAAATATGCAAGTGAAGTAAGGAGAAATGACTTAGTTGATTAAAGAAGACTATGTCACGAGGTTTTCAAGTCCGATAATAAAATCCGAGAAGTAGAAATGAACACTCGAGAAGTCTGAAAAGGTCGGATTTGGAAGATCTGAACTAACTGAGGCACTTGGGAAGGTATCTTAGGGCACCCCTAGTCTGTAGATTAGGTGCCTTGGTCTTTGTAAAAGCTATGAATCTAAATTTTATAGGGTCATAAGGTATCCCAAATTTCTCTTCTATTGTATTAGATCTATCGGGATGTGTTAAATGTGTTGAATAATCAAATGTGATGACCTACAAGAAGAAAGGAAGTATCAAAACCTTAATAAAAATAAAAGATGCAGAATGAATGGGTCGAATTGACCTCAACCACCAAACTAGTGGTCTTATCATTGAGTGTTACACTACATTTTAGACCCGATGATGTAGTTATGTGTGTGTGTGTGCATGTCATGCCCTAGGTGCTCTTGTGCTAGTCACACTTTGTGAAGTAACAAGCAATAATAACTATAGAAAATGTAATAACATGTGTGCATGGAATAGAATAGAATCCCTCCCCTATGTTGTGTGTGTTGATGCAGATCTCCTAGCCTTGATGCATGACACTATGTGGATGTAAGTGATGCAATGGATGCAACTCTAGATGGAGTGATAGTAGTATGTGATGTTAGGACCCTCATTATGGTCTTATAACTTTATATTTATAGGGTTCTCTTGCTCTAATTTCATAATTAACCTTGACATGGCCGACTAGGAAAAAGATAAGGATGAAAATGGCTAGAAAGACCCCAAAAAGAAGTGGGAAAGTGGAACATGGATCGGGGTGCCCAGGTGGGACCCGGGGGTGCCGGGAGGCCCCAAATACAGGCACAGGTGCTCGAGTTTAGGCTAAAATGTTGAGACAATTGTGAAATAGGTGGATATGTGATGAGGAAATATGCGGGAATGAAGAAATAAAATATAAAATAAAGGTGGCCAAAAGGTGGGATTAATTAGTACTTTATTCACTTGAGAAGGCTAAATGATTCCTAAAGTGCATGATTTTGTGTCTATAGCATGACCTTCTAGCCAATGAGGCATATGATCCATAGACTGTATGTAACATTGAGTCTTTTTCCATTGAATGGAGGAACCTGAGGCCAAGTCAAAAATGTCCAAGCATTGTAAGGTGTTGGTAAATGACTCTTCATTTTCAAACAACATTAAGAAGGAGTCATCAGTAAAATGACCATTAATAAGTTGTAGATCATAATTAGGAAGATAAATTCCCTTAACTAACCCTTATGAAGCAACTTGGTAAGAAGATAATTGAACCCCTCCGCAACAAGCACATAAAGTGTTGGAGCTAAGGGAAAACCTTGCCGAATGGATTTGTGCAGCTCAAACATGTCAAAGTGAACTCCATTAATGGTAAGCTTGGCATTAGCATCCTAGAAGAGCATATTGACAGACCGGATGAACCTAGGGCCAAAACCAAGAGCTTGCAACATAGCAATAATGAAGGGCCATTCAATCCTATCATAAGCTTTTTCAAAATCAATTTTGATAAATTTCAATTTTTTTATTTACATTTTTTTAAAATAATGACGTAAATAGCATCATGTTTTTGATACAAAAAAACGATGTAAGTTTTTGTACCAAAATCTTAAAATTAAGCGGGAAATTTAAACCTTATATTTTTGACGTAAAAGAAAATGTGACACAAAAATATTGACAAAAAAGGTATTAGGGACATCCACAAAAAAAAAAAAAAAAAAAAAAAAGATATGTTAAACCTCCACTAAAAGTGGTCGATTACCATCAACACTCTTAAGTTAGTTATGAAGGAAAATGTCTTTTTCACGATTGCTTTTTTAATATCTTAGTGTTATTTTCATGATTTTTTGATGCTAAAACCTCAAAATCTACTAGTGATGGTATGTGAAAAAAATAATATAGGAAACTTGAGGATATCTCTCAACATGTTTTAGATAAATTTATTTAAATTATATTGTGTTTTCAATATTTTAATGCTTATGGGTTTTATGTTTGGGTTTTAGGGGTTTCATGTTCTACGTTTCAATTTTTGGTTTATGCTTCAAGTTTAAGTTTTGGGGCACTTTATATCAAATAAATTTTAGTCTTTTAAGGGTGTTCAGGTAATAATTTTCAATTCATGGTTTTTAATTTTAGATTTTGGGGTTTCTGGGTTTTAAAATTTGGATGTCAAGGTTTTCAAGGTTGGGGCATTTGAATTTCAAGTATTGAGGTTTTTCTAGTTTTTAGGTTTTTCATATTTGAGGCTTCTAGTTTTCAAGTTTTATGCTTCAAGTTTCTTACACCATTTATATGAATCTATTTTTTGTTTTTAATTTTATTTTCTCATTTTCCCATTCAAATATGGGGTTCACATTTCATAGTTTTTAGGGTTTTTAGGTTTGAATATTTTGATAATTAATTTTTGGAGTATTTATGGGTTTCACAATTTTTAGGATTCAAGTTCAAAGTTTTGAGTAAATTATTATTATTATTATTATTGATAAATGGTTTTAAAGGGGACCATACCCCAAGGTACAAAAGAGGCTCAAAATTCGATGAGACAATGCAAGATCAGTTGGTTTTTTGACTAGTGGGGACCACACCCCAAAAAAATCCTAAAAGAGCTAGATATTACAATGAAGAGCAAGGCAGGGACAAACTACCATCAAGGAACCAAGACACAATCAAAAATAGCTTGAAAAAAACTAAACAATAGTTGTATCACCGTAACAACACAACATTAAGACAAAATAGGTCTAATCATAAAATTGACCTCGAGACAGCTACTTAAGAAATTTATTGAAGACCTTTTGGGCCTCCTCCATTGCCCTGAAGAGATTGATAGTTGTTTGTAGTGCAGGGTCTTGAATTCTCAACGCCAAGGATTTTTCTTAGCCTTTCCATCCTTCCAAACTTCTTCAAAGATGCCACTGATATCAAAAAAAAATTAACCTGCAGTTGAATGAAGTTTAACATGGCCTTATGCATGGAGAATTGATCAATCTACTTGTTGATAATTTGTTATATTTTGGCCTCCATGACCTATACTTATTGTTAACACGATCCTCAATTTTTCCTCCATCTTAGAGATTTTAGCTGAATCAATCTTCATGCAACCTTCATTGAGAATGAATTAAACATTCTTACCAAGACCCTTAATAACATCACCGCAACTTGATCGATCCTCAAATCATTGTTGGTTTGGGGTTCCCAATTGCTTAGACAATATTGAGAATACTTTCGAAACAACAACAAAATATTTCCCCTTTTCATTACTACGAAGAACCCATTTAGTTGGAGGAGGTGTTGGAGTGGGGAGTGGAAGCTTGAGTTCTTGGTCCTATCCTGTGTTGTTAAGGTGGAGGAGGGACTAAAGGTTGAGGTGGAGGAGGGACTAAAGGATGAGAGGGGGGAATAAAGACCATATCATGGAAATATTGGTTCGAAGGAAGATGGCCCCTTGGTGAATAAGGATGCCTCTAAGGTGATCCTGAGACATCTACGATAGATTTTCCATGGAATATAGGATGTAATAGGAGAGAATTACCCTAAAGGTACACTAGAAGTGATTCAAAAGGACCAGATGATGGAGAGGAAAATTGGAGAAGTGGCCCTCTAAAGTAATGTACCTAACCACCATCTTTGCAACTTCATCGAAGGGTGAGGGAATGGAAGAACAAACCAGACCCATTTTCCCAATCTTGAGTTTTTCCTCCCTTCAACAAAATTCTTTTCTTTTGTTTCCTTATTGAATTTATTTCTATAGAACTTAATCCCATTCATGCCCAAACCAGTTAAAAAGGAAATAAGGTCCTTGGTGATAGATAATTATTTACCTTTATAAGAGATAACCCTGTCTTTGGGTAAAAGTGATGGAAATGTTCCTATCGTGACCTTTTATCCTCTCCACAAAGGTTGTAAACCCATTGACGTTGATAACCCTCCACAAAGATTCGTTTTGGTGCCATGAGGGATCACAAACAAGTTCTACGCAGTAAGGAGGGCCACTCATGATGGAAAGAGCTCAAAAATAGCTCACACACAGTCTTCGCACCACCAAAGTTGGGCTTCCCAATAGCTCGACTACCAAAGATAAAACAAGAGAGATGAAAATAAATGGACCATTTGAGAGTACCTCTACTCCTTCGTGTAAAGTACTCAGTATAATGAATTATCTTAGGCTTTTTCCACCGACAAGTATTGATGGTATGGATAGTTGTCTTTAACATCTTGCAAAATGATTGTCCTTGTGGCTTGTGATATTTCATTACAGTCCTGCCATAAAGTGAGATGATTAGTGACAACCCCCTCATTAGCTAAGGCGTCGGCAAAGCACAATTCCCTCCTGTACATGTGACTAAAGGGTTTTGAGGAACTTTATATTGATACTTTTTGTGTTTTTGGGTTTGAAGTTTTGAGGTTTTTGAGATTTAGGTTTCAAAGTTTACAAGGTTTTCAAGTTTGAAATTTCAAGGTTTTCTTTTTTGTTATAGAGGTGATTTTCGGGTATTATTTTTTGGTTTAGGGTTCGGGCTTCAAGGTGTTTCATATTAATACATTTTTCATTTTTAGGGTTTCCTTATTAGGGCATTTGGATTTTCCTGGTTATGGGGATTAGTTTTCAAAATTTTACGATTCAAATTGTTAAATATTTAAGTTTTGGGGTTATTGAAATTTCAATATTTTTATGCTAAGATATTTAAGTATTCAAGTTTGGGGTTTTCAACATTCTTGGGTTTTGGTTTTTATTTTTTAGGTTTCAAATATGATAGTGCTTATAACAAAAATAAAACATAATCAGGGACTGGACTATATCGGACATTTCATAAACATGCATTATACCCACATAGAATGATGAAAAAGTACAACCAATAAGATGATAATAGTGACTTGGCTAATATTTAGATGTTTAGACTAGATCGGGCTAAACTGGTGGTGGAACATGCTAAATTTAGATTGTGTGTGCTTTGTTTGGAAAATAATGATATGGAAGTTATCATGTATAGTATCCATGGAATGGGATAGGAGCACAGGTGCTTAGTGTCGAACTAGATGCTAGTGTCCTCGTAATGGGTGCAGATTTGGTTCTCTTAGTGTATGATAATGTCACATTCACTTCAATTTGTGTCACATTCACTTCGTTGTAGGGTTCTCATGTCGCACATATACGAGTTAAGTGGACGTTGCACCAAGTTGGGGGGCCAAAAGGGGTCTTAAGTGGACGCTTTTTTCTGAAAAATAAAAATCTTCAACTTGTACGAGTTATTTGAAATAGTTACACTCAAAATTGGAAGATGTTGTAAGAACATGAATCGTAGCATTTTGAGTCTAGTTTCTAAGATACTAAATTTTATTGAAAATGGTTAAGTTTAAGTGGGTCAAATAACTAAAATACCAACAGGTGCTCCTGTTTTTGTTAAAAAACATAGTAGAGTGACTTTCGTGCCCCCCACCATTTTTTAGCACTATTTAGTATTTTTGAAAACCCTTTGGTAGAAAGATAGCTAGGAGCATCTAGTTTGTGCTAGAATTTTTTTAGATTTTTTTAGCGAGTATTTTTTTATGATTTTTCTAGTACATAAATTTTAAATTTTGAAAAATAACGGAGCTCAACCGTGCCCCCTAACTACCTCAAAAAAAATATCAATTTTTTTAATATGTATAGAATTAGTCCTAGTTTGTGCCTTAAAAAATTAATTCAATTTTGATGATTCAAAAAAATATACACGACAAAAGATAAACATTTACAATCACTAAAAATAGAGGTATAAAAGACATAGTTTGAAATAAATATAAATGGAAACCTTAGAATAGTCAGAAAAATATAAAAATTACATATTTAGAAAGAGGATAGTTTTCTTGACGTTGTAGGTAAATTTTTAAGAAAGATAGAATCATGTTTTTGTAGGATTTAGCATGGTGGAAGGTGATTTTTGCATATTTTGTCAAAAACACATAGGTTGTTGTGTTGTTACAGGTCCAAGGCGCAGGGTGGGGAAACCAAGGCAATTCCAATCTTATAAATTCTTGGTTTGGGGGCATAATAAACGAAACGCTTATGCGTTGTATAGGGTATAGGCATTATATGTCTTTTGGCATTATAGAGTATAGGCATTATATGTGTTTTTGGCAAGTTTTTCATTTATTATTATTTATATTTTATTATTTCTTATACTTTAAATTTATTTTAGTAAATATAAGAAATTAGGGTCACTCTGCACCTTATGGAACTAGTCTCACACTCCATGAGTCACGGTTTAGGAGATAGTTTTTATAGTATAATTTGGTTAATACATAGGTAATTTTCAAGATTTCAACATTCAACCTAAATCTTTTAGTGTTTAAATTCTATAATCGAAACCCTAAACCTAAAACCCTAAACCCTAAACCACCCTAAACCCTAAACCCTAATCCCTAAACCCTAAACCTTAAACATTCAACCCTTACCTATGAGCCCTAAACCCTAAACCATGAGCCTTAAGCCCTAAACCCTGAGCCCTAAGCCCTAAGCCCTAAACCTAAAGCCCTAAACCCTAAACCCTAAACCCTAAACCTAAACCCTAAACCTTGAGCCCTAAAAAACTAAACCCTAAACCCTAAACCTAAACCCTAATCCCTCAACCCCGAACCCCGAGTCCTAAACCCTAAACTAATAACCCTAAACCCTAAAACCAAAATAATAAACCATAAACCACGAACACTAAATTATGAACCCTAAACCTTAAACCCTTAACCTTAACCATAATCCTAAACCCTAAACCCTAAACCCTGAGGCCTAAACCCTAAATCCAAAGCCCTAAGCTCTAAACCCTAAACCTTAATTAAACCTATAACTCGAACCTCGAACCACGAACCCTAAATAAACCCTAAACCCCTAAACCATAAACCCTAAACCCTAAAGTCATGAACCCTAAACCCTAAACCCTAAACCTTAAGCCCTAAACCTAAATCCTAAACCTTAAGCCCTAAACCTAAATCCTAAACCATAAACCTAAACCTAAACCTAAACCCTTAACCCTAATCCCTAAACCCTTAACCTTAACCCTTAACCCTAAACATTAAATCCCTAAACCCTAAACCCTAAACCCTAAATCTAAACACTAAACCCTAAACCTTAAACTATGAAACCCTAAACCCTAAACCCTAAGCCCTAAACCCTAAATCCTAAACCCTCAACCCTTAACCCTGAGCCATAAACCCTAAACTCTAAACCATAAACAGTTAACCCTAAACCATGATCCCTAAACCCTAAAACCTTAACCATGAGCCCTAAACACTAAACCCTAAACCTTAAACCCTAAGTCCTAAGCCCGAACCCTGAGCCCTAAACCCTAAATCATAAACCCTGACCCAAAGGAAAGTCCTAATAAGATCATTTAGTGTGTTTCAATGTGTAAGGAATAGTTTCTAAGGTGATTGATCAACTCATTTAGTTTTGATGAGAGACTACTTCTCTCGAAGGCCTAAAAGGCCATTTTTGGCCATTCTGTAGCTAATTGAACACCCTTGAAAGTTTTTAGAGAAAATATAAAGCATATGAGGGTGATTTTAGAGAGAATTGAAGATGTCTAAGTAAATTTAGGAAATTTTAGGAAATAAAATCTCATTCAGGAGCAATCTGTTTAAGACCGGGTTTTTGGTGCAGGGAATGAAAGCTAAAATGGTAAAAGATGACTTCTTTGGATGATTCCAGGAGTTCTAGAAAGAGTTAGGATGAAAAAAATAGGAATTGGAAGGATATTAGAATACTCTATAAGGTGGAATAATCAACATTGATTCAAGGCTTAAATATTTCTTTAGGTACTGCAAAACTCTTCAATTTACCCCTCTAAGTTCAAAATGAAATAGGACCTAAATTTTGAGTTGCAGAGTAGAATTAGATTTTAGAATAGTTTCATTGATCGTAAAATGTGATTTTTAGTGTTTTAGTGAAGTATGGAGGTTAAGAACATGTAACTCATACTCAAATTTCATTCAAGGATTCATCCCTATCTAGAGGAGGAAACCCATTTCCATGAGGAAGCAACTTAAGAAAAAGGTGTCCATGTACCATAAGCATGCTTACACCCAAGTTTCATCTTGGTCAATAAATTGAATTATGAAGGATTCATCATATTTAAAGGTGAAATGTGGATCTCAAGGAGTGACTTGATGATCATCATATCCTGACTCTGTCATTGTACCCAAATCTCTCCAAAGAACAAGCTAAAATGAGCTAGTCATGCCACCGAGGTATCCAGGACCATCATGTGTGAAGTATTAAGGCATCGTCTATCTCCATGAGATACATATGAGTAAAGACACGTATGAGAATCTTGAATTTGATTCCATGAAAGGATGATTTTAGAGCTAGGAAAGGTGAAGGGATGATCTTTATATGGAGCACCTTGTTTCTAAGAATGAGCAATCATCTGAGTTCACTTGATGCAATTCACTTGGTACTATTTGTAAAAACTCATTCAACACCTAGTAGTGTGATCAAACCTTAAGGAGGAGGCACATTACAATCACCTCATTTTTTCCATAGGACAAGAATCCCATTCAGGAGCAATCCTCTATCTACAAAGTGAGGATCTCATTTTAGTAAGAAGTAGACAAGCATCATAGAGCTGATTCGTGGTCACTAAAGTGAATTATGGACCAAATTTCAAAATTGGTACCAATTCAAGCAGTGGTAGGGCCAAAATCCAATCCAGAAGGTCAAAAACCTACAAAATGACTATATGTTTTCCCAAAACAAATACCGACTACAATATATATGGCCTAAAAGTTTTAGGTCATTGCTTTGAAATTCTGAAAATGAGTAAGTATTGACCAAATTAGATTTTGAAAAACTATCTTCTAGATTATAACTGTCAGAGCTACGAGACCACTTCCATCAAGTGCAGAGTGACATTAACTTCTTATACTTTTATTATTTCTTATACTTTAAATTTATTTTAGTAAATATGGCTCCTTCAGGCCCTCCTAAACTTCATATAGCTCAAAACGCATACGCGTTTCATAGCACCAGAAACACATGTGCCTTATAGTGCGTACACATTTTAGGTTCATGAATTCTCGATCTTGAAAACATAATGTGATCTCGTTATTACAAAATGTGATCGCGTTTTGCTCATTTTCACTTTCTTGTCCGCTTTTTAGCCCCCCAACTTGGTGCACTTACCTAATCGAGAGGACTAAACTATATCGGACATTTCGAAACATGTAATATACAAACTTAGAATGATGAAAATGTACAACTAATAAGAGGATAATAATGACTTGGCTAATATTTAGATGTCTGGACTAGATCTAAGCTAGACTAATGGTGGAACAGGATAAATTTGGATTGTGTGTGCTTTGTTTGGAAAATAATGATATGGAAATTATCTTGTATAGTATCACCTGTAATGGGATAGGATCATCGGGTGCTTAATGTCACGGACTGGACACTAGTGTCCTCGTAATGGGTGTAGATCTAGTTCTCTCGATGTATGATAATGTCGCCTTCACTTCAATTTGTGTCACATTCACTTCGTTGTAGGGTTCTCTTATCGCACCTATACCTACAAAACAAACCCTAGCTACATGCACAAGACTCAAGCACACATTAGACTAAATAAAAGATACATATGCTTGAGTTGGACTAACCTCGGTGGTCACCCCAATGTGATTATCACCGAGCGTTGCACTACATTTAAGACTCAATGCAATTTGTGTGTGTGTGTGTGTGTGTGTGTGTGTGTGTGTGTGTGTGTGTGTGTGTGTGTGTGTGTGTGTGTGTGATAGAAAATTGTCCCTTGAAACTAGGTTTCCCTTGTGCAAGTTGCACCAAGATAATGGGCTACAACTACTTTTCCCCAAGATAATGTGTGTTATGGAATTTAGAATTCTCCCTTCCTATGCAAAGTGGATGATGCAATCCAAATACTGAGTCTTTAAGCTTTTCCTTTTTGCCTCGAGTAGTAGATAAAAATAGTAACCTCGTGCCCCTTAGAATAGTTAGTAGGTTGTGTATGTATGTGTGTGTGTGTGTGATTCCTTTGCTTGAATTTCGACATTAACAACACTAGAAGCCGACCCAAAGTGATCAATACAAGTTTAGAAAAGATAAACAAGTGATGGGTCATTTTAAAATATAATAACACAAGTGAAGGGACAAGAGCGCCCACAGGGGACACTAACATCAATCACTATTGTCCCCTATTGGGTGTTTATGTCCATAAAGCTCTAAAAATAAATAAGGAAATGCTCAATTGAGTAAAACATTATGTGATGTCCAAAAGTAAAGGTATAATTTTATAAAAGCAAAGGACAAAAATATGGAAAGATAAAACAATGTCAATGTAAAGCAAAACAAGTGTTATCAATGTCTAGTTTTCTTGCTTAGGAATCATGCATATAACGACATACTAGAGGCATAATGTAATAGTAATAAGTGCATAATTTTGTGTCTACGAGATAGTCACTTTTTATATCAATCTAATTTTTCATGTTTTGAGATGGTTGCATTTGGGGTTTATGGATTTTTATATTAGGGGTTTTCATATTTCAAATTTCAAGGTTTACGGGGTTTCAAGTTCAAATATTTCAAGTTTTAGGTTTAGGGTTTTGAGTTTTTCACATTTTCAAGGTTTTCGTGTTTGGTGCTTTCAAGTTTCAAGGTTCTAGGTTTTGGTTACATGTTTCGATTTTTCAAGTTTTTTTCTAGTTTCGAGGATGTTTACGCCAAAGGCGTGTTCCTAAAGAATGCATATGGTCAAACCCACCCACTCTAACACCACAATGACTCAACATCAATGACAAAAAAAAATGATTATGTTATTTTTATCTTTAGTTGCACGCTTACAATGGTATTCATTCCATGGAATTCTTTATAAACTCAATGGGAATCATATTCTCATATCCATACTTTGAAAATAATCCCATAATAGAAGAATGATTTTGTGGTTCATGATACAACTTTGTTCAACCAAATCCACATATACTATTACAAAGGAGTTCCCACCATGAGACCACCCTCTGTAAATACTACATGAGCCTCATTCGTGTGACCAAGCGCTAACCCCATCCGCATGACCAAATGTTAACCTCCGCCACATGACCATGATTGTAACAACGCTACCTAAAACCTTGGTAAGACAATTTTGCTCAGTTGAACCCGATAATATTATGAAGCAACTCCCGTCATGGAACCACATGCTAGAAATATTACAGTAGCCCCATCCATGTGACTCTAGTCTTAATGTACATGGCCTAAAACCTCACTTGAAACTAACCGAATAAAAAGAGCAACAATGAAGACTGCCTATGAACCCATCCAAGATTTTTCAACACAAATTAGAAAAAATCGAGGGAAAAAAGGATTGAAAAGCAAGAGAAAACAACTGAAATCAAATATGAACTAGATCGAGAGAAAGGTGTAAACACTACAAAAAATAGAAAATCAAAGAATTATCATATTCCTCCTTGAAAAAGTGAATGCTCTGCTTGGATTCAAGATAGATTTGAGTCCACATGGACGTCATTATACACTTCCTCTGGCACTTCATCGACATTTTCGTCGTCCCCCAGGTCATCGTTTCCATCCCCAGGAACATCATCCGAACAAGAAGAAGATTTCACGAGAAATCTTTCATCCATGCGAGTGCACGAGAATTTTATGTTGCTCGTTTTCAGATTTGGTGGTGGTGCGATTAGCAGCTTGCTTCGCTTAATTTCATTCCCTACTTCGATCAATTCGCCCTCTGCCTTTCGTCGTAAACTCATCGTCCATTTTTATCACCGCTTCCATATTATTTTTCTTCGTTGTACCAGGAAAAGGGTAGGAAATGTATGCGCAGATCCAGTGGAAACATCAACGTTGTGTTTATAAAGTAACGCCATGGGAAGACGTCGTTGCATATAAGTTGTCATTTCATTTAACTCTTCCACAGCAGTCTATGAAGAAACATTTAAATGAAATGACATCTTATATGTCATGGCTATTCTTATCCAGCAAACAGAAATTTTCGGGGTCCCACTGTCTGCGCTAATTACGAATTTAATTAAAAAAAACATTAATTTATTCTCATTTTGTAATTGGCGTAGATCGTGGGACCCACAGAGTTTCTGTGTGCTAGTTACAGTCATCTATGTCACATGTCAGAGGCAGTTACCTTGTCGTAAATGCATTTGACAATTATATGCCACATGCTACCCAAATGGTAGCGGTCGCATTTGAGCTATGGTCAATTTGTTGGTCGTTTGGAGTGGATTTTTGCATGGCTCAACAAAACTTGCCACGTGACTTCTCATATTTAATGTGACCATGTGATTGGTTTGTAAATATTTTTGAACATGAAACTAAAGTATGGTTTATTTACTAACTTAGGTGACATATTTACATGAAACTGAAGTAAAGGTTTCTTTAGTGACTTAGGTGATATAGTAGAATATTTAGGTTTTGACCCTGGAACTTATTGGATTTCTCCATTTTTTATTTTGGCCTTATGAAGCACAAATTTTGCTCATGTGAATAGTGCAAGCGAGATCAAGACTATAAAGTGGAGCACATATAGCATATTTTATTTGGGCAAGAATAATGTAAGCCATGGAATAAGTGTGAGACATTTAGGTATTTAATTTGCACCTTTTTATTTCCAACTTTCCATTCATGTCTATGTCTTATCTACCAAATTAAATGTCGTCCAATCAATGACCTTGATGCCAAAAATAATTTTTAAACATAACAAAATTCGATCAACAACTGAAATTTACTTGTCGCTCATATGACCAACCATTAGAGGGGCTCAATTATCGATGATTGTTGGTGCATCCCCTATTTCCTTACAATTACTTGAGCTTAAAACTAAAAGGGCAGCCTACAAAATGTTATAAAAAGGAAGCAATGTGAGACACACAAGTGAATTCACCTTACAATTATGTGTCTTCTAATTACCCAAAAACCACAAGGGCTGAAATTACAAACAACTATTAACATTTGCGATATTGATCAACCTCTCCTTGTCTTATAAGTTATCTCCAAAATATGTTGCCTTGATGCCTTGCTAACCAAACCCCTTTTCTCCTTCTAACAATTTACAAAATGGCAAGTGGTTGTAGGAAAGAAGAGTTTCACATTGGTTCCATAGAGCGTTTTTTCTTGCCCCATCGACTTCTCCTCCCTCAAACTCCTCCTTCATCTCCCCTCATCCTCTCCGTTTTTTTTGTCCCTGTTCGGTTTCACTTCTTCGGTGCATCCCCTTTTGGTTTGGGATTTATAGGTTTTGGGATTCAAATTTTTCAAATTATGGGTTTTGGGTTCCAATTTTTCCAAATTATGAGTTTGGCTTTCAAAGTTTTCAAAGTCTTCAAGTTTGGATCTTTTTGGATTTTTGGGTTTGATTTTTGTGTTTTGTTGTATTCGGGATTAAGGTTTTAGTGTTCTATGGTTTCAAGCTCTAGATTTGGGGTTTAAATGAGATCGTCACATTTTGTATCAATCTAGTTTGCACATTTTCGATTTTGGGGCCAAGGTTTGTGATATTGTAATTATTAAAAATACTACATGAATTTAAAAGCATCCAAAACATTTCCAAGATTTTTGAGTTTTGGGTTTTGAATAAGATAGTCATATTTTATGTCAAAAATATTTGTTGTATTCTTGAATTTTAGGACTCGAGGTCTCAAGATTCTCATGTTTCGATTAAGATAGTCATGTTTGGGTAAGTCAGTTTCAAATTTTGAATTTTGAGTTTCCGGATATTCAACTTTCAAGTTCCATTACTTGTTAGCTTTATTGATTTCCTTTAACACCTTGGGGTGCTATTGGTAGTAGTAGAGCGTGGTCCCATGTTGGGGGACTCTTTGCTCTTCTTTATCTGGGAAATGTGGTCCTATGTAAAAAAATCATTGTTGTTGCTAGAACCGAACAAAGATCCTAAAACTTCTAAGCATCTAGAATTTAGGGAGGGATTTCCAGCCCCATAAACCAATAGGGGCAATAAAAGAAATCAAGTGCGTACAAATTTAAGGTAGTTTTTCTACGACTTCCATTTATGTTTAAGTTTCTCTCCCATTTTTACTTCCAATAATTTATTTGGAAGTCACATGACCAACAAGTATAAATCTGCTGGAAATGTAGATATCTATGTAATCATTAGTTTCCAAACAACCAAAAAAAAATCACGGGACCTATTAATTCTAATATATCCTCTTTTGTTCCCTCTCCCACACTTGTTCAAAAATTTAGCTGGCCCCTTACATGAGACACCAGTGTGTCTCACTCCCAATTGTACATCTTAACCGAAGTGCAAGTCCCACATTTACAAAAAGATCCAAGCCTTTGCTTCTCGCAAGAATATAACGGTTTTAATTAATTGATCTCTTAATTAATTTCTAATCCGTTCATGATCGTTTTCGATTCGATGGAGATGACCTGTTGAAGGGTGAAAGATTGTTCACTGACATTGGAGGCCGACGCAAACACAGTCTGCATACTCTCGCAGTTGTTATGTCGGCCTTAAATGTTAGGTGAGGTTTTTTCGCTCTCTTAACACGCCATCTCGCCGAATGTTTTGAGGCTATGTACTTGCTGATTTTTGAAGGTTTATAATCAGGTTTAATGGCTTCTGTCCTAGCGTGTTACATATAATAATTAATTTAAGTTCTTGTAAATTGCATTTAGATTTTGCTTGAAACGTGAAGGAAATCTGTGCAATGTTGGAGTTGCAGAAATGCTTGTTTGAGGTTTTCTTATCTTGGAGCTTATTAACATGTTCTGGTTGAATTAGCAGTATTATCTATTTTTATAAATCTTTTGGGATGTTCAAGACAATTTCTACTCTCCAGAGATAACTATTCAACAGTATTCAAGCAGAAATGATTCAGGCTAGTGTCTATTGTTCTATGCTTGGAAAATGTATTTCAACACAATTAGAATTGGGCTACTGGTTCTTAATAGTGTTAGAAACTCTAGTTCAATTCTGACATTAGATCTGGCATGCAAAAATGTGGTTACTACTTTGTGTTTATTCGATTTTTCGTAACGCCCGACTAAATAAAGAGGATGTCACTGAGTGAGAGGGTATGCCTAATTAATTATGTACTCTTTCAAATATGAGATCTACCGGTCTTGATTTTCAAAATACAAAAGCTCATCTGAATTTATAGCAGGAAGAGACAAATCTGTGTTGGTTGATATTCTATTTTTCATGGCCAGGATTCATTTCAAATTTGGAATGGTGAATAATTTGTATTCTTGAAAGAGAGGTTACAAGTTCAAATCCTACAGGGGTAGGGTATGTACGCTTCACATTTGTATTCTTGAAAGAAAGGTTACAAGTTTAAATCCTACAGCGATAGGGTATGTAAGCTTCACATTTGTATTCTTGAAAGAGAGGTTACAAGTTCAAATCCTATAGGGGTAGGGTATGTACGCTTCACATTTGTATTCTTGAAAGAAAGGTTACAAGTTTAAATCCTACAGCGATAGGGTATGTAAGCTTCACATTTGTATTCTTAAAAGAGAGGTTACAAGTTCAAATCCTGCAGGAGTAGGGTATGTACACTTCACATTTGAAGTATTATCAAGTGCCTCCTACATATTGAGAGTGTTAAATAGTTTCATATTCTATAAACCACCTGTAGACCCAAAAACAAATCACCCTACATGTGAAGATACAAGGACCTTTCCTTTCATTTCCTTATTTAGCTTCTAGTGGCCAGTAACCGTTATCTCTTGTCCAGACACCTAACACAGCATTCAGTTGTATAAAAATGTGCAGGGAAAGTCTTGTGCCTCCTGCATATTGAGAGTAAGAGGTATGCAATAGCTCATGTTCCATTCAGATGACTGTAACCAGCACGCACGAGTAGCTTTCCCCGCACACACCTCCCAGTTTTGACTGAGTCACCCTCACCACTCTGCCTGCACGCCTGACTTGTATATAAGTGACTGCGGTTTTACTTAAAATATTAGATGTGAACAACTGCCTGAATTTTTTTGTCGCTTCTCCTTTGGCAGGTCCGGGCAGTGTTTGTGTGTGCTGGCTAAGGCTCGCTGTAATATTAAGATAGGACCCGGTCTGTGGGTCGATTTTCTAATTCTAATTATCAATGATTCTTTTGAAGCTCCTTATTGAGCTTCCTGTAGTTAATAACCATTGTCTTCTTGTCTTTAACCATGCCACCCCTTTCGTATGGGGAAACCATATGAGGCCTTGAATCTCTTACCTTGTGTGGATAGGAAATTGAATTTTATATCTATCGTGTTAAGTTTTCTTATGTACACATTCTTTTTCTTAGATTAAATGTGAAAATGAACCAAGTGGAAAAAGGTTCAGGCTTCAACCAATAGCAGGGATATATGGTCTATCGAAGGATTAGTTTACAGGTCAGAGTGATCTCTCAATACAAAGGGCTCTTAATCATGTACGTCAAAAAAACTCCCCAGTTTCAAAGATATTAGGAGCTAAAAGCTCATCTTTGCCAAAGAAGAGTAATGATTTATGATATTCTTGGAAAATAGGATTTATTCTCTCCCTAATGATTGTTACTCTGTGGTTCCGGTATGGTTCCTTGATAAAGTTCCTGTATTGGCTACTACTTGAAGTTTGCCGGGTTTGACATAAGTTGATTCATGTTGTGAATCTGATATGAATCTGTGATTTGTTTAATTTACTGAAGTATTGCTGTGAAAGCGAGGGAAATGGAAGAAGCATATCATGTACTATATCTTAGTTTAGTATACTAAGCAGTAGGGCAATGTGATCATTGTGAATAGAATATTAGAGAAAATCAGGTAGGTTGGAATTAGCTGTGAATGGAATGAATTTGATAGTGTTTCAGGTGTGGAAGTTTTGGATGGATAATGATTAATTGTGGTTTTGAGTCACTCAAATTTAATTTGCTCATGGAACAGATATTTATCGACATTGCAGTCTTTTGTTCTCGAGTATTTGTTGGTGGTTTTGGGAAGAGAATATCGATCACATATGTTTGAAAAGTTGAATGACATCAAATGTTAACATGCTTCCCTCCATTGGAAGAAAATGTGGTTGTGAACAGGCTTCCCTCCATTGGCGTTGCCTTGTTAAAACAACTACTGCTGGCCCTCTGAGTTTGTAATTTGTTATTTAGCCAGTTGCAGAGATCATATTTCTGATCAGGAGTATGATCATCAGATCTCTGGACTTTTTGATTATCATAAGAATAACACAAGAGTATAATCTATACAGCTTACATTTATAATTCCTAGAACATTTGAGTCAAGCCTGTGTTAGGAATTTAGTTCTCCCAACCCCAAAATTGTGGAAGCTGCTATCAACAAAGGTATAAAACACAATCCACGGATATTCCAAAAATTGTGGATGTTGCTATTAACAAGAGTAAAAACATACAATCCATGGACATCTCGAATATTAGGTGAGGAAAAGAAAAATTAGTAAAATGGCTGCTCAAATGCAGGCTACGGTGGTTTGTACAGTGGGGTATTCCTTGAACTCACTGATATAAAAGGGAACTTCTCAAACATGTACGGTCTACCAGTTGTTTTACCCAACATCAGAACAAGGGTAAAACATACAATCCATGGACATCTCGAATATTAGGTGGTAGTAAAAGAAAAACTAGTAATATGGCTGCTCAAATGCAGGCTGCTGTGATTTGTACAGTGGGGTATTCCTTGAACTCACTGATATAAAAGAGAACTTCTCAAACATGTATGGTCTACCAGTTGTTTTACCCAACATCCCCGGTGAACAGTGTCCTTTGGATAAGCTATTAGAACATGGTAGTTTTAGTAATCCATTTGTTGTTGTAATGCCTAAGCAATACCTATTGGGGTAGTACAAACCCTTTTGCCAGATATGCAGAGGTTAATGCACGGGCTTTTACCATTCACATACGGAACAGGGATTTTACTGTTCATCAGCAATATGTGCTTTCGTATGTAATTTGGAGAATTACTGGGGCCAGTGGGATTTCATGTAGTTGAATGTGATCGTTGCCTGAAATGTGATCCATGCATTTGAGCTGAACTTCACCAGCTCAAAAATAAATTAAAAAAATCTAAGCACTCTTAAGTAAGCGTACTTGGTTTTAAGAATGTGATTTTGAGTTGGTGAGCCCTCAATTGCCAACTCATGTTGGCATCCAAGTTTGAATTTACATATCCAGCAGATACAATGATTGTTGGATATCAGTAATCTCTCTGGTCTTGGGATTAGGCCTAATCACAGAAGAAATCACCCAACCAGCAAACAGTAACCTCTCCCTCCATACATGGAAAGTTGATTACTCTTTTGTTACTTGGTCACTCTTGTACTAGTGTTATATAAATTGATTACCATAAGACAACCTTCCAAGAAACTTCAGGGAAACAGCCATTAGCCACCAAAAACAACAGGTCAGTCAGTCTTCAAAGTTGAATACTGCCCTGATTAAGACATAAAGGATGCCCTACATCCATTTAAAGTCAGCAGTTGAAATTTCTAAAATTTGGAAACATCAATGGACCCGTCCACACAATTCACATTCCACAATCCGAGCATTAAAAATCCGCAAGATATACTGGTCATAATTTGAATGGAAACAATCATGGTTTTATTATAAGTTGAAACATGGCAATCAATAATGGTATGGAAAAAATAGCCGAATTTTTCTTTCCATATAAAAACAGAATTTCCACTCTGAAAACATGTCAAATCTGGGTAAACGCCAGAAGGATGAAAGGTCAATCTCCTAAAAGGATGTGCTGCCACTGAAAAGGCTCCTATATAAATAGTTTGAAAAAATAGTTGTACTATTTTATTTTGAATAATATAGGTGCTATTTCATCAAAATAATTTGAATGGAAGATTTTGAAGATTTTGTAACATCAGAACATGAATATTTATGGACTCAGCTAACAGTAATATCTCTTTACCACTACTAACATACATTGGAGAGTCAGATTATACAATAGACCATTGGAGGATATAAATGGTGTGTCTGGTTTAGGACAATGTAGTTATCAAATCTTTTTCCAGTGCCTTTTGTGGTTAGAGAGAAACCATTATACGGATTAAAAATATATATAGGAACTTATCCTACTGAAGGTCGTCTCTGTTTCATGAGCAGTCAAAGATAAAGCTAGACCTCTCTGGTATATTTTATTGGTTTTGATTCTTGAATATCTGGTCCGTGACTACTTTTAGTGATATTGGTCTTTCACGGGAGACCTGTAAGGAGTATGGATTGGCTGGTGTTCAGTCATTTTGTCTGATTGTCAGAATAACATATTTTCAGAAAATAATTATAGAATGGTTCACACTCCACATCTTAGTAAGATGACTTTGAATGAAATCCTGGGTAGCATGAGCATCTCATTTAAAATTCAGAATTATAACATAATATTAATATATTTCTTTTCGAGTTGCAACAACATAGTAAGAAATATATTGAAACAGTTTAGGATTATGTGCAGAATCTGGGTGGTTTTTCTTTTTGTATTTTATTGAAGGCTATGACATTTTATATGGTGAAGCCCCACCCCTGCAAGTACAAAAGAAAAATAGATAAATAGGTAATCATCATAATGGTAACATGAACAGCCACGGGAATTCAAATATAAAACCTAAAATTATACTCTTTTTATTGAAAAACTTTTCTATATATAAATATAAATATAGAACTCAAGTTGATCATTCAAAAGTAAGTAGATGAATCACACTCCAAATATCACATCGGCCTTGGCCAAGAAAAAGATTTTAAAACAAGAAATTTTTCAAACCACCACAAGAAGAAATTAGGCAATAGGAGCCATGCCAAATATAGGCGAGAGAAGGTGGGGATCATCTTGTTTATCACCCCAGCCCCCAAACCACAACCATCGAGGATCAAGTTCTACCCATCTTTTTCTTTTTCTTCCCTAGTACTACCATCTTGACATTTAGAGGAGGCGGCGAAGCCAAGTGGGAATTTTCATCGATGTGGTGCCACACAACAAGTAGTGTCACCCTAGAGTGGCCTTTGTAATTGTTGTCACTACCATGGGAGCTATGAGTTGGAGATGGAAAACACCGCCGCAAAGTACCATTCCTATGTTTGTTGCATGAGCTAGGTCTTCTCTACTAACCAAAGTCATGGCTTTGAGGGCAAAACAATGGTGAGGTGAGTTTGAAGGGACTCTGCTGACAAGGCAAGGTGCATTGTCCCAATGAGCTAGTAATTTTTCGATGTGGGTGATCTAAAGGGGGAATTTCTTTGTTTGCACCGAACTGAGAGTGACATTAGAGATAACATGAACTTTGTTGGCATCGAGAAAAGTAATCTTCAAGAGAAATATGATTGAAGTTGACACCATTTCTATTTTTCTATAACTCAGAGAAATTCATAATGAAAAATGTGCCAAAGTTGTGTGTATTTTGCAAGAATCATGTTGAGTTTCCCAATAGTACCATTTTCCAAGTGAACATTCAAAAAGAAAGGGTTGAAAGAGGGTGTGAATCCATTATCAAGTAAACTAAGCGCACTTGCAGAACCAAAGATATTTTTAAGAGATTCGGTGTGAGAAAAACAAGAGCCAAACTAGGTGAGTCATTCCTATTTGAACCATGAAAGAGCTAATTGAAAATCTTTGATGAAGTGAATGCACTTTGGAAAAATTGGGCTTAATAATAACCACACATTCTTGCAAACCTCCTTTTCCACACTTGTTTAGTAAAATAAACTTTTCAAGAGGCATTAAGAAACCTTGCTTCCAAAATCTAGAAGGAAAGGAGTTGGTACCTTAATTGGGGTTTGTATCTTGATAGAAAGGATTTCCAATTGGTGAGTCCAGTCACTCCACCATCGGTAGAAAATTACAAACCAATTTCATGGCGATGTGGATCCCGTATATCATTTTGGATTTCCATGATAGATTCTTGATCAATAGCTTGAAGCTGAAATTTATCATTGGAAGTAGGCCATGAAATCTAGTCCCTAGAAGTGACAAAGCGTGGTGTAATTTCAGGAGCTCTCCTCTTTGGATGCGGTTGTAACCTAGCTGATTCAAAGAAATGTGATGCATGCATTTAAGCTAAACTTCACCGGCTCAAAAATAATTTTAAAAAATCTAAGCAATTTTAAGCGCACTTGATTTTAAGAATGTGATTTTGAGCTAGTGAGCCCCAGTGCTCAAATGCCACTCATGTTGGCATCCAAGTTTGAGTTTAAATAGAACTCTCCAAGCAGGATAAACACCGATTGTTGGATATAAGTAATCTCATTTGGTCTTGGGATTATCGTAATCACATAAGAAATCAACCAAACCCAAAGAAACAATAACCTCTCCATACATGGAAACTTGATTACTCGTGTTACTTGGCCACTCTTGTACTTGTGTTATAAATTGATTACCATAAGACAACCTTCCATGAAACTTCAAGGGAAACAAACCATTAGCCACAAAAACAACAGTGAGTCGGTCTTTAAAGTTAATCATCGCCTGATTAAGACAAAAGATGTCATCTTGGTGTCCCAGATTTCATCCTGAAATCTGTGACTACCCTATCCAAAAAAAAATCGTACTTTTAAAATAATGGGTCGTTTTGTGTTTTTATTGCCAGAAAGTTCTTGTATTGCGTTAAAATATTCCCAAAGAGCCATATTAGTCATTTTCACCAAATACCCAGATGCCCAAAATTGTTATATTTTGTCGTTGGGATTTGCTCTGTGGGAAATTTGTATTTAATTATTTTGAGCCCCATTTGAGGCAATTTGCGCTCCGATTTAACCCTGTTGTGATCAAACATATCATTATTCCTATATACCATAAGGGTTTTAACTAGGAATAAGTTGGGCTTTATTTGTGACTTTTGACAACTTTGTGTTTTTGTATTTTCCGTTTCGTTTTTCGTGAAATTTCTCTAGATCAATTCTTTTGCGGTTTGCCCGATTCTTAGCCGGAGTAACGAGGATCATATGTGCACATTATGCCGAAGGAAGTCGCCATCGGAGGTCAGGTTCACTTTGGGAAAAGCGAAGTCGCGCACCAAAAAGCCTCTTAAAATTTGTTTGCATTTTGGAAAACAAAGAATTAGAATGGATAATGGGATTTTGGAAGCGCGCAGACGGTGGAAATTTTGCACTGCCAAGTAGGGTACTTTTTCCCATGGAAGCAACGCCACTTGATCCTGATGGAAAAATTGGAGGCAGCAGGCAAGCGGGAATTTCTTACCTGCCTTGCAAGGTAAAAATTCCCATTGTGAAATAAAAGAAAAATCACTTAAGGCATTGATGGGATTTTCTTACCTGCCTTGCAGCATAAATAATCTCATTATGAAAGTCAAACAGCTTAAGTGGATCATGGGATTTTTGGTCTCACATGGGATTTTTAGTCTCAAAGCGGGTGGGATTTTTGTACCTGCCTTGTAGGGTACTTTTTCCCATGAATGCAAAGTCACTTAAGTTATGATGGGAAAAATTAGAGGCAGAAGGCAGGCGGGAATTTCTTACCGCCTTGCAGGGTAAAAATTCTCATTGTGGAATAAAAGAAAAAAACAACTTAAGTGAATCATGAGATTTTATTGCACACTTTGGCAGGTAAATAATCCCATTATGAAAGTCAAACGACTTAAGTGAATCATGAGATTTTCAGGGCTGCCTTGCAGAGTAAATAATCCCATTGTCATGTGACTTTTAAAAATAGAAATTCCTTATTCCAAAAAGTGCAACCCACCTTGGGTGAATAATAATGCATTAAATAAATATTTGTTAATATTTATTCACCCAATTTTGGCGCTCAGGCTTGTGGAAAAGTCAACAAAGGGAAGTGGACAAAAGGAATTTAAAAATAGAATTCCAAAATTAAATAAATTTAATTTATTTAATGCAGCCCCATTTGAGAGATAAATAATACTTTTTAAAGCATTAATTGATTAAATTAAATTCTATTTTTAGTGGCTAAGGTTAAAGCACACTGTGAAGCTTAAGTGAAGTGAAGAGTGGATGATTAAATTGAATAAATTTAATTTATTGGATGGCTGTCCTTAAACATGCAATTTTAGCACATTAGTTAAAGAGAAAAGTATGATTTTTAATTAATTAATTGCTAGGAATAGGAGGGACAATTATTAATTATATAATTATGAGGGTTATATAAGCATGGGTTGCCATAAGGATGAATTAATTAATTCACAGGTAAAGAAGTGCATCCCAGAGGAAAAGTGTGCCCCATTTGAAGAGGATTTTTGCTCAAAAGAAGATCAAATCAATACCGAAAGCTTCCAATTTTGGTGCATGCATTGAAGGAGGTTGATTTGTGTTTGCATAAGTGATATAGGTGCTCATGTGAAGTTGGAAAAATTCATGCTCACTTTGCATGCAAATAAAACATCAATTTTTGGGGCAGCAGGCTTGAATAGTGCAGATTTTTATGATTAGAATTCACTGTTCATGTTCCAGTTGCCATCTTTGTCTGAATTACTTGCAAGAATTCATTACAGGGGCTTTATAAAAGAAAATGAGCTTTAATCAATGTCCAATACATTGAATATATCCTCTGAATCTGAAAAATTATCCAGATCTCGCACCAATTTTGAAGAAATCACCAAATAAGAAAAAAAAATTGTTCGACAAAGATAGACAAAGCCATGGTAAAGAGGACGAAAAGAAAGCACAACTGAGTCATGCATCACTTCCAAATTTGCAGACATAGGAGACACAAATCTAAGTCCAAAACCTCTTTCCGAATTGATTGATAGATCCAGTGAAAAGACTTAGATCTAGGTCCGGAACCTCTTTTGAATTGATTGATAGATCCAGAGCTGGAAAGACTTCCCTCATGCATGCAAATAAAAGCAGCGGTGGAATCATTCGAGTTCCAGAATTCGTCATGGAGTGTGCTAGATTCGAGATCCATATTAAGATCCATATTGGCAAAGGATTCATCCTCTTGTTTCAAATGCAGCCCATGAAGAAGTCGGTGCATGAAAAATTCCTTCCGGGATCTTGTGCATGTGCTCTCAATCTTCCATTGAAGCCTTCATTAAAGTTGCATTCACCTGGAGTGCTTTCAGAATTTTTAATTGTTCATATGCAATTAAAAATAAAGAGTTATTTACGACAAACATTGCACTAATGTATGTACTGGAGAAGAACTTCAAAAGCTTCAAGAATAAAAGAGAAGAAGAGGTGAAGGAAAAATTCCAGCCGCTTCCCGATCCGGCCGCCTTCAGATTCGGATGCTCGAGGTCCAGTTTGGTGAGAATCAAAGGCAAAAGAATTATTTGCGCATACGAGACATGAAAAAGAACAAGACTGCAACTTTCCTCTTCCTTCTTTCCTCCGACAAAGTAATTGAGTGATCAATTAAATTATACAACTTAATGATTGGTTTAAAAACTATTACTTGAAGAAGTCAACTACTTTGAGATAGGTGGCGAGATGTGCAAAATAGAAGGTTCTATCATCGGTTGCAAATTATGCATGTAATGCAAAGAGGAATTCAAGAGGGAGATTGTCGGTTGTTTCATTTCCCACTTCCACATGTGTCGATTCAACTAAAAGCTTCGACTTGTAATTGCCCCTCTACATTCTATAAGTAGAGGAGAACCTCAGGTTAATAAGGAGAATTTGTAAGCAACATTCTTATGTTCTAGACTTTGTGTTTAAACCCTTGATAGCCACTTGAAGCAAAGGAATATACAAGAGCAAATTTCCGGAGAACTTTGTGTCACAATGTATTTTGTTTCTAGCTTTCTATCTTAAATCTTTGAATAAATTTGTGTTACTTTAGATTTAGATCTAGAGCTGCATTTGCTTATAATTCTGTGTTTATATCTATTGGTTTCTTCTGTGTGCATGTAATCAACTATGTTATCTATTGATTGAGATGCACATCTTCCTCATTTCTTCTCTGTGTTTATATAATTCTTTTCTTCCATAAATATTTCCTTTCTTAAATAGCTGCTTACTTGTTGCGAATCGCATGCTACTATGGTTCATTAATCGAATAGTTAAAGTAAAACCCCATATAGATACTAACATATTTTAATTGACAAATCTGACATGGGAGCCTCACCGGAAAATGAGGGAGATTTATTTCATGACTGCCTAGGTTTTATGCTATGCAGAAAATCTAGCCAACAATTTTTGGTGACTCCCCTTGGGAAACAAATATCTTTGCAGATCAAAGCTTATCTTTTGAAGATTAGAGTGTTTTCCATACAGATCCCAACTGGTGAACGTCCATTCACCCGATCTGTGAAGGCGCAAAGAAGGTGATCATTTTTCTTGAGATGTATAGGAGCAATTCAATTTCAATCATCCTCCTCAAGTTAGAAGCCCTGAGATCTAGTCTCTCACCAAGAAGGAGAGTGCACGCTAATATAGATCCGGATCATCTTGGCATAATTCGGCGGATGGAATTATTCACCAAGTCTACACAAGGAGAAGACGTGCTCTGTTTGTCATGGTGAATCGGGCAGTTGTACTGTTCCATGGGGAGCAACTTTTGGGCCCCTTGAACTTGGCTCCACCTATGCACGATCTGCTAAAAGGGACGAGAAAGAATTTTCTGAAATTCTTTGGAGATGGAAAGTAGAATTGAGATGACCACTTGGTTGCGTTTTTATATCTGTGGAGTGCTTGCGATCGAACATGAGAGATGTATCATGTCAGGACTCTTCATAGAGACTCTGTATGACTTCGATGGAGAATGGTTCTATCGGCAGCTCCTAACACCATAATCAATCGGGCTACTATGCAAGATGCATTCCTAAAAAGATTCAAGGCAGCCGAAGATTCCAGTATATTAATTACTCAGCTCACTCAGTTGAAGGAGCCACATGAGCACATGCGGGATTTTATTGCAAAATTCCAAAGATTACTATAAAAATTCCAGCTTCTGCTTCTCTGAATGATGAGAATCAAAAGGTGTTCTTTATCAACGCTTTGCTTCCTGAAGTAAGATATCAACTGCGAAGAGCACGTCCTACTGATTTGTTAGCAGCTCAAAACATGGCGGTTGAAATTGAAGACGACCTCATCATGGCTGGAAAGATAAAGAGCAACACTTCTAGAGTTGAAAGTTCACCCTTTGCTACCTTTTCTTGATTCACTACTGCAAAAGTTAGCAAATGAGATGATGCAGATGAAGAAACAAATGGCTCAAATGGCTCAAGGCAACAATACTGCCCCTACTCGAAATTTCAACAACAACCAGAACCGCATTGTTGGTTACCAAATATTAGCAATTGAAGCTGCTCCCAGAAACAACGTGGAGATGAATGAAGAAGACCAGGAAGCTGACGCTGATCAACTCGAGGATGATGATTTTATATGACCTGCTGGCGACTCCAACATTAATTACTTGAACTACAAATTTGAACATGACGATGAGAAACTTCATGAAGATGATCATGGTCATACATATGCAGTACTTACAAGATCACAAACTCGCCAAGCTGAAGCATTAGCAGACGAGCAAAGAAGGGGCATCCCTTTTCCTTCTTCCTCATCTCAACCACAGAAAGCGGCTCAGGTATCTGAATCTATTTCTTCTTTTGACATTATTGATCATGCCAAGAAAACTAAAGTTCAAATGTCAGAAGCCGAATACTTGAGAGCTTTTCCTCAGCAGTTAAATAGGCTAGTCAAATATGTACAATCACCAAGACAATCCAATACATCAAAAGGCCTTTTGTCTAAGCCCAAAGATACTCCTCCACAAAACAACACTGCAGTTGTTAAACCCTCACCATCTTCTGACAGGGTGGAACCTTTCTATATCTTGTTATTGCTTAATGGTTTCAAGTTAAGCAATTGCATTCTAGATTCAGGTGCTTCTGACAATGTCATGCCAGCTAAAGTTGCAGATGCTCTTGGGTTTACTCGACAAAAGCCAAAAAGGTGCTACTCCATGAAGAGACAAGTCCCTTTAATCGGACAAATCAAAGATGCACATGCTGTTCATTGTCATCGACTTTTCCGACAAAAGATTAAAGATGACAATTCTAGTTGTAGATATTCTTGTCTCTATGGGATGTTGTTGAGCGAAACTTCTGCAAAGAGCTAGCCGGAAAAGAAGTCCGAGGTATATGGTTACAAAATCGAGGATCCTAGTTCTCGATTCTTTTCGAGAATCGACCGTGGGGTCTATTTCTTGGAAACGGATAAAGATGTACCAGAACCAAAACTTCAACTAGAGCTAAAGCTAGCGAAGGAAGAAAAATTTTGGACTCGAGTTTAAAGGCACATGTTGTTCTTTTGGATCGGGGAGCCGACGTTCTACTTATATCTCCAGATCATAAGATATTCTCATACTCCCACAAGCTGATGTTCGAGAACACCAATCATACGGCGGAGTATGAAGCCTTCTAGTAGGAATGGAGCAAGCCGTAAAAAAAATGAGTAAAACTCTTCAAAGCCCAAAGAGATGTTGACCTTCTAGTAAAGCAGGTTCGAGGGAAAAATCAAGTCAAAAGAGATAAGCTGGAGCATTACAGAGATAAAGTACTTTCTGCCACATTCAATATTGTAGCCTTCTCTATTGACTTCATTCCAACCAATCGAACTCAAGGAGATTCTTTGTGATCCAATCGCACTATTGAATCTAGATAGACCACCATCCATATTAAGACAAGGAAACTATAAAGTGGAGATGGTCTACCGCCCCAAAGTCCCTGATAATGTTGAACAGTGGTAGACTTTCAATGAGGACAAACAAACATCTGCATTTCTGGAACAAGGCAACTTTGACAAGTTGTATGTTGAAGGGAGTAAATCACCACCACGACAAATAGTCACAGGAAAAACTGACCCAAGTTATGGTGATAGCAGTAGGATGATCCAACCAAAAGGTAACAAAATCCCCAAGGATTTAGTTTCCTTATTGGAGACTTTCAACAAGCATGATCAGTGCCTGAAGAAGAACAAAGAATATGGTAATAGTTCTTCTTTCAAAGCGCAACCAGTGAATCTGGGAACGAGAGAAGTTGATGCAGACTTACCCATCGCAGAAAGAAGAAAGGATGAGCCACCACCAGATGAAGTTGATAAGGACTTGCCCAGAGTATTTGACAAGAAGGCCAAAGAAAGGAAGTTTGAGATTGGAGACTGGTACTTGTGGTGGGAAATGAGACATGGACCGAAGGGCATGCACAACAAATCTGATTCACTCTGGAAAGGGCCCTTCATGATCAAAAGAATTAAAGGAATGGATGCCTTCTTCCTTTCCTATCAGGATGGAATTGAGTTACCATTTCCTTTCAACGGGCAACATCGAAGTTGTTCAAGAAGCGAGAAGCGAGTGGTAAAACATATATATATATAAATAAAATTTTGTTTGTTTTTCCTTGTTTTGTTTTTGTCTTGTGTTGTTTTCGTTTCCGATCCCGTGCCCAAAAGACAAGATACGAAACCAAAGATGTTGGGATCTCATCTTTTCCCTTGTCATTCCGACTGAGAGAAAAAGATATCCACAGACAGAGCCAATTGGTGTCCCCAAATTTCATCCTGAAATCTGTGACTACCCTATCCAAAAAAAAAATCATACTTTTAAAATAATGGGTCATTTTGTGTTTTTATTGCCAGAAAGTTATTGTATTGCGTCAAGATATTCCCAAAGAGCCATATTAGCCATTTAAATCAAATACCCGGATGCCCAAAATTGTTATATTTTGTCGTCGGGATTTGTCTGTGGGAAATTTGTATTTAATTATTTTGAGCCCCGTTTGAGGCAATTTGCGCTCCGATTTAACCCTGTTGTGATCGAACATAAGATTATTCCTATATACCATAAGGGTTTTAACTAGGAATAAGTTCTGGGCTTTATTTGTGACTTTTGGCAACTTTTTGTGTTTTTGTGTTTTCCGTTTCATTTTTACGTGAAATTTCTCTAGATCAAATCCTTTTCCGGTTGGCTTTGATTCTTGGCATGGAGTAGCGGGGATCATATACACACATTATGCCGAAGGAAGTCGCCATCTGAGGTCCAATTCACCGGGAAAAGACGAAGTTGCGCACAAAAAGCCTCTTCGAAAGTGGGCACATTTTTGGAAAACAAAAAATTAAAATGGATAATGGAATTTTTGGAAGCAGCAGACAGTGGAAATTTTGTACCTACCTAGTAGGGTACTTTTTCCCATGGAAACAACGCCACTTAAGTCACAATGGGAAAATTGGAGGCAGCAGGCAGGCGGGAATTTCTTACCTGCCTTGCAAGGTAAAAATTCCCATTGTGAAATAAAAGAAAAATCACTTAAGGCATTGATGGGATTTTCTTACCTGCCTTGCAGGGTAAATAATCCCATTATGAAAGTCAAACAACTTAAGTGGATCATGGGATTTTTGGTCGCAGCAGGCAGGTGGGATTTTTGTACCTGCCTTGCAGGGTACTTTTTCCCATGAAGGCAAAGTCACTTAAGTTATGATGGGAAAATTAGAGGCAGCAGGCAGGCGGGAATTTCTTACCTACCTTGCAGGGTAAAAATTCTCATTGTGGAATAAAAGAAAAACAACTTAAGTGAATCATGGGATTTTATTGCCTACCCTAGCAGGGTAAATAATCCCATTATGAAAGTCAAACGACTTAAGTGAATCATGGGATTTTCAGGGCTGCCTTGCAGGGTAAATAATCCCATTGTCATGTGACTTTTAAAAATAGAAATTCCTTATTCCAAAAAGTGCGACCCACCTTGGGTGAATAATAATGCATTAAATAAATATTTGTTAATATTTATTCACCCAATTTTGGCGCCCAGGCTTGTGGAAAAGTCAACAAAGGGAAGTGGACAAAAGGAATTTAAAAATAGAATTCCAAAATTAAATAAATTTAATTTATTTAATGCAGCCCCATTTGGGAGAGAAATAATACTTTTTAAAGTATTAAATGATTAAATTAAATTTTATTATCAGTGGCTAAGGTTAAAGCACCTTTGTGAAGCTTAAGTGAAGTGAAGAGTGGATGATTAAATTGAATAAATTTAATTTATTGGATGGTTTTTCTTAAACATGCAATTTTAGCACATCAGTTAAAGAGAAAAGCATGATTTTTAATTAATTAATTGCCAGGAATATGAGGGGTAATTATTAATTATAGAATTATGAGGGTTATATAAGTATGGGCTGCCATAAGAATGAATTAATTAATTCACAGGTAAAGAAGTGCAGCCAGGATGAAAAGTGTGCCCCATTTGAAGAGGATTTTGCTCAAAAGAAAATCAAATCAATCGAAAGCTTCCAATTTTGGCGCATGCATTGAAGGAGGTTGATTCGTGTTTGCATAAAGTAATACAGTGCTCGGGTGAAGTTGAAAAATTCATGATCACTTTGCATGCAAATAAAACATCAATTTTTGGGGCAAAGCAGGCTTGAATAGTGTAATTTTTATGATTAAAATTCATTGTTCATATTCCGATTTGCCATATTTATCTCGAATTACTTGCAAGAATTCATTACGGTGTTTTATAAAAGAAAATGAGCTTTAATCAATGTCCAATACATTGAATATATCCTCCGAATCTGAAGAATTATCCAGATCTGCACCAGTTTTGAAGAAATCCGACCAAATAAGAAAAAAATTGTTCAAACAAATATAGACAAA
Source organism: Taxus wallichiana var. yunnanensis (assembly GCA_018340775.1). Classification (NCBI taxonomy): domain Eukaryota; kingdom Viridiplantae; phylum Streptophyta; class Pinopsida; order Cupressales; family Taxaceae; genus Taxus; species Taxus wallichiana. The sequence goes on along the minus strand of CM031243.1, from coordinate 691,894,476 downwards.
GCCATGGCAAAGAGGGACGAAAAAGAAAGCACAACGGAGTCATGCATCACTTCCAAATTTGCATACATATGAGACACAGATCTAGGTCCGGACCCTCTTTCCGAATTGATTGACAGATCCAGAGCTGAAAAGACTTAGATCTAGATTTGGAACCTCTTTCCGAATTGATTGACAGATCCAGAGCTGGAAAGACTTCCCTCATGCGTGCAGTCAAAAGCAGTGGAATCATTCGAGTTGCAGCATTTCCATTCACATCCCAGCTGCCAGAATTCGTCATGGAGTGTGCTAGATCCAGATCTAGATTCAGATCCATAATTGCAAAGGCTTCATCCTCTTGTTTCAAATGCAGCCCGTGAAGAAGTCAGTGCATGGAAAATTCCTTCCAGGATCTTGTGCATGTGCTCCCAATCTTCCAGTTGAAGCCTTCATTGAAGTTGCATTCACCCGGAGTGCTTTCCAGAATTTTTAATTGTTCATATGCAATTAAAAATAAAGAGTTATTTACGGCAAACATTGCACTGATGCATGTACTGGAGAAGAACTGCAAAAGCTTCAAGGATAAAAGAGAAGACAAGGCGAAGGCAAAATTCCAGCCGCTTCTAGATCCAGTGCTTCCACGCGTCGAGATCCAGCCGCTTCGAGATCCGGCTTGCTTCAGATCTTGTTGCTCCCATGGAATTCAGGATTTGGCCCGAACTATTCGGCAGATTCCCGATTTGGTGAGAATCAAAGGCAAAAAAATCAGTTGCATGCAGACATGAAAAATGACAAGACTGCAACTTTCCTCTTCCTTCTTTTCTCCAGAAAAAGTAATTGAGCAATCAATTAAATTATACAACTTAAGTGATTGGTTTAAAAACCATTACTTGAAGGAGTCAACTACTTTGAGATAGGTGGCAGATGTGCAAAATAGAAGGTTCTATCTTGATTTGCAAATCATGCATATCATGCAAAGAGGAATTCCAGGAGGGAGATTGTCAGTTGTTTCCTTTCCCACTTCCACATGTGTCGGTTCAACTAAAAGCTTCCGACTTGTAATTGCCCCTCTACATTCTATAAGTAGAGGAGAACCTCCGGATTAATAAGAAGAATTTGTAAGCAACATTCTTGTGTTCTAGACTTTGTCTTTGAAACCCTTGATAGCCACTTGAAGCAAAGGAACATACAAGCTTGCAGATTTCCGGAGAACTTTGTGTCACGGTGTATTTTGTTTCTAGCTTTCTATCTTAAATCTTTTAATAAACTTTGTGTTTTTTAGATCTAGATCTAGAGCTGCCTCTGCTTATAATTCGTGTTTATATCTATTGGTTTCTTCTATGTGCATGCAATCAACTCGTTATCTATTGATTGAGATGCACATCTTCCCTATTTCTTCTCTATGTTTATATAATTTCATTCTTCCATAAATATTTCCTTTCTTAAACAAATGCTTACTTGATGCGAATCTATACATACCTATGGTTCATGATTTGAATAGTTAAAGTAAAACCCCATATAGATAGTAGCATATTTTAATTGGCAAATCGACACGGGAGCCTCACTAGTAAATGAGGGAGATTTATCTCATGACTGCCTAGGTTTTATGCTATGCAGAAAATCTAGTCAACACATCTATCCATTTAAAGTCAGCAGTTGAATTTTCTAAAAGTTGTAAACATCAATGGACCTGTTCAACTCCATCGTCCACTCAATTCACATTCCACAGTTCCTGCATTAAAAATCTGCAAGGTAGACAATAATTTGAATGGAAGCAATCATAACTTTACTATAAGCATGGCAATCAATAGCACTATGAGAAGAAATAGTTGAATTTCACTCTTTCTATATGAAAAACATAATTTCCACTTTGAAAGCATGTCAATTCTAGGTAAACGCCATAAGAATGGAAGGCCAATCTCCGGAAAGGATGTGCTGCCCAGTAAAAGGATTGGGTCTACATGGCGTGAAAAAATTGGTGTACTATTTTATTTAGAGTAATATAAGTGCTATTTCATTTGAATGGAAGATTTTTCTCTCTTGGAAAGTCAACTACATGATTAGTTTGAGGGCCATAAAGCTATTTCCCAACTAATTTTTCTTTAGCAGGCCCAGGATATCAATTGAATGCCTATGAACCCTGGTAATATCTCTTCACCACTACTAACATACATTTGAGAGCCAGATTATCCAATAGACCATTGGAAGATATAAACGTTGCGTCTGGTTTAGGATAATGTAGCTATCAAATCTTTTATACAGCGCCTTTTTGTGGTTAGAGAGAATCCATTATACAGACTAAAAAATATAAAGGAACATATCCTGCTGAAGGTTGTCTCTGTACCATCAGCAGTCAAAGATAAAGCTAGAACTCCGTGGTATATTTTATTGGTTATGATTCTTGAATATCTGGTCCGTGACTACTTTTAGTGATATTGGTCTTTCACGGGAGACCTGTAAGGAGTATGGCTTGGGTGGTGTTCAGTCATTTGTCTGTTTGTCAGAATAACATACTTTTAGAAAGTAATTTTAAGATGGTTCACACTACACATCTTACGAAATCTATAGTGAAATCCTGGGTAGCATGAACATCTCATTTAAATTTCAGAATTATAACATGATATTAATATATTTCTTTTCGAGTTGCATCAACATGGAAAGAAATATGTTGAAACAACTTAGGATTATGATGTGTAGAATCTGGATGGATTTTCATTTTTGTATTTTACTAAAGGCTATGACATTTTATATGGTGAAGCCCCACCTCTGCAAGTACAAATGAAAAATAGAAAAATAGGTAATCAGCGTAATGTTAACATGAACAGCCACAGGAGTTCAAATATAAAACTTAAAATTATATTTTTTATTGAAAAGTTTTTCCATATATAAATATAACTAGCAATCGCATGTATACAATGCAATGTGAACGTCAAACGGTATATGTTAGTTGATAAAGGGTGTGCCCAATCCAGACGCACCATCTGTTGTGGGGGTCAAAACTGCATATTCTTCCCTTGAGTATTTAGAAAAAAATGTATATTTTTACGCAAGGAACATATTGGACCAAATTTTGGGGATTTTCAGTCAAGTGAAAATTTGGGTATTATAAAGGGAAGAAAGCAAGGTGGCGCTTCTAACGAATACATGAATGGAGAAAGCCGATTAATATAGATGTTATTTGATGTTTTTAAAATGGGCCACAATCTACCAAAGTCATTCAGAGCCTTCTAAGCACCAACAAATAACAACAAAGGTAAAAGGCATGAAGTTGGAAACACCAATGGACACGGTAAAGAATGCAAAGTAGAAGTATTTGCAAATAAAGAATTAAAAAAAAGTAAACAAGAGGGAAAAAATTAAGCATTATAACTGAAAGCTTGGGCATCTAAAAAGGATTGTTTTAAATGGAAGCAAGATGTGGTGTCTCCTCATAGGTATGAAAAATCAGATTAAGGCAATGTAGCAGCATTTGAGCTATGTAGTGGGAGATGGCTACATAGGGACTTAAATCCAAGTGGACTATCCATATGAGTTACAATGCTTTATGTATTGTTAGGATACATAACAAGGTTTTATCAACACCAATTGACAAAATGGGTTATGATTGTATTGTGACTTCAATCATGATGGAGGTCTTCACTGTACAAGGACAGACACTTTTCTTTGATGATTATTAGGGATGATGTTTGGGCAATTAATCATCCATAATTTATAAAGGAATCGGTACATTAGTGAGTTATAGCAAATGTTAGGGATACAAAGGGTCAAATAGGTTATACAAATAAGATTAGGTGTTGCACAAGTGTGCAGTTAGGAATTTGGAAGATCAAGAGACATTGTGTTGTATTTTTTAATTGTGTTTTCTGTAAAAAAAAAGGGGTTGTGCTCCATTAGGGCGAGCTAACCTCAAAAACCGGCCTCAATTCGGAAAGGGTAATGAATTTATTACATATTATGTCCCATATTGTTGTGTTTCCACTGCTTATTTTTATTGTATGTTATGGATGTTTTGATCTCATTTTCAGCACATATATGTATGCTTGTGTATGTATCATATTAGGTTTCCCCTATTCATGTATGTAACGTCATTATACTACGAGTCATTAGTAGTGAAATTAATCAATGGGACCTTGAGGTCATTGGTTAAAACTTTCCTTTGTGTTCTATGTCACTTTTTACAAAGGATATTTTGAGTATGAAAAAACATACATTGTAAGGGATTTTTTCTCCTAAATATATTTTAGGTTTATTGTGAAAATTTTTAAGCAAGAGAATAAAACTTTAAGGCCCAACACCTTCTAACACGTACTTGTAGAGACTTATTAATTAGTTTCATGAAGAACGTATATATTATAAAAGCTAAAACCCAAACATGATAGCATGATAGGTATAGCCCTTCGAATGATATCATTTTCTAATCCCACAACATCAACAACGATCAAAGTGGACCACACAACACATTAGGGTCTTATGGTATATACTTTTTCTATAGGAGTTGTATTTTGTCTCAAAATCTTTCCATCATCAATATACATTACGCATGCATTTCCACTCAACCAATTCAATAGATTTTGTTACTGTTGAAGCCTTCTCACCATCACAAGATCCTGATCATGCCTTCAATTGCAAAAATGGTAAAAGGGATATTGTTGTAAAACCCCATATGTTATGTGTAGTCTTTGTTCGTTGAAACAATTACGATGATCACCTATTCTGAACATCAAACTTGGTAAAACATCGTCGTTGTTGAACAAGAATCCAAACAATTGATGCAAAGAGTCACAAAATTTCTCAACCAAACATGGAATCTTATATTCCATGTAACAGTTCTCTATAATAGGTGTATCTACCTTCACTGTCATCAAAGTTTCAAACATTAGTCCTATTCCTCGCACCTATTAGCATTCATAAACTCTGCCACTATGTTCGATGTAGTCAAGGTATGAATTTCCAATAAAGGAATACCTTAACTTCATGGCCAGACTAAACTCTTTGCATCATTTAGTAACAAACCATGAGTTCAATACAACAAACACGACTCTCACCCTTACCCTTACTCGTCAAGGGCCAATAGCAGTTTGTATAAAGCACAAGGATTTCATCTATTTCTGATCACACTAACATACACAAGAGCTTCTTTACTGGTTCTTGCTTACATCAATACAATTCAAACTCACCATACATTCTACATGATAAAGAGTCAAGACCCACTCACAGTTAATGTCTAAAGATGAAAATTTAAGTATGTGACGGTTGGAATTTCAACAGAAGATAAAACAAACAAAATATCAAGTTGACAAGCATTGGTTTCAACAAAAACTTCCTAGACACTTCAAACTGACATTATGCTTAAAAAATGCCATTCGTGCAGGAGAATGGCTCTTTAATTCATTTGCAGATGTTCCCACGTCAAATCTATGGTCAAAATTTTGTAAGTTATCTAAACATTTAAATCACCTCAAGCTGCCTCTTTTTGCAAAGTTTTCTCAGTCAAACATTAGTTTGTATCTTAAAGGCCTTGTTTTTCTTTGGATAAGCCCTTAAAACACAGTGTATTGTTCTTCGTGTCATTAACTTTAATTTCAACATAAACATGGTGGTTTTGGGAGCTTATGTCTAAAACAATTGGGAAATAAATGACGCTACTTTGATTCTCAGTTAATGGCTCCATGAGCTCGACTAATCTTTTATTGTGCTTCTAGTGCAACCAGTGGCTGAGGGGCTTATGGTGTATAGCTCGCTTGCAAAGCGCGATCACTGAAAAATTCTCTGTGGCGGTGATATCAACAACATCTGAGTTCCTAAATAGGGAAACAATACGTACGGGGTTTGAGTCTCTTCCCATCCTCCTCCGCGAAGCCACTATGATAGCGACACTTTCGGGTTTAAGAGTCTGTTCAATCTCCAATGCAAATAGAGTAGGCTCCCGAGCTCGATCGAACGATTATCCAGAGAGCAGAAATCATGCCCTTGGTAGCCTGACTTACCCTCTCTATTTCGTAGAGGAAAGTGTGTCTAGTAAACAGGCCACAAAAATCCTAGGGCATGAAAAAACCCTACTTTCATACACCCACATAGTTGTTTCTCTACAGAAAATATGGAAGATGGCCTCAAAAACATGGATTTCTATAAAACGTGAGAATGGTGATCGGGTGACTGAAACCCCACAAAAACATTACATGCAAAGATGAAAAATCAAATCTAAACACATTGAACCCGCACTCAGCATGCACGAAAAATCAAATCTAAACACAACAAAAAAGGAAAAAGCAACTGTTAAAAATAGCCAGAATAAACAAAAATGTCCAAACGGCCATCAAAATTAATCACATTGAAAATACTTCCAACTGGCCGTCAAATTTAACATCATTGCAGAAACGTCTGGAGGTCCTTTACCATAGGGGGAACGCCTTCGGCGTAATTATACTATTGAAGATTTTTAATTTGTAATTTTATGCCCATCATGAACTTGTATCCACCTCTTACCAGATTCAAATACCTATGTAATTGAAAATCCCCTTCGCAAACAAGTCCACATACCACAAATTTGTCGCTCTTCAACTTAAATTAATTAATTGATTTCCTTCATTAATTTATTTCAAGGAATCATCAACCCTAACCATGTGGCTCCAACACATCAAGCATTATAAATAAATAAAAATTAATTGATGTTCATTCATTAACTTATTTCAAGGAATCATTAACCCTAAACAATTTTCAACACATCAACATTATAAATAAATAAAAATTGTTAGATAGTCTGCATGTTCAAACTTCATATCATATGGTGAATGATAAAATAAAGTGGCAGATAGCTCGTGTCTTCTATGTCGTTTCCACATTTCAAAATTAAAAAATTAGGAAAGAAAATCAGTACTCTTATCCACATCACTTTCTTCATTTGGAGGCACTGGCCGCCTAAAATCTTCGACAACGCTCTAAATACTTGTCTATTTTGTCTGTAACCTTTGCTTTCCTTATTCATGGGAGTTAAAATCCCGATCACCGATCATATTTGAAGAGCACTGCATATCATTTTCTAACAATTTCTATTTCCTCGGATTGTGAGGTGAGATTGAAGGAAGACGGAAAAATATTTCGATAACGCTTGGCAGATCCAAATTTTAAATCCTGAAATAGCTAGGTATATTGGTTTAGATTTAGCGAGGCACTTTAGATCTTCGACTGCAAACAATCCAAAAATGGAAAGGACTCTCATTCCTGGATTGCCTAACGATGTAAGCCTACAAATTTTGGCGAGAATTCCTCAGCAACATTACTCTCAAGCAATGCCTAGGGTTTCTTCCTCCTGGAGAGAAGCTATAACGAATCCCCATATTTTTACACTGCAAAAATGGCTATAGGTAGCGGAATCATGGCTCTACATGAGAAATCAAATCTAAACACAATGAACCCACACTCAACATGCACGAAAAATCAAATCTAAACACAACAAAAAAGGAAAAAGTAATCATTAAAATAGCCAAAATAAACGAAAACATCCAAACGGCGTCAAAATTAATCACATTGAAAATACTTCCAACCGGCCATCAAATTTAACATCACTACAAAAACATCGGAGGTCATTTACCATGGGGGAACGCCTTCGATGTAAATATAGAGCTCAAGTTGATCATTCAAAAGTAAGTAGATGAATCACACTCCGGATATCACATCGGCCTTAGGCAAGAAAAAGATTTAAAAGCAAGACACTTCTCACGACAAGCAAAGCACAAGAAGTAATTAGGCAATAGGAGCTACAACAAATATAGGTAGAGAAGGTGGGGGATTATTTTGTTTGTCACCCCAGCCCCCAAACCACTACCAGAGGGTTGGTAGCATCAAGCATCAAGTTTTATCCATATTTTCTTTTTCTTCCTTAGTATTACCATCTTGATCTTCAAGGAGTTGGACAGAGCCAAGTGAGGAAATTTCCATTGTTGTGGCACCACCCACCCAGTGAGTGTCATTCCTAGTGTGGCGTTTGCAATCATTGCCACTACCATGGGAGCTATGAGTTAGAGATGGAAAACACTACCGAGGAGAACCACTCTTGTGTTTGTTGGATAAGTGAGGCCTTCTCTACTAACCAAAGTCATGGCTTTGAGGGTGAAATAATGGTGAGGTGAGTTTGAAGGGATTATCGACATCACAAGGTGCATTTCCCCAATGATCCGGTAATTGTTGGATGTGGGTGATTTGAAGGGGGAATTTCTCTTTGCACTTGAATATGGAGAGTGACACTAGAGATAACATGAACTTTGTTAGCAATAGAAAATTAATCTTCAAGAGAAACATGGTTGAAGTTGGCACCATTTCTATCTTTCCATAACTCGAAGAGTTTCCAAATTTGTGTGTATTTTGCAAGAGTCATGTTGAGTTTCCCAAAAACACCATTTTCCAAGTGAACATCTAGAATGAAAGGGTTAAAAGAGGGTGTGAATCAATTATCAAGCAGACTAAGCACACTTGCATAACCAAAAGATATGTTTAATAGATTCAAGGTGATGAAAATAATAGCCAACTAGGTGAGTCATTTCTAGGTGAACCAAGCAAGAGCTAATCAACAATCCTTGATGAAGAATGCATCGAAGAAAATGGGATTGCTTCGGCTTAATAATAGCCCCACACATTCTTGCAAACCTCTTTTCCACACTTTTTAGTTAAATAAACTTCCCAAAGAGGCATTAATAATTCTCACTTCCAAAATCTAAAAGGAAAGGAGATGATACCCTAAATGGGGTTTGTACCAATGGAAAGGAGTTCCAATTGCCCACTACTAGTCACTCCACAATTTGGTAGAAAATTGCAAACCAATTTCATGGCGATGTAGATCCAATATATTATTTTGGATTTCCATGATAGATTTTTTATCACTAGCCCAAGCTGAAATTTATCATTGGAAGTAGGCCATGGAATCTAGTCCTTGGAGGTTTTGCAAAACAAATTAGAGATGATGTTGATGCCTCTCCTAAAATCCCTTGTGCTTTCAATCCAAGGGACTATGGAAAAGGGAAAATTACAAGTAAGAAAGCACATGGGACCACCATATGGAATGAGAATTGATAGAGAGCCTTGATCTCAAACTATCCTTGCCCCAAATTAAGTGATGTTTTAGCAATCACGAATATTTCCAAATTACTTTTGGCCACAAAAGTACCACAATTTTGACATGTATCTAAGGGAGAAAAAGTGATTGAAAGATTCAAACCTTTCTAGGCTCCCTTTTTGAGGGAGCAACCGAGAGTGATACAATTTTTAAGAATAATTTTCCAGATTCTTTGCCTTGAAGGGGATCAAATGATCCATTTAACACATAAGGCATGACCTTAAATGTCAAGAAGCCTAAGACCACCAAAATCTTTAGGCTTACAACATATATCCCAAGATACTCTATGAAATCCTCTATTGCCCTCATCATTAGTCCACATGAAGTCTTTCAAAACCCTCTCCAACTTGGCATAAGCCATCTTCAAGGAGTGCAAGAAGAAGAGTAATAAATTTGTGTGGCAACTAGCTATAAGACTTTAGAACACACTCAGAATTTTCCTATAAGTGATAAAGGTTTAGAAACCTATACTCAACCCCCTAGACCACAAATCGAAGGGTGGATTTAAAATTAAACGGGATGCTAAGGAATTTGAATTGTTTACTTAGGTTTAATCTAATGCGAGTTACACTTGTTCAACCAATTGGGCAAAGGAGTGCAAGACTATTTTAGCTTTGAGTTTTCTCCACTATATTGAGGACCTAGAGACCATGTAAAACACATTAAGACACTCCATGACATTGTCAATGGAGGATTCCTCCATACTCAACGTAAGAAATGAATCTTCAAAGCAAAATAGCCATTAACCATTTGATTTTCAAAATGAAGAAGGGGAATACCTTTAACAAGGCCTCTAGAGGTGTAATCTCAACAAGAGATATTTTAAGTACTTCAACAACCAACACATAAAGAGAAGGGCAAGAGGGCAACCTTGTCAAATAGATCTAAAAAGACCAAATTATTTTGATTCAACACCATTGATGGTGTTGTAGGGCCCAACATCTTGAAAGAGAAATTTGATAGAGTTGACAAACTTAGGGCCAAACCTAAGAGCTTGTAACATTACGAGAATGAAAGGCCATTCAATTCTACCATAGGCCTTTTCAAATTTAATTTTGACAAATATTACCTTTTGGTGTGAGATCCTAGCGCACTTCATGCCTTCCCAAACAACAATGATGTTATCAAGGATATACTTGTTGCAAATAAACCAAGTTTGTTATGTCTTGATATGAAGGGGGAGAAGGAATCTAAACCTTATGGCTAGAGATTTGGAAATGATTTTGTAGGAGACATTAAGTAGAGTAATAGGCCACCAATAAGTAATGAGCTCTAAATATCTAGCTTTGGGGATGAATTTGTTGTTGCCTTGATTGATTAGCTTGCCAAGAGTATTGGTATGAATCGCTTCGAAATAGAACTTGTGCAAATCTAGCCCAATAGTGTCCATAGCTTGTGATGGAATTCACAAGGAAAACATCAATCACAGTGCTTTATCAATGACCATTTTCATAGTGGCCTCATCAAGCTCTTGATGGAAAGAAGACGATCCACAAGCCAACTATGTGCATTAGAGAGCACACAAGAAACCACTTGAAGGAATTGAGATAAAATAGTTTCTCTCTTAGGCATGTAAGCTTGAGTAGTAAATACTCCATGGTGATGAGAGAAAAAAGCTTTAAGAATGTCAAGAAGCAAAGTAAGTTAAGTGTTGGCATCTTTTATGGAATTAACTTGATCAATCGATTGCTTGGAGTGGAGAAGAGCAAAAACTCTTTAAACACTTTATCTCTTATTTTTAACCAAAGTGCATATGGGATCTAATCTGAAATCCATAAGATAGATAATGTTCCTTGGATTTGATTTTTGTCTCCAGTAAACAACTTCCTTTTGCAATGTCTCATTATAAGGGGGAGCTCCAATTCATGTATGAGTATGATGTAAAGTTTGGTTTAGATTCGTATAGATTAAACACACTAATAAACTCTCAAATTGGTCAATTACTCATGTGGGATATTACACATATATAGCTTTCCAATCTCTTATTAATAAAGAGATAACCATAACATACAATCCCTATAATCTCTCTCGGGTATATATTATACATGAGTTGTTATCACTCCACTAATAACTCGTTCACACATGTGAATATATAAAACTACTCATATAATATAATAAACCATCCAAATACATTTTATCATAATTGTGCACACTAAACCTTATTTTCCTAACATTACCCCCTTAATGCGAACACGATAAAAAATAATCACGCTTCTACAAAGAACATGTGTGCCTCTTTTTGCTCATGATCTTTGTCCACAACTTGAACTAAAGGTAGAGAAGGAACTCATCAACCTCTCATCAACCATGCACTACTGAGAACTCATCTAACCAAACTAGTGTGGGAACCACAAACAAGAATTCTACATCTATTCAACCTTCACAAATAGTTTTCATAGGATGACCACTAACCTAGGTATGAACAGGACACACCTATTTGTTTGATAAATTAAAAGTGTAACAAATTACGATAGATAAATAAAGTAAAAGTACAATGGTTAGAGAGATGAATTAACAGGTACAATCGATGTTTTGAATGTGTCATTAGTGAATATAGGATGTTTGTAGAACCTAAAATGCATCCAAAACTTACTACCTACCTGTGTGTAGAAAAACCAGGCATTTAATATGTATGGGACCATACCGCACCTTAGTCTCCTAATGTACGGTTTGGACCTACAATGGGTGTGCTTCCAATTTTTTTGTCTCTTCACATTTTCTTGTGTTACATGTTGGTATCTTTAAATTCTCTGTAATCCTCATATTTGCACATGTACATGTGAAAAACTCTATTTTCCTACAAAGAACTTCAAGCACACATTAGATAACAAAAAACAAGGTTAGGTGCTTAAGTTGGACTAACCTCAATGGTCGCCCCATGTAATTCAAACCAAGTGTTGCACTACACTTAAAAATCAATGTGGTTCTCTTAGTTTGCATGCATGTGTGTATGCAACTAATATCTTTCCCTAGATTTTCCATTGTTCCTAACATCAATAATGAGTTAACTAAGTGCCCCATTTGAAACCCTTGTATGCAAATGTAGAACACTTGATAATCAATAGCTTCCACCTTTTGATGTGCTCGTGAGATATGTTATAACAATCCTTGCTTTGTATTTGGTACATGGATAGATAGATAAGTATTGTTAGATGAGAAATGTGTATAGACAACTTGTATATATAAGATTCCTTTACTTTGAAATTCAAACCTAGTGGCATGCAATGTTGACCCACAACATAAGACTTGAACTTCAAAAGAGTAACTAACAAGCCCAACGGTTAGAAAATACCCTAAATAAAAAGGAGACAAGACCATTTCACATGCAACTATACCATACAATGGTTTGGACTGAACTATACAATTTAGCACCTTTGAAATAAAAAAATTCAAACAATCAAATGTAATAAGTAGAGATCTTTGTGACATGATACAAAAGAATATAAAAGACCCAAATAAGTCAACTGACAAGATTCAATCAAGCAATACAAAGTAAAATAACAAGCATTTACACCACTAAGTTCTAGTTTCATTGTTCAAGACCCATGTATATGTATGTATAATTTACCAAAAGCATGATAAAATGATGATTTCATGCCAATTTTGGTAATCTACGAGACACGAAAAAAAAGGTTTTTAGGGCTTCAATGTGATGGAAAAAAAACTCCAAGGGATTTTCAAATAATTGTCTTTCACCTATTATGCCCTTGTTAGTAAACATAAAGAGTTTTGAATTATAAAAGTTAAGCTAAAATTATAATAAAAAAATCTATTTAATTTTTCAAAATGAAGAAATACCTCCAATAATTTTTCAAAATGAAGAAATACCTCGAGGGATTTAAAAATAGATTCATTAATTTTATATATGCCTTAAAATATGTTTTTGTCAATAGAGACCCTTAGAAAGATGCCCTACGAGGAGGAACAAGCATGAAACCCTAAGGAAATTCTAAAAATCGGGTTCACGTCATGAAACAAATAGAAATTAGAATGCAAACTCTAGATGATGAGAAATATGACAACCAAGGAAACTACAATTTGCAACAAAATTCTATTTGGAATCGATTAAGGCTTCGATCAATTAACAAGTTCACCAAATGATTCAATCTAAAAATAAAATAAGTGGGAGGAAGGGGATTTAATTCCTTAATTTTATTTAATTCCATATTGTGGTTTAGGAACAATACATATATTCATGTTATTAATTAAACATGCAAACTAAAATATACATAGATAACAATTTGCAAGAAAGAACAATTACTTTTTGTGCTAAATAAAGTAAAGCATGAGAAGATGAGTGTATTTAGTTATTTTGTTGATCTAGGTGTGATAGATTAATGAATAGAATAGAAATGGCATGTTGATGCTTCCTCTTTATTTCTAGGAGTTGGGAGCAAACCCTTTAGCACTTTTGCCCCTAGTTTTGGTTCTCCCAAGAAGATGATGGCCCGCTACAAAATAGCAATCCCTCATAACTGATTGTGATATGCTTGAGTGTAATATATGAGGTCTTGTAAATATGTGAAATTCTTTGTAATCAACCAAAAATACCCAAAACCTTAACCATGGGTGATACCCCTCTCAAAAGGTTAGTGTTTGGGTTGAAGTACAATCCGTACACCGCCTACAATGGCACTAATTCAATAAGGTGTAAAATTGTGTGTATATCTCCACCTAGAGATGTGATATCTCTATGGATAATCTGATCACTTGATAATGTTTTCAATGGCTTGTTTGCTTAGTGCTTGACTTTGCTTTGATGGTCCTCGGCTTGGGAATCTTGACTCCATAACCTATCTTGGAGTCCTTCAAACCTATGTGGGGCTACTCTTAATGTATTATGCTACTTTAGGGAAATTTAGGAGAGATTTAAATTCCTTTTGAAAGATATTTTATTGATGAGTGCTTGAAAGTGCTAGGTAATTTCTAGGGGAGTAAATGAGCGTGTTTGACTAACTTGTATAAGGTTTCATAGGTATTATTTTTCATGAAGGCCCGCCCAAAAGGAGATTAACTACCCATAAATGATATCAAATTGAGAAAATGACCATTTTAAGGCTCTTTACAAAACCACTAGTTTCATACCAAACCATTGGGTAGTTTGGTCCTTGTTTGGTAGTTTGGCCTAGGAGGGATGTTTAGTGTTGTAAAGTTCTAGGTGCAATAATTGAGATGATTGGACTACTTTGGATTGATGTAATCTTTTTGTGAGAAATTGAAGAACAAAATGATGATATAAAGTCTTGCAATAGGACTAGGGATGTATCAATTAGTCTTAGAATAGGTGCATGAGTCATGATATAGGGATTATGCCAATATTGACATTATTAAGTGATTAATTACCAAATTTATGCATCTACAACTATATGTTTCATGATTATGTGCTTCCTATGTGATTGTTACCAACATCGAGTTTTTCAATTCACTCGTATCATTGCAATGTCTTATCAATCACATTATCAAATGCCATTCATTGATCCTATTGTGTCATTTTTTGTCATGGCATGTTATCAATCCTGAAGTATATTTTGGTGTCATGTTATGTTTAAGCTATCATACTTCTCTAATTTCCATTATTACACTTTAGTGTTGATTTGTATAGGTTTCTAAAAATGTTCACAATATACTTATTATGGAAATGACACATATCATGCTTATTCTCTAATGATCATATCCTATCCACACTCATTTATGCAACCATGTTTTGGACACTTGTTATATGGTTTATATATGTATGATTTTACATGATACTTAACCAATTTTCTCTTTTGAGTTAAGCGGCATATAGAGGAGTCCATCACCTCAAAATTTGGTCATATTGCAAGCTTGTTCAAAAGTTCACTGATTCTAGTTGAGAGTGCACATATTTAGACAAATTGATCTCATTTCACACAATTCATATCAAAGTTATTCATTTTAGATCATGTTTTAGTAATTTTATCACATACAAAAAGTTGACAATTAGCCTCAAGAACCCAAAAATTACTCTTCTATAACATGTCATGTTACCATAAAATGACCAAAAAGATTAGATTATACCACATAGAAGGCAAGATGTCTCATTAAAAAACATTGATAAGATGTTTAATGTACCAACGAGGCTAGGTTATGTTATAGGAATTGCAATATAGATCACAAAAAAAAAAATTTAAAAAAATTGGTTTACCGACAAAGCTAGGTTATGGTACATGCAAGACAAGATAGTTCATAAAAGACATCAATAAAAAAATTCATGTTGCCGATAAGACTATATTATGTTACATGAAGGAAAGTTAGTTCACAAAAATGCATCAACAAGATGTTTCACGCTATCGGAAAGGCTATATTATGTTACAAGCAAGGCAAAATGGTTCATAAAATTCAAAAATATGTTCCATGCTACCAACAAGGTAAGATTATTAACAAGGTGATAACATTCACTTTACATGGGGAAATCCCATGACACTCATCATATTCAAAAAGCTGGAGGCATCATTCGGCATGACCAATCGTGTGTAGTTACTCTCATGCACATTTCACTTTATTTTAAACTTTTCAAATACATATTTTTTCAAAAAAATAATTACAATTTCTTATACACCATCATCAAGTATTGGTATATGTGCCTTTGCCATGTGATTGCGGGTTTCATGTACTAGCACAAACATTCACAAGTTCTTAGACCGCCCTATGATCAAGAAATGAGGTTTGTATTTTCTTTTAATCAAACATTTTTCAATACCATATTAAAAGGGGAGTAATTATAGCACCTGAAATTTGGTGCAAGTACTTGGTAGTACGAAATTTTATATTTATCGCATTTATACTTTAATTGAGCAACTTAACAAATCCTCATGCTCTATCCCGCACATTAGTTCCACTAGAAAAGGCATTACCAAGATTATCTCTGAGGAATCACCACACATGTTATCAAACATTAATATATAATTCCACTTGTCTCAAAATTGATTCTTTTCACATCATCGATAGGTTCAACCATGAATCTGTCCAACCCCTATGAACATGTCACTTGTACTTCTAATTGTCACTTTTTTAAAAGGGTGCCTTAGCTTAATCTACCTAGGTGGTATTGTTGGGTTGGTTGAGTAGGGAATCATATGAATAGTCACCACATATAAATACACATGCACCTTAACATGTTAGAGGAATCCATGGATCCTTTAATCTCTTTTTTTGCTTTTGCTAAGGTTGCCTAGGGAGAGGGCCCTAGCCCATTGTGGCATCACTAGCCCACACCGGTTGTGGAACCATCTAAGGATGGACTTTTTAAGCTCTTGGCAAGCCCATGGATTAAACCACATTATCATGGTGCCCTATCATCAGGGTATCCATTATGTCGGTAGTAGGTTTCCTTAACATGGAGACAAGATTTGAACCTTGGACCTCCCAATTACTAGAAGACCTAAGAACCATTACACCACTACCCATTGGATGGGATCCTTTAATCTCTCACTCGTATAAGATCAAGAAGAATTACTGAAGCATACAGTTTCTTGGACTTCCTATCACAACAATAAGCTATTAAATATCAAGGCATCCATATTGTTTCCCTAGATCAATCATGATCAAAATCTAAAGTACAAGTGTGTGTTACAAAGGGTGAAACCTGAATCAAGGGTTCCATTTTTATTGATTATTACATATCTCATTCATATCATTATAGGTTAATATAACTATATGTGATTTGATCCTTATTTATATTAGTTATAAGTAGCACAATGCTCATCACATCAATAGGGGTGTGGTGAGACAGTCCAACCCAATCATTTTTAATCACTTTTTTACGTCTCAAGTACAAGAGGCTAGGGTTTTAAGATAAGATAAGGGGAAGCCATATATAACCACAAAATATTCATCACATGGTTCCAAATGTAAAAATGAGATCTCTGAGACACACGAATAGGATCAAAACAACCATATTTAGTATATTTTTCCAAAATATAGGTTTGTAATTATACGCACCCGATTTTGCATGGTGCAACATTGTCGGAACAATTCAAATCCCCAATGATGAAAAACTATAAATTCCAATGATGTCCAAGTCCAATTTCTTGCTTGCAGCATGTCCTTGTACTTTACTTGTTTATTTTCCATCTTTTCTTACCTTCCTTAGCTGTTTTGTAGACCTTTTTTTAGCTTGTTTTCCTTAAGTTACATAATTGCAGATCGACAGTTATGCAACCACCCCAGAGGTTGCATAACCATGGGCCTACCTTGAGAAGCGGCTACACAACCACCCCGATGGTTGCATAATCATCAGTATGTACAGATCGACGGTTCCATGCGCTTCTACCCAAGACTTCTCTAGCATGTTTTGAATGTGTGTCACCTTCTTCAAACTCATCTTTTACACATGTTTCTTGACCGAATCACTTTTTCTTAAGATTTTTATGTGAGTACAAACCTCTTCTTCCTTGCTTACTATTATTAGTAAGTTAACTACCCTTTCTTTGAGTGATGTGGCACTTCTTGGCTGCCAAGTGAGTTGGACCACTTCCCTGCCAATTTTCTATAAGAACCAAGCTTCTTCTCGAAGCATTGGTTAGAGTTTCTTGATTTGGAATTGCATTGTTATGCTCGTTGGAATCCTACCAAGAAGTACACAAGAAAACCAATTCATTTTCCTTGTTTCTCTCTTTCTCGCATTGCTACCAAACTACCTTCACTCTCCCATTCTTTATGTACACTTTCCAAAGCACTACTTTATGGACACATTTGGATACTCATTAGAAAAGAAGTTGAGGGGATATCAAAAAGCATTTCCATTGTTGGATTTGTCTTTGTACAACATTTCCAGGTTGGAGGTGTCATTAAATTCCTAGAGGTTTCTATTGCTTATTCAGATAGATTTAAAATTACAATCTGTTAGAATACATTTGTTTTGAAAGGTAAAATTACAATAGATTTCATTTGCAAGAGCTTTCGTTGAGGATTCCCTCCCACTCATCCCTATGGATTTTTTTGGGAAGAATTCAGAGGAGATTATTGCCACAATGTAATGTCATTTCTTTATTGTTAGATTGTTTAGAAAGTTCACTGCATTCAATATTCATATTTAGTTTGCACATGAGAAAAGATTTTGTTGAAAGTTGTTTCCTTGCCTATCCCTATGGATTTTCACGGGAAGTTAGTTTTAGAAGCTTCGTGTTTGTGTGTTAATTTTATATTTCTTCATTTAGAAAGCTTTTGTTTTAGGGAAGCTTCAGGGAAGAATTGCTTCTGAGAAGTTTTTCATTCTTCCCATGATTCTGAGGTAGAGCCAGAAGAAGCAATATCCACAACTATAAATTAGGAAAACCTTTATTTTTATTATATTAGATTAAATCCTCTGCAACAGGAAATAGCCACATCTGGCTATTTCATTGTTTAGTTTAGTTTGTTTTAGAGTAGAAACAATTTCTATTTAATTAGATGTAGTTGTATTGTCTATGTATCTTTTCTTTTATTTAATTCGAAGAAAACCCAAAAATATAGTTTAGATTAATTAGATTCATTTATTTTTCTTATTCCCTTTCTTTAATTCATTTCCATTCAGGTAAGTAGATTAATTTTTTCATTTCTTTTGAGTCAATTAATTGGGAATGAATCTAGCTAGTTAAGATATTAAAGCACATTTGTTTTTTAATTAAGTTGGATTTACTTTTCTTAATTGGTTAAAACGAACTTTTCAACGTAGTTTAAATTTCAAATTAAACTAGAAAATTTAACCATAGGGAGCTTATGCTACCCATACATAGCCTCTAATTCCCTCTTGGCCACCTCGACTCATAGGAATTCACACTACCCATTCTTAGTCCCTGACTCTCCTATAGCTTCCTTTCGGCATTTCCAACAACCTTACACTTTACCGGCTAACCCGACATGACCTCGGGAGGTCGAGTGCATCTAGAATCATGTGTTAATTCTTAGGCTTATAGTAACCCCTTAAGTAGTTTTGATGCTGAAGATTTCCTACTTACTGATGAACCTAGGAGAACTATACACACCTCATTTTGCATGGTGCAATATTTAAAATACCCAATGATGATTACGACGATCTCCAAAACATGACAAGATGTTTTGAAATGCTCAAACCATTCACAATGGCCAAATTTTTCCCATTTACTTGTTTTTCCCATTTCTAGATCTTTCAGATGCTTTGAAGAGGAAAAAAATTCCCCTTCTTCATACCCTACTTAATGAACTTGACATGCTACCGTCATGGCAATTTTGTTCCAATCTACAATGATTTTTATGTCATAGTGGTGCTACTTCACACCACGGTGGTTGCATTTTTGACCATGGTAGTTCCATGTTTCTTGTCGTTAGTTATATCCATCACCATGACGGTTACATAATTGTCTTCTCGCTAGAACCAACGGATCCATCATGGGAAATTTGTTTTTTCCCCTTCAATTTTGACGTGGTTTTTGTTCTAATTTTAGATGGCATGTTTATTTGCCTTGTTTTTAAATCCCATTTCACCTCTCTTCCCCCACTCCACTTGATTTCACCACCTAGTGATATAATCTTTACCATAAATATTGTTTTTGAACTAGAGTTAAAATTTGATTGTTTAGAAGCCCTTTCTATTAAGGGAAATTGTTTGCTCATTTATTTCCCCCTCGAATTTTGAATTTTTTCCAGAGAGTATTGTTGTTGTCATTTTTTGATCCATATAAATCCAAACGAAGCCCAAGGGATATTGCTTCTCATACAAAGCACCCCCAAGGACCTTGCTTTTTGTTGTTATCCACAAAGAGAATACAAGGATTCAAACTAGTCTTTAGACTTCCTTAAACTAGCCATAGATATAAAAATTATTCTACCTTCACAATATATCTAGCTTATGATCTCTCCTTGTTACATTAATACCATCACACAAGTCACATTAAGCATCAATTGGAGTAGTTTTACTAAGGATATAGACAATACAATTCAAGATCATTTGCATTTCATTTAGCCCCCTTTTGTCTATGGAAAAAGGTTAGATTTGCATTTCATTTGTTTATTTAGTTAGCATGTTTTAACTTAGATTTATTTGTTTGGATCTAGTTGGAAAATCACTAAAAAAGAAAGGAAAAAGAAGACAAATTAAATATCATTCTAAATTTTTTGTTTTTTAGCTTAGGGTTTTGAGATTCCCTTGCTCTAAGATATTCCCATCTTTGGGATTAGTTTCTAGATTTCTTTTTATTTTTCACTTATCTTATTTATGTTTAGATCAATTTTAATTACATGTACTTCATCCAAAAACTAGAAAATATCGAAAACAAGCTTAGCTCTAGATTTATTTCAAAATTACTATTATATTAGACCACTTCATCCTAGTCCTTAGCTTGCATCAAATTTTTACTAGATATTTAATCTTAGGAAAACCCCATTGTAATTAGACCTGTAGATCTTATCGCATTCATTATTGTGTTGTCAAAAGAGCATTTAGAGTAGAAAACTTGCATTTTGTATTACATATGATCAGATCTAAAAACTCCAATTACACATGAGAATTGCAATATTTATTTCTTGTTATTTGTGTCTTCAAAACCATTACTAATATTTCCATTTTGAGATGTATATTTAAATTTTCTATTTCTCCCCTTTCAATGTTATATAACCTTCAAAAACAACACAAACATAGTTCCATTTGCATGTCATAAAATAGAGTAGTGAAAGAAGCTTTTGATTTGTTGATTCTCATTGCATAAAATTGAGTAATTGACATTTAAGAACTTTTTTCCAGAAAGAAATACATTTCTAGTTATTAATTTGATTTCATCTCACTTAAGTTCTTGCAAGCTAAACATTAAACCAAACATGGACATTGATCACAAAACTCAACTTTCACACAATCATACATATTGTGTTTATTTCTAACACAATTAGAAAGCATTCCACCCAAAACCCCAACATCTCCAAAAACATAATTACATCATTTCAAACTTCAAAATATGTCCCTACCACACTTGAACACTTACTTGATATGCAAGACAACAAGCTTCCATTTCATTAAGTATTTCAACAAAACTTCTTGTATGGCTATGTTTGAAGCCATAAATAACCTACATGACTCTCATTCTAGCCACCACATATATATACATATTTTGTTCCATATATACCATCTACATAACCCCAATTCATGATATCTTCATGCTATGCTCACGATCATAACTAACACCACACAATGGTCACTCCTCCATCATAAATGACTTTGGGTAGTCATGTATTCTCAAGTAGAGTTGGATTTTTCCTCGTGTCCCCACTCTTGTGCTAGAAAACATCTAGGACAATATTCTATCCAATCTAAGATGAGAAGTCTATTTCTCTACACCTTCTCCCACACTCATCGTGTCACAACACATCGTTCTTGACCATCGGGATCTTTAGGACAACCACCCCATCTTCCTTCTCATGGGACAACGACTTCCAATAGAGATTTGAGTCTCCTCTCTTGTTATTTCTCTTTCTCCCTCATTCTTCACATGACCTTGTCAAATCAAGGCCAACCATCGTCTAATAATCATTTCATGCACATGGACTAACCTAATATTTCCCCATTCACCAACCATAACATAGATCAACAACTTTGTATTGCTATTATACTCAACCATACCATACATCTGTGAGAAAGTTTGTAGGAGTTTGTTTGGCCTCAACAAGCATATCTTCTCTCTCAAGAACATCGGTAGAGAATATTCCTTGTACCTTACAAAAATCATTATCATCTCATATCCTCTTGATTCAAATTTTCCTCACAAAATCTATGATATTTCTATAACATCATTCCATCATATCCTATGTAGACTACCAAGGCTTGACCTGTGAGGAGTCATGCACAAAAGGCCCCTACGTTTTTGTGTGTACAAATCTAGTGAACCCAATATGACTTGGAGTAGTTTCTTCTCACATACATTTTTTTTTGTTTCTTCCATTCCCTCTTCGCACTCTCCCATTATTTTATGGGTGTTTACACACCCCCTGAATATGTTAGGTGAGGATTTGACTGGCCTATCTTAGGTCTCAAGGATTATTACACTTTCATGCAATCCTAATAGCCACCTTCTTTTTCTAGATGGGTAGATGACTATTTTGAGAGTGTGCAACTACCACACAAATCTTCTTCTATATTCTAACCTTATCATTCAATGTGCAGATAAAGGAGATTGATTAGCCTATGACCTACCAAATCCCTTTGAATGAACCCTCCAACTCAAATGATATGACCTTTATTGAAGTATTTGGTCTCTACCCAAGGATCGTGAGTAGGCCTCAAATTAACATGCATTTTAATTCTCTACCATTGGGTTATATGCCAAAAGATAAACTTCTCACATTTTTTTATCAAGATATTGAACAACTTTTTTCATAGATGAGTCACTAAATAGGATGCAAGCACGTACCACTATTCTCTTGGAGAGCAATTTTTTATCCCCGCAACCTAAACCTAAAAATACATACACAAAAGGGGATGTAACCACCGAAAAATTAATCAAGGGACATCACTTTTCCCTATGCTATCTAATTTAAATCCAAACCCAAAACAATACCAATAGCCTTTGTCAAGTGGCCTCCTTCCACCTCGGTAATATGTATCTAGGAATTAGAGAATTCCCTACCTTCTCAAAACACATAACATATTGGCTAAAACATAAATCACATGACAAATAAGAAAGGTTACATTCAAAAATACAACATCCATTCTAAAAATTCCCGCACACTTTTTACACAACACATCTAAACTGGAGACCTCCTCACAATTGTTGGCACACTACATATGGGAGGGCCTTCATCCTACACCTTCCCGACATACGAGACATGACAATAAAGTTTCCTTGTACTCCATCTTGCTTAACTTAACAACTCCTACACATTATTTTACACAACCTAGGTTTACACCACTGGAACCTTCATAGGCTTATGTTTGTCCCTGCAATGGCTTATGCACAACCTTCACTTTTGTATGTCCATCCTAGACGAGATTATGTTTAACCTACTCAGATATATGTCCAACTCACTCAATAGTTCTTTGGATCTTCTTCTACGGGACACACACCATCCCGCATCTATATTTACTCAAATTCCACACATCTTAGTAGGCACCTAACATGTACATATCATTCCAAATCATACTTTCATTTCAAGTGTCCCTTTGACCGGTTGTTATCCAGCCCACCACCATCGTTAGGCCTTGTAGGCATCTCTTCCATCAACTTTGGTGCATTGGGAATGTATGTTGTGTACCGGAAATAACCTCTATATTTTAATATATGCATGTTAATTCTCCCTCTCACCCTCCCTAAACATCCAAAATACCTAAACATCCAAAATACAAAGGCGAAGGAGATCCCAATGCCCATATAAAGGAATATTTGACTATAATTTGTGAACTATTCTTATGGGATGGGATAGTCACCAAGATCTTTACCAACACCCTTAAGGTCTTAACACTTGACCAGTGTTACTACCTACCCAAGTCCTCCATCCATTCATGTTTTCAACTCATTATTGAATTTTTTAAGGCTTTCAATATGAACAAACTTGTAAATATTGACATTAGGGAAGGTTTTCACATCATGCAAGAACCCAACAAGTATAACGAGGTGGCAAGTAAGTACTCTATTCCTATGCCAATGTTATAAACATATACCAACAGAACTGTGTGACCTCTTTCTTCACGCCCTTAATAGGGAAACCAAGGAAGACATGTAGAATTTTTCATATAAGTCTTATGAGGAGGATTTAGAGAGTGCATTGAAGATCAACCAGTAGCAATACACAAGTGGTTATAGTACATATTGTATGAAGAGAATACTTTTATTCCCATCCGTAACTCTAAAGGATAAAAAATAACAAAATGCAAGCTCCTCAAGATTCCCAAGTTCTCAAAATAATTAAACCAAAAACATCACTACATATGGTGTTATTGATCAAACAAAGAAGACCAACTTCCCCAACAATGTATTTATCCATCCTAACAATAATGGTAATTTATGCATTAGAAAAAATATCCCCTACTATGAATGCAATCGACTTTAACTAGACACTAAGCCCAAATAAAAACCAACAACAACAACATAACCAAAACAAGAACCATGATGGCCCATATCACAACAACAACTCTATCCCTGATTGTAGTTACACAAATAACTACAATAACTTCCAAAAATTCTTTGATTAACATAACCATCGTCCACTAGATTATGATCAAGACCTCTTATGTCTTCTCCATAAGGTAGGGGGCCATGGCACTGCACTTGCATAGAACAAAATAAACTTATTCAACGTTTGCTTGAAAGCTAGAGACATGCCTTCAATGAATAGTTCATAGGGATGGAAAACTTTAATGACCAAAAATTGGCTCATTTAGGTCCTATGGTACACCAAAATGCCCATTTGGGTATCTACCAAAATCCATTCCCTAACCACCAACAAAATGCCACCTAAGGCACAAAATTAAATAATGCATAATACCAAGTGCCACAATGAGGGGTGTAGGTATTTATTTGACTTATGCCAATTTCCCTAGATAGAAATCACTTGAAGATGAGATATCACTCTTCAATTATAAATTTTTTAATAATATTTTAATAAAATGAACAATTGTAGACGATGGGGAAGAAATTAATATTATCACATTCTCTTCTTTCTGCATAATGTTGGATATAATGAAACTAACTACTCTTCAACTCCGCAACATCTTTGTGGTTATGATGGCCTTAGAGCCACACCGATTGACATCATTATTCTCCCCATTACCCTCGGTCCCAAGAAGATTCTCATATAATTTTGCATCATTAATTAGCATATCAATTACAATATGATCTTAGGATGACCTTGGATCCTTTGTATGAAGGTCATTATGTCCATACTCTTTCAATAAATGTGTTTCATGTACCTAGGGAAGGTATTTGTTACCAAGGAATATCCAACCCCTTTGATATCATTTAAGCCAATATCAAGAAATTACCAAGGATTCACACCCACCATGACTTTCCTACCAATGACCTATGAATTCCTACAATCTTAGAAAAAGGAAAAAATATTATCACTAATGTTGATGTATAATGCAAACCCACTCTTCTTGTTCTTGACCCTCCCCTAGAAGAAACACTCATAAATCGAGATCCTATAGTAGGGAAAGGAACTCTCCCACCAGCCAAGACACCTCAACCTCATATTGATATTGTCTCCTTAAATGTCACCACACGATCATATGCATCCTAGAAAAGGATTCATCGCTCATGCTCCCACTTTACCCAAAAGGCCCCGCTATGTTTGTTTCTACCTTCTTGAGAGCAGAAAACCAATCCTCCCTAGAAATGGTGGTCTATGTGAATATGGCTAAGATTTGTGACAACCAAGTACCTTCATCCATTTTATCCAATGATATCCTTCTTGAAGGAAACTTATCAACCCTTTACTATGATGGGACAAAGTGTGTTGTAGAGAGTGGGGGTGAGTGTGGTTTAGATCTCTCTTAGGAGAAGGATCTTACCTTTGGTTTCCTTTTAAACTCGAAGTCTATGAAAAATTCATCTAAGTATGAATCCCTACTAATAAGCATCATCTTAAATGTAATAGTTGATATAGGAAAACTTAAAATCTTTGGTGACTCACAACTCGTCACCAACCAAGTAACATATGTTTATCATACCAAGGCAAAGCATCTACTTATACAAAAATGTTTCCCAAAGGTTACTTTAGGACTTTAACTTCATGTCCATTAAGTTTGTTCCTAGAATCAAAAACCTATTAGTCGATGCCATTGTTATTACATTTGTATGCTACTTCCCCTTTTTGGGTTTTCCAAGGTTGACTTCGTAGGGGGCCTCAACTCAAGAAAGGTAGTATCAAAATATATGACCTCAAGGTTGATGAATCTCAATTTAGCTGAAAATGATGTAGTCATTCTAGAGTACCTCCGTAGTTATGAGAACCTTTCCCCTTTGTATCCTAAGAGGGTATTTTCCATGAAGTTTAACCCCTCATCACCTTTCAAAAATGATTACTATGACTCTTATTGCAAGGTTGAATATCATAACTCTATCATTGAACATCTTTATGTTTTTGAAGCTAAAGATGATATTTTGAACCTTTCCCCTATGTCACATGAATTTTAAGAGGGAAACACCTCTCTTATTGAAGACACCATTGACATAAACATTATAAAAAGGAAGATGCAAATATCCTTAAATTTGGGTCCTCATTTTAACCACAAAAAGTAGAGGGTTGCAATTATTGTGTTGTGTCAAGGTGTTCACCTTCTCTTATTCTCGACATGACTGATATTCATGCATGTGTTCTTATTGTGCACAAATTGTAATGAAGCATGACATCAAATAGACCAATTAAACAAAAGTTATGGCCTATAAATGCTAATATAATAGTGATGTTAAAAGAGGAATTAATCAAACTCCTCAAGATTAGATTCATTAAACTAGTAGACTACACAAACTATTTGTCATGCATGGTGCATATTCTAAAAAAAGAATGTCAAGATTCAGATTTTCATCGATTTTTATGATATCAAGAAGGCCTAATTTTATATTTCCCTCAATTGATGTGATTTTTATGAGACCATTGGTTATGGTATTCTTTTTCTCATAGAGGGATTTTTATCCATTTTTACCCCTGGTAAAAATGAATAAGTTGGGAGAGATAAACTTGGGCAAAGTTGGCCATGAGCTTCATGACGGTGAATCTAGAATTCACCAATAATTTCCATGTTTTAGAACACTTGCAATTGATTTCGGGGTCATTTTGAGGTGTTAAATTCAGAATTTGATATTGAGACCATCACCATTGGATTCAAAAGGTTGTTTTCAGGTGGAATCATATAAAATTTCACCCCAAAATTCATCCGAGAGCTCAAGATATGGCCTTCGCAAGTTACCTTGTAGAAAATTTTGGCTGGGCAAACTCTTTCGCCAAAATACTCAAATTTCGCTTGGGGAAAAAAATTCAAAGTGCTCAAGCCCCTGAGAAAATTTTCATCAAAGTGTCCAAGCCCCATAATGCCTTCAAAATTCTCAAATTTTGGACCCCGGAACCTTTTCCAACAAGTGCAAATTTTGAACTTGGGAACATTTTTGCACATTCGTAGTTTTTAATATGCAAACTTCATATGCTCATAAATTTTGCTCCGGGTATCAAAATAAGGAAAAATTTCTATCATCGAGAAAGGCCCAGAAGATTAATACATTATTAGTTCATTTATTTTCCACATTAAATATATTTAATGGTGTGAAATTGTAAAAATATTACTCGAGGTCGTTTCTTGGTACATGTTTTGCAAAATTTAATGATGCCCATGTTGGGTCTATAAAATTCAACGTTGGTTGCTCTAGTGGTTGAAACTGGTTGGGATATTTAATATATTGTAAAATTATCATTGGAATG
The DNA here is from genome assembly GCA_018340775.1 of Taxus wallichiana var. yunnanensis. NCBI lineage: Eukaryota > Viridiplantae > Streptophyta > Pinopsida > Cupressales > Taxaceae > Taxus > Taxus wallichiana. The sequence goes on along the minus strand of CM031243.1, from coordinate 691,867,016 downwards.
AGGGAGAAATAATTTAAATGTCTTTTCAACCGAAATTTTAATTGCTCGATCCGTGGGTGTCAAGTTAAGCTGGCAAAATCTCAAACAACTACCTCTACTCATAAGCTTATAGCTTTTGTATTTCTTAACAAAATTACACAATATTATACTTGTTGGAATTGTGGATCCAAGACCTATGCACAGAGATCAAGAAACTCTAAGATTGATGAATATTTGATGGTGAATTTTTTAGAACATGCACCGAGTCCAAACATAGTCCTCTAGGTGGTTGTGTGAGCATTAAATGAGCATGGGGGCCAGTTTCTTGTGCCGCTTTGCAAATCAAATGGGAAATATTTTTACAAATCAGATATAATCATTTTCCCTCATTTATTATCACTTTTAAGTGGTTGGAAATTAGATTTCGTGATCCCTCTTCTCTCTCCTCTCTAATTCTATAAATTGTAACATGGGGCTCATTGTAAAAGGAGTTAGTCATTTTCCTTCTTCCCCCTCTCTCTTTATTCTCTGTTGGGTTGAATGTGGAGTTTAAACCTCATATCCATTATTTGTAATGCCATTTTTCTTTCCTCTTGCCCACTAATGATGTATTGTGCATACTTTAATGGAGCAATAAATTGTGTTTTGTGATGCATTTTATCCATCCTTTACATGTTTTTTGTTGTCTCTACTTGCCTCTCTTCATTTCAGGGTATACTATGCATATCCTTTGATGTTCATTGTAGGTTTTGAGAGTTGTTTAATGGGAAACCAATGGTGTTATGTGTGAATTCATCTTTGATCGTTGGTGTATCTGTCCACCCTCTCCATTGCTCACCTCTCTCCATTTCAGGTAGTTGGATAGTGATTAACAGCCTCCTTTTATTGGTGTATCACCGCTCTTAGTGTAGGTTTATTTTAATGCAATCTCTCTCCCTGTCTCCTTGGAATATTAGAATAGGATTAATTTTCTTACTGCATTAGGAGTAGTTGTGGCAGGTAGGATTAGGAAGAGGAACCGGCCTTCTCTGGAGGATTATCTCAAGCCCACAAGTCCCACAGCTTGAGAAGTAATCCCATGTTACCCAATCACACCTTGATCTCAAGCACACCCACTTGTGTAAATGGAGGGTGATGTGATTTGTGTATAAAATTTCTTGCACGCCTAGTGGGACATCACAAAAGTTAGATTTTCATCTTTCAAAGGTGTTCCACATCAAGCAACAAATCATTAGCCACCATGTGACCTTTACTGCTTGATAATAGTTTTGACACGCCTGGTGGGAGCAAGGAAGTCAAGATCATTAGCTAGAGTGCAAGATTCAAACACTTGGAGAAGAATTCATTTCAACAGTTGGTGTGTTCTTGTTGGAATTTTAACTTTTGGAAGCATTTACAAACACATTTGGTGACTCCATTTGGTCCAAACAACCCATTCTATGATATTGTAGACCTTTCTTCCATCCATTTCCATTCATTTTCCTTTTATCTCTCTCATTTTCTTCCATTCTCTGAAATTGTACAATCATGGCATCATTCCTCCAGTGGAATACATAGTTACAGCATCAACAATTCCATTCGAGACATATCTCCAAGCATGAAAAGTTCATTCTCAAGTTACTAACAACCCCCTCCAGATCCATACTATGATAAAATCAATGGTGGACATACTCATAGGAACAAGAAGCAAATCAGTTTGGATACACACCAGACAATGCAGTTATGGAAGGCAAGAGTGTGTCAATTATGGAGGAAATCCTATGCTTGAAGATTTTGAATTATAGTTGAAAGTTCAAGAATTAGAGGTAACAATGGTGCGAGAAAGGGCTACATCCCAGATGAATGCATGCAATATTGGTTTTAGGACTCCTTGTCCATGGGAGGGCCCTATTCCAAGACATTATGGCCCATGCAGGAGAAGCTTGACTTCATGGTTGAGATGTTTCCAAGGCTCACATAGTGGATCCAGGAGATATTAGCTTTTACAGCCAATGTTATTCAATCTTGTCAATGGGAAAACCTAGCATTTCCATCTCATAATTCTCTCCCCACTCCCCAATTTGCATTATCTAAACAGAAACCTCGGTTTCAAGCTTCTTATGTGTTTCCCCTAGTGTTGAGTTCCCTTCTCCATCCTCTAATATTCCATCTCATCTCAATTCTTCCACCCTTTTCCCTTCCAAATAGTCATCCCCTCTAAAGAAATAAGAATTTCTACCTTCCCCACCACCACAAATAATAGCAAAACCTATTGTAACCCAACCCAACCCTCCTCTTGCTTTGGGAAGAAAACAACCACAAAACCAGCCAAAGGAGACAAGAAGAAGAGTCCAGTCAACAAGAAATGACAGAGAATCTGAAAATATGGGCTCTTAAGTTTGGAATTGAAAAAATTCCCTTGATGGTGAAGCCTATGGAGGAGGCCAAAGTTAAAGAACCAGTGGTGGCCAAGTATGATTTTTGACAACAACAAAGCAACATGAAGAACAACCTGACGGAGAAAACATGACATAAGATTTGAAAAATTGGGCTTTAATATTTGGAATTGATAAAATCCTCGTGATGGTAAAACCGAAAGATGAGATCAAGGTTGGGGAATAAGCAATCAAGGCTCATGTTGAAGCTAATGTTACAACATCAGAACAAGAAGATAATAAATGTCCATATGCTTTGAATGTAGTCTACATGATAGCACTCTATTTGAAGAGAATTTTATTCAGTCCTAGCTATAAAATTAGTCAAGGAAGAGGAAGAACAATCAGCTCCAAGTTCCATTGATGAGGAGCATATGGAGGTGAGCAAAACAAATTTAGAGGTGTTGAATAATGAGTTGGTTGCACAAGAGATTATATATCTCTCTCCCCCTTCATCTCTCCAAAAATCAAAAATTTTGGAAGAGTTTGAACTCACTAGCTTCATGTTTGAAGAAGAAGAAGACCATGATGAAAAAATTGCAGATTTGAAGATCATCATGCAAGAGGGAGAGGTTTTGGCATAGAAGGACATTGAGGATTTTAATTGTTTATCCAACTTAGAGGAGTGTCTTGATGAGGTAGATCCTGTGGAAATCATGACATTTTCTACCCCATCATTCATTCTTTGACAACATGAGCTTGCTGCCATGAAAGAGAACGTGCAAGAGCAGCCTGCACTTCACAACGGTCCTCTTGAATTAAAGTTGGAAGAGTTTAATCTTCCAAGTATCACACTAGATGAAGAGGAAGGAAAAGAGCATGAAGATGTGACCCCCTCATACCATCCACTAAGGTGGCACATCAATTTTCTATAAATTTCCAAGAAGAAGAAAATCAAGTTGCAAACATTCACCTTTTCCAAAAGGATTGCAAGAAGACTTCCTTATTGGAGCTGAAATTCAGAGAAGCGAGAAAATTCAATGGACCAGACATTTCCCGATCAAATACTTGGCTTCATTGGAGTCAAGGGAGAAGCCACAACTAGTCATGCTTGCTTCTAAGCATGAGGAAGAGCTTCAACATGTCAATGATCAACTACTCATGAATTAGAAGAACAAGTTAGAAGAGATTTATCTTATTCTCTGTTGATACCTTGATGAATGGTGGAGTGGAAAATCAGCATGCAGTCAATTCTTCACTCTTAACCACAACTGTGTTTAGTGTCAAATCATCTACATGGCTGCAAATTGTGAGAAAGGGTAGTTACTTATCTTCACCAGTGTCAAGTTTGATTCAAAGTTGCTCATTTATCTGATTAGTGTAGGAGTAAGAGTAGAATTTTCATTCCTCCAAGTGCTTGTGCACATTGTATTGTTGTTAGAATAGTTTTTAATTCCCTAAGTGCCTTGGGTACATGCTCTATTACTTCAATTATGTGCTTGTATAGTTCTTCATGCTCCGAAAAGAGAAGTTGCAACAAAGAAATTCATAATTGCAAGTAACAATTGCCATCTTCAAGCAAATTCAAATACAAAGGAACTAAAAATATGATTTAGAGATAGTTTTCAGAGTTTTCATTCTTCTTATCTCTTCAAGATCAGTAACTGAGTTTCATACTCTTCACCAAATCAGAAAATCACAGTTGGAGCAGCTTAGGGGGTGCAGATTTCAGAGTTTCAGATTAGTTTCATGTTCATCAGGCTAACTCCATGCCCAATGGATGCTACAAGGCTACTGATCAGCTCATCTAGCAGGAAGATGTCCCTATGAATCACCAAATGTTATCCATTTTTACCCCCTGGTAAAAATGAATAAGTTGGGAGAGATGGACTTGGGCAAGTTGACCGAGCTTCAATGGTGAATCTAGAATTCACCGGTAATTTCCATGTTTTAGAACACTTACAATTGATTTTGGGATCATTTTGAGGTATTAAATTTAGAATTAGATCTTGATACCATTACCATTAGATTCAAAAGGTCATTTTCAGGTAGAATCATATAAAATTTCACCCCAAAATTCATCCAAGAGCTCAAGATATGGCCTTCGCAAGTTACCTTGCTAGAAAATTTCGGGCTGGGGAACTCTTTTGCCAAAATGCTCAAATTTCGGGCTTGGGGAACTTTTTGTCAAAGTGATCAAGCCCTAGAAATTTTTCATAAAATTTTCAAGCCCCTGGAATCCCTTCCAAAATGCTCAAATTTTGGACCCTAACCTTTTCCAACAAGTGCAAATTTCGGACCTAGGGAACTTTTTTGCATGTTCACAGTTTTTAATGTGCAAACTTCAGATGCTCATAACTTTTGCTCCGGGTACCAAAATAAGGAAAATTTTATATCGTCGGAAAGGTCTAGAAGATTAATACATTATTAATTCATTTATTTTCCACATTAAAGTGATTTAATGGTGTGAAATTACAAAAAATAGAATCGGGGTTGTTTCTGGGTACATGCTTTTAAAAACTTTAATGATGCCCATGTTGGGTCTACAAAATTCAACGTTGGTTGATCTTGAGTGGTTGAAGAAGTGGTTGGGATATTTAATTTAATGTAAATTTATCATTGGAATGAGGGAGAAATAATTTAAATGTCTTTTCAGTGAAATTTTAATTGCTCAGTCCCGTGGATATCAAGCTAAGCCTGGAAAAATCTCAAAAAACTACCTTTGCTCGAAGCTCATAACTTTTGCATTTCTTAACAAAATTACACAATCTTATACTTTTTGGAATTGTGTCTCTAATACCTATACACAAAGATCAAGAAATTTTAAATTAATGAAGATTTGATGGCTAATTTTTTAGAACACGGACCCGGCTCCAAACATAGACCTCCAGGTGCTTGGGTGAGCATTAAATGAGCACGGGAGCCAGTTTCTTGTGCTGCAAGTTGCAAATTAGAATGGGAAATAGTTTTTCAAATCATATATCATCATTTTCCATCATTTATTATCACTTTCAAGTGGTTTAAAATCAGATTTCAGGATCACTATTCTCTCTCCTCTTTAATTCTATAAATTGTAACATGGGGTTCATTGTAAAAGGAGTTAGTCATTTTTCCTTCTACTCCCTCTCTCTTTCTTCTTTGTTGGGTTTAATTTGGAGTTTAAACCTCCTATCCATGCTTTGTAATGTAATTTTTCTTTCCTCTTTCCCACTGATGATGTATTATGCATACTTTAATGGAGCAATAAATTGTGTTTTGTGATGCATTTTGTCCATCCTTTGCATGTTTTGTTGTCTCTACTTGCCTCTCTTCATTGCAGGGTATATTGTGCATATCCTTTGATGTTTATTGTAGGTTTTGAGAGATGTGTTTAATGGGAAACCAATGGTATTCTATGTGAATTCATCTTTGTCTGTGGTGTATCCTGTCCACCCTCTCCATTGCTCACCTCTCTCCATTTCAAGAAGTTGGATAGTGATTAGCAACCTCCTTTTCTTAGTGTATCACCACTCTTAGTGTAGGTTTATTTTCATGAATCTCTCTCCTTGTCTCCTTGGAATGTTAGAATAGGATTAGTTTACTTGCCTACATTAGGAGTAGTTGTGGTAGGTAGGATTAGGAAGAGGAACCGGCCTTCTCCAGAGGATTATCTCAAGCCCATGCAAGTCCCATAGCTTGAGAGGTAATCCCATGTTACCCAGTCACACCATGAGCTCAAGAACACACACTTTTGAAAATCAGGGGGTGTTTTGATTTGGTGATAACAAGATTCTCGAGCTGCAATCAAATCCACATTTCTAAGGAGGATCAAACCAAGACTTCATTTACCACCCCCGGGAACCTTAGATAATGAAGTAATTTTTTCCAAAATAGCCCCAAGATATTTTGAAAGCTCCAAAATCCAATTTTGGACCTAGAGGAATTTTGTTGGAACATTTTTTCAAACACTATGTCTTAGTGTATCACGGATTAAGGAACTTAGTGTTCTCGAAACTCTCCAAGTCCCAAGAACAAAGGAGTTAAATGCATAGGGACTTGGGAATTTTTTGAAGGGTTGATTGCTTTGTGGCCAAAGAAACATGGTTTAGTCCAAAGAAAAAGGGAATTGAACTCAAGGTGTTGGCAAGTTTTGATGAGATAAATCATGAAATAAAAGAGCAAGCGGGGAAAAGGACTTAGGTGGATTTTCCACGATGATAGACCTTCTGCGAAGGTCTAACATAGTGTTCTCGTGGGTTCCTTTAACTCATGGAACAAAGGGGAGAAATACCATGTGGTGAAGGAATGTGAAAATTAGTGTTCCTATGACTCTCCAAGTTTGTGGAACAAAGGAATAAGAGCATGGTCTTCCACAGAAAGCGAAAGCAAGGTTAGACGTGGCTAAGGATAGAAGCCGCGAAACACTATCCTAGTGTTTTGCAGACTTCTCAAAGCCTAGTGTTCCACATACTTCTCAAAGGTTAGTGTTCCACAAATTCTCAAAGATTAGTGTTCCACGGACTTCACAAGTCTATAGAATAAAGGATTTTGGCCACGAATAATTCAAAGTCGCACAAAGCAGAGATAGACCCTCATGGCACAACAAATTCATTCAAAATCCTATAAAGTTGCACAACAAAGAAATGATTCCATGGAACATTAAGGAGCCACCAAAAAGGAGAAAAGCTACAAGAAAAAGTAAAATACAAGGAAATAGCTAAACATTGTAAAAAATGAATGAATACACATGAAAGCTCTAGAAAAAAGTGATGCCGCTTTTTTAACCATAACTTTCATTGTGGAGATCCAAATTGCACAAAATTGGTGGTGTTGGAAAGATCTCTCCAAGGGCTTAAAGGGAAATAGTGCGATTTTGGCATCTACAGGTATAAACTATCTTCACCAACCAAATTCATGTTATCATGGTGTCCATACTTCATCCTGCAAGTCTAATGACATGAAGGAATGGATCTATCAGCACCCATGTGCATTTTCAGACATTTATCATGTTGGGTCGGTGGTTGAGTTTGGCTTTGGTGCATTTGCCTCCTCTTTCTCTTCCATTTCTCTATATATTTTCATCTCGTCTCACCGTGTAAATGATCCTTCTCCAAAATTTGTAAAGGTACCACACTAAAATGGTGCCCCAAATGTGATTTGCGTGCCTTAATTTGGTCTTGGTAATGTGTTCTTGTGCATTCTACTTACCATGTAATGGTCTGTGCATCCATTTTGGGAAATACTTTTTTTGTGGCTCCTTCTCTACCCTAGCTTGTATTTCATTGCATTCTTGCCTCTCCATCCACTGTTAGGTATGTTATGCATGTGTTTCTCCTTTGCAGGTTCCATTTTGTTGTGTTTTGGGTCTATGGCACGTATGTCTACCCTCTCCTTGTTTCATATCCTTTTCATTTCTCCCTCATAGATATTGATCCCCTTTTCTTAGTGAGATCACGTATTTTTAGCTTAGTCATTTTATTTCTCTTCTCCCCACCCTCTCTCTCGAGTCCCTCTAAAGGAATAGATTAGGTTTAAATAGTTTTTTTTTCAGTTGTAGGATTAGTTTTAGCATTAGGATAGGTAGAGGAACTAGCCTTCTCTAGAGGTTTGTCTCAAGATGCAAGTCCCACACTTGGAGACAAACCCATGTTAGCAAAAGTATTGATCTTCCATGATTAAATATTAGGGTGTTACTTTTGCATGGTAAAAATTCTAGCATGCCTACTACTATTTTGATCCATATAGAGAAAGGATAAACCTAAGGGATATTACTTCTCGTATAAAACATCTTGTTTGTTGTTGTTATCTACGAATATAATATAAGGGTTTCCAAACCAATCTTCTAACTCCTTGAACCAACCACATATCTACTATCCATTTTACTTCCACAATACATATAAATTGTAATCTCTTCATATTGCATTACTACCATCATACTATTCACGTTGAGCATCAACTGGAGTAGTTTATTGAGGGTATAGATAAGAAATTTCAAACTCAACTCTCTTATATCCATGGAAATATGTTGGATTTTCATTCAATTATTTATTTAGATAGAATATTTTATCTTACATCTCTTTGCTTATATCTAATTATAAAGTCATTGAAAAGGAAAAGTAAAAAAAAAGATAGATTAGATTGCATTTTGAATTTTACATTTGTAGCTTTAAATTTTGAAGCTTACCCTTCTCTAGGATTTTCCCATCTCTCGTATTAGATCCTATAGCTATTTTGATTTTTTTCTTTCTTTTTTGGGTTTTAGACCATTTTAATTATAGAAATTGCACCCATAAAACCATTAAAATACCAAAAGCAAGCTTCTTTAGATTTTTTCAAAATTGTTAATAAATTATAACCAACATAATCTAGATCGTAGCTTGCATTAGGTTTTGATAATATTTCTAATCTTAGGATAACTTCATTATAATTTAAGTTATAGATCTCATATTTTTCATCATTTGTTTTCTAAAGAGAGCATTTAGATTAGAAAACTTACATCTCATAAGGCATAAAACAATATCTTAAAATTCTAATTGCATGTGAAGAATTATAGTTTATGTTTATTATTATTTTTCTCTTTAAATCATTAATAATCTTATCATTTTATGTTGTAGATTTATTTTTATTGTTTCCCATTTTATTGTCATTTAAATCTTCCAAAAATAATTAAAAAAACATAGTTCTAATTGCATGTTGTCGAATAGAGTAGTGAAAAGAAGTCTCAATTTGTTGATTTTCATTGCATGAAATCAAGTAATTGACATTTAGGAACTTTTATTTTCAGAAAGTAATTAATTTTATTTGTCTTTTATTTCATCTCACTAAAGTTCTTACAATTTAAGCATTTGAATCAAATATGGACAGCAGACCCAAAGGTTTAGTTTCATACAACTAAACATAGAGATTTTGGCTTCAAACATGCCGGAAAACATCCCAACAACAAGTAACAACATATCAAAAATGTATTTACACCATCTGGGTCACAAAACACATTCAAGCTAAACAAGAACACTTATTGATCTCAGTAGGACAACATGCTACCACTTCACAAAATATTTGACCAAAACATATTCATGGATCTTTTTAAATCCTTAAACCACCTACATGGCTCCCATTTTATCCAACACACATCAATACATATCACATTCAAGTTATATCATCTATATAGCCATTAGTTAAAACTATCCTTATGTTACACTCTCGATCATAACTAACACATGCAATATTCAATCCTCCATTGTGAAAGACTTTAGACAACCAAGTCTTCCTAGGAAGAGTTAGATGTTTCCCTCATGTCCCCACTCCTCTTGAGCCAAAAACACCCAAGATGACATCTTATCCAAACTAAGATGAGAAGTATCTCTTTTTATACCTTCTTCCACACTCATTGTATCATAACTCATTATTCTCAATGATGAGAACCCTCAATACAACCTTCACATGTATCTTCTCATGAGATAGCTACTTTCACTATGATTAGGCAGACTTGGAAAACAAGGATATTTTTTAAAGTTGACAAAATCAACTAAAAAAACTAATAGAGAAAAGAAAATAAAAACCACAATACAAAGGAAAATCCATGGTACAAAGGAAAAAGTCATGGTACAAAGGAAAAACTACAAGACTGAAAAAGCAAAGAATAAAAGGAAAAGTCATGATTCAAAGGAAAATAGGTAATATAAAGGAAAATTCGTGGTACAAAGGAAAAGCAGCAGTACAAAGGAAAAGTGTACAAAGGAAAAGCTGAGGAGAAAGGAAAATCCAGCAAGACAAAACAAAAATCGTGGTACAAAGGAAAAGTCATGTTACAAAGGAAAAATTTATGGCATAAAGGAAAAGACTTGGTACAAAGAAAATCCACGCTACAAAAGAAAAGTTGCGTACAAAGGAAAAGTCATGATACAAAGGAAAATTTGAGATACAAAATAAAAGTCACGATACAAAGGAAAATTTTGGTACAAAGGAAAAGCCACGGTAAAAGGAAAGTCATATTCTACAAAGGAAAAGTCACAAGTATAAAGGAAAATCCATGATACAAAGAAAAACCGTAGTACAAAGAAAATTTGCAGACAAAGGAAAAGCTACAATATAAAGGAAAAATCCATGAGGTAGGGGAACGATCACAAATTTATTTTTAGCTTCATTTTTTATCAAAAATCTAATTTTAGAGCATCTAAAATCTAAAATAAGATCAAAACATGCAAGAGGACTTAATTGGAGCATGCACAAGTTGATAATTTTGGAAACACAACATACAAATGAGCATCTATTTTAAAAATGTGTTTTACTTTTCTCGAAATGTGTTTTCACCTTTTTTGGACGTGTTTTGGTATTATGAGCAAGCATTTTATTTTATCATCACTTTGCATGCATGCCATTCACGTTTTGTCTATTTTAGAACTAGACTTGCATGTTTGCATTTTCCTCTTCTTCTCTCTCTCAATTTTTATAAAAATCCCAAAATTCATTGTAAAAGGGATCTCTTTATTTTCTGTTCATTACTCTGGAGTCGTTTGGAATTCTAAGTGGAAGAGTGGGGATCATGAGTGATTATTTGTGCTTATTTTACCTCTTGGATCAATAAAGGAGTCATTTTATCTTCCTACAATATGTATATCATATAAAATATTATTTTAAAATTGATTTTATCTCATGATACTTGTTCTCTCCTTGATTTGTAGTTTAATCTCCATGATTTTATGCAGTTTAATGTCAATTTTCAGGTCATAGATTGTGTTTAACTCAGTTTGTGCAGGATCTTTTTGTGGAGTTCACCAAATTTCCCTCAAAGCCATTTGTTTCCCTTCTTTATTCTGCCATAAGATTCAAACATTTCTTTGAAACACTTTAGCATTGACATATTTCTTTTTAGGTTTTTTGTGATGTGCATGGTTCTCATGGTCCATCCATGTTGTTCAAAAAGTATAAAGATCCTCAACCTTTCTAGTGGATCACCATCTTTTCAGTTTTCCCTTATTTCTCTCTCCCTTTTCCTTGTGGTTTTATTATAGTATTCTTAGGAGTATAAGCTAATCTAAGTGTTATATTAGGGGAACCATCCCTCTTTGGAGATTCACTCCAATATACAGTCACCCATAACCTAGGAGTGTTTCCATTTTGTCAATTGAAAGGAGAGATTCCACACCACTCTCTGTAGGGCACATTTCAAAGTGACAGTAGATTATGACACGCTCAGTGGGACATAGAATGAATAATTTATCAAAGATTTGATGTTGTTCTTGGAAAATATCATTTTTCGACACATTCATCTAGCATCTGGTGGCTCCATAAGTTCAAATCACATCATGGTGGCAGATCAATGCATATTTCATGCCAAAAGTTACAACTAGATCATCTTCAAAAGGTATTCCATTTGATTTCATTGAGTTAACCTTGAATTCAAAAAGAGAAATGAGGTTTTGAGTTCCATACCATATACCAAATCTCCCTCCATACCAAAAATTCAGAGATCACTTCCCAAATTTCCCATATCCAATCTGAATTTCAATATGGCCATTCCAAGAAATATGTTTTTCATTCCCTTCAATGATGGCATCCCACTACAACTTGTCCATCATGATAACATCCTTGTGTCTTCCCTTAAGAGCATGTTGTTTTTCACTAGAGAAAACCAAGTTACACCTATAGAACACATTAAAGATGTGGCCAATATATGCTCTATTTATAATGTTACTCAAGACAATGTTGCAATCAAATTATTGGTAGCCTCTTTCAAAGGAAAAACACTTCAGTGGTACATGGAACTCGGCACTAAATTCTATCAGTACATGAGATCACTGGGAAAAGGTTTTTACATGAAATTTGGAGATAAATGAAATCATCTTTCATTAGTGGAAAAAATTACTACCATCAAGAGAGCACCACAAGAATTCGTGCCTGATTTCAACTTCATATTTCAAAGAACTTGGGATAGAATTCCACAACTGGTAAGTATTACTCTTGAGTATGTTTTTTGTATTATCTAAGGGCTTTGAATTCTAATATTTTAGTGATGATACAATCAATGGGTGGAAGGAAACTTCCTAATGCTTATGATATAGAAATTGGAGCTGAAAATAGTCTTATATAAGCAAGGAAAATAACACCAAGGCCTCTCATGCCCATCTTTCCAGAGATTCATCCCCCACTTCCCTTCTAGTACATGTAATAGCTCCAATTATAACACCTATTACTTAGCTTGTAAATCAAATTAATGCATCCCCAAGCCAATAAAATGAGGTACAAGAGTTGAGGAGCTTGTTAAAAGAGTTTGGAATGAGATAGTTGTCCTCAAAAGTCAGAAATTGGACTTATAGACCCGATATCCACCCAATCAATAGACTAGGATTTGTTTCCAGCCAAATATGTAAAGACAAAATTAATTTACCAATGTTAAACCTATTCAATCATTCAATCCCAATGTTGCTAACACCTCAAAGGCAATTGTACTTGTCCAAAACAATCTAATACAAGACTATGAGTGGTGTTATCCTTGTAATTTATCTCATAACCAAAACTCTTGTCCCAATGGTGTTCTAAATCAAGCACTTATCATGTAAGTTGCTTCTATATCTTAAAATGCATAAGTTGAGGACCCAAAACAACAATAACTTTCCCAAGAATTGGTGTATAATGATGTCACACTTTTGAATTGGCAAGACGATGGTTTTGTGGAGTAAATCAGCTATGAAATCAAAAAAAAAGTCTACTTTTGTGGTAGCAAACACAAGATCTAAGAAAAGAGAAATATAAGTGGATCAACCAACTAGTAAGAGTAATTCTCAACCTTCTTTAATATTGCAAATTTTTGTTTCAGTTTCTAATCAACAAGGCACTCAGAAAAATCAATCTATAAGAGTTCAAGATCACCAAGAGTTTCTAATTCGACACCACTAATGTAAGAGTGTACTTTTGTTAGAAAAGGAAAACAGAAGGTTAGTACCCCATCTTTCAATATTCTTTATTACATGAAGAAAATTAAGGTAAACATGACAATGTGGAATTCTTTGTCTCTTTCGGGTCAAAATGTTCTTTTACAAGAAGCTTTGTCCAATTTGTCTCTCTAGCCAACCATCCAAAGAACCATCTAAAGTTTTGCTTACTAACACACCTGATAAAAAATAATCCCAAACAAGCAAGAGTGTTAAACCACCTCCTTTCTATGTTTCATTGATCATAGGCCAAAACCTAGTCCACAATTGCATGATTGATTCGGGAGCTTCTATTTCAATTATGCCCAAAAAATTGTTGATAAACTTGGTCTAAAATATGAGACTCTTTCTAAAGGAGTAGTTCAGCTAGATGGAACACTTGTAAAGACCCTTGAATTCATTAGAGGACTGATCCTAACCATTTACACATGCCCCAACTTCTCCATTCCTCAAGATGTCTTCATCATTGATCTTCCTCCCCTTTTCTTTTATCTTTCTAGAGATTTCACGGCCAAAATTGGAGGCTACTTATCATAAGACTAGTCCCACATGTTTTTAGAAAAGATATGGCACCAAATTTATAATAAGGTTTTGGCCCATCTTAGCAAGTCCTACATAGCCTTATATTTCTAGTGCTATCAATTCCAATTGTATGATCAAGGATGAAGAAGACCAACTAGTTGACCAAGAACCAAACACACTTCTTGAGGGAATTCCATATTTATTACTTGATGAATGGGCTACTCAAAGTCATGTTTTTATCCATATAGTCATATTGAAGAGGAAGGTCTTGGAACGTATTGTCTACATGAAGAAAATGCTATTATTCCTAACCTTTTCAAATCAGACCAACAGAATGAAGGTTTATGGAAATTGTTCTTTGATGGATCAAGAAGCAAGAATGGAGCACGTGTAGGAATCATTATTATTTCTCCAACAAAAGATAGGTATTTCTCATAACTAAGATTTCAATTTACTTTCACTAACAATACTGGTTGAGTATGAAGCTCTTGTTCATGGCATTCGGTGGGCAAGAAAGAGAGGAGTAAAGCAATTGCATGTGTTTGGTGATAGTGAGTTGGTTGTAAATCAAATCAGAGGACAACTACAACTAAGAACAACTTAGTGAGATCTTATAAAAATGAAGTATGGTATTTAATAGAAAAAATTTATGCTTTCAACATTTCATCCATTCCTAGAGGCAAGAATAAACATGTAGATAGGTTAGCTGCAATCGTATTCAAGTTGATATTCCAAATTAGATCAACAAGGATACAAATGAGCAACACATCAAGACAAATTGTAAGACATTTTATCCCTAATAACAATATTAACTAGCAAATATTTGAATCAGGTCAACAAATTGTGAATTTCTTGCAAGAGGAAGTTGATTCTTCAAACAAAAATTAGGATAGATTACAATCACAATAAGAATGTCAAATAATTTAGTTGTACTCTAACAAGATACCTCGGGATTAGTCACTCTTGAGTCTATTTTTAACACATATGATCAAGTCAGAAGTGAGAAATCTAACATGATGATCAAACAAGAAGATTACGAACAAATCAGCATTGAAAATGACAAAATGATCAAGTTGGGAAAGGTATGTAATCAAGAGGAAAAACTTGCTTTTGTTCAACTTTCTCAGGAATTTGATGATGTTTTTGCATGGAACTATGGTGATTTAAAAATTTTCAACCCAAATTTAGCTCAAGCATATAATAGAATTGGATTTAAATGCAAAACCAGTCAGATAGAAATAAAGACCTATCAATCCTAAAATTAAACAACTAATGAAACAAGAATTGGATAAGTTGATCAAAGCTAACATTATTTTCCCTGTGAAGCACTCATCATGGGTTTCCAATTTGGTTCCCATGAGAAATAAAAATGGATAAATATGCTTGTGTGTGGATTTTAGAGATTTAAACAGAGCATCCTTAAAAGATCACTATTCACTACCATCAATGGAGCAAATTTTGCAAAGGGTAAGTGGTTCAGAATAATTTTCACTACTTTATGGCTATTCAAGTTACAATCAAGATATTGGTACAAGAGGGAGATCAATTTAAAACAATGTTTGCCACAAAATGGGGCATGTATGCATATAGGAAGATGTCATTTGGACTATCAAATGCAGGAGCCATGTTTCAAAGTGTGCAATAGACTTGGCATTTCAAGGATTAATCAATGATTGTGTTCTTGTTTATTTGGATGACATAATCATTTTTCCAAAGTATGTTGCAGATCATATCATTCATCTTAGATGTGTGTTTGAAAGAAAAATTATTAGAAGCAACAAAAATGGCTTGGATGGAAAAGGATGATAATAAGTATGGTAGTTGTGTAAAACATTATTATATGTAATGCATAATCCATAAATATTTATTTATATTTGTCAGTTTTACTTTGTGTAATCATTATTATCCCCTTGTATTTATGAATAGGGTTTGTGGCGGCCTATCTCCAAAGCGGTGGATTGAATCTTCAATGGTCACTAATCTACACTTAGGATGTGTTAGTTGTAGTTGGTGGAGAATAATGATAAATATAATAATTGATGCAAGTGATGACATGTCTATAATAAATTAGAATAATTGAGACAAGTACATTTTATCATTGTCAATATTATATAATGGTTAGACAAATGGATGGTGGAATAATAATAATAATAATAAATTACATTATCAAGGCAAGTGGTAATGACAAAACACTAACATAGTTGAATACTTTATTATTGTTTGCTTTGAAAAATAATATACCTCAACTTTGTATTAAATAATGTTAAGTTATGTTATTAAATATAGTGTGTACAACCTTCACTATTTCAGTCACACTCAAATGACACACTTCTTAAGTTCCTCAATTCATTAATATAGTTGGACATCACCTAAATGTTATACAATTTAAAACATAAAATTAGTGTGAAGAGATATAAGTTTATGTGAGGAGAAATTTTAATGCATTAAGCTTCCACCAATATTCACCCAACTTCACTACTTCACCCCAAACCCACTTTTAGTTAACATAAAAATATCATTAACATAATATTTCATTTAGATTGTTCACATATTTGTAATTGCGTTGAATTTTTTTATCACCATTAGATTTAACCTCTAACATTAGCAAATCATTTATTGGTTGGACTTTATAGTTGTCTAAATTAACGTATGAGCATTATGATCGACCCTTAAAAATCATTACAAAAATGATTATTCATGTAAGAAATATTTAAATTTTATGGTTACTTATGACCCTCAAATATTTTTTTATCAACCATAATTTTGTCAAGAAAATGTGCAACATTAAAATTCCCAATTTTCAAGCATGACAACGGACCCTAGTGTCAAAATTTTGATTGTAAACCTTCCCAGACACTCTCCCAGGTCAACCCATCCCTTGTGTCTTGCCTATCCTATCCTATCCTTTCAAGTGGTCTTGTGTGTTGTGTCAACCTTTCCCATAGGTGATTTAGGCAAACAATTTCATTCAAGTGCTTCCGAGATAGTATCTTTCAAGGTAGACTTTTCAAGAGACTTAGAACGACTATTTTTAGCCTTTCTAAGGTAGGTGCTTGTCCTTCAAAGCATATTTGAAGGCCCAAATTCTTCATAGAGTGTTATTAAGGAGCTAGGAACATTGTGCAATTGATTTTGGAAAGTTTTAGAGGTTTTGGGACAAGTTCAACAAAAGTGGGTTTTGAAGGTGAAGGAGCTTGTAGTTCAAAACAACACCTGAGCTTCAAGAAGTGATCTCGGGTGCTCAAGGATGAGTTTGAGGTCAAAAAAATATACTGGAAATTTATTTTAGTGCTCTAAATGATGGTGGTTTCATATTTTTCACAAGACATAAGCATTTCTTCTCACAATCTATTTTCTGCATGCACAACTTGCGATCCCAAGAATTAAGGCTATTTTTTAGGGGGTTACGGGTAGAATTATATCATGATACCCATCCCATTCTTCTTGAAATTCCATTTTTAGTTGAAATAATATAAATAAGTTCCTGAAAATACCTCTAGATGCTCAAGATATATTATCGTCAAGCTTCTCTCCAAGGTATGCTTTGGGACTTAGTCATTTTTCTAGGTGGACACATGTCACTCCCAGCTCAAAGTGCATTTTCTTGCACAAAATTTCCCATCCCCTTGGAAATTTTGGGATAAAAATTTGTGCCCGACTCCATTTGAGCCCCCTAGACCATCATATGACTCCGGTGAAGCTCAAACATGAAATTTTATCCCCTTTGCACTCATTCTCAACCCTCTTTGTTGTGTAATCAAATTATGTCACTTGTCATCACCAGGTGAGGGTGAATTTTATTTCACCTTATGTCACATCCCCTTGGAATATATGGGACACAAAAATTAACCCCATACCCAACTTGGCCCTTAATTCCTCATGTGACCCTCAGAAGGTTCTCTGCAAGCCATTTTTCACCCCCCTCTCCTCTTTGCCTCTACAAACCAGCAAGTGACACTTGTCAACACCAGGGTGAGGAAAATTTTCTTACACCTTGTGTCCCATTCCCATTAGATATATGGGATACAAAAATTCACCCAATCCTAGCCCTTGTTCGGGGCTCCATGTGACCTAGTGTCATCCCTCGGGTGTTTATTGCTCATTCTCTCTCTCTCTCCTCCGCCAGCTAATATTCATCGCCACTTACAAGATGAGGTTGAGGTGAATTTTTGTGCACCATATGTCCCATACCCTTGGGATACAAAAAAATTTCCAAGCCCAAGGGGATTTTAAAATCCAAAAATGTAAAAAAATTAATTGTCGTGTTGTTTCTTCTTCGTGCATACAAGAAAACCACTGCCAAAAGAAAAGTGTAAAAACATTTCCCTCCTCCATTCCTCCATTTTTCTTCCATTCCTCCATGTTCATGGCTGAAAAACCTCCATTAAACCTACAATTTCTTCAAAACCATGTCCGTTCTTTGCCATATTGACTTCATGGTCAAAAATGTAAAAACTCATACCTCACAATCCAATGTACAAATCAAAGTGAGAGTTTTTGTAGACTTCTCCATTTTCAGAGGCCTTCAAGAAGAAATTTTCAGAATTCTAAGTGATTCCTCATATTTTTAATGGAAACAAACCCCCTTTTTTTTTCCCTGGCTCTTGTTCCTTCGATTTCCCATCACTCTAATGGACGGATCAAACTAAAACTGTGAGCGCAAATTCAAGGAGAAAAACCTGTCCTAGTGGAGTTGGATCCATCACAATATAAGGTGGGAAAGAACACTTTAAAAATATCAATGACTCCATTAACGGCCACCATTGTAGCTTCATTCTTGAAACTCTCACCAAGAAAATTTTCATTTTTTATTTCCAAACATTCCGGTGTGCGTAAACACAATGAAATTTGGAGCACGAGATCGCGACGAAGGATCAAATCTAAAAATATTATTTCCATCACAAACCAAGACCATTTTTTTCATTTACTAAAAATAGCATATTTTATGCTCCTCCACATGCTAAAAATAGTAATTCCCCTAAATTACAAGTTTGAATCACCCATGACAATCAGAAATGATGCAAAGCAAAAGGTAGGGAAAAAATGGCAATTTTCCCAAAATAAGGTCGGAAAAGAAATCTACTAAAAATAGAAAGTTGCTAAAAATATAAATGCATCTTCAACAAGAAAGGATGGAGTGTGCTAGAAGGTTCATAAGGTCATATTTGAACAAAACATGTGATATGTCCCAAAATAACAGGTCTTGGTCCTACTTGCTAAAAATAGAAAGTCTCTATTTTGGGTGCAAAAATTTACAAATGGCTTCATCTTCACTCATCTTTCCACTTTTGAAATCTTCACATGGTTACAAGATGATCTCATATCTCAAATAGATAAATGAATCCTCCATATGGGTCTTGGAAGCATCTTCTTGGTCTCAGTTGTGCCCGAGAACATGGTGAAGCATAACAAAGGAATGTCCGGACCACTGAGCAACTGGAAAAGATTCAAAGAGCATCAAGGACTCCATTGATTCATCAGAGTAAGTCATCATGCTTATCATATGGGCTTGAAAACATTATCACCTCATCAAGATGAGCTGGTTGAAGTGAGAAGGTTAAGTTGACTGAGTTGAGCTCGGTGAGCTAGGTGAGTTGGTTGCAGTGAGATGGTTAGCTAATTGGGTAAGTTGAGTTGAGCTGGTAAGTAGTGAGTTTGAGTTGGGTTGGTTACGGTGGTGAGATATGTCAAGAACTCATCCTTTCTCATGAAGATGCCTATGTTAGTGAGCCATGTCAAACAAGTTGGGAGAGCTAGTTTAATTGTAGTAAGATGAGTTGGTAAACCAAGTGAGTTTTGGAAAGCTCGATGAGCCCAGTGAGCTAAGGGATTTGATCAATCAAGCATCAAGGGGATCACCATGAGAAATTCATGTAGTCATCTTGAGCTCACATCAAGGAACATCTCAATAATGTTTTTAAACACTCATTTGGTAACTGAGATGTTTATGCATCATGCAAAAGGAGGAGACTATGATCATCATTCGACAAGTTATTTGTTATAAGGATGCTTCTTCAACAAGTTCAATCAATCCCCTTCCCTTCTTCTCTTCTCTCCCTTTCTTCTAATTCTTTGTTGTATGCAATCATGGTGTATTTTCCTATTCACTTAAGTGACAATATTTGTAAATTATAAAAGTATTTTCTCAAAATTATAAGAGAAATACTTAAGTTGTCTCTTCTACGGGAAATTGAAAGGTCGCAAGTGGAATATGAACATGAAGATTCATGTAGAGGGCTATGAAGGGTCAATTCACAATGTTATAAATTGGGATGGCCTCTCCATTCCAAAGGATCTTGAAAGTTAGAAATTCTTGGTAGCAATTGTGAATTGTTGTAGCTTGATTGAAGCTTTGTAATCATCACTACACATGAAATAAAGGCTACTTTTCTTCCATTTCCCTTTCTCATGTTTCTTCTATTTCTCTCTTATGCACTTTGCAAGCATAGTGATCCCAAAAGAGCTTTGTATCTTTGATAAATGAATCCAAGAACTTTGTGTCGGGTTTGTTCTTCTCACTAGATAGCTTCATTTTTTCTTTCCTCTATATTGAATGTTGAACTACTTTGATTATTGGGTGTGAAATCTGCAATTGGCTTACTCGCGGCAGTAATCTTCCTTTCCTAATTTCCCTCCTTTAGCTCTCATCAATGTAATTTCCTCCCTTGTACCATGTACAAGAACTTTGCCATAGGTTCAGTGGAGTGTTCTTGTGTGATCCCACCTATTTGTCCAACCCACAACATTTAGTTTAGGATTAGATTAGTTACATTCAATAATGGGAGCTGCACCATTCAATGCAGAGGGACATAACCCTGTGAACATTGGTGGAGACACCTAATTTTCCCAATTGACAAATTTTCTCACCAACACATAATGTTTTAGCATTTCCCTTCAAATTATCCAAAAAATACTATTAATATAATAGTGTAGACACTAAAATATGGTAATTTGTCCTTATGCAATGCTAAGTTTGACCTTGTATCTTTAATAAAATGAATTCTCGCATTTGGAATCCAATCTCATCATCTCTTTAGCCATTCTACAACTTGATTATCTTTACATCATCCTCTGTCAATAAATCTAGAAATATTATTCAATCAAAGAGGCATAAAACATATGATATTTACTACACAACTTTCAGTTTAGGATTTTCTCCCTCTTGTCAAAAACCATACGTGAAGGTTCGGGATGTGGGGCTGGCCTTGACCAGCTGCTACAATCCTTCCCTTTCTTAATCATTGAATCTATTTTTGATGCTAAATCATTATTTGGTTCATTTCATCTTCCTAGGTTCGGCCTTATCATAATATATCATCTATAGAAGACTATATAAGAAATTAATTATCACATTATATAACTCACCTAACATTCTTACACACTCCTATTGCAAACATCATTCAAGAATGACTTAAAGGGTTCTTATATCTACTCAAATCAACTAAACATCGTCCAAGGTAATCATTTTACAAGTTTGAATCACTCAATCAAGTCAAAGAGTCTAGCTTCATCCATCTACAAGCATGAAAAGATCATAGAGCCATGTCCTAAGCAAGAGAAAAGTCACTCCAAGTATTTCACATGGTTTTCGACAAACAAAAAGGTTAGGTCACATAGTTGATTCACACTATATCTCATTATTATCATCTAAAGTACATTCTATACTATGTAGTTAGCCCACTATCTTTGTGTGTAGATAGATTTACACACTTGCATGAAAAACTAAGAGAGCTACATGAGGTTTGATTCTCCATCAAGGATATCTAGAGTAACATTAAGATTGGTTCAATAGTTAGGAGTTTAACTGCCCATGGTGGTCTAGCCTCAAACAGACAATTTTTTTATCCAGAGGATTTTTTGGGTGTTTTAAGTTTCCTAAACCTCCCTAAAGCATGACCACGTTTTAGATCATTCTAAGACCTTTTCGACGGTATGCATCACTCCAAAAATGGAGTTTGGATGCGAAGTTATCGCAAGTCAAAGATTTGGTTTGAAAATGGTCAACGTTGGTCAACTAGAAAATCACATGTTGACACGTGGCAGTTTGGTAAAAAGGTAAAAAAGGTTTAAAAATTTGTTTTATATCCTCCAGTCTTTGACACACAAAAAATTTGGTGGGCCTCATTATTTCTTTGGTTGGGGCCCTTAGCTAGGTTTGGCACACTCTTTTGTAGGAGGGGTGCCTTTGCCACCTTTTATTTCATATTGCCATTATCGTATTTACGATTTTATATGCCACATATCTCTCTAACATTTCCCATGTGGGATTATTGTTTTCATAGGGTTGAATTGTGCTCAAGTGAGCTATTTTTTTAGCTTGGTGGGGTGATCAACTCCCCATCAAGTTTATCATTATATTTACCATATTGTTTGAGAGCATATGGAATTGCAGATTCAACCAACTATCCACCTATTTCCTTACATGGCAGGATAGGTTTTATTCCCAACTCAGTCGAGATGACTATACAGTTGGGTGTATCAACTTAGCGCCAAACTTCCACTTTATATGGAGATATCAACATACCATATGGTGGGCTATATATCGGTGGAAACAATAAACTCAATGGTCAGCTCAATGAATTGGGAGGTTAGATCGATCAACGCAAATCCCAACATAGGGTGTATCACCAAATAACAATGGATCATCCCACATAATTTTGGTATTCAAACATAGAACTCAACTGGATCCCCAATGGGCCGATGAAACCATTCAATTTCAGCTCACCACAGTTATGCAATAGACTAAATGGGGATCAAGTGTGGTTGTTGCCAAAACTAAAATGCTCAATTACTCCCATTTAAATAGAGAACATGTATCCCACGAGATGGATATGAGATTACTCTCGCATTATACAAACAACTGCAATGTAAAAGGAGGCTGGGTAAGCTCAAACATGTGACCTCCCCATAACAAAGCCCTATCCACTGACCAACTCACCCAAGGGAATCGGTAGGGTAAATGATGAGCTCACTAGTATTTAAGGAGCTCTATGTGCAGGTCTATTAAGGGAAGATTAGGATCGATTGTAAAAAACCTCAAATTTGAGGCACCTAGGGTCACTTTGAGGACTCGGTGTAAAAATAAAAGTTGCTCATAATTTTGAGACAATCGCAATGGTGTGATCATTTTCCCATTTTGGAGCTTTTGTCATGATTTTTTTGTTAAAGTCACATGAATTCATTAATCCTAGGGAAACACAAGTGCAAGTGAATCGGGAAGGTAAGGGGTAGTTGTTGGACACTCCGAGAATCGCTTG
The DNA here is from genome assembly GCA_018340775.1 of Taxus wallichiana var. yunnanensis. Classification (NCBI taxonomy): domain Eukaryota; kingdom Viridiplantae; phylum Streptophyta; class Pinopsida; order Cupressales; family Taxaceae; genus Taxus; species Taxus wallichiana. Next base: position 691,843,994 of record CM031243.1, on the reverse strand, counting down.
AAAGTCGAAACATAGTTTTGTAGGTTTTTGATTCATTATTGGTTTATTGTAAAGGTTAAATGTATTTACAATTATAACATTATTAATGGATTAGTTCATAATGAACCCGGGATGTAGGAATTCTAAACCCCGTAAACAATCTTGTGTCATTTTCAGATTTGTGGATGTTTAATTTTTTTATGAAGCTTTTGATAAATAAAAATCAGTTATATAGATTTTGTATTAATTTGATTAAGCAAACATCGTAAAATGGGAAATTGGACTTAATTGAAAATTTTCAGTATCCATAATCCACAAAGTACAGATGAATGTGCATTTCAATGTTATGATTGAAAATCAGATTGAGGTGCATCAGTTTAAAGGATTAATAAATTTTGGAGTAAATGAGCCATAAAATTGATGTTGAGTTCCTAGTATCCAGAAATTTTAAAAAGTACAAAAAAATGTACCATTTTTGATCAAGTTTGGCATCGAGCTAGTTTATCTCGATATTTTGCTTCAAGTTTAATGTTGTTAACAGTGATTACTTCAGTTTGTGCAGTTAGTTTAATGGTTGAATAGGTACATGTGCACTATGGGAAGTTGTAGATTTTGCAGATGAGCTGAAAACCAATCTCGTAGCTACTTTGGTGAGACATGGTAAATTTGATTCCTCACCTCGGAAGCAAGACAACAAGAGGAATTATTGCATTCATTGTCAGATGAGGCATCGGGTTGATAACTAATGGAAACTTCATCCAAAAAACCATCTAGTGTATGGTAAGACAAGTTGGAGTTCAAGGTAAAGAAATTTTTGAACCAAAACTTTTGAATCAACCTTTAAGTCATCCCTTGTGAAAAACCATTGATGATTTTGTTATATTTTGATATGGAGAATGTAGGTTCATGTGAGTTGGATAGATTTGTTTTGCATGCTTTCAACAATGCAAAACTTTTCAAAGTAATTTGTGGATTTCGGTGTATGTTGAAGGATAAATTCACATGTTTTTTTAATTACTTTCATATGGGGAATGGGATCACTTGTAAGAGGATCTAGGAGACGGAGTTTGAAATACACAGATTTTTACTTCTTACGTGTTAAAGGATGATAGTATACCATTTTATATTTTTAGCAATAATATGCAGATTTAGTGGACATGTGTTTATAATGTGTATTTTTGGAAATTTGCATTTCAATTTTTGTTGTTAAAATTCATTGTGCAAATCAAGGACATCATTTTGGTTTTATAGGTAATATACAAACTTATTGTGTCTATGCATAGCACTTACACATAAACGATGACCCTTACTTTTAGGGTGTTTATTTATGACTACTCTATGTAGTTACAATTAGTGTGTACATTATTTGCACTAACAAAGTGGTGTGTAGGTATGCTGGTGATCATTTGCAGCGAGATGGCAGTTCACCATTTTGGGTAAGCACAATTATAGTTTGATCTATCCTTTTACAATTCAGTTTGCATGTATAGAATTTGCAAATTCACATTGATTCATTTTTACTATAGCCATTTTTGGGCATTGATGGTTTAATTATTCTAGATAGTGAATATTTTCAGTTGTAATCATTTGTATCACAAAATGTCATTGAACACTAGCTTCTATAAAGGAATGGGTGTTATTATCTAACATGTTGTTTGTGATAGCATTACAGTGGTTTTAGGTAGATTCACGTGGATTCGGTGCTGGAATTGTTGGGTTTTAAAATGATACTTTAACAAAACCATAGTCAGGGGACAATAAGTCCCTCCTCTTTGTGGGAGAGGTTACCTTGTTGAAAGAAAGCAATAAAGCTTATATACAAATGTACAACTTTCATCTTAAGGTTGGACTTCTGACATCTTGAAATGCTTTTTTTACCAAAATAGCTTATCAATACAAACGAATGGAAGAATTGAAGAAAGGAAAGAGTAGAATATAATAGTACTTTCAGGAAATATAGATAGCAAAGTATAACCTTATATGTACTGAGAAAAGGTGATACGAAAAGAATCATTCACATTCACAGCATAAGATATCATTCCATAGACACAAAGTTCTAGAAATCATATCAATAAGAACACAAAGTTTCTTATTACAGAAGATAAATGATCCATGATTTTAGGTAAGTAAGAAGAGACAATAGATGAAGATAGAGAGAAAGGGGAAATTCTTTTGTATTGATTGCTTTCGATTCTATTTACACTTCAAAAGTATCAGAGTCCAACCATTTGCAATGAGCCAAGATCTTACATTTATAGATGAAGCAAAGAGAGGAGAAGAAGAGAAGGAAAGAAATCTGATTTGGAAGCTCAACCACCAACCATTAATGCCCCTGCAAATCCACTTACAATCTATCAAGTCTAGTTCTACATGTCTTTGGCGTGCTAGAAGAAGGAAGGATGGAAGATCAGATCAAATCTGATCTAGTTGAAGTAGTCGGATCACATATTAATGGCGTGAAAGATTTTTCTAGATTTTCACCCAAATCAAGACATCTAGTCAGTTCTCCATGTCATTTGGCATGTAGCAGACATCGAGAGCTTTCCAAAAAGTCCTCTCTTGCCCAAATCCAAGCTTCCAGTTGAAAGATATGGCCATTTGAAATTCTGCATCGAATCCATACAAAAATGGCGAAAAATGCAGTCTTTTGCAAAACGGATCCGTGGGCCCAAAATTCACTTTTGCACCTTTTGCGAAAAATGCAAAATTATAAAAACCTCCCACAGCCCTACAAGCCTGCAACTTCACTTTTGATATAGGTCTGACACGTGGCTTTACCTGAGTGGCAATGAGTTGTGGCTCACTTTATAATTTTACTTCTTTTGGAAACAAAGATAAATTTCCAAAAGTTCTCGACGATCCACCTTCCCACTTTGACTTTCGATGCGGGCTTAACATTTGACTTTTTCCCTTTTGGAAACAAAACCAAAAATTTCCAAAGTGCCCCGACGACCCGTCTTCCCGCTTTTGATGCAGACTTAACACATGGCTTTACCTAGGCATGAGCAGGGCCACGGCTTAGTTTATAACTTTATGCCTTTTATAGAAACAAAGCCACAATTCCTAAAGTGCTCGATGACTCACCTCCCGCTTTGAATTTTGATGCGGGCTCGATATTTGAATTTTTCCCCCCCCGACAAAGTCACGACTCATTTTACACTTTATTCCTTTTACGAAATAAAGCCAAAAACTCCAAAGTGCTCTAGCGATCGCCTCCCCGCTTTGACTTTTCAACGTATATTCATTACTGGCTTTAGTGGGGTTGCGGCTCATTTTGTAACTTTACTCCTTTTGGCAATAAAGCCAAAATTCCCAAAAGGCTCCGACGACCCGCCTTCCGCTTCGAACTTAAAAATGGCCACATGTCCTTTTGTGGGCCTTAGGCATTCTTTTATACTTTTTGCCATAATGCATCAAAACACGAAAAGGGCCCGCCTTTCCGCCATAGCTCGATTCGACCAATCAGGATCCTTCGGGCCACAAGGCCAATTTGATACTTTTGCAAAAATAAAAAAGTGACAAGTTCACCAAATAAACCTACCACGCCACATCCAATCAGAGATGTCCATGTATCCGTGGATGTTGGAAAAGAAATTGACAGGGAAGATACGCCCGTCATTCACGACTGTGGAAAAATACAGAGAGGGGAAACTCCACCATTTATGCCTAAATAACAAATTGCTCCTCGTGGAAAGAAGAATTGTAAACAATACCAGGCTCGATGCGATCCATGGCCATAGAAAAGGATTTGACAATTTCATTTGAATGAAGGAAACAATTTTCAAGCATCCAGACGGGAAGACAGAAAGTTTATCAAACCATGCGGACTACAAGATTTTAAATTAACAGGGCGAGATTGCAAATGAGCACCAACTTCTTCAAAGCATGAATTTTCTATCTCTCAGACTTCTCACTCTGCTCAAACATCTCTCAAAGGCACCAACTCAAAATTTTGAAACTTGACTTGAAAATGAGGGGAATTTTGAGGGTGACAACAAGACTATAGCTATTTTTGGTGTTGATGATCTAAACATCCGGATAGTGAATATTTGTATTTTTATAGTTTCGAGATAGACGGTGGACACTAGCCTAATTGGGGGTTGTTCGGATGTTTGTTATACTAAGCTATTTTATGGAATTGTAACTTAAGTAATCATCCATATCACAAAGTGACAAGTTGAACACTAGCTTAAATGGGTGTTATTATCTGATCAATTGTTTGTGATGGCATTACAAGGGATTTGATAGTTCACAATTGTGTACAGAGTGTATAGGGTTGCAGAAAGTATCAGTTGGACACTAGCTTTCTATTGTAGAATGGGTGTTATTATTTGATCAATTATTTGTGACTAACTAATCAACTATTTGCATTGATTAACCTATAATGATTTTTTGGGTTCATGTATGTGTTTGTGCAATTGTAGGAAGAGTTAGCATGTTTTGTGGGTTGATAAATAACTTTTTGTGGACAAAAAGCATTCCCAATTGGGAGGAGTGATCCAGAGGATTTTTCAAGTGTTGAAAGTTTCCAAAACTTCCATAATCCATAACCATGTTATAGATCATTCGATACCTTTCCGACGATATGCAGAAGCTGCAAAAACGTAGTCCGGATGCAAACGTTATCATAGGTCAAAGATTTGGTTTGAAAATGGTCAAAGTTGGTCATCTGGAAAATCATGCGTTGACACGTGGCAGTTTGGCAAAACGGTAAAAAGGTTCAAATTTTGTGTTTTCTAGCCACCGGTCTTCAACACACGAAAAATTTGGTGGGCCCTGTTATTTTCTGGTTGGGGGCCCTCAGCTAGGTTCGGCACACTCTTTTATAGGAGGGGTGCCTTTTTCACCTTTTATTTTATATTGTCATTAGCGTATTTATGATTTTTTATGCCACATATATCTCTAATATTTTCCATGTGGGATCATTATTTTCGGAGGGTTGAATTGTGCTTGGACAAGCTATTTTATTAGCTTAGTGGGGTGATCAACTCCCCACCAAGCTGATCATAATATTTACCATATTTTTCAGGCGTATAGAATTGTGGATTCAACTAACTATCTACCTATTTCCTTGCATGGTGGGATATTTTTTATTCCCAACTCGTTCGAAATGACTATCAATGCTGCCCGTATCAACTTAGTGCCAAACTTCCCCATTGTATGGAGAGATCAACATACCATATGGTGGACTATATCTTAGTGGAAACAATGAACTCAACGGTCAGTCCAACGAATTGGGAGGTTGGATAGATCAACGAAAAGCCGAACATAGGGCGTATGACCAAAATAAATAATGGTGGCTCGACCCACATAATTTAGGAAGTCAAACAAATAACTCGGTCGGATCCCCAATGGGCTAATGAAACCATTCAATGCCAGCTCGCCACATTTACATGGGCGACTAAAAGGGGAACAATTGTCATTGTTTCCATAACCAAAATGCTCAACTGCTCCCATTTAAACAGGGAACCTGTCTCCCATAGGATAGATGTGGGATTACTCCTGCATTATACAAATAGTCTGCGGCGTAAAAGGAGGTCAGGTAAGCTCATACCCGTGACCTCCCCATTTAAAAGCCTCATTGCTGACCAACTCACCCAAGGGGCTCAACAAGGTAAATGATGAGTTCCTTGGTATTTAAGGAGCTTTGTGTGTAGGTCTCAAGGGTAGATTAGGAGCGATTCAGAAAACTTCAAATTTGAGGCACCTAGGGTCACTTTGGAGACTCGGTGTAAAAATAAAAATTGCTCATAATTTTGAGATGATCACATTGGTGTGATCATTTTTCCATTTTGAGATTTTGTGACAGATTTTTTCATTATTAAAGTAACACGAAGGCATTGATCCTAGGGGACACAGTGTAAGTGAATCAGAAGGTAAGGGGAAACTTTTTGGACACTCCAGAGCCCTCAAGGTCCGAAACATAGTTTTGTAGGTTTTGATTCATTATTGGTTTATTGTAAAGGTTAAATGTATTTATAATTATAACATTATTAATGGATCAGTTCATAATGAACCCGGGGATGTAGGAATTCTGAACCCCGTAAGTAATCTTGTGTCATTTTCTGATTGTGGATGTTTAATTTGTTTTGATGAATCTTTTGATCAAATAAAAAATAGTTATATGGATTTTGAATTAATTTGATTAAGCAAACATCGTAAAATGGGAAATTGGACTTAATTGAAAAAATTCGTATCCATAATCCACAAAGTACAAATGAATGTGCATTTCAGTGTTATGATTAAAAATCAAATTGAGGTGCATCATTTTAAAGGAATTAATCAATTTTGGATTAAATGAGCCATAAAATTGATGTTGAGTTCCTAAGTATCCAAAAAAATTTAAAAGTACAAAAAAATTGTACCATTTTTGGATCAAGTTTGGTATCAAAGCTAGTTTAGCTTGATATTTTTCTTCCATTTTAATTTGATTAATAGTGATTACTTTAGTTGGTGTAGTTAGTTCAGTGGTTGAACAGGTACATGTGCACTATGGGCAGTTGCAGATTTTACAGGTGAGCTGACAACCAATCTCGTAGCTACTTTGGTGAGACATGGTAAACTTGATTCCTCACATCAGAAGCAAGACAACAAGAGGAATTATTGCATTCATTATCAGATGAGGCATCGGGTTGATAACTGATGGAAAATTCATCCAACTAAACATCTAGTGTATGGTAAGACAAGTTGGAGTTCAAGGTAAAGAAAGTTTTTGAACCACATCTTTTAAATCAACCTTTAAGCTATCCATTCTAAAAAACCATTGATGATAGGCCATTGTTTTGATATGGAGAAAGTAGGCTCATGTGAGTTGGATAGATTTGTTTTGCATTCTTTCAACAATGTAAAAAATTTCAGAGTAATTTGTGGATTTCTAGTGTATGTTGAATGATAAATCCACATGTGTTTTTAATTACTTTTATATTGGGAAATTGGGTCACTTGTAAGAGGATATGGGAGATAGGTTTAAAATACTCATATTTTTAATTCTTACGTGTTTAAGGATGACAAGTATACCATTTTCTATTTTTAGCAGCAGTATGCATATTCGGTGGACATGTGTTAATAATGTCTATTTTTGGAAATTTACATTTTAGTTACTTTTGTTAAAATTCATTGTGCAAATCTGGGACACCATTTTGGTTTTGTAGGTAATATACAAACTTATTTGTGTCTGCGAGAGTACTTGCACATAAATGATGACCCTTATTTTTAGGGCGTTTATTTGTGACTACTCTATGTAGTTACAATTAGTGTGTACATTATTTGCACTAACAAACTGGTGTGCAAGTATTCCTGAGTGATTATTTACACAGCAAATGGCGAGTTCACCATTTTAAGGTAAGATTCAATTTGATCTATCCTTTTCTGAGTTTGATCTATAGATAGAAGCTACATGATTCACGTTGATTCAGATTTTTACTATAGCCATTTTTGGGCGTTGATGGTTTTATTATTCTAGATAGTGAATATTTGCGGTTGTACTCGATTGTATCACAAAATGTCAAGTGAACACTAGCTTCCATAATGGAATGGGGGTGTTATTATCTGACCTATTGTTTGTGATGGCATTACAGTGGTTTTGGGTAGATTCACGTGGATTCAGTCTGGACTATAGCTATTTTTGCATTGATGGTCTAAACATTCGGATAGTGAATATTTGCATTTTTACAGTTTTAGATAGATAGTGGGCACTAGCCTAATTAGGGGCAATTTAGATGTTTGTTATACTGAGCTATTTTTATGGAATTGTAACTTAAGTAATTGGCCATATCACAAAGTGACAATTGAACACTAGCTTAAATGGGTATTATTATCTATTCAGTTGTTTGTGATGGCATTATAGGGGATTTGACAATTCACAGTTGTGTGCAGAGTTGACAGGGTTGTAGAGTATCAGTTAGACACTAGCTTTCTATTGCAGAATAGGTGTTATTATCTGATCGATTGTTTGTGACTAGCTAATCAACTATTTACATTTGATTAACCTATAATGTTTTTTTGGGTTCATGTATGTGTTTGTGCAATTACAGGAAGAGTTAGCATGTTTTGTGGGTTGATAAACAATATTTTGTGGACAAAAAGTATTCCCAGTTGGGAGGAGTGATCTGGAGTATTTTTAGGTGTTTAAAGTTTTCTAAACCTCCCTAAACCATGATCAAGTTGTAGATCATTTTGAGATCTTTCCGATGGTATGCAGAAGTCCAGAAAATGGAGTCCAGATGTAGAAGTAATCACGGGTCAAAGATTTGGTTTGAAAATGGTCAAAGTTGGGTCAATGGAAAATCACGCGTTGACACGGGTAGTTTGGCAAAAAAGGTAAAAAGGTTAAAATTTTGTGTTTTCAAGCCTCCGGTCTTCAACACACAAAAATTTGGTGGGCCCGCTATTTGCTAGTGGGGGCCCTCAACCAGGTTTGGCACACTCTTTTGTAGGAGGGGTGCCTTTACCACCTTTTATTTCATATTACCATTATCGTATTTATGATTTTATATGCCACATTTCTCTTTAACGTTTCTCATGTGGGATTATTGTTTTGAGAGGGTTGAATTGTGCTCGGCTCGGCGAGCTATTATATTAGCTCGGTGGGGTGATCAACTCCCTATCAAGTTGATCATACTATTTACCATATTGTTCGAGCGTATGGAATTACAGATTCAATTGACTATCCACCTATTTCCTTACATGGCAGGATAGGTTTTATTCCCAACTCGATCAAGATGACTATACAGTTGGGTGTATCAACTTAGCACCAAACTTCCACTTTATGTGGAGAGATCAACATACCATATGGTGGACTATATATCGGTGGAAAAAATGAACTCAATGGTCAGCCCAACAAATTGGGAGGTTGGATCGATCAACGCAAATCCCAACAGAGTGTATGACCAAATAACAGTAGCTTGACCCACATAATTTGGGCAGTCAAACAAAGAACTCAGCCAGATCCTCAATGGGCTAATGAAACCATTCAATGCAAGCTCACCATAGTTATGTGGCTGACTAAAGGGGATCAATCTGTGGTTATTACCACAACCAAAATGCTCGGTTGTTTCCATTTAAATAGTGAACTCGTCTCCCACAAGATAGATGTGGGATTACTCCGCATTGCATGAAACAAACTGCTGCGGAGTAAAAGGAGGTCAAGTAATCTCAAACATGTAACCTCCTATTGCAAAGCCTCATTCCAACTAACTCACCCAAGGGGCTTAACAAGGTAAATGATGAGCTCGTTGGTATTTAAGGAGCTCACGTGTGCAAGTACATAAGGGCAAATTAGGAGCGATTACAAAAACTTCAAATTTGAGGCACCTAGGGTCACTTTGGGGACTCGGTGTAAAAATCAACGTTGCTCATAATTTTGAATGATTTCAATGGTGTAATCATTTTCCCATTTTGGATCTTTTGCGACATATTTTATCACTGTTAAAGTAACACAAAGGTATTGATCCTAAGGAGACACAACTGCAAGTGAATCAGGAAGGTAAGGGGCAGTTGTTGGACACTCCAAAGTCCTTTGAAGGTCTGAAACATAGTTTTTAGGTTTTGATTCATTATTGGTTTATTGTAAAGGTTAAATGTATTTACAATTATAACATTATTAATGGATCGGTTCATAACGAACCCGGGGATGTAGGAATTCCAAACCCCGTAAACAATCTTATGTCATTTTCAGATTTATGGATGTTTAATTCTATTTTGATGAAGCTTTTGATCAGATAAAAATTATTTATATGGATTTTGTATTAATTTGATTAAGCAAACATCGTAAAATGGGAAATTGGACTTAATTGAAAATTTTCAATATCCATAATCCACAAAGTACAGATGAATGCATATTTCAATGTTATGATTAAAAATTAGATCAAGGTTCATTAGTTTATTGGAATTAATTAATTTTGGAGTAAATGATCCATCAAATTGATGTTGAGTTCCTAGTATTTGGAAATTTTAAAAAGTACAAAAAAAAAGCAATACCATTTTCGATCATTTTTCTCCTTTGGTTTGTTAACGCTCTTATAAAAGGGTTTCAACAGGGTTATTAGGTTTTCTACTTGTTTCATATCATTACAAGTAATCCTAAATTTGTGTGAAGAAGATAAACATGGATCAAACATCATTTCTAAATAAGTGAAGCACCCAAAAAAATTTAGAGCTCCATTGTCTCCTAGTCCAAGAGCGTAAAATCTTTTCCTAGACCGTATAATCCATATTTGGATCGTACGAGAACTTGTTCTAATCACTAAATCACACACTTACTATGTACATCTAGCCTCTAAATATTTCATTTATATGCATGATTCCCAAGCAAGAGAATTAGTCATTAACAACACTTATTTTTCTTTGATATTAATTTTATCCTTCTTATCTTTGTTACTTGTCTTTTCTAGATTCACACCTTACTGACTTTACACACTAGCCGATATCATATTAAAAGTTGATTCCACTATTTCATCTTTATGGCACCATATATAGAATCTCTCATTTGGGACGGGAGTGCCTAAAGCGCTCTTGTCCCCTATGGGTGCTTCTATCCTCCTCCCTTTTTCTAAATTTTTCGGATGTTACATCTTTCATGTCTTTGTTTACTATCATAGGTCAGCCTTTCACTTGTTAATGACGAAACCTAAACAAATAGATCATATATATACATGTCTTATTTAACCTAATCGTGGGGAAAGCATTAAAAAGGAAAATATTATTATAAGGAGCTAATATTTTCTATCTATTACATCAAGGACTATATTTTGGGACTAGATACTTCACTACATACGAGGGTTTATTCTAAATTTTTTACCACACATTTTTTATTAGGACAAAGTAGTTGTAGCCTACTATTTTTTGTGTGACTAGAACTAGGGAATCCTAGCTTAAGGGACACTATTTAAATCACACACACATACTAAAACTACATTGATTCTGAAGTATAGTACAACACTCGGTGACAATCACATCGAGGTGACCGCTGAGGTTAGTATGACTCAAGCATATATGTATTTTTATTAATCTAATGTGTGCTTGAGTATTGTGTGGGTAGTTAGGCTTTATTTTACATGTAAATGTCGAATATAATAGAAGCACAACAAACTTGACATGACCTATAATGAACTAAAGGCATCAAGAAGTGACATAGAAAGAACCATGATAATAATTATCTCATAGACATTAATGCCTAGGTGGTCGTGTCCTCTATCAGAGCTTCTATCCTTGATATTATCAACTCCTAATTTCAGAAATAGAGCTTACACAACCTATTATTTACCTTTCTAGATTTGTCATCAGTCTAGACCTACAATTACAAGTTGAGTTGTTATATAGCTCTTATCTTTCACTCTTACTTGTTGTAATGAGTCATTTTATTAGATCGTATACTATAGAAAAAAATTGTAATTTAAACGTCGAAATCAATTTTATTGCATTCAAAAACAAAATATATATAAAATTAAATGTGTAACTAAATTTATTACACAAAAATAATAGTTATGAAATCATATACATATATGTTTAGAGGGGTGGTGAGGACTGCATGTTGCTCAAGTAATTTCTAATTGATACCGAGATTCAACACCTCAAGTTATGGCCACATTATCAAGAGGAAATATTTAATAAATAATCTTCTTGCCCTAGCCAGAACTATCCGGGTTATACTTAGTGTACCCCAATTAGGACACCCTAAAGTGCCCCTCTCCAATGCCCACCACTTGCCTTCACTCGGAATCACATAAAAATACTTGAGCAAACATTTCCATGTGTGTCTATCAAATCCCCACACCACATGTTTAAATAATTTTCCCTCGGGTGGTTTGGTAATCAACACACCCATTCATAACAAAACTTATTAATTAATTACATCCACCCATAATGGGGTCCATAATATAATTTTAATCCCTCCTTTCAAAAGGAGTTCGAGAAACCTTTCTTTTATTCCTCCCTATTTTAAAGGGATCTCTATGTACATATCTCCCACCCTATTTTAAAGGGGGTCTTCTTTTATATTTTTCTTTAGAATTCAATCTTTGTAAAATAACTTTTAGAATAATTATTTTCTTTTCAAATTCAATATTTGCCTTCGAGAATTTTGTCACATAACATTTCTCCCCTCTAAATCAGTTCTTGACCTCAATAGCTTTATCTTTCTCTTTTTAATTCTTTATTTCTCTATTTAAATTAAATTATCAAAACCTTCCTTATCTAATACAAAACATAACTTTTGAAAAAAATCAATATTAGATAGGAACAAGGAAAAATTAATTTAATAATTTGATTAAAAATGAAAAATAAAAATGCATATATATATATATATATATATATATATATGGAACATAACTCATATTGAAGGGTTATAACAACTAGTTTAGCTCGGTGAGTTGGTTTTGCGAACTCGGTGAGTTGAGTTGATTGATGCCACTAAGTTGAGCTCCATATATATTATTCACTTATCATTTCAATTCACTCTTATGTGATTCGAGGCATAGTAACTCAAAATTCCAACCACAATGGATTTCAACTAACTTAGCAACAATGCCAATGTAAATGCCAATGCCAATGCTCAAAGTCATCGAGCAATGCTTGAGCCGATTGGCTCTTTAACAAAATGAACTTAACCATGACCGAATTCATGTTTTGAATTGGTTTTTCATGGGTTTTGAATTTACGTTTTTTTTTTCAAATTCAATCTTTTCCTTCAGAATATTGTTACATAACACTTGTACTTCTATAGCTAGATCTTGTTTGAATATTGTTATATTTATTTGATCAATAGTATTCTTACTTACATTTAACTTTTATTATATCATTTGTATGGTCCTAAACTTATAAGTTCACGAATTCTATAAACTTTTATGCAAGATTCGAACTTCTAGTTTTGTCTTTCTATTACAGTACACTCAAAAAAATTCCAAATTATTATGAACAAGTCAAGTCTCTACCTTCTTGAATTTTGAGAAAATTATTTGTCGTTATAATTTACGTAGTTCATTTCAAGTTAGAATGCATTATTTTGGTCATGCATAATTGATGTTAGAAGTTAATTATATTATAATAATCTACCCATTACAAGCCCTTACATCCTTTTCATTAAGAAATATAATTAGGGTGTAAACATTTGGTGAACTGACTCTTGAATCAAATTCATTTCCTAAAACCTTAGTTGCCCTAGGTTTTTCTTCTTCTAAGTCTCTATATATTCTCAATCATCATGCCTCTTCCTTCAACATTCACTTGATTATTATTTAAACCCTATAGGTTTACTTCCTCACTTGGATATGGGTTACCCTCCCTCTCATTAGGTCCATACCCATCTCCAATGTGTTGAAGGGGAACTCTATGATAGTTCTAGTTGTTTCATAACTAAATAAGAACCTACATCCATTGATGTACAAATCAAGTATATTCCTCATAAGTGACAACATCCACCTAAATTTTATCCTTCCCCTATGGTTGTTAATGTAAGTATTGTGGAAACCTATCCTACTTAAGTAACATGTTGGGGGACAACCCACCATTACCTCCACCACCTATAACATTCACTCATAACAATACTTAACCATAAGACCTTGATCGTTATCTTGTTATACCTTCCTTGGATGGGTATCCTAATTATCATGCAATTCCTCCTCTATATGTTTGTGATCCATTAATGGGTGCTCTCTTCCCACCAAAATCAATTATCACCTTTGACGACATTATTCTAGCTCCTGAATTTACTTCCAAAACACTATACATTCAAAAATTAGTTTATTAGTGACCAATCCATAGTGTGGTAATAAAGGAAGTAGTTACACAATTTATGTTTCCTTGGTTACAACAAAAGGAAATTAAGATGGGGCCGAGACAGTTACATGGAGGCCATACCATGATTGTGGAGGATGGCTCGAAGATGTTATAGAGTTGTAGTGTATTTGGAGGACTATGTGGTTAGAGGATTGATTCCTAGGAGTGGCCGAGCTTTTCTAGGTGGAGAGAGTATCACGACAGTTTGGTATGGCTCAAGATGTGCCCCAGAGCCATATATATGGTTGAGAGCTATCAAAGCACCTAAGAGGGCCAAATCTAGACCAAGGCCTACAATAGAGCGACTTGCACCCCTTGGTCTAGATGAAGTAGACACGGTGATAGAGTTGGTAGACGCGGATGATGCGGGTTGCACAAAGGATTATCGCACATGTTGGCAACACATTGATGGGTATTATTGTTCCCATTATTTGTAGGTCTAGCGAGGTTACCACATGGGGGAGGAGGAGAGGGGGAAACCCATGCCCCCGAAAAATGTAGAAGTAGATATAGCTGAGTGTGAGTACCTATATGTAACTATGTTGTGTATTTTGTTGTTGGAGTATGTTTTATTAATGGTTGTCTAACACATTGTGTTATTTATGATGTAGGTGATGTGTATTGGTCATTGATAGTTGACACATCCATCCACACATTGACGTGGAATGTGTCGACCGATGTACACGGTGGAGGGATACTTGAGCATGTGGAAGAGATTGCAGGCAAGCATGCCCATTTATTTAAGCTAGTGGTCGTAGCATCCGCGACATGTATTATATTGCTAGCCAAGAGGGACGAGGCACTTGAGGAAAATCAATGAGCCCGAGAGGCATTAGGTGGTGGTCCTTTAGTGCAATATGTGTTTGCACGATAAATGGATTTGCAACATCAATTTTCGGAGCAATCTCTGAGAGAACACATTATTGCGTAGTCAAGTGGAGAGATATCGAGGCCACGAACAATGGCGTAGAGTTAGTGGTGAGGCATCTAGTTCTAGGGCTCTCGCAGTACCTGAGAGAGATAGTGATGATGAGGTTTGATTAGTATGATTGTATATGGTGTAGGGGAGTTACCCACCAGTGATGATTGTATATGTTATATATTTATGGACATAAGTGAATTATAAATGATGATCTTATCTTGTGGTGTATTGATGTTGTAATGGGATCAATGATGTATGATTTGGTGATTAGTGTTGGAATGTATGTGATGCTTTTATATATTGTTAATGTTTAATAAATGGAATTTGTAATGTGTAGTTAGTATGATGATGATAGTAGAATGAATGTAAAAATATATGATGTATAATTATCGTATTGTGTGTTGTGATGATGGGATGTATTCTTAATATATTAGCATGATAAATGGGGGAAATTAACAATGCCCCCTAGCATATGAATGATTAGGTTCATTTAATAAATACCCCTCGTGATCAAGAATGTGCCACGAAAAGAAAGAGTATGTCATCAGGAAATGATTGGATGCGCTAGATGAACAACAAAGCATGTGATTAAAGGTTCTTAAAGCAAAACCATCAACAGTCATGTAAGAACCATAAGAACACAAGTGTGTCATCGGGAGGTAAGGTGATAAGCATAACCTAAGGCGAGGGGTGTGTAGTGGTGGAAGTAGCATGCGAATATGTGCCAAACTGAATGTCATATGGAGTTGTGGTGGAATGCGCACGAATATGGAGGGCTATGGAAGCCAATGTGTAGAAGCAACATGATGCGGTGGATAGTGTGAATGCAATGGATCCAATGGATGAGATGGAAAGTGTGCATGAGTGATATATGGTGGTGATGGATGAACTATGGCCTGAGAACCTGATGGAGAAGAGGACTCAAGTGGAGTAGAAACCCTCTACTGAGGTAGAGGAGAAATAGACCACTCACGTGAGCGAGAGCCAAAGGAGATGATGCCCTTTTCCTCTAATTGTTGCAATTTGTCATGAAGGGCAAGACAATCATTGTCCCTATGGCCATTTATGTGATGATAATTATAGTATGGTTGATCACATTGATGTTGTAACCTATGTTGTGGGTGATGATGGTTGGATGGTAAGTGAATTAGGTGTTTTTCAAGTAAGGTAAACAATACATCATGAGGTCTAGCATGATGGGAGAAATGCAATGGCTCACGTGACATAGATGGAGTGGAATGAGAAGTAACCTATCACGGAGGAGGAGGAGAAGTATGTTGTGGTGGTGGAGTAGGTTGAGCCTACTTGCCTTGCTTGTGAGGAAAAGGTGGAGACTATGTAGGACACTCAACCAATTTCGATGGAGGAGGACTAGATGATATAATATAAGTAGATGTATGTAGAGGGTCAATGACATTTGTTAAAAGAAGATCTTTTTGTAGATCTAGGAATTTGTAGCATATAAGAATAAATGACTCACATGTATCATATTATAATCTTTATTTAAGTAGGAATTAAGACACATGATAGAAAATGAATTGTTTCTCAAGGTCTATAGGTTGGAATACTAATTGATGCATACAAGCATTAAATTGTAAGATATAATCTTTGATAGGTTCTGATGAGCCCTGATGTAAAGTAGGTAAGCGGTCATAAGTAACTTTAGGGCCATTTTTGATAATAAAATGATGGAGGAAAGCATCCTCCATATCATAGAAGGTACTAATAAACCCAAAGGGAAGATAAGTGTACCATTGCAAAGCCTCATCAGTAAGATTGTATCAAAAAGCCTTAAGTAATAGTTGATCATTAGAATAAGAGGTCATAACCATACAATAATGTAAAAGATGAGTATGAGGATCACCAATACCATACAAGAAAGTAAATGTATGCATGACAAAGTTCTTAAGAAATGTAGAATTGTGAATCTTCTTAGGGACAGGGTTACCATGCAAAGAATTGTTATCAATAGAAGCATAGTAAGCCCTACTTTCTAAAGTGAGAGATTGAACCTGAGATTGTAATTGACCTACAACATGCATGAGAGAGATGATATTGATGAGGGTCCTCAATCCTTTCCATTAATAATGTCAATCCGGGTTGGTGTCTGAAGGTTGTATGCATTAAGAGAAGATCTTGGAAAGCTAGCTCCTTTAAACACAATCCAAACTTGCATAAAATAAATCACACATGCAGAAATTTAAAGGCACACTTGCATAAATGTAAACACACTTACATAAAGGAAATCACACTTGTAGGAATATAAAGGAAACTTGCATAAAGGAAATCACACTTGTAGAAATGTAAACACACTTGCATAAAGGAAATTGTTGAATTGAAAATAAAGGAAAGAGGAAAAGACACTGCAGGTTCACAAAAGAAATTACATAACATAAAAAAATAGAAATTTACAACAAAAGGAAAACTGTAGAAATAAAGAAATAAACATTAACACATTGATCCATCTTCCTTGGAATGAGTGGCCAGCTCATTCCTTGGAAGAGGACTTAATTCATACTTTTAATTCAGAACTTGCAGAATAACTTTACTTCAAAAGATTGGAAAGAAAGAATAGATCTTTATTTCTTGAGAGAAAAATTACATATCTGAGTGTGGAAGGTTGCATTTATAATTTATGCATCCAACCAACTCCTTATTTTGGGAAATACAATTTGATCTTATCTTTATTCTAATCCTAACAACTAAGATCTTCATCTCCACAAAATATGGAGAGAGATATATTATTGGAGTCAAAGTCTTATCTCACTTATTTTAGGAAGATTTGCTCCCAAATCTTCTCCTTGATTTTTGGTAACAAGAATCACAATGATTTTATTCCTCTACTTTATTGGAAGGAGGATTTTCCTCAAAATATTAGTTTGACCAAATACCTTTCCCGGATTTTCCATTTGATTTTGTTGTTTTTGATTGTGGAACTTTGATGCTTGTCTGATACACTTTTTCCTTGGACTACAATTCACTAAAAGTTAGATTTATTTTTATTGGTAATACTTGTAGAAAATATGAATGAGTTTTATGTTAAACACATTTCTATGAACAAAAATCTCTCTCAGATTTTCCATTTGACTTTTTGTTTTCGTTTATGGAAATTTTGGTGCTCCTCTGATACACTTTTTCCTCGGACTGCAACCCACTCAAAGTTAGATTTCTCTTTATTAGTAACACCTGTAGAAAATATGAATGAGGTTTTTATTAATAAAATTTCTATGAACAAAAACCTCTCTCATATTTTTCATTGGATTCTCTAATTATTCACAGTTCCCATTTTATGCAAGTTTGAAACTAAAACTGTCATTCCTTTGATGCAAGTTCCAGAACTAAAGTTGTCATTCCTTTTATGAAAGTTCCAAAACTAAAGTTTTCATTACTTTTATGCAAGTTCTGGAACTAAATCTGCAAGTTTTGAACTAAATCGCTTTTTCCACGAATTGCAAGTTTGAGAACTAACTTTGTCATTTTATACCTCGCAGACTTTGTCCCTTTGTTTTAATTACTTGAAAATATAAATATACAAATTAAAAGTTCCAGAACTAAATGTTATTAGATTGTTTGAAACTAAATCTACAAGTTTCAGAACTAAATCTATGAGTTCCAGAACTAAATCTGTGAGTTCAGGAACTAAACCTGCAAGTTCTGAACTAAATCTGCGAGTTCTGGAGCTAACTTAAAACAACTATAACTTTTGCATCCAATCTCAGATTGAGATGATTCTCTTTTGAACTTTCATAATTTTTTGAGAGTAATCTGAATATGAAGTCATATTTGAGTTTAAATGTACTATTCATGATCAATTCCACTTTTTCCAAAACTAGCATTGTCTTTCCTTTATGGTTTGCATACACAAGACTTTGCATCTTTTCCCAAATAATCAATAGCATTAGTCAAAAAAATAGATAACAAAATATTTCTAAAGAATGAACAAGATATATATCTTATATTCTATCTTAAACAAACTATAAGTTCTAATATTACATTTAAATCCACTTTCAAAGGTAACTTGGAAAGGACAAATAATGGCAATTTATGGCCTCATCGGATATCCTGTGAAGGAATAGTGGGATATGGTAACAATGTATTAAGAGGTTATAATTTTCCATTGTGAGTGATCATAGGAATATCTAGAGGTGACAAGGGAGATTTTGATGCTAAAGGCACACTAGTAGTAGGTGCCGAAGAAGTTATAGTAGGTGATGTAGATGGAGTATCCATAGCAGTGGTAGGACTAGGTGAAGTGACTAGTGAAGATACATCTATAGGAGAAGATGAACAAATGGGTGTAGATGATGTAATAAGAGGAGATGAAATGGTAGGAGAAGAATAAGTGAGAGATGGAGGTGACTCATGTATAGTTATAGATGTAATCTTAGGAGAAGATAATGATGGAATAGGAGAATCACAATTGGCTGTATGAAAATAAGGAGAACCATGACTATCAACCACCTCATTAGTATCAAATAGAGACTCAGAAATGAGAATGTCGTTAAGGATGTTATCAATAGGATCATCAACAAAATATGGAGTATACGAGCTAGTATGAGAAGTAATATCAGAAGTAAGAGAATCATGAGAAGGGGCTACAGTAGTATCTTGGTAGAAGAAGAATCAGAATGCACATGTGAAGTATGATCAATACCAAGAAAGTAATCAATAAGAGATTCATCTAAAGTTTCCTTGGAGAGATCAGAAGGAGGATCACTAGTATCTGTATAGCATGGTGTACAATGAGTGAAGGTTATAGGATCCTCAACAATGTTAATGCCAATGGGAGAATCTTCAAAGCAAGTAGGCACATATTGTTGACCATTTAAGAGTTCTTGTTGAGTATGAGCCGATGTAGGAATAAGATTACCATAGAGAGTCATGAGCTCAACAATGATAGCCTCATCATATATAGGGTTGACACTAAAATGAGACATGATGGGAGAAGAAGATGAACTATTCTTAGTCATTAGGGTTTGAAGCGAGATCCTAGGGGAAAATATTCTAAAGTACATATTCACCAAAAATAATTAACTAAAATATCAAAATAATAAAATTCTATCTATATTTTAAGTTAATTTAAACTAGTAACAATAATGAACTAAATAGTATAAACTGAAAATGTAAATGCTAAATAATTTTATTTGATATTTAAATGAAATGAAATAATGGAAATAGAAGTGATAGGGTACTAACCTGAAAATGACTTACCTCATTATGTGTTGGACCGAACATGATGATGTGCGAGAGAGAGGACGAGAATGTGATGGAACGACCTGAAAAATTGTAGCGGTGGAGATTTACTTGATCGGGGTGCCTTTGGGCACCCGATATGTAGTATGGGCACTCTAATCTATAGAAAAGCTTATGATTTGAATCTAAAAGTGTTGTTAGATATTTGAAATATCTTTACCCTTGTCACATGGTTGTGACAATACCTTCGTTGATGTCATTGTGAACTGTGATGAAAAAATACACTGCAAAACCCCATACAAAGCATTAAATCCTTAAAAAGAAAGATGCATATGAATGGGTCGGACTGACCTTAGCTACCGCCACAATGGTGGACTTACAACTAAGAGTTACACTACATTCCAGACCCAATGTAGTTATGTGTGTTTGTGTGTGCAATTATGTGCCTAGGGTGCCCTAATGTCAATGATGCAAAGATAGGGGCAATAGCTAGATGTAAAATGCAAATGGTGGATGGAATAGAATGAATATAACCTTTCATGCAGTGTGTGTGATGCAATGATGCCCAAATGTAGTCCCTTACCTTAGTAGATAGTTATCCCTTGATGGTAGATAGTCTCACATAAGATAGTAAGTATGTTATGTTTATATATGGATCTCTTGCTCAAATTTCAACACTAATGACCCAACATGTTGACTAGTACCTAGGGGAATGAGAGGGAGAAATATAAAGACCAACCTCGAAACTCTAAATTAGAAGCAAGTGTTTCTGGGACCAAGGTGCCTAAACTTAAGGATACGGGTGCCCATGGCGCCCTAATACTACCCTAGGCACACTAGTCAAAGACTAGAGACAACAAATGACTAAAGAACGACACGAGAATCCCTAGGAGATGTCTAGAATTATGTAAACAACTAACGACTGTGTAAGACAAATGATGATGAAGACCAACTAACTGACGATAGGACTAGGGGATAGGTCATTAGTGAATACTTTTATTACACAAGATCCATATATTAAATAAGTTATTTGGTGGTATAAATGTGATAGTAAGTGTGTGATTTTGTGACTACACCTCTACAAAGTAGTACCAATTCCAATTAAGAAACCACCTTTAAAAATATGTTCCCCATCACCTTCTCTATCAAGTCCTCTACAACATTACCAATAATATGAGAAAGGAATCTCCAGAGAAAGTTGGTTCCTACTCCTAAACTACTTGCCACAAGCTATTCCAAAGCAAGGTGCAAGCTAATCTAATCCTAATCTAACCACCAAGGAGACAGGGAGAGAGAGAGAAGAGAAAAAGAACAAAAATCCTACACTAAAATGGTGATACACCAGAGAAGGAGAATGTTGAACATCTATCAAAACTGCCATGGAACAAGGAGAGGTGAGCAATGGGAAGGATGGACAGATGCATCACAAGCCCAAGGATAGATTTCACACATAAAATGTCCCAAAACTCCATGAACACAGCTCCAGACCTGTAATGAACATTAGAACATGCACAAATACCTGCAATGAAGAGAGGCAAGAAGAAAACAAGCAAAAAACGAGCAAGGATGGACAGATGCATCACAAAACACATTTTTTGTTGCTCCAGAAGTTTGCACAGAACATCATTTCAATAGTAAAAGGAAAAAAATGCCATTACAGAGTAGGGGAGGAGGTTCGAACTCCATTTTCAACCCTAGAGAAGAAAAGAAGGGAGGGCAGAGCTGAAAAGATGAAAACAACCCTTTAAAAATGAGCCCTCGGCTTTTTACAATGCATAGGTCGAGAATGAGAGAGAAAACATGAAAAACGTGGGAGCCATCTACCCCAACCACCTTGTAGATGCATTAAAATGGCATGGGCATCCTTCATTACCCATGCCCGACATTTCGACCATGGCCAAGAAGAATGCGACCCATTTTGCATTAAAATCGGTTGTTGAAACGTCGCCTAGCCATTACCACGCGTCGAGACGTTTCTTGATTTTATCTCTCCAAACTGAACCAAAATGCAAGATTGACCCCAGAATCATGTAGATAATTTCACCAGCTTTCCATTGATATAAAGAACGTGAAAATCCGAGCTCTGGATCGAAAGTTATGGCGATCTGAAGATTTAGGGCAAAAAAAAGGCCAAAACGGACGGAAAATATTTGAATTTTTTCCGCGCTCTGCCACTTGGATGACACGTGTCGGGCTGATTGGCCACAATTCTCTCTCCTTCCCCTTTTCGTGGGTTTTCCTTGAAAATTTTGACTTTTCTTACACTTTGGAAAAATTTCATTTTCCCCCGCGCCCGCCACTGGGACACGTGGCATGATTTGGTCGAGGAGGACAAAGGGCGCGGGGAAATCCTTTACCTTTTAATTTTTGGCCCAAACTTTTGCTAATTTTCCTAAAGCTCGAACTCCCCCTAGACACGTGCTCGAACTCCTAGGGCCACCCTTCAGGAACCTTGTCCTTTGAAATTTTTTTGGCCCAAAACACTTAGCCAATTTCTATTGTTTCCCTCGTGACACGTGGCATGCTCCGATTCGTCCGCGGCCTCCTCTTGTCTCTTTTTGGCCTTCGCCTTTTCGCGTCCTTCGCGTCCCTTTGGCCCGGATGTCCCAAACTGCTCTGGGACAAATTACTCTCCGAACCACCCGATTCGGGCTTCCTTGTTCCTATTTCAGGTGAAGACACGTGGCAAGATTCCATTGGCTCTCGGCTCTTTTGGCGCCTTTTCGCCCCACGCACTTTTGGCCCGGATGTCCCAAATGAAAGTCCTCTGTTTCGGCCGAACCGGCCGGTTCGCGTCCTCCGCGTACTTTTGTCCCAACTGTCCTGGACTGCCTGGGACAAATTTCTCCGAACCGCCCGAAATGGACTGACTATTTGCTCTCGCCGCTTCACCTTTTCGTCCTCGCCCTTCGTACTTTGGTCCCAGATGTCCCTGGATCACCTTATTGAAACAAGACTTAGTCAATTTTTTCCCTTTTTTGGCCGAATTAGTTCGCTTTCGCGCGTCCCATGCGCCCCGATGTCCCGGATGTCCCTTTCTTTGTGCGCACCGCCTAGCATTTTTTTCGGCCGATTCGCCCCGATGTCCCAACGTCCCAACCGCCCCGACTAGGACTTAGCCGATTTTCTTCATGTTTTTCGGCCCAAGCTTGGCTTTTGCAATTTTTCACATACTTTTAAAACGTTGGGTTTTCTTCTGGATGGGAGAGTTAGAAAGAAGCCGAGGGACCCCAAAACATGATTTTGGGCCTTGAATCAATCTATTTGCTCGGGACTTGAATATCTGATGCATGTTATCAAAATTACCCTGGGGGTGAATTTTGGATAACAGTTTTGGCGACTCAGCGGGGTCATCTACCTGCTAGATGAAGTTACCAGTTGCCTGAAGCATCCATTGGGCATGGAGTCATGAGTCAGAATCCGCAACGATCTCGAACTTTGAAAACCTCCTCTCTGAGCCACTTGGAAACCCACTGAAATGGAGTCGTTCTCACCAAAATGCCACTGAAATGGACTGTGCAAGAGCAAAACCAGCACCACAAAAACTATGTACAGAACTGAAAATCATACATGCTCCAAATGGAACATGCAGAGTGTGCACAAGCACTTCTTCTACTAAAAGCAAACCTACCTACTCTACTCTAACTGGAAGCAAAGGCAAGCTAAACAAACCCTGCAATTGGTTGTGAGAAATAGCTTCCCTTTCTCAAAAGTGGCAGCCATGCAATTGATTTGGCATTGAACATGGCTGATTGGATGGATGGAAAATCAACAAGAAGCTGGTCTTCCACCCAAATCATCAAGGTATCAGCTGAAGGAAAATTCAATACCTCTTTTAGTTGCTCTGCATTTGGATTGAAGAGGTATGACAGCTGATCCTTGGTACTTTGTAGCTCACCCTCATGCTCGAAGCAAGCATGACTCTGGTTGTGACTTCTCCTTTGGCTCCAATGAAGCCAAATACCCGATCGGGCAAGGTCCGATCCATTTGATATGCCCATAGCTCGATTTTCAACTCCAAAATGGAGTCTTCAGAGACCTTGAATGGATGGTGTGGAAGAAATGGTGAAATTCCTCTGTCCTTTCTCTTCCTCCAATGAAGAACATGAAAGATTAAAATCTTCCAATCTTGGTTCCAAAGAGCTGCTATAAGATGCAGGCTGCTGCAAATGAATGTTCTCCTTCATGACAACAGACTCAAGTGTTTGGAATGTGGATGATGAAAGAGAGAATGGTGGAAACTCAACCGGCTCTTCTCCATCAAAACAGTCCTCCAAATCTGACAGATAAACTGCCTCATGGCTGTCCTGCTGCAAATGCTCAACTTCCTCCATGGTGTCTTCTTGATCTGTAACTTGACCACCATGGTTTCTTTCACCCTCCAACATTGAGTTTGAGAGATCAAACTCCTCTTCAGTACTAGAACTTGAGAGAGGTGAAGTAGAAAGAAGAACTGAAGGTTCTCCTGTAGCCTGCTTTGTGCTCAAAGCCCTTGGATCTGCACTTTTCTCCTCCACAACTAGAATGTGCTCCTCTTCTTTTGGATTTGGAGCAGCTTCTCCTTCCTCCAATGTTTGAAGACAATCTTGCTCTTGATGAACTCTCTTCCTCCAAAGATGAAGTTTGTCAAGTCAAACTCTTCAACTGCTGCTCTAGAGGACAAGTTGGGACTGCAAGATCTTCTTCGAGCTTTCTTCCTTTATGGCTGATTGTGCAACTTGAATTGAATCAGCATTCCCTTCAAATAGAGTGCCAACATGGACACTACTTTCTCGAGCAAACCGATCGTTGATCCGCTTCTTCTTTTTTTTGCTCTTCTCTCGCTGCCACAAAATCAGTCTTAACCACCATTTGTTCAACCTTAGCCTCTTCGTAGGTTTAACCATCAAGGGATCTTTGTCATCCCAAATTTGGCAGCCCAAACCCTCAAGTTGTCTGTCATTTTTTTTTCGTTGGGCTCTCTTCTTGCTTTCCTTCATGGCCGATTTTTGCAATTTCTTCTTCCCCACATGGAATTGGGAATGCAAGAGGAGGGATGGGTCAGAACTCAATTGATTTGGCAATTTTTGTGGTGGTAGAGGAGGTAAAACTCTTGTTTCTTTGGAGGAGGGGGTATTTTTTAGCTCTTGTGGAGGGGATGACTGTTTGGAAGGAAAAAGGAAAGAAGAATTGAGGTGTGGTGGAAGACTGAGAGGTGGAGACATGGGATCAACATTTGGGACAGCAGATGGGGAGTTTAGAATTTGCAATTCCAAATGAGATGATGCTGCTTGAGTAATGGGAAGAGAAAAACCAGATGATGGTGTAGAACTTACCCATTGACAAGGTTGTTCAACAACAAGTGTATAGGCCTCTATTTCTCTGTCCATGTGCAAGTTGGGGCAGCATCTTCATCATGAAGTCCAGCTTCTCCTGAGGGCTGAAGTGTCTTGGAAAAGGGCCTCCCCATGGACAAGGAGTCCTGCAACCAATTCTGAAAGCTCTCATTTGAGCTGTTGCTCTGGACTGCACCATCTTTACCTCCATCTTTTGGATTTTCTCCAATGACCAAAGCATCTTGCATCTCGATTGTCTTCATTATATGCATACTCTTGCTCTTGGAAAGCTCCATAGCCAAACTGATTTTGGCATTGCTGCTCATATGGGTATGCATGCTGATTTTGAATTTGTTCAAAATGCTGATTTGGAGGATTTAAAAAACATGTTGGAGGTGGGAAACATTGCTGCTGTTGTTGAAAATGTGAATTCCATGATGGAAATGAAGTCATGATTGCACAACTTCATGGAATGGAAAAGAATGAAAGGGATGGAAAGAAGGATGGATGGGAATGGATGAAAATAGGTCTCGCAACTTCGTAAATGGGTTCATTGATCGATGGAGTCGCCGATGTGTTTGCAAGTGCCTCCAAAGGCTGAAATCTTCACAGAACACACCAACCTCACCGCTTAAAAGATGAAGTGGAAGACCTCTAAGGTCCCACCGGCATGCCAAAACTATTAGTGCAAAATCACAAAGCACCCCGGATGTTGATCGATTTCTAGGTTGATCACTCTAGCATCCAGTGTGATTGCACAACATGGAATCCTTTCTCCAAGTGTGGGACTTGCAAATATGAGAAAGGAATCTCCAGAGAAGGCTGGTTCCTGCTCCTAAACTACCTGCCACAAGCTATTCCAGTGCAGGCAAGCTAATCTAATCCTAATCTAACCACCAAGGAGACAGAGAGAGAGAGAAGAGAAAAAGAAAAAAAGCCTACACTAAAACGGTGATACACCAGAGAAGGAGAATGTTGAACATCTATCAAAACTGCCATGGAACAAGGAGAGGTGAGCAATGGGAAGGATGGACAGATGCATCACAGGCCCAAGGATAGATTTCACAGAAAATGTCCCAAAACTCCATGAACATAGCTCCAACCTGTAATGAACATTAGAACATGCACAAATACCTGCAATGAAGAGAGGCAAGAAGAGAACAAGCAAAAAACGAGCAAGGATGGACAGATGCATCACAAAACACATTTTTTGTTGCTCGTAAGTTTGCACAGAACATCATTTCAATAGTAAAAGGCAAAAAATGCCATTACAGAGAAGGGGAGGAGGTTCGAACTCCATTTTCAACCCTAGAGAAGAAAAGAAGGGAGGGCAGAGTAGAAAAGATGAACAACCCTTTAAAAATGAGCCAAATCTGGCTTTTTACAATGCATGGGTCGAGCCCAGAGAGAGAAAAGAGGAAAAAAACGTGGGAACCATTCCTCATTGAATGTAGATGCATTAAAATGGCATGGTGAGTGTCCTTAAGAAACCCATGCCCCGACATTTCTAACGCCATGGAAGAAGAATGCGACCCATTTTGCATTAAATTGGTTGTTGAAACGTCACTTCGCCATTACCACACGCGTCGAGATGTTTCTTAATTTTCTCTCTCCAAACTGAACCAAAATGCAAGATTGACCCCTAATCATGTAGAGAATTTCACCAGCTTTCCATTGATATAAAGAAATGAAAATCCGAGCTCGATCGAAAGTTATGGCGATCTCAAGATTTAGGGCAAAAAAAGGCCAAAACGGCCAAAACGGATATTTGAATTTTTTCCCGCGCTCGCCACTGGATGACACGTGTCGTGCGGGCTGATTGATGAGAAATTCTCTCTCTCCTCCCCTTTCCGTGGGTTTTCCTTGAAAATTTTGACTTTTCTTACACTTTGGAAAATTTTCATTTTTTCCCCGCGCCCCCGCCACTTGGGACACGTGGCGTGATCTGGTTGGAGGACAGGGGCGCGGGGTCATCCTTGTCTTTTAATTTTTTGGCCCAAGACTTTTGCAAATTTTCCTAAGTCTTTCCCTGGCTCCAAACTCCCCCACCTTAGGACACGTGTCCTGTGTCTATTAGCTCTGGCCGACCCTTCAAACCTTCTTTGAAATTTTTGGCCAAAAACACTTAGTGGCCTCCATTCGGCCTCCTTTCGTGTCACGTGTGATTTCACGGCCTCATTCCTCCTTCACCTTTTCACCTCCCGATTTTGGCCCGGATGTCCCAAACTATCTCGGGACAAATTCTCCGAACCACCCGATTCGGGCTTCCTTGTTCCTTTTGGTGAAGACACGTGGCAAGATTCCATTTCGCTCTCGGCTCTTTCGGCTTTTCATGTCCCCCACGTCCCTTTGCCCGGATGTCCCAAATGAAAGTTCTCTGCTTTTTTCGGCCGATCCGGCCGGGTTTCATGTCCTCCGCGCACTTTTTTGTCCCAACCTCCCCGGACTACCTCGGGACAAATTTCTCGAACCACCCGAAATGGATCGACTTGTTTGCTCGGCCCGATCCGCCCTTCGCGTACTTCACGTCCGTACTGTCCCGATGTCCTGCATGCCTGAAACAAGACTTAGTCAATTTTTTTCCATTTCTTGGCCGGTTCGCCTTTTTCCGCACGCGTCCCCATGCCCCGATGTCCCTCGCCGCGTGGACCACCCGGCAGGTTTTTCGGCCGATTCGCGCCCCGACGTCCCAACTGTCCCAAGGACCGCCTGACTAGACTAGACTTAGCCGATTTTTTCATTTTTTTCGGCCCAAGCTTGGTTTTTTTGCAATTTTTCACATTTTTTAAACTTGTTGGGTTTTCTTCTTGGACAGAGAGTTAGAAAGAAGCCGAGGGGACCCCAGAAACATGATTTTGGGCCTTGAATCAATCTATTTTCTCGGGACTTGAATAATTTGATGCATGTTATCAAAATTACCCTGGGGGGTGAATTTTGGATAACAATTTGGCGACTCAATGGGTCATCTAGCTTGCTAGATGAAGTTACCAGTTGCCTGAAGCATCCATTGGGCATGGAGTCATGAGTTGTAACCTGCAAACTGATCTGAACTTTGAAAACCTCCTCTCTGAGCCACTTGGAAACCCACTGAAATGGAGTCGTTCTCACCAAAATGCCACTGAAATGGACTGTGCAAGAGCAAAACCAGCACCACAAAACTATGTACAGAACTGAAAATCATACATGCTCCAAATGGAACATGCAGAGTGTGCACAAGCACTTCTTCTACTAAAAGCAAACCTACCTACTCTACTCTAACTGGAAGCAAAGGCAAGCTAAACAAACCCTGCAATTGGTTGTGAGAAATAGCTTCCCTTTCTCAAAAGTGGCAGCCATGCAATTGATTTGGAGCTGAACATGGCTGATTGGATGGATGGAAAATCAACAAGAAGCTGGTCTTCCACCCAAATCATCAAGGTATCAGCTGAAGGCAAATTCAATACCTCTTTTAGTTGCTCTGCATTTGGATTGAAGAGGTATGACAGCTGATCCTTGGTACTTTGTAGCTCACCCTCATGCTCAGAAGCAAGCATGACTGGTTGTGACTTCTCCTTTGGCTCCAATGAAGCCAAATACCTGATTGGGCAAGGTCTGATCCATTTGATATGCCCATAGCTCTGATTTTCAACTCCAAAAATGGAGTCTTCTTGTAGACTTCTTGAATGGATGGTGTGGAAGAAATGGTGAAATTCCTCTGTCCCTTTCTTCCTCCAATGAAGAACATGAAAGATTAAAATCTTCCAATCTTGGTTCCAAAGAGCTGCTATAAGATGCAGGCTGCTGCAAATGAATGTTCTCCTTCATGACAAGCAGACTCAAGTGTTTGGAATGTGGATGATGAAAGAGAGAATGGTGGAAACTCAACCGGCTCTTCTCCATCAAAACAGTCCTCCAAATCTGACAGATAAACTGCCTCATGGCTGTCCTGCTGCAAATGTTCAACTTCCTCCATGGTGTCTTCTTGATCTGTAACTTGACCACCATGGTTTCTTTCACCCTCCAACATTGAGTTTGAGAGATCAAACTCCTCTTCAGTACTAGAACTTGAGAGAGGTGAAGTAGAAAGAAGAACTGAAGGTTCTCCTGTAGCCTGCTTTGTGCTCAAAGCCTTGGATCTGCACTTTTCTCCTCCACAACTAGAATGTGCTCCTCTTCTTTTGGATTTGGAGCAGCTTCTCCTTCCTCCAATGTTTGAAGACAATCTTGCTCTTGATTGAACTCTTCCTCCAGCATGAAGTTTGTCAAGTCAAACTCTTCAATCTGCTGCTCTAGAGGACAAGTTGGGACTGCAAGATCTTCTTCTGAGCTTTCTTCCTTTATGGCTGATTGTGCAACTTGAATTGAATCAGCATTCCCTTCAAATAGAGTGCCAACATGGACACTACTTTCTGAGCAAACTGACTGCTGATCTGCTTCTTCTTTTTTGCTCTTCTTCTGCTGCCACAAAATCAGTCTTAACCACCATTTGTTCAACCTTAGCCTCTTCTGTAGGTTTAACCATCAAGGGGATCTTTGTCATCCCAAATTTGGCAGCCCAAACCCTCAAGTTGTCTGTCATTTCTTTTCTATTGGGCTCCTCTTCTTGCTGTCCTTCATGGCCGATTTTTGCAATTTCTTCTTCCCCACATGGAATTGGGAATGCAAGAGGAGGGATGGGTTGTAACTCAATTGATTTGGCAAATTTTTTGTGGTGGTAGAGGAGGTAGAAACTCTTGTTTCTTTGGAGGAGGGGGTATTTTTGTTAGCTCTTGTGGAGGGGATGACTGTTTGGAAGGAAAAAGGAAAGAAGAATTGAGGTGTGGTGGAAGACTGAGAGGTGGAGACATGGGATCAACATTTGGGACAGCAGATGGGGAGTTTAGAATTTGTAATTCCAAATGAGATGATGCTGCTTGAGTAATGGGAAGAGAAAAACCAGATGATGGTGTAGAACTTACCCATTGACAAGGTTGTTCAACAACAAGTGTATAGGCCTCTATTTCTGCTGTCCATTGTGCAAGTTGGGGCAGCATCTTCATCATGAAGTCCAGCTTCTCCTGAGGGCTGAAGTGTCTTGGAAAAGGGCCTCCCCATGGACAAGGAGTCCTGCAACCAATTCTGAAAGCTCTCATTTGAGCTGTTGCTCTGGACTGCACCATCTTTACCTCCATCTTTTGGATTTTCTCCAACAGACCAGCATCTTGCATCTGATTGTCTTCATTATATGCATACTCTTGCTCTTGGAAAGCTCCATAGCCAAACTGATTTTGGCATTGCTGCTCATATGGGTATGCATGCTGATTTTGAATTTGTTCAAAATGCTGATTTGGAGGATTTAAAAAACATGTTGGAGGTGGGAAACATTGCTGTTGTTGTTGAAAATGTGAATTCCATGATGGAAATGAAGTCATGATTGCACAACTTCATGGAATGGAAAAGAATGAAAGAGATGGAAAGAAGGATGGATGGAAATGGATGAAAAAGGTCTGCAACTTCAAAAATGGGTTGTTGATCGATGGAGTCGCCAGATGTGTTTGCAAGTGCCTCCAAAGGCTGAAATCTTCACAGAACACACCAACCTAAAAGATGAAGTGGAAGACCTCTAAGGTCCCAGGTCCCACCGGCATGCCAAAACTGTTAGTGAAAATCACAAAGCACCCCGGATGCCGATCAGATTTCTAGGTTGATCACTCTAGCATCCAAAGTGTGATTGCACAACATGGAATCCTTTCTCCAAGTGTGGGACTTGCAAATATGAGAAAGGAATCTCCAGAGAAGGCTGGTTCCTGCTCCTAAACTACCTGCCACAAGCTATTCCAGTGCAGGCAAGCTAATCTAATCCTAATCTAACCACCAAGGAGACAGAGAGAGAGAGAAAAGAGAAAAAACAAAAAGCCTACACTAAAACGGTGATACACCAGAGAAGGAGAATGTTGAACATCTATCAAAACTGCCATGGAACAAGGAGAGGTGAGCAATGGGAAGGATGGACAGATGCATCACAAGCCCAAGGATAGATTTCACACAGAAAATGTCCCAAAACTCCATGAACACAGCTCCAGACCTGTAATGAACATTAGAACATGCACAAATACCTGCAATGAAGAGAGGCAAGAAGAGAACAAGCAAAAAATGAGCAAGGATGGACAGATGCATCACAAAACACGTTTTTGTTGCTCCAGAAGTTTGCACAGAACATCATTTCAATAGTAAAAGGAAAAAATGCCATTACAGAGAGTAGGGGAGGAGGTTTGAACTCCATTTTCAACCCTAGAGAAGAAAAGAAGGGAGGGCAGAGCAGAAAAGATGAACAACCCTTTAAAAATGAGCCAAATCTGGCTTTTTACAATGCATGGGTCGAGCCCATGAGAGAGAAAACATGAAAAAACATGGGAGCCATTCCTCATTGAATGTAGATGCATTAAAATGGCATGGGTGTCCTTATAGACCCATGCCCTGACATTTCTGACCATACTGAAGAAGAATGCGACCCATTTTGCATTAAAACTGGTTGTTGAAACGTCAGTTCTGGCCATTACCACGCATCAGAGATGTTTCCTAATTTTCTCTCTCCAAACTGAACCAAAATGCAAGATTGACCCTGAGAATCATGTAGAGAATTTCACCAGCTTTCCATTGATATAAAGAATGTGAAAATCCGAGCTCTGGATCGAAAGTTATGGCGATCTGAAGATTTAGGGCAAAAAAAGGCCAAAACGGATCGGCGGGAAAATATTTGAATTTTCCGCGCTCTGCCACTTGGATGACACGTGTCGGGTTCTGATTGGATGAGAAATTCTCTCTCCTTCCCCTTCCGTGGGTTTTCCTTGAAAATTTTGACTTTTCTTACACTTTGGAAAAATTTCATTTTCCCCCGCGCCCCGCCACTGGGACACGTGGCATTGTTTGTCTCGTCGGAGGAGGGGCGGGGAAAACCTTTACCTTTTAGTTTTTTGGCCAAAACTTTGCTAAGTTTCCAAAACTCTCCCCGAGCTCCAAACTCCCCTACCCCTTAGGACACGTGTCCTTCAAACCTTGCCCGATTCTTCCACGGGCCTCCTTGTCTCTTTTCGGCCATTTCACCTTTTCGCGTCCTTCTGGCGTCCCTTTGCTGGATGTCCCAAACCTGCGGGACAAAAATCTTTAAACCGCCCGATTCAGGATTCCTTATTCCTGTTTGCAGCGAAGACACGTGGCAAGATTCCATTCGCTCTCGGCTCTTTCGGCTTTTTTCGCGTCCCGTGCGTACCTTTGCTGGATGTCTCAAACGAAAGTCCTCATTCGACCGAACCGGTGGTTCATGTCCTCCGCGCACTTTTGTCCCAAGCTGTCTCTGGACTACCAGGACAAATTTCTCTCGAACCACTTTGAAATGGGGTGAATGTTTGCTCTCGGCGCTTCACCTTTTCGCGTCCACGTCCTTCGGCGTACTCACGGCCCCGGATGTCCCTGGTATGCACTGATAGTTAGTCAATTTTTTCACCTTCGGCCGGTTCGCCCTTTCACGTCCCGCGCGTCCCCACGGCCGGATGTCCCTTTCTTTGTGTGGACCGCCTCGGCGCTTTTCGGCCGATTCGGTCGTGCTCCGACGCGTCCCAACTGTCCCTAGTGCTGCCTTAGTCGATTTTCTCTATATTTTGGCCTCAAGCCTGGCTCTTTTGCAACTTTTTCACATACTTTTAAAACGTTGGGTTTTCTTCTTGGACAGGAGAGTTAGAAGAAAGCCGAGGGGGCTCCCAAAACATGATTTTTTGCCTTGAATCAATCTATTTGCTCGGGGTGAATAATCTGATGCATGTTATCAAAATTACCTTGGGGGTGAATTTTGGATAACATCTCCATCACTAGCACACTTGGGGGTATCACACTCCCCCCTCCTTCCTTAAAGTCACCATTAGTTGTCTCTAGTCTCTACTACTACACTTCACATTTCGTGTTTCTGATTAATCTTTCTCCACACTTCTACACCTTTGGTACATACATTGTACCATCATTACTTGATGAGGTACTCTAGTGCTATGGTTCACACTTGTATGTTGAGGGCACACTTCATCCATGAACCTCAAATCATATAATTTTTTCACACTTCACATTTAGTACTTCATGATACATATCTTTTAGCATTTTCTCTCAAGCATGTATAATACACTCATTACCCGATTACACACTCTAGTGTTATGATTCACACTTGATTGTTGAGTGTCCAATCCTTAAATGAACCCTCACATCATCTACTTTTGTTGCACATCACGCTCAATGTTTCATGATACATCTTTCCTAACATCTACTACTCTCTCTTGCTCTGTGCTTCATGATTATATTTCTGAGCATCACCACATCATTGGTTCACATACAACACATTCATTTCAGATGACACACTCTAGTGCTATGGTTCACACTTGACTATTGAGGTTCCATTTCTTAAATGAACCTTCCATCATCTACACTTCACACTTAGTGCTTCATGATACATATTTTCTAACATCTACTCTCAAGCACACACAACACACTCATTTCTTGATGAAATACTCTTGTGTTATGGTTCACACTTGATTGTTGAGGGCGCACTTCATCCATGAACCTCACATCATACACACTTTATGCTTTGTGCTTCATGATACATCTTTTCTAGCATCTACTCTCACACAATACACTCATTACCCGATGATGCACTCTAGTTCCATGGTTCATACTCATTGCTAAGGGTCTAATTCTGAAATGAACCTCACATCATACACACTTCACGCTTTGTCCTTCACAATACATCTTTTCTAACATCTACTCTCACTAATTAACTTAAATTAGCTAAATCTAGGTTAGCTAAGAACTAGTTAATCTAATCTAGGAGGACATATAACACAGTAAATAAATGTACTATGGCAGCATGTAAATGAAATAAATTAAGTAAACTAATCAAATCACCAAAATATGCAAGGAGGTAAGGAAAGAACTCGGTGATAATTGATGAGCGTCGTAGAGTGTCACAGTCACGAGTGGAAATTTTGGAAATAGGAGCGAATGTTCGAAGTCCTCAAAAGACTAGATCGGAGGATCGAGTGGGCTGGGGCACTGGAATAGGACTCAGGTGCCTACGGGTGCTCTAGCGAGGAATCTAGTGCCCTGGTCTACAAAAAACTCGAAAGTTGGTCTTTGTAGGTATGGAAGGTGATTTGAAACTCTTCCTACCTATCACATCAATTATTTTGTACTACACAAATGCTCTGAATATTCCAAGAGGAAGATATGACCTACAATAAGACAAAAATAAGTATCAAACCCTAAAAAAAGATACATAATGAATGGGTCAGATTGACCTCAGTTGCCACAATAGTGGGCTTACTAAAATGAGTGTTGCACTACATTTCAAACCCGAATGTAGTTTTGGTGTGTGTGTGCATGTCGTGCCCTAGGTGCTCTTGTGTCAGTTGCACTTTGTGAAATAGAGAGAAATAGCTAAATGTAGAAAATATAATAGTATGTGTGCATGGAATATAATAGAATCCCTCCCCTATGAAGTGTGATGCAAATGTTCTAGCTTGTGCCTTGATGATGGATCTATGTGTATGCCAATGCAATAGATGGATGCAACTCTGGATGGAGTGATAGTAGTGTATGATGCTAGGTTCCTCAATATGGTCTCATAACTTTATATTTATAAGGTTCTCTTGGTCTAATTTCATAATTAACCTCAAAAATGCCAACCACCAAAAAAGATAACAATGAAAAATGGCTAGAAGAGGCCCAAAAAGAGGTGGGAAAGTGGAAAAGAGATTGGGGCACCCCTAGGTGGGACCAGGGCACCCGTGGGCAGTGGCCCAGTATTAAATCTGGGTGCCCCATTAGGGATAAGATGATGTGGTATCTTCATAAATGACTGGGTAAATCGGTGTGATAGGTCATGAGAATAGGAAATAAAATGGCCAAAAGAACGGGGTTAATTAATATTTTCTTCCCTTAAGAACCTTCTAAATAGTAGTATGAGACCGGGATAAATAAATGTCTAAAGTGCATGATTTTGTGACTACATTTTTCCCCCACTTTATGTTGGTGAGCAGAAATCTTGGTAACATAAAGTAGATAGATATGCATACCTGATGTCATTGTAGAGTGATGAAGAAGGTGTGCGAAGGACTAGACAAAAGCGTGGAATGACAAAAGGATGGAGGAGCGTGGAAACTATAGATGAAAAATGTGCAAATAAAAAGTGATGAGAGTGAACCTAGGGTGAATTTTGGGGCCTAGAATTTACCAAATAACTCCCCTAATCGCGGCACATCACTCACCCTAGGCGAGCACTCACCGAAGCACACAAAGGTACCAAGTCCCTCTTGAGGGTTGTTATAGCAAGATGTTAGTGTGATGAAGGAAGAAACATATAGATTCATAACTAATATATCATTTTACAATGTATGCTACATTCGATCTATGAAAAAACAAACTTTAAATAGTAATCATGAATGAATCAATAACATGCACTAATCGATTACACACTGGGGAATGATACTTAGATTTAGCCAATATCTTCCATCTATTAATAAACACATAAGCTCCTTACAATAATGTTAATCAATACCAATGTGTGTATGGATCGTCTGACGAGTAATTCAGTCATATGCGTATATCTCTATATCTTCATACATTTGTCACACTCATATATTACCACTATGTACCTCACATCATATATATAGGGTGGGGACTTGCCCTTCACCGCTTATCTATTCAGAAATAGGCCGCATGCTATTAATAGCCACGTGTCGTTCACAGGCATAGCCACACATGCAAGTGTGCTATCTATAGGCCTCTTACAATTAACTAAAGTGTCAATCCTATTCTTAGCTCGTCTCCATGCAAAATGCTTTGATCTGATCCTCCAAAGATAGAAAATGCATGACGCACACGTCTCTGCATCGTTGGTGTGTTTTGCACGCCATCTTCTAAAAATAGGTTGTCATGCTCAAAATCGGCTAAGTCCTGAATGTTGAACTTTCCTTCTACACACGGGTCCTTCTTGTCCTTCCACGCCCTTGATCTTGGCCTTCTCTCCCATGCAGACTCCTTGTGTGTTCTCTAACAAGTATTCTTTGATCAACAACGAAATACATGTGTGTGTAGCTTTCATGAGTGTGTAATGTACCAACATGGTTAGTAAAGCATGTGTGTTGTTGTGAAATGTTGTTTTTTTGTCATTGTGTTGTTTCCCCATTTGACGGCTTGTTTCTCATATGGACGGACATGCAAGGAGAAAACGATCAAGTGGTCAAATATGTATGTATGTAAATGTAAAAAAACTATGTAAAAGATGCATGTAAGTGTAAAATATGCAAAGTGTAAATGTAAATTGTAAATGGAAATGTAAATGTAAATGGAACATGTGCACCTAATCCATGTCGAGAAAGAGTGTAGAAGGATATCTTGTACTGCAAGTTTTTTGGGAAATCTCACACCACCCTAGTTGAAGAAGTGTAGGGAGGAAATGCTCTATGTCCTCCAAGCTCTAACCACTTCTGCTGAAATGTGTGTGAAGAGATCTATGTATTGTCCTGGTTTTTTGGGCGATCCGATGCCACTGGCCGAAGTAGTGTAGGGAGGCACACCCACTGTAACCTCTAAGCCTATAACTACTTCCTCAGAATGCTAAGGACACCATGTCCTGTAAAATTCATTGTGTATGGGGTTCGTAGACTGGTTTGAACCCAATCACTATATGTAAGTACATCAATCGAACTGTGTAAATACGTTGTGTTAGTAGAAACCCCTAAATGATGCCCCCTCTTTAGGGGTGCATGTGACAATGTTGATAGGAGAATGCATACCCAAATGAGGACCAACCGTATTTTGAAGGCTGTGTACCCTAGAAATTTCTTGGTAGAAACCAAGGCACGCATGAACAAGAAGGCTAGCCAAAGATAAGTGTAAACATGCATGTATATATAAAACAATGTATAAGCTACGTAAATAAAGTGTGTAAGCTCTACTAAGAAATGTAATGTAAACATGTAAGAAGACAAGTATGACACACAAAGCGGGTTGCAGAAACATGGGACATCACTCATGATGTCACAAGACATGCAAGTCCATCATGACCACAAACAATAGACAAGTGTGCACACCAAACATAAGGCATGGCCCGCAAACAATAAAAAACAATAGAAAACAATGACATACAAAGTAACAAACAAGTATGGAAACCAATATCCTTGCATAACAAATGTTGCACATGAAGCACCCGTTATCATGTTAGAAAGATAACTAATATGTCAAAAGCGTGTATAAGAAAGTAATGTAAAGTGCTAAGTACAAAATGAAACAATAACACATGGAAGATATGAATGTGTGGATGCCCCAACAACTAGTGTAGGAAGGGTAGAAGGTGAGCATCCATGCCACATGTAAGAGACATGTATCTATGATCACAACTAGAAAAAAACATGAACGTGCATGTGTGGATGATATAGATAAATGACATACAAGTAATCAAACTAGCATGTGTAATAAAGTGATCATGAACAAACAAGAGTAAGCAAGAATAAAAGCAACCATATATGTAGTATGTTGTGGATGGATGGAATGGAATGAAAAATGGAATGATAGGAGCCACATGCCCTCGAGTGGATGGAAATGTATGTAGTGAGGTTCATTTTGTTTTCCCCCTCAACAATCAAGACAAATCACTCTCATTATTACCATTTCCATTATAATTAGTGATCTCTATTAATTAAATATTTTTACCATTTTGATCAATTAATAACATGTTGTTGATTACCTATCCTATTTCACATTCAAGATGCCACTTTACGACGAATCGTAAGTCAAAATCCTCTTCCAAACGACAACTAGTGATTATTAGCTAATTAAACCTATTTTACCATTGTTTTGATCAATATACCCTATTATTGGCTCAAACCCCTCTTCCAACCACTCAAAATCACCCCACTTCCTTTCCACAACATCTCAATAAGCTTAAAATCTTATCCTAGCCTCCTAATTAACTAAAGTGGTTGATTAAGGCTCCTCACATCTTAATCACTTGTTAATTCACTAATTATGATTAGCAAATCCTTAATCATGATTAGAAATCCTTAATCTAATTTGTACTTTTAGTCCCACATGCACCAAAATGCTAGTTTTCCTCAAAAAGAAAACTATAAAAAGGACTACCACATACCTTTAAACTTTACACCATGCTTTGATTTGCATATCATATAAGAAATATGATTTATAGCCAAGCTCAATCCTTGCCTAAAGTATTCAATGGGGTTAGTAGATGGGTATCCAATATGATCTTGTAGTCATTGTTGGAGAGACCATTTCACCTTTTTGGAGTAGTAACAACTCCCAATTTGATTTCTCTAGATCTATTTAGGTCTATGTTAGTTTAAGCAATTATACATAGTAGGCATGTTTTAGCTAGGTTTATGAATTTATTCATGTTATTTACATTCCATTAAGCTTTTATCTTTTATGTATCATCTATTTTTAGATTCCTAAAATTAGCTCAATATAGACTATGTGGTGTTAGTCTTTAGCTTTGCTTGGAAACTTTTAGTAGTTTCATTTGGCACGCTCAAGTGGGACCATTTTACCCCTATTGCATTCATTTTTAAAGCTTTTTTAACTTGGTCACATATTTTAAGACTTAAGGCCCCCTAAAAATATTTCCATCAAAGTAGAATTTCTTCCCCTTTCTAGATATAAGAAGTACTTCTAACTCCTCAAGTGGAATTTCTAGTGAGTTTCAAATTACGGGCCTTAGAGGGAACCTTTTAAAATAGGAAAGTGCTCCACACTAGGGAAGATTAGTTTGCTTGAAAATTAGAGTCAAAGTTTCTCCATGGCGACCCCGTGAAAATACAATTTTGAAATTTTGCAATTCATTTTGCATTAAAGGGGGTAAAAAAGCACAAGTTTACTCCAAGATTGAGTCAATGATTACTTTCTTGGAAAAATCAAGCTCACAGAGATATCTTGTGACACATGGAAAAGAGAAAACCCCTAGGAAAATTTTTTTCCAAAAGCGGGCTCATGGAGCTACTTGGAGCCAATTTTGTCTTGAAAGTTATTATACTTGAGAGCTCTCAAAAAGGAGACTTTTGAATTCAAACTTTTGTTTTTCAAACAAGGGAAATAATGGTCTCTTAAAGTTGAAATTCATGACATTTCATCATGAAATCTATTTAGTGTTACTTTGTCCTAGTTTTTCACTTGTCCTAAGACAAGTGGTGATTCCACGTGCCAAAGTTACACCAAGTAGTTTTCATCACTTGGTCTACTCCTTTGTTTTCATGTTTCTAATTTTGAGACAAAAAAGAAGAACAAACATATACAAATACTTATTAGAAATAATCATGTACACCACTTTTTGTAGTCTACTTGCATGACTAGGATGATACAAAGAATGTAAGTGCCGAAAGTGTGAATGGTACGTCATCAAGTTCTAGTAGCCCTTCTTGTCTCAAAACCCATATTGAGACTTATTATCATTGTATTTAGGTTGTCTTATCACTAAATTCTTTTGAGTTGTTACGTTGCCCACATTATATCCATACAATTGTGATATTTACGTCTTGTTTCCATTGTGAAACTTGGCCTAAATCTCTAGATTGTATTGTTACACTACCTCACACGCATAAGTAATTCCTTGATATACTTAGGCATAGTTTTTACATCCTAGCCTTGTCTTGAGTTTTGTGAGTGTTGAGGTTACTTTTTAGCAGTGCCATAACATGCTTTGATACTAAAATATTGCATTTTCTTACAAAATTTTGATTAACGTGTCCAAATAGCAAAATAACCAAGGTAAATTTGTATCATCCATTTTATAAACTTAGAATTTGTTAGAATTTAGAAATTAGTTTTTAGTATACCATTAGAGGATCGTCAACACTTTCTTAGCATTTAGGTCTTGTTTGTTTCAAACTTGGCCTAATTGGTGATATTGTGTTGTCACTATTTGTTTCAAACCTATCTCAAAAAATCATAGGGAGTAAACTTTTGTTGTGACTGGATTTGAGTTTTAATTATTGTATTGTCATAGAAATCTTGTGTCATATATTACCTTGCTAGGGTAGATCATTCTTTATTCTTTGGCATCCTTAGGTTCATATTGAAGACCTATTGATTTGTGGTTATTTTATAGTCACCATTTTTGTGATGACTTAGCATCGTTACGCTGTGAAAATTTTTTAGGGTTCATTTTTAGTAAACCTTAGTGGAAACATTTCACGTTATACCCCTTATTTCAAGTATGCCTACTATGAGAATGGGGTCATGAAAGTTAGAATGCCGATCTCTTTGGAGGTGACAACCATCTTTAGAGGATAATGTCATGATTGACCATAGTGGTGGAGAGGAGGATTCTCCTCGATGGATGTAGAGCTTCATCCCACCCATTTTGATGATTACTTGTTTCAAAACAAGCATGAGGTTATATGCATGTTGGGGAACTAGAAGCTAAGTTACCTTCCATAGTTGTCCCTCTCTCTTATCTTTCAAAGCATGGTTTGGGGAGGGAGAAGAAGAATGACCTCCTCTTATGCACTTTAATGACATATTAAAACCAAGTCATGCCTCTACTTCTGGATGACAAAATAATGAGGAGGTACCTTTTGAAAATGATGAGAGACTATCATATACCTATGGTTAGAGTACATTGTGAATACTGCATGAGGAACATGCTCATCATGAGCAACCTCCTCCTAATGAATATTGTGGAAATACCCACTTGAGAGGTAACCTTAGAAGGAAAAGTACAATCTCTCACTCACTGGTCAATTGGAAATTTGGCTTCACATATAAATAAGGAATAACCAAAAAGTTTTGAAACAAGTTATACCAAAGGCAAAACCTAAAGCTTCATTTCATGAGTTCTAAACAAACACTCCTTGATGGGAGACATGAAAATACCCTTATGAAGAATTTATCAGTAGAGAATAGGGTGGGAATACACCTAGATTTAACCCTTCATATAGACCTACACCACCCACACAAGATCCACTCTTCAATCAAGAGTGGTCCACTATGAAGAACCTTCTAGCATTGCAAGAAGGAAAAACTAATGTAATAAAAATAAGAAATACCAGTTTGATGAGTTTGTGCCCTTATCTGTTTGATAGATCCATGTTATAAGTACCTTTCCCATGACACTTTGATTGTCCAAAGTTTGATAAGTATAAGGGAAAAGGTGACCCTCATGACCATATCAAATATTTTTATATGGCATGTCAAGAGGTTGCATATAACGACAACTATCTTATTGCCTCTTCCCATGAAGTTTAGGAGGACAGGTATTAGAGTGGTTTTTACACATCCCCAAGGGATCTATATCTACATGGTTAGAATTAGCCAAACATTTTGTATGTCACTTTTCTTTTAATATAGAGAGTGATGTTACCATGTTAGATCTCTGCAATGCAAACAACAAAACAATGAAAACTTTCGCTGCTTTCCTACAAAGATGGAGAGGGTTAGCTAGCCACTTCCCTTGCTCCATACCCAAAAAATAGTTGATAAGTATATTTTTCCAACCTCCACCCTGACATTATGTTCCACTTGCAAATGCATTGTGGAAACACGTTCAAAGAGGTAATAAAAAAGGGAGTCAAATTGAAAAAAAGCATTGTTAGCTAGGGGACTCTAAAACCCTTCTCACGTGATCATAATGATTCCAAATCTAATGATAAACCAAATTTTGTTCATAATAAGAATAAAAAATGTCATTGGTGATGGGATAGTAGACTCTAAGTGAGTACAAGCCATTCAAAACCACACACCTTTGAAGCTTACAAAGGGAGCTCTCCTATGGAGTATAAACGTCATACTTTCACCCTCTATCTAAATCCATATCATCATCCTAAAGTAGTTAGAGGCCAAACATGGTTTGATACCCTAGAAACACAACCCTATGGGGATGACACACCTAAGCCATCATGGTTTAGGGATAATGAATTTTATGGATTTCACCATGTAAAGGGTCACAAAACTGACAAGTGTTTGAAATTAAAACACTACATTCAAGATCTAATTCGACAAGTGGTGATATAGAAGTAGACTCCACCACCACTGCCAAGTCTCCAAACACAAACATGGGGATTTCAAAGAACCTTTCCCCAAACATGAAGGAAAGAAAAAGTAGGATCAGGGACATCATCTCAAAATAAGAGTACCAACTATATATCAAAGCCAAACCATTTTGATGCCTTAATAGGTTGTGTTGATTCACCTATTGAGCATATCAACATGATCAAAATCAAAACAAGAGTGTGTCATGGAAATGTGATGAGCTCACCTTGTTATCTCATAACCTCCCCCCTCCTCCTCAAGAGAGTCACTATGATGTGTTAGATCAATTAGAGAAGACCACAACTAAGATTTCAATCTTAGACCTTCTAAATATTTCTAACATCCATAAGGATATCCTTTGCAAAACCTTACAAGGATCAGGAGTATCCATTGATATTGACCCAACACATTTATAGGCCATGGTAGCACAAATCACTCCTTTAGAACACATAACCTTTAGTCGAAGAAGTCTTAGCAGAAAATCCCTCCCATAACCTGCCCTTACACATTGAAGTAATAATCAAGTGTAAGAAGGTCAAGAGAGTGCTTGTGGATGGTGGATCGGGTCTAAATATTTGTACTCTTAAATTAGTTTGACAACTAGGTGCACAAAGCTGATTTGGAGACAAAGGTCATCACCATAAAGGTGTATGAAAATGAAGAATGAAAATCAGCTGGAATGATCACTTTCTCATTGGAAGTTGGTCCCATAAACCATGATACAAAGTTCCATGTCTTAGACTTGGAGCTCCCTTACAACATATTTTTCTCGGTCACCCATGGATTCATGCCATGCAAGTCCATGTCGTGCCATCAATATATCATCAAGTGTTAAAGTTACAACATGAAGGACAAACACTTACTATACAAGGAGATCCCCAACCATTTTCTCATTGCAAAGCATTTTTAGGGCTATTTTCCTACCATCTATGAGTGTCCCTCTATGGAGATCATATTCTCATGTCAGTCAAGGCCCTCACTTCACGAGTGGATCCAGATACCTTGTCTACCAATGACAATGGTGCTTCCACCTCAGAAACTCCTTTTTCTACATGGGAGATGAAGGTTAGACCAAGTGGTTGTGGAGAGTATGATCTGCAACAAGCCCTTATGGTTCAAAACATTCCCTATCAGCCCAAGCACGTGGTAGACCATGCTACAAATTCCAAAGATCAAGGGAGAACTACCCTTTGACAATTTCACTTAGGTGGCTTACTAGAAGATGAAAGGATACTCAAAGATATTGTATTTCATCCTCAAGATGATGAAATGGATTTATGTTACAAGTCACCTAGGTATGTTATTCCTAACCGAATAATGCTTACTATGAGGTATAAAGGACGTGGTTATGGCCATCAAGAACAAGGTTCATTGGAAGCTCTTCCAATACCTCATCATATAATGGGTAAATCTAGTATTGGCATCCATTTATATGAGTCTCACCCTTCAGATGATGAGTATGCCTCTTCTGAGTGTGAGGATAGTTTGTCGAAAATGAAAGTGAAACAGATTCCCGGTGTAGTCTTTACGAAGACCTCACCACCACGAACCTATTCTCTAACATGGATATCCTTACCATAACCCCTATTACACCCTTACCATTTCAAAAATTAGACCTCATTTACCCATCACTCATGAATTGGGACCAACAACAACACGTACCCATCGAATGTCTTTCAGAATGATGAGGCTATTGGTGAGTTCCTTGGCATTAGAGACAACATTCCGAGAAACGACCACAAGAAAGGATTCTCCATTCAGCTCAACGCATGTGCATACTTTGGAGAGGAGGTAGAGTTGTGTGGTCACTTAAGTAAGAAAATAAGCAAGGGAAAATTCCTATAGAAAATCCTTGTGGAAAGAAAAATTCCAAGTCCTATAGCAAAAACCTCTTTGAGGTGCTTGTGGAAAACAAGGAACAACCTATGGACAAGATAGTGTACCCACCTAAAGATGAGATCTCCCGAACCACCTTTGGTAGAGGAGGATCTCAATCTCCCTCCCGATCCTATGTGCATGGAAGATGAATCCAAGTTACTGGTGGAGGAGACAATAGATGTTAACATCGACACGAAGGAGTTGCCTAGAATGGTTAAGTTGGGAGCTTCACTCTCAGCTCAAGAACAAAAACATTTATAGGACTTTTGAGAGAATATGTAGATATCTTCACTTGGTCTTACGTAGACATGTAGACTTGATCCTACATTAGTGGTGCACAATCTTGTTGTACACCTAGGATGCCAAGCCCATAAAACAAAAGCTCCAAAAGATGCATCCTCACGTCGCCTTGTTGGTTAAGGTAGAGCTAGAAAGGTTATTAGAAGTAGGCTTCATTAGGCCTATCGACTACTAGAGTGGATTTCTAATGTGGTCCCAGTTCAAAAAAAATCTAGTGTATAGAGTGTGTATTGATTTTAGAGATATTAATAAAGCTTGTCCTAAGGATGATTTCCTCTTCCAACATCGACATGATCGTCGATTCTACAACTGGTTATGAGATGCTATCACTCATGGATGGCTTCTCAAGTTATAATCAGATAAATATTGTTGAGGAAGATCAACACAAGAAAATTTTACAACCCCATGGGGGACATTCTATGCTACCAAGTCATGCCCTTCGGCCTCAAGAATGTAGGTGCTACATATCAATGGGAAATGATTGTAATATTTTTCATGACATGATTAGTGACATCATGGAAGATTATGTAGATGATA
The DNA here is from genome assembly GCA_018340775.1 of Taxus wallichiana var. yunnanensis. Lineage (NCBI taxonomy): Eukaryota > Viridiplantae > Streptophyta > Pinopsida > Cupressales > Taxaceae > Taxus > Taxus wallichiana. The sequence continues at coordinate 691,799,060 of CM031243.1, read as the reverse complement.
TATTTGGCAAAGTCTAGAACTCAAGAAGAGCACCCAGAGATTTATGATGACATATTTTTCAAGCGATCTAAGGGACTACAAAGTCCGATTAAACCCGAAGAAATGTGTCTTCGGTGTGTTATCTGGAAAATTACTAGGATTCATTGTTTCAAGGAGAGGAATAGAAGTAGACCCTAGAAAAGGTCACTGCTATCATAGAAATGCCTCCTCCTAAAAATATTAGACAACTACGTAGCTTACAAGGAAATATCCAAGCCATAGAAGGTTCATTTCTCATCTTGTAGACAAGTGTCATACATTCACACATCTTCTTAAGAAAGATGTTAATTTCAACTGGGGACCAAACAACAACAAGCATTTTCTTTGCTAAAAAATATTTGGCTAAACCCCTGTTCTAATGCCACCCATGATAGGAGAACCCTTGTTACTCTACATTTCTGCTACACACTTTGCAATTGGGGCATTGTTGGCCCAATATGATAAAGAGAAGAAGGAAAATTTGTGTACTACTTGAGCAAAACATTGATAGCTTATGAGCTCAACTATCCGCAGATCGAAAAGGCTTCTTTCTCATAGTTTTTCCTTCTAGAAACTATGCCACTATTTTCTCAACAATAAAGTCAAGCTTATTTCAAAGGTGGATCCATTAAAATACTTATTGTCAAAACCCACACTCACAGGAAAGATGGCTAATTGGATCATCTTATTAATGAGTTTGACATTGAGTATGTACATCAAAATTAGTGAAAGGACATGTTCTAAGCAGATCAGCTAGTAGAAGCTCCACTACTAGGTACCGAACCTTTGAGTCTAGAACTACCAGATGCATCCATAATGTACCTTGAGGAATCAATCATATGGAAACTATACTTTGATGGCTCCTTTACCTTTCATGGTTCAGTGTGTCGAGTTGTGTTGATCACTCCTATGGGAGACTTGATTCCCGTGCATTTCGACTTGGTTCCCATGCACAAATAATATAGTGAGTATGAAGCTCTCATCACAGGGATGAAGCTAGCTATTAAATGGGATATCAAATGAGTCAATTGCATTGGTGATTCAATGCTCATTATAAAACAAGTCACAAATGAATACAAGGTCAAAGATGAGAAACTTCTTCCATATAAAAGAATGGTTGATTCTTTAAAGGAGTTCTTTGAGTAGATAACATTTGAGAAAATACCAAGAGCCAAAATAGAGCAATAGATGCTATGGCTACAATAGGATCCATGTTGAGTATTCCACCTAGGAACAATGATATGTCATTTTTTGTGGAACATCTAAGAAATGCCAACATATGACATACTAGAGTCTTGTTTGGTGTGTGAAGTTGTTGGTCCCTTTTCCCCATGGTATGTTGAAATATTTAATTACCTCCATGATGGAACCTTCCCAAAAACATTTCCCATGCCAAAAATGAACCTCATCCAAGTGTATAGCCCGTTATACCCTACTTGGGGGCACCCTCTTCCACCGAGGCTATGATGGGAATCATTGCGTTGTTTAAATTTGGATGAGTCCATCCAAGCAATCAAAGAGGTGCATGAAGGCATCTGTGGAGCTCATACTAATGGGATCATCCTTGCAAAGAAAATACTTAGAGTAGGCTACTATTGGCCTACCATGGAGCATGATTATTGTAACCATGTGAAGAAATGTGTGGATTGTTAGAAGTATGGAAATATGATACATGCACAATAATCTTTGCAACCAATCATGACACCTTGGCCATTCTCAAAGTGGGGTCTCGATCTAATAGGAAAACTTAACCTTGTCTCCTCGGATGGCCACAAGTTCATTATAACTGCTACTGAATACTTTACAAAATGGGTAGAGGTTGTTCCTCTTACCTATGTTGAAGGTGCCCAAATATCTAAATTTATAATGAACCATATCATTTGTCGATATGGTATCCCCTATGTTATTATCACTGATAATGGTAAGCCATTTAAAAATAAAATTGTGAAAGCACTCTACAAGCATTTTCAAATCTCCCTCAAGTTCTCGACCCCTATTACCCTCAAGGTAATGGGAAAGCCGAAGCTTCCAATAAAACCCTCATTCGCATTATGGAGAAGATGGTGAATACAACAGGCCATAATTGACATCTACAAATTCACCCTACCCTCTTTGGGCATTCAAAACATCTATCCACACCCCTATAGGTGCCACTCCATACTCCTTAGTATTCGGCACACATGGAAGCCATACTACCTCTAGAGATCGAGATCCCCTCTTTGCGTATTGAGCTAAGGGATTACTTGAATGAAGAGAGGACTACAAAGTAGCTTGACGGAAGAGTTGGAGCTATTAGATGAGAAAAACTTCACGCCCTCAATCACCTTAAAGTGTATCAGGATCGAGTGTGTGAAGCTACAATAAAAGAGTAATACCTCGTCAATTTGAGGTAGGAGACTTGGTGTTAAAAGAGAATCAAAAGAACACCAATAAGGATCGAGAAAAAAAGGGAAATTTGAACCTAATTGGCTAGGGCCATATGTTGTGGTTGCCAAGTTTGGTTCAAGTGCCTATAAGCTTGCCTATTTAGATGGCCAAGAGCTTTGAGAACCCATGAATGCAATGCATCTTAAGTGTTTCTATGCTTAAGTGTGGGGTCCTAAAATATAAAAAAAGAAAAAAAGTATAAAAAAAAAAAAAAAAAGAGAAATAAACAGGTGCATCCAATAGTGAAAACCACGCAATGGTGGCACTTTGGACAAGTCCTTTGGTGAAACCAGTTTCGGCGCCATGGAGGGTCCATTGTTCACAAGCATTTTAGGTTTAGGAGTATGATAGCTTTTTCCTAAGTTGGTCTTTCCTTTTTGAGTCCCTTGTGAGCCTGTCCCTCTTTTCCCTGATCCGGCTAATCCTACTTTTGAATGCGAGAGTTTGACTTTGAATATTCCCAAGCTCACGCTGGGGGAAACTTCACATCATCACCTTCTTACACATAACATGTGGCATTCTTCCCTTGTACATCCCATCTAATGTTGGGGGCATCCATGTTTCTTCATTTCCTTGCACATTTCTTTGGAAAACTTCTTAGAAAACATCAAAAACATTCATATAACTTTTGAAAAACATCAAAAACATTCGTATAACTTTTGAAAAATAAAAAACATTCAAATATGTTTGTAGAAAACTCCAAAACAATAGAAAATTGTCTCGAGATAATACCAAAAACAATGAAAAACATCCCAAAATTGTCCCACAAAAACAAAGTAGTAGTTTCTTACTTTTAGTTGTTGGTTTGTATGGTTTTAGTTGCATTTCTTTTTCGTATTGTGTGCTTTAATTGGATTCACTTGCTTACTTAGATTGAATGTTACTTTAATATGTGGTGCATTGCATTGAGTTCATTTTATCTTGCATACTTGTAGATAATTGTGTTGCTTTGATTAGATTTGTTTAACTTGTGCTTGTTATTTTACTTGTACATTTTGTTATCATTTCATCATCATATCAAATAAACCATCACATCTATACATCATATATCAATAAAAGCTAAGTCTACATCACACATGTATGCTAAAGCTAATCATAAATATTGTATCATCAATGGGGCAAGAGGGGTTGCACATGATCAAAATCTATCCCCCACACCAATATCAAAAATAAAAACATGTTTTACTCAAAGTATCTCATCAACATGTAATATGACATCAGCTAAGGCTATCTCATAAATCTAACAACATGTGATACAAACATAAACATACAGATTAAGCATGATATCTCATAAAAAAAATGTGATACATTGGTAATCCATCAAATCATCATACATCATCATAAATATAAAATGTCCGTGTACAAAATCAATGTGTCTCGATACATATCAGATACAAAAATCCATCATGGGCATGGATACAAAAATGTGCCTTCATCACGAGGCATAATAAAAAACAATACATAACATACATCTGTACAAAAATGTGCCTTCATCATGAGGCATGATAAAAAATAATACATATACATCTATACAAAAGTATGCCTTCATATCGAGGTGATACACCAAAAATATACATCTAATATATCAATAAGAGAGTCAACCTGACTCTCACCCTCTCGAGACTGCCTGGCCTAGGGCCCTGGGGGGGAACTACTGATGTGATGGTCCTGCAGAGGCACTACACACTGCTCTCTACCCATATGTAGGTTGTCTGAACTGATCTATCGGTTGATCGATTGAGGTCCTCTCTAGGATCTAGATTTGGACCTGCTAACATCTAACTTGATCAAATGGGGTAGCCCTTTGTCCCTCTGGGATGACAACATGGTGGTACAAATTCCTTATAGTAGGAGGCCTCACCACTAGCTCTCATCGTATCTACTAATATGTTTGGCATCCCAGATGTTGAAGATGCCCACAGTAGAGAGCATCACACTCTCCTATCACTCTGGCTATATCTTCCGAACTTGTGTATCTTTTGTCATCTCTCGAACCCACTCGGCCACTAGTTGATCCTCTCTCTCCTCTCGTAGTTGTAACCTCTCTCGACGATCACCTGATCTCACTCATCATGGCTGTACTCTCTCTATCGTCTGGCTTGATCTCACTCTGTCATGAGTTGATCCCTCTCTCGATAGCCTGGTCTCTCTATGTAATGGTTTGATCCCTCTCAATTATAACTGAAGTTCAGTAGGGCTACAACCTGTTGTAGTTATTGCTACAAGGCAACCACCACCCACCAACCCACCACACATGTACATCCTCCTCCATATCCTCTCTACCCCCGCCATCTCCTCCACCTCTTGGTGGACTATGTGGTGGACTCACATGAGGGGGTGATGGAGGTGCCTATAATGGTGCCCGTAATGGAACTGAAGGGGCATCCATGGTGTCAATACTATGGTTGCACCACTACTTTTTTACTGCACTAAAACTTGTTGTTGGACTAGCACATGTTGTGTTGGTACCCTATATGTGGTCCTCCTCTCATGGACCTACCCTGCTTATCCATGTCTGTGCATGTGCCCTAGGATCTGGGCCTGTCCCCCTATGTTGTTGCATCTAATACCTCATGTGGAATGGTCAATCTCTGAGGCAACATTGTCACATACCACCCTTGCATAATCTGGGGTCATCCTGGATCCACTATCTATATCCCTGTACCCAAGGTTGTGGAACCACCTATAAAAAGCTAGTACGAGCTCATCCCAGCCCGATCTAAGGCCCCATATGAAAGGCCTCTCTTGTATCTATGTGCATACCACATCTCATCACCAGGAATCCCTGGATGAGACCAAACTACTGGACCCTGGTCCACTCTGTACCACTCCATGATATGACTCTTGCTCCCAAGATGAAATGATCCACTACAACAGTGCTCAACTCAACTACATCTTGAGGCCAATGGTACAACCTGTATGGCCACCATGTGATCATGTGAGGTTGTACCTCATCAAACACTCACCTGTAATAGTCTATATCCCCCATGTGACCATGAATATCATCTCATCTGGAACCCACCCATGATGGAAGGCTCTCCAATAACTTCGAGCTCTCAATGCTCTTGTAGGGCATCCTATCACAATATGGTCCCAGTGCCCATATCTGTAATAAAGTGGCAGGACCCATGGACCTCTTGTCCATGGTAAGCTATCAAATGCAAAAACATATAAATGAGCTAATATACACTGACCCCAATAAGTAAACCTCTCCTCGAAGAAGGTCGTGAATCACTCCAATAAGGCCAAGAGGAAATCAAGCACCAGTCTTGTCAAGAAACAAAATGTTGCTGACAAGAGCTAACAAAAATACAGGGACTCATCCCAGCCATTGATGGCCATACACCTCCTAATGAAGACCATCATACCCCGATGGGGTATGTCTACCACTCCAAATATCTGGCTATGCATCACTCAATACGGTCCTGGCAGTGACCATCATATGTGATCAAGCGACCCTGAATAGGAACTCGTAAGATCCACCACACATCCTCTAAAGTGATGCTCATCTCACCAGTAGGAAGATGGAATGTCTGACTCTCGCTCGCCATCTCTCAGCTAAGGTTGTGAGTAGGTTATGATCTAAAGTAATCCATGGCATGTGGCCACGTGTGATAAATCGGTCACCTCCAATGTGATCTCAAGAAAATATGGTCACCGTGTCATCTAAATGTTGCCTCGTAGGCCCAGAGCCGCCCATGTCGCTCCCACATCTCTAATACATCTAAGTCCATTTGTAGGGTCAATCAGGTCATTTATTATGATCTTATTCTTCTATTCTATCATCTAATTTTTCTATTCTACCATTAATTTTTATTCTTTTTAATTATCTATTCATCTTTTTCTAGGTTTCTAAAAACCTCATTTTCTTCTAAAATCATTCTAAAAATGTCTTTTTATGCACTGCGCCTCTGCAGCATGTGCATTCACTATACATATTCCCCAGTAATGCTCAACGCACCCTCGCATGCTCAACGCCCCCATCCATGCATAGGCGCACTTTTTTTTTCCCAAACCCTACATTCATGTGCATGCACATTTCTCTTTGCAAAGCATACGTGCCACACATTTTGCTGCATCATTTGCATCAAAATGCGCAAGCTTTAACCCCCTGCTATAATGCTATGCACATGCATGCCCATGCATGCACTGCAGCACAGTGCACTGTGCACCCCATGAGCATAAGGTGTGCCCCAAGGGCCACGCTTTGTGCATTGCACGTGCACCTTTTTCCTACCTAAAACTACCCTAATAAATGCATTTTTACCCAAAATTAAATGTTATAATTTGAAAAGGTGAAGGGTTTAGCTTTGTGTACCTATGGCCATCCCTGAGAAGTCTCATATGTAGTCTCTCACGTGATCCACATGGTGTTTCTAGTTTTGCACCCTCGCCATCTTCTCCCATAGGTCAGAGCTCAATCAACTAGTAAAAAGGTAAGTGAATGTGGTAAATGAATTGGCCGCGATGGCTTATATACCCATTTACCCCCCCCGTGATGTGTTTCTCACCCCGAGGTGCCCTGGAGCCATCGTGGTTCTTCTAAATTCTTCTAACACTCATCGTGATGATTATTTTAAATAAATAATTATTTTGCACGCCCTTTTTTTACTATGTTGGGGCATGTTTTTGCTTCCATCGGCCTTTTCTACTACTTGGGGCATATTTTTGCCTTATGGTGACTTTTAGCGATGTCTCATGACTTCGTTATTTCTTCTATAATATTTTCTTCCTAAAAATAAAAAAAAACAATATATTTTTTTTCAAAAAAAAAAACCCAAAAAATTGGTAAAATCATTAAAAATCAAAAAAATTGCAAAAATTCAAAATTTTTTCAAAAATGGTAAATGCATGACATGCACAAATTGAAGCATGTATCAAATGCATTGTCCTCGAACATCAAAATTTGTCCTACAAAAACATATTTCTTAGGTTCTTGCTTGTTCTTGTCTCAAATGACTTGTGGATCATCGTGATCTACCTCCATTAACAAAGTTGGCTTGCTTACTATGTCGGTACTCCCATGCAATAGTGAGTTGTCAGAGACTGTGTCATAGTGCATGAATGCTTTCCATGGGACTACTTGTGTCCTCCATTATTCCCCTCGCATGTATCCTTGCTTGGGGCACCATTTTTAACCCTTGTCATTACAACATGAACATTTGGGAACTGAAGCTTGATAACAAAAACATTGGTGCAATTGTCTTGAATGTTGTTTGTTTGAGTATGTGTGATTGTACTTGTTTCTCTGTTAGGTTAGTTGGTTTACTTTCTCATATTGCATTGCATTATGTATGTTGCATGGAGTTAAGCATCATTTTACTTTCTCGTATTGCATTGCATTATGTATGTTGCATGGAGTTACATATTTTTAACAATGAACAAATGTTAGTAATTTAGCTTTTCATGTTATTTACACTTTTGTTTATTTTAATAAAGGTCGATGATGTAGATCATAGGGGAAAAATGATGAAATAAAAGTTTCTTATTGAAAGATTGGAGGCAAAGAAAGATTTATTCCCATTCTCCATTATCATTTCTTATCACTACTAATTTTTCTTCCAAATCACTGGGTAATAAACAACCATGTTTATCCTATCCTTATTTCTTCTATCCATTTCGATCATATTTTTTCGATCGTCGATTGACTTCTTCTATCACCCCATCGACACTCGAGGGGGCATCCTTCATTCTACTAATTTTTCTTCAAAATTTTACTTGTTTATGTTTTCTACTATATTTGAAGTGAAGTTACTTACTTCACCTCAAACAAGGGCAAATGTAGACACCTAAATTCCGCTTTTGCAATCTTATTGCCAAAAAGCACACAAATCACTCTCATTCTTACCATTTCCATTATAATTAGTGATTTCACTAATTAACTAATGTTTCTTACCATTTTGGTCAATTAACAATGCTTTTTTGATTACCTATCCTCTTTCACATTCAAGATGCCACTTTATGACGAATCGTAAGTCAAAATCCTCTTCCAAATAGACAATTAGCGATTATTAGCTAATTAAGCCTATTTTACCCTTGTTTTGGTCAATATACCCTATTATTGGCTCAAACCCTCTTCCAACCACTCAAAATCACCCCACTTTCCTCCACAACATCTCAACAAGCTTCAAAAGCTTATCCTAGCCTCTAATTGACCCTAAGTGGTTGATTAAGGCTCCTCACATCTTAATCACTTGTTAATTCACTAATTGTGATTAGAAAACCTTAATCATGATTAGAAATTCTTAATCTAATTTGTGCTTTTAGTCCCACATGCACCAAGATGCTAGTTTTCCTCAAAGGAAAACTATAAAAAGGACTAACCACATACCTTTAAACTTTACACCATGCTTTGATTTGCATATCATATAAGAAATATGATTAATAGCCAAGCTCAATCCTTGCCTCAAGTCTTCAATGGGGTTAGTAGATGGGTATCCAATATGATCTTGTAGTCATTGTTGGAGAGACCATCTCACCTTCCTTGAGAGTAGCAACAAACCCCAATTTGATTGCTCCTAGATCTATTTAGGTCTATGTTAGTTAATTGAACATACTAGTAGGCATGCTTTAGCTAGGTTTTGAATTATATTCATGTTAGTTGTTTCAAGCATTCCATTAAGATTTTATCTTTGATGTAACTATTGTTAGGAGTGGTGATGTAATCTAAGGTGTATACCACTACAAGATGATATAATAGGTGACAATGTAGCCTAAGGCGTATGTCACTAAGCTAGAGATGTCGGATGGTGAAAAATGGAATAGTAAACATGTGGTGAATGTAAGGTCCATTTGATTTGTAAACCCTCAGTAGTCGAGCATGGACCGATGGACTAAATTTTACCATCGGGTAGTGAGTACAATGCGTAGAAGACAGATTGTAGTACATGTAATGATAAAAGATCCATGTGGTGAGTGGAATGTGTAAATGCAAATGAAAGGTGAGTAGAATGTGTAAATATGTAAATGTCGAAATGGTGTAGCAAAGTGTAGGGTGATTGATGTGTAATGTGTGACAAAGTTGAATATGTAAGGCCTATAGAGTAGTGTGTGGGGTCCGGTGTAGGATTAATCCCTCAATAGTTAAGTGTGAACTGAAGCACAAGAGTGTGTTATTGGGTGATGACGTTAGAATATATGATGAATATGTCTAAGGCGAGAAAAACAAGAGTACGAGAATGTAAAGAGTATGGTTATGAAATTTGCATGAATATTGTGAGTGTGGTGTAGAACTATACTATAATGGGGGATTAAGTTCTACGCCCCCTAAGTATATGTGAATAAATTAACTATCCAATGATAGTGAAGGATGAAGGTCCTTCATGCAAGTGGGAGGAGGCTAAAGCGTATGATCATGCTCTAATAAGGGAGGGACAATAGATAAATGTTGCAATGAGGAATTAAGTATATGTATGTATGAGGGACGAATATATGAAGAAGGTCGTGGCATCACAAAATGCATCGGTGATGGAGATCTAAGTGGTGTTAAATGTGAAGGTGAAGAAGGTCCACATGGAATAAACTGATGCGGTGACCTATGTTGAGATGTAATAATTGTCTGAGGAATAGGGATATACCTATGTGTAGGATTGGTAGAAAAAAGTGGTCGTGTAGATGATACGCGAGTCAATGAACTAAGAGTATATTGTGCTTTAAGTAATATAGATTGTGAAGTGTTAGATGGAGTAGGGGATGTGCTAGATATTGTGCAAAGGTATGGTGACCATGGGGTAGATAGAGGGACACCATCAATAGAAATGACCTAATTATTATAGATAAGTTTGAGGCATGAATGGTTCATAGAAATAATATATTGAGAGTGACAAATCCAATTGAGACCTAGGAGCATGTCACAACTGTCAACCATATTTCCAACGAGGAAAGGTACAAGCATAGTAAGAGGGCCAACTATAACATGTAGTTGAACAACACCAAAAGGTTTTTCAAAAGGGTACTCAACTTGAGATAGAGGATAACGGATAGCCTTAAGGAGTGACATAGAACACACACTAATGGGCCATGATGGGTCAACCTTAGTGTTGTTTATGGGGGTGGAGCCAATAGGTGTACGAAGATGTGCAAATGGTTAGATGTAAACTTTTCGTGATAATTGTCATTGGAAAAGGAAATGATAGGTGGTGAAACTTCAGTGTTAGCAACTAAGAAATATAAAACTCCAGAGTTAGTGGAAGAGGTGGTGTGTGAAATATGATTGGTAGTTAAATATGTTACTTGTGTGTTATGCTTTGGTAATGGGTTATTAAAGATATTAATTTTATGATTGTCATTTGTAGGTGGTGTTGATTCAGATTCTGGAAGCTCAATTTGACCATTATCGTGCAAATCTGGATGAGGTACCGCAATCAGAAACAACAATCAATGGTATTTCCTATGCATTGATGATAATCATAATAGGAATTCTCATCAAAACGAAGTCCTTTGGGGCGAGATGGGTCCAAGTAAGGGAGTAGGTAAGGTGATAATATTACTATCAATGAGTTGAGGTAACAAAAGACTTAGAGGTGTACTACGCTTGGTAAGGGGGCACCTATATGGTTGTGACCAAAGGTCATTTGGAGTGGAGATTGTTTTTATACTAGTTTTTGTATCCATTTCTTTGGTTGTAGAAGGTTTAAAGGTTAGCTTTCCTTGAAAGTGGGTGGACGACGATGCGTGCTCTTGATATTTGAGTTTGCCAATGGTTAAGAGTTTTGTCTCACGAGTTTGAGAGTATGGAAAAGTTGGTCAAACGAAGGGGATGTCTCAAAGAGAACACTCTCTTGTAGAGGCGGTAATAAGCTTTGAATAAATAAGTCTGAAGTTTGGAATCTACAAGTACATTAGACATATTAACTAAGTTATTCTTATATCGTAAGACATAATCATATAACTTGCTCATTAGGTTCCCGCTTGAGTTGTGTTAGTTAGGAAGAGGATATTTTAGAGCTAATGTCGATAGAAAAGTAGGCGAGAAAGGCGTCGAACAAGTTCATGAAAGAGACTACCGAATGTACGGGTAGGTCATAGAACCAATGCATGGCATAGTCTTGTAAACTACGTGGAAAAAGCTTAGCTAGTATAATGTGATCATCTACATAGTCTAGGAATGCTACATGAAATGCTGAAGATGTTCTTGTGGGTCTCCATGACCTTTAAAGATAGGTAGTTTAGGTGATACAAAATTGGGTGGTAATGGATATGTTGATATGGCGGGGCGAAAGGAGTATGGAACAAAATTGTAGAGTCTAGGGATGGTTCGATACATGAGGTAGCTAACTAAAGTTGGTAAATTTGTGTTTGTAAATATTGATACAATAATGTAAAATTTGGAGAATTCCAAGAGGATTCGAGGTGCATATGAGAGGAACCATGGCTAATGGTAGAAACAATGGTTATATTAATAGGTGCGAAACATATGTGGGAGGAGTAGAGATCATGGGAGCAAAAACATGAGTAGGCGAAGTGGATACCATAGGAGTGGCAGAGAAAAATTAGTAGGTGGAGTAGAGGCCATAGGAGCGGCATAAGTAACCATGGTAGGAGAAGTGTCATGAACTCACTTAGAAGTGATTAAAGAATGCAATACATGAGGAAGATGTGTGGGGTTCTCATGCAATGCTTGGCAGAAATCAGTAATAGCATTTAATTGGTCTTGGTCAACATTGGTGTCTTCATCGTAAGACCTTTCACTATTAGATGCTTCTATCTCATGGAGAAGAACCTAGTTGGAGTTATCTAAAGGGTTGTCAGCCATAGGTGCGGTGGTGTCGGTCATGGGCTTAGGGGGTGCAATGAGTAGCTAAAGGGAGCCCTGTAGTATTCAAGAGATCCAAATGACCACTACGGGTGACGGGCATAAAATGAGAGAATGTTTTATGGAGAAGACGTCGGGTTCACCAAAATGATTAACTAAAATTAACTAAATCTAGGTTAGTTAAGAACTAGTTAATCTAATCTAGGAGGACATATAACGCAGTAAATAAATGTACTATGACAACATGTAAATGAAGTAAAATAATAAAATCACCAAAATATGTAAGAAGGAAGAAAGAAAAGAACTCGGTGATAACCGATGATTGTCATAGAGTGTCGGAAGTCGACTAGAAATTTTGGGAACAAGAACAAATGTACAAAATTCTTGAAAAGACTAGATCTGGAGGATCTGAGTGGACTAGGTTACCCGGGATAGGACTAGGGCGCCTACGGACACTCTGGAAAGGAATCTGGAATGCCCTTGTCTATGAAAAACTCAAAAGTTAGTCTTCACAGGGTCAGAAGGTGAATTGAAACTCTACCTACCTATCGTGTTAATTATTTTGTACCACACTAAATGCTCTAAATATTCCAAGAGGAAGATATGACCTGTAATAAGACAAAAGGAAGTATCAAAATCCTAAAAAAAGATGCATAATGAATGGGTTGGGTGACCTCATTTACAAAACAAAGTGGGCTTACTAAACTAAGTGTTACACTATATTTTCATACTAGGATATAGTTCTAGTGTGTGTGTGTGTGTGCATGTCATGCCCTAAGTGCTCTTGTGTCAGTCACACTTTGTGAAATAGGAGCAATAGCTAAAAGTATAAAATGTAATAGTATGTGTGTATGGAATAGAATAAAATCCCTCCCCTTATGAAGTGTGATGCAAATGTCCTAGCTTGTGCCTTGATGATGGAGCTATGTGGATGTCAATGCAATAGATGGATATAAATCTAGATGGATTGATAGTAGTGTATGATGTTAGGTTCCTCATTATGGTCTCATAACTTTATATTTATAGGGTTCTCTTGGTCTAATTTCATAATTAACCCCAAAAAGGCCGACCACAAGAAAGATAAGAATGAAAAATGGCTAGAAGAGGCCCAAAAAGTGGCGGGAAAGTGGAAAAGAGATTGGGAGCCACTAGGTGGGGACGAGGGCACCCATGGGTGCCCAAGATAAATTTGGGTGCCCTAGTTAGGGATAAGATGACGCGGGATCTTCGGAAATGATTGGGTAAATGGGTGTAATAGGTCGCAGAATATGAAATAAAATAAATAAAATGGCCAAAAGAACGGGGTTAATTAGTACTTTCTTCCCTTGAGAACCTTTTAAATAGTAGTATGAGACTGGGATAAATAAATGTCCAAAGTGCATGATTTTCTAACTACACTCACATAACACATTCATTTCCCAATGACACACTCTTGTTCAATGGTTCATTCTTGACTGCTGAGGGAGCATTATAAATGAACCTCATCTCATGCACATTCGCTATTTGGGGAAACTTTGCTCCTATCATCTTCACCACTTACATATCACACTATCACACTCGCACAACATTTACATATCTTGGTTGCATTTACTCTTGTCAGCCTATTCTACTTACATTTTGCACTTTGCTTATTATGTTAGTCGATTCTTAGTATGCCACAATCATTTTCTATATACACATGCGCATTCACTTGGTATCTTAAGGCGAATGCGGGACCTATCACAAATCCATACATGAAGCGGGATGCTCGACCCCACTCTCTTACCGGTCCCACTAAGGCTCCTTGGGGCATATACTTTTGTTATTATCATACTCTACACATCACAGGTTCTATCACTTCAAGTACTTACTATTTCTAGTCACTATCACTATACTTGTCATTGATTATACACACTTTGACATAATATTTATCTTTCTAACATGCTAACAAGTGCTTCATGTGTAGCATTTGTCTTACAGGATCAATACAACCATGACTATTTGTCATTTCTTACTTTCTACTACTTGTTATTATTTTTGGGCTATGCCCTATGTCTTGTGTGATCATTGTATTATTTTGACCACTTCGGCCCCGATTGTCTTGTGACATTGTGAGCAATGTCCCATGTTTGAAACTCACTTTTCGTGGTCCATCTTGTCTTATTAGTTGCTTGTTACATTATCTTCTCTTGCATGCTAGCTATTTTTACTACTAACACTTGCTACTAGCCTATCTTGTTTGCATGTGCCTTGGTTTATACCATGCACATCCCCTACCCCTCTACAGGTATCCACTTCAGATATGCATATCAGTCTCTAGTCCTCTCCTTGGGCCACATTCTCCTACAGTCATCACATGCACCCCAAATGAGGGGGCATCTATTATGTGAATAAAACACATACAAAAACTCGAGCTTCAAAAAAACACAGAGACAAGACAAAATCAACACAGAATAGAGTTACAGATTGGCTAAGAATCAGATTTGGGCCCAAAACACAAAGAAGGCACTAGCACCGAGAACTTGACAAAGAGTGATGGGCACTTGTGTCCCCCAGGTGCTAATGTCATGGGGGAAAAACAATCAATTTCTTAGTATAACACACTTTACAAAAGTCTTTTGATTTAATTTAATTTGTATTAAATCTAATTTCATAATAACTACTATAATAACATATATACAAATGTTAAATATACGGTGAGACACGAGCAATAAAGCATGTGTAATATGAAAGCCTAAGAAAAAAGGAGAGATATGAAGACTTATCTAACTTTCGAGCTAACAAGGGATGATCTCGAATAGGTAAAATAGTGAAACATGATGCAAACAACATTGTTGATGTCTATTGGAAATTAAAGAACTTAGAAATGGTGCGGGACATGGGTGCCAGGTGTTGGTAAGCTGGATGCTGGGTCTTAGTGACTATGCAAATGCTCGGAATTGATTTCTTCCGTGTCGGAAGAGGTTTGTTGTTGGTTCCTATTTTTTTGCATATGATTCGCTCATTGATTTCGAAGGTACTGTAACTGCTGCAAGAAAGAAGTTCACTTGCACATATTCCACAAACTGCATCAAACCTAAAAAGAAAAATATAGAATGGGGAGTCGGGATCGACCGGCCCGATGGTCACTGAAGAGGTCACCCGAAGAGTGAATTTACAATTGAGCGTTGCACTACATCTCAAACTCCATGCAGTTCTTGTGTGTGTGTAGAAATGATGCCCTTGTGCACGTTGCACAAATGATATTGGGATAGATATAGAATGTAGAAGATGTATAACATGTGTGGATGGAATAATAGACTTCCCCTCCTATACAATATATGAAAAAGTGATACAACCCTTGTCCCTTATATGAGTGCTAAATGGATGCCTTTGAAGTACTTTAGTGCCCTTGGAATGCAAGGTTAGGTGGTAATAATAATGCTTAGCATTTGGTCCCTTATTTTTGAGAAGTAACTAAGTGTGTGTGTATATATATATGATTCTCTTGTTTGAATTTCGTAATTGACAACTTAAATACCAACCCATAAGTCAAAAAGATGCCCAAAAGATAAAAGATACCCAAAAGATCGAGTAAAGGCAAGAAAGGGTTAGGAGCGCCCAGTATGGACAGAAGCACGTTGGCATTGGTGTCTCAATTGGAAACCAATTTCGAGGCCATAAAAGATAAATCATCTAGGTTTCGTCGGGGTTGTAGGGTGTGTAAGACCAAAAAGAAATCAAGAGACAAAGAAATGAAGCCAAAGATAGTTGTCAATCACTAATTTTCTTGTTTAGGAATCATATATACATTAGTATGATTTTAGGATTGAGAAATGTACACGAGTGCATTATTTTTTGTCTACATCTTCAGATCAATTCTCCAATAGGGTTACATAATACATTCTATTGGTTACAATCAGAATAATTCAAAATAATCAAAGAAAATGGGATGGACCATCTGCAGTGGTGCTTATTTGGGCAGAGTCATGGAAGGAGAGAAAAGCTACACCTCTCTCCCCAACACACTTGGTGTTTCTCTTGGTGTGAGATTGCCCAAAACCTCACCATCGGCATTCAAAATAAGAAACTCCAAGAAAATATGACACTTTTCTTTCTCGTACTCTCTTGCATATCATGTGCACACTTTCATTTTAGACACTTTTACACTCTTAAATTACTTATACATGTATTTCTCTGATTTTTCATATTGAAATTTTGACTACTTTCTCACTCTTCTTTTATAGGTTTGTCCTTAATACATAATAAGAAGCAACTCACATCAGCAAGAACAAACTCACAACAACAAGTACATGCCACACATACACTTCACCCCTAGGGTCTACCTCCCCTTGCTAGACTCCACACTTCACATTTCAATCACTTCACGTTTCACTTGTCTATTCAGCATGTTATTCACCACACTCTCTATAGGAATACAAGGTACACATCTTCTAACCACTTTATGCTATCGAGTATTCACTCAATAGTATAAAGTGGGGGAAAAATGTAGACACAAAATCTATGCACTTGGGTACATTTTTTAGGTCCTAGAGCATGCTAATATATACATGATTCCTAAGAAAGAAAATTAGTAATTGACAATGTCTTTTGGGTCTTTTTCTTTGTCTCTTATACTTTTATTGACCTTGCACACCCTACAACCCTGTCGGTATTTGACTTATTTATCTTTTACTGCCTCGAGACACTTGGGCCCATTTATGACGTGAAGCACTTAGGCGCTCCGACCCTCTCTCATCTTTTCTCACTCTTTTAGGTCTCTTTTATCTTTTGGGATTTTTTTACTTATAGGTCGACCTTCCGGTTGTCAATTACGAAATTAAAACAAGGGAATCATATATATACATAGTTATATCTCTCAAATAAAGGGCCAAGCACTAAGCATTATTACTATCACCTAAGTTTGCATCTAAAGACACAAGAGCAATACAAAGCATCCATCTATCGCATTCATATAAAGGACAAGGGTTATATCACTTCTATACACAACATAGGAAGGGAAGTCTATTATATTCCATCTCACACATTCTATACATCTACTACATTATAGATCTAGCCAGATATCACTATGTAACTTGCACAAGGTCATCATAGGGCATCATTACACACACATTCACATAAAACTACATTGATTCTAAAATGTCGTGCAATACTCAGTATTAAGTTCACTCTTTGGGTGACCAGGAGTCGATCGGCTCCATATTCTCGCATCTTTGAGTAGATTTGATGTGGTTTTTCGACATGTGCGGGTAGACAACTTTTTTTACAAGTTATGAGTACATTCAAGTGATATATGAGTGAATCTAGAGCGTCACACTTAGATTATCAATGAAGCCCCTCCTGCATAGAAGATATCAAAATATGAGCATCTATCTGGATGCTAGCACCCATATCTAGCCACTAGCACTTGGGCACTCCTATCCTCTCATGGGTGCTCGTATCCCGCACATTCTCGAGTTTCAAAACCTCTAGCGAGTATCGATGACACTCTTCTCAGTCTATTTCAGCTATTCACCTACCCAGATTACTTCTAGATCGCTCGAAAATCATCTAAGTCACTTCTCTCTCTCTCTCTCTTTTTCTTAGGGTTTCATATCATTACATGCTTGTTGCTTGTCCATTCACCGCATTATATTACTTATATATCATTAGGTACGAGTGAATTCTATGAAATTAAGATTTAACTCAATTTATATTAAATCACCTTACTAAGAAAAATGCTCACATTCAAAATTTAATCTCATCATCTCTCTATACATTCTAAAACTTGTTTATCTTTACATCATCCTATGTTGACAAATATAGAAATATTATTCAATCAATGAGGCATAAAAAAATTAATATCCATTAGACAACTTTCAGTTTAGGAGTTTCTCCCTCATGCCTAAAACTACAGAGAAGGGTTAAAATGTGGGGTATGGTCTTGGTTAACCTACATGGTCCTGCCTCTTCTCAATTATCAACTCTTCTTTTCGATGTTAAATCATTCTTTGGTTCATTTCATCTTTCTAAGGTTGGCCTTATCATAATATCTCACTAATGGAATACTATATAAACAAGTCATTATCACATTATATAACTCACTTGGAATTCTTACACACTCCTATTGAAGACATCATTCAAAAATCACTTAAAGGGTTCCTAAATATGCTCAAATAAACTATACATCATCTAGAGTAGTCCTTATTACAAGTCCGAATCATTCAAACTTAGTTAAAGAGTCTAGATTCATCCATCTACAAGTATGTAAAGATCATAACGCCGTGTCTAGGAAAGAGAAAAGTCACTCCAAACATTGCACAAGGGTTTCAATCAACACAAGGGTTAGGTCACATAGTTGAGTCACACCACATCTCACTACTACCGTTTTGGGTACATTCTATATTACGCAGTTAGCCTAATATCTTTATGTTAAGAGACATAAGGGAACCCTTAGGTGGTTGATTGGATTTACACACTTGTATGAGAACCTAAGAGAACTACATGAGGATTTATTATGCATCAAGGATATGTACTGCAACACTAGGATTGGTTCGGTAGCTAGGAGTTTGACTACCTAGTGTGGTGCGACCTAAAGCACAAACATATGTTTGTCTCCATTAGTTTGATAATGCTATGATGAAGGGTTTTACATGTCATTAAGGTTTATGCTTTGTTATAAATCATTATATGTCATCCCGATGTTGTCAAAGAAGAGCGAAACACAATGAACATCATTTCCATATAAGCGAAGCACCCAAAAAGTTTCGAGCTCCACTATCTTACGGTCCAAGATCTGTTGGCATGTGGTCATATAGGTGTTTTCATTGATGAAAAACAACATTAATGACAAAGTGGATGATGGATTATGGTCAAATGATGTTGTGGATGGTGTTTCCATGTTGGTTCAGGTGAGTTCATGATGATACAATGAGATTCAATGAGGATTGTTTACTCTTGCAAGCCTATTCAGGTGCTTAGGTGATGTTGCATGATGGTATGAGATTCTTGGATGATTGAGAAGCATGTTTGCATGATGGATAGTAGGTTTGGAGAGTGTTTAGGCACTCACAATAGTGGCATGGTGTAGATACAGGTGATTCACTATGTTACAAGTGCTCATTTGGAGTAGACATGGTTGCTTGGAGGTATGAGTTTGAGTTTTGGAGCTATATGAGCTCATTGATGCTTGAATTCAGGTATATCAAGGTGTATCAGGTATGTTTGGGTCATTTTTAGTGGTTTTATGATGAGTTATAACATTCTTTTAGTTGACCCTAGCTTCTAAAGTCTGAAAACCCTAAGGTGAGGCTATGCAAATGAGATATGCTAGAGAGTTTGAGGTATGGTGATGAAATTATGATGATTGGATATGTTTTTAGGATGTGTCATGGTTCTTTGGGAAAATTTTTAGGTTTCCATGAGGTGTATTTTTCATGTTATGTCAGTTTTTGTGAGATAGGGTCAAAATCTAGTGAAATTCCAGCTCGAGTTGGCACTTTTGATGCTCACCCTGAAGTGTGTGCTTTACATGGGACCTTGTGAATTTCAGGGATGTTTCTATGGTGAGTCTAGAAGGTTTCACAAAAATAATGAGGCCATTTCATCTTCATTTTTATGAACAAATGTTAAGAAGATAAAGTGGTCTAAAACCCTAGTTAAACCCCAGCCTAGGAGCGGTTTGCAGAAGAAGAGGTAGAATGACCCAGTTTTTATTTATTCATAAAAAGTGATGATTGGATGATGTATATGACTCTTTTAGATTTCCATAATTGTATGGTTGAGGTCATGGTGATGAGTGGGCCCCACTCAAACATGCCAGTTTATGAAGAAGAATGTTTTGGGACAAGGTTTTCCAAAAGAGGTATGAGCTAAATTGATGTTATGGAATTTATGTGAGTTTTTCTTGATTTATATGAAGGTTTCAGATCAGTTTTATGATGAAAAATTTCAAGTTGAGATCCATTCAGGTTGATTGGTCAAAGGGTAGTTTTGAGACCTTAAAAAGTAGTGTTCAGTAAAGTGAGCATAATTGGAGCTATAGGTGGAGTTTTGAGATGATTCAAAATGTGTTGGAAAGAATATTCAGAGATATTTTCATTTATATAATGTTTTCCTCATGATGAGGTGTTTTGATATGGTTTCTAGTTCATTCTTTGGATGGGAATGTTTTTGTTAATGCATGTGAGAATGTTTTTTTCTAAAAGTTACGAGTTGTTTAAAGCATGAGATAGATTCTTATTTCTCTATGTAGATGTATTCTCTCACCATTTAATATATTGGAAAGATTGAAGAGACGCGCTTATGTTCAAAACCCCTTCCTCCACATCTCCAAAACATGTAACTACATGAATCTATTGAGTTTTCCTTCTCTTCGACATTTTAAAAGTCCCTTACCACCTACTACATGATAAACCAAATCCATATAAACATTGCATTTGCATCCTTTTGGCCTATCTTTGTACCTCAAGTGTAGTTTCTAGTATATCATATGCATTCAACATGTTGCGCTCTTCAACAAAAAAATAAAACCTTTATCTTCACTTAGAAAATGCTTTATCTTACTTTAATTTTTATAAAGGCTTCTTCTATTATGTACGATACATCCCATAATTTCCTTTGGTTGAAAGATTGGTAACTTTATTTGCCTCAACTTGGACCAAAATGTCAATGTTGGAATAGGGATGTAAAGACATCACAAAATGATTAAAAATGATTTATGCTAGACAACATTGATAGCGCTTTATATGAACATGTATGCGAAAATGTCGAGGCATATATAAGTCACATGAAATATTTGGCAAAATTCCATAACTAATAAAAATCAATTTAAATATTGACATCTCTTCAATTTTCATAGTTTTCACGTATTTCCCACTTCTTACGAGGCTTTCATAGTCTTCACGACTTTCGCTTTATTCGTGCCTTATTATCCAAAATCGATTAAGAACCGTGTCAACTACTTTGTTCAATTTTACTATACTTGTATTATTTTACAATTGATGAGTTTCGCCTTACACAATATTAGAATCTTCTATATCGTATTTCGGTAGTGTCACTTAGGAAAACCAAAGCATCAACTTACCAAAACTTAGGCGTTTGGCATAGGGAAATGCTCCTTCACTCAACTCACCCAATTGGATTTATAATACACGACGGTTTCCCAAAAAAATTGATATAGATCTAAGGAGCCACGCATGGGATATATTTGGTGTATTTTGTGGTGATCTTACCCTCAAATGTGTGCCAAACAAAGAATTTTTCTTGCATTTCTTCTACCCAAGTTTGTAGCTTAGTGTTTTCCTCGGACGAGATTGCTTACTTATGTGGGTGTTTTCTTATGCTAAATTTGTGTGTATCTTTGTCGTGTAGTGGCAAGCTCATGTTGCATCCGTGTGATAGATTTGTCCATGGTTGAGTTGTATTCTTCCATATCCACGATTTTCTCTACCCTTTGTTGTTGTTTTGAGCGAGTATTTTTAGCTAGATCTCGCCCAAATTTTGTCTCTGTGTCCCATTTGCATCTTTGACCACATCATATTCGTAGATTCTTTATTTAGTTCTATTTCCAGGTTATCTAATTCTATCTTCTCTTGTTGAGTGATTCCTGGCCAACCCATAGCATAAGCATAATATGTGGCCGCATTGGTTATTTCTACTTTTAGCATTGTGAGTGAGTGTTCAATTTCCGCGTGTTATTGTTTGTTCACTAAGGTTTGGTGTTGTGTAATTTGTTCTTTATATTCTTCCACCGCTTCAATGCATATATGTTTCTCTGTGGCCTCATCAACCATAGGAATTTCCTCTATCATATGTTTTAAAGATTTTTCAATTGCCTTCTTAACTGGAATGGTGAGATCTACTATGACATGAGGTCTAGCCGCCTTCATAGATGCTAACATACATTCCATTGTTTCTTCCATTTCTACACATCTTTTCATCCAGATTAAGCTTCTTGCACTTTCCTCAGAAAGTGTGTTACATGTAGATTCTTGGATGTGTGTTAGTTTGTCTAGGTGAATAATGTACCCTTGTTTTATGTGTTCAACCACCCCATGCTGTAATTGGAGACTTTGAGCCTCTTTATATTGTGCCAATACCTTTTTGATGAGTGCTAGTGAATCCCACGAGGCTCATCTTGATCGGATCCGCGAGATACAAACTATGTATCCCATCTTAGAGTACTTGGCATCGTGTCTTGTGATGAGAATGTTTCAGCGGCTTTCATTTTCTCTTCCTCATGTTTTTCTTCCTTCTCTATTTTTACCTTCTCTGTCTTTTTTGTTTTCTCTTCCTCTTCTTTTTCATATTATCTTCTTCTTTCTTTTTCTCATTCTCCTCTTCCTTCTTCTTTTCCTCCTCTCGTTTATGTTTTTCTTCATGTTCTCTTTTTGCATTTCCTCTTTTTTTTCTTCTTTTATTTTTTCTTTTCTTTTCTCTTCTCCTCTTCTTGTTTATTGTTATCCCTCTTTCTTTTTCTCCTCTACTTGTTTCTTCTCTTCTTCTTCTTTCTTTTCATCTTCTCGCTTTTTTCTTCTCTTCTTCTTTCTTTTCATCTTCTACTTTTTTTCTTCTCTTCTTCTTCTTTCTTTTCCTCTTTTGCTTCTTCTTTTTCTTTTCCTCTTCTTATTTTTTCTTCCTTTCTTCTTCTTCTTGTTTCGTATTTTCTTGTTGTTTCTTTCTTTCTTCTTATATCTTCTTATGCTCTTCTAATTTCCCTTTCTTTTCTTCTTCCTCCTGTCTTTTTTCTCTTCTCCCTCCTTTCTATTTTTTCTTTTTCCTCCTTCCTTTTCTTGTCCTCTTATTCATGTTTTTGTTTTTCTTCTTCCTCCTCACTTGTCTCCTTATCTTCTCTCATCCCCTTATTTTTCTTTCTTATTCTATATTTTTGTTTTTTTTTTTTATCTCCATTAGTTCTTAAATTTCTTTTATGCGGATCTTATCCTTAGTTGTTCTTTTTATTTTTCCTTAATCTGTTGAAGTTCTTCCTCAAACACTTCTAATAGTATTTATATTTATATTTCTTTTAGTGAGGAGTACAAGAGTAGGTGGATTATGTCTTCAAGTACCAATGAGAAGCTTTTGAGATAATGAATTATTACATATACCGTGGCAACTTGTTGTGATGCAAAATTAGTGTCAAATTGTTGTGTTATATGTGTTATACCTTCGTGGTCAAGGCGTATTTTATAAAACTTATAAGATGGACTTGTGAGTTGTTACTCCTCCAATGATTCAATTGCCCTGTGAACTCGGGTCCAACTATTCTTCATGTTTTTGATGTGGGGAGGTGTTTTTACTTGTTAAGGCCCTTCACTATTAGATTTTGTGGTTTGTATTGGACTTTCACCAAAATATTATGGTTCTTCATTGGTTTCTTGTTCCAATACCATTTGTCTTGGTACTTTGGCCTCTATATCTTGTTTAGGGCTTATAAAGAAGGTTTTTGTTTGGTATATGGGTTTTTTATTTTATAGACTTTTGACATTATTTTCTCTTGGACCTTATTTTTCCCTTTTTCCTACCTTGCTATTGGTTTTTCCCGGTGACCTAGATGACTACGATCCCCATGAGTGAAATCCTCGTGATGTTTCTTTCTATAATCCTCTCATGATTATGCAATTATATCATCGATGCTTGGTAATCTTGGCTTCCTACTATCAATAGGTAGATCTCTAATGTATCTGGATTGTAGTTGCCACATGTTCATCGATGCTTTATATGGGAGTGGGGAAATATGAGAAATCCATGGGGTGAAGGGCATGAGGAATGTGTATTCAATATCTCTGATGAAGATAACCTTTTTTCATATTTCACCACTGCAGTGCTGTTTAGATACCCTATATTTATTATCAACCATTTTTCTAATATTTTTGTTCACCCAATTAGTGAAGTAATATGTTCTACTTGAGACAAATTTTTCATGTGCTCCAAAATTTGTTCTGTTATGGGTGTATTTGGATCCCATTGTACTTGCTTTATTTTTCCTAGAAGGTTATTTGTGAAATATATGGCTGACATAACAAGAGTATTGACCCATACAAGCAAAAAGTATGTTTGCCCTCCTTAATTTTTCTTATGTTTTCATTAAGTTGTGACGTGAGTAGCTCACAAATGTTATATTCATAATGACTCATTGTCATTTCTAGGGCTACTCGACACTTGTGACATGGGCACCATCTTCTCAATTTGTATGATAGAGTTTTAAACAAATGACTTTAACAACATACCTTAATTTTTGTTCTTGATTTCACCAATGCACACCCCTCTTTTGCTCATTCGACTTCCATTAGTCTTGTGGTTTTCTGCATTGGAAACTTCTTCTTTCGCATGATGATGAATGTCCTTTTTCCCATAGTCTCGTCACCCTTTCCATTATCATTGTGTTGATTTGATATGGTTGATCCAAGTAGATCATTTTGTTTTGTAGTTGGATCGAGAAGAAACCTAATGAATTTATCGCCATGAGAAGTATGGGACCTGCTCTAGGCATCTAGTTTTACGTCTACAATTATCTTTGCATCTTCCCTATATTTCATTCTTCATGTATCCTTGTTCTTCTAAAGAAGTAATTCGCGGTCAAGCTCTAGCCAAGTATGGTCATATTCAACTATGGTGGAGTGGATGTATTTTTGTGTGTCACGCACATGCACAACTTTGAAGGGGACATGGGAGAAAGCTCCCACAAGGACAAGGAGCATTGATTTTAATGATTGTTTTTGGAATTTTGGCTTTGGGAGTTCATATTAAGATATGATGGTGGGAGTTGCCATTTTTCCTTCTGTTTTATTTTTCCCCTAGCTCATGTTTCTACTTTCACCTTTGTTCTTAGTTTTGGACTTTGTTTTTCGCGAATGTGGGTCTTTACCTTGTGGCCTTCTCCTTTTATACATTTTATTTCCGCCTACTATATTTATTGCTTTTACCGCGGATGTATTTTTCACTTACTTTACCCTGAGATGTCTCTTGCTTTATTTTGTCTACTTTCTCCTTATGCGGTTGTCATCCTCCTTGTTCCATGGGTTTCCCTATGTCCTTTTTTATGCGGGTTTGTATTTTATCATTTTGCTTGTTTTGTGAACTTTCTTCCTTATGTTGATTTTCTTGCAGGTTTTTCTTCTTTCTATGGTCTTTTTCCTTTGCTTCATTCCGTGGGTTTTTCTTCTTTCCTTTGTTCCATGAGTTTTTCTTCTTTCCTGCATTCCACGGATCTCTTCCATGGGTTTTTATTCTTTCTTTATTCGGACATATTTTTTTACGGATTTCTTTGTTTTGTGGGTCTTTTCGCGGGTTTTCCATTTTCTTTGTTATGCGCATTCCTTCGTGACTTTTTAATTTTCTTACTTATGTGGGTTGTCCCATGGTTTTTTCATCCTTTCTTCCTTTCTTATCTTCCTTACTTACTTTCTCTCTTTCTTCATTTCTTCCTTTAACTTGTTTTTGGTAGAGAGAGGGTGCCCTTACGAGTTTTCACCCTCCTCGTCAACTCCGTCGAATTACCGGTTTTCAAAGGAGCGAATTTTATTTTTTTCTCTCATTCTTTTTCATTTTTTGAGTTATTGTTTTCTTTTTTATTCCATGGTATGATATTTGTTGAGTTGCACTCCATTTACATACCACGTTATTTCTTTATTTTGTAGTGTTTGTAGTTTTATGGCTCCATATGGTAGAATGTTCTTGACTACATATGGCCCCAACCATCTAATTTTTAATTTTCCATGTCTAATCCACTTGATGTCATACAATAGTAATTTGTATCCTACATCGAATTCCTTATGCTTAAAATGCCTATCATATCAAGCTCTATATGTCTTTTTTTCTTGTGTTTGATTATACATGGCTAGGAAGTGTTTTCATCTAACTTCTCCAATTATATGAGCTTTTCGTGCATTGATGGTTCTTCATTAATGCTAGGTGCTTTCCACTCGAGGCTTGAGAGGATAAAATCCATTAGGATCACGGATTTTGACCCATACACCAAATAAAATGGTGAATACTTTGTTAACATGTTGTATGTTGGGCGGTATGCCCATAATGTTGTAAGAATTTTCAAGTCCCAATCTTCCTTCCGTGGGGAGTATATTTTTGTTATATCTTTTCCAAGAATTTGTTAAATTCCTCCAACATACCATTTGCTGTCATAGACACAAATATTGCACATTAGACAATATTTAGCCCAATCTTATACTACTATTTAGAAGGTTCTCAAGTGTACAAAGTACTAATTAATCCCACCTTTTGGTCACCTTTTTCTTATCTTTTATTCTGCTTTCCCACGTATTTCCCGATACCTATTAACCCATTTCATGACCTTTTAGACATTCGATCCTGAAATGGGGTGCCCTGACCTATATTGGGGCGCCACGAGGTGCCTGGTCCCATTCTGGTGCCCCGATCTATGCACAACCTCTTCGCTTCTTTTTGGGTCACTTCTAGTTGTTGGTCATCTTTATCTTCTTCTCAATTAGCCTTGTCGAGATTAATTACAAAATTAAGCTTGAGAGCCCTATAAATATAAAGTTATAAGACCATAATAAGGGTCCTAGGTCATTGCATCTTATCACTACTATCACTCCATCTAGGGTTACATCCATTGCATCACTTGCATCCACATAGTGTCATGCATTCAAGCTAGGAGATCTGCATCACACACACTTCATAGGGGAGGGATTCCATTCTATTCCATGCACACATGCTACTTACATTTCTATAGCTACTATTACTCGCTACTTCACAAAGTGTGATTGACATGAGAGCACCTAGGGCATGACATGCACACACACACACTAGAACTACATCAGGGTCTATAATGTAGTGCAACGCTCAGTGATAAGTCCACTAGCTTGGTGGCTGAGGTCAATCCAACCCATTCATATGTATCTTTCATTTTTTAGGGTTTGATACTTCTCTTTACATTGCAGGTCATTCTCCGATTCATTTGACGAATCCAATGCAACAAACAGGAAGTCCTCGAGACATTTAACGACCATACTATATTGAGGTTCTAAGCATTTGCATTGTTCCAAGTGCCCAGATTGTAGACTAGGGTACCTCGAGGTGCCCTAGTACGCTCCCAAATCTGTGTCATCTCGCATAATCCAAATCTTCCCTTCACAGGGTTCTTGAGGGTTTGCCCGCACTTCTAGACAATATTTCCAAATCTACTAACATTGTGCAATAGTCTCATGTTATCAACTGAGTCTTTTCCTAACTTTTCTCTTGCACATTAGGGTTTCATTTCATCTAGAATAGTTTATTTACATTTATTTCATATTATTTTAGTTCATTTACAATTTTTAGTCCTCCTAACTAGATTAACATTAATACCCTAGATATCCCCTTAGGCCATCTAGGTAAATCCTTTTTTTTTTAAATCGCTTTGTGGGTGATAAGGAGTACTTTTGTTATGATTAATCATAAAATGCTCTAGTAGTTCATGGATTGCCTCATTCAGAAAGTGTTTTCCTTGATCATTTGTGATGTTTAGTGGGAACCCAATTCTTGTTATGATATTCTCGTATATGAACTTTGTTGTAGTTTTTTGAGTACAATCCTTTATTGGCATTGCTTCCGCCCATCTTGTTAAATATTTTTTTCCGTGATGATGAATCTTGCTTGGAATGTCTTTTCACAGGTTTAATGGGTCCAATGAAATCTATTTCCCATTTCTCAAATGGGGCCAATACAAGAACTGGTCTCAAGGGCAATTCATCTATACCATTCGGTTTTCCTACCCATCGACAAATATCACAAGATCTAACATATTTGTGTGCATCGTGGAATAGTATAGGCCACCATAATCCTTCCATCATTATTTTTTTCATTGTTATGTCTCCACCATTATGTCCTCTTGTTATCCCCTCATGAGCTTCACTTAAAATTTCCTTCCTTTCATGCTCCAGAATTACCCACCTAAGGACTTCATCTTGTCCTTTATTGTAAAGTCGGCCTTGAATTAGAGTAAATGGAAACACATGACTTAGTGGATTATGTTTTTGTTGTTTTGTATAGTCTACGGGAAACTCTACCATGTAGTGAGCAATTGTCTTTATATTAACCATGTTTTTGGGGACCGCCACCCCGAATCAATGTGTTTCGGGAACTCATCATTGATTGGAGTGCATCTTCTCCTGTTTCAATGCGTGATAGAAAGTTTGGCCCATTGTTCAACTTTCTTGAATCCACAAAGATAGTGAAATCAAATTATATGAATAACATTAACCATCTACATATGATTCCTTGTAGAACCGGTCTATTAAGCAAGTACTTGAGGGGTTCATGATCTATGTAGAACACAAATAGTGTACCCAGTATATAATGTTGAACTTTTTAAATGCATACACCATGGCCAAGGCTTCTCTTTCTATTGTAGAATATTTTTTTTTTTCTGATTTGGCCTTTTTGTAACTTGCAAAAGCTATCGGATGATCCATTTTTTCCGAGGTTGTGTTAGGAATGCACTTATTGTTATTTCTAAAGCATCTACATGAACATGGAATGGGAATTTCCAATTTGGGAATATTAGGATTGGGGCATGCAAGATCTTATCCTTCAATATTTTGAATTCATTCACACAATCTTTTATCCATTCTAATTGTTTTTTATTTTTCTTCAATAGTTCCTCCAATGGTGTGTTTATGGCTACCTAGTATCTTATGAATTTTCTATGGTATCATGTATATCCCAAGATTGTTCACACATTTTTTTGTGTTTTTTGTGGTAGAAGTATTACTACTATTGATGTCTTCAAAGGGTCTATCAATAGTCCTTTGCAAATTATGTGACCCAACAATGTTCCAAAAGGTGTAAGAAAGATGCATTTATTTAGGTTTAATGATATTTGTAATGTGCAACATCTTTAAAACATAAATTGTAGCACTTGAATACGGGTTTTAAAATGTACATACACCATCCAATCGTCAAGTTATACTTCTAATAAATCATGGATAAATTCTTTAAATGCATTGATCATTATTCTATTGAATACTACGTGTGCATTTTTTAACCCAGAAGACATAACAATGTACATGAAAGATCCCCATTCGGTAGCAAATGTTGTTTTGGTCTGATCCTTAGGTGTTATTCTTACTTGATGGTAACACAAGAAACCATAAGTAAATGAGTATACTTCTCTTCTTGCCACATTTTCTAAAACTTCTTCAGTAAATGGGGTAGGAAATGGGTCATGTACACAAGCCTTATTCAACTCTCTATAATCCACACATATCCTTATTTCTCACATTTTATTATTTTGTACTACCATAGGGCTTATCCATTCTGCATCATCTACTAGTTTGATTGTGCATACATTCAAAATTTTATCAATCTCATATTTAACTTTCACACTTAGATTGAGGTTTAATCTATATGGACTTTCTTTAGTAGTTTGAATCCCTCTTTTATTTGAATTTTCATTGTACCTTCTTCTTCTTTGATTTTGCTCAATTCTTTAAAATCTTTGGGGAATATGTCTTGATATTCTCTAAGCAATTCCACCATTCTAGCTACTTCTTCTTCCGCCCAATAGTCTCCAATTTTGGGGAAAAAATTTTCTCCCTCAATTCCAATATTTTCTTTTCTTAGTTTTTGTGGTTGATAGAAATATTGTTCATCTTCTATCTTGGTTTCCACCACTTCCGTTCTCCTTCTATTGTTTTATATTTTAAAATTTCTAGTTTTTCTTCTCTTTCTTGTTTTTTTCGTTGTAAAGAAAAATGACATCTATCTTGTTTTTGTTTGTTGTTATTTGTACATATTTTGTTGCATTATTCAACTGGGTTACCCATTGAAAATTGCTTGATAGTATCTTTTGTGGTTAAGATTAAGAAAATTTTAATATTTTGAAGTGCTTTGAGGGTACATAGGTCCACATCCCGAATTTAAAAGTGTGACAAAATCCATCACCACCTAATTCCAATCTCTTGTTTATGTTCTTGTTTCCTTATGGATGTACTATGATCTTGTTAGGGGTCCCAATGTATAGAAGAATAACTAGATCCATACTATGGAAGATGTTTCTTTGCATATTTACCAATGCCTCAAACATGCTTTAATGTGTTGTTGTGGGTCTCCTTCACCTGCATATTCCAGAATAGCCATGTAATACCCTTCACTCTCCAAATATCTTGTTTTGAGAAGTGTTACAACTGATTTCCAATGTGAAATATTAGGGTTGTAAGTTGCCCACCAACGAAACATTAATTGTCAAGGTATCATCAAGTGCTTTCATTTGGGTTGCTTCATTAAGAAGTACTTTGACCATTTTTTCTAAGTAACCCTCAAAGTCTCCAATCCCCCAAAATTTTAGTAGCGTATGATGAGAATATCCATGACTTAGTCGTAGACTTGTTTAACCCTATTTTATGGTTCCTCTTTTCTATTATAGTGCTCCGTGGGGTAAGTTTCTTCTTCCAATGAATAATATCCTTCTTCTTAAAATTCTTCTTGTGTGCGAGCCAATATATTTCTTCTTTGTCTTCTCGCAAAGTCGTATTAATCATCTTATTATGTTATTGTTTTGGATTCTAGTATTCTTACGTATAAAAACTTCCATACTCTTACTTACGGGAATCCATGAATTCAATCTTCTACAATGTGATCCAAGCTTTCATATGTGGATTCATCGTGTACTAAGATTTATCCTTCTGAGTTGGGTTCAAATTCTTTGTAAAAATTTAATAGTTTATTAAGGGTGTATATCCATTGCATGTCATCAAAATCTTCATCCTTTGTGTCATACCAGACTTCTTCTAACCATGCCACACCCATTCCTGTTTGTAGTGGTAGATGGACTCGAATAACATTTGAATCTAATGTTACTTTTTCTTCTTCAGAATCCAAAGTGCTATTGTAGTCTACAAACCATTCAAGTGCTAGAATGACATTATATGTTGGTTTCTTGGCTACATTTTCTATGACTTCAAAATCTACCGTTTTCTATATCCCCATAAAATTGACTTCTACATTCCTCAGTACTCCCACATGGGATTTCCTTGATACATCCATAAGGCCAATGTCATATATGTGGCATCCAAGTGGGGTCTTCCATGTTTCTCCCATGTAGATTTTGACATTATATTTACATACATATGAGATCCAATAGTATTTTAGTAATTGTTGTGTCACAAATCTCAATGTCTAGGTAGATGGCAGACTTCCACCATGTTCTTTGTATGCAGAATACATTTTTTCTTTTCTTTTTATGTGTGGCTTCAATCTTGAACATTAAAAAAATATCTTCCTTATTCCAATATTTATATAAATGTTTTAATATTTCTACCAACCCGCATCTGAGAGTTAGTCTTGTTATCTCCTTAAGAGAAATCATCCCTTCCAAAAAAATTTCTCTATTTTTTCGCGGTTTTAAGCTTTTCTGTCACTTCTTTTCTTTTTGTGACTTCTTTATCGTGTAATTCTAGTATGAACCATTTTGGGTTCCATTATTCTTCGATGTATGTGCCTTCTTCCTCGTGGCTGATTTGATTTTTTTTTCTTCTCATTTCCTTGTTCCTTTTGTGGGTGCTTCTCAGTAGTGATCGCGGTTCTACAGAGTGTTTCCTCATTCTCACTTCCCACTTTCTTATTATTTTCCTTTTAAAATAGGTTTCTTTGACCTCTTATTTTTCTTTTTCTTTTTTTTTTTATTTTCCCGAAGTAGATGCTTTTCCTTTGCTTTGTTTTTCATCATTCGAGGATTATGATTTTTCCTTGGTACTCTAGTTAAATGTTGTACATTCTTCCGAGCATCCTTCCCCAATGTTTCGATTTTGTGCCTCGCATTCCTATAATCGGGTGAATTTAGGACAAATGAATGAATCATGTGTTCCATGTTCATGAAAGAACCCACAAGTTTCTAGTTCAGTGCAATTTCTAGCTAAGTGCCCATCTTTCCCATAATTTTTACAATTCATTGGCCTTCTTTTTCTGTGGTGCATTTCTTGGATTATTTTAGTTTTCTCCACCTTGGTGCCCTTGATAGCCCCTTCCTGGTAACCCTAATATCCCATACCATCTTGATAATTGATGTAACCTCCATATATCTCTTCCAAGAATCGCCTCTATATCCACATCTATACCCCCTACCATAATCTTGGTAGTTGGGGTTGTAATTATTCCTCGATATCCTCCTCTCGTAGTGTGGTAGGCCACCTTGGTATCCTTGGTATTGTTGTGGGGAGGTTATTCGTGGTAATTGTACCATTGAAGGTTGTTGTATTGGTATATTAGGAGTAGGTTGACGTAGTGGCGGTGTGGGTATTGTATTTTGTCTTCTTTGTCATTACTCTTCGACATTATATTCCTTTAAGTCTTTCATGGCATCTACTTTGCGGCAGGCAAGTATGGTAATAATGGTTAAAGGATCCACATGATGTACAATACATCAACTAATTTGTAGGTGGGGTTATTTCCATTAAGGGACAAGTATATTGTGTATTTTGGTCCCAAAGTCTACATATTCCACACCATGTTCTTTTAGCTATGGGTATGTTGCTTTAGAAGAAGCCTTTTTGACAAATGTTGTCTTCTTTGTTATGACTCTTTTAGCTTTCTCCATATCTGGGCATTCTATTTTACTGTGGCCTCCTCACGCACCATATTATACACCGGATATTTGATCTTGCGGTATTTCTTAGGGGTGAATTAATTCTCGAGTCTTCTTTCCTCGGATCTCTTGTTATATTTTCAATTAGGCCAATTCTAGTTGTACTCTTTCTAGTTCGGTTTTAATGGAAATTTCTCCTTCCTTTCTCCATGGTTGGGTTTCTAGTCTTGTATCCATTTTTAATGCATTCGTGAAACTTTTAAAAACTTGCCCATCTAATGAAGCTCTCAAGTAGGGTAATAATCTAGAGATAAACAATTCAATTATTTGTTTGTTTGTTAGTGGCTCTTCAATTTGCTTGCCACATTTTTAAATCTGTAATCAAATTCTTTTATTGATTATCCTTCTTTCGAATTAGATCTCTTATCTTGTTGACACTTTATGTTAGTGTTTTAGGGTAATGAAAGTCTGCCTAAATTCTTTTTCTATAACATCCCAATCCTTTATGTGTTGGGGGTTTGTCTTCATATACCATCTTAATGTATCATCTCTAAGTGTTCCAATAAAATCATATAGTTTAGTTGAAAATTTATGATTTTATTGCTCTTCCAAAATGAATCTAAGATGAAAAGGTGCTCCTCGCGTCCTTGGTATCTTTGGTAAACAATGGCAACTTGATTTTCAGAGCCAGTATTTTAATGGATTGGGTGTTTGAGGAGATCTGAATTAGTTGTTGTACTTTTGGTTTCTTCACCTTTTTATTTTGTCTTCCAACCTTATGATAAGATCCCCTTCTCCCTTTGTCTCTTGAAAGTTCAATTTTTTTCCCCTAATAGATCTTTGAATTCTCTTATTGTCTTTTATCTTCCCTTGCTGATTTTCTTGCAATTTTTGTATCTTTCCTCCAAAATTTCTTCTTCTTGTATCTTTCCAAACGATGTGTGAAACAACACATGGGATGGAAAACAATATGAGGGGGTCATGTCCTTTGGGTTTGTACGATGGTTGGGGACATATCTTTTATTGGTGTCTCTTCATAACTATCTTCTTCCAAAAATAACTTCCTACCTTTAACATCTCTTAATCTATAATTTCTTCTAAATTTATGTATCCTTCGTCACTTTTTCTTTTGTGTCTTGTTAATCAAATCAAATTTTTGTTTTCCCATTATCTTTTTTATGGTCTTATTCTCTTCTACCTCCTTAACATCGCTTTCCTTTGTTTTGGTAACTTTTTCTTCCTCACCTTTTTACGTGATCAATAAGGGGGCTTCCGATTTATATTTCTCCCATACTTCCATTCCTAGAATCTCTTTTGTGTTTGGTTCCATTTTGTCTACTAGTTCTTGTAGTTATTTCATTATTCGTGCTTGTTGTGACAATAAATATTGCAATTTGTTGTCTAATGTACATCGTCCCATGGTACTCACAATCCACAGGGTAACCAATATTTGTTGGTCTCCACCTTCTCGTGGGAATTGTAGAAAGCCATTTAGTGTGCCTCCATTTTTGGGGTAGCCAATTTATGGCCTCCACTTGAAGTGGGTTTATCCTTCTCTATTTTCGATTTTGTTTAATTTTTCTTTTCTTTCATTTAATTTATTTAATATTTCCTCCCTTGTTATTCTATGATTTTCCACCTTCTTCTCTAACTCTATGTTCTATGTGACTATCCTAGCCCTCTCTTCTGACCTCCTCATCATTTTTTCTTTTGTTTATCTATTAACTCTCTTAATTTTTGTATATCAACTATGTAATTTTTTTGTGTTTCATTTTTCTTTTCTTCATGTTCCCCTATTTCTTCTACCCCAACCATCACCCCATAAAATTTTAAATTTTACATCTTTTGGAATGCCCATCTTCTTATGTACGCCATCCCGCGACACCTTTTCCCTAAAGGAAATTTTATGTGCTTTTAATTAATCTTTTCTACTAGAAAAATATGGATTAAGAAAGGAACTTTTTAAAGAAATTGTCTTTTGGATCTCGCTTAGGACTTCAAACTTCTTTTGATTAAAACCAGTCTAATATTGAATTTCCAAGTGATAATAAAATAATATAGGGTAGATTCAAACTAGTAATCAAGTGCCCTTATCCATGACTCGTCAAGATCTTTGAGTATTTCTAAATTCTCTCGAGTCCACTTGAACGATTCTCGTAAGTGTAGTCGTGACCACCCTATTCTTTTTGTTGTCCCTAAAATGTAAGGCCACACGATAAATTAAGACTAGAAATATCTAAAAATCAAAGAAATCAAATACTATTCATTTGTAAGATGCTTTGAGTCTCCTTGCTTCCTTTTTAATGAATATGTTAATATGATTTTCCCACCAATCTTCAATCTTCGTTAGTGTAGGTTTCCAATACCTTGGTGGTGAAATTTTCTGGACATTTTCTTAACAAAAGGAACTTGGGCTCAAACACCAAAATGTTGACCTTAAGTCTCGACATTAATGTGAGGGTTAAGTAGTTCACCCTTTTGTTAAGTACATACCAGGAGAGCAGTTTAGATTATAATGTAAACCTCAAAGAAATCAATTAATAGAAATAGTCATTGCTCATTGCATCAAAAATCTCTCTTTATTCATTCAATATAATGGTTACATATGTTTTACACACTCTTTATTCATTACATCATCTATTCACTCTCTCATCTCTCTAGTCTCTCTATCTCTATACTCACAAGTATTTATCCATATCTCCACATTAATTTACACCTCTATCTCTCTATTTTATCGTATTCACCACACTATCTAACTATTAAATTTAATTCTGATAAGTATATTCAATATGCCATTTGTCAAAAGTCACTTCCTTTGGTGGAGAATCTATCTTGCCCGATCTGTACCATGTTTTGGTCTTTTTGCAACTTTTGGTAGCCTACGGTTTCTCATATTCTTCGCGGATTTCATATTTTTCCGCAGATTTTAGAGTCTTTCGTGAATTTCACTTTATTCATGCTTTAGTATCAAAATTGATGAAGAACCATGTCAACAACATCCTTTAAATTATCTCACTAGTAATTTTCACCCAACTTCATCCCCGAGGTGTGTTGTATTTAGTGAGGTGGATGAGGTATTATACCCAAATTTACATCATTTTCTTGTGATAATGACACACGATTAAAGTGTGTGCAAATGTTTTTTATTTCTCTAAATATTCATAACCCTTGTTAGGTTTTGTTTTGTTTTTGAATTTTTGTCTCTCATTGTAAATATGGTTTCTGTTTGATTAGTATTTGGTAGGATGATTAGAACAAATTATATAATCACATACTTGTTTCCCCACTAAAAGTAGCAAATGTAATGTTTTAATTGAGATTGTGTATCCTAAGTCAAGTGCATAGATCGGTCTTAGAATTTGACATATGTGGAGGGAAATTGAAAGGCCTTTTCAACATATTTCCTTACAATTGCCAAATTCTCGATTTATTTTTTTACTTTTTGATTTAAATTATTTTATGGCAGTAGATATTTAATAAGAACATATATTTTATTCGCCTAGATATTTTATGAGAGCAAATATTTTATGGGCTTGAGTTTGAGTAAAGAGGCTCTAAATGTTTCGAACCATGCAATGAGAAGTATTTGGATAGTTCGAAACATTTGGCATGAATTGTATTAATAGTTTCCTTTCCCAAGAAAGTGCCCTATGTGTAATTGTGTTTTCCCTCAACATCACAGGAAGTGACAAATGATTCAATGTAACTCAATGTAGGAAACCAAATGTGAAGGAGTAGGTCGAGACGTGATGAGGTGAATTTCATGGAGTTGTGACCAGAGAGAGTAGAGAATCAAATAGTAGAAGTTGAGTTGGTACAAGGGTCAAAGCATATAACCGTGTCCACTTTTTTGCACTTTCAACAAAATATCTCCAACAACCAAAACATGGCCAATCACATATAAAATGACCAAATATGTATTTGTAAGAGCTTATAAATACTAAGACATAGGTTATTGAAAATATGAATGAATCTTATAACGAGCTTGTGAAGCGAGACCGTAAAGAGGCTCAAACCTATGTGCTCACTAATGGGATTGTGGATGTCAATATCAAACAAGAGGATTACAAATGCACCCAAATTCAAAGTTTATCGAGATCAAACATGTGAGATACAATATTTAAGGAGTTTCTTCCTTAGATATGTCAATGACCAAGGTGATAACAAATTCATATTATTTTTTGGAACATCTTGATGTGATACTTGACTAGACCAAGTTCCATGCAAGGTGGAGAAGCTTGTGGAAAATCTAATCTCGGAAGGATTGAAATCCTATGTAGAGTCAAGATGGTCTCTCATGTTCATATATCACACACCAATCAAACATTTCATGTAGCATACTTTAACCCAAGATTGATATTGAGTGCCTTGAGGTCTAAATTAGATTTGACAAAATTCTACATCAAAAGTTGATTGAAATTAAACAAGTAACCACTATATCGCTTTTATTTTTCATTTCCGGATTTTGATTTCATTAAGCTAGGAAAGGAAGGATTGTAGTGATATATTTTTGCAAGAAATAATGAATTTCTATAAACTATTGATCACATAATTGTAATTAACTATTGATCACAAAATTGTAATTTTGAAAAAAATGATTCATATAAAGGCTAAAAAATAATTTGAGAAAAAAACAAACAAAATAAAAAACCCAAAATGTATACAATTATACCTTTTGTGTATTTTTTTCATTGATTGAGCCCAAAGCATGATTTTTTGGAAATAAATCTATACATCTCGATTTATTTGATGAGTTAAAGGGCATGTCGGTTCATGAATGACGCGTTCATGGCGGGGAAGATAAGATTGTAGGAGAATCTTGGAGAAAAAGACTGACCTTTGATATGCCTACTTGGGAAAATTTAAACACTTCCTATTGTGTAAAAATTCCAAACAAAAGGACGAGAAATGAAAGATGTATATAATTAATAAATGAGAAATGCACAACCATATCTAGTAATAACCATGTTACATAATAATCCTATCCCAAGCCCTATCTCTTTGGTTAGATTATCTATTTAATATGATGATATGTTTGAGAGGGGGAACAACGAGTACAAAGAAAATTCGCACTGTCATACCATTCAAAACACGTCGGCTAAGTTGCATGAACTTTTTAAATTGGAACTAAAAATTATAATGCAAATACATGTATCGAATATGCTTCTTATCTGTGGTGATCATACAAAGGATAAGAAATGTGCTCAATATGGAGTCCTTGACCAAGTTATTTGCATTGTCTATACTCTATAATCAAAACCCCATGACTTTTCATTCTATGTAGTGTATGCTTTCACCCTTTTATCTACATGAAAGATTAAAGAGATGCACTTATGTTCAAAAGCCCTTCCTCCACATCTCTAAAACATGTAACTACATGAATATATTGAGCTTTCCTTTACTTCGACATTTTAGAAATCTCGTACCACCTACTACATGATAAACCAAATCCATAGAAACATTGTATTTACATCCCTTTTGGCATATCTTGCACCTCAAGTGCAATTACTAGCATGTCATATGCATTCAACATGTTGTGCTCTTCAACAACAAAAAACCTTTATCTTCACCTAGAAAATGCTTTATCTTGCTTTAATTTTTAAAAAGGCTTCTTCCATTATATGCTCGATCGCCCCATGATTTCCTTTGGGTGAAAGATTGGCAACTCTATTCGCCTCAACTTGTACCAAAATCGCACTTTGAAATATGGATGTAAAGACATCGCATAATAATAAAAAAATGATTTTTGTTAGACAATATTAATAGCACCTATATGAACATGAATGCAAAATGTAGAGGCATATATAAGTCACATGAAATATTTGGCAAAAATTCATAACTAATCAAAAAATAAAGCACTTTAAACATTGACATCCCTTCAATTTTCTAGTAGAGACGAAAGAGAATCATTTCTCCTCGTCGATTTGACATCTACACTAGAAGTACCCATATTCCTTTTTACAAGAGCATTAATTTCCCCAATTGATCACCTTCAACACTATGCAGATAAATATGACTACATGAATATCCTAAGTTTTTGCTACATATTGCAATTTTCTTTTATTTTGATTTTGATATATGTTGTTTTGTCCAAAATATTCTAAACAATACATCACTCTCAAATCATTCCCATTACAACAAAAAAACAAAATTACATCAATACAAATTATAAACAAAATCACTCTCTCATCATAGAGAAACTGACTTTAAATCGATGTTCTTTTCCGACGTAATTTACTTTACAACTCATGTATCTACAATTGCTAATAATAACATCTTTACGTTTAAAATCACAGAAAAACGTCTAAACGGCCATCAAATTTAACCCTGCACCCTAGACATTTCTAAGATACACAAACTCTATTCCCACCTACCAGACACGTTACTCATAACAACCAATCAAAAACTTTTTCATTGCGTCACATCAAATCAAACTCACATGAAAAACACGAATGCAAGCAAAATCCAATTTAAGTCAAAATTGATTTCTCTGATTTAAGGAGTCCAATTTCCCCACTAAAAAAATAAAAATAAATTTAAGCCCGTAGTCTACATTTAATAAACATTTAATTTATTGCATTAAAAACCTTTGGTGCATCAAAAGGCATTGCAAAATTAATAAAAATTAATAAAAAAATATCTGCACGTGACCTTTCCAGCACAAACGCGGCGAAGTTGTCTCTCTGTAAAAAGCTTCCATCGTAAAAACTGTTCGACTGCGCGATCCGCCACTTTTAGTACGATTATTTTCCAGAAACGAAGAAGTTGTGCGTCTCGTGAACTTGATCTTCAAATTTCTGCTGTTCTGCGCTTCAAATCGGTATGTCTTTCACTGAATTTGATTACGTTAGAGGTAGTTATGCTGTTTTGAATTCATTTTCTCTGGTTGTTTTTAGTACAGGCTAAGCTCCATGCAAAATCTATAGATTCAATAACATTTATTTTACGTGGAGTATAAAACAATGCCATTCTATTCAAAATTCACAGTTTTTTGAGCTCTTAGGGTTTGGAGATACTTTTTTTTTTGGTTTTGAAGATGACAAATTGAAAGAGTTTTATAAATATTTGATGCAGAGAATCTGGACTGACAAGCGGTGGATTGAACAGGGCTTTAAGCAGGAGTTCGTGTTTTGGAGTGAAATTTGGGGCGTGGAAGTTGTTTTAGGATAGAAAAAATAGAACTAGAGGGTTTTATAACTTCAACCTGTTAGTGCAAGGCTTTGCTATAACTCGGGTATTGGAGGTGGACAGAGAAGGTTATTAAAAAAAGGTTGCAGTTGTTTTTTAGTTTTTCTGATATGGTGGACAAGAAAGGTAGTGGAGGGAACGCTCCATCGGACCAAGATAGTGATGAAACGGATTCAGAGTTCGAGGAGTTAGACCCTAGAGGGCGCTATGGCCGAGTAAGTTAGTTTTCTATCCCAGCTTTTTCTGTAATTTTTTTAAAATGTTCCCTTTATTGAAAGACATGCTTAAATTTTCCAGACAATCAGACAGGAAAAAAAGGACATCTAGAATAAATACTTAATCTGCAAAAATCTAATTACGATTATATTTTCATGAGATGAGAAAATTACCGATGAAAAGGATTGAAATTTAGAAGTTTATTATTTTCACAATCACAGTTGACATTAACTTGGTTGTAGGGTACCTTAACGCTTTGTGGGGATTCGTCCAATGATTGAAATTTAAACACAACATGGGGATTTGTCATCTGGGCTATAGGCCAAGGATTGAATTTTAAGTATTTAACCTTTGTGTTGTAGTTTGGCTTAACATGGTGTGGGGATTTTCCCTCTGGGAAGGCTATAGGTCG
Source organism: Taxus wallichiana var. yunnanensis (assembly GCA_018340775.1). NCBI lineage: Eukaryota > Viridiplantae > Streptophyta > Pinopsida > Cupressales > Taxaceae > Taxus > Taxus wallichiana. The sequence continues at coordinate 691,758,545 of CM031243.1, read as the reverse complement.
CCTTAACGCGGTGCAGGGACTTTCCTTCTGGGTGGGCTATAGACTGCCTTAACGCAGTGTGGGGATTTGAACTTTGCTCTTTGCATATTAAAATATGCAGCCCGTTGGACTACTATATCCACAGTGTTCTTGTTGTGTTGTGCTGCAATTTCTTTTCGTATTATTTGACAAGAACAACCCATGCAATAACATGTGCCCAATTTTTTTCTAGGGAAACCTTTGGACTACTATTTCCACAATGTTGCTTGTTTTGTTGTTGTACTGCAATTTCTTTTTGTATTATTTGACAAGGAAAACCTGTGCTGTAACTAATCATTTATCTAGGGAAATTGCATTAGTGATGTAATCAGAGGTTTTGCTGGTGTTTACAAATTGTTTTCAGCATTCGACCTCTTTTTTATTTTCTTGGTTGGTACAAGTTGGTTGTGGTCATGGCTAGGCTATTGGGGTCATCATTTTGTGGCTAGGGCACCCCAACTTGGGTCCTGTTTTAGGCTTTCTAAGATTAACAAGAAGGAGGGTTTAAAATTACATATGTTCAAATTCATTTTAATGAAATGTTTAAACTGACATTCTTTGTATGATGTGATCAACATTGAAGATTGCAATTTTTAGTAAGTCTCAAAAATGTCTATTTGTTTGTGCATGCATATTTGTATGCAAAAACATATGTACATATATATGAAGTGGAAACTGGTGCATGTCATCACCATATCATATGTAGCCGAACGGCTATATGAAACTCAATTAACAGTACTGTATTTTCACTTAGTATACCGTGTTTCTTAATACAATCTCTATACAATACAATCTCTAAAAAATTTCTGCTGACAAATTTGGTTGTTTTGACAGAAACAACTGCTCCTGTTCTTAAAAAGGTACATGCTTAATTTTTAAAGAACCACTTCTACGGTTTAATTACATTTGTCACAGGCAGGATATATTTTGACTTTGACCTAAGATTTGTGCTGGAATCCAGAATCATTTTTCATTAGTTTCTTAATGCACCGGTGTCTCCTGAGTTGCAATTTCACCGCAGTTACCTTGCATTTAAAGAAGAAAACTAGTTTCTAGAGTGTTATTGCATGAGTTAAGGTATTGGTCTACAGAGCAGAACCCATGATGGTAGCCATTACATAATTCATCCATCCCTAGGTTTCAACTGCTTAACAACCCTACGAGATTGTAAGAACTAGATGGCAGATCAAATTGAGTTATGTAATAGTAAAATACTCTTGCAAAGCATTTGAAATTTTATCAAAAGAGACATACATGCATCACTTCTTTTGTGGTTTAACATGATTTGCAATAATGGTCTGTTCTCTTTCTTCCTTCTGCCTTTGCTCCTTCAATTCTAGGGTTGTCAATACTATTGAAGTTCTGTTAAAGGCATGATTGTGGTCCATGTTTTGTTGATTCATATGCTCAAAGAATTGACCTCCGTTGCCTCTGGTGCGTGTTTGAAGGCTGTATACATTGAAGAAGACTAAATCTCTTTCAATTCGTATTATTTTCTCACTGTGCCGCCAAGTTGATACGTGTCCTCTAGCTGACCTGTGCATTCTAATATGCCATCATTTCATCAGATCTTTCAATTGGTGCTCTCATGGTTGGGTTCCGACCCTTTAAAGAAACCCATGGAAATCTAGTTGCATTTACTGTAATAAGGGCAAATCTGTGGTGATTTATTTGTAATTGCTGCAGGCTTTTTTAATTCTGAAAGTTGTGATCAAATAGTACTAGTTGCTGTGCTGGTTTAATCAAATTTTGCTCAAGCACTTTGGTTCTTTTACTAATTTTGGTCCCTTTTTGCCTTGTTTTGCTTGGGATTCTAGGGTTGTCTACAAAATATCATTTGTAAGGTTCCATGTTTTACTAACTATATGCATGTGGACTTCTAGCACACATTATTTTTGATTGTTTTGGAAATATTTTTTGTGGGTAGCTCTTGGAATTAATTAAAGAAATTCCAGTTTCCCAAAGTGGGTGTTTTCTTTTAACTATTCATATTTGGCAGTTTTTTCAATGGGTGTACTTTCCTTCTTTATTCTGATGAGCGAATGTAATTTTTTATCATATGCATAATGCATTGGATTTTACTAAATTTTGCATGCTAGGATCAAGCAGTTTAAAGTAGTTCAAATTTGTGGGCTACTGGGAATGTTGGTGAGAAATATGTGGATGAAGTGGTTTATTGAGGTCCAAAGTTGTCGGCTAGTGGGTGATGAACTGTAATGTTGGCAAGAAATATGTGCAAGATGCCGATGCACTTTCTTTTTATGACACATAATATATCTTCACATATGTGCCTGATGTAGACCATACTTGCTTTTTTCAATTGAAGTTTGCCGTTAGTCATAACCTCTAATATGTTGGTTTTTCAGTACAAGGAGGTGCTTGGAAAGGGGGCTTTTAAGACTGTGTATCCTTTATTCAGATATTCTCAAAATATACCTTATATCGTCATTCTTTGTAATTGAAAATGTAAGTTATGTTGTAGAATCTAGATAACTTCCTTAACATGCTTCTCAGTTATAGAGCTTTTGATGAATTGGAGGGCATGGAAGTTGCATGGAACCAGGTTAAAGTGCTTGATGTCTTACAAAGCTCTGATGATTTAGATCGCCTCTATTCTGAGGTTCATTTACTGAAGACTCTTAAGCACAAGAGTATTATTAAATTTTACACCTCATGGGTGGATGAGAGAAATAACAATATCAATTTTATCACCGAAATATTCACATCTGGGACACTAAGGCAGTAAGTTATCACCTTCTGAGATCTGATCACTTTTATGGTGTTGAAACATGTTTTTAAGGGTTGATTATTGAAATGGTATCCTAATTTTTGTTACATCTTAGGTATCGGAAAAAGCATAAACACGTGGATATGAGAGCAGTAAAAAGCTGGTCTCGACAAATTTTGCAAGGCCTTCTATATTTGCATAGTCATGATCCACCCATCATTCACCGTGACCTGAAATGTGACAATATATTTGTAAATGGAAATCAAGGAGAGGTGAAAATCGGAGACCTTGGGCTAGCAGCAATTCTTCGTCAGGCTCGTGCAGCGCATAGCGTGATTGGTAAGCTCCAAACTGTGTTGCTTTTCCAGTTGATAATTACAATGAATACATGGCATTCTCTCTTTGAAAATGCTAAATTCTGGCATGCCGTAATCCAAGTCTTTCAATCTTGCAGGCACACCAGAGTTCATGGCTCCAGAACTTTATGAAGAAGAGTACAATGAGTTGGTTGACATTTATTCTTTTGGTATGTGCCTCTTGGAGATGATTACTTTTGAATATCCATACAGCGAGTGTGCAAATGCAGCTCAAATTTACAAGAAAGTTAGCTCTGTAAGTTGTTATCCCTTGTATCATTTGGTTGGTGGTTTCTTTTGGTACCGTTTTAGAGTTTCATGGCCTCAAAAAGACAACTCTTTGCTTTCTTCTTCATGTGTATGGTCATACTGATCTGCATGAAACATTAGCAACATTAGCAGTTTAAGCCACAGTTATGCATTTCTTATGGACAGGGTGTAAAACCAGCTGCTTTGGACAGAGTAAAGAATCCTGAAGTTCGAAAGTTTGTAGAAAAATGTTTAGTTAATGCTTCCAGGAGGTTGCCTGCTAGTGAGCTTTTGATGGACCCTTTCCTTCAGTGTGAAGGTGGTGAGAGGATAGATCACATGCCTTGTCCAACTCCCTTGCATTCTCATGGGCATGGACTTAAACAATTGACTATAATTTTAGAGGAACCCAATTGTGTTAACAAGTTTTTCGAAGGAAACTCCGTGCCTCGACTTGCAGAAACAGGGAAACACTCAAATTCTACAGAGGATTATCAGCAATCGGAGTATTATGTAGAAGATGAAGACTATTCATCAAGTTTGAATGAAGACGGTGCAAGGACAAACAAAGATTTTACAGTGAAGGGGTAAAGAAAAGATGAAAACACAATTTTCTTAAGGCTTAGAATTGTGGATTTAGAAGGTACTTACTAACTGTATGACAGAATTATGCCTTATATTATGCATTCTTCTCCCACCTTTTGGATTGCATATGCTATATTGATATGTTGAGTTTTGATGGCGATGGAAGGTATCTTGATTTGTACTTAATGTTAAACTGAACTCTCAGGTCATGTTCGCAATATCCACTTCCCTTTTGATATAGATGCAAACACAGCAATGAGTGTCGCAAGCTAAATGGTAACGGAGTTGGATCTTTCAGATCGAGATGTGACAAATATTGGAGCCATGATTGATGCAGAAATACTAGTTCTTGTGCCAGGATGGGAACCTGGAGAAGCTTTTGAGGAAGTTCACGATGAAGCTATATGCACCGATTGTCACAGTTCTACAATTGAAGATGACGTTTCTGATATACCAAGTGATGCTGGTAGTCACCTTGGGGAATTTGTACTTGAACGCCTTCCTTCAGGTCGCAGGTATTGGTCTGATTCACCAAAGTCTTTACCGAGAAACTCTTTTGTGAAGACTGCATTGAAAAATGCATCTCCTAGAACAGGTCTAATGCGCAGCAGATTTGAAGAAGTAAAATCTGAGCATACAGTTTCAAGCAGCTATCAACACCAGTATGATCAAAGTAACTTCTCCAGTCAATCTGATAATCATGAAGAGGATGGAGCCAGTTTGGATACGAGTACAAAGTATCTGGAATCTATAGGAAGAATCAAATTACATGGAAAAGCTTCGTGATCAATAAAGAGAAAGCTGGCTCTCTCACTAAGGTTGTAAATAGTTTACCAGTGCCTGAAGTGAAGATGCCAACTGGTGATATGGAAAGTATTACCAAAACCGAGGGGGATGTGAAGGCACACATCAAGAGAGCCAACATAGCAAGGGTGGTAGAATTAGTAATGATTTGGACAAGCATTTGTTTGCAGGTGAGGATCCTGATAAGACCGCTTCTGCAGAGTCTGATGAAACTTTTCCAGATGGTGCAGATAATTTGGCAGACCATGAGGTGGGAGACGAATATATCATAGCACAGAAATTTAAACATTTAGTCTGTAAGCAACAGGAAGAACTAGAAGGATTTAAACAAAAGCATGAACGGGCAATACAAGACTTTCTAAATCAATTGCCACAAAAAGGTCGTGGCATGCATTTTTAGAGAATGTTTTGTCATTATCTTCAGATGACTTCTACCATGTTTCTATCATTGCTAGTGCTTTAAAAGGCAAGGCATCTAATGATGCAAATCGTATGAGCTGTAGAGAGGAGCTTGATGAAATCTTAAAAATAACACATTACTTAATGTGTTTGAGAATCCAGTATCAAGTGTCGGGTTGGATATGAGGCATGGAGCTGCATGCAAAGATATTGTCACTGAGACTGCAAAGAAAGATTCAATCCCTGGCTTACCTGCCCAATTCGCACACAATGTTAAGCATGCTGGATATCCACTTGATGAAATATTTAGAGAGAATGAGACACAGAAATTTCCTACTTCAAAAGGTATGGGCCCTAGGGAGCTCTCATCTTTAGTGAACTCTATACCAAAGATGGAAACTGTTTGTTGTGAACTTGATACATTGACAACAGACATGTGCTTCAAGCAGGATTTAACAGGTACACAAGGCAGAACGTTAAATGATGTTCCAAAAGTCTCTGTTTCAAATAGCGCCGATGGTTCTCATGGTGTTGATAAGGCTGCAAAACGTGGTTCATTTGTTGAATTTTACAAGGGTTCATCACCCCTCAGGGATAAGTCAAACTCATTTAAAGGAGACGTGAAATCCTGTGGCAAGGACACTACAGAGGTATCAAGCAGTTTATTGAGCTCAAAAAGTAATGGTAATTTGTTTGATCAGCTGAAAAAGAGCAGCTTCAGAAATCTATTGCAGATCTTGAGGCTAAAACTCTAGAAGGATTAAAGCAATCAAAAGGTGGCTATCTGATTAGCAGCTCGATAAAGAGGAACAACAGTATCGTTTCTCGAGCTGGTCTTGTTGGATCCAACACTTCTGGCACAAGTCAGAAAATTACTTCTGAGAAGACCAAAGGTTAATGTTCCTTGCTTCTTGATAAATATTTCAGAATCTGAAGGTATTTCTGGATTAAAGATCTGGATCGTAGATACTTAGCCTTCACAGAAAGGGATGTATATAATGCTTATTGTTGAGAATTTTTTTGTCAGAAAGCAAAGCTTTGAGTGTATATTGGTCATGGCCAGAAGTTTTGTTGTCTATTTGCAATCACTTAGGATGCTGCAGAGGAGAAGATAGAATGTATGGCATATCTTTGCAGGAAGAGGTACTCTTATAAGGCTGCAGTTCTTGGCAATTATTTCTGCTTGTCGTGGGGGTAATAGCATGCTTGATCTCTGGTTGACAATTCAGTTCAAATACAAAGTTTTTCAATGTCGTGTAAGTAACTGACTGATGAGGAATTGTTGCATCTTGAGAAGATCATTTTCTCTGTTTAATATGACCACTTTCAAGTTCATTGATGTGGACGTATTTGTTTATTAAATTTTCCATTAATTGCTTTTTTGTTTGGATTCCATGGAATATAATAGTTAAGAGGTCAGAATGTTCTCCTTTCTGTAAATGAATTAAAAAAGGAAGGTCTATAGTCATTATTGATTAAAATTATGTGTTTGTTAATCTTTTAAAAAGTCTGCGGGTATTAAAATATCAACATAGTGCATTACATTGTTAGATTTAAATTAACCAGGATGTAAAACTTGCTTCAATCAATTCATAATTGGAAAGGTCCTGTTACAGAGATCCGATCAAGCACCCCTAAACTGTTTTACTTGGAAGCCAATACTATGCAACATTTTTTTGGTATGGTAATAATAGGGTGTTTCTTGGTACAGTCAGACCAAATGAGAAACATTTCAAAGCAAATCATGTTTTGGAAATCTTGGAAACAAAACTGAAGCTCGTATTAAAAAAATATTGGTATAATAGAAGCATAAATTATCATATTTAATTTATGATTATAAAGTTCACAATCTTCGAAATGTGGGAATTAAGGCCAAATAACATGTACGGAACATGGAGAATGTTATAATATACAAGAGACCTCATGTCTACCTTTCACAAGTCTGGAAGCTTCAGAAAGTGTTTATACTTGTATTGAAACATCGATTGAGTCCTTATTCAAGGAGTTTGCAATCCTTTTTGTTAAATTATAAAGATGATTTACTGTATGATTTACAAATTTTCATATAGAAAAGGCACTCTCACCCACTTAATTAAGAATTCCATATAATTATCTTGGAAGTTCTAAATCTATGACTTAAATTTGGGAGGCCCCATCTCCCTTTTTTTTGGATGAACAGGATTTTTACCCAATACTCAGGAACCATTGAAATTGATATTTTTACTGATAACAGAATTTGATTTTGATGTGGCAACTAGGAAGTTATAGCTTCTGGGAAAAATATTTTTAGGCCTGTCAAATTTGGGTGGCCCCAATATAATCAAAGGCAATGCGCTGCCGCTGATTACTAGTCCCTGACTGTTACAGGGGAATCAATGCCAAGAAGGGCCGTTTCCATGGGGATGAATGGTGGAAAAAACTCAGCAGTTTTATTTACAAATCCTCGATGCCTCTCAAGCATATCAGCAGTCCCAAAGCACATGGCTAATGCTAATATCTTCAGTAATTTTGCGAAATAGATGGACACATGGGGACCGATACTCATATTGGCAAGCTTTGAGGATGTGGTTAACTTCATTTGTAACAACTGCTGTGTGAAGAGCTGGGAGGATGGATTTGTAAGGGATTTCAACTTGATGGGTTATGAACAGCCATTGAGGCTTGTAATTCTGGAGACTCACACCTGTTAAGTTTCTCTGTGATGGACAGGCTTGGAAGCAACTGTTTATAGACAGAGTCAAGTGACATCTTGCTAATGTGTGACTCTTTAGATCCCCTCCATTCTTTGCATGGACAAACAGCTGTTGAGAACAGTTTTTAATTCAATCGATGTAATAGCACACCTTGCACATCCTGTGAGGTTTTATTCAGATTTATGAGACTGAGCATTTTCTAGGGTCGCAATGTTAAGTCCCACATGTCTAAAAATGAACTATCCTTTTCTAGAAATTTGTTCCACTGCATACTTTTTGAGGCTCAAGTTACCAGAGAAATGGGTGAGGATACAGGTTCGAGTTTGGATATGGGTACAGGAAACACTAATGTTTTGGGACCCTAAGTATGGTTCGTCTTGAAACTGTCTCTACATAAACTATAAAGAAAATTAATCCTAATGTCAATGCTATGAGAATAATCAGCATTACAACTAAATAATTTTTATAGAGGTTTAGGGTTTAGAGGTGGTTGAGCTTTGGCAGGGGGTGGTGGGGGTAGGTTAGGGGTTTAGAAATAACGTGGGTTAGTTTAGGTTAAGTTGGTTTTTTTGTTTGTGTTTTTCGTCTAAGTTTTAGTAGAGTCTGCTGTGGGTTCGTCCCAGAATTCTCAGGCCCTTCTCAGAAAGTGTTTCCAGGAAGGGCTTAGCGGTTTTGAAGATCTGGTATGTTTGCAAGGGGAATCAGACCTGGGATTAGAAGCAGAATCAAACCGGTTTGGGATCCTTGGAGTGTTTTGACGAATCTGGTAACAGCATTTGAGGCAATGTTCAGCCCCCTCCCTCAGCATGTACTGTTTGAGGAGTTGTCTGACCTCCTGCCAAGATATCCAGTTTTTTTGAGACTTGAGAGAGATGGAGTTACAAAGCTTGAATTTTGGTGGTAAAATCTGGTCATTAAGGGTTACATTCTCCTATTTGCCATTGAGGCATAGCTGTATTCATGGGATGCCTGCCAACTCTTCCTAATTTTCATGATCGTCCAAACAAAAGGAAACCCTTTTTCTGCTAAGCCTTTTCCCCAAGTTAGGGGTTTATGATCCCGACATACCTTTCTTATAGGGCTTAACACATTCTTCAAAAAGAAATGCACTTGATCTGCTTACCATGTCACTTAAACCAAAAATGATAGAAGTCAGATTGAACAAGCTTCCTGTAGCTAGCTTTAGAAGGGAACTGGAAATAGGGAGGAGTGATAAGGACTTCTTGACAATTTGTCTATTTGAACCCTTGAAGTCAAAGATTTTTTTGGTATTCTAAAGGTCAGTTTTTGTTGGATACTGTTAAGAATCCTGTTCAGTTCAATTTTTCAGAAGATCTGTTTGAACTTCTGAGAAAATTGAAAATCTTTGACTAATGTAAAATCTGTAATTTCAAGCTTCTGAAATATTGAACTGAAATGTTTGGAAAACCAAAGTTGAAAGAATCCATGAATACAAAGCTATCTATGAGTCTCATGTTGGAAAGCCGCAACCAAAAGCAGCTTGTAGCTGGAGAGAGTGTCTACTCAGAGCTCTCCTCGGTCACAATAAGAAAAGATATTACAAAGTGAACATTCTGAAAGGTACAAGGATAAGACCACATTGAGCCATTGCAATTCCAAGAGGCAATTGAGACGCCACCATTAGCTACCAAGACTTGAGAGTGTCCAAATGTGGACAGCTAAATACGTAACCACTGAAGGGGAGAAAATTATTAAGCACAACCCTGTAATCTCGGATGGCAATGCATTTGTTATCTGTCTTAGTAGCCATGACTTGAGTGTGAGCCTTCTGAAGCTCATCTGCTTGGAGTTGTGTGAGATTTACATCTACATGTTTTTTTGGTAGAGTGAATAGCTTCATTATAGCTATCAGAGATTGTAGATGTAGAATAAGAGTGTCGTCTGGTTGTCCATTTTTGTAAAGGAAAATGTCTATTAGGTCTAAAGACTCATGTAAGAAAGCATGGCTAGATTTTGTGCTTAGGAAGTCAGCAAAACCTAAGACGTGCCTTAGCTTGTCGCACTCTCTCCTCTTCAAATTTTGGTTGGACTGCCATTTCAACAACCCAAGGGCCTCTTTCCCCTTCAGCAGCCTGTACCCATGATTTTTGGTCCTCCGCTTGGTTTTGAGTAGAATGCCGATTGTCTACAGTTTCCTTCTTCTGGTTCACATGCTGGGTAAGTGATTGCTTGTTTCTAACTTTCATACACTACCTCATGAAGGTGTTGGAAATGCTGGACCCCATCAACTAGAGGGGCTTGGGATTAGTCAAGTTTAATAGTCCTTGCCTTATGATTGACAATAATATTTTCTTTTCCTGCAATTCTTGCTAGAATAGAGATGAGCTCCGAAAACTTGGACCCAGTTTTCTCAAATGTTAAAATGCAACTGCAAAGCCCATTGGATCTTGTGTGTTCTGGCCTTGCAAGCCCAAAGAATTTCTAATCACCATATGTCCCAGGAACTCCTAGAAATTCCTAGGTGTTTTTAAGGAATGCTTAAAGTTAAAATTCAGAAGATTTCTAGAAATTTCAGAGTTTTCTAGGATTTCTTTAGAATTTTCTGCAAACATCTCCTTCCTCAGGCTCAAACACACAATTCCAGCCCAAAATCTCTAAAAATGAGAAGATTGTTCTGGAAGTTGTTCAGGAATACATGAAATTTCGGATTTCTTTTCCAGTCTATTAGACAAAGACGTGCAAATTCATATTACCTTGAAATTGTTAGATTATGGTACCTTAGAGTGCATACTCCAGCAGGGTGGACGTGTGGAACCTGAGTGCACTTCAGCATGGTATACAGTCATAGACAACAGCAGTCCTATTCTTGGCTATCTAGATTTAGCAGTTGCCTTTATGTAGTTTGTTTTCCAGTTTTAGAAAATCAGTTTGCATTTGTAAAGTTTTACTTTGTCTATTTAAGGATGCAGATCCCTAGGAAAAAAATAGGCCAAGGGTCCATTTAATTTTGGGATGGATTCGGTTTTAGGATCTAGGGTATTTTGAGGGTCTCTTCTGTAATATCCCTGAAAAACACTTTAGATAAACCTGGATATTTTTGTCAAAACCCTAGGGCAGTAGTGTAAAAATTGAAATTTTATGACTGCAGCGACAGTCTGATTTTAAATTAAAAACAGCAATCCTCAAGGTGCCAAAACAGACTTTTATTTATTGATTTCAATCAGCTACAATAAAAGAAATATCAAAGTGTCTGAATACAATTATTTTTTCACAATTGACGACCTAAATGGAAAGATAGATGGAAAAGAAGAGCATGCAAACTGATTTGATGGAGATCTGTCCTCAGATACTGAAGCTCTAGTTGTACTTGCTGTTTTGGATGTAGAATTAAGCCCAAAAAGCATGCCCTAGCTGCACTAGATGAACACATGTACCTTTTATGACCACTGTGTAATGTCCCCAAATGGACAATTTTTACCCCGAAATGATTTTAAGGCAAAACCCACACTCAAATACAGATTATAAAAGATATACCCAATATTTATGATGCAGATCTGATTTTTATCTATAAATGGCGACTAGGTATGGAGATGAAAACCCACCAAACATGGCTTAAAACCACTGAATCTTTAATGGAAACAAATCAACAAATATTATAAAGATGGAATCATGAAGAAAATACCAGATTTGAGCTTCAAATAGGCTGAATTTAATTTATTAAAATCTGCAGACAGTTGCCCTCAGACACAGCTGAAAATATCACTTCTTCAACTCCAAAAATTATGAAAATAGCTGATTGGATTTATAAAAATCTGGAATACGAACAACAATCAAGATCTGATCCTAAACAGCTCCAGAACCCCACAAACCAGCTCTCCAAGTGGGTCCCTCCTAGAAAAGGGCTGGAAATAAAGGAAGAACACAGCCACAACTTTCCTCTTCAAACCCTTGAAAATCTTGCAATTTCAGCCCTCAAAACTATTGGAAAACAACTGGAAAATCAGCTAACTCCTTGATGTGCAATGGAAACCCTTGTGTGGAGAATCCTCTCAACTAGGAGAAGGGTTTTCATCCTTCTACTAGATCCCTTAGAGGGTTTTCGTCCTCAAGAGATTATTTCTAAAGGTTTTCGTCCTTAGAAATATTTTGTAAAAGCTCTAGGCTCAGACAAAAATCAGATTTGTATAAAATAGAAAAGCATGCCTTCTACAAGCAAGTAAACTTGTTTTTATAGATGTAATGGGCCAAATAGCCTCCCCAACTTCCAATCAGATTTCACCCCTTGCATTTAATGCTTTTTTCCACCTTTTTCATCCTCCAAAGGGGTCGCATTTTCTCCTAGGGGAGAATAATAACATAAAGTGATATTTCTTTTTTCTTATTTTTACTTTATCACTTTATATTTGTCTTTTCTATTTTTAAATTGACTTTATCATTAATAAATTAATATAAAGTGCTTATAATATTATTTTATTTTGCACTTTTATAATTAATTTATTATGATAAGTTTTGATGCAGAGCATCAAGGTCTAGGAGGTCTTAGAGTCATAAGAGAAGTAAAAATACTTGTTCATGTAGGTGAGTGATTAGTTCATGTTGCAAATGTGAAAAGAGAAAGTGAAAATACTTGTTCATGTAAGAGTGAAAATACTTGTTCATGTAAGAATGAAAATGTTTGTAAAAGAGAAACTAGGTAGGTAAAAGAGTGAAATAGTTGTTTTTATGCCTAATCCAGGCTATATGGTTGTGATATGAGTCATAATAGGGATATGGACGAGGTCTAGATTGTGTGAGATGTTTTGTTGATCAAATTTTCCAATATTGGTAGGTTGTTGAGCTCTCTTAGGAGCTAGAATAAGAAGTTTAGTTAGCCTAGTGAAGAAATAAAGAAGATGATTCGAGAAATCAGTCAAGAGGAAGGAAAATATATGATGTAACAGAGATCTAGACATATGAAGGAAGATGTATGATTCATGATACAAGCAATAGAATGCGTTTTTGTATGATATATACTTGAAAATTGTAAACTGTGTATAATGTCTTTGTTCCAGGCCGAGAGGTAGAGTTATGACAGTCATCAAACAAGAGGTTTTAGAAATCTGTGAAGGTGTAGATAGATGGGCAGAGGTCCAAGGAGACCCACATAATTTTCTCAGTTCATGAAATTGACACTAATTGCCTGTAGCTCATTTTCTCTGCTCTCGGGTCCAAACTAGGGCATCGTGTATTTAAAATTCTATCCAGCAAAAATTGTAATATTTTGTGGAAATCTCTGTCTAGGGGCAAAGAATAAGTTTGCTAATTTTCAAGCCTGGATTCACACATGTGAATGAGATATATGAAGATTTGTATCACAGACTGTGATTGTGTCCAGAGGTGTGCAAAAATGAGGTGCATGATTGAGCAAACCATGGAGTCAAGCTACCAAACTTGGTAGACATCATTTTAGTAACATTTCAGAGGTGGATCCATCAACATTAAGGTGAGATCATAAGGTAAGTGCCTACTATCATGTTTAAGGGCTAATAGAGGCCTAATTTGTATAATACAGTCCAAAGGAAGTGTGATTTCATACAAATGAGTAGGGAAGATTTTGGTATGTCTGAGAAATCCATAAAGGGTCTCTAGATCACCCTTGAGTTTATATAGTTGTCTCAGGAAAAATTGAGATCCAACTCAATTTGCTTGTTTAGAGGCTACTAGGAAACTAGGCCTAATACATAGAAGAATGATGAAAACAATAGTCAAGGCCAAAATGAAGGTACCATCCTCTTTGAACATGTTAGAATACCTCTCCTAAGTCTATTAAGAAGGATCCCAAACCCCTGGTTATAGGATTTGGCATTTAGACCTTGTAAGTCTACCTTGGTGTAGTGAAGAAGAGAGAAAAGTACAAAGGAGCAGGGTTATGGATGTCAGCATGACCAGTAGGAGCTTGGAAATGTGAGGACTAATAAGGGAGAAGTAGAGCCTTGATCCAGTTGTTATAGGTAACCTTTTCATGTTTGCATAGTGCTTGAGGAATAAGTTAGTGTTAAGATGGTTTGAATATGCACCACTTGCATAACAATCGAATGAGATGGCCTATAACCTGCGTAGATTGAAATGTCTCTGATGTATACTATATGAGCAAGTGAACGTATAGTTGGGTGATCCTCAGTGCAAGGGGTTGATGAAAAGAGAGAGTACCTTTAATGACAGTGCTCATGTGTTGAGAAAGATCTTGCAAGCTCAAAAAGGTGAGTGTGTTCAGTATACTAACACTGTGAAAGCATAGACCCTGGCATCAAGTTTCCCTTTCTAACACCCTTTAGTTGTCGGGAAATAGAATTGGGCTAAAGGTCTTCGACCGAGAAGGGGATATTACACATTGCAACCACTGAATGGAATTGCCAAGCTCAGATGTGAGGGATTTTGTCCTCAAATCTGTATGCAAATGAGGGATTTCGTCCTCTATTGCTGATGCAGAAGCAAAAGCTACTTGCAGACAAAGAAGTAGTTGATAAATTTCCAAGATGTATGAATAATAAACCCCAAATCTGCCTTTATAACTTCCAAGGCCCTCTCCAAAGTTGGCACTCCATCCTAAAAATAGGAATAAACAATATAAAATTGTTTTATCCTCTCTCCATCTTAAAAATAGGATCTTGATGCTCATGCAGCCCATTCTATCTTTGGCACCCCATAATAGAATGCTTTATTTAATTATTATTCTATCTTTGGCGCCCAAAAATAGAAGTTCTTTATTTTATTATTATTTTATTCCACTTTTGCTTTTTGGATTAAAATATAATTCAAGTGTCTTTTTTCCAAATAAAATATAAAAATACCCTTGGACCACTTAAATTAATTTATTTTCCTCTTTAATTCCCCTTAGCCTACGAAAAATTAAAAGAATAGGCTTCAAATATCTATAATCAATTAATTCTAAAGAGGGGATAGTACATCTTCCTTTATAAAAGAAAGCCTAGGGTAATCGTGCCAAGGGTTGATTTAAATTTTGGGATGGATTCAGTTTTAGGATCTAGGGTATTTTTAGGGTCTCTTCTTCCTCTTTAAATGAAAGCCCGTGCTAGGTGTTTTATTCATTCATCTTTTCATTTAGTGTGTGTGTTTTTCTAAACTCGATTTAATTTTGGGTTGGATTCAGTTTTAGGATCTAGCGTTTTTAGGGTCTCTTCTTCCTCTATAAAAGGAAGCCTAGGGCAAGTGTTTTATTCATTCATTTTTTCATTTAGTGTGTGTGTTTTTATAGTGTTCAAGCATTATAGCTTTTGTTTTCTCGATTAATTCAACAATGATGTGATTTAGAACAAATTTGAGTATTTTTAGTTAGTCTTTCTCTACCATATGTGATTATAGATTCTAGCATTTAAAGTTGAGTATTTTTATTGGCTTTCAATTTTGTGCTATCTAGTTGTGGGTGCTTTAAGATTAGAGTCTGCTAACCATGGTGGATATGATCGACATGGTATTAGAGCAAAGTTTTTGAAATCTTTTAGTGTCCATGTATGGAGAGGCTAGCTGTCTAGAATAGAGAGTTGTCGGAGGATTTCAAAGTGGGCAATATGTCCAAGCTTCAATGATTGAAGCGGAATTGTGTCAGTAATTGACACATGGACCTATAAAGGGTTGTGGGGTGTGAAACCCTAATTAATCTAGTTCGAACAATTAAAACAATGGCAACTCAAGTATGCGAGTCACTTGTTGGAAGGGTACTCTAACTATGTTCCGTGGAAGTTATGGTTGCGAGGATATCCTAGGAGAAACATAATTATGGTACCTTGTGGAGATGATGGCTACACCTCCCATAGATCCCAAAGATATGGTTGAGTACAACAAGAAGGCAATGAAGGCAAAGTGAATCTTTGTTGGATTTATTAAAGGAATGTTGAATCCCTCATATGACCACCAAGAAGCGCCAAGGAGATGTACAACACCGTGGGAACCTTGTACTAGAATGTGAATGTATCCAAGGTGATGCTTTTGAGGAACACACCCAACACTACTTGCATGAGCAAGATAGATACAATGACAAGCTATATCTCGATGAAGCTTGCTTGCGGAGCTTAGAGATCGGATTATTGAAGTTAGTGATGAAGTCCAAGATAATTAGCTAGCCTAGATTGCTTTGAATGGCTTGATCCATTGTGGCCAACTTTGTTCGGTCATTTGTGGTCTGGAGAAGTTACTTGACTTTGAGCAGTTGTGGGATGCTTTCATTGGAGAAGAGATGAGACTACAACAAGTCTCAAACAATTTTAAGGATGATGTTCTAGATCGGGCCCTCATTGGGAAGTTTAGGGAAGGAGAAAAGAAAGGATTCAAGAACAAGCTGATTCAAGAAGAAGAAAGAAGACACGGGGTCTTCTAATCACTAGAAGAAGGATTTGAGTCATGTCAAGTGGTGATATTGCAATAAGCATGATCACTATGCTTCTAAGTGTCTAGAGAAGAAGAAAGGGAAGGATAAAGTAGTAACAAAATTAGTTTTGCAGGGTAGTATTGAAGCTTGATAGTAGATGAGTTGACTACCATTGACTACTAAGCTTAACTAATGGCGTCATGCGTTTTAACATTCTCGGGGGTTGGGTGGTATGTTGATAGTGGAGCCTCGAGACATGATTTTGAACGAGGTGGCCATGAAGGAACAACATACCAACGTGTAAGTGGAGCTTGGTAATGTTCCACGATAGGGGTCATCTCATTCTCATGTTACAGGGGTTGGGTGGTAAGAAACTCCTTTGTCTAATGATTTGAAGTTCAAGGATGAGTG
Organism: Taxus wallichiana var. yunnanensis; assembly: GCA_018340775.1. NCBI lineage: Eukaryota > Viridiplantae > Streptophyta > Pinopsida > Cupressales > Taxaceae > Taxus > Taxus wallichiana. The sequence continues at coordinate 691,741,976 of CM031243.1, read as the reverse complement.
ATGAGCCTCATAGACATGAGCCTTTTGAGTCTTTGAAGTTTGAGAGGTGGCCCTTTTCAAATTCTTTGGTAGATACGAGGAAAAGGAACAACATACCAACTTTGACACAAAAGTGGGGAGCTTGGTAATGATGCCAAGTATTCAATGATTATGATAGGGGATCTATCTCATTTTGCATGTCATCAACCTTGTTAGGTAATTTGTATTATGTTACTTTTCTAAGACTTGGATTTATTTTATGAAGACCAAGGTACTATATGTTCCTAGCGGGAAGATGTGACTAAGAAACTCCTTTTTAAGTTTCTTGTTCTAACAGATTTGAAGTTCAAGGATGAGTTTGATGATCAAGTAAAGACTAATCATTGGAAGAAACATAGCCTAGAAGCGAGCCTTACATAATGAGTCTTGGCCAACTCTAGGAGTTTGAGAGGCTGACCTTTTCGGAGTATGCTGGTCTAGATCTGTTAAAGAGTAGAAACAAACAAAGGGTATTATTATAGCTTGAGACCCTAAGGCTTACAAGATCTATGTTGAATCTATATGAGATAATGGTGAGTCGAGACGAAGATGGAAGGAGATGGTTTGGGCATGTGAACTATGGATCTATCGATTTAGATCAAACAAGTTTCAATACAAATTTGAAAAGGACTTGATGGTTGGATTACCCGACTAAAACAACTTGCTTAATACGTAGAGAAGGTAAGAAAAGCTAGATCCGGTGCAAATGCACAAGTCAAGGGGGATTCTAGATCTGATTCATTCAGATGTTTGCGGACCTATGTCATCAACCTTGTTGACAGGTAATTTGTATTATGTTACTTTTCTAATGTAATTAATTATTAAAGACTTGATAATTTATTTTATAAGACCAAGGATGATATTTTTGAGTGAACATGGTTTAAGGAGTTCAAACATCCTTATTGAAAATCAAATAGGCAGGAAGATCAAGGTGAACATTGAGATCAGTACAATGGAAGGAGGAGTATGACCATCGTAGATGTCATGCGGTTTGCTTCTTCGATCCCTTAGACACTGTAGAAGTTGTTAGTCTATGTGAACACATTAAAATCAAAACATGAGTTATAAACACACCACATAATCGTAAATAAAATATCCCACAATAGAACCCCATCGTTGTTGAATGACGAGAGAACTGATTTTCTCCTGTAGTAAAGCTACTAAGTCTATGGATCATGGGTTAGATCTGCATATGTTTCTTCGTTAGAAGCTTATAGTGCTGCAATCTACATAATGAACAAGTGTCTGAAATCCACATGATGTAAGTGTTGAATTTGCATTCCAAGACTCCTAGATGAAGATTTTCACCACATCCCATAGATCCTTTTCTATTAAATGTAAGAAATGTATGGATGATTCCAGATTTAGTTTCTCCATTATTTTTACAATCTGATAAAAAATACAAAATTGAATCAAGTACTTTAAAATTTTATATTGAATACCTTTTAACCTCAAGCAAGTCAAGAACTTGTTTTCATTCATGTTGAAAATTGGAGAAAAGTAGAAGAATTGATGAGCACAAAGCTTAGAATCCTCCGTATTTCTCCAAACTACGTTAAGGGTCTGAAATTTCTTAGTTGGTTTCTTGAGACCTCTGAAGGCTTACAAGATTATATGTTCCATCTGGAAGGAAAATATAATATGGCGAGATGGAGATGCGAAGATGGATGAGGATGCATGGTCTTCAGATCCCAAATGAAAAGTTAATACATCAATTGCATAAAGGTGATTCGAAATCTTACTCTTATTACCATATCCAAGTGTTGATCCAATTTAAGGAGACTATCGACTTGCTGTCCCAAGTGTTGGACCACATGTTCTTCAGTGAGTACAGGTTTCTCCACACATAACTCCTAAAAGATCAAACAAGTTTTTCAATACAAATACTCAAAACACAAGTTTATTATTACAACACATATGACATCCAAGAAATCACTTACATAAATGCCTATGTTCACATTAATAGATATTCTTGCAAGGCAAAGGAGCATTAAAGTGGGAGGCAAAGGAGCAAGTTGGTGCTCCAAAGACTTCTTTTGAGTAGGTCATCCTTTTAAGAAGTTTCCTAGTTATGTTGCATTGATGTCTTCCATCATTGATGCAAGGCCTTCTTGTTATGAGGAGGCAACAAAGTCAATAGGTGTGGCACATCATGCCATGGTGGAGTACATCTCCATCATGAAGAATGATGTGTGAGAGATAGTGTTGAGATTAGTGGGGAAATTAGTGGTGGATTCCAGGTGGTTGTACAAGGTGAAGCATGCAGCTGATGGCAGCATAGAGAAGTACAAGGCTTAGTTTGTAGGTCGGTTTGTAGCTAGAGGATTCTCTTAGAGAGAGGGAGTTGCCTATGAGGAAACCTTTGTTCCAGTTGCAGGTCTACTTCGATCAAGTTCATAATGTCTTTAGTAGTTTTTTTGGTTGGTAGTTACATCAGATGGATGTTAAGACAATTTTTTTGAATATCTTGATTTAGCAAGAAGTGTACATTTATTAACTGAGAGGATTTGAGGTGCATGGGCAAGAGACCCATGTGTGGAGGTTGAAGAATGCTCTTTACGGGCTGAAATAGGATCCCATGTTTGGTACTCCGAGATTGATGAGTACTGTTAGGTTTGGGATTCACCAAAACAGTTGTAGATTCCATTTTGCATATTTATTTGATGGATCTGTGATATTTGGTAGAGCAAATATGAAGAATATAACAATAAAAACACATATTCAATTCATACGGGGATTGTACAAATATATAGGGAGTCGATATCCTATGATATCGGAGTCTATTCGAACTCCCATAACAAATAACACCATATAAGGTGAGTTGTTCAAACAACTCATGACACAATATAAACCTATCCTATTACAAATGACGTGAGTTGTTATATTAACAATTCACATACAAACAATAATATTCTACTCATGTAATTTAGCTCACCTATTATCGTGAGCATTAACAATGATTTCCTAACAGGATCTTATTTGTTGGTTTTGGTCATGTATGTAGATGACTTGATACTTACAGGGAGTTCAAAGAAGCTCATTGCTGGGTGCAAGGAAGAGTTGGTAAGAGAATTGGACCGACGCACTATTTATTGGGTCTAGAGGTGTGGCAAAGGACGAGTTAGGATTTTCTTAGGCAGGAAAATACACAGTTGATCTTTTGAAGAAGTTCGAGATGATGGATTGTAAACCCATTGCCACCCCTATGACACCAAATCTGCATTTACATGTTGACAAAATTCAGATTTGGTAGATCATTTGGTGTACAAACAGTTGATTGGGTGCTTAATGTATCTGGTCAATACCAGATTAGGTATATGTTTTGCAGTGAACATTTTTGAGCTAGTTCACAATTGAGCTGAGGCAGATCCATTGGGTTGTTGGAAAGCTTGTGCTCCGAGACTTGAAGGGCACAATACATTTTGGTCTGAGACATGCAAGGGATGATGAGTTGATGTTGCATGGATTTATTGATTCTGTCTGGGCATGAGGTGCAGATGATAGGAAGAGTGCTTTAGGATGTTGTTTTAATTTGGGTTTAGGAGTCATAACCTTTTTAGCAGGAACAATATTTTAGTGGCATTTCGTTCAACAAAGGTAGAGTACATGGCAGCCAACATTGGTAGTTGTGAAGCCATTTGACTATGCAAGTTGATTGCATAGCCGACAGAGGAGAAAATGGAGCCTATAGTCATTTACTGTGACAATCAGAGTTGTATCAAACCCTCTGAGAATACTGTATTCCATGACCACTTCAAGCACATTGACATCAAACACCACTTTCTCGGAGACAAAGTTCAAAAGGGAGTGATTGCTCTAGACGATGTTTTGATATATCAATAGGCTGTAGATATTTTGATGAAGCCTCTAGCTAAGGGAAGTTCAAGATGTTCCAGGAGAGTTTGGGATTGATGGAATACACATTCCTTAGTAAGAGGGAGTGTTAGAGTATGATGCTTCAGACTACGTCCTCCAACAGGGCACATGTGTGGAATGTGAATTTTGGTTCAGATTTAAACACGTAAATCAATAAATCAGAACATAACTCTATTCAATAATGACCTTTCTCTATTTTGTTCCTCAACTCTCATTACATTATATAGACAATGGACATCCTATTTTTAAGGAGTCTTGCCAACCACATATTTCTCCAACATATTTAATTACATGAGTTGGTTTCCCAATCAAATAAGTCACATAACAACAATATCCTACGTATGTGTAGTTGTAACAAATACAACTAACATGAGATAATATTTATCTACCCATAATATTATATTCTCACAATATAATTTTTTATCAACTTATATAAATGTGAACACTAATATTATTTTCCTAACATTACCCCCTTAGTGCGAACATGGTAGAAAAATATTCACACTTCCAACAGAGTATTCCCACCTCGGTGGCACACCCATTATCGTGGCTCATGACCTCAATATAAACGAAAGGGACCTCTGTCATCATCTTTCCATGGTTTTCCACAGGTTTACCACAAACCTGGACATGAACAAGAACCCTCAATTGTTCACCTCATGTGGTTTTTTGAATTTCCACAAACCTTTTCAAGATCCATGATCTGCATTACTTTTTGTTTTTTGTTCTCCACTATGTTTTTGATTAGGAGATTACATCGGAAAATGAAGCTCACTTATTACAAATGCGAATAGGAATATTGCATTTGTTCTTATTTTCTAGCACACAAAACATGATCTCGAAACTGAAACACACTCCAACAGAAAGCGAACACACATGAAAAATGCCACAATTTCATTGTGCGGCATAAATCGCTACGACTAGCGAGAGGATGCTTGCTTTAGTCCTCCATCTTTCATTGCCTCCATCCTCCAAAGTGGCGTTCTTAACTCAATGGAATGTGTTGATGACGTTGGGTGTATTTCAATGAGTGTATAGTCATAGAGAACAATAGTCGTATTCTTAACTATCTAGATTTAACAATTGCTTTTTTGTTGTTTTTTTCAATTTTTAAAAGAGCAATTCTTTATTTAGCAGTTTGCTTTTGTAAAGTTTGACTTTGTCTATTTAAGGGTGTAGATCCTAAAATTAGGTCAATGGTTGATTCAATTTTGGTATGGATCCAGTTTTAGGATCTAAGCTCTTTGAAGTGTCTCTTCTTCGGCTATAGAAAAGGCCTAGGGCAGGTGTTTTAATTGTTCACTTTTTCATTCGGTAAGTGTTTTTATAGTGTGTGTTCCAAATCATTGTAGCTTCTATTTTCTGTTTAATAGAATAATGATGTGATTTGCTGTAACAAGTTTGATTTTTTCCAAGTAGTGTTTCTCTACTATATGTGATTGTAGATTCTATTAGTTGAAGCTCAATAATTTTAATTGGCTTGTAGTTTTGACCTATCTAATTGAGGGTGCTTTAAGGTGCTTAAAACTCTTTAGTTTGCATACCATGATGTAGAGGAATTTTCAAAGAAATCCCTATAAAAGCACTGTAAGACATGATGTAGAGGAATTTTCAATGAAATCCCTATAAAAGCACGTAAGATAAGATAAGATAATGTTATTAATGTCCAACACATGACCACAAAAGTAGGTCAATGGGACTGCAGAGTACAAAGCAAACAAACCCAACAAGAGGACCCAAACGGGTCACCCGAAATACAATGAGAGAAGGAGAGGAGGAGAAGGAAACAACAGAGGCCGAGAGACCAAAAACGAAGAAGAGAGAGATGACAGTGTGGGGAGGGAGCGGAAGAAGGAGCAACATCCCCAACAACATCACCTAACACTCAAGGTTGGATGGGAGTAACTCGCGGTCGCCGTTGACAAGAAGAGTAAGCGTGGCTTGCACTCGGGAGCTGGCGTCCAGGAGGAAGGCGGTGCCTCAAAGTAGGCCGGTGGATCGCTGTCTATGTGGAGGGGCCCTGGGACATGCTTGAGATAGGGAGCCTCGGGTGGAAGGAACGGAGTCACGAGACTTGACGGACCTGGACTAGGGGTCCAGACACGTGACCAAATGCCGCTTAGCGCCCCTCACCGGGGAGAGCAACGAGAAGAAGGAAGTGATCAGTCTAGTAGCCATCCGTCGGGGGAGGATGGAGGAGCTTGTCAGAGATTGATGGCCTCCTGAAGGTAGAGAGCAAGACATCTCTGATCATAGTATCTGAAGAAAGTCGTGAAGGAAGGAAGCTCGCGAAACAGGCAATGGAATCACCCACAAATCTCATAGTAAACAGGACATCTAAAAATGAAGTGTTCTTTGGTTTCAACCTCCTGGAGAGAGCAAAGTAGGCAAGTCTTCTCCAAGCGGTCTAAGTGATGATCAGTCTCAATACGGAGTCGATGTGAGCCCACTTGACCCGACCTAGAGAGATACGAAGGGCTTGCAACCAATGTCGGGAAATGTACATGGGTTTGAAAATGACCCTATCATGGATCTCGAGAAAGTGTGCCGCATAGAGTGACATCTTGACCATGACCTGTAAAATTCCTACAAAGCACATACCTAATAAATTTGTATGACCTATTTATTACATTCTACCAAATTTTACAAACAACTGGATGAATTGTATCTAGATACATTGACCAAGATGGTGTGTTGGCGTTTTAACCCAAAAGTGGTTTACCAATTACACAAAAAAAGATGGGTTGGACCCCTTATCTAATATGTTATTAGTATTGGATTAGACTAAAAAAGTTGATAACAAGCTCCTTTCCTTGAATTGCTTTGCCTCAATGCAACAAAAGTGTCGGATGTTGAATTGTTTTGGGCCCCCTCAAAAGCTTATTGATACTTCTTGATGGTTTAGTGACATTGCCTCTCGGTAGTGCAAATGGACAAAAGACAATAATTCATTAAATTCTATATTGAAAAATGATGATAGGGATTTTTTTGTATACATTTGCGAGCTTGATATTCTCCATCTATGTTGTTTGCACACATGGACAAGAAGAACAATTTCTCAAATTTCACCTCCCAATACAACGAGTGTGCTACATTATGCAATTCATGTGCAAGCACACAACCAAGCTCAATCGTGCTGAGCTCACACACTCCTTGAAACTTTGTGCTTAGTGTTATAACATGCCTCTTAACTTTATTGTGACTTGCGACACACCCTCCACTTTGTGCCATGCGGTACCTTTGCATTTATCACCTCATAGTATTCACATTGACACGGGAGTACCACACAAGATTTCACACCAACTTGCGTATTCGCATGACTTCTTGTAGCCACGGGGCCTCTAGAAATTTTTCGTCCACGGACACGCTAAGTGGCACCCTACATGTGTGTGCCATGTCGAGCATTTGTTAGCATATCACGTATGGGAAGTCCAATTGTCACACTTGCAAGAAGTCCACCCATCACTCGGCCTATATATGCACTGTTGTAACTGTTCTTTTTGTAATTGTTTGTTGTAACCGCCTTCTTGTAATGGTGTATGTATATATATGTAATTGTTCAATCAAAGGTAAAATGACTATAGACTAGATACTAATGAATACTTGCATGCTCTATGTATCTTGTATAATCTCATACACATCTGTGATCTCGTTCAATTCTAGGTGAATTAGTGAGGAAGTGTTTCTCCTTTTGTGATCACAAGAACATACATTCCTAGCCTTATTGAACATTGTACACTATTGTCTATTCCCTATTCTTTCTATTGAATAAAAGTTGCACTATTTTGCAAAAAGACTTGTATTGGAACGTGTTTGATTTTTATTGCGTTTAGTTGTCCTTATGCGTTCTATAATCCTGACTTGTCTAGAAGCATTGGGTTGTCCTTTGCACAGGTGTCTGGGCCCTATTAGGGTGTGAATAATTGGTATCGAGCAAGAATGCTCATATGCTTGTAAACTTGCGCACACATCGGAAAAAAGAATGGCGATCACTTGGATTCGTTTGAAAGTATTTGAAATAATCGTAGCAAGATTAAGATGCCTAGCATGTAGAAGAATTTCTCGAGACATCTCGAGAAGTCCATGAGCTTATTTAGGACACTCTTGAGAAACAATGCATCAAACTTTGGTCAATTTCATGATTTCATGATGTAACTTGGTCTAACACCACCTCTTTCTTTTGTGTAGCTTACATGCGACACTAGTTTTAACAACATAGCCTTTTAGATGTTGAGTCGGTCTTGATATCCCAACGTTCAAAGGCAAGATTAATGCCTTAACATTGGATGAATGGATTCAAAAACTTGAGGCTTTCTTCTCCATCAACCACTTGATGATGGAGAGAAGATCATCTTCGCAACATTGAAGATGTCCATTTCGGTGCTCCATTGGTGGGAATCCTACAACGCATAGAGCAAGAAACACGACCCAACCATTGAGACTTGGGATGCATTCGTCTATGCTTCTTATAAAGTTCTTAGAAAGAATTTTACCCTTGTAAATATGAGGATGAGTATATTTAGTTATAGCAATTGCTTGACATAAGGAAATAGTTGGTGGAAGACTACACCAATGAGTTTCTTGTCTATTTTGTGTTTGCACGAGGACTTGGTGAAGTACCATAAGGTGCTGAAGTACATCAACAAACTATCTCCTTATATTCGCACAAAGATGGAGTTTTGATCTCCGACACAATGGGCCAAGCATCTTTGCCGCCATCGAGATCAAGCTAAGGAAAAGATGAACTAAAGCTTTCCTCTTCATCTAGCACCGTGCGAGAGCCAACCCACAAAGAATGCACCATCTCACCCCTTGCATAGGATTAGAACATCTTTGTGTAAGGGAGAGCAACCTAAGAAGGCCGTGCGACACGAGAAGGCTCCAACACCTTGACATCAAAGAACAACAAGAAGAACCAAGGTGACAAGTGGTGCCACCAACATTGCACATGCTCACACGGCTATTTTGAGTGGTGCAAGCAACAATCCTTGATTGTACAATTTACATTAGCTCTTGTGCAAGCAAATTACATTGATCTAGATGTTACTTGTTTGAGCACCATGCCATTCTTTACCAACACTTTAAAAGAGCACAAGTGTCTCTTCCACATGAAATTTTGGGTTAAGGGTTAGCCTTTCATGCCATCATTGATAATGGGAGCCAAAAGAACATTACACAAGATGCGACCCAACACCGAGGTCTTACCACTTTGTAGCACATCCTCAACCATACTCTTTTGCATGGCTCTATCGAGGAAAAGATATACAAGTTTGGTGACAATGCACTTTCTAGTACAAAGTCAATGCCATGGATAAAATAGTCACTTGTGACGGCACACCGCTTGAGGTTTGTGACATTTGCTTGGAAGGCCATGTGTACAACTCGGATGCTACATATCGCACAAGATTGCGGTCTTTGGACCGTCCATATCAAAGATCGCTTCTTGATCCCATGGAGTCACCTCCAGCGACCCAATTCACTTTGGTCTTTGCCAAAAATGCTGTAAGCTCCTCTCTAGGGTAATTTTTAAGACCCCTCTAAAAAGACCATAGATATTACTTGGCGAATTTCTAAAAATGACTTTGAAATCTTGGTGAATGCCACAAATTGAAAGGAAATGTTGTTGGCTGGTAGCGATTGATTGTCGGTCGATGGTATCGTGCTACCAGACGGTAGCATAATGCTATCGAGTAGTAGAAAATTTCTCTTTTTGCACGCGGTAAAGGCGATTTGAATATAAAAAATTAGCTATTCTTTGTAAATGCTAGGTGAATCAACCCAAAAAATTAACTTGTACCCAGAAAATTTAGGCGAAATAGCAAGTAACCTAACACCTCAAAATTAGCCAAATCCAAATTTCAAAAACCCAAATATTCGTGAATTAACAAATATTAGCCACTAAAATTTACACTTTGCCTCGCACATGCAAAGCTTGTATTACACATGATCCGTCCGGAAGCACTTACGCAAGAGGGTAAGAAATCATTGGTAGCATGCCAACCCACGCACACATCATCGCCACAATAACAACAAACTGAATTATTGCAATAATACAAAGATGTATTAGCAGAATTGAAGATTGTGTAGTAAGGCACCAAATTGATTTGGTTTGTGGGTCCTCTCTTTGAAACAGTCCTCTGTATTGCAGATTCATTTGGGAGAATGATGAAGTTCGGTGCGAATACAAGAACTTCTTGATCAAGGCAAGATTAGGCATAACTCTTCTCTTTTTGGTATTTGATAGTCCTCATGCCAAAGAAATACGATACTTGGCATTTGTGCATTGATTATCACGCATTCATCAAGATAACAATGAAGAATCAATACCCACTCCCGTGCATTGATGTCCTAAAGTTAGGTTATTATCATGTACTAGTCCATCCTAAAGACATTTGGGACACAACTTTCAAGACCGAGGATGGATTGTATGAGTGGTTTGTTATGCCTTTTGATTCGACCAACGCACCAACAACATTCATGCTCCTAATGAGCGACATACTTTGGCCCTTCACCAACTCCATTATTGTCTACTTGGATCACATCCTCATCTCGCAAGAAGACCGAGGAGGAACATGCAAAACATGTCTCACATGTCGTAGACTCCTTGTCAAACACAAGTTGCGAGGAAACTTAGCCAAGTGTACACATAGTGATGTGCAAATTTAGTGCTTTATGCAAATTTAGTATTTGGGCTACATCAATCGTGTAGACATCCATGTAGATCGAGAGAAGATCAAGGTAATCCAAGATTGGCCAACTCGTGCAATTTTTCTACCACATGTTTGTCCTTTGGTTTGCATATATCATGGCCCCATAGCCGAGATCATGCACAACAAAGCAACCTTTCATTGGGTTCATGCATAACATGCCTTAAAGGAGCTTAGACATTGCCTCTGGATAACCCTTGTTTTGGTAATACCTGACATTGTCCAAACCTTTGAGATCCTTATTGATGCATCTCACCATGCACTTGGTGTAGAACTCATATAGCATGGGCATTCAGTCATGTATCACTTAGAAACATTCAACAACAACGTCAACGCTACTCCACCTATGAAAAAGAGTTGTATGCCATCATTCAAACAGTCAAACAATGGCGCCACTACATCGTGGGTAAGGAGATGAACATCCGGTTTAATTAGATCAGCTTTTGTTCTTGTAAGCAAAAAGCAAGTTGGAGAATGCATGCCACATGAAGTGTATGACACTTATGTAATGAAAGTAATGAAATTACTTAGATAGATCTGAATATCAGCAGTAATAGAACACCAAAGAACACCAAAATATATAGAAATGATCACAATATGCAAGTAGAATGACTTAGCCACTTCGAGGGGGCAACCTCCAAACCATACAATAAGACTCAAGTGCTCAATATGATGATAATATCCTACTCTCTAACTCCTATATATACCCTACTATACTACCCAGAGCCCTAAGGCCGACCCACTAAGCATATGAAAGCATAAATAAATATGATATGACATGATAAGAGATTATGTTAGCCACAGGTTGGCTAACCATATCCCAATATATAACCTAGGGTTAAGGGCATAACAACTTACTTTGCAGCAGTTCCATCTGGTGATCAAGCACAAGAAAGGAAAAGACAATAAGGACGAATATTTTCTTAGCGTCCACCAATGCGAGCACTCGTCATAGTGCTTGACACACGTGGCCACAATATCAATGACTAGATATACCTCTACTCAACAAACAAGGAATTGCAGAAGGTTTGTGACTTCCATGTCCAACAAGCTTCTCTACAAGCTTGGAAATATTTGTGTTCTTGATGGCACACTTGCCAAAGACTCATGTGGGAGGTGCACTACGCCAATAGAACTGTGCACTTTGGCGTCACTATTACATCGACAACGCTTCAGTTCCTACATGGGTAGAGCAAGTTTGAGAATGCCTGCCACATGAAGTGGATGACCTACTTGCAGCAATTCCATCTGGTGATCAAGCACACAGGGAAAACACAATAAGGCAACAAATTGCCTTAGTTGTCCACTAATGCAGCACTTGTCATAGTGCTTGACTTGCATTGCCCCAACTTGTTGATTTGGATAAATCTCTACTCATAGACAAGGATTTTGCAAACCCTACACCACTTTCGCGCAAGGTTAACAAATTTGCGAATTCCACATGTCCAACAAGCTTCTCTACAAGCTTGGACATCCCTATGTTCCTGATAGCTTACCTTGCCAAAGATTCGTTTGGGAGGCAGACTATGCCAATAGAATTGGGCACTTTGTGCACTTAAACAACACTTCTGCTGGCCTCACATGTGCACAAACATTGATTGCCACATCAAGTCTTGCATTTGTTATTGCATCTCCAAGCCCACAAACATGAAGCTGGGACTTCACATATGTTTTCTGCTTCAATCTAGGCCATGGGAGTCTATCAACATGGATTTCATGTTTGGACTGCCTATGACTAAGCAGCAAAATGATTGTGCTTGTTGTAGTGGATAGATTTTTGAAGATGACCATCATGGTTGCTTGCAAGAAGGGCATCAACGTGCAAGAAATTGTATTCTCTTTCTTTAATCATGTCCGGTTACACTTAGGAATCCTAACATCCATTGTGTTTGACTGTGTCTTGCACTTTGTAAGTCATTTTAGAAAGCTTTGTGGGAAATGATGGCTACATAGATCAACTGGTCGACAACCTTACATTCATAGATAAATCGACACATGGAAGTTGTGAACCACATACTTGTCCATTTGTTGTGAATATACAACAATGCACATCCACACACTTGGGATGCTAATCTGCTATGCATCCAACACGCCTACAACAAAGCTCTTCACAATTCTCTGGGGCATAATCAATTCCAGACACGTCTTGAGTACTAACCAATGACACCCATAGTCATCTCTTACCGTGTGCCATCTGACATAAGAGTCATGCACATTGGAACCGAAAATGGATAAGGCACAATTTTTTTGCAACAAATCCACTATGTTTACCAACAGGTTTAACAGATACTCTTGTGCCAACAATAGAAATACAAAGAGTGCCACAACGTGCACCACACACCTCACAAATTCAAGTTCAGTGCTCAAGTTGTGAACCACACACTTGTCCATTTGTTGTGAATATACAACAATGCACATCCACACACTCAGGATGCTAATCTGCTATGCATCCAACATGCCTACAACAAAGCTCTTCACAGTTCTCTGGGGCATAATCAATTCCAGACACGTCTTGAGTACTAACCAATGACACCCGAGTCATCTCTTACCGTGTGCCATCTGACATAAGAGTCATGCACATTGGAACCGAAAATGGATAACGGCACAATTTTTTTGCAACAAATCCACTATGTTTACCAACAGGTTTAACAGATACTCTTGTGCCAACAATAGAAATACAAAGAGTGCCACAACGTGCACCACACACCTCACAAATTCAAGTTCGGCGGTAAAGTTTGGCTGCATCTTTAGAATAGGCAGCTTCAAGGGACCACACCAAAAGATCAAGCCTCTGCGCTATGGTCCCTACACAATATTGCAATCTGTTTGTGAGAATGCCTTTGTTCTTGATCTGCCACCATACTTGGTGTCTTCATCTAATATTCAACGTGGAGCTCCTTTAGCCATACGTCCCACCTCTACATGAGCCATCAACAACTCAACGTCCTTTTAATTTGGATCCCAAACATTCGTGCACCATAACAAAAGATCAAGTCATTGAAGTGACAACAACTTGGACCTGCCAAAGGCACACATCACTTGTTTCAAGTGATCAAGGTCGGACAATACACATATCAAGCTAAGTGGTATAATCTTCAAGTACTTTAGGTTCAATTTTTATAGCTAATCGAAGATGCAATGTGGATCATTTCTCCTCAAGAAAGGGCGCTTGATATGTGCTCAAGCGAACGGCTAGGGGTTGTCGTGCAAGCCCACACACTCTTCCTTGAGACTTTGTGCTCCTCATCATTGCAATGCCTCGTGCGACGCATGTGCACTCATGGTACTTTGCAGCATTGGCGCAACATCTTGAAACTCCATTGTGACTCGTAACACGTTCTCCAGTCTGCGCCTTGCGCACAATCTTTTGGTACCTCTACATTCAAGACCTTGCAGTTTTCAGTGTCACCTCGTAGTATTTGCAGCTTCTTGCAGTATCATGCAACACCTCACAGTGAACGGCTAGGGGTTGTGTGCAAGCCCACACACTCTTCCTTGAGACTTTGTGCTCCTCATCATTGCAATGTCTCGTGTGACGCACGTGTACTCGTGGTACTTTGCAGCATCGGTGCAACATCTTGAAACTCCATTGTGACTCGTAACACGTTCTCCAGTCTGCGCCTTGCGCACAACCTTTCGGTACCTTTACATTCAAGACCTTGCAGGTTTCAGTGTCACCTCGTAGTTTTCAGTGTCACCTCGTAGTATTTGCAGCTTCTTGCAGTATCATGCAACACCTCACAGCGCTTAGCAAGGCCTCCAAAACTCAACATTCACACGTTAGCTTCCGCTGCCGTGTGGAACATCAAGGTCACCCTACATGTGCGTGCCATGTTAGAGCATCTGTTAGCATACCGTGTTTGGGAATTTGAACTGCCACACCTGTAAGAAGCCCAAGAAGATGAACCATTGTAACCATTCTCTTTGTAACTGTCGTCTGTGTAACTGCCTTCATGTAATGAATTATGTATATATATGTAACCATTTGACCCCAAGGATAACACGACAACCATTGACTAGATAGCAGTGAATACTTGCATATTTCGAGTTTCTTGTATCTCTTATATAAATATGTGATATTGTTTCAGTCTAGGTAGATTTGTTGAGGAAGTGTTTCCCTCATTTATAATCATAGGAATCTTTATTCCTAGCCTTACTAAACATTGTACACCATTGCACTATTCCTATTCTTTCTATTGAATAGAAGTTGCAGTATTTTGCAAAAAACTTCCACGTTCTAATGTGTTTGGTTTGCTATTGCATTTAGTTCTTTGCATTCTATAAGCAGCTTGTCTTCAAGTGCAGGGTTGTCTTCTACACTAGCATCCTGGGCCCAGTGGTGCAGATCATTATCACCCAATATAAAAATGTATCCTTTTGTTTTGTCAACCATGCCTCCAAGTACATGTTGAAGTTACCATAAAATTCAGAAAGGAATTCAAGTGTCTTTTCATGTATCAGTGGAAGGCTGATTGCCAATAAGTTAATAACGAATAGCCACAATCTATGAGGTGCTTTAGTATGTTCTATCTTTGGAGGACAATGTAGATCTCCAAATTGTTTTTATTTTGCTAATAAGGCAATTGATTTTAGTGTTTCATTTGTGATTTTAAGAGATAGCAAGTTTACTTGCTGCTCTAGACTGAGCCATCAAGCTTTGAGGTAAACCTGAGGTATTGGTTCAACCCATGTCAATACTACAAGTGTGGTTGAAATTACTATCAACCATGGAGCCATAATTTCCAAGTTAAATACTCTAGTTGCATTTTTTTCCCTTTTCTTCATGCAAGCATTGTGCTTCAAGTAGCATTTATTTAGAAGTTTCTCATGACCTGTTTCCCTTTAAGCTCAGAGAGGATGATAACCACAACAATTGAGAAAGATTTCATTCATAGTCTTCAATATGCACCTTATTTTTCAATACTAATGATTGCTCTTTATAGGCTGCGGCGTATTAATCCCCTCAAGTGCATATCTTAAGGGTTGCATTGGGAAAGGATTGGGATCGGAGTGTAGCACCTTGTGAGAGATCATTGTGGCACTTTCCCTTCTACTACCATCGTACTGCCACTTTATACCTCTGTGTATCACCTTTCCATCTGCTCCAAGTGTTATGTCATCATTCTCCCCGCTCTCTCCTCTCCCCTCACCTTGTTGGACTGTTTGCGGCCGATGTCATCGGTCTTGTCGATGAAGTCTGCTGGAAACTATGCCTAGCCAACTTCATTGGCCTGGCTGATGGTATCAACTAAGTTGAAGTTCTTTGCCTCCATATATAGGCGCATTACATTCATTTGTCAAATATATCATCGAATAGTCTACTCTGCCTGCACTCACAAATCTGCTCATAAAGGTTTAGAGGTTTTAGGGTTTAGTGGAGCCTACACTTGGACTTCATCATTGGAGCATTGGGTTTTACTATGAGCATCAAGAATAGAAGCTGAGCTAGCAAGGTCTACCTTAGTCTTTGGAGTCCCCAACATTGGTCTACATAGGCACAATCGCCAGTTTTTCTTACTCTTCCTCTTTATATGGACTACATTCGCCAGGAAGTCCTATCCAGGATCTCCGAAAGGATTGAAAAGCCTATGGTAGCAGCGTGTAATGCGATACACTAGAAAATCTCCAAGGCCCTTGAAGATGTTGAGGACACCAAAATTTGAACACAATATGACATACGGAGGCAGGTTTATTTTTCACCTTATTTGGAGGTTTCTCACAGCCTTTTCCCTTAAAACTCTGAGAGGATGATGACCACAGTGATTGAAGAAGTTCTGAATCAGAGTTTTCAGTTGTAGCCTTATCATCAAGACTGTAACTAAGGTCCTTATCATCATCAACAGTTTCTTTGACTGAACTACCTCCATCCTTGCTCATGGCCTCCTCAGCAAATCCTTTATGTTCAAGTAACCTCTTTTTATTATCTTCAAGAGACTTTCCATTATAGTTCCAAAATTTGCAAATATTAAGTTTTGAGTTGTAAATTTTTATTTTCTGGACTAATGTAGTCCAATATTTTTGTTACAGAGTTTTAGTTATATGTTTATAATTCTATTATAGATTACAGTCTTTCTATTCTTGTACTCCATAACAACTCTTCAGTCAGGTTAATAGGAATGATCAGTTTAGGTTAAAAACACAAAACTATATACTTGATCCATGAAAATTCAATAGTTAAGTGCACTTAGGCTAGAGTTCCTCTACAAGGGCTTACCTCCAAGAAATTCCTGATGATGCACCTTTTTTTGGGTACTTTGGATTAAAAATACTACTATTAGAAAGGAGAGTATGAATGTGGAGTGAAATATCATCTTAGGGAGCATTAGAGAATAGTATTTTAACCAAATATTGTTCGCAACATCAATACCCCACCAAATATACTCTAACAAGTTTCATGTGCAAGGCACAGAAACATTTATGCAGGCCTTTTTGGAAGTCTTTGACAAAACACAATTTTCAGATGCTTTGCAAAGCAATTACATTGCTAGATGTTCCTCCCGGAACCCTTCGTATTCCCTTGATGCATTCTCCTGTAGCAATATTTACCTGATTTTGTACTACTGAACCTGCCTCCTGCAGATATTCTTGACCTCGGTTTCACATATAACCTAAGCTTCAGGAACCAATTCCCAATTCCTTGTATCTTACATGATGCTGTTTGCATAGATTAATCTCCAAGTCGCCTCTTCAAGAGCATAATAGGTGGAATATGCTTACTGGTTATTCAATTTGTTTTCCTATGTGGCATGGCATAGCAATACCTTTTACTTTTCTCTGCTCCAATACTTGCACTTAATGTGTGATCCCATCCAGAGAGTATTTCACCAATTTGGCTACCATGTTAATATTTTCCATAATCTTTGTTGCACTTGTGGTAACTATTCTGATTCATTCCGGCCTTAGCTTTCATATAGTTCTTATGTTGAGGATTATAGTTTCAAAGCTAATAGTCAAAGGTGAAAGTGGTTGTCAATTCCTTGTTTCTTGACATTATCCAAACAAATATGGATCCACTATTGGTGGGGCCTTGTTCGGTCCTTTACAATGTGCTCACTATCAGTCCATCTGGATTGTATGGAACACCTCACGCACTAGCCTTGCCTGGGTTATTCTTCGATGTCTTAAAAATTTTAATTTGAAAAAAATTCTATCGCTCCCTTCATTTAAAATTGGTTTGGTCAAAGGCCTCAATTTCTGTACTTTAAGATTTGTACAAGCATAATGATGAGCAGACAGATCAATAACCTCACTAGATTTGGACACAATGGAATTCACTTCAGTCCTGATGTGCAAGTTGCAAAAATGAGATTGTGAAGTGGCATGAGTTGCTGTTTTTGCCGGAAGCTCACATTGATAGGGCGGTTTGGAAATGTGACCAACAGCAAAGGCTCACTGTGGTGCAGCTCAATGGCATGGAGGAAAATGTATGTTTTCGTGAAAGGACACCAGAAGTGCAATGTTAAATAAAAATCCCAGTTTGTACCACAGACCTTCAATATTGATCATTTTTAATGTGCTTCTTGGTAAACATGCCTGTGTAGTTTTGCAAATGAAGACAAAATGATACATGTGTTTTAGAAAGTTTGTTTCCACTTAGAACTTCAAGAGGATATAACACAGTGTGATTTGCAAGACATTTAACATGAGTTGCTTTTACTTGTAAACGGTAAAAATATTGGAATAGACCAATATGATGGATAGTTTATTTGCTTTCTTTATCAGAGGATTTGGCCATACCTACTTTCTTTTATCTGAGAGGTTGTAAAGTTGGTTCTTGATATTGCAGATACATAACCTGTCTTCCTGGATAGTATAGTAAAAGACATGATAGCTTGATAATTCATTTTCATACATTTTAGACTGTTTCTTAACTGTGATGCTATAGAGTTCTTGATTACGATATCAAGTAGTTTTTGCTTTGGAAAGTTGCTTCCTGGGATTGCAGCCACATATTCTGTCTACCTGGATGACATATTAAAATTTAAAACAATTGATTGCTTACTAATTCATTTTTTTATCATGTTTTATGCTTGTCCTAATGGTTTCAAAACCATGATGCAATATATTTCTGAATTTATTATGATCTAAATAGATTTTGTGTGGAGAATGCTGGTTCCTGGTATTGCAGACTTATGTCCTGTCTTCCTGGATGGCATAGAAAAAGACATGATAGCATGCAATTTAATGATTACCAGGGAACATTATTACTCATTTAACTTACGTAAGTACTAATGTATGATTGTTTCCTGTTTCCAGAAACTGTAAAAATGGACATCAATTGTGTCCAAGTTAAATTGCAAAAGCCAGGAAGAATATGTCAGAGGAATTCAGTTCTGAGCATTATGGCACACCAATATCTGGAGAACCAGCATTTTCTTAACAATTCCATTTAAAATTATAAGCCTCAAATTGAAAATGAATTATTGCACATCAGAAAATGGAATGTGAAGGAAAATGACAAGAATTACAAAAAGTTCAGGCCTAACAAACAGGGTCAGGGTGTTATGTGTGCCTAAACTGGCTGTTTGTTACTAGTGACTCTGCTAGCAGAATTGAACGAGGAGTGATTTTCTGGTTGCTTGCTAGTTTTCTACCCCGCTCTGGATTATTTATGCTCTTTTATGGGTTCATGCGGTCTAAGAAGAGAATTGGCTCTCAGAGATCCTGCTCCTGTTATTTTGTCTGGATTTTAGGCATTGGTCACTCAAGGCTAAGTGTGGAAATTTCTCTTATGGCAGGAAAATAATATTTAAGCCTAAAGATATCAGTATTGTTTGTCAACATTTTTGTTAATGTATTTCTCACTCAAACGGGTTCAAGCAATTGTTTTATGGGAGCATCCTTTAAGCAAAAATACGAACTTAATTTGCACAGAATAAAATATGCATATTGGGTTCAAGCATTTGTTTTATGTAAGGATCCTGTAAGCAAAAATTCAATCGTAGTTTGCACAGCATAAAATGTGTGTATATGTGTTTTGCATGCTATGATTTTTAAGATTAGGGCTGATCATACCACATTAGTTTTCCAAGCACCAAGTAAACTTGGTAATTGGCATTTATTTAGGTAATATAAGGAATAAATATTCAAGTTTCGTGCATGTCCAATTACCACTGATTGCCAAGTCAAAACTTTAGGCTGTTACTCTGGTTAAGTCTGCACTAAGAATTTTAGAAATTTAACATTATGCATAACCTGAAAGATTTGACAGTGGCTGAATGAGTACTGGAAGGAGTATGCTCTAAGAATGGTAGGTGGAGTAACAGGCAAATATATCACAGCTTAGGAATTTCTGAAATATCTAGGACTCTTCAGATATGCCAATATGGCATATATGTATCAATGCAGATCTGGAAAAGCTGCTTCCAGAAAGAATAATTCTTGATCTAGGAGGTGTCATATGGGAACAACCAGTGGATTACAAGAACATCCCCTTTCGTTGCAAATCTTGTCATTAGCAGGGTCATCTTGCTATGGTGCGCCCTCACATCTCTCCCTAGGAAACCTCCAACAAAACAAAAACACAATGTGAGCTGATCATGCCAGACAAGCAGTTACAATTGTTCTGGAAAGACCCTAAAAAGATGCAGGAAATACAATGAATAAGAGTACTTGGAGTTGGCTCAGCTAGGGGAAAAGTCATAAAGAGACCAAAAGAGGGCCCTTCTTCGGAAAGGTAAAGAAAGAGTCGTATCCTTAATACTTCAAACTGCAAATCCTATCGATATTTTAGGTGAACAAGAAAATATGGTCACGGGGATATCCTGGAAACATATCTTATCATTAGTTCTTCAAGGCTTTCACATGGTATCCCCACTTCAGGTCTTGTAGGTATAGAAAATTTTGAAGCTAACCTGGTCTTTTCCTCTATGACGGCCTCTGAAGTTGGCCCTGCCAAGAGATGATGGAAGAAAAAAGATAGTACCCTCTATCCACCGACGACTTGATACCTTCAATGCCACAATTCTAGGAGCCAAAAGGGAATTGTACAGCTAAGAAAAAATGTAAGCCATCTAAAGAAATGGTGGGGAATGACTACACAAACACTACAAAGGAGGTTTTGTTAGAGGCGGGCACCTCTGCTTCAACAAGCATCCCACAATGCGGATCCTCACATGGAACGTAAAGGGAGTAGGCATCCCAAGTAAATGCCAATTTCTTAAGGATGAGGTTATCACATAAAAGATCAACATGTTTTTCTGCAAGAGAGAACACAGACCCACTTTTCCCATTAACTCCGATATACTGGTATTTGGGGTAGCAAAAATACAGTTTTTAATCACAACTCCAGATTGCTGATCTTGCCAGGTATGGTGTCATCTCACATCTTGCTTTTCCTTGGTGTATTCAAGGCATTGCTACTTTTTATGAATTTCAATACATATTTGACAGTCAATATTTATATCCACTCATCTGAAATCAACATATACATATAATAGAACTCATAAATTGGATGACACATGCCAAACCTGCTTGTCTGATTGTTATGGGAGATTTTAACACCATAAAATCCATGGGGAAAAAAAAGAGGGGTGGAATTCAATCACGAAACATCAGAAACACTAAAAACACTGGAGTAGGAGACGTCCATGGTAGATATGGATTATGCTCAAGGTTTTCACTTGGGGCATCAGGAGAAACAATATTCGCTATATAGCAGGTAAAATAAAACTGTTTTTTTACTTCAGGGAATGATTGTCACTAAACTCTCAGATTTGAGCTCAGGTTAGTGATACCATTCTGTTGGATCACTAGTCTGTCTCGTTCATCTTCAGGTCACGAACCAGACTATAAAAACCTAAATTCAGTTTTGAGAGAAGGTAACTCTCCCATCCCAGACTAAAGTAAAATATTCAGTGGTGGCTGGAAGCTAGTTTCATTTGGGGTCACAAAAGATTCAAATTTATAGAAAAACTTGGATTTCTGAAGATCAAACTAAGAGTGAAGCAAGCTTGATTTTGAGAACATTTTACACTCACAAATATAGAGCTCATTGGCATCAATCCAACAACAGATGGGGGACCCTGGATTTACTCCTCAGATGTCATGGACTTAGAAAATACTCATATGATATGGAGAAAAATGGCTTCAAATGGGGGATTCCAATACTAAATTCTTCTATAATTCAGTGAGCAATCAACACCATCTAAATATGACACAACAAACAAAAACAAATTCAGGCGAGCTTCTTGTAATTAAAACTGAAATCATGCAACATGCCATTAGTTGTTTCCAAAATATCCTCAGAGTCACCTCTCCCCTGGTGAAAACTTGAGGCTCAAGTACAGAGAAATTCCTTTCCTGATTACTATAGATGCTAATATCAACTTGATGAAACTTGTGATGAGAACTCAAAACAATCTTCTTCTTCATCCTCCTCCTTGACATGGCTCTGGACCAGATGGTTACCCGGATCTATTCTATCAACATTTCTGGGATATTCCCAAAAAGGATTTGCTAGCACTAATTGAGGAGTTGTGAAGAAACAAAAATGTTATATAAAATGTTAGTCAAAACTGGTTCATGCTGATAATCATGAACAATATAGACCAATCGCCATGTGCAAAATGGTCTAAAATATTTTAGCAAAGCTGATTTTGACCCCGATCAAACCATGTTTGGGAAAAAACATATTTGCCTCACAATCTGCATTTTTTCTATGGAGGCATATCAGCTCAAGAGATATTCACTCGGGACTTAAAAAGGTTGGGCATTTTAGTTATGCTTTGTATTCCTAAGGTGTTTTCAAAAACGTGATTGGGACTTAATGGAGGAATCTTTAGGGGCTTTTGGCTTCTCACAATGGTCGGTGGAATGTATTAGAAGTTGTATTGACACTCCAAATTATATTTGCAAATAATAGCCATAAAGGTAATTAGTTCACCTCTGTGTGAGAGGCTTGCATCCTATAAGTATTCACTAATGATGAAACCTTTTTAGACTTTTTGAAACACCAAACTAAACCATCAAATTTTGGGGCTATCAACGACAACTATGGGGAAGATGTATACAAACATCCACTTTGTTATTAATCGTCTGTCATTCTCTACTTTGCCATAGAGAGAAACTCAAAATAGTGAGCAACTTCCAAGTGCTTATTAGTTAAGGTCGGGGCAATAGATCGGCATGCAAAAGTCGTCCATTCTATCTCTTCAATTCTCAAATATCAATTTTCCTATTAAATATTTGGGAGTTCCTCTACATGCACAAGCCAACACCTAGTTATGGGCCTTGGTTTTGAGCCAAACTCAATAAAAAAACCTTTAAAGTGGACAACTAGGCGGCTCTCGATGGGAGGATGTTTTCATATATTACAATCAATTCTTCAAGCTACCCTTGATCTAGGGGATCTAAGACTTAAAATGGTTCACAACACCACAACATTGCTCTATATTATGATTTGACTTCACTAGTGGTTCAATGTCATCCGTGCACACTTGGGCATGCCGTGAGGTCCTAACTCCCTCTCAATGCAATGCAATGCAACCCTTGCAATATAAATACTATATTGCGAGTTTTACAGTAATGTTGTTGTGGAACTTAGACTGAAGAGTAGCTACACAATAGTTGCCAAATATTGTGATGGTCCAACCAATGCTTCATCTCCCTCCTTTGCATCTTAGTACATTCTTCTATCCTTTCGAGACTAGTTGATAAACTAGAGAATAAGTATAGTACGCATACATCTTTCATTCGACTTCTAAGATCTTGTGTAGGACTTTGTATAATTTAACTTTGCAATTATAGTTTTACATCTAGTGTCAATTGTCTTCTTTGTTTCTTTCTCGGTTGCATAACAACTTGGATATGCTCTGGGCTCTATCATTTACAATATGTTTTCCACAATAATATGTTTAGATTCTCATCTATAGTGTTGTCCATTAGGTTTCCTCTTGGGTGTCGGATCAATGGTATTAGAGTATACACTCACTTCATCATATCCTAGTGGTATTGAAGTTCCATTTGGATTCTCTCCTCGTTTTTTGTACGATCACTCACATGAGGTTTGATTAAAGGAAGTTAGGACTTAAACCCCATGATCCTTAGGATTCAAACCCTGTTATACTTCATCATACCTTCCTCCACGTCTTCAAACAAGAGACAACAAATTCAAGAACTCAACTTCAAATATGTTCAAGAAAATGATAGACGAAGCTTTAAAAAATAATGAGAAGAATTAGTAGAACACCATGCATTTGAAAGAGTGGGTATCATTGATCACTTCGTTCAATTTCTCGAGGATGTGAATGCTACTCCCAAGCCAATTCCTCCACATCAACCTATTAGTGATCACACCCTATACAAGGTACAAGTCAATCTAGACACCCCCATGTTTGAAGGCAAAAGAGGTGTAGTTGCCCTATATAATTGGCTTAACCTTGTCTTGTCATACTACATCTTTTATCAATTCTCCGATCGAGAAAATATTACATTTGCTGTTCTAAAAGTTTCTTTATCTATAAAGAGATGGTGGGATACCTATTGCACCACATATGAAGATGATGAAAACCTCTACTCTTCTATAGACATATGGAATGGTTTCATTGAAGCACTAAAAACACCTATTACCCAGTTGGGAACTATGATAACAAGTACATCAAGTTTGCACGATTGCGCTAAGGTCATGATCAATATGTTCAAGAGTAAGTAGACACTTTTCACATACTAGCAAGGCCCGAATATTCAAGTATTAAAACAAAATCTCATCTTGAAGTATAGGTTGGGCTTGAGACCATACATCCAATATGTTATACATTTTCACCAAATCTCTCTTGGTGAAGACCATAGATTTACTAGCAAGTTTGAAGCAAGAGCTAACTAGAAGTCTTAAGTTATCAAAACCCAAGTCTTTGGACAAACCGTAGTCAACGAAGTCCAAGCTTGGAATGAAGCAAAATTGAAAATAGGGAATGGCTCTTCACATCATCCTCAAAAGAAGGCAACACCATCAAATGTTTCGAGTAAGCATTCCAAGGCGAAAAGTGGTGCACACTTCATAATTCTAGCACCCACTCCATAAATGAGTGTTGTGCTAAGAAGACTCCACTTGCACAACTCGTACCGGTGGGTACTAACAAGCGACACTAGACAAATGTACATAGGGCATGGAATATGAACATAATGTTATGGCAGGTACAAACAACATTGCTTCTTTACTCAACTCGGATTTGGGGAAATGTAACGTTTGTTCCATTCTCAAATGTGTGTAAATGGACAACTAATACACTTTATTAACAACAAAAGTCGGGAGAACTTGATTTTTCTTGAAACAATTCATAGATTGAACTTGCCGCTAATGCCTCACCCTCGACCACACACAAGTAGATGGTTTAGCTTAGGTTTTGAGAAGCACATTAGTAAACAATGTCATATGGTGGACAAAATCAAGACTTCTCAAGATGCGGTCATTTGTGTATGTGATGTTTTACTTGATCAACCGTATCCTTAGAGGAATATGAGGCAAATCCTAAAGCTGTTGTCATAGATGGCGGTGATATGAAATGTTGCATGCTAGAAGTAGTTGCCCTAAATAATCTCTTGTTAGCGAGAAATAGTGCAAAAACTAGTTAACTCTATCAAGACGTTTGTACTCCTAATGGTTAGATGTGAGTGGAAGAACATCCTTGCGGCACAAACTCATAAGTTAGTTCCTTCACCAAACATGCGCAATTGTCTACCATGGATGAATACACACATACTTTTCATTCTCTTAAGGAAGTGCCCATGTAATGTGCGATGAGCATACTATTTATTTAATTATAGGACTATCTTGTCCTAATGCATCTTTATACCACGGATCATTTTTGGAGATCGAAAATATCAAGTGGCATATCCATGAACTTGTGGCTAAATGACACATTAGGCCCAACACATAGCCTTGCGGCAGCTCAATTGGCTTTGTGCCAAAGAAGGATGACACATGGAGGTAGTGCATTTACTAAAAATATCTTAACAAGATCATAGTGAAGAACAACTATCCTCTTTTACGTATTGACAATACATTGGACTAACTCCACAATGCATAAGTCTTCATCAAAATTGATCTCAAGGTTTGTTTGAGTGGTTGGTTATGCGTTTTGGCTTGACTAACACACCCATGACATTCAAACGGATTATGAATGACATTTTACGACCGTTCACAAATTCATTTGTTGTAGTCTACCTTGATGGCATTCTAATCTCCAACAAAACATAAGATGAACACTTGTGCCTTATTTAACAAGTGCTCCTCACTTTATAGAAATAGAAGCTATATGCTAAAATGAGAAATCTTCATTTGCCATATGGGACATACAATAATTGGGATACACAATTGATGCATAAGGAGTTCATGGCGATTCGACCAAGATCTCGCATCATCCAAGAATGACCTACACGAAAGAATCTCACTTTGTAGTTTTTTTGGCATTAGCTAATTTCTATAGGAGGTTTGTACTGTTTTCTCTCACATTGCTTGACAATGAATCGGGTTACCAAAGGTGGATTTCAAACAACTTTGTGTGGTTGGTTAGTTGTATAACAAAAAGCATTCGAAGATCCGAAATGCACTCGTTTACGTGCTAATACTCATGTTATCTAATATTCAACAACCATTCAAGATAAATACGATGCATCGATCATGCACTTAGAGCAGCCATCACTCAACATTGTCGACCATTTACTACCACAACAAAGCCTTCATTGCACCAATAGGAAATATCCAATATATGATTGCGAGCTTTATGCCATTGTTCATAAATGTAAGCATTCAAAGCATTATATATTGGGCTAGGAGATAGTGATCCACACAAATCACAAGCCACTTGGTTCTTACGACTCGAGAACAAGTTGTAATAAGAGTGACACCAAACGATCTTCTTATCTTTTAAGTTGTTCCAAATCTACTCCAAAATGCCACCCATCATATTTCAAAGTTCTATTTTCCATTTAAAATGGTGTTTGACACTTTAGTGGAGTTCCACATAATATAAAATGATATGCCCAAGGTTCTTGGAACTCTCTCCATGAAATGAAATATTTTAATGACGTCCACGAGATTGAAGAGTCTATGGGACCAAACGAAACCGATACATTAAAAATATTCAGACTCTTTTCCATATCAACTCTCCTACTATGAATCTTGAGCACTAAACCAACGATCTTTTGAAGTTTTGTTTCTACAAATAACTCATTTAAGTTGTCCACTTTTAATTTGCTTTCATATTGGATACGGATATCATCATATGTTGAACACTCCATAATGAAATGCCATTCCGTTTCAACAACCCCTTTGCTGCAAAAAAGACAAATTCTCCTTTCCCAATCCTCTTTGGGAATAGTCCATCTACTGTTTCACAATGAAGATGATGTGATCCGGTCCTCAACTGGGCCACTAAAATCCTTGCCTTACCTTTGATAACTGCTCCCAGGTAAGCTTTTTCATCATGCTCCCAAGTGGGGTTGAAATCTTTGATATATTGAGCTTTCTTACGACCCATCTGTTCTGTCCACATGGCAGTCCTAAACTTCTCCATCACATAAGTTTTTATTTCCCTGTTGTTTTTAGGACATTCCTGAAAATTGATGCCCCATTTATTCATCCATTTGTTGTTCTGTTTCATCTAGGTTTTCTTTCTGTGCTCTAGATTATCCTTTGTAACCATTTTGGGCCAGCGAAGATCGTCCATGCTTTCAAATTTTTTCAAATAGCTTATCAGCCGAGTTATTGTTGATGCTTCCATCGGGAAGGTACCACTTCAACTAACAAGATCTCATAAGGAACTGTTGATTTGACTTTAAGAGTGCTTGTGATTAGATGTTTCTGGATTCTTTCTAATTTCGCCATCCATGCTTTGACACGCTACTTCCCCAAACCTCGCAACCATAAAGAGCAACCAAAGTAACCAACAAACCAAAGAGGGTTTTCTTAGTTTTCCAGTCCCAGAGCTCAACTTTCCTACACCTATTCTGAAGTAGGTAAGATGCTTTCCAACCTCCCTATATCCTTTTTGCTTTGCAAGTCTCCCAACTCATCTTGTTGTGGAAATCAATCCCAAGATATTTATATTTCTGTAACAATTTCCAAAGTACTCCCCTCAAACAGAAAGTTAAATTGCCTCTCTTTTCTTTTCAGAGAAAAAATCATGATTTTTGTTTTGCTAGTGTTCACTTGCATCCCGACTTCCTGGCAAAATAATTCTAAAGATTTTAGATGCTCCCTCAAACCTTGAGTTGTTGTTGAAATTAAGATAAGATCATCGGCATATAAAAGTAACTTCACCACGTACTCCCAATTGAACACCCCCTCCTTCGGTTTTACGTAACCATTCTTCAAGCTTATCAATGTATAAACCAAACAAAGTGGGAGAAAGAGGGAAACCTTGTTTGACCCCAATGTCACTACCAAAGCATTCAAACATACCTTCTCTTGTTCTGATTTTAGCTCTGACCTGCTCATAAAGTCTATGCACTGCTGCTCTAAGCTCATCTGGAATCTTAAGTTCCTCCATCCTGTTCCAAAGTTTGTCTCTAGGAACCGTGTTGAAGGCTTTCTTAAAATCAACAAAACAACAAAAGCTTCATCCCCTTGGGTATCCCATACCTTTTCAAGCAAGTGCCTAAGAGTGTTGCAATGATCAATAGTTGAATGTTTAGATCGGAAACCTACTTGTCCTTTTGCCCTGTTGCTCTCTCTTTTTGCCCAATTGCTGATTCTACATTCTATCGTGCCCCTAAATAGCTTACCAAAAAGAGGATTGATCATAATAGTGTGATAGTTAGAAGGATTATTGATATCTCCACTTTTAAAAAGAGGAATAACCACACTAGTTGTCCACTCTAGTGGGAACCCAACTTGAGTTACATTATTGAAGATTTTTCTAATATGCGGAGTGAGCACCTCAACCCCCCACTTTAAAAACTCAGCCTGCAACCCATCAACATCTTGAGCTTTACCATTTGCTAGATTCTTTATGCCATGTTTGATGTCTTCCTCCGAAAAAAGTTCAATTGAAGTATGAATGATGGGAGGAATATCCTTCTGTTGAGACCGCTCGTAGAGAGTCTTCGCATATTCTAACCAATGAGCTTTTGTGATATTATTTTCTATGTATGTTTTCTTTTGTTGCAACTCCTTCCAAAATCCCTTGGGATTGTGTTTTCGAGAGAAATTAATTCAGACCTTCTCTTATTCACATAGCTTTTTTTTTTTTGAACCAATCTCTCGTATTTCTTTTTATTTTCTTTTTGTTCATGTCACTTTCTCTCATAGCTCTCTTGGCAGCCTTACAATCTTCGTCATACCATGGATTTGTTGGAAAAGTATTTGCAGCTCCCTTTCTAGGCTTAGATTTTTTGCAAGCACTTAATGCCTTGTGAATTAATGGTACCAACAACTTACTACAAACATAACCCCTTGCCCCCTTGTTTGTATTGCTCTCGATATCATTTCTTGCCATCTGAAATTGGTGTTCAAGGGCAGCCACAAAGATTTCCTGATTTTCTTTATTTAAAATGATTTTGCCTTGTTTTGGAGATGTCTCTTGCCTGCGATGAACTTGTTTTCCCTATTGCTGATTTGAAATGGTACCAAGTTTGACCAAGAGAGGATTATGATCAGATTTGAGCTCAATAGGACAATCTCCAATTTCAAACTCGAGCAACCTACAAATAGCGCTCTGAGTGCATATTACATAGTCCACTACACTTTGTCCATTGTAAGTTTTGCAAGTGATATTGCTAGATCTGGGCCAAGCCTTCATGCCATTACAAATAACCATGTCATATAAGCTACATAGACCTAGAAGCTCAACCCCAAAATGATTCACCCCTCCATTACCATCTTGAGATAGTCTTTCCCAAAACTTGTCCTCTGCTTCGTTAAGCCAAAGCGGATTGTCATCTCCACCTTTTTCGCTGCCCAACTGAAGAGATTGATTATTTGTAGTCCTTGCATTAAAGTCCCCATCAAAATAATTTCCCCAGATGCACTAAACATAGAGATGTCTTTTTTAACGAAGCATATGGATCTTCCATATCCAAATTTCTTTTCTTATATGTCTTTGAGCCTTTGTGCAAAGTAGCAAGCAACCAATCTAATTATTGCCTTGTTATCTAATATTTTCAGCCAAATGTATTGCTTATTTGCATCTTCCTTTTCCACTTTGATGATCCCTAACCACGCTTCTTTGATTAGCACTGTAATTCCCGTGTCCTTTCCTGTTTCACTTCCTTCGTTCCAAACTGAAATTTTCTTGTACCCCTCGAAATCTAGGGACTTTGCAACCATCATGCTCATGAGTTTCTGTAAGAATAATAATATCTTTTCCCTCTGCTATGGGCCCCAACCCAGGTCCTCTTCTCCACGGATATCCCCTGCAATTCCAACTTACTATGTGCATGGGATCCCGTGGGGCCCCAAATTCCTATTTCTTGTTTGACCAATGATCACTGATTTGGGCCTTTCCATTCCTTAATTGTGCCCATTTTCCTGCCTCTCTTGCTTTTTTCACTTTCTCCCATTCCTTCTTTCGGTCTTCTTGTTGAGAAAATGTTAAATCCTCGTCTAGATATATGTGTGTGTGTGTCTCGAAGAAGTCCCCTACTTTTTAGGATAACTTGCTTGTCTTCTACAGTTCTCATGACAACTCGCACATGCCGATCCTTTCCTCCCTCTATTCTCCTGCCAATCCTATTAGCTTGTTGTATATACCCTGTCCATTTCAACTTGTCTCTAAGGAAGTCCCTTGCCAATATGTCAGTTCTCTCTTTTTCACCAAAATCTCTTAAGCCTTTGATAATAAAATTTACCGCTTTGTCCTGCTGGTCTTTTTCTTCTTTTATCTGAGTTTTGATGTGCTTCTCTATGACTTGTCTTTGTTCATTTGATGATCCGCTTACCACTTGTGACCAAGTTTTGGCCTCTTCTATCCGATCTCTTAGTTGGTTTTCTTTTATTTCCATGTTTTTAATTGCTGATTGGATTTCATTTATCTAAAATGTTTCATTTCCTTTTATCGTTTTGATGTTTTTCTCTCCTGCTGCTTTCAAATGTCCTAAGTCGTGTTTTAGAACGACTAACTCTTGCTGCCCTCTTTCCATGAGGTTTTGAAGATTTAACACCTGCTCTTTAAGAACTTTATTTTCCCTTTCCAACTTGTGTCTATGTGTTGCACATTCTTTTCTCTCATTGTCTTCTTGCACCTTCCAATTTTCTAAAGTTCCAAGTCTCTCTTTCATGCTCATGAGCTCATTTACATACAATTTTGAAGACCACATCAAGGGGGTAGATGTAGGGTTGTATAGTTGTTTAGGATCTTGCACTGCTTCCTCTCTTTCATCCTTGTTTGTTGCAATTTTTTTATGTTTTGCTCAGTTTTGGATCCTCTCTATCCTCCTTATGTATTGATTGTTTTCCTTGTATTTGATAATCTTTGAAAACAAAATTCCCTTTGTTGTTCGTTGTTTTTGGTAGAATCAAAGTAAGATTTTTCTTTTGAGTCTGCCTTAGCTTTTTGGCATGCCTACGTCGTAGGATCCCCTTATACTGCTTTGCATTCACAAAAACCAACTTTTTCCCTGTTCCCAGTGCAAGAGTTTGAGAGTTTCCTATATTTCCATTTTCCATTGATAAATGTGCCTTTGAAGCAATGTACCTCTGTAACTCCAAGTTCGGATTGTCTTTGAAACCCTCATGCTTAACCATGATTTTCTTGTGTTTGTCGGCTTGTGCCCTAGAACACTCCACCACTTTATAAATCTTGCCCTAGAAGTAATGTGCCTTTGAGAGTTTCCTGGATCCACTGCCTCCTGCCTTGCAATCTTGATCTCCCGTGTTTATCCGCTGCCCTACAATCCAAATCACGAACAATAGCTCAAACAACTTTAGCTACAATCTTGATCTCCCATGTTTATCCGCCGCCCGAGATCGGTAGAAATTTCGTGTGGCTGGATTTTACTTTGTAGATTATTTACGAGTTCTTCGGAATACCAGAGCCTTGCAATGGCTCCCGCTATTTTATCCCCCGCACGAACCCTAGCTCCAAAATCTTGGCACCGTAAGCTCCTCAGTGCTCCCGCCGATAACTGGGTGCTCCGCTTCTCTAGTGCTCCCACAATTGTTCACTTGCACCTATGCATTTTTTTAATTCAAAGTTCCCTTTCCATATGTGCTTGGTACTTAAAATGGTTCCTCAAACAATAAAAAGACACGCCCCAATTTTTATTAATTCCCATGACACTCATTAAGTGCATTCATCATATGTAAAAGTTCCAAATGCATTTAGAAAGTGTGCTTGGGCACTTAATACCCCCTTATGAGATCAAAACATGCACCATGTTTCCTTTTAGCATTGAGAAATGTGTTTGGGAGTGTGGAAGGTTCCAAAACGCTTTGGTGATGCACTTTTTGACATTTATTTAAGTTCCTATTGCATTGAAAAATGAGCGTGGAACTTAAAAAAGTACCTAATGGCTTCATAGAAGGCATGCACACATGATGTGAAAATGTGGGCATTTTTTTTTGTCATAATAGTGTCATCGTATAGGGTCTCAAGCAGCCCTTCCCACGCTGCCTAGGCCAACTAAGGGCACTCTGTACAATTTTGAAATCTATCCAAATTCGATACTTTTTTTTCATTAATTGGTGATAGAAATAAGAGCTATAGGAAAAATTTCTAATTACAAATTGCCATGTCAAAAACAATGTTGAATGTTAGCTCATGTGTATAACAAGAGTAAAACGTTCATGTGTGTAGTAAAGGGGGTAAAATGTTGTTTGACAACACTATAGTCGTGCATCGATGCCTACTTGTTTGGTCATCATGTGTGCATGGTAAGAGTGCGTCTATGTGCCTTAAACAAGTTCATGTTAAGTATTAAAAATGTTATGCCAATGCTGGAGGGAAAAGGCTCTTAAGTTTCTCATTGGGTTGTAATAGTGTTCTTGTACACTTAACTTCCAAAAGTGCTTACCAAGTGTGCTTGGGTACTTGGTGAAGCTTCCAAACACTACAAAATAATGCGCCATGGGGAGTTTTACAAGATATTTTAAATCATATTCAAACATAAATTATGCACTTTCCCTCCTCCACGCACGCACAGGTGCTCCTGCTCCTTCCACGCTCTGCATGATGGTGTTTTGCTCATAACTCTTTATTTACCCAACAAAATCCTCTCAAATTTTGATCACATGCTCCTCTGCTTGGTTCCTTCAATTTGACTGTATTATTTCCCCATTTCATTTGTTTGGATCTTGGAGGGTTTCATAAAATAACCCATATTGCCTATGTGACATTTCCTTTTCTTTGTAAGTGTTCGGATCACTTGCATACATCAAGTTTTTATTCCTCATGAGTCATGAAGAGGCGAAAACAAGGAAAAATGAGAAAATAACAAGCATTTAATGGATGCTCGTCAAGTGTTTAATCAAATGCTTGAATGACATATTATTCATGATCCTATGATATTTCCTTGCTCCTTGGATATACTATGAATGATGAGGATTTGATCGTGTTTGAGGATGTTGCGGTTGAACATGGATTTGCTCCTCATGTAAAAGAACATGGTCAATTTGCAATCAAATCTAGAGCCTCTTACCAAAATTTGAGCTATTCACTCGGCATTCAAATGTCAAGAATGTCATAGTTAAAATGACTAGATAGGTGGACTACAAGATCACGGTTGTACACTTAGTTGGTGCTCATCAATGCCATTATCTTAAGAAATGTATTAGTGCCTTCTTGCTTCATTGATGCATAGTAGTTCTTGATGCAACATTGTTGTCCGAGACTCAACCATAAAAGCATATTCCGTCTCAAGCTTTACGAAGGAGGATGTTGATTTCATATATGAGCCTCATGGTCAACAATCGCTTCAAACAAATCAAAATGGACCATTTGAACTTCGAGTTCTTTGTTTCCAATGGTTAAAATCATGTGAAGAGTTCATGACCTTCCGGTGGTAGTGAGAAGAATCATTCAAGTCATGAGATGTAATAATTTAATTTACTTTTGAATTAATTAAAATATTGTAATTCAACAAGTTGTGATGTAAACTCAAGTCATATCAACTTGAGTTAGGAGTGGGTTAAGTTATAAAGTAGTTACATAACTACTTTTTGGTGAATGTGCCTATATAAGGCTTGAACACAATTATAAAGGGCTTGGGACGACCTTCCTTTCTTTTCTCACCGAATGTTGGAGGATTTATCTTTGTAACTTTAAGTAGACATATTTTTCCGAATTCCATGAATATATGAATGCAATGTTGATGTGTTCATTTCTCCCTATTGTGTTGATGCTCTTCCTCATAAAATTTTCCTTGTTATTTATAATCAAATGATGTTATTAACATCACTTTTCTCCTTGTTATATGTGATGCCCCGATAATGAGACTTTATGTTGAGTGTTTAGGTACATGGACTTTGTGCCATATCTGTATGGTCGGGGGTCGTGAAGACTTTGTGCTTCTTACTTTTTGCATTCTTTATTGTATTATGCCCTTCATGTGTATGAGAGAGGGTTTTATGTCGTGTTTATGTTTGAGTTATCTCGATAGTTCCACGAGTCTATTTTGTTGTAGATTTCTCACTTCCTCCATCCTCTTCCTTCTTATTTCTTCTTCCCATTTTTGTTTCCTTTGTGCTTTCTGGTTAAAAGCACCAAAAATATAAAAAAATCCATCATACAAGGGAAATGTCCCTCTCAAACAAAAATGAACATCACCTTGTCAACATGTGATTTTCCCTAACTATTGCTGACTTTATGCCGCTTCCCTTGGGAAAATCAAGATCACACAAAACGACATAAAATGTTGCCAACATACTTCTATACATCTTGGTAACTTATGTGTACATCACAAGGAAGAGAGACAAACTAATATGGGAAGTTCACTTTAGTAAGGTCATCGACCACTTTGGAGTTGAAAAGACCCTTGCGGTGTTACACAAGTATTTGTTTTGACCATACCTTAGGTCAAATGTTGCCCAATATATCAAGTCTTGTACAACTTGCACAATTTCCAAGTTGGTCAACAAGAAGTTCCAAATTTCTACTTGTAGGATGGAATCCTATATCATCTTGGCCACTTGTGTGTACATCACAAGGAAGAGAGACACAAACTAATTTTTGAAGCTCACTTTAGTAAGGTATCTCGACTACTTTGGAGTTGAAAATACCCTTGCAATGTTACAAAAGTATTTATTTTGGCCATACTCGGTCAAATGTTTCGATAGTACATCAAGTATTGTACAAATTGCACAATTGGCAAGTTGTTCAACGAGAAGTGAGATATGTATACACCACTTCTAGTTCCAATGTGATCATGGGAATATGTTTTCATGGATTACCTCTTGAGATATCCTACTACCAAACATAGAATTGGTTGTGTTTATGTAGTAGACAACTTCTCAAAGATGGTAATTCTCACACCTTCAGAAATATATTTTCACTTTGGAAACGACCAAATTATAATTTGGACATGTATGGGTGCACTTTGGATTACATGAAATTATCATGTTTGATATGGACACAAGGTTTTTGGGGAGTTTCTTGAAAATACTTTGGTCTCTCGATGGCGAAATCCGATCAATTCTACCATGTTCCATCCTCGAGTTGATGGATAGAAAAAAGTGGTAATGATGTGAATCCAGCTACAAGAGGTTGAAATACCTCCAAAACACACATAAAAGCTTTGAAAATAAAAACCAAGGTTTTCAAAATATCTTTCTTCTCATTCTGGAATCCACACTAATCTTTTACATCATTACAATCCTCCTTTTATTTCACGTCTACACTAAAAACCCTAAAATGCCAAAACCCTAAAAAGCCAAAAATTACCTACTAGAAAAACAACTCGAATGGGCCCCAAAATTTGTGTGCCAAATATTCCTTTATAAATTAAGGCTCACGTGAAATTTTGACTTATTCTAACAAGTACAACAAAAGTTATTAAAGTTCTAAGACCTAGTCAAAAGCAAAAAAACAATCGGAGCCAATTTGAGGCCACTAGATGAAAGAATCCGGGCCCAAAAATGTGCCGAAATGGCCAAAACCTTGCCAAATAAGTTGACTACAACATAGTACTAATGTATATCTACCACCCTGTAAAATTTCAAGACGATCCAACGGTCGGATCAAAAGTTATGGTCTCATAAGTTATGCTCTTGCATCATTCTCCCCTGGTTGAAAAGAATTCAGCTCCTGCAAATTTAGTTGACGAAATTCATCTAATTTTGTCTGTCAATATTCTTCAATTCCCACTCAGGAATCCAAGTATTTTCTTCCTGCTGCAAACCTTCCCACTGTACCAAATATTTGTTGTAGCTCCCATGTCTAGTAGTGACTGTCTTTTGGTCCAAGACACGCATTACCCTTTCCTTTTTCTTCTTCGACATCTGCTGCTCCCAGTTTATTTCTTCCTCCTCTGCAACATTTTGATCATGACCTAGAAACTTATATAAGTCAGAAACATTAAAAACTGGCGAGATGGAAAAGTTTTCAAGTAGCTCCACCTTGTAGGCATTATCACTCATTTTCTTCAGAATCCTACATGGCCCAATCTTCTTATACTTGAGTTTATTATATGTCCCTTTTGGAAACCTCTCCTTTCTAAGATGAACCATCACCATATCTCCTTCGAATACACTTACTCTCCTACTGGTATCTACAGCTGCTTTATATTTTTCATTACTCACTTTTAGCTTTTCCCTCACTTCATCATGTAGCTGTAGAATGTGTTCTGCAAATGCTTCTGCATCATCACTAGTTTTATCTTCATTGGGTAGCACAATCAGATCTAGGACCCCCTTGGGATTTCTACCATATACTATCTAGAAAGGAGACCTCCCTGTTGACCTGTTTACGGAGCTATTATATGCAAACTCAGCTTGTGGTAAAGCCAAGTCCCATTGTTTTGGCTTTTCTCCAACTATGCAACGTAGGAGATTTCCCAAGCTTCTGTTCACTACTGTTTGCCCATCAGTCTGGGGGTGATATGCACTACTTGAATACTGTAGTTGTGTCCCCATTTTCCTCCACAGAGTCTTCCAAAAGTGACTCAAAAACTTCATGTCCCGATCTAAAGTGATCGTTCTTGGAACTCCATGCAATCTAACCACTTCTAAAAAAACAAATTCTGCAACTCTAGAAGCATCATTAGTTGTTTTACAAGAAATGAAATGTGCCATCTTAGAGAATCTATCAACCACAACAAATATAGAATCATTCCCTCATTGTGTGTTAGGAAGTCCTAACACAAAATCCATACTCAAATCAACCCATGGCCTTGTAGGGACAGGTAATGGCATATACAACCTAGTATTTTGTGCATGGCCCTTAGCCATTTGGCACACTCTACATCTTGCTACAATCCTACTTATGTCCCTCTTTACCTTTGGCCAATAATACTTATCTACAACAAGAGCAATTGTCTTACTTATACCAAAGTGTCCAGCCAACCCCCCACTATGCAACTCTCTTATAATATTTTCTCTCATTGAACCAAAGCAAGGATGCACAATTGTTTTCCCTTGAACAAATAACCATCATGCATCAAATAATCAGAAGAACCACTACCTATTGTAGGATCCTTAATTTTTCTCACAACATCACCAAAATCTAGATCACCTTCATACGATTCCTTAACTGCCCCAAACCCTACTACTTCATTTTCCATTGTTGTCAAAAGTGCTACACGCCGACTCAAGGTGTCAACAACTTGATTCTACTTACCCGACTTATGCTTTAAGACAAAAGTATATTCTTGCAAAAATGAAACCCATTTTACATGCCTACTATTTAGTTTCTTTTGTGTGTTTACATACCTCAATGCTTCATGGTCAGTGAACAGTACAAATTCCTTTGCTACCAAGTAATGTCTCCAGTGCCTTAATGCTTGAACAATAGCATAAAATTCCACATCATAAGTAGAATATTTCCTCCTAACTTCATTTAGCTTTTCACTAAAGAATGCTACAGGTCATCCTTCTTGACTCAATACAACTCCAATCCCGACATGTGAGGCATCACAGTCAACCTCGAAGACCTTACTAAAATATGGCAATACCAAAACAGGTGCTTCTGACACTTTCTTCTTCAAAAATTCAAAACTATCTATTGCTGCCTTAGTCCATACATACTCCCTCCCTTTTGTACACTTTGTTATGGGTGCAGCGATGCTACTGAAATTCTTGATGAACTTCCTATAAAAAGTTGCCAATCCATGAAAACTACGAACCTCTGTCACATTCCTCGGAATAGGCCATTCCAAAATTGCCTTTACTTTCTCCTCATCCATCCTCACTCCATCCTCTGATATCACAAACCCCAAAAAAACCAGACTCTTATGAAGAAATCTACACTTCTTTAAATTTGCATATAGACTCTCTTTACGTAACAAGTCTAACACCAATTTCATATGTAACAAGTGTTCTTCCATTGTCTTATTGAATATCAGAATATCATCAAAATAGACAACAAACTTACCATTATATTCTTAGAGTACTTTGTTCATCAGCCTCATGAATGTAATGGGTGCATTAGATAGCCCAAATGGCATCACCATCCACTCGTATAACCCTTCTTTTGTTTTGAAAGTTGTTTTCCATTCATCCCCTTCACGGATCCGGATCTGGTAGTACCCACTCTGCAAGTCAATCTTGCTAAAATATCGGGCTCCAGCTAGCACATCCATCATATCATCCAATCTTGGAATTGGGAATTGGTACTTAATTGTGATCTTATTTATGGCCCTACTGTCTACACACATTCTCTAGTCTCCATCTTTTTTTGGAGTCAATAGGGTGGGTTGCACATGGACTCATGCTTTCTCTCACTAATCCTTTCTATATTAGATCTGTCACTTGTCTGTTCAAATCTTCACTCTATGTCGGACTCATTCGATAGGCTACCTAGTTTGGAAGGGCCGATCCTGGGATCAAATCAATATGGTGTTGAATATCTTGCTTCGGAGGTAACCCATCTGGTAGCTCATCTGGTATGACATCTTTGTATTCTTTTAATACCTTTTCCGCAACAACATGTATATTAAAGTCCTTTGTTTCCACCTTCTTTGACATCAGTGCATAACACTAGCCAACTTCTTCCATTTCCGTAACAAACTCTTTTGTTGCCAATAAGCCCTCACTCTTCTCTTCTTCCTTGAAGGGTAACAAGACAACCTTTACACCATCCTTCCAAAAGGTATATGTATTTTTTCCTCCATCATGTGTAACCTTCCTATCATACTGCCAAGGCCTCCCCAGTAATATATGGCATGCATCCATTGGGATAACATCACACCATACCTCATCCTTGTAGGTATTCCCAATCGAAAACTTTATAAGGCACATTTTATCTATGGTTACCTCATTCCCTTTCTTGAACCATGATATATGATAAGGATATGGGTGCTTCTCACATTTCAGATTGAGTTTATCAACCATCACACTCGAAACCATATTTTCACAACTACCACCATCAATAATAATTTTACATACCTTTCCTCCAAAGGTGCATCTTGTTTGAAATATATTTGTTCACAACCACGAATCAACACCAACAACATCCTGTTCCTTCTCTTTCCTTGGGACAATCATCATCCTCCTTATCATGAGGGTTTCACCCAAGTCTCTGCAGAACCTCCATTTCTTCTTCCTCTTCAGCTTCAACCAAATTTACTCGTGGTTGTTCTCCTTGCCATCTATCTTGTGTAGGATAGTGCGGACACTCAAAGGCTCTATGACCCTCTTCACCACACCTGTAACATGTATATTACCTTTGGGGGCTATTCCAGCCACGTCCTCCATTATAACCTCTTGCCCTCATGAAACCCCCTACCTCTTTGGTAGTTACCATGAATTTGACTAGAATCTTCATGCCCTTCTGCATTAGAGGATTCACCTTTTGTAGATTCAAATCTACCCCTGCCTCTCATTGGCGATGATGATGGCCCTCTTTTCACACCTCTTCTAAAATTATTCCTCTTGTTCTTTTCTTCTTCCCTTAATGCGAGTTGATAATAAAGGGCTTGGACGGCCTTCCTTTCTTTTCTCACTTTGAATGTTGGAGGATTTATCTTTGTAACTTTAAGTACACATGTTTTTCTGAATTCCATGAATATATGAATGCAATGTTGATGTGTTTGTTTCTCCTATTGTGTTAATGTTCTTCACTCATAAAATTTCCTTGTTATTTATAATCAAGTGATGTTATTAACATCACTTTTCTCCTTGCTATATGTGATGCCCTGATACTCAGAATTTATGTTGAGTGTCTAGGTACATGGACTTTGTGCCATATCTGTATGGTTCGGGGGTTGTGAAGACTTTGTGCTTCTTACTTTTGCATCTGCTATTGTATTATGCCCTTCATGTGTATGAGAGAGGGTTTTATGTTGTGTTTATGTTTGAGTTATCTGATAGTTCCTTGAGTCTATTTTGACATAGATTTCTTGCTTCCTCCATCATCTTCCTTCTTCTTTCTTCTACCCATTTTTGTTGCCTTTGTGCTTTTTGGTTAAAAGCACCAAACATATAAAAATCCATCATACAAGGGAAATGTCCCTCTCAAACAAAAATGAACATCACCTTATCAACATGTGATTTTCCCTAAGCTTTTGCCAACTTTATGCCGCTTCCCTTGGGAAAATCAAGATCACATGAAACGACATAAAATATTGCCAACATACTTCTATATATCTTGGTAACTTATGTGTACATCACAAGGAAGAGAGACAAACTAATATGGGAAGTTCACTTTAGTAAGGTCGTCGACCACTTTGGAGTTGAAAAGAACCTTGCGGCGTTACACAAGTATTTGTTTTGACCATACCTTAGGTCAAATGTTGCCCAATATATCAAGTCTTGTACAACTTGCACAATTTCCAAGTTGGTCAACAATAAGTTCCAAATTTCTACTTGTAGGATGGAATCCTATATCATCTTGGCCACTTGTGTGTACATCACAAGGAAGAGAGGCACAAAATAATATTTGAACCTCACTTCAATAAGGTCTCGATTACTTTGGAGTTGAAAAGACCCTTGCAGTGTTACAAAAGTATTTTATTTGGCCATACCTTAGGTCAAATGTTGAATAGTACATCAAGTATTGTACAACTTGCACAATTGGCAAGTTGTTCAACGAGAATTCAGATATGTATACACCACTTCTAGTTCCAATGTGGTCATGGGAATATGCTTTCATGAATTACCTCTCGATATATCCTACTACCAAACATAGAAATGGTAGTGTTTATGTAGTAGACAACTTCTCAAAGATGGTAATTCTCACACCTTGTAAGAAATATATTTTCACTGGAAATAACCAAATTATAATTTGAACACGTATTGGTGCACTTTGGATTACTAGAAATTATCATGTTTGATATGGACACAAGGTTTTTGGGGAGTTTCTTGAAAATACTTTGGTATGTGATGGCCGAAAGCCGATCAATTCTACCATGTTCCATCCTCGGATTGATGGATAGAAAAAATTGGTAAACATGATGATCATGCATTCTTTTAGAATGTACAATTTGAATAAGCAACACACGTGAGATGAAAACCTTCTTTTCATTCATCATAGCTACTGATAGATACTTGCACCTCTCTACCATACAAAATCCTTTTCAGGTTTGTTTGGGTCTCCAAATTTTAACACCCATCAATATGACTTATCTTACACAACCATCAAGAGTATAAACTTCTTCAATGCAAACAGAACTTGAAAAGTTGTTAAGTTCATTAAGAAAATTTTACACATTTAGCAAGTAGTGCAAACCACTATGCAACAAGGAAATTTCAAAGTACAAGCAATGCCATGACAAACACTTCACGCCTTATATCCTCTAGTTTGGTCTTTGGATATGGATTCACATACAAAAGGTAAGACTGGTGGGATCCTATTGCAAGCTTTGTCCACTTTGGTATGATCCCTATACCATCACCAAGGAAGTAGGAGATAACACTTTTGAGCTCAATATTTCTTCTTACCTTGGGTTGCTTCCAATCTTCAACATAAAAATCTTGTGGTGCTAATTTCCACATTTTCCAATTACATAAGATGATACAAAGACTTCAAATATTAGAAATCAATCTTGATTACTTTGCACCAATGAAAAATGGATCAAGTAATTATCACCAATGTCAAATAGACAAGACAAATAGACATCCTTCTCTTCTAGATCATAAAAGCATGTCAAGCACCTTCCCAAGGAAAGTGGATCAAAAAGATCAAGTTGTTAATAAAATTCTACATATTATTTCACAACTATATGTAGTCGAGACCATTTCTCATCAAGGAGGGTAAATTGATCTAGAAGGCTCTCGAGACTTCAAATGGTTTGAGACACCATGGAATTTATTTGCATCATGATTTGACTTAACCAATGGCTTCAACATCATTTAACACACATGTGTGTATACCATAAGGTCCCAACACCTATTGTATTGCACAAATTTGTAGTAACTTGAGTTGAAGATGATTACCAATGAGTAGTTATACAACAATTGTTATTGACTATTCTAACAATGCAACCGATGCTTTATCTTCCTCATTTGTATATTAATGCATTCTTCTATTCTTTGTAGATTAGTTAATAGACTGGAGGATAATAAGTAAGGTGTACATAAACATCTTACATCTAACTACTCGGATCTTGTACATACTTTGCATTATATAAATTTGCAATTACAATTTTACATTTGGTGTCAATTTTCTTTGTTGTTTCTTAAGCTTTATGATATACATTTTGACCTCTATCATTCACAATATGTTTTCCACATTAACACATTTATATTTTCATTGAGAGTTTTGTCCACGATGTCTTCTCCAGGGCCTTGGACCAACACCAATTTGTCTTATTAACCTTCTACCCATCGGAGAAGTTACAAACAATGCAAATGAACTTCCTATGGAGGGTGACAAACACCAAGTTCAAAATCCCTCTTGTATCATGTGAAAAGATATATTACCATAAATTTGACGAGGGATTAAATATTCTAAACCCCTTGACCTTCAACAAAGCCTTGGCCATGAGAGAGTTGGTGTTTTTGGAACTCCCCACTACACTATGGTACACAATCATCAAGGAAAATATTTGCAATAATGCAGTCAACTAATGTCTAACATTATTAATAAAATTAAACAAGGTTTAAATCTCCCACATGACGTGGAAAATAAGAAACTTTAAGAAAATATATAATTTTGGAATGAAAATTAGAATTGGAATCCCTCCTTATTGCAAAGTGAACGATAATACAAACTATGGGATTCGGGGAGCACATGTCGCTTAACATAAAAAGGCCTAATGGCCAAACCTCTTCTTCTTCTTATCGATTATGACATCCCTTTCTCATGTTGTGCCTTGTCATGTTGGTTTGCTTTGATTTGAAATTGTGAACCTAACCTTTCCCTCCATCATGGTGATGAATTGTTATGTGCTTAGCTCCTTGTTAATTTCTTATGTTCCTTGGTTTATTGCTAGCTAATGTTAAATGTTACCCCTTTCCATGTGGTTCTAACATCTTCTTTTGGTTTTGGGATGATGTGTTGGGTTAGGTGGAATTAGGCCACCTAATCATGGATTAGGTGAGCCTAATTGCCCCTCCTAAATGCCACATTTTTCCCAAACTTGGATTTGGGAAAAATGTGCCATTTAGGAAGGGTGTATGGAAAGCAAGGGACCTTATTTGCATGGAAAAGAGACCTTAACCCCCATCCCTATGGGTGGGTGGGCTATTTCAATGCAAATGAGGCCCATTGGCTCATTTTTCCACTCACCACACACTTCATCTTATGGGAACTTTTATTTTGGGAATGTATGGGATTTTGGGAAATCCTCTCATGATTTCTTTGGGCTAATTTTGAAATTTCTTTTATCCCTTTTTGGTGCAATTTTGTGGATACTTGATTGGTTTGGGTTTTGGTGAAGGGTGACATTTGTCACCCTCCCATTGCTTGTCTTGGGTAAATTATTTCTATTATAACCCCTCACTTTCTTTTGGATGGGGTTCTTTGGCT
Source organism: Taxus wallichiana var. yunnanensis (assembly GCA_018340775.1). Classification (NCBI taxonomy): domain Eukaryota; kingdom Viridiplantae; phylum Streptophyta; class Pinopsida; order Cupressales; family Taxaceae; genus Taxus; species Taxus wallichiana. The sequence continues at coordinate 691,698,379 of CM031243.1, read as the reverse complement.
TGGAGAATATTGGAAAAAAATTGGAAGCTTGGTTAAGACTTGAGCCCTTCTAGAAAACATTCTTGGAATTTGGCTTGTGGAATACAAGGTAGGACCTTGTATACTTATGTTTTTACTTGATTTTACCTTGTATGTTTGTGTATGTTAATTGTGAAAAATGCATATTGTGTTGTCTTCATTGTTGCTCCACCCACCCTTGAGGGGTGTGGGTTTTGGGAGATTGTATGGGAAGAGGGAGGAATTTTCCTCCACTCTATTTGGGAACCCTCCTACATTTGGTTTGTAGGTAGGGATGAATTTCCATTTGGGTTGGAAATTCATCCCTACCCTCAAGAAGGAAACTTATATGTTTGAAAATCCTTCTTGGGGGAGTTTTGGAGAGATAAGGGGAGTTTTGGAGTGATAAGGAGTTGGTAAAAACATGGAGAGATAAGGGATTTTATGGCTATTTTGGCATGGTTATATGGAACATCCATCCCCTCTTCCCAAAGCTAGAAGCATGGAGCTTCTTAGAAAGTTTTATTGGTTGCATTGTGTTTTTGAAATGGTTTTCAAATGGAGTTAAAATGTGTTGTGTGCATCCAAATATTTCCTATGTGCTAAGTGAAGTGTGTTGCCTCTTTCTCATGGGCTTGGGAAGAGGATAACATGTCACCTTGGACTCCTTGGTGACATGTAATGATGCCAATTGGTTGGGTGGTCAACCAGACATATTTCTTGTGATTTGAAGAACCTTTGCATTGTTGTTTGGGAGATAAGTGGAGTGGCCTAGATGTTGCAGAGTTGTAGATTTGGAGTTACAATATTATTGTGTTTTGAGCCAAAAATTTGGCATGTTGTCTCCTCTTGTGAGGAGGGCTTGTTGTACTTGCATTTTACTATATTCATTCAGTATGAAATGGACATATTATTATGTTATAATTGATTAAGTCGTGTAATTTGAATGGTTGAAAACATGGTTGAAAACTATTTTTTTATCAATGGAAAATAATTTTGAAGGGACTATACTTTGTTACAAAAAGAGGCTCATCTGCCGGATAAACATGAAAAAATAGAAAAAAGGATCGAATCCAGATATTACAATAAGTCAACAAAGTAGTCAAAAGAGAAGCTACTAAGAAAAAACAATATAAGGATTAAACTGTATCTAAATAACATAAAAACAACATCCTATCGAACAAAACAATAACTTGAACGTATCCAACCCGCCTAGAAGGTGTTATTTCTTGAAGCCCTTTCAATTCTTGATTTGACTTTTCGACACTAAAATTTTCCTCCGTAATTTCTATTTCATTAATGTATGTATTAGGAATAGGATGTTGTTAAGTATAATTAGTAGTAGCGTCCGATAGAAGATAACGGCGCTGCCAGTACGACGCCGCCAATAATGTATAGTACAATAATAGTCAAAAGTACAATAGGAATGTTGTGGTAAAAAGTAAATATTTGTCGTAAGTGGTCCGGTAATGTTAAAATATCAAAGTTAGGGTAAGTAGAGAAGTAGGGTCTACATGATTAGGAATTAGAAATATTATATTGGTAATAAGGACAAAGAGTGAGGTCATAAATATTTTGTGTATTTTATTTGTAAAAAGTCTAAAAATGTGGAACCCATGTGAAATGATAAGGTTTATCTTATCTTAAAAGATAATCTTACATGTACAGATAAGAGTTAAGGTATGGAATATGATTCGTCAGAGTAGATTTCTTATCCTATCTTAGAGATAAGATGGATAAGCCTAGAAGTTCTATAAATAGAGAGGCCACCCCCTCATTTAGCATAGAAGGAAGTAGTGAGAAATATTGTATGAGTAAGTGTGTAAAGGAAGCCATCATTTTGAAGGTGTGTTAAAGAATCCATTAAGAGGTGTAATTGTGAAGTTTCTCCCATAGTTATGATTGGAAGGCAAGTGAAGTCAGTAACACTTGAAGTACCTCATGGGTGAGATTGTAACAATTTCATGTTGACATTATAATTTACACTTATATTTCAGATTTACCATCATTGCTTCTTATCATAGTCTATGGTATTCTTGTGTTATGTTTGTTGTTGTGTTTCTAGGTTACATCCACCAAACTAAAAGTGTGCATTAGTAAATATTCATAGCACGAGGAGTTCTGGGTGAAGAATTATCATAGTGCTGGATTGGTGATGACATTTTGGTTCCGTTGCCGGGACCATTCCTCGTTGGTGGATTTTCTAGAGAGATATTCCCACTTAGTGAGAAAAAAATTTGGAGGGTAACCTTGTTTTTACCTGTGCATAGTAGTTATCATGGTAAAGTCACTTTTCTTGTGAATATTATTTACAGAATTGATAACTTCACTTTTTACTGTGAATAGTGTTTACCACAGTAAAATCAATTTTTACCGTAGTAAGTCAAGTTTTACCATAGTTTACCATGGTCATTTCTATTTTCTATTATAGTGATTCCAATTATTTGTGCACATAAGTCTTGTTGATTGTACTTGTGGGTTGGTATTTCACTGTGGTTACTTTTGAAAATGAGGAAGATTCCTATTTTTCAGCCCAATCTAATGAAGATGCTTCCTCTTTCATTCAAGAGTTTAAACGATCTTGTATTTGTAATGGCCTTATAAGAAGGGAACAATAGAATGAATTTTTTCCTACCTTTTTGGATGGTTCAGTTCTTAGGTGGTTTGAAATACTAGGTGATAATGTGAAAAACTCATGGGATTTATTAGCGAAAGTTTTCTTGAAGAATTTGGTGAATAACAGAAATATGAAAATCTCATGATCGATATCACAAAGCTATCCCAAGGAGAGAAGGAGAAGATAAGGGATTATCATGCTCGTGTTCTAGAGCTAAGGAGGAAGCTCGATGCCCAGATTCGGAAGGAAGGATTAGCGGATGGGTTGATGAATGGCATGGATAATCTCCTCTGTAAGCACTTCATTCTTAGGATGAAGCCAGAGATTAGACAACGAGTGAAGTATGACCACCCAGCTACCATTGAACAAGCAAAGGAGATTACAAGAAGGCAAGAAGAAAGCATGGAAGAGGAGCCCAAAGAAATTGTTGCTAAAGTAGAGCCTACACCAGCACCTTTGGTCTAGAATCCACAACCACTCTTGGTGAGCACAAATATTTCTCCTAGTACATCTACTGAGTATGAAGATCTGCTCAGGAAGATGGGCTAGTTAACTATTAATCTTCTTCAAGGAAAATAATTTAGTTCTCAGGAGGAGATAGATGTCCAAAAAGAAATATTTATGAAGTTGTATGTTATGATTGTCATAAAAATGGTCATTATAAGTATAATTGTCGATAGAGCTTCTACATCCAAAGACTGAGAGATAATGATAAAGGAAAAACACCGTGAATTCTTTTGATGTAGTAGATAAGAGCATAAATAATGAAGTAGATGTGTTTGTAACAAAAAGAAAGAAAGAAAAAGATAACCAAGATGGAAATGATCCTAAGAAGATGAAAGGAGAAACTAGTAAGAAACATAGGAGAAGAAAGTTGGGTGTGCAGGATTTTTAATTTCACAAGGACAAGGACCATACTCCATCTTAGAAGATCTGTCCCAAAAGGCTCGCAAATATTACATATGGTCAACCCTTGGCTATGTCTTCTGAGAAGAGGCGGGAGCTACGAAGTGGAATCAATGCTCGATGAAGGAAGGAGGTTGAGGTCCATGTTTTGGAGGCAGAGGCGGATCCCTACGCTCCACAAGCTAAGGTGTTATGTAATGGTATTTCAATTCATGATGTCTTAGTTGATGGAGGTGCTGCAGTTAATGTAATGACCGAGTCTGTAATGAATATGTTGGGTTTAAAAATTGATCGCCCCTCAACACTTATGTTAAGGTCATTAAATAAGGGAAAAACTAAACCGAGAAGGTCTTTGTTTCAAATGTGGCAATATCTGTTATGGGTGTTGTATGTGTGATAGACTTTCAGGTGATGAAAAATGGTACTGTTGCATACCCAATGTTGTTGGGAAGACCATGGCTAAGGAGAGTTCATGCAAGAAACTACTAGAATGAAGGCTTCATGAAACTTGGATGTGGTAGAGAGAGGGTGAAGATAAATGTGATCCTTGGCATCATAAGACGAGAACCCGTGAATTTAAGTGATGAAAGTGATGATTGGACATCCTCTCGATTACTCTAGTACCAAAGTGAAAACAACTTCCATGGATGAAGTGGCAAGGTTCATATATGAACGCATTGTCACAGATTTAGTTTTCCATTAGAAATTGTAACAAATCAAGAAGCCAATTCATTAATGAGGTGGTAGAATCCCTAGTCAATAAGTTTTCTATTAAGCACGGGAAGGCAACAACATACAAGCCAAACATAAATGGAAATGTGGAACAAACAAATTTTGTGTTGTGTCAAATTCTAGCAAAAGATGAGGCCTTGCAAGTACATAAGTGGGATAAAAGGATTCATGCAACATTGTGGGCATATAGGGCAACATCAAAGTCAGCAATAGGATACTCCCCATTTCGGTTGACTTATGACATTGATCCATTCTTCCTATTGAGTTTGATATTCCCCTTTGTGAGAGTTATGAAAAATGAAAGGATGGATGAAAGTGATTCGAAGAAAAGAAAGGTTGGTACATCTTCATTTTTGCTAGAGGAAATGAGGGAAATAGCGAATGATACAAGCTATAAGAAGAAAATGAAGCAGAAGGAATACTTTGATAAAAGATCCATTGGTCTCCATTTCATGTGAATGACTTGGTTCTAGTATATGATTCCAGATACAAAAAAAGAAGACAAAAATTTCTTCAAAAATGGATGGGGCCCTACAAAATAGTAGTTGTACATAAAAATGGTACATACCGATTGGAGGAATTGGATGGCACTCCCATTACAAAATGGGTCAACCACGACAAGTTAAAGATTTTCCAAGCACCGGAATAGTCTACTTCGAGGACGGAGTAGAAGCTAGGAAGGGGGAAGATGTCGACACTAAAATTTTCCTCCATAATTTTTATTTCATTAATGTATGTATTAGGAATATGATGTTGTTAAGTATAAATAGTAGTAGTGTCCGATAGAAGATAACTTGCTATTTGCCGAAATCACGACACATGCCAATAATGTATAGTACGGTAATAGTCAAAAGTACAATAGGAATGTTGTAGTAAAAAGTAAATATTTGTCGTAAGTGGTCCGGTAATGTTAAAATGTCAAAGTTAGGGTAAGTAGAGAAGTAGGGTCTACATGATTAGGAATTAGAAATATTATATTGGTAATAAGGACAAAGAGTGAGGTCATAAATATTTTGTGTATTTTATTTGTAAAAAGTCTAAAAATATGGAACCCATGTGAAATGATAAGGTTTATCTTATCTTAAAATATAAGCTTACATGTCTGAGATAAGAGTTAAGGTATGGAATATGATTCATCAGAGTAGATTTCTTATCCTATCTTAGAGATAAGATGGATAAGCCTGGAAGTTCTATAAATAGAGAGGCCACCCCCCTCATTTAACATAGAAGGAAGTAGTGAGAAATATTGTATGAGTAAGTGTGTAAAGGAAGCCATCATTTTGAAGGTGTGTTAAAGAAGCCATTAAGAGGTGTAATTGTGAAGTTTCTCCCATAGTTATGATTGGAAGACAAGTGAAGTTAGTAACACTTGAAGTACCTCATGGGTGAGATTTAACAATTTCTTGTTGATATTATAATTTACACTTATATTTCATATTTATCATCATTCATTCTTATCATAGTCTATGGTATTCTTGTGTTATGTTTGTTGTTGTGTTTCTAGGTTACATCCACCAAACTAAAAGCATGTGCATTAGTAAATAATTATAGCACGAGGAGTTTTGGGTGAAGAATTATCATAGTGTCGGATTGGTGATGACAGATCATCTGCGCAGAGAGGTAAAAAGTGCCAGAGTGGTGACATGTGTGGGGTCATTTACATTTAGCTGTGAGATGACCTAATTTCTTTCCTTTTTTGTACCCCAAATGTCCTCAGGGACTCCACTCAGCATAGTGATGCTTCTGACCTGTGATCAAGAAAATCACATATGGATTTGAAGATGGCCCATATTATGATCGTGTCTATCCTTAGATTTCCCAACTCTATTATCCGGGAGTTCATTTTCTTGTAAATTTCATTAGTTTGATTTGTCCTAATACCAACATCTGATTCATCTTTCTTTTCCCCTTTTTCTTATTTAAGCGATGCGAGATCTTTTTTAATACTTTCCACCTCATTTTCCAACATTTCCATTATGAGGAGAAGATTTTCCCTCTCTTGTTGAGTATCATTATCTGTCTGCATTGCGATGTGTAGAAGATTGTGAGCATTGCGATGATGTGTTGAAAAGCTGTTGTTGTAATTGTAAAGTTTACTCAAATTGCAAGTTGTAAAATATCTCCTTCTAAATTCCAAACTCTACATTCTTCTTTTGGAATGGAAAATTTAACCAAGGAAATTATATGTATTCGGTTTGTTGTTTATCATCATGGCATGTTTTAAAAAAAGAAGGGGTTCTTTGTTAAAAGTGAAAGCTGTTATTTCATGCTTAGATATTTCTTCTTGTTTAAGGTTAATTATGAAATTCTATTGTAATTATGGTTTAAAAAAAAACATCACATGCTTGCTTATAAACTTGGAAATAATTTCTCTTTGTATATGCTATATGTTGTAATTATACTTCAAGCTTTGCTGCTCATTAGGTAGCTTTGATTATAATTATAGCATACACAAAGAGGAATTATATATAACATAATCAAGTAACAATATATATAAAAAAATAAACTTTTTAATGGAAAGGTCGTATATGGCCAAAAAGGGATGGAGTGTTTTTAATAAAAAAAAATAATAAGGGGAGGGGTGGGATGAATTTCCCCACCCACCCCGACACTCGTTTTAAACCTTATGTTGAGGGTTGTGGCACATGCCACAACCCTCCCCATTTACCTTGGCGCCACGACCATTGGCCTCCCTTACACATTGTTATATGCACAATCGCCCAACCTTTTGGGTTTGCTTCTTCATATGAATGCCCCCATATAATTTGTGTGTGTGTGTGTGTGTTTGTGTGTGTGTGTGTGTGTGTGTGTGTGTGTGTGTGTGTGTGTGTGTGTGTGTGTGATTGTGTGTGTGTGTGTGAAATATATATATATACAAAGGAATTTGTATTCATATATTTATAACTTCTCGAATTCTTGCCACGATTGTGGGCTCTAAAAAAAAAAAGAAAACTATAACTCGCAAATATACAAGAGCAAATTTCCTTGATTTTTCATAGAAGAATGAATGAAAAACTTGATCTTTAAACCCTTGTGCTTGAATCCTCCTTGAATTCTTCATTCCTGCAAAAACAAAAAAAATAGAGAGACCCGAATGGAGAAGATGAGAAATGAAATAAAACTTAGGTTTTTACCAATTATATTCTCACATTTTGATTTTAGGGTAAACTTAATCCTACAATGGAGATTTAACTGATCCAAGGGCTGTGATTAAATGTGCACAACTTAAGTGATATGGGTGTTTTATTTTATTATGATGTTTTTATAAGGTTGTATTAATTAAGTGACTTTAGATTATTTCGGGTGAGTTTAAACTGATGGGTAAATTAAATTTAAATGGTTAAATTTTTATAATTAACTTAGCTTAGTTTGTGGGATCCCCTTAGCGGGATATTTAAATTAAATAAAATATTTTATTATCTGCTTATCCTTATTCGAGGGCATGGGCCCATTTTGGAGACAAAATGGGACCCGTGACTGTCATGGTTAAATGTTGACTTTCCTCAAACCCTTGAATGTTTCAATGTTTTTTATAACTCACCAAAATTTAATCACTTAAACTCGCCATCCTTCCCATATGATAAGTTATATCACAAGTGGAGTTTTACCATACCACCGTCACGATAGTTAAACATCGACGCTTTCTTTTTATATCATCGTAAATTGGCTAACGTGTGGAAGTGACGTTACGTGAATCTCCTTAGCTTGGTTTAAGATTGTGTCATTGCTATCACAACACGAAAGTGACCTAATTATCCATGTCGTTCACGAGTGTGACTTGGTGCCGCCTGTCCATTTGTTGTGACTTAGTCAATTTACTATGGTCACGGAGTAATTTTTAACATTGTAGAACTAAACAATGAAACAAAAAAATTATTCCCACCTTATTTAAGTTGTCTTATTAGTTTAGGATGTTTGGTTGTCATTTTTATCATTTTGGAACTCACGCTAAGTGATGGGCAACACTCTTGTGAAGTTGTGTTCATGAGTGGTGTCAATAAACTGGAAGAATCTTATGAATGATCATTGTAAGTATAAATGACCAAAATATTAGATCCAAGGGGATATCTGGTGTATCCTAATGTATTGAGAGGAGTCAATGAAGAATTCATCTAAAGTAGAGTTATAATCATTGTTTAGAGAATTTTTAGTTTTAAATGAAGTATACAAGTTTGGATGAATCCATTGAGGAGTTAAGGTAGTGCATTTTCATATAAATGAGTTTCTTGTTCATGCCAAGAGATCTAATTATTGAGATTATAAAAGAACCACATCATAGCTTGATGAGAGAGCATGGTATTTACATCACATGCCCTCGTGTAGGGTCAAGCCTCATGTAGTTATCCTAGGTGCTTGTTCAAATGTGAGTGTTCTTTAAGCCTTGACCCTACGGGCTCCCTCATTTCTATTGGCACAAAGATAATGGGATAAATGTATAGTATAAAATGTACCCAACATAGTAGTAATGTGATGTGGTGTGCTTTAGCTATGTGACCTAACACTTTTTCCCTTGAATCCCTTTGAAATTTACGGGAGTGATTCTATTCTTTCTAAGACATGGATCTATGACCTTTACATGCTTGTAAATTAAGGAAGCTAGAATCTTTGATCGGTTGAGTGATTTAAACCTATTTTAGGGCATGCTCTAATTGATGTGGAATTGATTTAGGAAGATTTTAGAGACCCTTGAGTGCTTTTTGAATGATATTTGAAGTATGAGCTTGTAAGAGTGCTAAGTGAGTTATAAATTGATCTTTGAATTTCTTATAAATCCTTCTATCAGTAAAATATTCTAATAAGACCGACTCTAGGAAGATGAAATGACCCAATAAAGATATTAAAATAAAAAAAGAGTCATAGAATGTTAAAGTTCATAGCCATACAAGTCGACTAGGATTAGATTCTACATCGACCAAATTGTACTTTTACGGATAAGAGAGATGTGAAGAAAAAAGAGTTGTGGCTTGATACACAAGGCTAGTTTATTGCATATTATTATCTGTAAAATTGACAAGGGAAATTTTGCAGGTAACCATACCAAAATTCCATTTTGGTCCCCTGAAGAGATCTGATAACGTTCAAAATGGCCTAAAACTCCTTTCGGAAATCAAGTTTGAAAGAACTTAGCCATTTTCAGCCTTTTTGAACTAGGCGCAAGAAATATTGTGTCGACACAACGAAAAGTGTGCCCCTTAGAAAATCCTTTGGCACCCAAAACAACATGTCAACATCCATGAAGTAGCGCCCCTTAGGTGCAGAAAATGACATGTCAGCATAATCAAACATGCGCCTAAAAAGTGTGCTAAGGCGCTAAAAAATGATGTCAACACATAAAAATATGTGCTAAGTAGATTTACCTTTCAGGCGCTGGAAACTTCATGTCGACATCATGAAACATGCGCTTAAGGTGCTGAAAATTTTGTGTCGACACTAACCAAATTGCGCCAAGGCACATCTATACCCATGTCGACACTTTGAAAAGTGCGCCAAAGAAAAGTGGGTGGGGTAATAAATGCCAAATTTTATATATATAGGTGCTTAACACCTGTCATTTTCACGATTTGAAAATTGTGAAAATATTCTTCTCTGCGCCTGTCAGCTATTCCTGTCATGCCTGCGTTTCACTTTTGAGTTTGTGGACCCCAAAGTCGTCCTTCGTCCTTTATTAAACTGGGTAAGTGGATTTTATCACTCTTATTGTTGTTTGTGGTTTTGTTTCTTGGTTGTTGGTGGTTTTAGGATTATTATAAAAGTTAAATCTAAAAATGAATAAACTACCACCCCATAACCATCTAGAAAACTACCTTATCCCTCCTTCTAGATCTGTAAATATGAGAAGGCTCTGCCTCTAAATAAACCATCCTTTGTATCTACTTACTTGCCTTGCTACAAATCCCACAAACCCTCTCTTTGTTATTTTGCAAAAAAAAAAGAGAGAGAAATCATGAGAAGTTGTAGAGCAAAAAAGTGCAAAAATCATCTAAAAGCGTGGCGCAATGTCCTTTTATGTTGTAAAAACCCCATGATCGCGCCTTGGTGCACTGCCCCCACATGCAACATATCCATAACCTGCGCCAAGTATAAACACTTAACAAATTTCCTAAAGGCATAGGCGCATCCCAACCAACATCAACATTTGATGTTGTGTCCTCCAAATCTGCGCCAAGTAGTTTTCCTTTGGTGCATTGAGCTTCTTTGCAACATCTTCAGAAATTGCACCTTGGGCGCACTTAAAAGTCATGCAACACCATCTTTTTAACGCCTATTAAAGCACTTTCCAAAGGCGGGCACCATTTATGTAATACCAACACTGCATGTTGTGTGTTGCTTACCGCGCCCCACACCTTTCTATTTGGTGCTAAAACCTTTATGCAACACTCTCCAAAAGTGCGCCCCTCTATAACCCTTTGGCGCAGCTTTTCCCCTCTCAACACAGGCACACCTTTTTGCATGTTGACATCCCCAAAAGTGTGCCCAACCTTTTTAAGCCTCTGCAGTATGCTATGAACTTGCGCTTGCGCCCTAAGCCTTATAATTGCTCATTCTTCTTTTTGCAAGCTTTCATTATGAATAACATGATGGTTGACATGGCTCTTCTGTGTTGGACCTCCTTGATTCTCCTTGTAGAACAACAACAACTATCCTTGAGCCCACATATGTCTTCGTCAAGCAAAAAGCCAACCAAGTCTAAAGGTAAAGCTAAGTTGATAGAACAAGAGATGAAGTATAAATACCAGAAAGTCAGGATGCCTGACTCATACGCAGAGAGTGATCTCGACATCAGAGACTCCGAGCTCGGGCACATTGATATGGAAGACTTTTGGGAAAGAACCAACCAGGCCACTAGTGGTCCCTGGATGAACAAACTAGTAGGCAGTGGATTACACTTTGCAGCTGGGCTGCCAGTAAGTGCTATTAATAATGAGTTCATCATGTTGGTGGCTCGATGCTATAACAAGGACACAAGATGTGTCGAGGATAAAGAAGGAAAGATGGTCATTGACCTAACTGCTCGTCACTTTGAAATAACCTGGGCATCCCTCATCACAGGCAGTATGTTGCCATCAGCCTTGAAGACTACAAGAAGGCATGGGACGACAATGAAGACAAATGTATGCAAATGATGAATGAGCTATATCTTAAAAACAAAAATCCGGTGAGCCGATGGCCACAGACCATCCACCGCAGTGACTTCAATGAGGAACTAAGTGATACAATCACCTTCCTGAGTAGAGTATATGGGCTTCCTGATGCCCATCATTTCCATAAATGGATGTTGAGGTACTTAGAGACCATGAGTAAGAATGTGCCTGAATAGTGTTTTGGCTGGGGAGAAATCATCAGTGACACCATCTCCTAGTAGCTTCAACAGGTCATGACAACTGGGAAGTTCTATATGAATTCCTACGTTGTGTATGCTGCAGACATCAGTGAGGGATTTCGTAGGCCTAGCATGAAATGGGGTATGGCCTCAGGTCAAAATATATGAATACTACCAGAGCTAAGGCTCGAGAACAACATCCCTCAGTTCTCAAAAATCAACGACGCCTTCTTCTATGAGGTGATCCCTATTGAGGCCGAATATGAGACATGGTCGAACTAGCCCCAGTGTGGTCACTATCACAAAGAAGTGGGGAGCATTATTCACTCAGTTTCCCACATTCACCTATCTTAGGGCAGTGAATTTTGAGGGTGAACCGACCAAGCTACCAAGGTATGTAGGACCCAAGCTGATTCTCTTAGAGTTGTCAAGGCAACTAATCACATACCATGAGAGATGCATGAAGAGAAAGAAGGGAGGAACTCCATTCCCCCTTATAGTGGGCGATACACTTGCACCACACTAGCCAAAGCACGAGAAATGTATGCCGAGCTTGAATTGCTGAATCTAAAGCACAACTTCCCGGCCAGGCCTACCTTTGATTGCTGAGGTTTCCTCCCAAAGGAAAAAATTGATCCTATTCATGTCCCTGAGATCGAGGACATCTACATCGACCTGACACATGAAATAGATCTCAGGCGGAAGGATCACTCCAGGCTGGCTCTGGAAGAAATCAAACACTATGGCATGGCCATCATTCCAAAAGGATTCCAAGAACCTGATCAAGAAATTGATCAAGTTTACCTTGACACGGATGGGGATGATTGGCCGTTCACGAAATTGACAGAGCCAAGGCACCAAAGACCATTCAGAAAGATTCAAGCACACATTGCAAAGCACACCGAACATTGGTGCAAACAAAATGGTCTCATCTACCTCGGGGTAGATTTCACTGCTTCTCCTTTAGGAAGAGCACCTCCAAGGCCAGCCCAAGTGCTGAAAGGAAAAGGGAAAGACAAGGAGGGAGAATCAAGCAAAGAAGAAGCTCCTCAAAGCCCTCCTTCTACTTTCGAGAAGCAAGTGGTTGACCTGGTCTCTCCAGGAAAAGAAGAAGAGACCACCAAAGTTTCGATGGACACATCCACTCAGGATGTGGTCATAGCTACAACCACTGAGGTACCCACCATTCCTTCTTCCACTCCTTCTCCTCCCCCTTGTTGTTGAAACATCTACCCCAATGGATGTTTCTTCTTCTCTCCCTTCCTCCCTTCCATCTCCCACCTCTTCCATCTTCTCCTCTCTCACGGATCTGTCACCTAGTGTTCCCTCCATCCCATTACAGATCCCTTCTGCCTCCATGACCTTTTCTTCTCTGTAGTAACTCCAGGCCCTACAAGCAGCAGTGTGTTAGACTACTTGTCGATGCCACCACCAAGTGTCTCAACATTCTTCCCTGCGGCCTCTTCAGTTGCTTCCCCTTTCACTCCCGTTTCTTCTTCCATTCCCTCTACTCCTTCTCCCATAAGTCCAAGCTGGATTTCCAACCATCTGGGTCAGCTCAAGAGAAAGGTTCCCATAGCACCCATGGACTTCTCTATCATTCGAAGAAAGGGCCAAAGAAGCAGAAAGCGATAACTCACTTTTCAAAGAGCACTTTGGGAGAGAGGGTCATGGAGATTGCATATCCTGATCCCACTAAAGAGAAGAAAGATCTGTCTCCTACAGACTTTATAGTGACCCAAGTCACCATGGGAACCTCATCTGAGAGCCTGCAAGGAGAGGCTTTGTCTGCAGTAGATGCCCTCTGCAAGAAACTTCAAGAAGCAAAGGAGGAGAAGAGGATACTAAAAGAACAAAATAAACATCTTCTCCAAGCATTGTAAAGAATGGGCAACGCACCTCCTATGATTGCCGCTAAGCCTCCTGAAGTTCTAAGTTAGGACAAGATAAATGAATACGCCAAGATTGGCAAACAAGGTGCGACAGTGTCCTCCTGGATAGAGTGAATCCTCAGAGATAGTGAGGAAATAATCAAGAAATTCATAGGACTCTACCAGAGTATAGATCAGGCAAATAGGGAGTTGCAGGTGGTAGCAGGATCCCTCTCTGAGGAGTTAGACAATTCCAGATTACAACATGAAACATTTCAGGTAATGGTAGACTGCTCAGCTGACGACCTATTAAAGGTCGGTGTCATTGATCACCCATGGGCACACCACAAAGCTCTCGTTGCACTAGATTACTGGGTTGATCAAATGGAGTATATCCTGGAAAGGATAGACAAAATCAAGGAGGAAGCCCTAGATGTAAAACACAGCATGGAGCAGACGGTTACAAAGATGGCTCCAGAGATGCTTAGTGAAACATTTGTCTTGAGGGAGGTAGACGATACAATCAAGATCTTCAAGGATATCACAACACAAGGTTTGGCGCCAGAGGTCACTTTTGACCGAGAGTCTATCAATAACCTTCTGGCTTGCCGTGATTTCATTGGATACTTGATTGAGGCAATGAAGAGTATGTTGGGCTACCTGACAAGCTCAAGACTGAAAAGGAAACTTGCGAAGTTATTGGCGACCACTTCAAGGGTCCTGACCACAATCAACTTCAGATAATGATTAGCAATTTTATGGAGTACCGAGCTCAGTGTCACATTGCCTCTCCCGATCAAAAGCAAGACACTCCGTTCAAGCAAAGAGATGACAACGAATAGTTTCTCTTCTTGTGTACACTTCGATCTTTTTGTAAAAATATTTAAAAAGTATGTTGGCATTTATGATGACATCATCCATGTTGCACCATGGGATGTTGCCATCCACAAACTTGCCCAAAGTCAACTTTTGACTTTTTAGATATTTTGTAAATAGTGGTTGGTTTCTTTTTGTCTTCTTTCTCCTTCTCCTTCTATAAATACTGGAATACTTGTATTCAGGTGGACATTTTTGTATGAAAAAAGAGGTGAAGAGAGAAAGACTTTGTGCCTTCTTGTAATAGAAGAGATATTAATATATATGTTAAGACTTTGTGCTCAATATATGTGTTATCTGCATCAGATCTCTCTTAAGTTAGATCTATGTTTCTATTCTATTGGATTCATTCTTATTATCATCATATGTTCATCAGTATTGCTTTTTTTGTTTATGCAAGTAAGTTTGGCTCTATTTACTACCAGCCCAAAGCATAAACCCTCGACCTTTCTGTCTTGGAATTCATTTCTTTTCTCCCTTCAGATCTACCTTCCTCCATTCCTTCTCTCTTACATTTCTATTCGCATTTGGAACTCCCTCTACTGGGATGAGATCCCAAACCCTGAAGTTAGAATAGTGTAGATTTGCACATGATTCTGCTTGATAGAATAACAATAAACCAGTTTCACTTTGTTGTCTCAAAGAGGGGCTATGCCCTGCACACTGTTGGCCTATTTCCCCACGATCTGTCTAACCAATATATTTTCAAACCAACACATACATTAAATAATATTTCTTGAATTAATGAAAGAGAAAAGTGTACTGAGATGAGAAAGTCATGAAAGATTTTGAGAGATATGCTGATTGGATTCCAAATGTTAGCAATTTTCTTAGCAAGTGAGC
Organism: Taxus wallichiana var. yunnanensis; assembly: GCA_018340775.1. Lineage (NCBI taxonomy): Eukaryota > Viridiplantae > Streptophyta > Pinopsida > Cupressales > Taxaceae > Taxus > Taxus wallichiana. The sequence goes on along the minus strand of CM031243.1, from coordinate 691,683,216 downwards.
ATAACTAAAGTTGGCATTGCAAATGGATAAGTTACTATATTTTAGTGTCTGCATTTCCCCCTTTAAGTGTGTAATTTAAAATTGCATGCTTAAAGGAAAAACATACATGAGTGTGCACACACACACTTTGTCTTCACTAAAAATATTCTTTGATGTGTTAGTGTTGGCATGCTCCATGATGAAACCTACAACATAGAGTGTAGTCAATGTCTATGATAGAAATTGAACTAGAACTCAAAGTTTAGATAATTTTTGTAAATTTGAACTAGCATAAATTAAAGGAGATGCAAGAAATGGAAGAAATACACCTATTCATTTTATGGAAGGAGGACATCCATACAATATCAACCATTGGTCATAAAAAGAAAATGTTGGAGGAGGTTAAATTTTTTTGGTATTAGAATCATGTCTTGAAACCTAATTTTACTCAAGTTATGATTTTTTCTTACTCGTTGTCCCTGTGTGACAGGATATTCTAAAATTTCAAGAGTAAAAATTGCATATTTTTTTATTTACTCAGTCAAAATACTTCAAATTTGACATGAATGTGTGTTTAGATTCGTATTAGAGTGATTAAATTACCAACCTTATTATATAGGGAATGTTGGATGATAAAGGTGCGAAGACCCTGTAATTTTAAAAACTCTTGTTTCTTGTTCAACATGAAATCTATCAATCACTTAATTACAAATACAAAGTAAAGCATTTTTTTAGCATGGGTGTATTTAACCTCGTAATCCAAGAGGATATATATATATATATATATATATATATATATATATATATATATCAAAATCTCCTTCCCACTTTTATATTCTTATGCTAGTATGTAGGCTAAGGATTCATCGGTTTCCCTTATATACAAGATGAGGGGCTTATCAGGCCTCATAACCATGAGAACAGGGGAAGACTCAAGGAATCATTTCACCATGGTGAATGAATTATAATATTCCTTGGTAAAATACAAATTTTCTTCTTAACCATAATGTTAATGGGATGTATGACATATGTTAAGTTAAAGATAAATCTCCATATGGTGCCTATTTTTCGTAAGAATAATCAAATTCTAGTTTCATCGGTTGGGTGGTATCTCATTAATCACTCAAAATTTAATAGGGTTAATGTAAATTTTGAACCGAGAGATGATAAAACCCTGATTTTCCCACATATAAAACTAAACACACACTTCTCAAGGTTAAGAGTGACACTATATTTGATGAGACAAGTAATGATAGTTTGCAAGACACCAATGTCATTATCCTTTTGCTTATCCTTTCCAAGAAATTCGTCAATATAGATTTCAACTAATATATGGATAATATTATGACAGATCTCGAGTCATGGCTCTATGGTATATATCCCATAGATGTTTAAGGTATAAATACATAATCACATTACAAAAGGTAGTGTAGCAAACGAGGTCTTGGTTTGATCACGTTTGGAAATCAGAATTTGACTATACCTTGAAAAATCATCCATAAGTGACAAGAGCTCATATCCAACCATTTCATCTACTATAACATCAATTATGGGATAGGAAATTCATCCTTAAGACATTCTTTGTTTGTGTATTAAAAAATTATATGAACATTCTTTTTATGAGTACGATGTTGGATAACCTACTTTGAGAATATTGATGACTTCTTTATCCATTAATGTTATCTCCAAATTCATTGGCCATCATTATTATTTTAATGGTTCAATATTTGGCTTTCGTCACACAATTATTAACAACCATGTTAGTTTGGATTCCATTCATTTATGCATATGAAAAATCAAAATATTTTGAAAATTTGATAAGTAATTTCTTATGATCCTCCACCTCTTATAGAGAGGGGACCCAATCTTCATGATCTTAGGTTATTCCTTAGTCTTGATATTAATTTAAATGGTATATTTGATAAGAAATAGATTCCTCTCTTTGAAATATTAGGGTGGAGGAGGAAGATCTAGAGTTTCATATTCCTTTTCTAAAACTTCACTTTCCTTTGCGAGAGGATTCATAGAATTTGACAATATAATAGGAGTCATAAAAATTTTTGAGAAAAAAAGAAGGGAGAAATTTCATGTTGAATCCCCTTTTTTGAGGGATATTATGAAGATGTTTGTATGAATTTAGGAAATATAAAATTGACTCACAATTCTCGGTGAGGCCTAGGCTAATGATTTCCTCTTCATTTATTGCACCATTTTTTTGTTTCACCACCATCTCTTGAAAGCGAGTGGTTGGGATCTCACGAATACTAAAAAATAAGCATTAGGTTTTTGATGATGAAGATAAAATAGGGATGAATAAGTAGATACAGATTCAACCAATTGATTTTCCTCCCTAGGGACAATATTCACATAAAGGAAGTCAAATTCCTTAGCTAACTCTTACATGTCGCATTTGTAAAGTTATAGGTGCTCATATTTGGTTTAATAAACACATAATACATGATTCATAGTGAGTCCCCTATAACATGAATATCTAGAACATCTAGAATTTGGGAAATAAACATACTTGACTACAAGGCCTTGTATTCTACCCCATTGCCAAGTGGATTCAAACTCAAGTTTGAAATTAAAGGGCATGATTCTTCCCAGGAAGAGGTTAGAATTAAACCTACTCCCACACCTAAATTAACTTTTACCATGTCATTGTGGAGGTTTTAATGATATTTTTCCATAGTAGGATTGTAAGTGTAATAGAGTAGGTTATTTACCTTAGAGCATGTTCACCTAGGTACTTTATCTACCTTTTATTTTTAGTTATCCTTACCCATTTATGTGTTGATATTCCTTTTATCTTATTTAGATATTATCTAGTTCATAGGTATAGTTCTTTCCTTGTTGTACGGTCTTGACTAGTTCTTTCCTTGATCTATGGCTTGATCTAGGGCCTTGACTAGTTCTTAGATGGATCTTCCTTGCATATATAAGCAAGGCACCTTCTCATTATATGGTATAGATTTCCATAGATATAATATATGATATTACTTGCTTTTTGTTTGCAAATATGTTTGTAAGTTTATTCTATTTAATTACTTTCAAATTATTGAATGTGATGTTTAATTAACATCCGAGATCATTGTGGCTTGGGGCAATCTGGTTATTATTCCTTTAAAAGAGTTGTTTGACGATGAAACTTCATTGTTATATATTTATACCATGGAAACATAAGCGATGATGCCTATAGATGATTCATGATTTTCACCCTCATATTTTTAGAATAAATAGGTGGAAAAACCTTTGGGATTAAATAGAAGGATGACGGGATTTCCACTCAATAATATAAATAATTTTGGAGGTTAACTTCATACATACAACCACAAATGAAACTTACTTATTTTCACTTGGTGGAATGACCTATTTTCCCACTTCTATGGCCTTTCCATATGGTGCTTCCGGTGGCTCATTGGAGTGGATTTAGAGGACATTTTGGTACTTGTAATGATATTTTTCTCCTTTATAGGGGAGGACGATTGACTATTTCATTAGCTAAGAGTTCATGATTTGTGTAAAACCCCAACATTTTAAAAAGATTTTATTGGATGAAGTTTAAGGGTTTGGTTTTACCCTTTGTGATGGAAACCCTCCTATATATAAAAATAACATATATTGTAACATAGTAGATGGGATGACCTTCATCTTGTGTACTCGGGAATTTCAAGAATCATATTTTAATTTTTGTACCTATCGATAATATAAAAAAATTGTAAGAATGGTTTTGGGTCCTAAATTCACAAGTAAAACAATGGTACTAACAAACATGGCTTTGAGAATATTATAACTTTGCAATGTGTTCCAATGCACCTTTGAACAATTGGTTTCACCATACCGATATTTTATAGGAAATAAAAGGGGACAATTTTAACAATAACCTTATCATCTACCATAAATCTCTTGATGAGGTTTTTGAACATATCAAATTGTAAGTAGAAAGTGATATTTCTCATCCTATCCATATCTACATCTACAAGTTATTTCCTTACATCAAATGAATACTTGGCATCACTTACATTCATGCATGGAGGGAATGTTTCTAGATTGATATGTTTGATTTGGATTTGGGTGGTGTGACATGAGAAAATTGTCAAATACTTAATTGGTTGAGTAACACCAATTGATGGGAAGGATAGTTGTTAATCACTTCGATGAATGAAATATGGAAAAAGGTCTCCACGAGACAATAAATAGGTCCTTTTCCCCCACATGTCTAGGAGTTCCGCTAACATCATTTTCTAGGATGTTGGCCGGGAGGTTCAAGGATTGATATTACCTAGTGTGAGTAATAATGTTGGATTCCTCATTGGCTTCCAACTCAATGAAACCAATTATGTGGGTTTTTCCTTGAGGTCCTAAATGTGTTTCCACATTAGGGATTATAACATTGGAGGTGGAGGATTTGACATCATGAATTCCAATTGGGATGAGTTGGCTTGGTGTGCTATTCTATTGTGTGTTTAATATAGTGTGGTGTTGATGGTTACGGGATGCATTTTGGTAAATGTGGAGGTTTTTATTCTATGTTGACATGGTAGTATTTTGAGCGGGTTGATTTTTATTAACATTAAAACTCCTTAATAATACTTCGTTGAGTAGTTATCATTGATATTAGGTGATACATTACATGAAATTATTGTACTCATAAAATCTTAGTATCATGACATTTCCCATGGAAAAGACAATAATGAAGGGATCATAGTCACATGGTCAATGGTAATGATTTTTTTGGTTAAAACTTTGTTGATTATTATTTTGGTAAGATTTGTTTGAAACTAAGTAATCGACTTTGGTACATGATGTCCGGAATACAATTTTGGTATGGGTTTTGAGGGAGGTTGAAATTTAATGCATGAACAATGGGCACAATGTTGGGATTTTGACCATTTCCAACATTATTATTGTTATTATTTTTGGCTGATTTTGATTTTTTTAACATTATATTTTCTTGGTTGGTCACTAACACCATATGTAGTATAATTTTGGTCATAGTTTATGACACTAGGGCCGTGTTTGTCATGGTTAGCTTGAGCCTTGTTTTGGTAACCTCCCACTTTTTTGTTGGAGGAAATAAATTTTTCATTGAAATAATAGGTTACATGAACAATTTTAATGGCTGCTTGATAGATCCTTAGGGAACTCTCTAAGGCCTCTTCATAGAAATTATAGAGGATATTTTGTAAATACTCCCTATTTTTTGTTGAGAGAGTGAAGGAAGAATTCACATAACTCTCTTTGGTCCATATGGGGAGCATTGGAAAAATAATAAAGTACTTATCGCCACCTAGAAATAAAGTGGGTGGATATTGTTTTATATGCAATAATTCCATTATGCCAGTCCTAAGAAAATTGTTCATATTGAAACCCTTAACAAAATTTACTATGAGTTTCTTTGCAGAATTAATATCATCCATAGAGAGTCAATAATAAAAATCTAGCGTAATTTATTTAAGGGTTTTGGGAAAAAAATTAGATTCACCCCATCCAAGGGAAATAAATCTTATATTGTTATGGTATAAACCTTTATGTGGGAATTGGGATCTCCCTTTCCCCGTACTTGGGGAGTTCAAGAAAGGAGATAAGTAGAATCATCACACAGATCACATGGTCAAGGGTTATTTAATGTATCGAACATGTGTACCCATTGCTCCTAAATATGATGTAGATGTAGCAACATAGTTGAAGGGATGGGGAGTTGAAAAAGTGTTCTATACATAGTTGTTAGGGGTAAAAGATGTAGTTTAAGAGGGAGGTGTGCATTATATGGGAAAATATCCAAATGGTTTCATCCTATTAGAGAAATAAAGGTAATATAGTGATAAGGTTTTTATAAAGGGAAACGTGCGGTGGTTACATAAGAGGGGTATAGGGTGGAGGCATACCCATTAGTATGAAATTTGTATGGGTGAATGACAACAATGTAGTAAATGCCATATTTCTAGGAATGGTATATATGGAAGCATTTTTAGTGGGTTATTGAGTGGACTAAGTGTGAGATAATGGTGGGGGTGTGCCCAATGATTCATAATCGGTAAAGAGGTATTTTGAGTTTCTCTACACTTAGAGGATAACATGTTGGTTTTAATAAGGTTTTTGATTGGAAGCAATAAGAATATGACCTTGGTTTTGAATTTCAAGGTCGTGTCTTTATTAGCATGACAAGTTGTATGAGAGGTTTGTACACCCTCTATTTCATGAATATGCCCCACCAACTTGGAGATTAGTTAGTTCAATGTATGTTGTGATGTTGACCTAGGATCTTAACTCATGATGGGCTCCATAGAGAGGGGGTGGTATCTCATTATGAACTAATTCATATTTGAAGTTTCATTTTAAATTTCTTGCATTTTTTCGCATTATGTGAACATAGGTTGGTTATTTATTTAAGTAGAGGTATATAATGTAAAATATTTGACACAACCTTAATGACATAGAGTATATCAAATATTTGATCAAAGTATGTTATCATCATGTATTTAGGTGTTTGTAGGCTAATTTGTGGTCTAGTCACTATTTGTGATAGAAACATATCCTATTGATCACAATCATTATGTTTGAGATGGGAGGGGTGTCAAAAGTTTGAACTAGGTCTTATATATTTTCTCATACATTGTGAGACATTAATTGAGGAACATACGTTGAAGAGAAACAAGATTGACCATCATTATGTAGTTATTAACCCAATCAAAAAGAGGGAGATTATTAGGGTTGAGTGTAGTTTAATGAGGCATCAAAGCCTAGATCTTTTTCAAAATCCCTTCTCGACATACTTAGGAGGTTTATGAGCACCCAAAAAATAATGGGAGAGATAGAAAAGTAGAAAGATAGAAAGAAAGGAAAAGGATAAGAGAAAGAACAAGTATTTCACATCAAGTTCACCAAATTTTATACACACCAAAACCTGTAGGACGTTTTGGGTCTACTCAACTTCTTGAGGTTGGGTGAAGACAACCAATGTGAGGATGATGTGGTATGTGGGTTAATTATCTATACGTGGGGGATGTGAAAATATATGTCAATGTCTTTTAGTGATATCAAATTGTTTGTTTAAGACCAAAAGCCATATAAAAACCTCTTCCGTTGGAGCAATAAAATCAAGGATAATAATATAACGTAACTCTTGGTTGATGTCATATTATTGAAACATATTATAATCTGGTTAGATTACCCTTTGAAATTATTATTTTCTCTCGGAGTTGATCTTGTCCAAAAATGGTCATGCACATAAGAAGGTGAAAAATAAGATGATGATAGACCCGAGGAAGAAGGGGCAACTCAAATCCAAATATTTTCTTATAAGCGTTAGAGATAAAAAATGTGTTGATTAATGTTTGCTCGTGTTGGAAAATCTTTTCATCTCATATGTGAAATTATTCAATAACAAGATTGGGTAAAGTGGTGGAGAAAAAGACTTCTTTTGTAAGATATGATTCAATCTTTAATTTTATGTTGTTTTTTCCTAGAAGAGTGGGAATATGTGAGAATTTCCCTACCCTTCTGAAAATACTTGGTTTTTAAGTGTCAAAATAGGGGTGCAAGGGTTTTCCTAAAATTACACTAGCTACATTGAGAGCTATGCAACTTATTGTAGCTTGTTTGCGAGTTTTTTTGGAAGTTTCTAAGCTTTTCAAGGAGTTTTCATATGCTTGTTTAAAAACATTTTGGAAATTTGTGCTTTCTGGTTTTTGTGCATATAAAGCTACAAATTGCAACATAAGTTGTGTGGTTAAACATGGAAATTAGTAATCTTGTTTGGAAGAAAGGGGTGATTATTTGTTAGTTTATTTTTTGAGGGATATATGAGCTAATTTGTACAATGGGAGAAAAACTTTCCTTGGTGTTTTAAAATCTACTAATGCAAATATAATATATAATGATTATTATAAATTAATTTAACAAAACAAATTTTCAGATTTGGATGGATATATTTGAACAATAAATCAAATTCAACTAGACTATTGTGCAAATTTCTTTTTGGTTTTTGTTGAAGAATATTTGTATGAATGCAAAACAATGATATGTTTTCAACTTTGCTAAAAATAAATTCAAAATTTTTCAGATCTAAAATGCAAAAGTGGGGTTTTAAGTGCTTTTCCCTAACTTAACACAAGCTATAAACAAATTTGATGGTTTCAAATGCATGTACAATTTAAATTTTTATTTTTGGAAATAAAATATAAAGTGCAAGTGCAAATAGATTCACTATTCTCATTTTGAATGATTTTAAGAAATAATTTTTAACCACCTAGGAATGCAAGTATGACTAAAAAAGAAGTAATATCTAAGATATACTCTTAGGTATAAGAATAGATGTAGAGTACGAGAATTTTGGTACACAAATCCTATATTAAATACTATTTTTTTTTCTTTTTGGTGTTTTCTTAATTTTTAATAAAGTAGATACAAACCTAATCAAACAAACGAAATAAAATAGTAAAATAGAAATTCCCAACCTCTCTATGGTAGAATAAAAAGTTTGAAATTATTTGGAAGTGACCCTCACTTGTTAACTCTTTGATGTGAGATTCATTGACCTAAGGGAAATTCGTAGTCGTGGCGGTGATGAAAAAACAACTAGATGAAGAAAAAGTAAATTCACGTGAGGTTATGGATGAACTCTAAAGTGAGAAAATGTTTTAGCTTTCTCTCCTCCAATACTTCCTTTTGTGACAAAAATGAAAACTAATTTTTATCCAAGATTCATATGGTAATAAAAACCAAGGATGAATTATGCCCCTCTAATATTTCACCTCTTTTTAAAAATATCTTTGGAATAAAATATGGAGGAAAATTTTAATATTGTAGAAGTCTCTAACTTCTAATCCCTCCAATATAAAACTTCCAACCCAAAAAATGATCCCACATTCTCTTTTTCAAAGAGTAGCAAGTTTTATGTGGTGTTTTTAGATTCAAGTGAAACATGTAAATTATGATCAATAATGATGATTAAATGCAAGGAGTGAGATGAAGTGGGTGTAGAGTGATATGGAAACAAACTATATCGGTTGGCATTCAAGGAGGAGTGATAAACATGTAAAATGAAACAAAAACACGTTTTGGGATAATTTTATAACACATATACAAAGTTCATGCAACTAATGATAAATGAATGCGGTGGTTATGACACTAATGTGGTGGTTATCAAGTTTTTAATTCTATGTTGCGAACCTCATGATTATTTACAAAGGTGTCATGATAGTTTGTAAGTCCATCACGATAACTATACGCAAACCACCACTACGAGTCCACATCCTGCAATGTAAAATGCAAGCTTGAATTCAAGGGAGAGATAATTAAGAATGGAATTTTGTCCAAGATTTAAAGAGAAATTTAAGAAATAATACTTAGTGGGAGTAAGTGTAAAGAACAAAATTGGGATTGAGAATTTTCGTAATATTTCAAGGTCATAGCATCAACATACCATCTTTAAATTATAACATCATGTAAACTTTTGGTGTGTATAGATCCTAGATGCCACTAATGTGTTATGGTGCATGTGTTTATATAGGTGACTTATGTGAATTATTTCCTTCTCAACTAACCCTAAGCTAAGGTAACTTATGTATCGAAAATGTGGTATTCTGAAGTACAATAGATAGGTTTATCGACCTAAGAAAAATTCATTAGTTAAACCTATGCTTAGATGATGATTGCGTCTAGGATTAGGATGGATTACTATTTGAGACATGATGAGGATTGGTGAGATTGTGAATATTTTTTTCTTAAGGTGTATTTTTATAAAGGTGTTAAGATGATGAACACATCATGACCTAGGGGAATCAAAGTGTAAGATTGAGAAAGATGCCTTTAAGGTTAGTGAATAAATATATAAATGGTATAACACTGGAATAAATGTCAAATATATATTCCAAGTGACTTAGGACCAAATTGCACTCCCATATTTTAATCTAGTAATGGACTAAAAAAATTAAACCTATCGTTACCCAAATCTAGGGAGTATGATGTGTGAAAAGATGAAAATTGTGCCCCACACAATACATATGAAAACTACAAATCACATGCCAAAAACATGCATTAATGATCGATAGAGATGTATAAATATGTTACATGAAAACTAAAATTGTAAATTCTGTTAAAATCATGAATGAATACACCTTATTTCCTTTGGTGTTCTTATAAAAGGAATGTGTGAACCAAATACATATAACAACTGAAAATTTGGTCTTACTAAGTTTCCATCTAGTGTTAAGTTAGATTGCATCACCATATTACAATTTGGGTTTGTCGTATGTCCATATAACATTAAAGTGGCTTATGCCAGCGTATTAGCATTTGTGCATGTTGTGTTGCCATTATATAGAATGTTGATATATGATTTATATGTAAACCTAATATAAACCTATGATATGTTTTGAATAATTATGTGAATACTATCACATTATCTACCATATAACATAATGGTTGTAATCTATGTGAACTACTAGAAGAGCCCATAATATGCCCCATTTTTAGATGAGGGATGATGCAAAGGATTACTTAGCTCAAAATAGAAAGTGTTAGCTATAAAAAGTATATAACCAAAACATCTAGGATGTGAACCACATATAGCATGTAAGTGAACTGGTGATATAAGAAATGTGCATAAGATATGATCATTAGAGAAAAATTAGTAGATTTCATATCATGGGTGGTGTGTGCAAGAATTAGTTAGCTATGCAAAGAGAATTAGAACTAACACCTAGTAGTTCTAAAACAAAGCTAAACTAAAATCTATGCACCATCATGCTTAGATCTTAAACAAGACTAATCTACCAACATATTTGCATTAGAACATGAATAAACATATTAAAAAATATGCTAAGTAATTAATCTCTATCTCTATTGAATGCTAATCAATGAAATGAACCTATTTAGATCCTTAGCAATCAAAAGGGTTGATTGTATGTTTGAATCCCAAGGTTTCAAGAATGGAGTCTTGTCAATCCATGGCTACAAGACCACTTGACATATCTCCATATGAATTCAAACTTGGATGGATGAATGCAAGAAATGAAGATAGCTAGCTCCTCTAATGGAAGAATGATCTAAGATGATAAAATGGCTATAGTATAGGCTCTATGCTCGTTTAGGTGTAAGTAGAAGGTAGGAGGAAGGCTCCTTATATAACCCCTTGAGTGGATAAAAGAATCTCTACATCCCTTTACATGTGGGATAATAACTAGGTTAAGTTAGTTGGGGGTGACTATGGTTGACAAGGGGTTAAGTCAACCTTAGGAGAGTTTAGTTTGTCCTTTGTGGCTCATAGGAGAGCAAGATTTATATAAGTTTTTAGAAGAACAATTAGTATGATTTAGGGAATAGGAAGGGTTTAGACTAAATAAATGACGATTTATTTATCTAATAGAAGAGGAAACTTAATTAATTAATTCAAGTAGAAAGGGGTTTAATTAATGGAAGGTCATTAATTGTTGTCTTTGTTGGATAGAAGGGTCAATTAACTAGTGTAATGTAGTTAATTAACAATGATAGAAGAGAAAATGTGTGATATTGACGATATGTCATCAATTTGTGGGAAAGGATATAATTAGTGAAATTTAAGTATTTAAATTACATGGAGCTAAATTATGGGTGTCTACATTTACCCCTCTTTGGGGTGGCGTAAGTGACACCACTTCAAAGATAGTAGACAGGTAAAATTTTGAAGGGGTAGAAGAAAAATTAGTAGAAGTGAGAGATGCCCCCTCGAGTGTCGATGGGGTGATGAAAGAAGGCAATCGACTATTGAAAAAGGTGAGAAACATGGATAGAAGAATGGGTTGGGGTAGGATGCCCCAGGAAAATTATAAGAATATTGTTGAGAGGGGAACGATCAAGAAGAAAGAGAGGAAGAAGGCCATGGAAGAATTAGTCTTGCATCCATTGTAGAACAACTGTCATATTATCATATTGCCAAGGATCTACGTCATCGGTCCTTAAAAATGTAAGCATACGACAAAAGTAGAATGACATAAAAATCCATACTATGAATAATTGTCCATTGCTGAAAACACCAACTCAATGCAACATACCTGAAAGCAATGCAATACGAGAAGGAAACAAGCTCATTTAACAGGAAACAAGTACAAACACACATACTCAAACCAACAACAGTCAAGATGGTTGCACAAATGTTTTGTTATCAAGATGAAGATCCCCAAATGTTTGTGATTAATGACAAGGGTTAAAAATGATGCCCCAAGCAAGGATACATGTGAGGGAAAATGATGAAGGACACATGGTCCAATGATAAATTTTGTGCTGACGAAAATAGTACCGGGCAACATGATGTGCCCTAGAGTATTGATGAAGTAAACATGCTAGATTTGTAGGTGATTATAGATCGATGATCCGTGAGTCATCGATTCATGAACACATGAAAATACTAGCAAGATATAGGATAAGTAGCATGTGCAAGACAAGGGTTTCGGCCGTTTGAGATTTTTACCAATTTTGGCAAAATTTTGAATTTTTACAATTTTTAGGGGTTTTAACTGATTTTTTAATAATTTTTTTTTGAAATTTTGTGATTTTTTGAACTTTTTAGATTTTATGTATTTTGAAATTGGTGTAGAAGAAGGTGAAAGAATCAGAAGAATCTCCTAGGAGCGATAAAAATGTCTCAGAGAGAAAGAAGCTCTAGTGGCAAGTATTGCTCCAACGTAGTGAAAAATTAAAAAAATATTGATTCTGTGGTGGGTGAGAAGAAGTGATATCACCTAGAAGCAATAAATTTCCTAGTGAGAAGAAACAAGTACTAGGTGGAAAATAATTCCCTAGCATGACGGAAAATTAAAAAAATCATTTAATAAAAAATAATTATTTACGGTGAGTAGAAGAAGTGTTATAGTCCTCACAGTGGCCAAATCATGCCCTAGGGGCACCTTGTGGTGAGTAAAAAGAGCTGGATATACCCCACCTAGAGGGGGTAAATAATCACAACCAATTCATTTACTATGGAGTTACGCAAATTCTTACCGTGAGAGACTTGTGAGCTGAGAGAGATGGTGAGACTTCAGAGGAGGAGGAGGCGAGTAAATCACATTTGGGAGTACCTTTGGGACAATGTAGATGAACCCCATGTGAGTCTTTGTTATCCCAAATTCGCCCCCAAAAAAATTGGTCAGAACAAAGTCCTGCACATAAGGAAATTATGAAGGAAATGATTTAGACCCCCGACCTCGAGTTCCGAACCTAGGCAAAGTGAAAACAGAAGCCCGAGAAAGTCAAATTCAACCTTGCATGAGAAGAAATAGAAGAAATGGTTCCTTTGAGTGTTTCCATACCTTAAATCTATTTAAATGGGTGAGGGAGGACTCAACATGGAGTGGCGGGGGCAAGAGAATGATTAAATGACCCTATGCAAAGAAAACGACTTTGTCGAGCCGTTTCATGTCTTAAATCTATTTTGCAAGCTTCAGGCAAGACTCAACAATGAAACTGCAGGGTCAGATAAGTATGGAGGAGACAATTTTAAAGAGGCCAGATGCAAGAAATAGAAGAAATGGTGAAGTCTGGAAGTTTTCAGGGCTTGAAACAGTTTAGGAAAGGGTCCAAAATTGACTAAGTATGGAGGAGGCGGCGGAGAGAGCCACGTGTCTAAACGACGCTTCTCCAAAGATGGATCCAAATAGAGAAGCTCAAACTTGCACCAACCCTCCATGTAGAAAATGGTCAAAGAGAGTCAAGGGGCAGACAGAAAAGGCTTCAAATTTGGCTAAGTATAAAAGTGTAAGCAGAGAATGCCAAGTGTCAGTGTGGCGCATCTCCAAGAGTTGGTCCCAAGGTAGAGACCCAAGTGAGCGAGCTTGCCACGTGCCCCATCTCAAAAAGGGGGACCCATTTTTCAAACTGTTTCCCATCCATTCATACGGATCCGATACAAACTTCGAAGGGCTCGAAATATTGCAAATCTGACACCATTGGAAAGATCTCGGCCTCGCCCAATGGAGGTCTGAAACTTTAATTTTTGAGAGGGTAGGTGGAAGAAAAATGGGGAAATGTCTTTGAGCTTTCAATGCAAGGTCATCAGTCTCAACAACCAAATCAGATTCAATCTATTTCCGTTGTTTCCTCTTCCTTTAAGGTGCCGAATGGAGGATCAATGCAGTAAAGATGGATTCGAGATAGATTTTGACAAAAACATTAACGACGGTGGTTGAGCTTCGACCTACATTTTCCGCTTCTCTCTCTCTCCTTCTTCTCTCCGATCGATTCTATAAATATGGGGGCAGGATTCATTGTAAAGGGTTGGATATTCTTAGTTTTGAGGCTCCCTTCTCCTTCTAGCAAAAGGATCTGTGGGGTTCAGGCCTTCCATTAAAATTGTAATATGTTTTTGCCTTTCGGCTATTCTATAATGAACTGTATCAATCTATTAGAGCAATAAAATACATTTGTGATTGATCTCAGATCCTTTTTATTTCTTTTGCTTCTATTTGGTCTCTCATTACAGATCTGGCTATCTGTGTTTGTTTATTGTATGCATTTTATTGGTTTGTGTCGAAGGAAAGCTAAGTGTTCATCATTCCTTTTGGTGCATCACCTGGTAGTTTAGTTATTTCTTATTTCTGTACTCTTTTATCCCTGTCTCCTTGGCAAGTCTTAGACTAGGTATAGATATAGATCCTCTACAAATCCTCACGTATGCACCTAAATAGAGGAATAAGGAACCAACCTTTAATCTAGAGATATTTTCCAATTCCAAAGGTCCCACACCTTAGGAAAAGTTCCATGTTATGCAATCACACTAGATGATTTTGCCTTAGAAAATTAGATCTTTAGAAATCATCTGGGGGTATTGTGATTTTGCATTAATAGTTTTGGCATGCCCGGTGGGATAGGTCTAAAGCACCTTACCACTTCACTTCATCAGGTTTGATGCACACTTGGTGAAGATTTCAGCCTTTGGAGGCACTTTCAAGCACATCTGGCGACTCCATTTGGTCAAAAACCCATTCTCTGAGTTGCAGACCTTTTCCATCCATTTCTACTAATTTCATCCATTTTCTTCTTCCATCTCTTTCATTTTCTCCCATTCCATGAGGTTGTGTAATCATGACTTCGTTCCCTTCATGGAACTCACACTTACAACAATACAATCCACCTCCAATGTATTTCCCAACTCCTTGATTAGCATTATAATCAGATCTAGGACCATTATGCTTACCCATATGAGTAGTGTCAAAACTAGTTTGACTATGGAGCTTATCAAGAACAAGGGGATGCATATGATGGTGATAGTTATGCAGAGGATGCTGGTCTACTGGAGAAGATTCAAAAAATGGAGGCTGACATGGTTCAATTAAGGGCAACAACTCAAATGTGGGCTTTCAGAATTGGTTGTAGGGCACCTTGTCCATGGGAAGGCCCTTTTCCAAGACACTACAACCCTTAGGAGAAGCTTGACTTCATGGTTGAAGTGTTACCTCAGCTTACACGGTTGAGGAGATCGGGGCTTATGAGCAAAGTGTGAGACAACCTTGTCAATGGGTAAGTCAATCACCAGCTCCATGTCTTTCATTGTCTCTTCCTCAATCTTTATCATTTCAGCAGAGGCAAGAGTCAAGCCCCTCACTTGCTGCCCCAAGTGTTGATTTCATTTCTCCATCTCCTAGTCTTCCACCTCACCTCAGTTTCTCTGCTCTTTTCCCTTCCAAATCCAATTCCCCTCTACAAGAGCCAAAAGCAATGCCTTCCCCTCTGCCACAAACAAGGAAACAACTAGTGGAGACCCCACCCACCACTCCTCTTGCCTTCCCAAGTCCATGTTGGGAAGAGACTCCAAAAACCAGCCAAGGAGAACATCAAACAGAGGAACCCAACAGAGAAGAAATGATAGAAAATCTGAAGAGTTGGGCTGCTAAATTTGAGTTTTCAAAGGTTCCCTTGTTGGTTAAGCCTATGGAGGAGGCTGAGGTCAAGCTGTAAGTGGTGGAAGCTCTAACTACAACACAAGCGGGGAAGAAGGAGCTACTCCTAATCTAAAATAAGAGGAGTACATTCCGGCTATGGAGGAGGACCATATAGTTTCAGAGGCTCCAAGTGTAGAGTAGGCCACTAGAAGAACCTTTAGTTCTTCCTCCCACTTCATCCCCTTCAAGCTCTGATGTTGAAGAAGAGTTTGATCTCTCAAAATTCATATTTGAGGAAGAGAGAAACCATGGTGAGCAAGTTGCAGATCAAGAGGACACCATGAAGGAGGTTGAGCACCTATAGCAGGACAACAAGGAGGTAGATTACCTGTTTGACTTGGAGGATTGTCTTGATGGAGAGGAGCCCATGGAGATTACATCATCCACTCCTCCATCCATCTTCCACACACATGAGCCTACTGCCATGAAGGAGAACATTCAGGAACAACAACCTATACTTCATAACAGCCCTCTAGAACCAAGGTTGGAAGATCTTGATCTTCCATGTTCTTCAAAAGAGGAGGAAGGAAACAACGAAGACCCCATCTCTCCCACACCATCCATCCAAGAAGGTCCACAAGAAGACTCCATTTTTGGAGTTGAATTTTAGAGAAATGGGCACATCCAAAGGATCAGACCGTGCCCAATTAGGTACTTGGCTTCATTGGAGCCAAAGGAGAAACCAAAACCAGTCATGCCTACTTCAGGGCATGAGGATGAGCATCAAAGTACCAAGGGTCATCATCAACACCTCCAGAAGTCTAATGCAAGTCAGCTTAAGGAGGTATTTTCCATTAATGCTGATACCTTGATGATTTGGGTGGAGGACCAGCTTATTGTCAATTTTTCACTCATCCAACCAGCCATGTTCAGTGCCAAATCAGTTGCATGGCTGCCATTTTTGAGGAAGGGAAGCTATTTCTCCCTGTTAGTTGCAGGCTTTGTTTGAGTTCCCTTTGCTCTTGGTTAGAGTAGAGTAGGTAGGTTTGTTTTCAGTAGAAGAAGTGATCTTGCACACTCTGCATATCCCACTTGGGGTATGTATGATTTTTAGTTTGTACATAGTTTTTGGTGTTGTTGTTTTTCTCTTGCAGTCCATTTCAGTTGGCTTTTGGTGAAGTCCAACTTCAAGTTTTGGTGGGTTTCCAAGAGGCTCAGAGGTCAGCAAGTGCAGAGATTCGGGAGTCCATTTTATAAGAAGGATCAGTGTCAGGCCATCATTATGACTCCATGCCCAATGGATGCTTCAAGGCACTTTGGTCTTTTCATCTAGTAAGCAAATGTCCCTGTGAGTCGCCAATTGTTATCCCAAATTCGCCCTCGGAAAATTTGGTCAGAACAAAGTCTTGCACATAAGGAAATTATGAAGGAAATGATTCAGACCCTTGAGCTCGAGCTTGGTTTTAGTATTCAATAGGTAATGTCGAAGTTTTTGGAAGGTAAAAACTACAACTCAAACAAGATTTTTCAATTTTGGGATAGTTGAGCTCATATGAGATTAGGGTACGGCTGAGATAGTACACTGATTTTTCTTTTTGGCTTAGGTCATATTGTGCGAGAAATGTGCCAATAGCAAATTGGGTAGTAAATATGTATAGAAAAAGTGGCTCACCTGGAGTTGGAGGCATGAGGACAGGTGGATTGGCCAAGTATTGTTTAAGCAAGGCGAAGGATTGCTTTTCTCTGAGTCCCCAAATGAAGTCAACATATTTCTTAAGCAGATGGGTGAATGAATGAAATTTTTCAGCAAGCTATGAAATGAAGTGGTGAATGGCTTGTATCTTTCCTTGCAGTGCGTAGTTGTTTGATATTCTTGGGAGGAGGCATTTCAGTAATGTAGTGACTTTGGTTGGGTCCACCTCAATCCCTCTTCTTGATATAATGAAGCCTAGTAGCTTCCCTGATAATACCCCAAACACACATTTTTTTAATTCAATCTGACCTTATATTCTCAAAGACGTTAAAAAAAAACCTTAATACTTGGTCAATCTTCTCTTGTCTTATATTTTCCTAGGATATCATCTACATAGTCCTCCATAATGTCATGCAACATATCATGGAATATCACTGTCATTTCCCTTTGATAGGTTGCACCGAAATTTTTGAGGCCGAAGGGCATTACCTGATAACATAATGTTCCCCAAGGGGTTGTAAAGGTCATTTTATGTTGATCTTCTTCTTCTATCTTGATTTAGTTGTATCCTAAAAAGTCATCCATAAGATATAGCATTTCATATCTCATAGTTGAATCGATGATCATGTCGATACTAGGTAAGGGAAAATCATATTTTGGACATGCCTTGTCGATATCTTGAAATTTTGTGCAAATTCCGATTCCAACAGGTTTTTTCTGTACTAGAACTACATTTAATATCCACTAGGAGTAGTTAATGGGTCTGATGAACCCTGCTGCTAACAGTCCCTCTAACTCCTCTTTAACCAGAAGGGCCAATCGCGGATGCATTTTCCTTAGCTTCTGTTTAATAGGATTTGCATCTGGATGCACTACTAAGTTGTGCACCACCAAAGTTGGATCTAATCCCGTCATATCTTTATAAGACCATGCAAATATATCCACAAATTCTATGAGAAACAAGGTGAATGTCTTTGTTCTTATGCTGAAAGTGAAGCTCCCAAATTTACTATCTTTGGGTCTTCTTTTGTTCCAATATTCACATCAACAGTTTCTTCTACGAGCATTTTTGACATATCTTCCATATGTGTCTCTATGATATTTTCACCCTCAGCATGGTCACTTCTTTTTTCCATTGATTTTTTTACTTTTTGGTCAACCAATGCCTCAAAGAGGTTTTCATTGTGTGACTTGGATGTACGTTTTTGCCAAGGCTTTTCTTTGGAACTTTTGCCCTCATTTTTTCTTAAATTTTGCTAACCATGAAGCTCAGATTCCTCACCGAAATATGCATAGGTATTGAAGTCAATTTTATAATCTCAATAGGAGTGGTATCACGTATGCCCATAAATTTTGTAATAGCCTCATCATTTTCAAAGAGGTCCAATGGAATATGATGTTGTTGGTCCCAATTGACAAGGGTAGGGTATACAAGGTCAATTTTAGGATCGGTGGGGGTTATGGTAAGGATAGTGGTATCCATGAAAAGGTTCATGGAGGAAATATTCTCATATTGGCTATAGTGGGAATCTATGTTGTTATCGAATAAGTAGAGCTATCCTCATGCTCAGAGTAGGTAGCATCTTGATCCATGGGATGTGACCCATATGGACGAATACCAATACCATAGCATTCTATTTTGAAATGTGGAAGTGGGACCGGTTCTCTTGCTCCTTGTTCAAATTTTCCACATATGAGTCCTTTATAACCCATGGAATACATCATTCTACTTTGGATTTTTCATATTATGGGGTTTCATAGTAGGTAGGCTTAGTGTCCTCGGGGACCCAAGTTGTAGGTGGGTCCAACAATTTCTCTTCTGCAAGCAGTCCACTAGGTAAGAATGTCCCTATAATACGTTCATCTTTAGGCCATTTAAAGTGATAGTTGGGTTTGCCTCTTGTTTTTGTGACAAAGACAAATTCTAAACTAGGAGAGCTTGTTGCACATTATATTATCCACAACCATACTCAATGATTTTCATCTCGCATGAATTAAAGGGATAAGTGGACGTAGAATCCTCATGAACACAAGAACTTAGGGAGTCTGAATCTACCCATGATTCATGAGCTTCTTACTGGAGGGGAATAGCAATATCAGTGGAGGGACATGTATATGTACCCCTACACATAAATTTGTTTTGAGCTCTGCAGTGAGTGAAGGGTTCTGGATCACCTTGAATGGTAACAATGTGTCCCTCATGTTTCAGTTTAATACACTGATGAAACGTTGATGGTATGGCCTGCATGGCATGGATCCATGGGTGACCAAGAAGCATGGTGTATAGAAGTTCTAAATCTAAGACATGAAACTTCATGTCGTGGTAAGTAGGCCTTACTTCCATCGACAATTTTATTGTTCCAATTTACTCCCGCTCCGCATTGTCATAAACAGTTATGGTTATAATGTGGGACTCTAGATCTTCCTTTGTATGTCCCAGCTATTTGATTAGTTTAAATGTGCATACATTCAACCTTGACCCGTTGTCCACAAGCACTTGTTTTATCTTTCGGTGGGTAGCAAATACCTTTATATACAGGGGAAGTTTATTTGTGTGATCGTCGTTAGGGATTTCCTTGTGGTTAAATGAGATGTGTTCAGCCGGTGCATTGTTTACCACCGTGACTTGTAAATATGAAGGGTCTACTTCCATTGGCACTCCTGACCCCTGGAGAGTTTTGTATAGGATTTCTTTATGTACATTTAATATTTTAAGAAGGTCTAAGATTGAAATCTTGGCAGATGTCTTCTCAAGTTTCTCTAAGATGTTGTACTAACCATCTTGAGGGGTAGACAGAGGAGGTTATGAGATCGTGAGACGAGCACACCTTGTTACCGCAACACAATATTTTCCCTTGATCCTAATGGTATTCACATGCTCATCAAAAGAGTGAACACATCTAATGAGTGAGTCGTAATGATTGTTATCACTTTTGGTATATAGATAATTTGTGGCTTTGTAACTTTGGGATGACTCTCCTTGATCTGGCTTCTTCTCATTTTTATTACCATGCTTAGGGAATGGTTCTTTGAATATCCCCATCTTTTCATTTGGTGTTTGATTTTTCTCTGGTGGATCAACTTCTATCTCTCCATTATCAATAAGATCTTGGATGTAGTGGCGAAGTCTTAGGAAATTTTGTATCTTTTGTCCCTTTACATGATGAAAATCACAATATTTATTCTCTTTATACCATTAAGGTTTAAGAGCGTTGTCATCAAAGGGTTGTGTCATAGGATAAGTCACCATGTGGACTGCATCCAATTGTTTCAAGATTTTAGAAAAAGACTCGTTAAGAGGAGTGAATGTTCTACACTTGGTTGGTGGTTGGATCATCCCTTTAGTTAGTTTAAAAGGTTTACCAACTTGGACCACTTGTATACATTTGGAATTTGTGATTTCGTCTCCTACCACATTCTTATTTTTGTTAAATATCTTTGGCTTGTTTGTTGGTTTGGTAGATTGATTATCCTTGGAAGATGATTTGATTGTTCCTTTTGCAATGAGGGATTTTTCTATGTGTATGCCCTTCTTGATGACCTCTTCAAAGCTTTGAACACAATGCATTTGTAAATGAAAAGTGATGTCCAGATTTAGATTTGGTATAAATATGCTAACAAGTTGCTTTTCAGGTATTGAGCAAGGGAAGCGGCTAGCTAGCCCCCACCATCTTTGTAGGAAACTTGCGAAGGTTTCATTTGGACGTTGTTTGGTGTTACATAATTCTTACATGGTTATGTCACTTTCCATGTTGTATGAGAAATGTCGTACAAACCTCTCTACTAGTTTGGGCCATGTGAAAATTGATCCACGAGGTAAGCGAGTAAACCATTCCAAGGCTTGTCCTCCTAGGCTTTTTGGAAAGAGCCGTATGAGGTAGTTGTCATTGTAGGCCACTTCTTGGCATGCCATGTAAAAATATTTCACATGATCGTGTGGATCACCTTTCCCTCTATACTTGTCAAATTTTGGCATGTCAAATTTCTTAGGAAAGGGTTGAAGCAACATGGCTTTATCAAATGGATGGGGGCATAACTCTTCGTATTGATACCTTTTGCTATTTCCCCCATTACTTTCTTGAAGGCTTGTGAGTGTTGCTTTCATAGATTGTAGTTCTTATGAAATAAGTTGCTCCTTTGTGGGAGAAGCTGACATATACACGTGACTATATTTTGACGTTCCTCCCTCTTGGTTTTCTATGTGAAGTTCACTATTTTTTTCCTTAGGTTTCTCTCGATGTACATTTTTGTTTGTTTCTTTTTGTACATGAGATGTCAAGTAAAGCTAATTATCGACTAAGGTTTTGAATTTTTGTGGTATAGTGACTTCTTCCTCATGATGTTCTTCTTCATCTTCATCAAATAGGGGTTGTTCCACATTTTCATGTTCTATTCTTACTCTACGTGGTATCTTGATGAATGGTAATTTATAACCCACCATGTTGTTTTCTACATTTGATGTGGAAGCATGTCCATGTGCTAAGATGTCATCCATGTTAATGAGAGGTGGTTCTTCCTCATTAGCCCCGTTTGTGGGTGGAATATTTTCATGTTCTGTTGGCATTCTAGCACCTAATTCCACCACTCTCATGCAAGCACCCTATCTTTGTTTATGAAAATGAATTCATCTAATAGGCGAGGTCAAATTCAAACTCTGCGCGTGGTGATCTTGCCTCATCACCACTATGATCTATCATCTCTTCTTTTTATTTTTCTTCAAAAAATAGAGACCCTAAATCATGACCAATAAAGGGATTTGACCCTTGTTTTTGATGTTTCCCATGCTTGTTTTTCAATTACTTTCCTTTTAGCTCTCAGTCTTGTTTTGGGGGCCATGATGTGTGAGAAATTCACTAAGGTGTTTTGAATTTGTTCAAAAGGTATTGATCAAACCTAAGTGGAAGTTTACAAATGTTAAAGAATGTCAATAGTTCAAATAATGATGAATGTCAAAGGATCAATGTGCCAAATTGATTGTCTTAAAAGAATAAGTCAAAAGTGACAAACAAGATACAATCACACAATGTTTGTTTTAGACCAATCAATCAAAATGTCATACTTCCTAAGTTTGTTTTCAAATAGTAGTTGGTGTTTAAGATGGTTAACAAAATTTCACCACTTATGTCAAGTTTAAATAAATGAACAAGGCGTAAGTAATAACAAAAAGTTATTATGATCCCAAAACAAAGTATACTAAGAGAGATCCTGAATCCAATCAAGACCTATATCTCAAAAAGTGGTAGTTACGATTGTGAGCGACACAACGATACCACTAAGATATGTTAACCAAACTTTTAGAAAAGTAAGGTATTAATATTAAACTGATATTGATATAACGTGCATGAATGGTAAAACTCAACACCTTTCAAAATTGAGGTAATGTTTGAAAAAAACTAATGCTAGGGTATTTCAAGGAATTGTTAGAATGCACATAGCGTAACGTTACAATCTAGATACTTAGGTGAAGTTTGCAAAAAAAAATGTAAGTATTGAAATTGTTGTGATATGATACAGGCAAGATAACAGTTCAAAGGAGAATCAAGATGATGAATCAAGCCTAACTACTATTGATGATCTTGACTTGGGTATCAAGATAAAAAATACTACCAATGATATGAAAACATCTTTGCACACTTTTGGCATTTAACAACTCATCCTTAAACATGGATGAGCGTAAATGAGACAGAAAAGTGGTGAATACAATCAATTAGCAACACAAGGGTAGTCACTCTTCTCTGATCAAAAAAGTGTCAAAAGAAAGTGAAGGAAGTAGATTAATTTGTGTTGAAGAGAGTTTGGCCTCACTTTGGCAGAGTTTCGCCTCACCTTAGGGCAAGTGAAAAACTAAGCAAAAGTAATGCTTCACAATCTTCATGATGAATGATGTGTCATTTTGAACTTTAATGGAATCTCCTCTTGTTCGACAAACAAGATTTTGATTTTGAGAAATTTCTCCCTTTGCGATGGCTCTCAACTCAAATTGGTTTTGATATGGTCAAATTTGGCTCTTGGACAAGATAACTTCCTAGGTGGTTCACTCAACTAGGTGTCACAAGTTATCTAGATGCGAGCTCGGTTTGCCAAGGTTTCCCAAGGAGTATCCCAGCTTTACTTTACCCCCTTCAAACACAATGGGAAATAAATGCATCCATCATGTACTCTCACTGGGGTCATGATACGGATAACTTTGACGCTAATTCTCACGTGTATTACTAGTCAAGTAGGTAGTACGGAGCACTTCCCATTTTGTCCACAAGGTTCCCTCTTACATGGAATACTTTGGAGTTCCTAGGACCACCCCCATTGTTTTAGCTTAAGGATTATGCCAAAGGGGTTATGTCCTAGTTAAGCGGACGAGGCGTACCCTTATCCAAACCTGCAAATACAGTCTTTTGATTGTGGTGTATTTTTATCTTTTATACTTAATGTGGTTTTCTTGAACACCATTTGGCAACCTACACGGAAACTGTATTAGTAGTTTTGTTTTGTCTCAATCCTTCGTTATTTGACAAGTGTTTAGGTCCTGCATGATGGATTTAGTAGTTTTCCATACACATAAAGAGGATGAACGATGTTTCGATTCTCAAGATCATCCTAGGATGTAAGAGAAGAGCATACATGATGTAAAATCTAACTACGAAATCAACAATGGAAAATACTTGATTCAAACGCAAAATTTGTTCATTTTAACCAAATTTGACATTCTTTTCAAAAAAATTCAAAGCAAAAAGAGATATAGAAATCATTTCTGATTCCCAAGATCACCTAGAAGGTGAGGGAAGATCATATGTGACTTTAATCTCATGATTAAACATGCAATGTTTATTTAACCTTTTAGACAAATCAAACCAAGTTAGAAAAAACATGCAAATAATCCCTGCAAAACAAAAGTTAGCTTCAAAATAGCACATGCAAGGAGTTAGTAAAAACTTTTTCAAACCTCGAAATAGACCACAAATTATGAAAATGACGCCTACCTGCCCCTTCATAAGCGGAGTGCAGCGCACTTTTCAACGTGAATGATTGGATCTTAACAAGTACACACCCAGGGTCAAAAAGACAATAGACAAGATCGACATACACACATAAAGAGACAGATATGCAGGTATCTCAACAAGTATGATCCTCTGTGAAAATAGACGGTGAAGGGATATGAACGTGCCCCGAGAAATGGATATGTGGATATCTCGATATGTACGCTCCCAAAATCAAAACATAGTACCTATAGAAAGGTACGCTCACATAAGGACATATACTCGGGTATCTTGAAAGGTACGTGCCCAGATAGGTACACTCACGAGATAGATGGATACACAAGTACCTATAGATGATGTCAAAAACAAATGAAAATGACACAAGCAAACTCAAAAGCTCAAATTTTTAACATGTTAGCTCAAAATTGACCATGACCCATCAAAATTAAACCCCTAAGCAAGACTCAACACATGCAAAGTTTGTAAAATCATAAGAAATTCAACATTATTTCACACATGTGCATATCAAGGGTTAGCTAAAAATTGAAATAACAATAAAATTTGAACCATAATGCTAAGGGACTAAGGATCCATCCCACCGGGCATGCCAAATGTGTGCAAGAATTAGTTAGCTATGCAAAGAGAATTAGAACTAACACCTAGTAGTCCTAAAACAAAGCTAAACTAAAATCTATGCACCATCATGCTTAGAGCTTAAACAAGACTAATCTACCAACATCTTTGCATTAGAACATGAATAAACATCCAAACTAATATGCTAAGCAATTAATCTCTATCTCTATTGAATGCTAATCAATGAAATGAACCTATTTAGATCCTTAGCAATCAAAAGGGTTGATTGTATGTTTGAATCCTAAGGTTTCAAGAATGGAGTCTTGTCAATCCATGGCTACAAGACCACTTGACATATCTCCATATGACTTCAAACTTGGATGGATGAATGCAAGAAATGAAGATAGCTAGCTCCTCTAATGGAAGAATGCTCTAAGATGATAAAATGGATATAGTATAGGCTCTATGCTCATTTAGGTGTAAGTAGAAAGGTAGGAGGAAGGCTCCTTATATAGCCCAATGGATAAAATAATCTCTACATCCCTTTACATGTGGGATAATAGCTAGGTTAAGTTAGTTAGGGGTGACTATGGTTGTGAAAAGGGTTGAGTCAACCTTAGGAGAGTTTAGTTTGTCCTTTAGTGGCTCATGGGGTTTGAGGGGATTTATTAATTAACCCAAGTGATTAATTAATAGGTGAGCAAGCTTTATAGAAGTTTTTAGAAGAACAATTAGTATGATTTAGGGAATAAGAAGGTTTTAGACTAAATAAATGACGATTTATTTATCTAATAGAAGAGGAAACTTAATTAATTAAGAATAATTAATTAATTAAAGTAGAAAGGGGTTTAATTAATGGAAGGTCGTTAATTGTTGTCTTTGCTGGATAGAAGGGTCAATTAACTAGCGTAATGTAGTTAATTAACAATGATAGAAGAGAAAATGTGTGATATTGACGATATGCCGTCAATTTGCGGGAAAGGATATACTTAGCACAATTTAAGTATTTAAATTACATGGAGCTAAATCATGGGTGTCTATAGGCAGGTCTAAAGTAAACATATCAAATAATGTAGAGAAATCAATAACTAAGAGTGTAAAATGAATTACATACTAGCATGAAATTAAACATAGCACTCAACGCTTAATGGATGCATTAGGAGCTATGCCACATCACAAAAAAACATGGAATTATAGGATTACCAAAAATTAGAGATAACTAATAAGATATGATGACTTTACCAATGTTAGTAATAGTTAGTTTTGTATACAAAGCAAGTATGTCGCAATCAATGTGCCATGGGTGATGTGTGAAAATAAATATTTTTATCAATCAATATGCTATGAGTAATTGTAAACCAATATTTTATGATAAATATATGTATAAATCAAGGTGTTATGAGACAATTTTAACCAATGCAATATGATAAAGATATGTATCAATCAATGTGATATGATCAAGTGTAAACCAATGTGTTATTCAAGTGAGTGTAATCCAATGTGCTATGAGAAATATATATTTATGCCATGTTTTATAAATATTGTATGTCAATATGTAGTGTGTGTCTAAGAAAATTCTATCATAATAAGTGTGTGTCATATACAATGTGTGCCTAAATATGTATGCCACAAACAATGTGTGTCTAAAAAGGTGTCTCAAGTAGGATGTGTCTCAAGAAATATGTAATAAGATATGTGTTATAATATGTTTATGTGTGTGTGTCCATTAATTTGTCTAGGAAACAATAAGGGTGATGCACTATGTGTAAGTGAGCATAAAATAGATAAGTAGTGAGAAACCATTTCATAGAGAAAATTATGGCATACAAGCAATTAGAGTATAAATATACAATGACATGGAGAAACTAGATCATAAAACATACAATGACATAAAGAAGATAAATAATAAAACATTCAATGGGATAGATAAAATAGTGCATGGATCATACAATGGTAGAGAAGAAACACATCATACAATATATACCGACATAGAGAAAACAAGGCATAAAACATAGAATTTTATATAGAAAGCATGACATAGAGAATTCACGGCATAAAGCATACAATCGTATAGAAGTAACCAATGCATAGATAAAACAAGTACAAAGAGAATACAATGTCATAAAATACGCAAAAAATAGAGAATACACATTATAGAGCATATAATGACATAGAGAAAATAGAGCATATAACATATAATGGCATAGAGAAAACACAACATAGATTATTCACCGGCATGTAAAAATATAACATAGATCTAACAAGTGCACAATGATAATGTGTAGCAAAGGTGTGTGTAAAGTGAGTGATGATTGACTCAATGTGAAATATACATAAAAGGAGCCCAAGGCTATAGTAATCAAATAATCATAGTAGTGTGCAATAATTAAGTAGTAAAGTAAATGATAAAAAAATTACACATTGAGCATGCCAAATCAATACTAAAGTTAAACAATTCAATCCTCAAATTTGAAGCACAATATATCACATTTTATAATATGTAAGGTAGTAAAAGATAAGCAAGAGAAGGTTTGTATCAACAATGGGTTAGTGTGTAAGGATATAATCTATATACTATTAGTAAGTTAGATACCCCTAGTTTAGGTATGTCCCCAATAGAGTAGGTATCCCCCATGGTATAGGGTTGTAAGAATCAATAAAATGTGAATGACATGATCTAAGGTTCATTAAATAAGATTCCCTTGGCGTAGGTATGTCCCCAATGTGGTAGGTTTCCCCAAGGTAGAAGGCATATAAAGCAAAAGAGTGTATGCATAATGTCAATGAATTAACGATATATGTTACTTCCTTATTTTTACTATGATAATCAAGTGCACAAGGATGAAGGTATGTAGAGTGTTGTATCTAAATAATTGTTGTCACTTTGAAATACACCCTTTGGAGAATGGTGTGATAAATCTACTTTCAATTAACAAAATGGAAACACTCCTAGGTTTTGGGTGACCTGTATGTTGGAGTGAATCTCCAGAGAGGGTTGGTTCCCCTAGTGCAACACCTAAAATAATTCTACCTCCTAAAATTGATTGGGAAAAGGGAGAAAGAAAGGAAAGAAAAATAAATAAAAAGGAGGTGATACACCAGAATGTTTTGACATCTTCAAACTTATTTGGAACACACATATGAAGCAAAGAAGCCACACACACCATACACAAACTACAAGTAATTGAGTCAAATTGAGGGTGATCAACAATTGGGTTTGGAATGAATTGTCACAAGATAAGAAGGGGCAATAAATGGCTCCACAAAAATCATGCAAACAACCTATCAAACACAATCTATGACCTGTAAATTGACACAAGACTACAAAAAGGCATGAGAGATTTAACTAATAAAACAAGGATAAAAAAGTATCACAAAATAAAATCAATCAAAACAAAGTATGCACTAAATATAGATTGTAGAAGGTAAAAAAACTCCTTTATTGCTCCAAGAGGTGGAATAAGCACAAATAGTCACTCATGGCCCTTTCTTTCTCACTCAAAAGACTAAATTCCTCTAAGAAATATAAATGAATAAGCGAGATAAATCCTTTTATAATGTTTTCTAAAGTCTTTTATAGAAATATGAGAGAGAAGAAGGATAAGAAAATCCAAGACATGCAAGTCTAACTTAAAAATAGGATAAAAGCAATGCAATTTGATTTTTTTTGCCCGAACGTAACTCCTTGATGTGAAATCTTACGTTTATTTTAATATTCTCGCTCAAAAATAAGTTCTACATGGCTCAAAATAAAATTTGATTTTCTTTGCATCCTTTTATCTACTTTATTTAACCTTGAGCTTTCATGTATGCTTTGATATTTTTTAAGCCTCTGCATATATTTTCATCTAAAGTAACCAATTATTGAAATAAATGATACCAAATTGTAGATCTTGGCAAGAGATTTCCAACAAGACCAATTTTGCTAAATTTGGATATGTAGATCAAAAGGTATGGCCTTCTAAAGTTTCGCACTGTCATGATGCATAGGAAACGACACTTTTGAACTCCTAATTGGCTCAAAAATTGAAATGTCTCACGTGTTTGTCTCACCGACCTTTTCCAAGTGTCCTTCCTTGACTTTCTCACAAAATTAGGATTTTATTTTCCTTAAAACATGAGCTAATAAAAATGTGCCACATATGCTACAGATTTCGCATTGTCGGGCTTATAAAAGCTTTAATCGTGAAGTACAAACCATTCGAGTAATCCATGTACTTCGTTGATGTCGGTCCTTTGATTGGTTTTGAGTATGCTATGTGAAAGGTTAAACCAATAGAAACAACCCACATACCTTTCTCTCTTTGCTTGGTTGACCACTATAACTGCGAACGAATAAAATAGCTCCATGCATTTGCTAATTTTCTCAATTGAGTTTTTTGAAATGCAAACCAATAGGTAAATACCACACCTTTCACAAACTATAACTTTGATTGTCAATTGTGAAGCTTAGATCAATAAAATAGCTCCATTTCCTTCACAAATCATTTCCTTGAATGAAACTTGTGAAATATGAACGAATCAAAATGTCCCATGAATCCTCGATGTCAGCCTTAATTAAGAGACCTTGTCAAACTGTGAAATGCAAGCTAATAGAAAAGCTCCATGTTTCCTTCTACTTTTAGATATGTGGACTGGGTTCTATAAAACACAAACCAATAAAAGGGTTCCATGAACCTTATGGTGTTAGTCTATCCTTTGATCACTGGCTCTATAAGATGCCAACATGTAACCTTGACCTTTTGACCTGCAATGGACCAAAAACTTGTAAATTAGAGTTCATTCCATGGGCTTAGGTCTGCCGATCTTAAAAAATAATGAGGAGCTTGAAATTATGCCACATAGCTTTGACCGAGTCATTGCTCGCCGACACATAGCCCCTGTTCTTCCTATTAAATTTGATGGGCATTTGAACATCACACGGTTTTTTATAAAACCTATTAATGATTTAAAGTTGCTCCACATGGATTTTTTGAATGCTAACGGCCGGTTCTTTAGGTCATGGAAATTGACATCCGTTTGGATGTATTTTTCTCTTAAAAATGATTAAGTCCATTTTAAAATACTGATCGATGTTTTCAATCGAACCTTAACAATTATAGTCCTTAGATTTTGTAAAACATTCATAAGTCATTCCCAAGAACTCATTCTTCCATTCAAATTTTGCAAGCCCTTCCAAAAATCTCTATCAATATGAGAAACAACGTTCTGAGTTTCCTTCTTGTAGATGTGTAATAAATGGTAACAATTCTGGTGATTATGTGGGGTCAACTACCAACTACCACCAACCGCAATGATCTAGTGCTTTGATGTTTCTATTGGGCATGAAGTCGAGCATTCAAATTTTTAGAACCTACTTGGAGCTGTAAGGACACCGAAAATACCTCTAACAAAAGGGAAAACACTTGCCTAGAAGCACATATTAGATAACAAAGAAGAAAAGTGCATGAGGCACATAAAGAAAAGAAACCTACAAACAACAATGTGCATGAAGCACTTATTGGAAAATAAACACAACAATCTACTATAAAGGAAGAACATCCCTAGTAACAAGGTTTGAGATACATCCCATTAATTGGGATGGGAAGTTCATCACCATTCATTCTAGAGATTTGAAAAGCATTGTGTTGCTTGTAACCTGTAATCAAGTATGGTCCACTCCAAAAGCATCAAACTTTATGTGTCTTCTAGGTTTTGTTTTGTCTTCATCCCACTTAAGCACAATGTCTCCCTCTTTGAATGTTCTAGTAGATGATTTCTTATCAAAATGAATCTTGACTTATGCTTGATGAATTTCCATTGTTGGCATTGCCTTGTTCCTTGTTTCTTACAGTTCCATTAATTCTACCAATCCAATTTCCATTGAATCTACCTCCAACATCTCCATTTGCTTAATGAGGTTCAAGGTTGGTAATTCATTAGAAATAGGTAACCTTGCTTCTCTATCATACACAAGCATGAAAGGATAATTATCAATTGACCTTTTAGGAGTAATTTTATCATCCCATAAGGCTGATTTTATTTTTGTATGCCATGTTCTTTGGTTTTCTTCCATAGTACGCTTGATGATTATGAGAAGATTCTTGTTTGTTGATTTAGCTAAGCCATTCCCTTGAGGATAATAATTGGAAGAAGTTGATAGATGGATGACAAGTTTGAATGCCCATGCACTGATTTTTCTCTAAGGAAAACTAAGGCATTATCGAGATGATTGTTGTTGGAACACCAAACCTTGTGACAAGACTTTCATAAAAATTGAAAACTGATGTCTCATTTGCTTCTTTTAAAACCACGGATTCTATCCATCTTGTGAAATAGTCTGTAGCTATGAGAATCCATTTATGACCTATACTAGAAGGTAGGTTAATCGTGCCAATAAAATCCAATCCCCATTGCATGAAAGGATAATTTACCTAGATGGGTTGAAGAAGGAAGGCTGTTAGCTTTTGTTTTTCTACAAAAATTGTAGACTTTGCACACTTTTTTACCCATGTATGAGCATCTTTGAATAATTTTGGCCAGTAATAACCGGATATCATGATATTCAAGGTTATAGTTATTGGTGCAAAATGGCCACAAAAAAACCATCATGAAATTCCTCTAAAACATGGTCAATTTGATTTGAGTCAATGCATCTTAAAAGAACTCCATTCACATCTTTTCTAAAAATTATATTATCAACAAGAACATAAGGAATGGAATGTAACCTGAAATACCTCCTTTTTTCTTTGTACAATCCATGTGGGAATTTTCTAGTCCTAAGAAAATGAATCATCTCCTAGATCCAACTTTAAGGCAATACAAAAAGTGTCAGATTTGAACCACCTTGAATGGCTAAAACTTGATTTTTATCATCATGAAAATCTGAAGCTAACTTCTCACACAGTCCTCTTCCTCTAATCAACTTAGTAACTTCAATATCAACATCATATTCCATTACCTTTGTTATCCACCCCACTCTCTTCTCATTCAAATATTTTCTCAAAATAAATTCCTTGACACTTGGGTGAGAAAACATCGGATGAATCTTAGTATTATAAAACAAGTGTCTAAATTTCTTGAGGCTCCTAATTATTGAAAGAACTTGTTTCTCAACAAAGGAATAATTCACCTCATAATCATGTAGCCCTTGACTGAAAAAAAAAATTGGTTGCTCCATTCCCTCATCATTATGTTGCACCAAAATAGCTAAGATTGTATCAATTGACCCAAAAGCATAAAGAATGAAGTCTTTTCTAAAATATAGATTAGTGAGAGTCGGAGCTTACGAGATGGCATGCTTGATTTCTTCAAATGATTTCTTCCCTTTGTTCCCCAATTGAAAATCTTGTTTTTCTTGAGCATTGAGGTTAGTGGCTTTACAAGATTTGTAAAATATGGAATAAATATTCTGATAAAATTAATCATACCCAGAAAAATTTACAACGCCTTCTTATGATTTGGAAAAGATAAGGAAAAATTTCACTTACTCGTTCTGGATCAATTGTGAGACCTTTCTTAGAAATAATGTGACCAAACAACTTACCCTCATGGACTGAAAATACACACTTCTTTGGATTAAGTGAAACACCATATTCCCTGCACCTCTCAAAAACATGTCTAAGATAAAAAACAATTATATCATCTAGGTAAACAAGAACACAAGTATTGATTAATCATTCAAAGGCCAAGTATATTGCATTTGAAAAGTGGATCCTACATTTGACAATCCAAATGTAATCTTCCTATATATGTAGGTACCCCAATTTGTGGTGAATGTTGCCTTAAAATCGATCTCGAATCTTATACCAAGGTCTCGTGTTAGTGCAAAATCACAGCACCCCCAAATGAGTTATGGATATGATTTTCTAAGGCGAATCATTTGGTGTGATTACATAACATTGAACTTTCCCCAAGGTGTGGGACCTTGCAAAAGTGGGAAAGCTCTCCAGAGAAGGTTGGTTCCTCTTCCTAAACTACCTGCCATGAGCTACTCCAGTGTAGGAAAACTAAATCTAACCTAATCTAACCATTCCAAGGAACCAAGGAGAGAGAAAGAGGGAAAAAATAGAGCCTACACTAAAGCGGTGATACACCAGCAAAGGAAGCAAGATATTCTATTGAGGGAGAAAGAAATAGAAAAATGGAGATGAGGGAGGTCAGATGAAGTAACATGGCCAGATCTTCAAATTCACCATTAAACTCCATGAAACACAACATCCTACACCTGCAAATGTGAAATACATGCACAAAAAACAAATATGGAAGGGAGAGGCACATGGAGAAACAACAAAACGATGCAAAGGGTTGAAGAACACCACAAAAACATGTTTTTATTGCTCTAGAAGGTGCACAGACCATTACATTTCTGGAATAGAGGCACAAATACATTTTCCAAGCATAGGAGAAGGTTCACTGCTCAAAAATGGCATTGAGAAACAAATTTGACAGAGTTTCTCTATGCCCAGAATGTCTCTCCTTCTCAAACGAGAAGTGTTACAATATATATAGAAAGAAAAGAGAGAGAAGAGGGAAAAGTCAATCCTATTTCAACCACCCCAGGATATGCATTGAATCATGTCTTGAAGATTCAAATGCCATCAATCAATGCCCCCTTTCAAATCTACCCCAAATATGTCGATTTTGGCTCCCTCTGTCTGTCTGGCGTGTTGAAGAAGAATGGTAGATCGAATTGAATTAGATCTAGTAGTTGAGAAAATCAGATTCTGTATTAAATTCTTGAAGATGTTTCTCCATGGTTCACCTACTAGGGCCTAAGAAAATTGATTTTTTATCTTTCCATGGTGTAGAAGATGTCGAGATGCTTCCAACGGTGTTAGATTTGTAATATTTTGAGCCATGAGTCGAAAGATATGCCCCTCCAAAGTTTGTATCGAGTCCATACAAATGGATGGGAAAATAGTTTGAAATATTGGGTCCCCTTTAATATGGGACACATGATAGCCAAATTAGGGAAAAATCAGGTTTGCGGGTCCGTAATTTATCTTTTCCCCTTTTTCGCAAGAATCACAAAGTCTAGAAAACTCCCATGGCCCCCGCTCCGCTTGGACACGTGGCACCCTTTGGTTGGTTGGGGGATGCGCTTCACCTTTTGTCTCTGGGCCTTTTTGTCAAAAGGAAAATTTTCACCTTTTTCTCCGACGGCCCGCTTTCCTTTGACTCGGGCTCAAACGATGACTTTTTCCATTTTTATTTTAGAGCCTGCCTGAGTCTATCAAATAGATTTAAGACATGATTCACGTGATAGAGCCATTTCTTCTCTTTCTTCTCACATAGGGTTGTTTAAAATTTCACAAGCCCCACCATTCCATTGTAGAGTCCCTCTCTGTAACTATTTTGTCATCCTGGAATGTGAGCTCATGGGTCTGAGTCATTTCCTTCATAATTTCCTTATGTGTAGGAGTTGTCTTGACCAAATTTTTGGGGGAGGGGTGAATTTGGGATAACAATTTGGTGACTCATGGGGACATCTGCCTGCTAGATGAAGAGACCAGTGGCCTTGAAGCATCCATTGGGCATGGAGTCTACTTGATAAACATAAAACTGATCTAAACTTTTGAAGATCTGATCCTTGAGCCACTGCGAGCTTGATTGTATGCCTTTTCTATGTTTTTCGACCCTGAGTCTGCACTCTCAATTTTCATAAGGAAATCTTGGAAATGGAATTTCTGAGAGTAGAAAATTGTTTTAACTCTGGGGATTTCATCTGTCCCTAAAATGGACTATTTTGAAATGAAACTTTAGTTGCTCTGCATTTGTTTTCTTTGAAGATGGCAACTATTACAGTAACTATGAGTTTCCCTGCTATGAATACTGAAGAGCCTGGCTTTATGCACCTTTGGAGCAATGCGAACAAAACTTATATACAAAAAACCAAATCATACATGCCTCAAATGAGACATACAGAGTGTGCACAAGCACTTCTTCTGCTAGAAATAAAATCTACTCCTACTCCTACACTAACTAGAGAGAAAGAATGCTAAACAAAGCCTACTATGGTAGGGAGAAGTAGCTTCCCTTTCTCAAGAGGGGAAGCCATGCAAATGATTTGACACTAAATATAGCTACTATATGAGTGAAAAACTACAATAAGTCTGTCCTCCACCCAAATCATCAAGGTATCAACATTAATGGAAAATACCTCCTCAAGCTGACTTGCATTTGACTCCTGGAGGTATTGATGATGACCCTTGGTGCTTTGGTATTCATCCTCATGCCTGAAGTAGGCATGACTAGTTTTGGCTTCTCCTTTGGCTCCAATGAAGCCAAGTACCTGATTGGGCATGGTCTGATCCTTTGAATGTGCCCCTTGTTCTGAGTTTCAACTCCAAGAATGGAGTTTCTTGTGGACCTTCTTGGATGAATGGTGTGAGAGAGATGATGACATCCTCCTACCTTTTCTCTTCCTCCTCCTTTGAAGAACATGGAAGATCAAGATCTTCCAACCTTGGTTCAGAGGGCCATTATGGAATGTAGGTTGTTGCACTTGGATGTTCTCCTTCATGGCAAGCGAGGTTCATGTGCTTGGAAGGTTGAAGATGGAGGAAAAATGATGTTATCTCCTCAGGCTCCTCTTCATTAAAGCAATCTTCCAAGTCTGACAGGTAGTCTGCCTCCTTGTTGTCTGTTGCATGTGCTCTACCTCCTCCATGGTGCCTTCCTGATCTGTAACTTGATCACCATGGCTCCCTTCACTCTCAAACATGAAGTTTGAAAGATCAAACTCTTCTTCAACATTAGAGCTTGAAGGGGATGAAGTGGGAGGAAGAACTGAAGGTTCTTCTATAGCCT
The DNA here is from genome assembly GCA_018340775.1 of Taxus wallichiana var. yunnanensis. Classification (NCBI taxonomy): domain Eukaryota; kingdom Viridiplantae; phylum Streptophyta; class Pinopsida; order Cupressales; family Taxaceae; genus Taxus; species Taxus wallichiana. The sequence goes on along the minus strand of CM031243.1, from coordinate 691,647,349 downwards.
GCTCCACACTTGGGGCCAAAAACGATGGTCCTCCTCTGGGTTACTCAAATTATATGGTCCTCCTCTATTGGCTTGACCATCAAGGGGATCTTTGTAGACCCAAATCTATCAACCCAACTCATTAGATTGGTTATTTATTTTCTGTTGGACTCCTCTTCTCATTGTCCTTGACTAGATTCTTGAGTATCTTCCCAACATGGACTTGGGAAAGCAAGAGGAGTGGCAGGTTGGGGTTCAACCAACTTTGCAATTGTTTGTGGTGGGGAGGGAGGTGGAACTTCTTGTTTGTTTGGAGGGGATGACTGTTTGGAAGGGAAAAGGGTAGAAGAACTGAAATGGGATGGAAGACTAGGGGATGGAGAAATGGATTTCACACTTGGGGCAACATACAATGGGAAGCTTGGAAATTGAAGCTCAAATTGAGATGGTGCTGCTTGAGGAGTGGAGAGAAAATTACCAGATAATGGTGTAGGATTTACCCATTGACAAGGTTTCCTGGCACCAAATTCATAGGCCTCTATCTCTTCTGTCCATTGTGCAAGTTGGGGCAGCATTCCAATCATGAAGTCCAACTTCTCCTGAGGGTTGTAGTGTCTTGGAAAAGGGCCTTCCCATGGACAAGGTGCCCTACAACCAATTTTGAAGGCCATCATTTGAGTTGTAGCTCTTGAATGCACCATACCAATCTCCATTTTTTGAATCTTCTCCAATAGACCAACATCTTGCATTTGATTATCTTCATGGTTTGCATACCCCTATTCCTGATAAGCTTCATGGCCAAACTGGTTTTGGTGTTGCTCATATGGGTAAGCATAATGGTCCTGGATCTGATCATAATGCTGATTTGGAGGAGTTTGGAAATGCATTGGAGGTGGATTGCATTGTTGTAAGTGTGAGTTCCATGAAGGGAATGAAGTCATGATTGCACAACCTCATGGAATGGGAGAAAATGAAAGAGATGGAAGAAGAAAATGGATGAAAATGAGTGGAAATGGATGGAAAAGGTCTGTAACTTAGAGAATGGGTTTTGACCAGATGGAGTCGCCAGATGTGCTTGCATGTGCCTCAAAAGGCTAAATCCCACCAAGAACACATCAACTTGATGAAATAAAGCAAAGACCTCTGGTCCCACCGGGCATGCCAAAACTGTTAGTGGTGTACGGTGGTGTAAGTTTTGTTGTTTTTCTTTGAGACACTAAGAGAAGATAAAATATCTAACCCCAATGTCCCACCGGGCGTGCCAAAAATTTAGTGCGAAATCACAACACCCAAATGAGTTATGGATCTACTTTTCTAAGGAAGAATCATCTGGTGTGATTGCATAACATTGAACTTTCCCCAAGGTGTGGGACCTTGTAAAAGTGGGAAAGCTCTCAGAGAAGGCTGGTTCCTCTTCCTAAACTACCTGCCAAGCTACTCTAGTGCAGGAAAACTAAATCTAACCTAATCTAACCATTCCAAGGAACCAAGGAGAGAGAAAGAGGAAAAAAATAGAGCCTACACTAAAGCGGTGATACACTAGCAAAGGAAGTGAGATATTCTATTGAGGGAGAAAGAAATAGAAAAAATGGAGATGAGGGAGGTTAGACAGAAGTAACACGGCCCAGATCTTCAAATTCTCCATTAAATCCATGAAACACAACATCCTACACCTGCAAATGTGAAATACATGCACAAAAAACAAATCTGGAAGGGAGAGGCACAAAGAAACAACAAAACGATGCAAAGGGTTGAAGAACACCACAAAAACACATTTTTATTGCTCTAGAAGGTGCACAGACCATTACATTTCTGGAATAGAGGCACAAATACATTTTCCAAGCGTAGGAGAAGGTTCGTTGCTCAAAAATGGCATCGAGAAACAAATTTGACAGAGTTTCTCTATGCCCAAAATGTCTCTCTTCTCAAACGAGAAGTGTTACAGTATATATAGAAAAAAAAAGAGAGAGAAGAGGGAAAATTTGAATCTTGTTTCAACCACCCGGGATATGCATTGAATCTTGTCTTGAAGATTCAAATGCCATCAATCAATGCCCCCTTTCAAATCCACCCCAAATCTGTTGATTTTGGCTCCCTCTGTCTGTCTGGCGTGTTGAAGAAGAATGGCGGATCGAATTGAATTAGATCTGGTAGTTGAGAAAATTGGATTTTGTATTAAAGGCCTGAAGACGTTTCTCCATGGTTCACCTACCAGGGCCTAAGAAAATTGATTTTTATCTTTCCATGGTGTAGAAGACGTCGAGATGCTTCCAATGGTGTCAGATTTGCAATATTTTGAGCCCTGAGTTGAAAGATATGCCCCTTCGAAGTTTGTATCGAGTTCGTACAAATGGGAGGGGAAAATAGTTTAAAATCTGGGTCCCCTTTAATATGGGACATGTGACAGCCAGATTAGGGAAAAATCAGGTTTGTGGGTCCATAATTTATCTTTTCTCCTTTTTCCACAAGAATCACAAAGTCGAAAACCTCCATGGCCCCGCCGCTACACTTGGACATGTGGCACCCTTTGGTTGGTTGGGGATGCACTTCACCTTTTGTCTCTGGGCCTTTTTGTCAAAAGGAAAATTTTCACCTTTTTCTCCGATGGCCCGCTTTCCTTTGACTCGGGCTCAAACCCTAACTTTTTCCCTTTTTTATTTTAGAGCTGCCTGAGTCTGTCAAATAGATTTAAGACATGGATTCGTGTGATAGAGTCGTTTCTTCTCTTTCTTCTCACACAGGGTCGTTTAAACTTTCGTATGCCCCGCCATTCCATTGTAGAGTCCCTCTGCAACTAGTTTGTCATCCTAGAATGTGAGCTCACGGGTCTGAGTCGTTTCCTTCATAATTTCCTTATGTGCAGGAGTTGTCTTGCCCAAATTTGTTGGGGGAATTTGGGATATGATCTGATTGTATCCTGAATAATCATCAAGTAAGGAGAATCATTCGAGCCACTTACCCTTTCAAAAATTTTCTCCATAGATGTTAGAGAGTAATAATCTTTCAAAGAATCTCTATTCAAATCTTTGAAATATACACAAAACCATATTTCTCCACTCTTTTTCCTTACAGGAACTAAATTGGCGACCCATGATGAGTGTTTAACAAGAAAAATGATATTAGCCTTGATTAATTTTTCCAACTCTTGTTTCATCAATGATTTAATCTTGGGATTGACTGGTCTTTACTTTTGTCTAACTGGTTAAGCTTCTTGATCCAATTTTATGGTGTGTTGAGCTAGATTTGGATTATTATTTTTAAAATCTCCACAGTTACATGCAAAAACATCATCAAATTATTGAGTAAGTTGAACAAAAGCAAGCCTTTCATCATCATTACATACCTTTCCCACTTTTAGTGCTTTGTCATTTCCAACATTGATTGCTTTATAGTCCTCTCACTTGATCACCATATTGGATTTGTATTTTTTGACCTGATCATCTATTTTGAAAATAGACCCAAGAGTAATCGATCCTTGAGGAATTTTATTAGATTTTAGTTGAATAATTTTATTTTCATACTGTTGTTGCAACCTTTCTTGATTTCTAACTGAAAAACTCAGCTTCATCTTGCAAGAAATTAACAATTTGCTCATTTGATTGAAACACTTGCTAATTAATGTTGTTATCTGGAATAAAAGGCCTTACCACTATTTTGACACACTTATGATCTTTTTCCTTCTTTTTCTGATCTAGAATATCAACTTGAGCACCAATAGCAACCAACATATCTCGCATGTTTTCTTCACTCACGGGAATACAATGAATATTAAAAGCATCAAAGTCCTCAATTAAATCCCATACCTTGTTTTTGTAAGATCTCAATAATTTTTTCTCAGTGGAAGCTTGTTATCCGATTTGGTTGACCACCAAAATCATTGTCACCAAAAACTTGCAACTTCTTTGTTCCTCCCTTTCTTTCCCAATGAAGACCATGCACAAGAGCTTCATATTATGTTGTATTGTTTGTGCAAGAAAATTGAAATCTCAAAGATGAAAAATACTTTGTCTTTGTTGGGGAAATCAACATGATTCATCCACCTGCTCAATTTTTTCTCCTTGATCCATAAAATTATATTTCCCACAAACCCTCTTCTTGATGATCTTCTTTGACAAGATTAGGAACCATAAAATATTCTTCATGCAAACAATATATACCAAACTCAACTTCTTCCATTTAGCAAGTATGGATCATGTGCATATTTCTTAAAATCCCACTCATCTAGTAATAAATCAAGAATTTCCTCTATAAGTGTGGTTGGTGATGGTCAAATGACTAGTCTTCTTCAACAATGATCATGCAATTTGAGTTACGATCGGTAGGAACATAAGGTTCAAGGTGGTGCTTTGATATTGGTTCAAAATTTATGGTAACCTTGACACCATATCTTGTTACGAATAACATATGAGACCTTGATCGATGATAAATAACCTTCAAATTTTCTTTGTGAAAACTCTAGAAAGGCATAAGGAAAAAAGAGGAGGAAGATCAATAATGAAGACATCTTGAGGAATGGAGAAGGTGGGACAAGCGTTCAAGGTTAAGCTCAGATTTCTAATGACTCCAATAGTGGTTATTGGTGTGTCATCAAGTTGAACTACTCCCTTAGAAAGAGGCTCATAATATAAACCAAGTTTGTCAACAACTTGTTTGGGCATAACTGAGCTAGAGGCTCTAGAATCAATCATGCAGTTGTGAACTAGATTCTGACCTATGATCAATGATACATAGAAGGGAGGTGGCTTGACACTCTTATTTGCTTGAGCTTCCTTTGGATCAGATGTATTTATGAGCACAACCTTAGATGGTTCTTTGGATGGTTGGCTAGAAAGATTAATATTTGACAAGGCTTCTTGCAAAAGGTCCTTTTGTCTAGGAAGTGACAATGTATCCCATAATGACATACTAACTTTAGTTTGCTTCATATGCTCAAGGATATTAAAAGATGGGGTACTAACCTTAATCCATGACTTGTTAAAAACAACACCTTATTGTGTTAGAAGAATGGGAATTGGAATCTCTTGCTAATTTGAAGACTCTATAAGCCAATTATTTTAACTACCTTGCTGATTTGAGGCCAAAAACTCAGCATGCAAAAATGGAAAAGGCGAGGACTGCTCTTACTAGTAGGTTGATCCACTTCTAATGCCCTTTTCTTAGACCTTGTGTTGGCTGCCACAGAAGTAGAATTCTGATTATCAAGTTGATTTATTCCACATAAGTAATCCTCTTTCCAATTAAGGAAAGTAACATCACTTGGAAATAACTCTTTTGAAACTTTGTATTGTGGTGTAGCCTCAATCGTTGGATCTTGTGACACGGCGAGTTGCTTGCACCATGAGTGCTTGATTCGAGTACCATTAACACATGAGTTCTGATTATGAGGTCGACTACATGGATAACACCACTCATATTCTTGGATCAGATTATTCTGAACTGGGACAAGTGCTTTGGATGTGTTAACAACATTGGGATTAATTGTTTGAATAGGCTTTGGATTAGCAATATGATTTGAGCCTTGTGAATTTGGTTAGAAAGAAGGTCTATTCTATTGATTGGGAGGATAGTAAGGTCTGAAACTCTGATTTTGTTACCTTTTGAGGGAAACTATCTCATTCCCATAATCTTTTAAAAGTCCTTTTATCTCTTGTAAATCACTTGATTGGACTTGGGTAACATTGGCTTGGATCAAAGGTTGAGAATTAGATGTTGGAATTAGGGCTATTGTAGGTACTTTTTGAGAAGTGGGAGAGAAAATATCGTAAATATGGGCATAAGAGGCCTTGGAGATATATTTTCTACTTGTATAAGACTATTTTCAGCTTTAACTGCTATATCATAAGCATCAAGGAGTATCTCTCCACCCATTGATTGTATCATTACTGAAATATCATAATTAAAGCTCTTAGATAATATAAGAAATCATTTTGAGGAGAAAGCCTTACCACTTCTAGAATTATATCCCAAGTTCTTTGGAATGTATAATTGAAACTAGTCATGAACTCTTATGGTGCTCTCTTGATAGTAGTCAATTGCTCAACCAATGAAAGATGATCTGATTTATCTTTAAAGTGTTTACAAAATACTTCTCCCAACTGATCCCAAGTAGTAATAGAATTTAGCACAAGACCTCTATGGCACTTTGTAATGCTTTTCCCTTGAAAGAAGCTGCTAACAATTTGACTGCAACATTATCTTGAGTTATGTGATAAATAGAGCATATATTGGCAACATCCTTTACATGTTCTATGGGTGTGATATGATTTTATCCAAGTAAAAAATGGAATGCTCTTAAGGAATTAGTTGGAATATCATTATGTTGAGCTAGCAACAATGGGCTACCAACATTGAAGGGAACAAAAATTTGAGTTCTTTGTTGGGCCATATGCAGAATGGAACTAGTTATGGAAACTTTGGGAGATAATATTGGCTTTTGTGGAGTGGGAGGAGATTTAAAATATGGTTTGGAACTTGAAAATCTTCCCCTCTTAGCTGAATTCAAAGGTAATTCAATGAAATCAAAAGAAATACCTTTTGTAGATGATCTTGTTGTTACCTTTGGCATGAAATATGTGTTGATCTACTACCAGGATGTGATTTTACTAGTGGAGTCACCAGATTCTAGATGATTAATGTCTGAAACACTAATTTTTGTCAAAAATAGCATCAAATTATTGACAAATTATTTGTTCACATCCCATAGCATGCATGCTAAAAAAATGTTGTCACTTTGAAATGCACCCTTTGGAGAATGGTGTGATAACTCTCCTTTCAATTGACAAAATGGAAACATTCCTAGGTTTTGGGTGACCTGTATGTTGGATTGAATCTCTAGAGAGGTTTGGTTCCCTAGTGCAACACCTAAACTAATTCTACCTCCTAAAACTGACCAAGAAAAGGGAGAAATAAAGGAAATAAAAATAACCAAAAAGGGAGGTGATACACCAGAATGTTTTTATAACTTTAGACTTGTTTGAATCACACAGATGAAGAAAAGAAGCCACACACACCATACACAAACTACAAGTAATTGATTCAAATTGAGGGTGATCCGAAAATTGGGTTTGGAATGAATTGTCACAAGATACAAAGGGGAAACCGATGTCTCCACAACAAAATCCTGCAAAAAACATGTCAAACACAATCTCTGACCTGCAAATCAACACAAGAGTGTAAAAAGGCATGAGATATTTAACTGATAAGACAAGGATAAAAAAGTATCCCAAAATAAAATCAATTAAAACATAGTATGCACTAAATACATATTGTAGAAGGTAAAACACAACTCCTTTATTGTTTCAAAAGGTGGAATAAGCACTGAGATAGTAACTAATGACCCTTTCTTTCTCACCCAAAATACTTAATTTCTCCAAGAAATATGAATGAATAAGTAGAGAGATCCTTTTACGGTGTTTTCTAAAGTCTTTTATAGAAATCTGAGAGAGAAGAAGGATAAGAAAAGCCTAGACATGCAAGTGTGACTTAAAAGTAGGATAAAAGAAAAGTAATTTGATTTCTTTCCTTGAAAGCAACTCCTTTAGTGTGAAAGCTTACATTTATTTTAATTTTGCTAAAAGTAAGTTCTGCATGGCTCAAAATAACTTTTCCTTTTCTTTGCATGCTATTATATTCTTTATTTAACCTTGAGCTTTTCTACATGCTTTGATCTATTTTTAAGCCTCTGAAGGGATTTTCCTCTAAAGTCACCAATTCTTGAAATAAATATACCATATTATAGAGCTTGGCAAGAGCTTTCCAAAGAGCCAAAATTTTCTAAATTTGGAGTTGTAGATCAAAATTTATGGCCTTATAAAGTTATACCTTCCGTGATGCACAAGAATTTGACATGTTTCAGCTCCTAATTGGATTGAAAATTGAAATTTATCACATGTTTGTCTCGCTGAACTTTCACCAAGTGTCCTTCCTTGATTTTCTCATAAAATCAGGCTTTTCTTTTCCTTAAAATGCGAGCTGGTAAAAATATGCCACATATGCTACAAATTCTGCAGTTTCAGGCTTATAAAAGTTTTAACCGTGAAGTACAAACCATTCTGAGCACTCCACATACTTCAGTCATGTCAGTCCTTTAACTGGTTTTGACTACGCTCTGCAAAACCTTAAACAAATAGAAACAACTCACGTACCTTTCGCTCTTTGCTTTCCTGACCACTGTGAACTGCGAACGAATAAAATAGCTCCATGCCTTTAGAAAACTAAAACTTTGACTGTCAACTACGAAGCTTAGATCAATAAAATAGCTCCATGTCCTTCGCAAATCATTTCCTTGACTAAAAATTGTGAAATGCAAACGAATCAAAATTCCCCACGTATCCTCAGTGTCAACCTTAATTAAGAGACCCTGTCAGACTGCGAAACGCTAGCTAATAGAAAATATCCATGTTTTCTTTAGATTTAAGATCTGTGACTGGGTTTTGAAAATGTGAACCAATTAAAGGGTTCCACAAAGCTTATGGTGTTAGTTTTTCCTTTAATTAGTGGCTCTATAAGATACCGACATATATCCTTGACCTCACTCACCTTTCCGACATGATTTAAACTTGTTCCACATGGATTTTTTGAATGCTAATGACCGGTTCTTTAAGTCATGGAAATTGACATGTGACCATTTGGACATATTTTGCTCTTAAAAATGGTTAAGTCATTTTTAAAAGACTGATATGTACTCTGTCATTTTGATGCTTCTTCCTTCAATGTTTTCAATTGAACCTTAGCAATTATACTCCTTAGATCATGTAAAACATTCATAATTCATTCCCGGAACTCGTTCTTCCATTCAAAGTATGAAATCCCTTCCGAAAATCTCTGTCGATATGAGAAATGAAGTTTTGAGTTTCCCTCTCACGGATGTGCAAGAAATGGTTACAATAACCACAATTTCTAATTATTTGTAATAAATGAGAAATTCACACGCAAGTCCTAGTTATGTATTTTTTCTATATTGAGTTATTTTTTTGTTTTTATCATAAGATAAAATCATATGAATAAAAATTGCCAACTTGGATTTTTACTAAGGGCCCTAAGCCATATGTTGTAATAATAGAAGATATGAGGTGGGGTCTTGGGTAATAGTTGTAGACACCTAAAATTATCACCACTAATCCCCGTGTTTGTATTCGCTAACACCCCCACCATCATTATTAGAATATCTATTAAACCCTTATCCTAAGTCTTATTTCTCCCACATTATATATACTCCCCACAAATATCATTCTACAGCTGTAAAATCCTATCATACTCCTCTTAAAACCACCAAAACAACTTAGAAACTAAAATCAAATAAATCCAAAACAAAGCAAGAAACTTCTCAACCATTTCATAACACCTTACACGTATAACCTCTTTCCAACACCCACCCTTCATCAAAACAACCAAAAACCTCGATTTGGGAAGCAGTTTCAACCTTTTCCCCATAAAACCCGGATCGTCGATGATCCTACCAATCATTGGCGATTCTCCTAGGTCGGCAAAGAACCCTATATAAATGAGTTTTAGGCCTCCATTTGAGGTTATATTTTAGCTAGACATTTCTTAAGGACTTTACATTACATTTTCTTTATATCATAGCCCTGTCATGAGCCAAAGATCATCATAACAACATTCAAGACATCAATAATCTCTTCCCCAACCTTTGAATGTCATTCACATGTCCAGGAATCAACTCAACAATCTTCTTCTCTCGGGTAATATCATCTTCTAGTATTCATTTATCAACTTATATAAGGTAAGTGCCTTTCCTTTTCATTCTTATCCCGTTTAGTCAACATTTACAAGCTTTAATCAACTGTATCTCATATTTTAGCAACACCGCACATTTCCACAACAATCGCTGGTGATTTTGCTAATCACCGTCGATCGGCCTTAATCATCGTCAATCAACCTCAATCACCAATGATCCTTGTCTGTTAGATCATTTGACCCCTAAGCTTTTCCTTCTGACATCCAAATCCCAACATTTATTACCACTCTTCTGTGTAAGTTTCTATCCAGTCATATCAAGCTCCTTTGAGCCATCTCTATCACTTTATCAGTTATCTAAATCAAATCTATCACTCTGCTCACCTTTGTGAGTACACAGTTTTCTATATCCTTACTCTATTGAGCCATTTTGTGATCCCTATACTCCCTTTGGATCAGGTATCACCATTAAGCCATCATATAGTTGTGTATTGCGTCGGTTCCATTTCCTTTGCATTGTTGGTTATATCGTTTATTTTTTCATTTTATCTTATCATTATCATATTGATTTCTTGAACACAAATTGACATCCTTACAAGGAAGTCCATTGAATTCGGACTTGGCCTTTCTTTATGAAACTCATCATATATCTATCTAATCCTTTTTTTCTAAGTATTTGTGCATTGTAGATAGCTTATCATGTTGGAGAGAAGAAGTTATGCACCCACTCGGATCCTCGTCGACACCGATCACTCATCAATATCGTATCAACCATCACAGATATTGATAAACCCCGCCATCTTTCGATGTCTATTTTTTTTTCATTTCACTTCATTATAATAAAGTTGGAAAGTAAAAACTATCTGTTACATTTTGACATGCCCTCTGGGAGCTCTTGTCCCTTTATTTAATTTCAAATGAATTAATTTTCACTTTACGGATTCTCTGCTCTACAATCACCAACGATTTAGTCAAATTGCTAGTGATTTTGTGAATCGCCAACGATTCTTGTGAATCACCAATGATCTCTATAGACTATTTTTGATTGCCTTCTTAGTTAGTCTTTAACGTTCATTTCTCTTCTATGTTCTCTACTTTCATATAACCCTTTTAGGTTGCTGCTTTGGGAGTTTTTGTTTGATGCGCTATAGTTGTGCTAAAAAAATAAAAAATTAAAAAATTAAAAAGGAATCGTTTTATAGATGCGTCTCTTTCCTACTTTTTTGTTTCAAAGCATTACATTCTTGTTTGTTGACATCAACAAAATTAATCCTTCTTTTGGGCTTAAAATGAACCTTTCATCATTTTTTATCACATAGTTTAATTAGGAGGTTAATAGATTGCATTCACTTAACTTCCCTCACACAACCAAATCACATCAAACATAAACTGCACTGAAACATTCCTACCTAGGTGGACCTACTTGGGATTTCATCACCCAATATGAAATCCACCACAATGTTCGGCTGAGTTATAAACTTAGCACATATTCGGGCCTCACGTACCTTCGGGTATATCAAGGATTCCAGACCTTTAACAAACCTAAAACCATCCTTATAATGGCCATATCATTAGGTTCCCTCTGAGCCTCTTCCTTCACATCTAAATTCTAACCAAGATAATTAAAATTCTTTTGCTTGAATTGTCTATTACATTTGTATCTCTCTTAGGGATTTTTTGTATCATCGTTAGTTAACTATCATTTAATATGGATCAACCCTCCACATTAGCATATTATTTTACCCCTTATGCTTCATTTTCACAATCATCTTTGATTGCTTCATCTACAAATTTTCATCCCAATCAATTTCAAAATATCCCCTATACAGGATCTAATCCTTATTAAACTCATCAACCTATCACATCCCATTCAAATTCACTTATCTTTGGCATGTTCCCGAGCCATCTAGATCACCTTTTGTTCCCTATGGAACCTCTACCTTTCAACCAATCATACAATCCTACAACAATTCCATCCAATGACCCTACAAACATCCTTCAAGTTCGGATTACTTCCAAACTATCATTCCACATCCCATAGCAAGTGTGTCCCATCAATCTATCCTTGCCACATCCCCTCCTTCATCAATATCTCATTAGAATCTTAACATCCCACATCTTTCCCAACCTATCTCGACTTCAATACCTCCCTTGATACCTGACATCCCAAACCCATACACATATCCCTACTCAGGCTCGATAAACCCTCTTATCCAACAACAACATATCCAAAATCTATACGCATCTCCCCACATCCCTTTATCACAACCTACTTTGCAACTGGTACCTTCTCAGACTACCCCTTATCAACCTCCACATCAAGCCCATATACAAAAAAACCATCCTACTCTTCATCATCATCAATAAAATCAACTGCATTACCATCCATATTCACATGTTAATTCCCTCACGCTTAATCCTACAAACGATCCCATGCAATATTTATTGAACAAATTAAACAATTTGGAAGCTACTACCATGGGACCTAAATACATCCTCACTTATGATCAGGTCTATAATGAACCCATCCATCCATCAATGCCGTACTAATTCAATCCTCCGCATTGGGAATTGTCTTAATTCACCATGTTCCATGTCTAGGAGGACCCTCACAAACTCATACTAGCTTTTAGAAATTTGTGTTACCTCATCATCCATGTTCAAGATATCATGCTTAAAACCTTTCCTATGTCACTAAGGACCTTCCTTGGATTGGTACAGCTCCATCCCTCAACACTCTTTCTTATCTTTCACGTAGCTAGCCCTATTATTTATTGAGCACTTCTCCATCAAAATTACTCATAAAATAACTATTTCCAACCTCTATGCTATCAAATAATCTAAAGATGAATCCATTGTTGACTTTGTCACTAGATGGAAAAGCATTATCAATCAATTGACCTTCTCACTACCTCAATTATAATTAATCAAGTTATTTTCTTGATCATGTTCCCATCACATCTCATCTATCCTCTAGATCCACATGTTCCGAATTTTTATGAAGCCTTCACCATGGCCGAAAATTGGAAATCTAATCCCTTGAAGAATCCCATCTCGATCCTCAATCTGCGCATCTCCCATCTAATTCCCCTAGGTCTTCCTGTGAGCTAGACGATACTACTACACATGTTTCCATTTATTATATTTATAATCTAACACCTTGATGGATTAAATCCATATATATTGTGCATCCTTCGAGTCACACCATCAAAATTATTATGTAGGATCTTCCCCACGAGGAGACCCCTTCATCGCCAAAGACACTATCCTAGAAGATACAAAATCCCTAGATCTTATTTTTAGTAGTCCTGACAAGTTAATGTCACCTTTGTTTATTATCCAATCACTTACTACCTCCTTGTATCCTTTAGAATTGACTTCGGAAATCATTACAAATGAGGCACCTATAATCAAATATCTCGATGTCCAAGCTCACATGAAAGTAACCCTACTCAATTATGTCTTGAAACAACATCTCCCTCATCTAAATCAGACCCAATCCTATCCCCGGCTCCTCACTTGTCATCTATTCTAGAACCTCGTCCTAAATCAAACACTATACAATCAAATCCCATCACATCCACGGCCTCACCCTCATCATCTATCGTGATACCCTCTCCTTTATCTAAAGAAAACATTACAAAATCAAAACACACATCATCTAGGGTCTTAACTTTACCATCCATTTTAGTACCTCATCCTTTATCACAATCTAAATCTATCACATCTATAATTCCACCTCGTCATCCATTTGGAGACCCCATCATTTATCTTAAGATCATACACACAGTTGAACCCTATCTTATCCATAACATGTCCCTCTTCGTCTATTTTGGGACCTCATCCATCATCCAATTTTATCAATCCCACATCCTATCCCATCCTTAGATCACATCCTCTTTCTCATCAACCTCACAACATCCCTATGATGCTTCAACACCATATGACATCCATGAATCCACCCCCATCCAAAAACAAGGCACGTCATACCAAACATCCTCGTAAATCAAAATCATAATCAAAATAAAAATTCATTAATCTCCACATCTCCCAAAAGGGAATTACATCAACATCCTCGAGAGGCTTATGCAAGCTTCTCTTATCACATTACCACCAATCAAAACACCCAATCCATATATTAGAAACCCTCCTGTACAATCAAGATAAAACCCAAGCCACCATAGAAGTCCAAGTCATAACACAGAAAGTTGTAAAGCACTTAAAGCCATAATCCAATGAATTTTCCTCGTCAACGATATTCTCCCAGAAGAACACCTTCCTAAGTCATCATCGATACCATCTACACCTCCACCCTCATCGGTTCTACAACGACATATGTAAGACAAGGGGTCGGACTCAATCTTGTATTAGAAAACCCCTCTCGGACATTTCGTAACACCTTCCATTGAAGGTCCTCAAGTATCATCAACATCTACACGAGTCACTTACGGTGTCCTCACCAACATCTGCTGAGAGAAAGGGGTAATCCTCGATAATATATTGGAAAATATTTCTCATACATATTCTCATCACCTTCCATTGAGGGTCCCTCATCTCAAATCAGTACGGTTCACCCACCCACGTGAATCAATAATTGTCGAACACAAAGAAAGGGTAAAACCAAAGCTTCATCATCTACCCCTCCCCATCAATCATCCTCTCATATCTCATCCATATTTTCATAGGATCTTTTGTCAAAGATTATGCATCCTCCTTTGTTTACTATATACTCAATCAATCAACATCAAAAATTCCATCATCCTAAGCTGGAAGGCATCATTCCTTTCAACATATGTTATCTCTAGTTGCATCGTCATGGTAGGGGGTCTCCTCTTTATTGAGACATTGAAAGTCTCACCTTGCACATATCCCCTCGGTGAATATTTGCCAACCATATCCTATCAATCTAGTCAAAATGTCACTACTCTAGAAACGATTAAATGTGGAATTTTTTCCCCTAACTGGATCAGTCCATATAGTATGGGTCGGGAGCTTATCATCTAACCTCCCTTGATGGTACAACTTAAAAGGAACGGTATGTACCCAAAATTAAAGGGTCTTGTACCACTTTGGAACAATGTTACACATGCCTCAATGATGATGTAGTTCACCTCACAAGGTATTTGAATCCGAGAAAAGCTGCGAAGTACATGTTAGCATCCCGAACACTTTGTCCATGTTCCTCATGCTTTGTTTTATTCCTTTGCCCTTCATTTCTTAGTGTTTTGACCTTTAGTGATGAAACCACCACCTGGCGGCAAAGATCCTGTCAGAACCGCCACCCCGCTCGTGGTGGCGGTCCTTCACGCATTTTCCAGCACGTTCTTCTGATCACGACTTGCGTAAATTTTCAACTTTTACCAACTTTTCTCCACCGCCTTGGCTTGTATTAATGTTTTATGTCCCCTAGAATAGTGTTTCTCCATTGTTTAATGGTAAAATATTTCTAATGGGAATCACCTTTGGGTGAATGTGAAATCTATAAATAGCTAGCTTGTTTTCAAGCAAATGGCCCCTCAAAACTACCTCTCAACTTCTCATTTTCCATTGTTTAGTCTCTCAATTCTTGCTTAGAGTTCATTTTGTTTCATGTTTGCATCCATGATAGTTTTCCTTTGCTTTTAGAAGCCATTCAATCTTCTTGCTTCAGTCTTGTTCATAGTTGTCCATATAAATTAGCTTAGAGAAAAGTAGTGTTAGTTATAGATTGCATCCATTAGAGTTGAGGTTGTGTTCTTCACAGAAGGTGGATTTAGAATCTCTCAGTACTCTTGCATTGTATTCCTGCAATAAATCCCGCTAGAAATTACATATGCCAAGCTCGTCTCTTGCGTTGTCCTTTTCTTACTTGCATTATATTCGGTCTATATCCAAAGCTGCCATTTTTCAAATACCTTCTTCGTTGATTTAGCATATACACGCTCTTATGGATTCACGTGAACACGAAGGAATGAGGAAATCATTCGAGGGGACAAATTCATACACTACTTTGGATTTGCCATTGTTCGCATATTCTAGGTTTTATCTGTTAAAGTTTTAGTTAAAATATATCAAATAGAGTAGTGAAATATTTCATTCGGTTAAGTTTCATTCTCGATATTACCGGGAAGCTATGGGGATTAATAGTTTCTAAGAAACTATGATTCATTCCTCACTTCTGAGGTAGGATCGAGAATCTTTCAATTAAGTTAATTAGCTATCTAGTTATTTAGGATAAAACTCACAACTGCATAGGCAAGTAGCTACACCGGCTACCTTGTTTGTTTTAATTTTGTTATTAGATTAGTTGCTTTTTCAATTCCATTCAATTCCATTAGATTAGTTTTCATTTACGAATATATTAGATTAGTTGCTCTTTCAATTCCATTCAAAATCTTATCAAAAATACAAAATAGAAGAGTATATATATGTTGTAGATATATCTCACATAATTAGTTTATTTCATTTCAGTTAGGCTTATATTGATCTTGTATGACAATCATGGGACCTAGGGAGCCTAGGGAATACGTTTTTGAGCCAATCGTGCCTCAACCAAATATTGTTGCAGCAATAATTGACATAGACCAAAATCTTAGAATTCAAGTCTTAGAACAACAGACCTACAAGAAATCAGATCACAATTAAGGGGATTAAACATAGAAGACGACAAAGCACACACGTTCTGGTCAAATCAAACAAACTATAGACTGCCTTGATAGATATCCATATGACCATAGGAGGTCCATAACAACCACGAACTTACGGTTGTGATCCAAAGGTCCCACAACCCAACGGGCCTACAAATCAATCCAATGTTGACGTTGGTTTGCGAACATTAGTGTTTAGATCCTCTCCACTCCCACCAGACATTATCACACAACTATCATTATTAAATGTAGCAGCCCATCAAGCTAAAGATTTCTGGACTAGACTAGAGAATCATTCATAAAACACCAAAAGATCCACTACATATTTAGCCATTCCATTTTTCATGACCTTGTCGGGAGATATATACGACGCACTCATAGGTTATCTTCCACATGTTCCACAACCCATAGATCGGATCACGGTAGATCTCGATATTGATTGGAGCCTTCAAGAAGCTATCCTCGCCAAACGATCTATCACACCGGTTCAGGTTAGGAGGACCTTCTTTGCTTTAGATTCACAGATCCCACCATTGCGTGTTGAAGACATAAGATTACCTAACTATCTTATTGACATCCCACATGTATTCCAGACCACTGGCTGTCTTGGCACGACCACGAGAGGTCGGGTACGGGGAAAGTCACTTGCCGATTATCATCCTCGCATGTCACTTTTCTGTCGTACAAAATTTTTGAACCCGACATGAACAAACAACTATTTCATCTCACCTACCTCATTAGCCTTCACATCAACTTCATCCCCAAGATTGGTGAACCTGATATTGACGGAACAATTTCTTCACTTTCACACTCTTCTTTCAGTTTTATCCATCTTCACTTCTTCCACCATTATTCTGCGGGTATTCATATACCCCCCGAATATGTCGAGATTTGATGCATATGGCAGACCTCTCCTAGGTCTTGAAGCATACTATGATCAATTGAATAGACAACCATCACCCTCGCTCTCAGCATGGGGTGAAAACTATTTAACTAATCGGTTTTCAACACAAACTCCACCTCAAAGGACTAGATATAGTTCTTCTTTCCAAATAGAGGAGTTGGATCAAATCACTCTAATGCAACAACCAGATCCTTTAGGTTCGAACAACATGACGCTCACTGGAGAATCTGGTTCATCTCCTTAGGTGTTGCTTAGACCAAAAATTAGTAGATAATCAAATCCATATCTATTTTTAGATGATGAATACTTAGCATGTTATGCTAGGAGTGAACAATGCTCTCAAAGTATGTACCCACCTATAGGAGGTTTGCAAATACAACCCGAGGTCTCATTCCAAGAAAACAACCCCATTCCTCCACCTATAAGAAATGCCCTCGGTGATACTTGGTAGGGTAACGATCAGTTCATAGCAAGGTACC
Source organism: Taxus wallichiana var. yunnanensis (assembly GCA_018340775.1). NCBI lineage: Eukaryota > Viridiplantae > Streptophyta > Pinopsida > Cupressales > Taxaceae > Taxus > Taxus wallichiana. The sequence continues at coordinate 691,629,665 of CM031243.1, read as the reverse complement.
ATATGCATATACAACCTCAAGGTAAAATATTGTATCTTCACCAAACGAGGTCATCTCAGCCTTAGTCGAAAAGGTTAGAGGGTTGGAACTTGCTCAAGCAAGTCAAAATTTGCAATTCATGCAGGCAGGAACTTCCAATCCTCCACATCATCCTAGCCAAGTAGACCTCCTCACAGGAACAGGAACGTTGGGCATGCCTCCTCAGTATTCACAACAAATGCCAACTAGAACCATGTTTTCTAACGCTCCAGTGGAAAATATGATACCTCCCGGTTTAGTACAAAACAATCCATTCCTGAGCAATGCTCCTCCATACTTAAACATGTATTCCAAATCACCACAAGGAGATATGTTCTCTTCTCCCGGCATGTTTGCTCAACCACAGGGATTTCCTTATCCCCCTGCAAACACATGCTATGCCATATCAACAACCCATTCCACCTCCACCCCCTCAGTAAGTGCCATGATGGTTGAAACCTATGCGATAGGGACTTATTCAGAATATTTGAAAGAACCTTTAGACTTCACTATACGAAGCGTCATGCTTCTAAGACCTCTCCCTGATCTACCCAAGTACAAAGGAGAGGGAGACCCAAATGCACATATTAAGGCCTATGCCACGGCCATTCGAGAACTCCTCCCTTAGGATGGAGTTGTTGCTAAAATATTCCCCAAAACTTTAGAGGGTATCGCCCTCGATTAGTATTATAGAATACCTGAAGCCTCAATACATTCATTTAAACAACTCATTTCAGATTTCATCAAGGAATTCAATATGAACAAATTGTTGAGAATAGAAATTAGGGAATTCTTGCATATTAAACAAGAGCACAATGAATCTGTTGCTCATTTCATCCAAAGATGAAGTACAGTCCTCTATTCCTCAGCAAGCACTCTAAACATGGATCAGATGGAACTATGTGATTTATTCCTTCATTCTCTCAGCAGAGAGATAAAGGAAGAAGTCCAGAAATTTCCACTAAGAACTTATGATGAAGTGCTCGAGAGTGCTCTCCGAATAGATCAAGCTCGATAGACAACGGTCACAAGACATATGGAACAAATGGGAGGTTAATCATCCCCAGCCAAAACACTACGACTTATTCTACCACAAACACCAATCAAGGACCTAAAATCCTTAACAAGAACCATGGGGTGACAACAGATGGAGTGACTGACCAAGCAAAAAAAGCAAATGTTGTAAATGTTCCACCACCGGTTAACAATCAACAAAACAACAATTTTACCCCAACAATCAATGCAGTAGATTTTAATCGTCCCCAATAGCAACAATGACAACAACAACAACGTCAGATCCAAACACAGGGTCCAAGTCAAAACTCAACTGGATATCAAAACCAAAACCAAAGACAACAAACGCAAAACTTTAATCCTAATAGTCAACAGTTCAATTAGAGTTTTGGACCACAACATGTGCCAAACCAACAACCTAGGAGTTATAATCCTAACTCGTATTGTGGTTTCCACAAAATTTCGAGGCCATGACACTAGGACTTTCCGCGATTACAATAAGTTCATGCAACGTTTTCCAGAAGAACAAAGACAACTCTTCATAGATATGTTCTTAACAGATTCTGTAACACCTATCCCAAATACTTTCATAGGGGCAGTCTCCCCTCAAAACGCACCTCTTAAGATCTTCAATGATCCACTTCCAAATCACAATAACAATAATAAATTAAATCCAAATGGGACGAACAAAGGTGTAATGACAGGAAATAATGATCATGAAGCCTCAACTTCACTAAATCCACCTGTCGCACCACAATTAGGAAATCAACCACGAACCAAGATAGTTGGTCTAATGGAATTAGATGCTGAGTGCGCATGTAGAAGCCATAACAAGAACATGAGAATATTCTTCTCAACCAAATCCAATCTATCCACTAGAACCAGATAACGTTCAACAAATATTGGTAAAACCCGTGGGTGCTTACGATTTAATTAATGACTTAACAAAGACCTTCTCTCACATCTCCTTTTTGGACTCATTGAAAAACTCTCCTGCCCTTGAGGCTCTTATGTTAGAAGCACTAGGTCTAGGTCATTTAATTAATATCACTCCACCTCCCAAAACACAAGTAAACCATATAGAATTTGATATCCACCCTCCAAGGAAGCCAGATAGGGATACTGAGTTTATATTCGACATAAAAAAATGCCAACAGATGCTGAAATTACATGTAGAGGTGATCCGGCCTTGCATTTACAGGTGTGGGTTTACAATAATTATATTAAACACGTAATGGTGGACGATGGGGCAGCAGTTAACATTGTCCCCTTCTCTTTCCTTCAAAAGCTAGGATATGGAGAAACAAATTGTTCCACAACAAGAAATATGCTAAGAGGTTATGATAGCCTTAAGGCTACTTCAATTGGGACTATAATATTACTAGTCACCTTAGGACCCAAAACAATCCTCACCAAGTTTTATATCATAGATCAGGAAACCAACTATAATATGATCCTCGGTCAACCATGGATACATCACATGAAAGCAATTCCCTCTACATTATTCCAAGAAATAAGATTCTTACACTTAGGAAAGATATTCATAGCAAAAGGTGACCCAAAACCATTCGACATACACCTAGTAGACCTGAAGAAAAGACCAGGTGTTCACTCTGAGTTTGAACTCCCAACAAACCAACTTAACAAACCAATTGACTCAAAACCGAGAAGAAAAATTAATGCCTACAATAGAACTAGAACTTACGAACTTAGTCAAGAGCATCCCAACCCTCAAGAATGAAGCTAACATTGTAGACACAGTGTCATTAGGAACCACTACAAAAATTTTCGAATTACTAGAACAAGATCTACCAATTTTCCTACCATTTGACTCCGCAGGTATGGGATGCACCCTAGGAGTTGGTTCACTTCCAGCAGAGGAACTTTGCATGATAGAAGTAACTGAAATAGAAGAAACAAATGCAAAGAATGTCCCAACATCCATTTTTCCTAGTAAATATTGGACTCTCCATTTCGATGGAGCTATATGTCGCTATGGAGCCGGGGTAGGCGTAATCTTTACTTCTCCTGAGGGAAATATCCTACCTTTTGCTTTTAAGTTGAACTTTGAATGTACAAACAACGGCACTGAGTACAAGCCCTCCTCCTTGGCCTCATCATAGCCAAAAGGATTGGTGTTAATGACATCATAGTGTTAGGAGACTCACAGTTAATTGCAAACTAGGTCTCTGAAATATATAAGACTAGAGTTGAGCACTTACAGCTCTATAAAACAGCGGTATTAGATCTAAGAAAAATACTTGACTTCATATCCATTAAGGAAATCCCACGAGAATAGAACCATCTCACAGATTCAATAGCAACCTCAACTTCATGTTTTACCCCAAGTAATGAGTTGGAAGATACAAGTTTCAAAGTATCACTTTGTACTGAACCATTGGTGAAGAAAATGTCAACAAACCCTCTGCTAACACATACAGTTGAGAATGAATCTCCTATCTTACATCATGTTGATAGTGATAAAGTCACTCTCAAATATCTAAACACCTATGCGGAGCTACACCTTACTCATAGTATAGTTGATCTTTCCTTAATACCACATTCCTCTTCCTACTTTGGAAATCCCATGGTAGAGTCTCCTCCATAGAAAGATCTCGATATCTATGAGATAGAAAATGGAGAAAGCTTGGAACTACCTCCAGCCCCACCTGAGTTTGAAGAAGGTAACGCTTCTTTGATAGAAGAAACCATTGATATAAACATTGGAATGGAGGAAGAACCAAGAATTTTGAAGTTGGGATCCTCGTTAACTCGGAAGAAATAGAAATGCACACCCAAATCCTCAAATAACATCAAAAGGATTTTGCATTTAATTATAAAGAAATGATGGGCATCGCACCATAGGTTGCGGTACATAATCTTGTCACTAAACCAGATGCGAAGCCAATTAAACAGAAGTCAAGACCAATGAAGCCAAAAGTGGCTCTCATGGTAAAAGAGGAAGTAATAAAACTTCTCCAAGTAGGATTCATGAAAACATTCGATTATTCACAATGGGTGTCTAATATTGTCCCTGTCCTCAAAAATAATGGGAAGATACACATTTGTATAGATTTTCAGGATATTAACAAAGCTTGTCCCAAGGACGATTTCCCATTACCATCCATTGACGTCATCATTGACGCAACAACTGGATTTGAGCTTTTATCTCTCATGGATGGGTTCTCGGGATATAATCAAATCAAATATCCTAACAAGACCAAGCTAAAACCATGTTTATAACTCCTGGGAACTTATTGTTATGTTGTCATGCCATTTGGTCTTAAGAACGCCAGCACTACATATCAGCGGGTAATGACGTACATATTCCATGATCTTATCCATAAAATTGTGGAATCATATGTGGATGACTTGTTGGCCAAGGCCAAGAAACACTGTGATCATCCGGAGGTGCTCCGTATCATCCTCTCATGACTAATTGAGTATGGTGTCACATTAAACCCAGAGAAGTGCGTTTTTGGTGTAACAGGAGGAAAACTTCTAGGATACATTATATCTTCACGAGGGATTGATGTTGATCCAACCAAAATACAAAGTTGTTCTCAAAATGATCCCACCTTCAAACGAATTTGGAATCAGGACATTTCTCGAGAAACTCGGTGCAATCCGAAGGTTCATCCCAGATTTAAGCTTCGCCATTCATCCAATCAACAATCTACTCAAGAAAGATTATAGTATCGATTGGGTAAGACTGATTAATGAGGCTTTCAAGCAGTTAAGCACTTCTTGTTGTCACCACCCACACTAATGCCTCCCAATCCAGACCGCCCTTTAATCCTATACTCACGAGCCACTCATGTCTCGCTAGCCTACATGCTAGCTCAAGAAGATGATGACAAACGAGAACGTGCGATCTATTTCATTAGCCAAACATTACTTGATTATGAAACATGTTACACATAGGCAGAGAGAGAATGCCTTGCCATAATTTTTGCAACAAAACGCTTGAGACATTACATGTTAAACCAGGAAACAAGGGTCATTGTAAAGACAGACCATTTATGAAAATTTCTTACACAAGGATCTTTATCTAGAAAAGCTGGCCGTTCATAACCCTAATGGGAGAATTTGAGTTAACATTCGTAAACCAAAAATCCGTCAAAGGAAAAATCATTGCAGATTGGTTAGCTAACAATCCACTAGATGGAGGTGAATTGGTAGATCTAGACTTTCCCGATGAATGTGTATTCTTTGTTGAAACCAGACCCCCCATCTCTACATGTCCCTGGTATACTGATATCATCAATTTTATCATGGACCATACATACCCGGAAAGTGCCACGTCACAACAAAGAAGGTGGTTACACATTATTGCCGCTAAATATGTTGTTTTAGACCAAGTGCTCTATCGTAGAGCCTTCGATGGCATGCTTCTAAGATGCGTCGACATAGAAGAATCCAAGAGGATCCTTCATGAATCCCATAGTGGGATATGTGGGGGCCACTTCGGTGGTCATGCCACTACTCGCAAAATACATCGGATGGGCTATTTTTGGCCCACTCTCGAACATGACGCAGTGGAATTTGTACGTAAGTGCCACAAATGCCAAGAATTCTCTCACGAGATTCACATGCCAAAGACAATCCTATGCAACCAATAGTGACTTCGTGACCGTTCTCCACATGAGGTCTGGACTTGATAGGGAAATTCTCTCCCTCATCAACCAATGGCCATAATTTTATAATCACAGCCATGGAATATTTCACCAAATGGGTAGAGGCCATGCCTCTCACCACCGTACCAAGTTCGGTGATTGCCAAATTCATTTTGAACCAAATTATCTATAGGTATGGTGTCCCACAAGTCATTATCTCAGATAATGGCACGTCCTTTAAAAATGATGAGGTTCGTGAGCTATGTAGCAAGTTCAAAATAAACCATCACATGGCCTCTCTTTACTACCCTCAAGCCAACAAGCAGGCTGAAGCGATAAACAAAATGTTGAAAGCTATTCTCCTCAAAACGGTAAAAGAAAACAAATGAGATTGGCATTTAAAATTATATCCGGCCTTGTGGGCCCACCAAACCTCAATAAGAACACCAACAGGAGCAACTCCTTTCTCACTGGTATTCGGGGTAGAAGTAGTTCTCCCACTTGAGGTTGAAATACCCAGTCTCCGCATCTCACTACAAGGGATTTTGGATGAAGAAGCTTATAGGGAGGCACACCTCTCCCAACTAGAAAGCCTAGATGAGGCCAGGTTAAATGTTGAACAACGACATAGAGCCTATGTTGACTGGATGTGCCGGCAGTATAACAAAAAGGTCTATGAGCGAGAAATATATGAAGGAGATCTAGTTCTAAGACTAGACAGCCGGATCGATAAGAAAACCGGTGAAGGAAGAAAGTTCCGGCCCAAATGGTTGGGCCCATATCGAGTCATGAAGGACTACGGAAATGGTGTGTATCTCTTGTGCACACTGGAGGGTGAGGAATTCAATGAATCAGTCAATTCCTTGCACCTTAAATGATTTTACGCATGAAGCATCGGCACTATTTGTATAATTATACCTACATTACATATTCATTTAGATAGGTTCATTTTGTTCACTCGTTTCGTAAAATTTGGTGATCAAGGGACTTATTCTTAAGAAATTCATTACAAACTTCTGATAGTATTGGCAAGAGCTTTCAAATCATACTTCTTCATTTTCATAACATCATCAACTGTTTCAGAATCATTTCATCAATTAAATCTAGATATGAAAAAGTCTTAATGGTAGGCATACCAAGGCCTACATGTTTGTTCTCACTTTTGGTTTCTTCCTAGGATAGGTGTCTTGCCTATGGTCTGTTCTAGAAGCTTCATGGTGTCACATCTATCCCGTATATATATCCCTTTGGAAATAAGAACATACTGACATTTTGCTCAAGTAAGTAGGCCAAATATAGATCAAACAAAAAAATTTACTTTTACACATTTCCTTGTCCTACCAACCTTCGGTGATGAGCTTGCGTCTCTTACTAGTGACATAGGGTTGCGAAAGGATGGGAATTCCTTTACTCACCTTTGCCTTGTCCATGGTGATAAGCCCATGCTTCCTACTAGTAGCATGGGGCAAGGTGTGGGGGATCCGTTTGATAGAAAATGACAAAAGACATAAGCAAATAATCCAAACAAACTTTTGAAATCTTGAGTCAAAATAAATGAATCAGATGTCCAAAACTCTAGGAGAGTTCAAAACCCTGAAAACCATATTTTGTCAACCAAGTGGCCATCTACGGATCTAAGTCTGGATAAACTACAAAGCAAGTTGCATTCTAAACTATGGAGTCACTTGAGTAAGATAGGTTTGTAGCATCCTGATTTGGTTCCACCAACTCTTTGTCTATCTCCCATCATTACCATTTCAACACACCTCATAGCTTGTGCCCTTTCTAGCTCTCGGTGGTGAGCCCTCGCATCTTACTAGTTGCGTGGAGTTAGGAGTGGGGCAAGTACATCTGCTCATCATACCAATTCATCATCATCACATTTTGACACAATATGATCTTGAAACTAAAGTTCAAGATCACATAGTGTCCACATCATCATGCATCAGCATCATGAAATACAAAAAAGAAAACATTTGTGATATTTGTTCTCCATTGCATACATTCTGAAAAGCATATAAAAACAAAAATTTTATAAACATCTAGTATACATGTGAAAATGAATCACAAAACTCTAGGTACAAAGAGATCTAGATCCAAAAAGAGATGTATATGTATATAATCAGGTTTTATGTACAATGCCATCATCCACTAGGCATGGTCAAAACACTCAATGAGCCTGGAAAATACAAAATGGTTGTATAAAACAATCTAGCAAGAGTCCCTACAAAAAGAGCCAATTGGCCTCTCAATCCCTATGGGATCCCTCAGAAGGCGCATGACCACATCTACGACTCACGTCGACGCTCCGAGTGCACCGAGGGCTCACGGTCCCAAATGGTAGATGTAGCCTCTCTATGAGAGCAGCTCCTCATCAGGCACTCTGCAGTCCTATACCTAGCTAACTCAGTACGGAGGGAAGTCACCATCTTGGCCACATGCCAAATGGGGGCAAAAACATCGGTATGCCTACTAGCTGTTGAAGGCTCCCCTACATCCGTGGATAGCTCGGCATGAGTCTTCTCCATGGGGAGCATCAGGGTATCAGTACATACCTGGTGAATCAAGTCTTGCCACTCATCAGCGGTATTTGCAAAGCAAAGGAGAAAAACAAATTAGAAAATAATCAAAAGATGAAACCAGGACGAACAAAAGGAGAGATAGCAACTAAGGCAATCCTAACTAAAAACAAATATTAAAATAAGAGTGACAACTCACTCGAATCTCCGGTGCCTCAAGAGGGATCTCTAGGATCGCGCCGCCACGGATGTTGCCTGCATTGCTGATGTCCTCCTCCTATGTCTGGGGCAACATAGTGTCCTACCACAGACTCGTCCTCTCCACCTAGGTCCTGAGAAGGTAACTCCTCTGAGACTAGAGTCACCCTCTCCATGCTCTACTCTACCCTCTTGGCCTGTAACATCTCCTGAGTGTCATGCCACTCGGGATCACTATCCTCTCCCCCACCCGACTTGCTGACCTCCATGTCCTCGGTCTCCTCCTCCGTCTCTCCCTTGTAAACTCCTCGGACTCGAGTCTATATCAATGGGGTCATCACTACTATGGACAAGACCCGGTGGTAATCCAAAGTAAAGGTGCCGAGGAGTACCGACTCTCACTCGGGCACGTACCACCCTCTTGGCTGCAATAGGGACACCGGGAGTAATTGTTATCCAAAATGTGCCCTGCTCATTTTGTGGCTAACTCCCTTCATTCTTTCCTCTTTAGTGGAAGTCATTTTTTTGCTTTTTAGGCACTCAAGACTTTCTAGAAATGGCACCATTGGATAGATCTTTTTCTCAGCTTTCTAGAAAGGTAAAGTTTTCCTCCTAACTCCATGTATTTTTGAAGTTATGGCTCAAAGTGGTGTTTTGTGGGAAATTTTCCACTGGAAGGCCCATGCCCAGTAATATGGTGCCACGTGTCAAAGGAAGTGGCGGGGGTCGGAGGAAAACTTGGAATTTTTACCAAGTGTTTGGCAAAGTTTTCAAAAGGAATATTTTGCCCCGCATGCCCGTCGGCGAATCGGATTACGCCACGTGTCCAAGGGGAAAAAATTGAAAAATCGACTAAGTGTTGGCGCCATGGAAAATTTCAAAAGGAAAGGCCCGTGCCCAATGAGATGATGCCACATGTCTTATGGCATCGAACTGGGGGAGGGTGGAAGAAAGATTGGAATTTTGGCGATATGTTTTGGTAAAAAGCAATGGGGAAGTTTTTGGGCAGCGCTGCCTGCCGCCCGATCGGAGCGAGCCACGTGTCCCCGGGATCGGAGTTTCGGAGCGCAGGGGAGATTGGGATTTTTTCCCAAAAGCTAAAATGAAAAGAAAAATTTTTTTCCCTAAGGGCCCACGGCAAATGAGATGATGCCATGTGTCCTAGACCAGTGGAAGGTGGGGAAAATTTGGGAAATTTTCCCAAAGAAAACGAAGGAAATTTCAAAAGGAAAAAATGCCCCCAAACGCGAGCCAATGGAAGCTTGCCACGTGTCCGGTGGTGGCAAAAATACAGGAAAGGCCCACAAGGAAAAAGGAAAGGAAAAGCCCACAACCAATGGGTTTTCACCACATGTCCGAGTCAAAAAATCATCAAAAAGCAACGAAAAAATTCAGGAGGAAATGCTGCGCGAATCGAATCATCGCCACGTGTCCTTGACTCATCGGCCGACAAAGATTTTGAGAAAATTTTCCAATGACCGAGCGAAGGAAAATAAAGTGCGAGAAGGTCTACATCCAATCAGAATATGCCACGTGGCATCCAGAATGGTAGAGCGTGGGGATTTTTTAGGAAATTTTCCCAAATGTAAAAAGTGGAAAATTTCAAAATTTTCGCCCTTGATCCGTTTTGGCCCTGTTTTGCCCTAAAATTTCAAATGGCCGTATCTTTTGATCTAGAGCTTGGTTTTGGCGTTCTTTATATCAATGGAAAGCTAGTGAAATTCTCTACAAGAATTAGAGGTCATTTTTGCATTTTGGTGGATTTTGGAGAGATAAAATTGGAAAACGCCTCGACACATGGTCATGAACAGAAATGACGTTTCAACCACCATTTTTAATGAAGAATGGCTTGCATTCTCTCCCAGCATGGTGAAAAATGTCAAGGAAAGGACTGTAAGGATTCCCATGTTGTTTTATTGCATTTTTGGTTGGTGGTTGAAGCTCTCCCATGTTTTCCCACGTTTCTCTCTCCTGGGGTCGTTTCTTGCACTGTAAAAGCCAGATTTGGCTCATTTTTGAAAGGTGGAACGTTTTTCATGTATTGCAGGCCCCCTCTTTCACCTTGGAAGTGATTTTGTGGAATATCATACCTTTTCAAGATTGCAACCTATTTTTACCTCTCAGGTGTTGTAATGCATGTGTTTTGGTAATGGAAACAACAATGCAGGCTATGTGAATGAGCTTTAATCCTCTGTTTGTGTTGTTTGATTCATTTCATTTCTAACCTTCCATTATAGTTTATCAGTTTGTGCATGAAGTTTTGTTGCATTTCCATGATCTGTGTCAATCTACATGAAGTAAAACAAGCTCACCACTCCTTTGGTGCATCACCTTATTAGCACTAGTTTCGGTTTTTTGCATTCTCTACCTATGTCCCCTTTGGAATTTAGAGTAGGATCTTGAATTCAAACCCTCAGTAACTGAGGCGCAAGAAATATTCTGATCGATCGGAGGAGTTGAGGAACCAACCTCTAACTGGAGATTATTTTCCTATTTTACAATTCCCACACTTGGGGAGAAGATTCAATGTTGTGTAACCACCTTTGGATGTCCAAGTGTCAAACTAGAAATCGATCAACATTTTAGTGGGAGTCTGCTTTGGTTTGCAACAACGGTAAAAACAATCCAACCCGGCCCCTAGGGGCCGCCCCTAGCCTCCCGAATTGATCTAAACACTGGCACCTTTGGGGAAGCATATCAATGTAAGAAAGGCCGAATTGCTGAGGCACTCGATCAAAGGGGTGTGTCTCTACCTTCCCTGTCCTATCCACAAGCTACCCTATAGTAGAGCAGGAAATCAAAGTGAAGGTCTCCTCGCCCCACAACCCTGTCATGGCCTAATAAGGTGTGGCCTCCATATCCTCAGTAGTCAGGGAAGCAACTGGCTGGTGGGGTGCTCTAAGCACCGTCATCTCTGTCCATCTAGCTGCCCTCATAGCTCGGGATCTGCCACCTCTATACCTCTCCCATAAGGGATGATACGCTCATAGACCCAGCTCATAACCAAGGTTGGATGGCTCAGTGACTGTCCCTGTAAACAAACCACCCTGTATAAGTCATGATAGGTGGTCCCAAGTATATCAGCTCCCAGGAATAAATATGACCATGTACCTCAATCTGTGTGATGATGGGGCCCAAGTGATAAAGAAAGCAATGTATCCCCTCCCTTGTCTCTGATCAATCTCGAAGCAAGGATGCCCATAATAGCTTTGACGGATCAGGGATGGGAAAGCCGAGAATAGAATGGACCTTCACCCCTTCTTCGAATCGGTGGAGACAAGCTGTGTCTCCCATATAAGTGGCTTGAGTTACTGAGCTCGGATACTGCTGTATCAAATGAAAGTCTCCTCCCAATAATCGGGACTCCCAAAATGCGGTAGACATCCTCTAAGGTGATAGTCCACTCATCCCTGACACCTACAAATTGGAAAGTGTTCCAATCTGCATCCCAGTAAGAAAATAAGTCACATAGTATGTGACTAGCAAGTGCAACGTGGGGGACCCGTGCAATCCTCAATATGCCTGCCCTCTGAAGAGTATCCTGCTCATCTTGAGAAAGTGCATCTAGCACTTCTGGAAGCCAATCACTCTCTCTCTCTCTCGGCTCCATCTGATGTACTCTTCCTTCTTCTACAAAACACACAAAACACACAAAAAGGAGCAAGTTAGTATCAAGATTGCATTAGAAAAATCATTAAAGCAAGTAAGAATGCTAGAAATGCAAAAATGAACTCAAATTAATGTTGTTTTAACATTCTGAAGAGAACCGCCACCCTCGGTAGGGTGGTGGTTCCATAACCATTGCCTTAAAAAGGCGGCGGTCCTATAACCGCCACCACCCTCGGGGTGGCGGTCCTATCCCGCATTTAAAAATGGGTCACGTGCCCTAAAATGCTCGAAAATGCTAAAAAAATGACCATTTTGACTAAAACAAAAGCCTACCCATTAGGCACCCCCTAAGAGACACATTTAAAATTGACATTTCTAAAAATACCCCCCACGACAAAGTTTTCATCATTTTTACATTTAGGGTGCAAAAACAAATAATCAAGAAGAACTAACCTGAGATTTCGCGGGTCGAGGTTCACGCTTGTGAAGGCATGATCGCTATCTCAATATGAGCGTTTCGACTATATTGTCATTGAAAACCATCATCGCAGTCCCAGAGCTCAAAAACTATAAAATCAACACGTGAAAATGAATAGGAAATTGTCCCATTATATATATATATAGTATATATATATATATATATATAGTGTGTTTTGACGCATTTTGAGTGCCCCTTTCGTAGGTTTAAAATGCCAACGAAGGTAAGTTATCATTCCCACACAAATGGTAAGTCCTCATCTCATACTAATTTAGTATTTATTTTCCGATTTGTTTTGTCTATCTGCACTTGAGTCTTCTTTCCATTTTGCAGGTAGCAGGAACTCGGATGGCGACATTTCGACACACAGGCGTGTCAGGTATAATTTCTAGCTTCCCGTTTTGGGACCGCCATACTCAGACCCACCATTTTACACCTCTTCATGGCTAAAACACTTCTCTCGAGGGGGCAATATGTACGTACCCAAAATTGAAGGGTACTGTCTTTGCCGAAACAATGTTACACATGCCCCAATGATGATACAGGTCACCTCGCAAGGTGTTTGAATCTAGAAAATCTTGCAAAGTACATGTTAGCATCCCAAACGCTTTGTCCATGTTCCTCGTGCTTTGTTTTATTCCTCTACCCTTCATTTCTTAGCGTTTTGACCTTTAGTGACGAAACCGCCGCCCTGGCAGGGCAGCGGTCCTTCACGCATTTTCAAAGACATTCTTGATCATCATGACACGTTCTTGATCATGACTTGCGTAAATTTTCAACTTTTACAGATTTTCTCCACTGCCTTGGCTCGTATTAATGTTTTATGTCCCTTGGAATAGTGTTTCTCCATTGTTTAATGGTAAAAGAGTTCTAATGGGAATCACCTTTGGGTGAATGTGAAATCTATAAATAGCCAGCTTGTTTTCAAGCAAATGGCCCCTCAAAAATACCTCTCAACTTCTCATTCTCCATTGTTTAGTCTCTCAATTCTTGCTTAGAGTTCATTTTGTTTCATGTTTGCATCCATGCTAGTTTTTCCTTTGCTTTTAGAAGCCATTCAATCTTCTTGCTTTAGTCTTGTTCATAGTTGTCCATACAAATTAGTTTAGAGAAAAGTAGTGTTAGTTATAGATTGCATCCATTAGAGTTGCAGGTTGTGTTCTTCACAGAAGGTGGATTTAGAATCTCTCGGTACTCTTGCATTGTATTCCCGTAATAAATCCCACTAGGAATTGCATATGCCAAGCTCTGTCTCTTGTGTTGTCCCTCTCCTACTCGCATTATATTCGGTCTATATCCAAAGCTGCCATTGTTCGAATACCTTCTTTTGTTGATGCTAGCATATACACGCTCTTTTGGATTCACGTGAACACAAAGGAACGAGGAGATCATTCTGAGGGGACAAAGTCATACACTACTGGATTCACCACTATTATGTAAATTCCAGGTTTTATCTGTCAAAGTTCTAGTTAAAATATATCAAATAGAGTAGTGAAATATTTCATTTCAGTTAAGTTTCATTCTCGATATTGCCAGGGAAGCTGTGGGGATTGATAGTTTCTAAGAAACTATGATTCATTCCTCACTTCTGAGGTAGGATCGAGAATCTTTCAATTAAGTTAATCAGCTATCTAGTTATTTAGGATAAAACTCACACAATTGCAAAGAAAGTAGCTACACCGAGCTACCTTGTTTGTTTTAATTTTGTTATTAGATTAGTTGCTTTTTCAATTCCATTCAAAATCTTATCTAAAATACAAAATAGAAGAGTATATATATATATATATATATATATATATATATATGTTGTAGATATATCTCACATAGTTTATTTCATTTGAGTTAGGCTTATATTGATCTTGTATGACAATTATGGGACCTAGGAGCCAGGGAATACATTTTGAGCCAATTGTGCCTCAACCAAATACTTGTTGTAGTAATAACCGACATAGACCAAAATCTCGAATTGGTCTTCCGAACAACAATGAGACCTACAAGAAATCAGCTCACAAAGAAAGGGGATTAAACATAGAAGACGACAAAGCACACACGTTACGGTCAAATCAAACAAACTATAGATTGCCTTGATAGATATCCATATGACCATAGGAGGTCCACAATAACCACGAACTTATGGTTGTGATCCAAAGGTCCGACAACCCAACGGGCCTACAAATCAATCCAACATTGACACTGGTTTACGAACATTAGTGTTTAGATCCTCTCCACTCCCACCAGACATTATCACACAACTATCATTATTAAACGTAGCAGCCAATCAAGCTAAAAATTTCTGGACTAGACCAGAGAATCATCCATAAAACACCAAAAGATCCACTACATATTTAGACATTCGATTTTTCATGACCTTTTCGGGAGACATATACGAAGCACCCACAGGTTATCTTCCACGTGTTCCACAACCCATAGATTGGATCATGACAGAGCTCGATATTGATTGGATCCTTTGAGTAGCTATCCTCGCCGAACGATCTATCACACCGGTTCAGGTTAGGAGGGCCTTCTTTGCTTTAGATTCACGCAGATCCCGCCATTGCATGTTGAAGACATAAGATTACCTAACTAGCTCATCGACATCCCGCGTGTATTCCAGACCACCGGCTATCTTGGCACGAACTCGAGAGGTCAAGTACGGGGAAAGTCACTTGCCGATTATCATCCTCGCATGTCACTTTTCGTCATACACAGAACCTTTGAATTCCTTGAACTTGTTGCCTTTTCTCTTTGTTAACGTCTTGACCATCATGACGGTTGTCACATAAAATATCTTATCCATTCACCAACCAACCATATTATCATCGTAATGATTTGAAAGCATGTGGTTTTCCATCACTATCATTACAATCCTTAAAGATGAGCACCACATCTCTGTTCATCGAATATTTCATATGGACAAGTTCCTCCTTAGCAAGAACCCCGTAGTCATTACATTCATCCACCTTATATATTAACCAAAGACATGTCATGGGGTACACATGTACACCTCTCTTCCCCTCCTCGAAATGGTCTATTAGGATTTTCCCTTGGCTCAAATAAAGTCAAAAATATTTATGGATGTGTCTTATAAAAATAAATAGACTGATCCCTCGAAGGAAAACTATTCAAAAATAAAAATCATATTGTCAAAAAGAGAAGTAGATTTATCCCTCAAAGGACATCTACCTGTTAAAATCATAGATCAATCCCTTGAAGGATGGTTATCGATAAACAAAATCAAAAAAATCAAAAGTTACAGACCACTCCCTTGAAGGATGACTACCTATGTAAAAAGGATTCCCACATTAATCAACCTTTAAAAAGTAAAAAATCAAAATCATCCTAGGAAAGCTTCCTGCATTGATAATTTATCCCATCAAAGTAAACTTCTTGCATCGATAAGTTTTCTTCAAAAACAAAAATTAAAAGTTGGGGCATCTCTCTATGAAACCATTGAAAGGAGAACCTACTCTCCCACACAACCTACATGTGTCAACCCTTCCCATGTCCTAGGAAGGTATACATTTCACTTCCATCTATATCTAAGATCCTACATGTGACTACTCATTGTTATTCATCTATTAACATTTATTGTAAAGGCCAAAAGTGCAAGATCCTTCATTCTACTGAATCCCATCACATATGTATCAAATCCAGTATAAATCAATCATTTCATGTTTTATTCTTATTCAATATTAAAACACATTTTGATATACTTTTAAAGTCACCTTAAAATCAAACATCTACCAAATATAACATCAACATCTATCAAACATAATATCAACATATATCAACACAATCATGATCAACATCTCAATATTATATTTATCACGTCAAAGGCATCACATCAAAATAGCAATAAGGCTACCTTTGTGGCGAAATCAATTTTGGTCCTTTGACCTCGTCAAACCATCATCTTGCTATTGTTAAGTCATATGTCTATAGGACATGAACCATTTGGTTCCCTATCACTTGACTTCCCGGCCTCATAAGCCCACCTTTGTGGCAATAACATTTTTGGTCCCTTGACCTCATCAAATCCATCCTCTACATTGGCAGCCACCCCCTCTTGTGTCCTATCTGGGGCACCATCTACCTCATCAAAAATTCCACCTTCATGGCCATATACTTTCACATCCTATCCTAGACACTATCTAGGTGATGTCTTGACCATCTTCACGGTTTGCACATATTTTGATGTCTTTCTTTGACCCTTTGGTCCCACAGGCTTAGTACATCCATACAATGGATTCCCTTTGGATTCCCTCCATCCTTGTAGTAGTCTTCCGACTCACGGGTCTGTAGGCCATTAACGTCACCTCCGTTGAGGTCATGTTATGTTCCCTACCAATGTGTTTTGAAGGTTATTACCATGTTTAGCTTATGTTTTTGACATGGTCATTTCAAACTCCAAGTCTTTCTTTGGGGCATCATTTTTCATTTCTCATCTCTTGTCTTCTTATCTTTCATCTTTTATCCATCTATCTCTTTCAAACTCGTGATCAATTCCCTTTTAGGTCATCAATCCCTAGTTTGAGGGGAACACCTCATCATATAATTTTGTGTCTTTCACATCCTATTTTTGTCTCGCGGCTTGCCTACACCAAACCACTCAAAAAAGGGGCAAATGTAGACACCTAAAATTAGCACCGTTAATCCTCGTTTACGTGTCTGCTAACACCCCCACCATCATTATCATAATATCTATTAAACCCTTATCCTAAGTCTTATTTCTCCCCATTATATTTACTCCCCATAAATATCATTCTATAGTTGTAAAATCCTATTTTACTCCTCTTAAAACCACCCAAACCACTTAGAAACCAAAATCAAATAAAGCCAAAACAAAATAAGTAACTTCTCAACCATTTCATAACCCCTTACCCGTATAACCTCTTTC
Source organism: Taxus wallichiana var. yunnanensis (assembly GCA_018340775.1). Taxonomy (NCBI): domain Eukaryota; kingdom Viridiplantae; phylum Streptophyta; class Pinopsida; order Cupressales; family Taxaceae; genus Taxus; species Taxus wallichiana. The sequence goes on along the minus strand of CM031243.1, from coordinate 691,612,316 downwards.
CAACACCCACCCTTTGTCAAAACAACCTAAAACCTCAATTTGGGAAGCAGTTTCAACCTTTTCCCCATAAAACACATATTTTCAGCGATCCTACCAATTGTCGGTGATTCTCCCAGTCAATGACGACCACCTGTATAAATGAGTTTCAGGCCTCCATTCGAGGTTAACTTGTAATTAGACATTACTTAAGGACTTTAAATTTCATTTTATTTGTATCATAGCCATGTCACATAGCCAAAGATCATCCTTGCAACATTCAAGACATCAATAATCTCTTCCCAACCTTTGAATGTCATTCACATGTCTAGGAATCAACTCAACAATCTTCTTCTCTCAAGTAGTATCATCTTCTAGTCTTCATTTATAAAATTATACAAGGTAAGTGCCTTTCCTTTTTTATTCCTATCCCATTTACTCATCATTTACAAGCTTTAATCGACTTTATCTCGTATTTTAGTAGCATGTTCATTTCCACAACAATCGTTGGTGATTCTTTTAATCGCAGATTGATCGGCCTTAATTTCCGTCGATCAGCCTCAATTACCAATGATCCTTGTCTATTAGATAATTTAACCCCAAGATTTCCCTTCTGACATCTAGATCCCAACATTAATTACCACTCTACATGTGCAAGTGTTTGCCTAGTCATATCAAGCTCCTTTGACCCATCTCTAACACTCTATCAGTTATCTAAATCAAATATATCACTCTGCTCACCTTTTTGAGTACACAGTTGTCATATCCTTACTCCATTGAGCTGTTTTGTGATCCATAGACTCCCTTTGGATCAAGTATCACCATCATACCATCATATAGTTGTCGACCGTATTATTCCCTTTTCCTTTGCATTGTTGGTTATATCATCTGTTTTATCATTTTATCTTATCATTATTAGATTGATTTCTTGAACACGGATTGACATCCTTGCAAGGAATTCCATTGACTTCCGAGGACTGGCATTTTCTAAGAAATCCACCATATATCTATCTAATCCTATCTTTTTATGAGTGTTTGTGCATTGTAGGTAGCTTATCTTGTTGGAAAGAAGAAGTTTTGCACCCACTCGGATCCGTCGACACTAATCACTCGTCAATATCAACATCAATCATTGCAGTATTGGTAAACCCGTTGTCTTCGAGGTCAGCTTTTTTTTTTGTCATTTAACTTCATTAAGTTAAATTTGGAAAGAAAAACTCTCTGAAATACAATAGTTGTTCCCAAAAAATCACATCGAGCCCCTAAAATTTGTTGCATCATTTGGTTGTGTCCTAAACATGGACCAAGATAATATATGTCAAATGAATGATAATTTTGCTAAGAGAAAAATGATTGGTGGCAAGATAGTAGAAGGATATGTGTTTCTAATAAGTTATGTACAAGTGAGTAAGTGTATGAATAAAGAATGCTAATGTGTATGTCACTTAGATGGATGTATTATATCTATGGGAATGTTAAATATTTCATGCATGGGAGAAGATGAGTGGAGGAACCTTCATAATCATAGAAATAATCTAGTGTGGGGTAAGTGCACCAAGTTGGGGGCCAAAAGGGGGTCTTAAGTGGACGTATTTTTCTGAAAAATAAAAACTTCAACTTGTATGAGTTTTTCAAAATAGTTACACTCAAAATTGGAAGATGTTGTAGAAATATGAATCGTAGCATTTTGAGTCTAGTTTCTAAGCTACTAAATTTTATTGAAAACGGATAAGTTTAAGTGGGTCAAACAACTAAAATACCAATAGGTGCTCCTGTTTTTGTTAAAAAACATAATAGAGTGACTTTCGTGCCCCCACCATTTTTGAGCACCATTGAGTATTTTTGAAAACCCTTTAGTAGAAAGATAGCTAGGAGAATCTAGTTTGTGTTAGAATTTTTTTAGATTTTTTAACGAGTAATTTTTTATTTATGATTTTTCTAGTACATAAATTTTATGGTTTGAAAAATAACATGAGCTTCAACCGTGCCCCCCCTCCCAACTACCTCAAAAATATTGAAAATTAGAAAAAAATTTGAATATGTATAGAATTATGCCTAGTTTGTGCTAGTATAATTTTTTTTCAATTTCGATGACCCAAAAAAAGATACATGATGAAAGATAGACATATTTAAAATTCAAAAAATAGCTATAAAAAGGCATAGTTAGAAAATAAATAATATGGAAACCTTATATTAGTCATAAAATTTGAAAAATTATATTTTTAGAAAGAAGAAACTCTGCTCTACGTCGTGGTATAATTTTTTTAAAATGAATCAATTGTTTTATTTTGATTTATCATAGAGGAAGTGGCATTTTTACATTTTCCTACAAAAAACGTTGTTTGTTGTGTTTGTATAGGTCCATGCCTCGGGGTTGGGGATCAAACCAGATCCCAAGCCCTAAGGCATGTCTTTGGAAAAGGTAAAAATCATAACGCATACGCATTATGCTTTGTTTATGCTCGAGCTCTTTTTTTTATAGCAGAGACATAACGCGCACGCATTATAACATGTGCGTGTTATGCTTTGGTAAATCCCAAACCTAAGAATTTAAAACATGATCGCGTTATAATAGAACACGTACGTGTTTTTATTTTTTTGGGTTTTGTCCACTTTTTGGCCCCCAACTTCGTGCACTTACCTGTGATATAGTAAGCTGGAATCATTAAAACTTAGACTAGTGGTGTTAGGAATTCTGAGTTATAAGTAACACTAATAAAGAGTGTTCCTTCCGGTGAGAAAGGGTAGCATATTGGTGTCCGATATGGATAGTGCTCACATGGTAATTGTATGTTTGTTTCATATGATGCACAACTAAGTAACAAAGTATAGTGAAAAGAAGGGCATAATGATGGAATTAAAAAGGTGTGAGTGATATCAAAGTTTACGGAGTCATTTTACTACGATCAAGGTATCCTATTTTTTTACGTTGTAACTAATAGAATGTATCAGGTGCTTACAAGAGTTTTGAGGTATAGAAAATGTGATAGCACCAAAGTGAGTAACATATGTAGTCATAAAGGATATTTATAGGATGATATAGGAACAATTGGTACTTTATAATTGTTAATGTACTTTAAGCAATTATATAATTCATTGTGAATATTTTTTTCCCATTTGTGCATGTATGTGTTGTGAGCTTGTTTGTTATAAAAGTCAATAATCACGATACAAGCGTACATTTTTGAATTTGTGTATATAAATAGCTATCGGACCGAGGTCAACATGCGAATGAGGGATGTAACCTACTAGAGGTGTAAGATGAAGCGAAGTGTCTACATGTCGGTGATAATATTAGGAAATGGTATGATGCTTATGTTAATTGGTATGTCACTATGTATATTAGCTAGGCATTTGCTGTAACTATAAGAATTTGATTGTATATGTGCATATGGGAAAATATCATAGTGGTATGGGATTACATTCAAAAAGAGGTAAAACCTCATTTGGTGTATGACTAGTCAATGCAAGATCCTCTTCTATAATGTGGGAGAGATGTGTAGTGCAAGTAATTATGAGCATGTGATGGATAGGTCTCCATGTAGTTAGGAATAAATATCTATTGAAGAATCAAGGTGTCATTAGTGGCATGTTGTAAGGGATTATCATCAATTTTGGTAATGAGTTCCTTGGTAGGAGTGTCATCAATAAATACGGTAATGATGTTAAGAGGATCATGGGGTTTAATATACGCATCTTGAGTGTTTGGGTCTTCTAAAATGAAAATAGTGGTGTTATTGATTAGATATTGAATCTTAAAATGTAATGAAAATAACACGTTGGTTGAATGTCATATACATTGGTGATAATGAAAAGACAAGTGAGCATTAAAATTAAGGATTTTTGTCCATGCCATATCAATAAAAAATGGGGAATGAAGAATTTTTTTAGGGTCCTATTAAGTATCATCGTTGGAGGTTCTAATAAATAGGTCCATTATCATTGTGAATATTGTACATAGGGCATTGAGGGTGTAGTGGGAAGAGAGGATGATTTCCACATAGGTATGAGTGAGGTTGACATATCCTCATCAAGATTTATGGAATTATTTTTTCCATGATGTATTATCCATATTTCTCCCCTGTGCCAAATATTGGATCGACCATGATCCCGCATAAGAGGAAATAGAGTCTAAAGGCAGACAAAAAAGGCTTCAAAATTGGCTAAGTATAAAGGTATAAGCGGAGAATGCCAAATGTTAGTATGGCGTTGATTCAAGGGGTGAATAGAGAAAAGGTTTCTAAATGAGCGCTAGACTACCACATATCCCATATCAAAAGGGGACCCATTTTTCAAGTTGTTTTCCCGCCCTCCTGTATGGACCCAATACAAACTTCGAAGGGGCATATCTTTCAACTCAGGGCTCAAAATATTACAAATCTGATGCTTGTTGGAAAGATCTTGGCCTCACCCATGCCATGGAGGTCTAAAAATTTAATTTTGAGGAGGTTAGGTGAAGAAAAATGGAGGAAACGTCTTGGGCTTTCAATGTAGGATCTTCTTGCCTCAACAACTAGATCAGATTTGATCTATTTCATCGTTTCCTCTTCCTTCAAGGCACCGAACCAAGGATTGATGTAGTAAAGATGGATTTGGGGAGAGATTTCATCAGAGGCATTAATAGCGGTGGTTGAGCTTCAACCTTGCTTTTCCCTTCTCTCTCTCTTTTCTTCTTTCAAGTTGAATCTATAAATACGGGGTAGGATTCATTGTAAAGGGTTGGACATTCTTTGTTTTGCAGGCTCCCTTCTCCTTTTAGCAAAGGGATTTGTGGGGTTCAGGCCTTCCATCAAAAATTGCATTATGTTTCTACCTCTTGGCTACTTTGTAATGGACTGTATCAATCTATAGAGCAATAAAACACGTATGTGATCGATTTTAGATCCTTTCTTGTCTCTTTTGCTTTCATTTGGTCTCCCATTATATATTTGGCTATATGTGCTTGTTTATTATATGCATTTTGTTGGTTTGTGTCTATTAGCAAAATAAGTGTTCATCATTCCTTTGGTGCATCACCTGGTAGTTTAGTTATTTCTTATTTCTTATACTCTTTTATCCCTATCTCCTTGGAAAGTTTTAGATTAGGTATAGAAATAGATCCTCTGTAAAATTTCTCATGTATGCACTAAATAGAGGAATAAGGAACCAGCCTTTAATTTGGAGAGCTTTCCCATTTTGCAAGGTCCCACACCTTGGGGAAAGTTTAATGTTATGCAATCACACCAAATGAGTCTGCCTTAGAAAATCAGATTTTAGAACTCATTTGGGGTGTTGTGATTTCACACTAACAGTTTTGGCATGCCCGAGTGGGAGTAAGAAGTCTCCATCTTATTAGAGTAGGATTGATGTGTACTTTTTGTGATTCTAGATTTTAAGAAGCCTTAAAATTTACATCTGGTGACTCAAAAGAAAAAAATCTACTAGTTTTAGCAGCCCAGCTTTAGGAGATTCATGAGAAAAACCTATTCTAGAGCAAGGAAAGAAGGTATATTTGAATACTTGTATCTATCCCAGGAAGAGAAAGGAGAGGAAGAAGAGTTCAGAGGTCTCCATCTCCACCAAGTAGAACCTTGTCAACACCTCCACCCTGAGGCCTTTCTTTTAGTCTGTAAGGGTTCTTAGGCCAATCAGAATGGCACAACCAAATCCATATGTCAACTTCACCAGTAGTAGTCCACTAGCCTTGAATGCACAAAACCGGTTCGATTGCTGGCATTAAAGAGCATCCCATATTTCACTAGGGAAAATCAAACTTCTCCTGGTGACCATGTCCAAGATATTGCAAATGTCTGTACAATCCATGAGATCCATGAGATGGACATTGTAGTCAAGTTGCTCACCTCTTCATTCAAAGGGAAAGCTTCACAATGGTTCAGGAGTCTTGAAGCAGGCTCTATCCAGAACTGGAACCAGTTGTGCATGGCTCTTCACAATCAGTTTGGGGAAAAAGGTGATAACTTGTCTTTGTTGGAGAAACTAACAACAATCAAGAGAGCCCCGAATGAGTAGCTGACAGAATTCAACCTCAGATTCCAGTGGACCTGGGATAGGATTCCAACAACAGTAAAGCCCACTAATGAAGGTGCCTTCTTATACTTTCTTAGGGCTTTAAATTCTGATATTTCTTTGATGATTCAGTCAATGGGGGCACTACATTACCTGCAGCCTATAGCCTCTCCATAGGGGCTGAGAACCATTTGATTCAAGCTAGAAAAATTGCTCCTAGGCCATCCATGCCTCTGTACCTGAGTTAGGAAGCCCAGATACTAGCCAAGCACCTACATTAGCTCCTATACCCACCCCAGGAGTCAAAGCTCAGCTGAAGCTTCCACTTCATCATCTAATACCTCTAAAGAGCTTCAGGAAGTGATGAAGCAACTTCAAAACTTTGGGAATGAGCTAGTGACCATCAAAAGACAACAAGCTCAGAGTTCAGGCCATACCATCCCCAGGCTCAATATCAAGCTAGACCCCAGTATCAACACAATAGGCCACCACCTCAGACTGTAAATTAGAGCTAGAACAAGGAAACCCCAAGCTGCTAGACCTTTTAAGCCGTATGATCCTAACACAACTTCAACATCAAGAGCATTGGTCCCAACACAGAACAATATGGCACATGAATATGATTGGTGTTTTCCATGCGATTAGCCACATAACCAATCAATGTGCTTTAATGGTGCTCTAAATCAGGCCTTGATGGTGCAAACCAAGTATGGTGCCACAAGAACCTGGCCAAGAGGAAGGTCAGCAATAAGGAGCTCAACAAGGTGGCCCCCCAAATGAGACTATGCTTGTCAATTGGCAGGTTGAAGACTTCTGTGGGATGAATCAGTCCCCTCCTCAAGGTGTGGCTACCAACACATGGTCCAAAAGGAGAAATATTGGAGAAGGCCAACCACTGAACTCAGGTGACCCTCAACCTTCCATCGCTCCACAAGGTCTATGGCACTCCAAGTACAACTCCCAACATGCTGAACCAATCCAGACCACCTTCCAAACCTAGTCAGGCACCGGTTGTAACAACCCATGTGCAAGAAAAAAATGTGTCTGGGAAGGGAAAACAAAAGGATAGCTCATTCAATATTATTGAGCAAATGAAAAGGAAAAGTGTGAACATTTCACTATGGGAGTCACTGGCCATTCCAGGGAAGAGGGATCTATTGTAGACTACCATGCAGAATTGGTCAAGTTCAAATCACCCCCTAACCAGCAAGAGAGAGTGCTTGCAATACAATTCAACCAGGGAGAAACCATGGAGAACAACAAGGTAAGAACTGAGACCTCCTCCCTTCTATGTCTCATTGATTATTGGAGACAAATTGGTGCACAATTGTATGATTGATTAAGGGCTAGTAGTTCTGTGATGCCCAAAAAATAGCTGATCAGTTGGGTCTCCAATATGAGGTCATCTCTAGAGGAGTAGTCAATTAGATGGGACAACAGTGACTACTGTGGGAATCATCAAGGATCTGAGTCTCTCTACACACTTACCCTAATGTGACTATTTTGCAAAACGTGTCAATCATAGATTTGCCACCACATTTTGCTTTGTGTCTATCTAGGGACTTCACTGCCAAAATTGGAGGCTACTATCTTGATTGGTCACATATGCTCTTTAGGACAAGGTATGGGGTGAAGGCCACAATTAGATCTGAACCTATTATTGATTATCATATTGAATCCTATGTGCCTAGCCCAATCAATGCCAACTGCTCAACTTTTGATCAAGAAGACCTCCTAAACACTAATGAAACAGATACCAAGGTGGGATGTATCCCAGACTTGACCCTAGATGAGTGGGCCAACAAAAGACATGCTTTTGACCCCTATAAGGAGATGGAAGAATCTGAAGCTGGGTGTCTACTGTCTACATGAAGAGAATCATCCCCTTCCTGACCTAATTAAGCCAGAATACAAGGATGACAATGAGGTATGGCAATTGTTCTTTGATGGCTCAAGGAGTAGACAAGGAGCTGGAGGAGGAGCCATGATTGTGTCCCCAGAGGTATGAGATATTATTCAGCCTTAGATTCAGTTTTCTTGCTCAAATAACACTGTTGAATATGAGGCTTTAGTCCAAGGTCTTCATTGGGCAAGGAAGCTGGGGATCAAGAACTTGCAAGTGTTTGGTGACAGTGAACTGGTTGCCAATCAGGTCAGAGGACTAAATGTTGTCAAAAATGACCTGCTCAAGAACTACAAGAGTAGGGTATGGGATCTCATGGAGGATTTTGAGGCCTTCAGTATTGTGTCCATACCTAGGAAGGAGAATGAAGTTGTTGATAGACTTTGCACGTAGTTGGGGCAACATTTGATGTGGTTGACAACATCAAAAGAGGAAAGAACAACCACATATCCATGTGGTTGTGAGGCAAGTGCCAGATAATAATACATGTTGGTAGGTGTTTGAGAATGATCAACAGATCATTAACTTTCTACAAGAAGAAGCTGAATTCTCAGCTATAAACCAGAGTAGACTAGAACAATAGTACAGAATTCAGATAGTATAGTTGCATACAAACAAACTTCCCAAAGGCTTAGTGACACTGGAATCCATTTTCAATCCTAATGATCAATTCAGAAAAGAGAAGGCTAACATGCAGATCAAAGGAGAAGATTCAGAGTCAATCCCAGTTGGAGAAGATAAAACACTTCAAATTGGAAAAGTGGCCACCAAGCAAGAAAGGTATGAATTCATCTGACTTTCCAAGAATTTCTGATGTGTTTGCTTGGAGTTATGAAGACCTAAGATGGTTGATCCAAAAACTAGCACAACACACAATAGAACTGGATCCAGCTACTCAGCCCATCAGGTAGAAAAGAGACAGTCAACCCACATATTGAGCCTCTGATGAAGAAGGAGCTAAACAAGATGATAGAGGAAAATATCATATTTCAATCAAACACTCAAGTTGGGTTACAAACTTGGTCCCAGTCAGGAAGAAAAATGGAGAAATTAGGTTGTGTGTTGACTTCAAGATTTGAATAGAGCCTCCCTCAAAGATCACTACCCACTCCCTTCAATGGAGCAGATCTTGCAAGTAGTGTCTAGGTCAGAAAGGTTCTCCCTCCTAGATGGCTACTCAGGTACAACTAGATCATGGTGAAAGAAGATGATCAATTCAAAACAACTTTCACCACCAAATGGGGCACATATGCCTATAGGAAAATGCCATTTGGATTATCCAATGTCGGAGCCACTTTTCAAAGGGAAATGGATATGGCATTTAAGGGACTGATCAACAAAATAGTGTTGATCTATCTGGATGACATTACAATGTTTTCAAAAAAACAGACAGATCATATTTTCCATCTAAGACAGGTGTTCCAAAGATGCAAGAGTTTTGGGGTGTCATTGAACCCCAAAAATGCATATTCTTGGCCCATGAAGGTAAGCTTCTAGGCCATATTGTATCAAAGGAAGGATTGGAAATTGACCCAGAAAGAGTTCAAGCAATAAGAGCATTGCCATTTCCAAGTCACAAGAAGGCTCTTCAAAGCTTCTTGGGAAAAATCAATTTTGTCCATAGGTTTGTTCCAAACTTTCTTTGCCCTTGTTAAGCCAATAATGTTGATGCTGAAGAAGAGCTTAACATTCAGGTGGAAAGCTGAAGGAAAAGTAAGTTTTGAGGCTATCAAAGAAGCCATATCACAAGCCCCAACTCTTATGAACCCAGATTTTTCCAAAGACTTCATATTGTATGCCTTTTTGGTGGCGGTGACACAATTTTGCAATCTTGGTGCAGAGAACAAAAAAAGTACAAAACAACCAATTACTTGCTTTTTAGTCGAGTCGGAAGATTATGAGGTGAGGTACTCCTTCATTGAGAAGCAGGTCTTAGTGGTGATAAGAGGATTGAAGAAGTTTAAGCATTTGGTTTCAAACAAAAAGATCCAACTATTGGTCTCCCATGCGGGAGTTAAAGAATTCCTTCTTAGCAAGGACTGAATGAAAAAGCGTGCAGGATGGATCACTCATGTCATGGAATATGACATTGAGATCAAGGTCACCAAGCTGGTCCTGTGGGAAGGGGTTGTGTGAACAACTAGCCTCAGGTCAACAAGATGAAACAGACAGTGAAAAGGAGGTTGTTCTTGTTCTACAAGAAGATCAAGAAGAGGGGAGAGATGATGTACCTGCTCCTTGTTGGACCCAAGACATGGTGCACTTCCTTTGAATAGGCATGTGTCCTCATGGGATGAGTAAAGAAAAAAGAAGACATTTCAAGTTACAGGCCATCCCATATGTTCTTATTGATGGTGTCTTGTTCAAAAGAGACATCAATGGCATTCTGCTGAGATGCATTGAGATAGATTAGGTGGAGAGAGTGCTACAATAATTCCATGTTGAAGCAGATGGAGGCCATTTTTCTCTAAGTAACAACACTCAAAATCATGAAAGAAGGATATTATTGGCCTAGAGTGTTTAGTGACTGCTACACATGGATCAAAAGGTGCAAGAATTGTGCATTCTTCAAAGGCAAGGAAAAGCTAACAGCACTTCCATTGCACCCAATTTCAGTCGAACAAAACCTTTCATGCAATGGGGATTGGACTTCATTGGAGTCATCAATCCAAATTCAAGCCAAGGCCACAAATGGATCTGATAGTGACATGATTATTTTACCAAATGGACCGAGGCAGTGGCACTCAAGGAAGCAAATGAGTCTAGTATCCTAGATTTCTATGAAGGGATAGTGACCAGATTTGGAGTGCCAACCACCATCATGTCAGACAATGCATTAGCATTCATAGGTTCCAAAATCATAGGATGGGCTGTTAAGAATGAGACTTATTTGAGTACTTCATCAAACTATTACCCTCAAGGTAATGGCCAGGTTGAGTCCACAAACAAAAACTTGCTAAAGATCATCAGAAGAACTCTTGATGAGAATCAGAGGACCTGACACACAAAGCTCAAAACGGCCTTATGGGCTGATAGAATAATGCCCAAGAGATCTACAGAAGCTCTCCATTCAAGATTGTCTATGGGAAAGAGGTAGTGTTGCCTATATCACTTGAGTTGCTAGCATTGGAGCTCATGAAGTAACTAGAGATGTCTGAATTTGGACCAATGGAGGCTAGGTATGTGGAGCTGATAGAATTAGAAGAAACCAGAGAGCATGCTCTCAAGCAATAGAGAAGAATCAGGCTTTCAATCAAGAAATGCTTTGACAAGAAGAAAAGCAAGGACCTTCCAGGAAGGAGACCTGGTTTTGAAATGGGATGCAGATCGAGCAAAACTAGGAAGGCATTCCAAATTTGATGCCATCTGGAGTGGCCCCTATATGATCACAAGATGCAAAAGTAGCAATACTTTCAATTGTCTACATTGGAGGGTGAAGAGTTGCAGATTCTAGTAAATGGGATCTATCTTAAACACTACTACTAAAGGAGGAGTTCTCACCACCAATGTACATATTAGTTTAGTTTTCTCTTTCCTCTAAGTGCTTATGCACATTGTCTTGTTGTAGTGTAGATTTCTTTTCTCCTAAGTGCTTTGCACACTCTGCATGTTCCATTTGGAGCATGTATGATTTCAAATTTTGTATATAGTGTGGTGTTATTTTGTGGCTCTTGTGTAGTCCATTCGGAAAGACAGATGAAACCCCAGGTTAAAACAATTTTCTACTCTCAGAAACCTTCATTTGATATTTCTTATGAAAATTGGGAGTGCAAGCAGTTGAGCTCATGAATCAGAGGAAAAATTAGTATCAGACCATCTTTCTTTTCTCAACTCCATGCCCAATGGATACAACAAGGTAATTGGTCTTTTCATCTAGCAGGTAGATACCCCTGTGAGTCACCAAATTGTTATCCATATTTCACCCCTGTGCCAAATATTGGATCGACCATGATCCGCATAAGAGGAAACAGAGTCAAAAGGTGGACAGAAAAGGCTTCAAAATTGGCTAAGTATAAAGGTATAAGTGGAGAATGCCAAGTGTCAGTATGGCATTGATTCAAGGGGTGAATAGAGAAAAGGTTTCTAAACGAGTGCCAGACTGCCACGTATCCCATATCAAAAGGGGACCCATTTTTCAAGTTGTTTTCCCACCCTCCTATACGGACCCAATACAAACTTTGAAGGGGCATATCTTTCGACTCAAGGCTCAAAATATTGCAAATCTGATGTTGTTGGAAATATCTCGGCCTCACCCATGCCATGGAGGTCTGAAACTTTAATTTTGAGGAGGTTAGGTGAAGAAAAATGGAGGAAACATCTTCGGGCTTTCAATGCAGGATCTTCTTGCCTCAACAACCAGATCAAATTTGATCTATTTTTCACCATTTCCTCTTCCTTCAAGGTGCCAAACCAAGGATTGATGCAATAAAGACGGATTTGGGGAGAGATTTCATCAGAGGCATTAACAGCGGTGGTTGAGCTTCAACCTAATTTTCCCACTTCTCTCTCTTTTTCTTCTTTTAGGTTGAATCTATAAATACGGGGCAGGATTCATTGTAAAGGGTTGGACATTCTTTGTTTTGTAGGCTCCCTTCTCCTCTTAGCAAAGGGATTTGTGGGGTTTAGGCCTTCCATCAAAAATTGCATTACGTTTCTGCCTCTTGGCTACTTTGTAATGGACTGTATCAATCTACAGAGAAATAAAACACGTATGTGATTAATTTTAGATCCTTTCTTGTCTCTTTTGCTTTCATCTGGTCTCCCATTATATATCTGGCTATCTGTGCTTGTTTATTGTATGTATTTTGTTGGTTTGTGTCTATTAGCAAAATAAGTGTTCATCATTCCTTTGGTGCATCACCTGGTAGTTTAGTTATTTCTTATTTCTTATACTCTTTTATCCATGTCTCCTTGGCAAGTTTTAGATTAGGTATAGAAATAGATCCTCTACAAGTTCTCACGTATGCACCTAAATAGAGGAATAAGGAACCAACCTTTAATCTGGAGAGCTTTCCCATTTTGTAAGGTCCCACACCTTGGGGAAAGTTCAATGTTATGCAATCACACCAGATGAGTCTTCCTTAGAAAAGCTAGATCCGACGACTCATTTGGGGGTCTGTTGTGATTTCGCACTAACATGATGTAAAGGACATAATCTCATGGTATATTAAGAGGTTCAACAATAATAAGTATTCATGGTTAAATTTGTAAGAGGTTGTTAAACTTAAAAGGTGGAACACTTGTCATGGTAGCTAAGAATATGAGATTTTTTTGAAACACCTAAATAAGAGGTGGTACTAAAAATTATATTTTGAAATTTGAAACCTTATGGATGAGGAATGAATATATGGGTTGGAAATATTGATAGATAAATTGGGTTCACCAAAATGTAATGTCAAAATTAAGGTTAATCTAATTAAAATATAACTAGTATGTGTAAATATAATTCTGAATAATAAATATATAAATATAGTCTTAATATTATGTAAAGGACATAACTTAAAGAACATAAATTATAGTAATTATGGTTAGGGTTTTAAAATAAGTCACCATTTTACCAAGTACAAGGGTGTGACGATGATTTGAAATAGGGAAAGGATGTTATGCAAGGTGTCATAATTATCTTTGTAAAATCTAAGAGCTTGGAATTGAGTAGAGGACATGTTCACCTACCTAGGACAAGTGTGTTCGATGAATACATTTAAGGGATACCAAATTTTTCCTTTGCTATTGTGACATGAAATATGACTCTAGAAAATATTGCAACTATGTATTCTTGGATCTATGATATATATGTATTTGTGCATTTGCTCTTATACACTTGAAAAATTCTTTTTCTTTTTTGAAACCTTACCTCTCCACTTGTGACATAAAATGGGTTATTCCACAATTGAATTAAGATTCCTTAATTGATGCAATCATAGTCGGGTTTCCCATTGAAGGGATTTCTTGCACCATGCAATCCTTGTTAGAGTAGACCTCATAAAGGTGAGATCTCAAGAAAAACTTCTTAACATGAAATAAATGATGAATTATTTTATAAATGCAAGGAAAGAGAAATATAAATTAAGACATGTTTCCATCACACTCTATTTATAGTCTTGAATGAGACTTTTGCAATGACTTTGCTAATAATCCCCAACCTATACATATCCTAAGTTTGTAGATTCTACCAAGATTCTATGGAACCGACCTTTGGCTCACACTTACAAAGAAAATCATGAAAAATCAATATCCACTCTAACAAGACAAATACGAGATACTTAGATCAAGATATCTTACAAACATGCATTTCTCTTCTACTTGTAGAAATCATGAAACCTTTAGAAAGAAAAGATTATATGGAATATTCCTTAGGTGTTTTCTTATGGCCATTGATCAATCCTAAAATGTTCCATCCATTGGATCAATCTTAGTCAAATCATTTTATTGGTATCTGATGAAATAGGTAGATCATCAAGGACACAATGTAGCCTTCACAAATTGTCTTGTTATAGAGATGTGATTATGTCAATCATGGATCTCATCATGGAAGTGAATAGAAGGGGTTACACAAGAACACAATGTTCCATAGATTTGTATGTGTTCAATGGCTTCCATTAGTACATCATCACAACTTGGTGTAGGTTTCCATGACATCAAGAAACCATTGGAGGCTTGATTCAAGTAGCAATAACCTACACAAGTAGTATACAAAATGATTGCACAAGGTGTGCACAATTCTATTACACAATGTGACATTTTGTGTGAGGAAGATTGGAATAAGATAATGTGGAAAAGCATAGTATTCCTTGGATTCCACAATGATATACAACCTTTGTAAGCTCAAGTGGCTTTAGATAGGATTTCATGGTTTATGCAAAACTACAAAGGAAAAGGATTTTTGTGCAGATTCCAAAAAATAGAAAAGGATCTTTGCACAACTTGTTAATAGTTTTGAGGTATTGCACACTAATATTGTGCAATGAGATTATAAAAAAAATCCACGACTACGTTTTGTTTGGTTGATGTAGGATTGTGCATGAACCTAGATGCTTTACATAATACATGAGGAAACTTGAGCCCCTTGTTTAAGTAATATTCCAAATATTTTAATGGAATGACCAATTATTGTGATCTCCACTTCTATAGGCCAAGATACATCTAAAATTGATTGATCTCTTCATTTCACCAGATATTCCTTGTGTTCTTTTTTACATGTTGTCTTCACTTTGTACTCCTCCAAAAGCATTCGATTCTATGCATTATTTCTATGGTATTTGGTGTCTCAATATAATTCCACACAACTCTCCTCTTCATTTGTTTTCCCCTCATAATATGGTTATAGATCTGCTATGTTGAAAATAGGTGACATGTATATCCCTTTTGGAAGCTCTAATTCATATACATTCTTCATAACTTCTTTGAAATATACATGTTCTAATCTTAATCCACTTGAGTTTTTCATAAGTTTCTCACAAGAACCTATCATTCCTTAGGCGGACAAGAACTAAATATCCCACCTTAAAATCCAAGTGTCTCCTTCAAAACAATTTGTGGTCTATGTATTTTTATTTTGTTACTCTTAACTATTTCCACACTTTGTTGTGCACTTCATGTATTATACAAATTCTCCTCTGCTTTCGTACTCTTCTCCTCTTCTCACGAAACTCCCTCAAATCTGCAATTCCCTTGAAATTGATCCATATACTTTTTGGAAGGTAACTTCCCATTGATTTTTTTGAAAGATTTGTTGTAAGAGAACTTTGTATGCCTAAGAACTACATTACATGTTCTTACCTTCTCTCATTCCAAATATCACAACAAGTTGTTAAGGCTCCTTTTGGTAACTTTTGTTTGGCCATCTGTTTGCACTTGATACGTAGAACTAAAATCCAACCTCATGTTGATTTTATTGTATAATGTGTGCAAAAATGGGCCACAAAATTTGTATTTGTATCAAATCCCATGGTGCACAACAAACCATGCATTCTCATAACTTCCCTAAAAATAAATTCACAATATGAGTAGCATCACATGTCTTCTTATAAGCAATAAAATGAGCCATATTTGAGAGTTTATCTACTAGAAAAATATAGGATCATGAACCCTATACTTTATGGGAAATCCTAAGACAAAATTTGAATTCAAATGCTCCCATGGTCTCTCGGTACTAGCATTGGTGGATATAAATTTACATTCTAACTCTGCTCTTTTACCAATTGACATAATTTTCATCTCTACACATATTTGCAGACATTTGTATCCATCTATGGTCAAACATATCTTTAATCCAATAGTACCAATGTCTTATCCATCCCAAAGTTCCCTAACATTCCTCACAATTTTTCTCTCAGATCAAATTCTACCTCATTTATCCTTATGGAACACACAATTGTGAGTCTTTGAACAATAATCATTTGTGTCGGAAGTATTGTATTCATGTCATGCGAGCTCCATGATTCCAAAAATACTCATTCTCTAAGTAGAGCTCCTTCATCATCTCAAACCCTATTACACTCACCTACATCTCAATCAACAAGATGCATCTTCTACTCAACGCTTTTACAACTCTATTGGAATTCAAACTTATATGTTTTAGGAAAAATGATTAGTTTTTCATATACTCATCCCTTTTATGTCTTTGACTCTAGTGATTAGTGGTCTCTATTTAACATGAACTCCTTAGGAAATAAGTAGTACCTCCACTTCTTCAAAGACTAGAAAATGACATAGAACTATTGGTCATAAACTCAATAATTTATCCTCGTGTCATTCAAAATTATGATTAAATTATGTGATGGTTATCCATTCTTGAATCATCATTACTCTAATTGCTACCCCACTGAAATCACAATCAACTTGAAATACTTTATTGAAATCAGTAAAGATAATATTGGCTACTATGTGACCTTATATTTCATCTTTTGGATTGTATACTTTACATTTGATTTACACAACTTTCTACATCACCTATATGATCAGTTTGAAAATCTCACTAAATCCTTTAATGAACTTCCTATAGAAGCTCACAAGTCCATAGAATATTTGGGCCTTCGTGACACTTTTGGGTGAAGGCCAATCCACTGGAGCTTACACATTCTAAAAATCCATCTTCAATATTTCACAAGATATCAAAAATCCCAAGTGGACCAACTCTTTCTACATGAAACTTCTATTCTCTAAGTTTACTAGCAACTTATTCTCCTACAAATGCTCTAACACTTTCTAAAAATGGAATAAGAGTTCTTCTTGCATTTTCTTAAAAATTAAAATGTCATCAATTTAAACAATGAAAAACTTAAACATAAAATGCTTCTGAATTTTTTTCATCAACCACACGAATGTGTTTAGTATGTTTGTTATCCAAAATGGCATGACCAACCACTCACAAAATCCATCATACATTTTGAATGCATTCTTCTGCTCATCTCCTTTAGTTTTGATATGGTGGTATCCACTCTTCAGATCAATCTTGGTGAAGTAATTCAGTTCCCATAGACAAATGGAAATGGAAATCTATACTTGATAGTGATTTTTTTGATGGTTCTAGAATTAGTGCACATTCTCCATTTTCCTCCTTTATTTGGTGCTAATACTCTAGACATTGTGTATAGGCTCGTAGACTCTCTAATCAAACCCTTGTCAAATGATTCCTACACTTGACTCTCCAATTATTCATTCTCCATAGGTGTAATCCTATACATAACTTTCTTTGGAAAAATAGCCCTTGGTATCATGTCTAGTTAATGATTGATATTACATGTAGGTGGTAATCCATTCGTAATATCTTTAATTGTGATATCTCGCATATACTCACATATCATCTCTATGACTTTATGCAAGATCTCTATTTTTCAATTTGTGTGTACCCTAATTTCTATGCAGGCCTCAAAATGAACATAAGACACGTACTATCCTTTTCGTAGCATTTGAGAGATCTTTCCCTAAAACAACCAATACTTGTGAACCCCCTCCCCTTAACCATTATGTGTGAATCCTTTAAAGGATTTAGAGTGTATTTTCATCTGTCTTTTGCCAATGTGTAGGTATTTACACAACTATCATGAACCACTTGTCTTTCATCTTTGCTAAGGTCTCCTAAGAACATCCATGGGCATTACATTGGACGGATTTCATCTTCATATGTGTCAATCTTTAGACACACTTTGCATTTCTCATTCACAAACAATTGATACCCCTTCAACAACCATGATACCTTATGCAGGTTCAAATGCACAATCCTCTTCGGACTAAGTTTCTTCACCATTTCCTCATTAACGATATTATCATTGATACCACTATCAACAATGTCTTTACAACACTTACCTCCATAATTGTAAATGGTTTTGAATATATTCTTCCTCTATGCAATTACATTTCTTATTTTGTGGGCTTCAATAACGCCCTCTTTATCATGAGTGCTTCACCTCATTCGGGATCTTTTGTACTACTTAGTGATGTATGACTCTTTGCATCTGCATGTTGAGCAACATGATTGGTAGCCTCATTCCACCGGACGCCACTACTTTGTGCGGAGTGTGGACATTCGAATGTGGTTATCCAATCTCTCCATAATAGAAACATGTTCCATTAAATCCTCCTCCTCCTTTGTGTCCTCTACCTTAGGAAGTTAATATTCCTCTACCTTAGGACGTTAATATTTCTCTACCTTAGGAAGTTAATATTCCTCCACCTCTTTTCCCATACTCTATTCATGCGATGCGCTTGTAGCTTTCTCTTGCACATGTGATTTTCCATCACTACATAAACTTTCACCTCTGCATGGTAATTTTCCTTTTCCTTGCGGGTTATTCTATTGTGTGTGGGATAATTTATCTTCCACATTCACTGTAAACCGATGGGGTTTATCCACAGATCTCACCCTAATCATATTGATTTCATCTTGAATAGAAATGCACAATCTATTGACATATCTTGATATTTTTTTAGCATCATCCTCTAAATAGCCAACTATGATGTTGAGAGGATAGAACTCTTTGGTGTACTTATTTACACTAAATTATTTCTTATGAAAACTTTATAACTACTTAAATAAATGAAACTGGTAATTGACATGCATAAAATTATCCTTTAACTTTGTCACCATACGATCCCATTTCTTCAATTTATCCTTTCCTCTTTAAACTCTCTCATTCTACACATGACCCTGCCACAAGGATGCATGTCCTTTCAACTTGGTACTCACAAATCTAACCTTCTTGTTATCCTCCACACCTTCATACTCAAAGTACTTCTCCATTTTTGTGATCTATTATTTGAATTATTATGGATCTAATTTCTTAGTGTAGCATGGAACTTCTATGTTAGGTTTACTTCAATCCTCGTGATTTCTTGCAAAAATCATTCCTCGTGTTCAACTACATGCTATGATGTATCCTCTTGAGCTTCAAGTTATCTCACTTCACAATCATCATCACTCTCATCTTCATCCATGGCAAATCATCTATGTTGCACAATCTTCATGGCCTCCAAATGGGTGTGCATTCCTCTTATCACATTAGCCAAGTCTGCTAGTCTCGGTACTCTACTCACTATGTGTGCCATCTTTCACGAACTTTTCATAGCAAGATCCTACAAACTCACACCCTCTACCCAATAATATAATTTTGGATGTTGGAGATGTTTGTAGCTTATTTCTACCCACACCCCTAATATGGAAATAAACAAATCCTAAGGTCATTCGGGAACCCAAATTGATGTTCACACCAATCTCCTTGGAAAGACGCACAAATCCAACACTATGATTAATCTCTTTAACAAGGCTCTCAAATCATAAGCTCTTACTTACTAAAAATTCCAAATCCTAAGCTCTAATACTAAATCGATGCAGTCATTGTCACAACTCCCAATGAAGGAATGTTTTACATCACACAAGCCTTGTCAGAGTAGAAATCACGAAGGAAATATCTAAGGAATAACTTATTAACTTGAAATAAATTATTTTTATATAAATACAAGGAACGAGAATTACATATCCAAATGCATTACCATTACTCTCCAATTATAGTGAATGAGACTGCACTGCAATTGACCGTACTAAGAATTCCCAACCTAGACCTATTATAAGCTTACAAATTTTACTAAGATTCTATAGAAGCAACCTTTGGCTCACACTTATAAGGATAATTTCCAAAGATCAAGATCTGCCCTTAATCAAGACACAAATTCATATACTTAGATCAAAATGTCTTACAAACATGCATTTCTCTTATTCTTATATAAAGTATGACCTCTTAAGTAAGAAAAGGTTTTTGAGAATATTCCTTGGGCGATCTTTCAAGGCCATTGACCAATCCTAGAATGTTCTATACATTGGGTCGAGCTCAATCAAATCATTTTTTTGGTCCATGACTGAAATAGAAAAATCAAGGACCACATGTAGCCTCTACAAATTGTCTCGATCTTTGACATGTGATTATGTCGAGTCACATATCTCATCATGGAAATGAATGGAAGTAATCTTGCGGGAATGTAGTGTTTTGCAATTTTGTATGTCTTCTCGCTAGTACATTGTGGTTTGGTGTGGGATTCCGTGACATTAAGAAAGCATTGACAACTTGATTCAAGCATCAAAAATTTGTAAAATTAGTATGTGGCATGATTGTGCAAAGTGCGTGCAATTTTATTGTACAATGTGACTTTTTGTGTGAGGCAACTTGGAATAAGCTTATGTAGAAAATTCTATTATTTCACAGTTTCCACAATGTTGTGCGAACTTTGTAAGCTTATGCAGATTTGGATAGGCTTTCATAGTTTCCGTAAAACTACAAAGGTAAAGGATTTTTGTGCGACTTTCACAAAACAAAAAAGTTATAGGATCTTTGTACTGATTGTTAGGAATGTTGAGGTATTGTGCAATGTCTTTGCTAAGATTAAGTGTTGTTTGTTTTGATTGATGTAGGATTGTGCATGAACCCGGATGCTCTGGATCAATTTTACTCCCATGGTGACTAGGCACTACCTATATAGCAATATTTTGAAGAGGCCCTCGGACCCATGTAATTCTCCCTCCTAGTAGGTTCGCAAGAACATGTGAAAAAGATGAAAAAGATCAAATCCATAATTAAGCCTTCAACACTTAACAAATATGCTTGACTTCACTCTTAGCGTATGATGATGATCTAGGGAAACAAAGGATAATTTATTCAAAGTTGCATAGTTTCTTAAGGGAGAGATGCTTCAATTATTAGGCTCAAATAGCTTATTAGAGTGTGGCTGATTGTGGGATCCTTGGATGTCCCTAATAGGCTAGGGTGCATATGTTTATATAGGTGACTTGTACAAATAATTTATTGCTCAAATGACCCTAAACCGACTATGGTGAATTGTACATTAAAAATGTGATTGTTACAAGTACAACAAATGGTTTCATTAGTCAAACTTGTCCTCAGACGGAGAACTTGTCTAGGATTAGGATGAAATCTAATCTAAGACATGAGGAGGATCAATGAATTTGAAGATGTGTTTTGTATAAAGTGTATCAATTGTAAAGATATCATACTAAAAAACAAGTCATGACCTAATGGACTCAAAGTGTAGAAATGAGCAGGATACTTTTAAGTTTAATCAATAAATATATAAATAGAATAATTATTACTAAATGTCTTACGACCTCATTTCAAATACTTTATAGGCATATTGACACCACTATATATATAGTTAGTTGTTTTATGCTTGTGGAATTAATTATTAGTTAATCATGGACACGTGTCCATAATTTTATATGATATAAATGTGTAAAATTTTCTGATCCTCGGTGGTTGTGAGGGTGAGCAAGGAGCAATGATGATATCTCACAAGGTGTTTGGTCACAATGTATTTCTTTTGCAAAGTTGTGTTTTGATTATTATTTTTTTCCTTCCAAAGAATGAGAGATCTAGTGATATCATGTGAAAATGGACCCCATTGTTTTCAATACTTGAGTTGAATTCCTTGCAGAATTTGGAGGCAACATAAAGTTATTTGAAGAGCATCTGTCTCGTGGAGTTCTCTCGAGTCTCAACACAAGATAATTTTTCACATTGGTGATCATGGGTTGTTAAGGAATCCTTGTCCAAGACTGAAAACTTTCATAAATGATCACATTGAGTTGAGAAGTAGGTGATGAATACCCAGATCACTTAGTAAAATGGTAGGGGGATCAGCAGTCGTTGTAGGAAAGAAATTGGAAGGTTGTGATTTTTTCGGTCCTTCAATCCAATTCATGCATGGCTTCTCTGAGACATTGTGCAGAAGATCAGTTTGTGGCATCTGCTATGCAGGCATCTCATGGCACACCCACCGAATTTGGAATCTGAATTGTTCTCTAGTTGTTTTGAGGGATTATTGTACTTCGATGATTCTTGTTAAGGCA
The DNA here is from genome assembly GCA_018340775.1 of Taxus wallichiana var. yunnanensis. NCBI lineage: Eukaryota > Viridiplantae > Streptophyta > Pinopsida > Cupressales > Taxaceae > Taxus > Taxus wallichiana. Next base: position 691,590,075 of record CM031243.1, on the reverse strand, counting down.
TCGCTTGGGCGACACCTTGTGTGGCATTTTCGAGTTTTGATATTGCGTCTTCTCAAGGGGAAAAAAATGTCACACACACGTACTTTGACTCTGATTTTGAAGCATCAGAAACATATTGCAGAGCTCTTCGCGGTGGTATTGTATTTTGTGTGGCTACACTATTGAGGTAATGCTTGGTTCTTCGAGATATGATTATCACCAAGGATTTGGCTATAATAGTCACATGTAGAGTGGGAGATATGATGCTCAGGTATTCCCTTGATTACATGAAAGCACGAGGAGAGAATACATGGAGTTGGCTCCCACCTCTATTTTTTCATTACATTTTTTGATATTATGGACATGAACGTGTGTGACCATACTATGGTTAGGAAAGCATAGTATTGAGTATGACTCGTCAGTTTGAAGAATCTTCAGAAGATAATGTCGAGGTTGCTTTAGGGTTGCAATTGAACTCGAGTTCATTCTCTCTCGTTCCTTTGTTAGATGGGTAGCCTTGTTTGCGAATGTCATATTATGATGTCAATATTATGTCTATTTTATCTTTGCTTACACAATAGTGCTCAAGAGATTATTGGAGGTGATTTAGCGGAAGAGGGGTGACTTCAGTTAGTCCTGTTATAATCTGAGGTGATTTAACCAAAGAGGGGTGACTTCAGTTAGTCCTGTGATAATTTTTAGGGTTGTTTTGGCCCATACTAGGGTCTTCTGGAATATTATATGTATGGAAAAAATAAATTATTTGTAGTTCTTTAGAATCAAAATGTGGGTTGTGTAGTGTTTGGAGCTTGTGCACATGATTGGTGGCTTGGCGTGGCTGATGTTCGAGGATCATAGGAAGTTTCTTCATCGTCAATATTTGAGTAAATTCTCCATGAGATTTCTTTTTAGGGGGATTTGCAGACCATATTAAGGATTTCTTGGTGATAATGACCATATTTAATTTTGTATGTTGATGTGATTTGACGTTTAATGTTTGATGAAGAGTTTGCATGTGTGTGAGACATTTTTGTAGACAGCAAAGCATAGAGGAGCATTGGTTACAACATTGTGTGCATATTGTTTCCATGAGTTCAATTGCTTCTTCAAATTGCATGCCCCTTTCGGCAAAAATTCCTCTACTTGTGATAGTTTCTTGGGCCTTCAATAAATGTGATCATGGAGAATGTTAAGGCCTCCACTTCTTCTAGAAGTTTAGCTTAATGCCACCACCTTTTGACCCTCCAAGGTTTGTTTAGGGGGATGTGTGTAAAACCCATCTTGGATGGTCCCTTTGGATTGTGTACCTTGTGATATGTATTTTGCATGTTGTAATGTGCACCTTACAAGTATAACTATAACCGAATTACTGATAGGTGTGTATGAAGCCAATGTCTTCCACCTATTGACCAAACAATCTTTAGCATTGATATATTATTATATCAAATGATTGTTATTTAGGTGTCCATTTGACACCAATAGATATATATTGTCTTGTTGTATGCTTGTGGAATTAATTAACTATTTGACATGGAATGTGCACATAATCTACCAAAATCCAAATAACTCTAAGAGACGCCATCAATAACTACTACTCATTTTCGTTTCACTTAAAACCGCCATAACACAAACACAACCACCATGTCATAAATGTAGTAACCATCATTTTGCATATGGTGGTGTTGTCACTTGAAAAAATGGTCCCTAATCCTAGCATGTTTTGCATGAACATGCTTTAGTTGCATTTGTCTTTAAGATGTTCAAATCACCTCAAATATCTGCAACCTCTATGCACCCATGAACAAATTGTATACTTCGTTCTTGATTGAAAATCATCTTAGGAGTGTTTGAGAGTGTTTAATTTATTTTGTTTGAATAGAGAATGAGAATGGTGGCTTAGATGGTTTTCAACTTTCAAACCCTGCTTTGGAACATAATCACTTGACAATTAATTTGTCAGTCACCCCTTCAACATCCACGTCCAATTTGTTGTGCCATATTTATAGCCTTTGGAAAATGCAAGCCATTTTAGACAAAATTCTACATAAATAAGAAATTACTATGAAAACGTTAGCATATTTCATAAAAGCCAATTTAAATGAAGGATAGTTGCTTACGCCATTTTAAAGCTTTCGTTGAATGTACTTTTTCTAGTGGGACTCAAGTGTTTGAACAACTCCAAGCTCGTCCTACTATAACCATCATGGTTAACAAATTCTATGTTGAACTCATCATGCACACAAATATGTAGTGAAATATTTAAGATTTTGTATATTTTCCTACAATAAAGGCCTTGCAAAGGAGAATTGTTCAACTAAGGGAGCGAGCCTAATGCTTAATTTCGCTAAAGAACTCCTAGCCTCTAAAGCAACAAAATACAACCAATAGGAGACTATTCAATTGGGGAAAAGAACTTAATGTTTTTTTCATTGAAAAACTAATCGCCGCTAAAACAACAAAACACAAACAATTAGAATCATACGTATAAAAAATAAATGTCATGCACTTTAGGACTTTATGGTTAAAGACAACATCAAACACCATTCTTTATACACATGGACTGTTCCTTCAAATATACCTAGAGTTAACAATGAATTCACCATAAAAGTAGAGTTTATGTGCAAGATGTTGTTTTAGATCAATCCATGCCACTCAAGTGTGCCTTGTAAGTCTCATTGTAGACATTTGGGGCATTGACTAGATTTCTCTTAAATATCAAGGTTGAGATGTTTGAGATGCAAGATGGCCTTGGCATACCACTTAAAACCATGCCCTTGTCTAGCAAGCCAAATTGAAGAATGACATGCAAGGAAAGGATGTTTGCTACAACCTAAAAATAAGCCAATCATATTATACTCTTTGAGAATAATAACCAAGAAATTTAATTGACATGAACAATAGACGTGCCCAAATTTTTGAGAAAATTAATGCACATTGGGACAATTCTATTAGCTCAAATTTGCTTTAATAACATATAAACTAGAACCCCCTATTTTGTACCACAATTTGTTTGCCACAAGCTTGGACCCAAAGATTTCATGACCATTTAGTATAGGTGGTCTTGCAACATTTTTCGCCTGTGTTTCGGAATTAAAGCTGAAAGCTTTTGTTCCAAGCTTGCCAAGTATTTGGAACTATTTCACACCTCAAGAAAATGATAAAGCACATGAAACCCTACAAAAAACAACTTTGAAACATGTCTAACTTATGAACGACTACTGATTTTGTAGGGTAGATTGGAGACAACTCATTTATTTTCAAGGGATAAACTAATATCCATAGTCACAACAAATATATTGTTTCCATTTGTCATCAAAGCTTTTGTTACTAAGAGACAATGGAATGATGTAATCAACAAAAAGAATAAACTGGGAATAAGCTTTTTCAGATTATTTGCATTAAATTTTCATTCTCAAAAATATATTTTAGCATCAATGTGTTCAAATACACAAAACACAAATAAAATGATCAAGTCTCCATATCATTCAGCTCATGGAATATAAAGTGTATCGAGTAGTGATGTTCATATATATGAATATAACAATTGTAATTGTAATGTAAGCATAAACTATTGTGGAGCCCAAGTCTCTAAAACAAATACTTTTAACTCGTTAATATTGAACCCAAAGAGTGTTGTTGGGAGTAGACAAGCTTGTTTTACATCTAGTGTTGTGCACATTGATTGAACATCTTTGAATAGTCCCAGCCAAGAATGTTCTCATAATGTCATAACCATGGAAACCGCCAAGTTTGGAAAGGTCAATATGATGTGTTGGTATATTGTTAATTAATATATGTTTGTTGGATTCCACCTCCTCAATTATGGTAGCAGAAGTAAAAATGTGTAGGGCTTCTTGGACTACATCATTTAGAACTATGTATTGTTAGAGCTTAGCTAATGTGTGTCCACTTATGGTAGTACCATAGTTCCTAGCTCATTAAATTATGCTTTTATAATTGAGACGCACTATAGTATACCTTTATAGTTGGGACACACATATCAAATTTGTAAGCGGCAGGTTAGTAAAAAGTAGACAATTAAAAAGCCAGCAATGTAAAAATCATGATCACTAGATGCTTGAAACTTTTAGCATTCAATTTTTCCACATCTTGGGCTTTGTTGTATTTGAACTTGAAAATTAAACTACACAAAATATGCCAATAGAATGAGAAACTAAAAGAAACAAGAAAACTGGAAAGAAAATTATGCAACCAGAGATGCTCATTTCAAATGAACTTTTATATCTAACAAGAAACAAAACCCATGGTGAATGAAGAAATGAGAGAGACTGAAGAAATTGAAATATGGGGAAGCCTCTTTGAGATGGTTGACTTAATTTGAAAAACAATCTAACTTTGCAGTTAAGAGTGTTCAGCCACTAAAAGAAAGACCCAGTTGCAATGCATGGCAACCTAGCCTTCAATCTTGTGCTTGGTAGGATTACTCGTGTACCCTACTGCATGTCAGCTGGATTTTCATTTGTATGTTGAAAATAAACTATAATTATATTTGTACTTTTATTTAGCACAAATCATCATCTGCTCATATTTCTACATATCTTTTACCAAAGTTCAGAACCTGAATTAGGAAAAGTTCATATAATTATCAGCCAATCAGAGTCCAACAGGTTTGATTAAGCTGTAAAGACAGATCGTTAGCACAATGATGTCTCAGGTTCAAATCCCTTTGGAAACAATTGGGCTAGCTCCAAGAGTTAATGCAATAGAAAGGACAGTGGTAAAGGCAAGGATCGTAACAAAGTAGAGATGGCAATAAAGTCAACAGTAACAAATATGTGCTAAACATAAAGGAAATGGAACATACAACATTTATAATCTGACCATGCACAATATAGAAGGGGTACCGTAAAGGGTTACATACATTGAATTGACTTTAGCAGATTAATGTCCCATTGGCCTCGAGCACTTTGTGAAAGATGATTCCAGGTGGCATCAAGATGGATAGAAGAAATTTAAAGTAGATCACAGTTGGGGACTCAAAAGACTCGACATATATACCTCACCATAGTAGCTCCTATTTTTTTATCTCCTCGACCTTTATTGAAACTTCTTTTCCTTCAAAGAAATCCTTAGCACTATTCCTGTTTATCTTCTCTATGGGATTTTGTGAGAGCGAGCAAAGGAAAAGTTGTTTGTCTGGAAATGAAAAATTGAATCCTATGAGTAGGTGTATAGATCCCTAAAATCAACTTTTACTATCTAGTTTTAGCCAACAACATTGGCCGGATCAATATAGTTGGACAAAAACAAGGAAAATATTACATCATCGGCCAGCCACACAAATTCCGTGCCCAGGGTTAGTGTGCCCCTATTTGTGTTCCATTGAGTGAGGATCCCATCAATCCTCACTTCACCAATAAAAACAAAAAAAAACAGCCAATCACACATGAACATTCATAATAAGTTTGATTTGTAAAATACATTGATTCAAAAAGGTCAAAAGTCAAAACATTCAATTTGAACAAAAATTCCTAATCGAATTTCACAATTAATCTCCTGTTAAAAGACACTATTCCATCGAATTCCCCACTAAATAAGCAGCCACAGAAACAATAAAACCTGTGAAAATAAGAGACCCTGCCATTAGTATTTCATTCTTGTCAAGTAATTGCCAAACTATGTTGACAGCACAAATAGATGTATTACTAAAATAATTGGTATGTTATCCCTTAACACAATTTTACAGAGGATTTCAATGTCATTACATTCCTCAAAATTAATATTAACTGAATAGGCCAAACATAAGTTGATAAGAATTTGAAGAAGAAATGGATTTCAGTTTATAAGACACCAGATTTGCTCACATGGTTCAGTTGAAACCATAATCGGGGTCTAGAAACATAGGCAACTTGAGACTAATTTTACCAAGGATTGATAGTGAGTTCAGAAGTTGTAAAAAATATGAACATGGGAGAACAGGAAGCCATTAATAGAACACAGAGATCCATCGTCTCAACACTGAAAATAAGTTATTCCCTGCAGACCTTGTAAAGATTCAATAAACAGGAACCTGAGAAAGTTCCCTTTGCAATTTCAGTTTTGGATCTAGCAGCTTCAACCTCCATTCTCACTTTCGAGAATGCCAGCATTGGACAGAGAGCTCATACAAAAAAATTAGTATAAACAACACTAGCCATTTTAAATGCGGGGTGCATCTACAAGTACCCCATCGGGAGTAGATTTCCACATCACTAAGAAGCAACACAGAAATATGAGGCCAATCTGTGAGTTATACTTCGTAGACAACACATGACACGGGAAAGCATCTGATTTGAAGAAAGTTACACATAAATTGGAGAAGTAATGCTCGTGCCATACCCCACATGAATCTAACATTGCAGGTAGGAAGCTCTGCAATAGTCATTTCACCGTCCAAAACACTTTGATACCGTGGACATAAGTGTAGATGAAAGAAATCTCATGCCAGTAGACCCCCTGGGAAGTATGAAATAACATAGTACGACAAGGCCAACACCTGGAAGAAGAGAATAGAAAAGTCAAGTTAAATATTGCTCAGTCCAAAGACACAATTTCCAAATACAGTTCAATAAGGTGAATATTCTCTAGACACAAACCTGTATGCCAGAAAAAAGTACAGACATTATATAGCTGTGGAGGACCATTGAGACATAAATGGTAGCTGCCATACTCCCAATGAACCCCAGAGTGAATGGAAGTCTCTGTATGATAGCACGTCGTTTTGTGTCAACAACAGACTTTGGGGACAATGATAACATCATTGTTAAGTGATCTCTATTGAAATAAGCTTAATGCCAGTTTGCAGAACTTTTCACAAGCGAAATACTTGTAAACTGATTAACTTCCATGAATCAACAGACAAAAAGGTTAGGATAAATTACCTCTTTCGATGTCATGTGAGCAAACTGATTTATAGGACCTTTTAAAGCGAAAAAGGACCCTATAATAAATATGCAACCAAGTGTGAAGCATATTGCAAACTTCTGTGGCATTACAACCATAATTGGTAGAAACATCGTAAAAGCAATAAAAATGAAGAAGATGCCCGTTGCCAAAAGTAGTCCAAAATACATAATGGATTTTCCTGAAGGCATAGTACTGGTAGCTGACTGAAGATTTCCTGGCAAGTCCCGCACTCCTTTGGAAACACTGTAAAAACATACAAAAATATAGAATTTAAGATTTCTAAGGGTAAAAAGTTTATTGCTGTCATCTGATTTATTGGAATTATCCTTGCAAAACCTACCATGTTGATTAGTTTAATGGGTGTGCGAGGATTACAGAAGGCAGATAAATATAGCCTGAATGCTTACAAAAATGTGTGTAAAAGTACGTGCAGATTTTGTAATCAGGATGTAATGATTTCATGAAATCTGAAAAGAAGAAAAGTTTTCTGAACATATTTGAAGAGATGTTAAATGTTTTTCAAAAACCTGCTATCAAATAAACAACAATATGGAAAATATGGCTAGGCAGAATTCCTTTATGAAGTAGAATGAGTCAAACCCACAAACAGAAATTTCTAAACATGCTCTCAGATGAATAAAATTTATCGGAATTTGACTAGAACGACTTCCCTGTTGAAGTAGTTGAGGTCAAACCTACTGAAATAATTTACTTTGCAAGTTTTCCCCTTAAAAAATGGCACTACATTTCACCTAGACTGCACTGATAAGTCCAGTACTGGCCCGTACCAGGCCTGAAATGTACCAGGTACAGAAACTGGTACTGGTACTCTTTGGGCACATACCCACAGGCCCTGGGTACATTCCAGGTACAGAAAACCGTACCCAGGGCCTGTGGGTACGTACCCACAGCGTACCCACGTGGTTTTTTTATCAAGTGCAAAAAAAAAAAAAAAAAAACTTGAGGGCTTTGACTGGAATTGAACCTTGGAAAGTTCATGTGAGATTCAATATTGCCAATAGGCTCCCAAGGGTCAAGAGAGATGAAAAGGACTTCATTTGGTTGACTTACTATTTGGGGCTTTCTTGTTATTCCTCATGGGTCCTTTATTCTTCAGTCAATTTGGAAGGCATGGGAACAAGTGAAGCACTTGGTGGTTGGGCAGCCTATCTTCTCTTCCTTTGACACTAGGTGCCAAGCCTACAAATCAATTTGGTGGAATCTGAAATATAATGACAAGATCCTTGCCTTGACAAGAGGCTGCTCTGCCCTCCTTTGGTTTGAGAAAGGAATTAAAATATTTCATGACTTGTACAGATTTGGGAAGTGGATGGAATGGACAGACCTTAAAGCTTTCTATAAGCTTCCTCAATCTCAGTTCAGAATGTATACAATGCTCAGAAATGCTTTCACAGCTCCCTCTACTGGACTAATTATGGAGGATGAGAATGACTTTTGGATACTGTGAGGTGGCTCAAAGGGCCCCCTCTCCAAGAGGCTACCTCCAAACAACTCTATGAAAAGATTGCCTTCTCCCCAAACCTTTCCCTGGGCCTTAACAATAAGTGGAATGTTTGTGAGCCCATTAGTAGATGGACTCATAGATTTAATGTTTTGTGGTCTTCTTGTATTCAGTCAAAGAAATCTTGCTTTAGATGGCTTCTAATTCATAATAAGCTTGTTGTTGGCTTCTAATATTTTATAGGTTGTTGAGACTTTAAGCTTGTTTTCTTTATATATATATATATATATTGTACAAACGTACCTGCTGCGTATCGTACCCGGGGTTTTAAAAAATTTGACGTTTCAGCGTATCGAAAGCGTACCGTATCCTAGCAGTCTAGTATTTTATTGAATAACACAATAAAGTAATTTCTCTTTATATTCTTCCATTTCTTTGATTGACATTCACCCAGTCATCCTTCATAAGCAAGAAAATATTTAATAATAAATAAGGAAAGCAAGATATTACAAATGATACAGATTTAAGGTCAAATGCACCATTTAAAAAAATGGGATACCCTCTTAGTTTCTATTAGAACGGGCATCGTTCTAGCAATCATATGATTTAGGTCATTTTGAAGCATAAGTACCTAAGTCTTGGGGACGGGGGTATGGAGGGATGGGGTTTCGGGATGCAAAAAAATTCCTAAATTTTGGGGACGGCAAGGGGACGGCTATTAAAATAATACATAAAAATTAATATTTCAATATTTTAAACTTTTTCAATGACATTTAGGGATTTAAACTGTATTTAATGTATTTTAGGTACTTTCAAGATTATAATTGAATGCTCTTGGTAAAAATAACAACTTTTTAATAGTAAAAACATCAGAAATTTTTTGAAAGATTTTTAAAAATTGGGGACATCCCCTTTAAGTCCCCGAAACGTTCACGACATTCGGGACGTCACCAAAATCTAGGGGATACATCCCTGCGTAACACCACTATTTTGAAGAGGACTCCTTATGTGCACCATGAAATGAATTAGGTGGGTGGGCAAACTATTGTTTTTGTGCTTTGTAAAGAATTGCAATTATGATCTAATGGATCCCAACCATGAGGCAATTTGGACAAAGTTGCAAAAGGGAAAACAATAATGAACTTCATTAATTATAATTCATATCACAATACATAGTTATATAGGAGAGCAGTTCTATGTTCAAGGAGGTTGCTTCCACTACTCCCATAAAAATCTCGCTATCTCCTATATTGGTGAGTTGGGTGAATAACACCATACTCACGTACAAAACTATTATAGCAATATTATGCCAAACTCCTAATATATATTATTGTTACATAACAATAATATTTACCAACTATTTTACCATACCGTAAATTACAATCTATTTTATCATGAGAACACTAATTTCCTAACATTCCCCCCCTTAGTGTGAACATGGGAGAAAATGTCACTCTGTCTTTGCAACATGCTACCTTGATGCTTGCTCATGATCTGGATAGTTTTCTCGAAACAACCAACAACCTCAAAGATGGTTTTACAAGTGGTTTACCAACAACCAAACAAGTTTTTCCTAGTTTTCCTGAACTGGAAGAGTCCCTTGTTCAGGCTAGCTAGGGGCAAGCGCAATCTTCGGGAATCACCCCTCGACTCCAGTTTCAAGTCTGATAGTACGACCACCAGTGGGACTTGGTCTCCGAAGCTCCTCCCGCGAAAGATACCGAGCAACATAAACCATCTAGTGATCATATCTAGTGATACCGACCCCGCCATTTAAGGTTAGAGTCTCCAGGGAATACTCTTCTGTGAAAGCCATTGTTCTCCACTCAGCCATATGGAGGCCTCACGGTCAGGCTCCCCTATTCCTGAGAACGGGGCCAAGTGGAGGAGAAACTCTTCCAAGAAATCGCGCCTAACAAGAAGGCTTTGCCTACACGACTGTGCATCAACTCAATAGTGGTTAGGTATCCCGATGCCCCAAAGGGGCTAACTGCAACACTTGCCCCCCATCGGCGAACCCTACAGGGCTTTTTGATAGAGAGATAATGCCACCAAGAAGTTTGCCACAAGCACAAAGCTTGCAGTTCCCCTCCAATGTGAGCGATCGCCTAACCAATACGATAGACGATGTCCGCCACACTCCCCACCAAGGAGTATCAAGAGCAATCCTTTCTCACCGGCATCCGAAGGGCAAGGCAACAAAGCTCTGCAAAGATGCGTTTTGAAAACTAGCCTGCGATCTTGTCTCTCGGAGCCTGACATGTTGGCACTTAACAAAGAGGTGTAAGAGAGAGTCCCCTCCGACATCCCCACACAATGGGCACACACATCCTAAGGCTAGATCCAGCAGCCCAATCCTAGCAGCATGACCACTAAGGACAAACCCACCCACCCTAGCACTGAGGAGCTAGCAGACAGCTTCAGCCGACACATTCTCGAACCTCTACGCCCGCTTGATGAAGCTCTAAGTCTCTCCAAGCTTGGACTCCTTGTAGAATCTTAGGGAACCCTGAAGCCTGAATTTATTCTCCCAAGCCACCCAAGCTTCTTCACACACAGCTGACTATTGCTAGCCCTTGGCACATTCTTCTTGAGCCACTTAGTTGTCCTATGAATCCAGTCCAAATTTCCCCCACTTTGCACAGACAAATTATGATTCACAAGGTCTGCTATGACAGTCTTAAGACCACCATACTTCTCTAGGGCACGGGCCCTCTGACCCGCATTGAAGACAGAGAACAAGACAAATGTTGAGCTCATGGTGCATGACTGCTTGCCCAACAAGGTTAGAAGTGGAAGACTTCCCAAACATCCACTTCATCCCTTCCACAACCACCCTCTGCAGGGCATTCTGCTTGGCCACATCAAACATCCCTATAACCTCTGCACCCAAAAAGACTAACGCCTTGAAGGTAAGGATTTTAGACCAAGTGGGGACTCTTCGAGAGGCCAAGAAGTGGTGAACACCATGAAACAAGATGGTTTTATAAGTGGTTTACTAACAACCAAACATGATGGTTTTACAAGTGGTTTACCAACAACCCTAAATATCATGATGTTGCAGTACTTTTATCAACTCTCATCACTTTCTTACATCAAGGGAAAATACAGGAATTGCTCACTCATTACAATTGAACATGTATTCACCTTTGTTCTTATTTTCTACCACATTACAGCGGAAAGCAAACACACAACTGAAAGCACACAAAAACACATGCCACAACATCACTATGTGGTCCCGTCGCTTGTGAGGATGTTGATTGTCCTCAAGCTCCGTTGCCTCCATCCTCTCGATTGGACGCTACTTTAGTTACTCAACAAATTTGAACAAGGCGCTCGGTTTGAAATGTCCTACCTCAATTTTGATTCGGACGTTGAATTCCACCAATAGTGCATCAGGTCGGCTAAAAGTGGGGCATTTTTTTATTTTCCGACTTTGACGATGACTCACAATTGACTATCTTAGAAAGTACTTTTAATTACTTTCTAGACACGATGAATTATCACTTCTAACATCTTATTAAGATATTGACCTCCTAAACAAACACTACAAGATAAATAACAAGGACTTTTACCATTCAACTAGGAATTACAAGTTATATAGCTAATGGGCTAGTGAACAACACAAATTCCAACTATAGACACAAATATAAACTTGACCATACAATTAATAAAGTTATAAAAACAAAAATAAACAATTTCATCACTTGACTCAAAACTCGGGATACACCAATGTTACCTAAGACTAGGAGCGATGGAATGCGGGGACGGAGTTTAGAGACGGCAAAAAAATTCAAAATTTTGGGACGGTAGGGGACGGCTATTAAAATAATATATAAAATTATAAATATTAAAAATATACAGATAAATTTTAGAAATTTTATGAATAGCAGTTCATATTTATATATCAGTCTACCATGTGCATACAGTCCACGTCCAAACATCCATATTAAAAACTCAGCAGCATACATATAGCTATACTAATGTTATATGTCCATATAACTTTTAATATTAATATGTTGCTGGTTTTCATAGTATGTTGTGACAGTCCACCATGTGCATTTGTGCTCGAAAATTTCTATATTCATATATCACTCTTGATTCTTAATGTCTTTGTAATACAATACTAGTCGGGTTATGGTTAACTGGTAAACATTTTTGAAGAGAAAACATCACACATTAATTTTAAAAATTAAGAAAAAAAATCCCATAAGTCCCCGAAACATCCCAAGGACGTCCTAATGTCCCTGACGTCCCCAAAAAGGGGTACATCCCGAAACATCCCCGATATTGGGACGCACCCCTTATTTCCCGCCCTTTCGGAAACATGTGGGGGCGTTACCCCCATCCCGGCGTCCCCAAGGCGTGCAGGACATCCCAAGGCGTCCGGGATGTCTAGTTTTCGGGGGACGCATCCCCACGTAACACTTGGGATACACGTATGTGAAAGATATATACTCACATGGACAAAGGAAGGTTGTGCCCATAGTTGCAGGGAGACGCGTCCCCCACCTATTGGGACGCGTACCGGGTACGGGTACACGTACCGGGTACGTCTCCCGTACGCGGGAACCTTTGTTAACGTCTCCTCCCGTCTCCCCACACACACGCGCACACACACAAGGATTCTTTGCATATTTCTGTTACAATGTACTCTTCCCACAATATGTGAGATATCAAATATCAATAGAATTACTCATCTTTTGTCAACATTTGATTTCCTTACTTCAAAAAGTATAGTTATTTTTAAATTTCAGTGCATTCTGAATCTAAATAAATTAATAATGTACAATAGTATTTTTCTAGTAATTTCATATATATTGCCGTCTCCCCGTACCCGTCTCCCACTTTTCTAAAAATGCCATACCAGTACCCGTACCGGTCTCCAAGTACCCGTACCCATACCCGTCTCCTGGTAACTATGGTTGTGCCACATTGAAAATAATGCAAACTTGCAATTTGACTTAAAATATGTAAAGCGGTTTTTTGAAAAATTTAACAAATCACACCTTTGAAAATAGGCTATTGGAAGGCTGTGCCACATTGAAAATAACACAAACTTGCAATTTGACTTAAATATGTAAAGCGGTTTTTTGAAAAATTTAACAAATCACACCTTTGATTTTGATAGGCACATGTAACATCACACTGTGTTGCATAGGCTATTGGAAGGCTGTGCCACATTGAAAATAACACAAACTTGCAATTTGACTTAAAATATGTAAAGCGGTTTTTGAAAAATTTAACAAATCAAACCTTTGATTTTGATAGGCACATGTAACATCACACTGTGGGCTGAGCATTGAATAGATTCAGAGCAAAAATGTTGATGTCAATTGAAACCGCATGTTGCATCAAATACCATGTGACATAGCCAATGCTAACAGCATATAACTGGATGAAGCTGCAGAAAGCATGAAGGCAAAGGAGACAGGAAAGATAGACAGCGAGTGGTGTTGAATGTCGGGAATGGCCAATTGCATGGTTGGCTACATCAAAGCGGTATGGAAGACGTCTTGAATGGTGAACAGGTGCATGTGGACACAAGACAACGGATCAGGGGTAACGATTGGAAACCTATATGCTCAGAGCGATTGACGAATGGACTCCACCACGCTTCCACTGTCAAATGCATGAAAAATAAATGCGCATACATAGAAATGAACGTGGGCATGCAGATTACAGTGAGAAGAGAACGATGTTGATAAACTGTCAAGTGCAGGTCTGAAAGACCAAATGCATGACACTTGGCAGTGACAGAGCTGTACTATTACAAAGGCAAATCAAACAACAAATTCACAAACGAGCTTTTCAAACCCTCAAACCAAGATGATACATAAAAGAGAAAGCCACATATGTATAGCACAAAAAACCTCACAAGCTACAAGATTTCCAACAAAATATTTTTTTCTCATCCCACTGGTAAGGCACAAAACAAATACCCCTCGCATGCTTTCATAGACCCATATCTGACACATATTCGCTCTGATACCAAATGAAACAATTTGGACAGAGTTGCACAAGAAAGCAATAATGAACGTCATTAATTATAATTCATATCACAATACATAATTACATAGGAGAGACAGTTCCTATATTCAAGGAAGTCGCTTCAACTACTCCCATGAAAATCTCGCTAACTCCTATATTGGTGAGTTGGGTGAATAACACCATACTCACGTACAAAACTATTATAGCAATATTATGCCAAACTCCTAATATATACTATGTTACATAACAATAATATTTACCAACTAGTGTACCATACGGTAAATTATGATCTATTTTACCATGAGAACAAGCTACAAGATTTCCAACAAAATATTCTTTTTCTCATCCCAGTGGTAAGGCACAAAACAAATACCCCTCACATGCTTTCATAGACCCATATCTGACACATATTCGCTCTGACACCAAATGAAACAATTTGGACAGAGTTGCACAAGAAAACAATAATGAACGTCATTAATTATAATTCATATCACAATACATAATTACATAGGAGAGACAGTTCCTATATTCAAGGAGGTTGCTTCAACTACTCCCATGAAAATCTCGCTAACTCCTATATTGGTGAGTTGGGTGAATAACACCATACTCACGTACAAAACTATTATAGCAATATTATGCCAAACTCCTAATATATACTATTGTTACATAACAATAATATTTACCAACTAGTTTACCATACGGTAAATTACAATCTATTTTACCATGAGAACAAGCTACAAGATTTCAACAAAATATTCTTTTTCTCATCCCAGTGGTAAGGCACAAAACAAATACCCCTCACATGCTTTCATAGACCCATATCTGACACATATTCACTCTAATACCAAATGAAACAATTTGGATAGAGTTGCACAAGAAAACAATAATGAACGTCATTAATTATAATTCATATCACAATACATAATTACATAGGAGAGACAGTTCCTATATTCAAGGAGGTTGCTTCAACTACTCCCATGAAAATCTCGCTAACTCCTATATTGGTGAGTTGGGTGAATAACACCATACTATGTATAGCACAAAAAACCTCACAAGCTACAAGATTTCCAACAAAATATTCTTTTTCTCATCCCAGTGGTAAGGCACAAAACAAATACCCCTCACATGCTTTCATAGGCCCATATCTGACACATATTCGCTCTGCTACCAAGAGAAAGCCACATATGTATAGCACAAAAAACCTCACAAGCTACAAGATTTCCAACAAAATATTCTTTTTCTCATCCCAGTGGTAAGGCACAAAACAAATACCCCTCACATGCTTTCATAGACCCATATCTGACACATATTCGCTCTGATACCAAATGAAACAATTTGGACAGAGTTGCACAAGAAAACAATAATGAATGTCATTAATTATAATTCATATCACAATACATAATTACATAGGAGAGACAGTTCCTATATTCAAGGAGGTTGCTTCAACTACTCCCATGAAAATCCCGCTAACT
Source organism: Taxus wallichiana var. yunnanensis (assembly GCA_018340775.1). NCBI lineage: Eukaryota > Viridiplantae > Streptophyta > Pinopsida > Cupressales > Taxaceae > Taxus > Taxus wallichiana. The sequence continues at coordinate 691,574,265 of CM031243.1, read as the reverse complement.
CCTATATTGGTGAGTTGGGTGAATAACACCAAACTCACGTACAAAACTATTATAGCAATATTATGCCAAACTCCTAATATATACTATTGTTACATAACAATAATATTTACCAACTAGTTTACCATACGGTAAATTACGATCTATTTTACCATGAGAACACTTCCATAAATGAACCTCACAGGGCCAGTTTGTTTTCATGGACATTTCTAAATAGTTTAGAACTCCAATAGGGCAAGGATAAGAATAAAATAATGTCAATGTTCTATTAAGAGGAAGTAACAACAGATGTAATAATAAATGGCAAAGCATTAAGCAATGTCAGAAAACTTTTGTAGCTGTATTCTAATCAAAAGATAGCTGCAAATGTCAATAAACAAAAAGCACAACCTAGACCTATTTCTAATTCACTCAATTGCACTATGCATCTTTTTGCAATGAAGATACCAGGCACTTTGATAGCTTATAAAAACCCCATTGCGGAGATAAATACAAAGGGATTCATCAGCTGTCTTCAGTTTTGCTCTTGTTCGTAGGAAGCCTAATAAGAATTGCTTGTTAGTTCTTATCATTTACAATAACGGGAATGCAAAAATGGGTGTGGTCAATGCCAAAGGAAATGGTGCTAATAGCAGAAGAAAAAGATTTACAGGAGAACATTATGAAGACCAATTACAGGTAAATTGCAGTCTTCGGGCAATAATTGCATCAATTGAGGAATTTTCAGAGATATATATCTGGAAGCATGTGTGTTCCGTCCATTTTTCTTTACAAGATGCTTCCAGATGTTTTTAAAAATAACATCCTGTGAAAAGAATATCAAAAATCGAAATGAGGGATTTAATAAGAATTTCCAACAAGGCGAGAAAGACGGTAAGATACAAATATGCTTTTCTTCAAAAAAAAATTACAGATCTGGAGTAGAGGTTCATGTTGCTGGAGATAAACATTGGGAGCGATGACACAGCTTGCCCTCCAAATAGATGCAAGAAGAAGCCACACTATCCCACCTTTGCTTTCTAAGCTCTGTTTTGTTTCTACTGTTAGCTCTTATCTTTGTACCGATCTGTATACATAAGAATACCATGGATTTTGGCATTGTAAATTGGAATAAGTTTTGTCTCTTTGATTGTGTATTAACAAATCGTTGCTGGTTTTTCCTTTTTATGGCAATAGTAGGAATAGGACTTTTATTTTCATTGTAGTCTCTGGTAATTTCCTGCATGTAGCATTTTTCAGGCACATACAAAAAAATGCAGTGAAAACAGAAGTTTCTTTTTTAACTATCTGTTCCCTTGTTTTCTTTTCAGACATTGGTAACATAAAAATGAACAGTGCCAGAATAGAAGAAAATCCAGATATAAGTTTTCCAGTAATCATTGAAAAGTGGCATTCTAAAAAAATTAACCAATTTTTTCCAATGTAAACACAGTACACATTGACTTTCATACTTTTCCAGATTCATATAAATCTTTAAATATTGCTATCAAAACTAATTGATCTTTGCTTATCACAAGCCACAAATGAATTTATCATTTATGCAAAGTTGAGGCCACATTAGTCCATTGAAGAGGACAAATCATAGTTGCATTCCATTTACACAGTGTAATGTCCCTCTTTTTCGGATAGTTGTTGGTCGAAGACCTTTGGCCCATTTAGTCTACCCGACGGCCAAAGGAGGAGATTAAGGGTGACTTAAGTCATAAAATTATTATAAAGTGCCAATTTAAAAATAATTACTATAAAGCACTTATAATAATATTATTATGACTTAATAAAGTGACTTTTAAGCATAGTTACCTAACACTCCGGGACGGTGGGACGTCGGGATGTAGGGACGGGGTTTCCAGGACGGCAATTTTTTTTGAAAATTTGGGGACGGCAGGGGGACGGCTAATAAAAAATATATAAAAATATATATAATTTATTAATTTTACAAATATAACATGAATAATTCAATAAACTAAGACTTAAAATTGAAAGTTTGAAGATTGAAACCATTAATGATTAATCCAATTATTCATCTGCATCAGCTTCAAAAGATTTCGATGGGGATTTAAGAGGTAAGAGTCTTTATTTGAGGTTTTTCATTTTACTTTTTTCTGTTTCCCATTTAAGTAGATCTATATGTTTTGAAAATTAATACGTTTGTAACGTGATTTCATCCACTACTACATGGGTAACTGCATCTATATGTGGTTGACATACCTGTTACAAAGCCACTGATTAGAACATAACAAGAACAAGAGTAACTGTTACACTGTTCTCATGATTTTCAAATGCTAACACTCGACTAAGCTAGCTATATCTAGTTAGTGTCTGCTGCAAGTCCACAGAAAACTACAATATCTTTATAGAAAATTAAGCAAGCATAAAGATTACTCATTTTTCCGAATGCCACAATTTCGGATAGTTGTTGGTCGAAGACCTTTGGCCCATTTAGTCTACCCGACGGCCAAAGGAGGAGATTAAGGGTGACTTAAGTCATAAAATTATTATAAAGTGTCAATTTAAAAATAATTATTATAAAGCACTTATAATAATATTATTATGACTTAATAAAGTGACTTTTAAGCATAGTTACCTAACACTCGGGACGTCGGGACGGGGTTTCGGGATGGCAATTTTTTTGAAAATTTGGGGACAGCAGGGGGACGGCAAGGGGACGACTAATAAAAATATATAAAAATATATATAATTTATTAATTTTACAAATATAACATGAATAATTCAATAAACTAAGACTTAAAATTGAAATTTTGAAGATTGAAACCATTAATGATTAATCCAATTATTCATCTGCATCAGCTTCAAAAGATTTCGACGGGGATTTAAGAGGTAAGAGTCTTTATTTGAGGTTTTTCATTTTACTTTTTTCTGTTTCCCATTTAAGTAGATCTATATGTTTTGAAAATTAATACATTTGTAACGTGATTTCATCCACTACTACATGGGTAAATGCATCTATATGTGGTTGACGTCCACATTACAAAGCCACCGATTAGAACATAACAAGAACAAGAGTAAGCTGTTACCTTTGTTCTCATGATTTTCAAATGCTAACACTCAACTAAGCTAGCTATATCTAGTTAGTGTCTGCTACAAGCCCATAGAAAACTACAATATCTTTAGAGAAAATTAAGCAAGCATAAAGATTACTCATTTTTTTGAATGCCACAACATTGTACAAACTATAATCTCTACTTTTTCCTTTTTAAAAAAATTGACTATTATATTTTATATTTGAGAGTAGGATTACATACATTCGATCCTTGCTACATGCGAGATGGGTATGAAACAAAAACTTTTACGATATATAAAATCTTAAATATGCAGCAAACAAACAAAATGTCTTATCACTTGAAACAAAAAGAACCATAAACTATCTCCAAATAACCAGCAACGAAGAATTAACAAACACTAGTTGTATAGTGTATGACTGAAAATTTATACAACTCGACTGTGACCATTACTTCATATCATCGGACATAACATGAAGGAGCAACAATACTTCTGCAATTTATGGTAATTATGAGAAATCTGCATCTTATTTTTTACTAGAATGTATTAAAAGTTTAAAAAAATATTTTAAAAAGTATTATAAAACTGAAATTCACATATTTTAATGTTGGAAAAATGCAGATTTCGTTGGGGACGTCCCGGGTGTGTTTCTGGTTTGTGGGGGACGTCCCCCTTTTTTTTTGGAAATTAGGGACGGCAGGGAAACGTCTCATCCCCGTCCCCAAGTCCCCGGGACGTCCCGGACGTGAGGAAAATGGCCGGGACGCATCCCTGCGTAACATTGCTTTTAAGTGGCCAAAGTGATTTTATTTCACTCTAGGCAAAAAGTGCAACTTGACATGGTGGGCAAATTAGACATTAGGAAAATAATAAAAATATTATGTAATGTTTATTTGCCCAAGGGAGAAATGCGACTTGGTATGGGCATGATTTTAGGGCACTTTGGCACTCTCTTCTCATTGGATGATGGAAAGGTGATTTTATAATATTTTTCCTATAAAAAGGAGAGGGGCGACTTGGGCATTCCATTCGATGATCATTACTATTCATGCTTTTGCATAATTGGAGCTGTCACAAGCTACAGGAATTTTTAGGGGACGAAAACCCTCTAGGAAACTCAAGGGAGGAACGAAAACTCTTCCTTTTTCTCATTCCCAAGTTGTATGAAGACTCAGGAATATTTCTGAGTATTTTGTTTGATCTATTCTGGCTGGAGCGACCTCTTCTGGGGTTTATTTGCAAGTTTTAGCAAGATTAAAGTGCTGTTTTGGAGCTGCTGTATGTGGGAACTATTTGGCATATTTTTCTACATAATTTCCAGCACTTTGTGGAGGGTTTCAGACTGTTTTTTAGCTGCTGTAATAAACAGGTCAGATCTGAAATTTATCTAATAAAGATTCAGTATTTTGTTGCCTGAAAATTATCATTTTTGTTTGCTAAAATTCCGTCAATTACAAAAGAGGAATCAGAAAGGGTTAAGGTGATTTGTGTGGTTGAAAATACAAATTTTCTATTCCTACCCTAGTCGCATTTTCTGGAATAAAATCCAGAGTTGCATTCAAATTCAGTTTTCAAGTGTTTTCTAGTTATACATTGTAGGATATTTTATTGGGAAATATCATAAAATTATCTCCCATTAAAGGGGATCTTTCACACAGCAATTGCACGGCATTGCTAAAGTGTAAGTATTTTTCAATAATATGGATTTAAAATAAAAAAATATGACAAATTCATAATAATAGCACAAAAACGATTTTGTCATTTCATGCTAAAAATAGTATGTAGACATCAAAATACACATCTAACATGTATTAAATATTGAAATTATAGCAAATGTCATTAAACTGGCCTAAAGACTCAAAACATTTCAATTTTCACTACCATCAAAGTTTCAAATGCCAATCCCAAAAAACTCTTGTCAACCTTCTATAGCTAAAAACCCACCACATCTGGTTTGATAAATTATGATTTTTTGTTTGCATGCGGTTGAAACCACTGTTACGAGGGGATGTATCATGTGTCCCCTAGATTTTGGTGACATTCCGGACGTTTTGGGGACGATGGAGAGGGGAAGAACTTGGAGGGGATATCCTCTGTTTTTTTTATGCTTTTACTTTAAAACAAAACCCTTCCCTGACCCTCCATTGCCCTCCCCAAAAAAGCTGTCATTTTTACAAAAATATTGAGCCCTGATCTTGAAAGAACACTGAGAAACATTAAATAAACCCCTATATTTCATTGAATAAAGTTAAAATATGAATTTCATATTTTATTTTAATAGTCAACCCCACCGTCTCCCTGCCATCACCAAAATCTGTGTAATTGTTTTCCATCTTAGAAACCTAGTCCCATTGTCCCCCACCATCTCCCCGCCATCCCCAAAATCTGGGAAAAAAACCATCCTAGAAAACCACTCTCACTGTGCCCCCAACCCAAGACTTAGGTAAATATGGTTAAGAAAAACAAGGTAGTTGAACTACACCACTTTTTAAAAAAAAACTGTGGGTTTTACAAGGTAAATTCCAGGTTTGGTGATTACTCAAGTTCTTTTGAAGAATAAAGCTACTATGAGTCGAATAAGTACTTTGTCATACCGCAGCTTGACGACGATTAGTTTTATACTTAGCGGATTGTACTGTTCACTGGGCTAGGTGATTCCTACCAGTTTTGGGCTTTTACCATTCATCGGGCTAGGTAATTCCTAATTCTTTTGGACTTTAACCATGCACAAGCTGGGGTGATTCTTGTTGCTTTTGAGCTTTCACCATTCACAGGGCCAGCATAATTCCTCCTTTGCAAGAGAATTGAATTTCCTGGCCCCGTGGACTAGCATATATACCTCTCTAGAGAAATTATCCACAGTCAAGCTTTAAACTTGGGCGTCTTAGTAGTAGAAGCATTTGAGCTCTCAGCCTCGCAGATTCAAATTTTATGCTTTAGCCAAAATCCTAAAGGTCCAAATAGTTGTGGTGTCATAGTATAGGGATGCAGTCGTAAGAGAGTAAGCCAGGTTGAAATCCCCACACCACAATAAGGCTTCACATAATTTAACGGACATGTCCCATAGATTGTAGAGTATTTAAATATGGGTGAGATTGTATTTAATATGAAATTCAAGTGTGTAAGCCTCATTCAACCTCAAACACAGTCTCATCTCCACATCTCAATAAGGCAGCCCACAGCCTCCGTGTTGGACCTCAAGTAAATAAGCCCTAAAGCTTTGACTACACTTGGCATTCCACCAATGTTTCCAGTTCTCAAATTTATTCTTTGTTAAGGGTGCCTTGGCCCTTCAACCAAAACAATTACAATACTATAATAAGTATAATAAGTATCGAATCCCCCTGATTGCAATAAGGCAGCCAATAGACCATGTGGTGACGCTGTGGTGTAATACTTCTGAGTTGATCCAGGATACATACCTCATGAATGTGGCCTGAACTCGCCCCAAACTGCATTAAATGTGACCCATAACCTTTCAAAGATTTACCAAGATTAAAAAATATTGAATTAGTTTTTATTAATTTAAAATAAAAAACTCAGGTGTTCATATCTTGAATGTGAATAACATTTTGGATTTTCCTTCCAGGGCATTGAGTTTTTTTTTCATTCATTTTCTAGGGTTTATTGAGAGTTCAGTCCTGGAGTCGCACCACACTGCATCTAATTCGTCCCATAACATCATTCAAGTTTTACCAAGATATCAAGATATATATATATATATATATATATATATATATATATATATATATATATTATTTTTAAAATCAGTTGTTTGAATTTATTTTTTTCTTGAGCATTATGTTGTTTTGGTTTTTCAACTATTGCTTGGGTTTATTGAGAATTTAATGAAGATTGCAATCAAATATACAATTAAAAATGTGGGTATAGGACAGACAACAGTGCAGCACTACTCACATGTTGAAGGTGCCCATGAAACTCTCATTTGCAGTTTGGATTAAAGGAGCAAACGATGTAGGAACCCCAGATTCCAGATCTGCAGATGCCCCTGAATCCCCTGCACCCTTGGAGGCCGCATAAGCATTCCAATCTGCCAGCACAGAAGGAGATTTATCCAGTTCTGTGCTACTGGGTCCTCCCATAAACCAAGACTGTGCTGTTTTCTGCATCTTTTCAGACGACCCAAATCAATAAAAAAACCAGTGTTTTTTTAGTTTCCAAGACCTCGTTTGTTTACTCAAATGGCCACCGAGACAGAGAAATTAAGGTGGAAAATTTCTCCTTGATCCGACGATGATGGTTTGAAAAAACGTATGTGTTTCACTGTCACTATAGTCAATATGGATTGAACAGAAAAAACGGATTGATACTGATAAAAGCAGACCATCAATAATGACCCACAATTATATTGAGGGTTCCCCTCGCCTGGCCTCGATTCCAATTTCCCATTTACCCAATAATTTCTAAGCCCAAACCCAAAAGCCTTGAATGGTGATTTAAATCGCTTGCTACAATTAACATCACGTTTTGAAGTTTTTTTCTAGACTTACACGGGAGAGGGGCCAATAGGTGAACAAGGTCCAATAGTTGATATGACTATTGATCACACAATACTCAATAGTTGTCATAGTACTATGTAGTAGTTATTTATTTTTGACATAATAATTATGTAGAGTAGCCAATCATATCATGACATATAAGATCTTTCACCTATGTACAAGTACAAAAAATTCAGTGTTCAAGCAATTTCACTCATATTCAAGTATTGGTTTCCACCATGGTTGTAATGTAACTCAAATTTAGTATTTTAAATCAATTCAAAATATGGTTTTCCCTCCAATTGAACATTCCAAAGAAAAATATAAGCTAACACAAATCTAAACTACATATTAGTGAAAAAATCACAATCCCATATAATAATTAATTGATTTTGTAGACCCCTTAACGTAGGGTGTATTACTACTAGCCCCTCTCCCCTAATGCGGAGTGACTTATGTAGAATATTGGCATCTCTCATATGTTTGGGAGGAAACATATTCGAATTACAAAGTTGAGTAAACATACATTTAAATTAGTGATCACTTATAGTTAAGCAATTTTGGGTAAGGGGCATCCACACCGTCAAAATTATCCAAGGTATGACCCTACCCTCAACTACTTGATCCTCCGTGTCGGGGCATTAGAGCCACTCAACATGGATTGATCCCTCGTAGGCTCTATGTGAGCCAGACAACTTCACCAATAGAGAAAATGACCTTTGATGTTTTGAAGAAATTTTAATTTTAATAATTATATCATGTTCGGTATTAAATGATTAAAATATAATAACATTTTTCTCTAGACATTAATTTAACGACAATTTTTCTCACTTATTTTTTATAATAACTACAAGGTAAAGGGGCCTATTTAATACAAAAGCACCATAAGTATTTGATAGTAGGTGAAGGAACAATAAATGTAATTCAAATGTTTAGGCTTCTCACCCTCTAACCTATTTCACTATTGACAAAGTTTTTAAAGAGTATAGTGCCTTCACATGTTTATCCTATTCAGACACTTTGAAATTTGGTAACTTGTCATTTTGCAATGCCAAGTTTAGCTTCGCTCCTTGCTAAGACAAATGCTCACATTCAGAATCCAATTAGTACATCTCTCTAGCACTTTCGTGACTTACTCGTCTTTACACTCTGCTTTGTCATCAATTCAAGAAATATTATTTAATCAAAGTAATAAATTAGGTATGTACATCATGCCACAACTTTTTGTTTTGCATCACATCTCTCTTATCTAGGATCGTACAATTTGGTTAGGATATGTTACATGGTCTTGACCGACTTGTATGGTCCTTTCCTCTTTGATCTCTTGACTTTGTTTTCAATTTGAATATCTTCATTGTGTCGTTTCATCTTCCTAGGTTCGGTCTTATTGCAAATATCACTTGCGAAAGGCTATATAAGCAAGTCAATGTCACTTTATAACTCACATGACATTCTTACAAGATCCTATTGCAAATATCATTCCAAAAGTACTCAAGGCTCTCCAAAATCTTCCTTAATTAGTGGCACGTCACGTAAAGCAACCTATTTATAGGTTTGGAACACTCAACTAGGTCAAAGAGTTTGGCTTCATCCATTCCAAACATGCAAAGATCCTAAAGCTATGTCTTAGTAAGATCAAAGCCACTCTAAGCATTGTCAAATGATTTTAAGGAACAAAGGATTAGGTCACAAAACTAAATCACACCATATTACATTACTACCACAATGGATACATGTTATACTATATATTTAGTTTGTTATTCTTTATGTCAAGAGACATAAGGGAAGTCGTAGGGGGTTGGCATAAATCACACTCACACTTGAACAAGCACTTAGAATAACTACATGAGGTTTGATCCCATATGTGGGCATGTAGTGCAACGCGTGGATTGGTTTGGTCAAGTCAACCACCAAAGGTAGTTCGGCCTCACCATAAACATGATTTCTCCTTTTGGTTTTCAAATGCTTTGATGAAGGGTATTGCAAATGTTTAGGTTTTCCACTTTGTTACGAGTGATTACATGTCATCTCGAGGTTTTGTGAACAAGAATGACATATAAAAAGGGCATTTCTAGGAAAGTAAAACACACATGAAGTTTCGAGATCTCGACATTCAAAGGGTATAAGACCGTACACTTCGAGTTAGGGGCGCACAACTCCATGTCTAGCTAAATGCACAACATTTATACAATTTTCCCCTATTCGGTTTATAGATCAAGAATTCACAATGAAGTATCTCCAATTTCTTATATGTCATTTCCACTTGTTTATAGATCTCGAATATTTTCTATTCTAACCTATATAGCCAAGTCTTTATCTCGTCTTATGTATTCAAGCTATAATTTATTTGTTTATCAATTGTTACAAGTATTAATGTGTTATTCTAATTATGTATGGTTAATTGTAAATTGTGTTATGTACCTTGGGATATGATAATATAATATATATGGGTTGATGGAGATGTCAACATGTGGCACACATCCCCTTAGTTAGTTATATGGCCTCACATAGGAATTAATTATATTGGGTAATGAGCCGGCCTACATTGGGATTAGGTGTTACCCATCCTATTTAAAGGATGTGAGTATCATTATGAGGGGGTCATGGATGTATGATTCGAGTCTTCTACTTGGTAGAGGTAGATTGGAGGTGTCCCCCTCGAAGTGGATTCCCATCTTGGGAGATTGTAGAGTTACTCCTTCCTTAAGGAGCATTCATTGAATGGTGTTGCCCTACCTTAAGGGTATTATTTTGCATATATTGCATATTAGGGCATATTTCCCCCATATATCTTGTGTTGTGTTATCTTCTGCAATTTATTGATTTATTATATGCAAGGTTCTTATCAAGTGGTATCAGAGCATCGATTTCGGCAAAAAAATTGGGTCCAAACCCTAATTTTAGTGATTCGGCTATATTTTGGAAACGGCTATGAATATTTTCTCAATTTTAAACCAAATTTGTGAAAAGGTTTCATAAAGCTACAGTCCAAATTTCATAAATTTTCAAGCTTTTTTGTTGAAGTTATTACATTTTTAGGGTTTTGCCTAAATTTGCTTCACATGCCGCATTTTTTAGAATTAATTTTTAAATTTTTTACCAATACTTAGAATATTCATCAAGAAGCTATGGTAAAAATTTCAGAATTTTTGGATTTGGTTTGAAGAAGATATTGAGAGTTTTGTGTTTTAAGAAAACCAACCTACAAGTTGCAATTTTCTATCTTTCTTTGATTATTTTACATATTCGGAAATCTCTCAAAATTTTAGCGGGGTTACTTCTTTGTGGTTTCAGATTTGAGGCTGAATGATAGACGAAATCATCAGGTCAAATATTGGTCAAAGGAGTAAGTTTGTGAAACCCTAATTTTTATGCATCATGGATATACCAATTTTCTATGGTAATGGGGAAATTGATGCAAAAAAATGGTGGATACAATTTAAACAAATGTATTTTAAAGAATGTTTAGTATGGGTTAGTTTTTATCTTCATCTTGGTGGGAAAGCGCGACATTGGTATTCTTATTTGTATATGATCTATTGGATTGGGATTGGGAGGAAATGGAGGATATTTTATTAGCTAGATGGAAAACAAAAAAGAAACACATTTTTGCTAAAGAAGAAGAAGAAGAAGAAAATGTTGATGATGAAGCTACTACACATGATAGTGCATCTCCAAAGAAGGAAGCTTTAATATTTCGGTTTGAAGGGTGTTTTCAAAGAAAAAAGGTAATTGTTTCCATATGAAAGAGGGTTTAAAACCCATAAGCGAAGATCACGAGGGATGGCATGCACATCAACGGACGTGCGAGCAGCGGCGTGAAGAGATCTTGGGAAGAGCGAGCATCAACCGAATGTGCATGCAAAGATTTGAAAAAGGGCGAACTGGTTAAGCCATAAAACTCTCCTCCATCTCATAGATCAAATGGGGTGTACATACAGGAGGTGTTGAGTAACCCCCAGTGCTACAATCATGACAACTCAAGTAGAGAGGGAGAGTTACATTCCCAGAATAGAAGTGTAACTCCCAATGACGCATATGACACACTAACGTGCTGACGCACTAACGCGTAAGAGAATCTCATAATGACCCCTAAATGACACGTGGACCTATGATCTCACCTAAGTGAGATGACTCACCTAATGATGTGGAAAATAATACACACCAATACCCCCCTTCATCGTAACTTAGGATGAGGCGGCAAGTCAGAAATGAGAAATGGGTCCCGACACAAAGCCTGATTAGGTACCCATGTACAAGAAAGAAGATCCTAAGCAGTGAAGGAAAACCCAGTGGTAAAAACATCCACCACAAAAGAAAAACACACTCTCTAGTCTAAGAAAGATGCCAAATATGGGTCCCGGCCATAGACGAGCCTGAAAGGGTACCCATGTACAAAGAAGTAATATCTCGAAAAGAAGAAGAAGAGAGAAGGAGAGGGAGACGAGAGGAATGCGAGAAGATGTCATGGATGGATCGAACTCGTAGCTCTAGGAGGTCTCCCGAGAAGAATGTCGATGATGAGATCTTATGCCTCGGGCGAAGAAGAGCCACCCGCATGAGCAGTGTGCCTACCCTTAGGAAGGACAGAAATGACGTGCTGAAATTCTGCTCACTTCGCGAAGGAAACCAAAGGCAAGCAACACGAAGAACTTTGAGTCTGGTCCACAGAAGTGTGACATAGGTCTAGCGAGTGAGTGCTAAGGAACCGAAGGTAATTCCACGTGTGTAGAACTCTTAGAGTGTAAAAGAGGAACACCCGTAGAAAGGATGTCCAAGTGATGTGAAGGGAACAAAACATCCTCCACAACAAAAAAGGGATCCGCAACTGAGGGTGGATCAATGAAGGTCTCCGAAAAAGTGGAAGTGACATGATTCCCGGAAGGGGCACTCCCAAAAATAGAGATGATGAACTCCTGTGAAACACCTATAGATGGATGAGGGACCTATAGTGCATCACAAGTAGACTCTGCAAAAAGACAACTAAGGTCAAGCATATACTCGTCCCAATGAGGGGGCTCAACAAACAGAAGAGCGATGTCAGATAGGTATGAGTCATCCAATGAAGGTAGAGGAATGAAATGGGCCTCGCACACTGGAAGTGGAAAGGAGGCGGGTGTAATGACGGTGTGAGACTGAGTAGGAGACTACTCGATATCTAATGAGATGTGGGATGTGACAACACTGTCTGGAATAGTGAGAGAAAGAGGAGAGAAGTCCTCTGTAATGCTCTCTGCATCAAAATTGGGTGCACAATCCTTGTCATCAGAAGTAGAACCAAGCGAGTCTGTATCAGTGGAACTATCATCACACGAAGAAATAGAGGAGACAACTGAATCAACAACAGCAAAAATGGTGGTAGTATGTGAAGGGTCTCCATAGAGGGACTGAAGAATGCTCCAGACATGATGAGGTGGATTTGAGTCTGCCACGTGAAACCAAAGAGAACAAGAGACATGCATCATCATGTGACCAAAGACATGGTCACAAGTGTCAAGGAAGTCCTCCAGATGATGATGATCAGTGGGTGCAGGAACTAGCCCAAGCAAGAAGGGTAAAAGACCCTCATGGGCGAAGTAACGTTCCATGGAAGCACGCCAAGTTGAATAGTTCCCTCTCCCGGTGAGAAGTGGCGGAGGTTATAAGGCAATCCTATGACGCTCAAGTCTGGAAAGAGCACTCTCCATGATGAAAAATGCAAGATGCAAGGTGCACAAAAGCAAGACGTCGGACTTGGCCGATAATGCGTCTGCGTGCGAAAGCCCAAGAGTGTTAGTCAACCCCAGAATGCGGCACTTTATAAAGTAGTGCATTTACAAAACTAACAATGCCATCACATAATGTGTGAAAAATCATGCAACTTTGACTAAAGAAGTGCTCAAAAACGAGTTGTGAGTCAAAAGTTATGGCATTAAAACGATTCCCGCAACTGATGGAAAATGCCACTAAATGCTGCAAATGCATTAAAAAAGTACACGAGATGGGTGCAAAGGGTATTGTGTGGGTACTCGTTGGAAACGGCACGGAATTTTAGTAGGGGTTTGTTTTGATTGTGAGGGGGGATTAGCCTCCTACCAACCCCGGACCTCACCCTCCATCTTCAACGCTTGAAGGAAGGATGAGTAATACAAGCCAAAACCCAAATTTTTAAAATGTTACAATGCCAAATGAATGTTTTTTTTTAAAATCTTAAAACATTAAAAAAAATATAGGAGGGGGGCACGTTTGGAATGTCAAGCCATGGTGGTAATGTAAAAGAAGCCACGTGTGCATATTTGAGTTCCACGTTGACTGAACCAAGATCTGTGTACTGTGCAGTGCAATGCGGCAAAATCCACGAAGTATTCTCCAAATCCACAGTCTGCGTGTAAAATCCACCAAGCTTAGTTATCGAGAGAGGGGCCACGTGATGGAGTGGACAGGCCCGAGCCAAGTGTGCAAGGAAACCTGAAAGGCTGATTGTGCTAGGTGCAAGTTGTAACCACCAAGGCAAATCTAAATGTAACCGCTTACCAGGAAGGTGATCACGTGTGGGAGGGTGCAGAGTTGTAGGCTGGGTTGTAACCGATGTAACATGCGTGTAGAGAGTAATAGGGCAGACAACTAGATTAATCGAGCAATGTAAAAAGGACCCGAGCCATAGGAGGATCAACGCATGCAGGAAGCTGGGGAGAGCAGAAGCGATGCCAGGAGTCGGGACCATGCACAAATGATGTGGAATTGTGTACAAAGCACCATACACAAAGCACTCTAAGTGCCAGCGAAGGGAGATGAAAGCAATCGATCGGTCGAAGATTGAAACTCAAACCCAAAGCTATGCATCCAAACACGCAGGTCGAGGACACCAAATGCATCCGAGCAAAAGAAATGCAGAGCGGACTAAGCGAACAATGAAAATGGACAAATGGGGCGGGAGAAGACCAATGCTCTCACGTTCAATCCAAAACACGAGATGCCGAGAATGAGCAAGTAGAAGTTTTTAAATGAACACAACACGAGCCGGGATAACAAGGGAAGATAGTACCCGAACGGTCGAAGATGGGTTCAAAAAATTGGAACTGTAATAGACCTTAGGAAAACACCTCCAAACGCACATGCAAACCTAGAGAATCGAGTGGTCAAGGACACTAAACTCAAAAACACCAGAAACTTGAACACGACCACCTCAAACACACGAACAACCCAAGGAGAGGTATAAATGCCCCGAAATCAGTGCAAGTAGAGCACGGTCAGAATATCCATTAGGACACACACAACAAAATCTATATATCATGCCGAGGTCAAAAATGCATGAGCAATGCCGAAGAGTGCACGGATCCATAAGATCCACTCTAATACCATGAAAGAGGGTTTAAAACCCGCAAACAAGGATCACGAGGGACGATGTGCACATCAACGGACGTGTGAACGACAATGTGAAGAGATCTTGGGAGGAGCGTGCATGTTGAATGTGCATGCAAAGATTTGAAACACGGGAAGAACTTGGTTAAGCCATAAAATCTCCTCTATATCATAGATCAGATGGGGTGTACATATAGGAGGTGTTGAGTAACCCCCAGTCTTTGCCGCAATCATGACAACTCGAGTAGAGAGGGGGAGTTACATTCCCATAATAGAAGTGTAACTCCCAATGACGCATATGATGCACTCGACGCGCCGATGCACCGACGCGTCTTTGATGCAATCGACGCGCGTAAGAGAATCTCATAATGACCCCTAAATGACACGTGGACCTACAATCTCACCTAAGTGAGATGACTCACCTAATGATGTGGAAAATAATACACACTAACACCATAAACCCTAGAAAGTAAATATAAATGCATCAATATGGATGTAGCTCAAAATCTACATGTGCAAGCAAAACATATTAAGGAAGCTCAAGTGGATGGTAAGCATATTCAAGTTTTTGAAGATTTAAAGCTCTCTATGGATAAATATGTTTTACATTCATATTTTTATGCTTTAGATATGGATGGTATGGATATTTTTCTTGGATATCCTTGGTTAGAGAGCTTGGGAACAATTAATCTTAATGTGCAAAAGAAATTCATGAAATTGTGGTACAAGAAAAAGAAAATTACATTGCAAGATATCACACTTAGCAGGAAAAAAATAATATAAATGAGGATCATGAAGATGAATTTGAAGTTGGTGAAGAAGGGAATAAGGATGACTCAGAAGGAGAGGATGAAGAACATGATGAAAAAGTAAAAAATAGTTTCTCTACTCAAGAGAAAAAAGAAATAGCAAACAAGTTGGAAGAGGAAAAGAAAGTGGAGGAAAATATTGATAAGGTTGAGCATACTAAGGTTGCACCATATAGACACCCACATCATCATGAGAGGAAAAATCATGGAGACATGCTAGGACACACAAGGGCAACAATCTATATGGATATACAGGGAATTGGAGGAGTAATAATTTTGGCTATACAAGTTCTTATCATGTTAGGGCACATAAGGGCAACAATCTATATAGATATATATATATATATATATATATATATATAGAGAGAGAGAGAGAGAGAGAGAGAGAGAGAGAGAGAGAGAGAGAGAGAGAGAGGAGCAATTATCAAGGCTATAAACAAAATCAATGGAGAAACAATTATATGAAATGGAATCATAGGAATAATTATTATGGATACACATGGATGCCGAGGAGGAACACATATGGACCAGGATGGAATCAGATGAGCACAATGGAATATGGAATCAGGTTTGGAGCAACATCACCCACTAGGATTTCATATGGGTGGTTGGATGATCGAACATGACAAAAAGTTTGCAATACTTTAAAGCACACTCATTATATGGCTCGATAGCACTTGATAAGATATTTGCATATAATAAATGGGTAATCTTCAGAATATAACATAACCCAAGATATATAGGGGCTAAGATTCCCTAATATGCAATATATTTAGAATAATACCCTTAAGGTAGGGCAACACCATACAATGCTCCTTAAGGAAGGAGTAACTCCACAATCTCCCAAGATGGGAATCCACTTCAAGGGGGACACCTCCAATATATCACTACCAAGTAGAAAACTCAACTCATACATACATGACCCCCTCATAATGATACTCAAATCCTTTAAATAGGATGGGTAACACCTAATTGCAATGTAGGTTGACTCATTACCCAATATAATTAATTCCTATATGAGGCCATATAACTAATTAAGTGGATGTGTGCCACATGTCGACATCTCCATTAACCCATATACATTATAATATTATATCCCATGTGAACCCATAGATACAACTAAGGGGATGTGTGCCACATGTCAAGCATCTCCATCAACCCATATATATTATATTATCATATCCCAAGGTACATAACAAATTGATTAGATCATAATAAACCCCTATTATAAACACTTACAACCAATTTATTGTTGTGCACTTTCCATAACATAATTTAATCATGGTGTAAACATTCGGTGAAACTTAATACTGAATTGAATATATTGTTCAAACCCTAAGGGGCCTACGGTTTTATTGGTTTTAGTCTACATATGTTTTCTCTCCATTCGCTTTTGGCATAACAATTGACTTAATCAACAACCTATTGAGCATGCTAATTTTTCTCCTCCTACTCGCAAGTGGTGTACCCTCATGGCGGCTTCTCCATCCCATGTTTATGGAATCCCTTCTACATTGGATCATAATGTGTATGTGTTGCCTTTGAATGAAATGGGAACAAATAGTGAACATTCTTTTTATTATGATCGTAATGAAGATGAATGTATATCAAGAGCAAGTTGAACTAGTATCTAATTTACATGCTCAACTCGGTGAAAACCATCAATGTATTGAGCCTTTCATATGCATTCTTCTTCTTGTTAAATTTTCTCATGATCATACCGTAATGAGTGGTTCCTTTTTGACTTCTTCCTCCTACACCGTCTAGTGTGCACACAACAACTATTCCTACATCTACAATATCTATTTCATTGGGGGAACATAATCCTTTACTTTACAATTTTTTTATGTTTATTCCTATGATCAATATTTTTCCTACATATCCTATATACACGCATAGTTTCTCACATATTCTTCTAACACATAGGCTCTTGAATCCCTTGTTCATACTTTGTAAGCTCAAATTCCACAATTATAACAAGGCGCATCTACTTCCTCTCATGTTATGGATTCTACTCAGTTACTCCATAACCCACTTACACCCGAAGTGGCTTCCTACCCTTTACCTATTAGTTTTGTTATTCCTAAGCTTCATATCTATGATGTACATGGTGATCCTGAAAAACACCTTCATACATTTCATGTTGCTTGCTTAGATTACTCTTCAAATGATACATTACTTACCAAGCTCTTCCTCAAAGTCTCAAAGTTTTTTCCTACAATGGTTTTACGATTTACCCATGCATTATATTCAAAATTTTACCCCTTTAGCTAACCAAATTCATAATTCTCTATCAATATCCATGAAAAATTATCTTACACTCAAATGGCTAAAATTTGAAAACGTTCCAAAATCCCATCAACGATTATCATTTATGCTATAAGACCATGCTTAAGGTGAACAATATTTTAGTCGATAGTAAATTATAAGATTTTTGTACATAGTCTTCTCATCCCTTTAAAAGAATTGGTTATCTTTGACAAGTTCAATTTATTTGATCATTTATGTCATACTCTGAAAGAATGTGAAGCTAAGCTCCTCAAACTGAATGAGATCAAATATGTTGTTAATCCTTTTAAAACTTCTTATCATAAGGTTTAAGGCAAGATACTTTTAAGAATAAAACTAATGATGATGATATGAAGCTAAAACCAATGTCAATGTTGTATCTCAACCTACAAAGCTACAATTACAACCTTCTCGGTGATAATTCACTCACTTAACTTGTGCACCACAAACAATACTTAAATAATTGCTTGAGTGCAACCTTGTATCTCTTTTTACACTGCTTGAGGTTGTTACATGCACACCTCATGGTAAGATTTTATGTTAATTCCCATCATGATTACCATCGAGTATTGGTCATTCCAAGTAATTGTTGTATTAAGCTTCATCATGTAATACAATATCTTCTTTATATTGGTGTTATTGAATGTAATGCTGCCATTGAATCTAAGCCTATTAATGACAATGCAAAACTCAAAATATTTAGTGATCTACTTCCTAAACATAATATTGTTAAATATACTTTGGAGGTGCGCCATGTTTATTGTATTGTGTCACCTTCACTTCTTATGACCACCCATTAGATGGTATGTTTGGTATTATCACTACTTCACATTCTTTTCTAGTTATTACTTTTAATATCATGGATATGCCACACAACTCTGTTTTCGATACATTTTACATTCGTTTTTTTGTTGATCATCATTCTATACATAATGTTTTGATTGGTGACACTACTTTGCATAATATATGCATTATTAAGTTATTGCATTCTCTTGGATATATTAAGAATAAAATCATACTTGATCCTAAGACACATAGGGAATATTGTTCTCCAATTCATAGTTGACTTTGTTATCTTTGATATCCCATTATTGGTGGCATATTATCTTGGTTTCTCACTTATGTGACATGAGTTTGGGTTTCTCTTGGTTTCACACTTTCACAACTATGCCTTCATTACTACATGAATGTGTCAAGTTCATTCATAATAAAAAATTGGTAACAATTCGGGGTATTCTATTTGAGGGCCATATAACTTAGTAGCTTAGCCCAATAACTACCATTACTACTCCTAGTACTAGTGCCTCTACCTCTCTTCCTCCTTATTCTCACGCTATATCTAGTAGGATACTCCCTTCTAGTACATTTATGTAAAGGTATCTTAGTTCACACACTATTCCTATCATACCCTTTCTCACAAGACACCCTCACCTTGGCCTTCGCTTAGTCATCCAAATCACATACCACTTCTCATAGGACACCTTCTCCCGGCCTTTTGCTTGGTCATTTGGGTCACATACCACTCCTTGTAGAACACCTTCTCCTCATCCTCTAACTATGTCGCTCTCTACGTATATCACTCATCATGGGTCTTTCTACCCTAGCTCTTCTACGACACGTGGCATGGCTTCTATACATATTATTCACAAACATCAATTGTTTCTTCTAACACTTATGGGGCCTATGCTTCCTTCACCCTCTAAGTGTGATGTGCCTCTTTATGAGGCTCTTATTGAGTAGATCTTGTGTTACCCCCTTCCATATACTAAAAAATCCAAATAATCACATAATACAAAAATATATACATATTGAAAAATACAAACTAGATACACATTTATGAGTTGATAGTTTGTTACTTTATACATGTTGTTTGTCACGTTAGATTGATAGATAACATATCTTTTCTACATACTCATTACACACATGCATTCACAAGGTATATTGAGTGTTATGCACGGGACACACATAGGATGACATGACTTAGCTCCTTCCCATTGACACTACTCTTTGGATGCATCTCGTCAGCATAATCGCAAAGGTGATTTTGTTTAAGTAAAATTATTTTATGCTTACTCATCACACTTGATTATATGCATAGTTTCTATGTTATCTTTTGAGATGATAAGACTAACACACGTGTCTTATGCAGTGCTAATATATATTGTTATCTTTGCTTTTACTATCACTATTTTCTATACTTGTTTGATATATTATTGTCACTACTTTCTTATATGGATTACTTCGTATTTGATTACTAAATTGTTTGAATTCTTTTTATGGTTGATTATTTCCTTGCTTGATTACAATTCTATGATTGCTTACTCTATACGACATGAATGCATTGATTGTCTTATGACACCATGGTGGTCCGGGTTTGTGGCTCCATACCTATCTTGTGTGTATGCACTTGTTTCTCTATATGTTGCATATAATACCTTTTATTGTGATTGTCTTGTGACAATGTGGATGTCCCATGTTTGTGGCTTTATACCTTTGTGTGATTATGTTTTTATGTTTCTATATCATTGATTACATTTATCTACACTACTATTTATATACACACATGTTATTACTATCATGGCTTATGATACAATTGAATCTTACTACTCGATGTCTTTATTTCTATTACTATTACTACTCTAGTTTATGACACTCTTGATTTTTTAAACTACTATATTATTGTTACTCTTGTTTATGACATGATTGACACTTTTTACACTATTGTTCTTGCTTATATCCATGTATTATTACTTGTTGTGTGTTGCATTTTGATTTATTTATGCATCATGGTTTCTACCATGTGCAAACCCTTTTGCAAGTACATGTTCCAATTAGTGGCTACTATTTCAATTTTTTATGTAATCTTATATAGATTATCAAAATTATTACACATGGGTACATATCTAATCGAATGAGTTTCCGCTCAAATGTTGTCACATGTGCCTTAAAATATCTCGCATGCATATTACAAACACAGGAACATGTTTTTATAAGGTCCATATCCTCATAAACATGCATAAATACTAAAAAGTGGCAGAATTCAACCCTGGTTAAAATTGTATAGTATAATCAACACCGTGGTATGGTCCTAATCATAGTGGACATGCCTGGATGGGGCATATTCTCACAAATTTCCTTTTTTCTCATATTCTATCAACTATTTACAATTTTCTTATATGGTCTCAAACACATGTTACTTAGCTTAGAACATGATACAGGGACATGCGTACTTCATTCTGCTCTCCTCTACACTACTCGAGACAATTGCGGGAACATTGTTTGGGGGCATGGGCCTTCTTCTCTTCTATGATATTTCAAAATTTTCACACTCATTTTTAGCAGTACAACACATTATGGAAGAATGATATATCCATTCCTTTTTTTGTTTTATATTACTCAACAATTACAAAATTAGAGCTAGATCCATTTGTAATGGTGTGATATGTGGGGTTGCGTATAAGGTATCAAAGCAACTAAGATTTTCATAGGTTTTCCTTCCTCTTCTATCACAAGTTTCAAAAGGGTAAGATATAAAGGTTACTTAAAATTCGATACGTTAGTCTTTTCTCTCTCATTGGTGGGGTATTTTGGTTCTACTCTCTCTCCTTTGGTGTTAGGTTTTTCATGAACTCAATGCTCACATTTCTCCTTCAACACAATTGGGGATTGATCACGCCAATCCTTTTGCATCCCAACAACAATTCCAAATCTCTAAAGTATAACAAGAATGGGATCTCCTCCCTCTACAGAATGAACATATGTATTCCTTCCATGTTTTTTGTCTTCTATACTTTACTTTATCGAAGTTCAAAGCTACAAGCATTATCTATACTTTGATTTATAGTTCAATTTTTGTCATATATATTGACTACACTTTGTGTTGTACATTACATTATGGAGCTTGTCAACAAACCAACACATCGAGAGAACAACTATCGAGAAAAGACAGGGTGTGCACATTCGGTTTAAGCATGTAATTTTCAATCACACACTTAAAGGGGGGAAATGTAGAGATTAAAATCAGTAACTTTTACTTTTACAATTCCAAGTTTGTTTATGTTCCCTTGCTAAGAGAAATTCTCACATTCGAAACTCAATTAGCACATCTCTCTAGCTATTTCATGACTTGCTTAAATTTACAATGTATTCTTTTCACAATTCAAGAAATATTATTTAATCAAATCAATAAACTAACCCCATGCATCTGCAACAACTTATGATTTTACATCACATATCTTATGTCCATGACCATACAATTTGGTCAAGATGTGTTATGATCTTGGCTAACTTGTATGATCCTACTTTGATCTCCCAACTTTATTTTCAATTTGAGTATCTTTATTGTGTCATTTCATCTTCCTAGGGTCATCCTTTTTACAAGATTCCACTTTCAAAAGGATATATAAGCAAGTGAATCTCACTTTATAACTCTCCTAGAATTCTTACAAGCTTCTATTGGAAATATCATTTCAAAAGCACTCAATGCTCTATAAATCTTCTTTAAAAATGACACATCAATTAGAGTAGCCCTTACTATGGGTCTAAAACACTCAACCAGGTAAAAGAGTCTATATTCCTCCTTTTTCAAGCATGCAAGTGTCTTAAAGCCATGTCTTAACAAGAGCAAAGTCACTCCAAACATTATCAAAGGATTTCAAGGAAAAAAGGGTTAGGTCATGTAGTTGAAGCACACCACATTGCATTATTACGGTGTTGGATACATTCTATACTATAGATTTATCCCTCTATTATTTGTGTGAAGATACATGAGGGCACCTATGGGGTGTTGGCTTAGATCACACTTACACTTTCACAAGCACATATGAGAACTACATGAGATTTGATCCTATACGAGGGCATGAAGTGTAGCAATTGGATTGGTTTGGCTGGTTCGACCACCAAGGGTAGTCTATTTTCACCACACACATGATTTCTCCTTTTGGTTTTCTAATGATTTGAAGAAGGGTATCATATGTGTATAGGGTTTCCACTTTTTTGCAAGTGATTATAGGTCATTTTGAGGTTGTCCAAATAAGAGCAACATATAATTAAGGGCATTTCTAGGAAAGCGAAGCACATATGAAGTTTTTGATCTTAATTGTCAAAGGGTACAAGACCAAACACTTCCATTCATGACCATACAACTCTAGGTATGGACCATATAATATTTGTGTAGTCTTTCCCTTTCTTAGTTTCCAGCCCATAATTCACAATGAAACATATCTAGTTATTATTTTCCATTTCCACTTGTCTTCACATCTAGATATTCTCTTTTCGACATGGAAAACTAAGCCTTCATCTCCTCTTATGTATTTGAGCTATCATTTATCAAAATTTTCAAGTATTAATGTGTTATTTCGCTTTACGTGTGGTTAATTGTAAATTGTTTAGATCATAATAATCTCGTTACAAACCCTTATATCATATTTATTGTTGTTCACTTTTCATAACATAATTTATTTAGGGTTTAAACAATTGTACACTAATATCGATTATCTATTAAGTTGAGGATTTCCTTCCACTTCTTATAAGAGTTATTTGTTAAGTTGAAGATTTTGTTCCACTATCATATCATTTATCTATGTGTAGATATAGAAAGTGGTTTTAGGTAACAATTGCACTTTACTCGTAATTATGTTTAATTCAAATAAACAATAAATCGAGACCTAATCAAAAAAGTGTCTTATCTAGATTGCAGGATAATATAAACTTATAAACAACTAGAAAAGACTAAATAATTGGATTTTAGATTACAATATCTTGGACTAAATGAATCTTGAGACAAACACAAGTGATAAGTGTTAGAAAAAGGTCTAGATAATTAGATAAATAAACTCTTAAGAGATGAGATCCAAAATTTTTCCATAAATACAAACATAATTTCTACAAAACTAGTTAATTTCTACAAAACTAGTTAATTTAAGTGTGACGCAGATGTCCTAGCCCAAAGTGCCTTGATGATAGAGCTATGTGGATGGAAGTGATCTCCAATGCAATATATGGATGCAACTCTAGATGGAGTGATACTAGTAAGTGATGCTAGGTCCCTCATTATGGTCTCATAACTTTATATTTATAGGGTTTTCTTGATCTAATTTTGTAATTAACCCGAAAAGGCCAACCATAAGAAAGATAAAGATGTCAAACGGCTAGAAAGAGCCCAAAAAGTGGTGAGAAAGTGCAAAAGGTAATGGGGTGCCCACTAAGCGCGATCGAGGCTAAAATAAGCTGGAAGTGACCGAAACAGATCGGGCATGTGGATTAAAAGGTTCAAGAATGACGAAATACAATAAATAAGATAGCAAAAAGATGGGGGTTAATTAGTACTTTCTTCGCTCAAGAACCTTCTAAATAGTAGTATGAGACCGAGATAAATAAATGTCTAAAGTGCATGATTTTGTGACTGCATTTTCCCCCACTTTATGTTGGCAAGAAGAAAGTTTGGTAACATAAAGTAGATAGAGATGCGTACCTGATGTTCATGAAGAGTGTAGTAGAAATGTTTGAAGGACTAGACAAAGCATGGAATGACAAAAAGATGGAGGAACATGAAAACTAAAGATGAAAATTGTGGCAAAGAAAAAGTGATGAGAGTGAACCTAGGGCGAACGTGTGTGTAGTTGTTGTAGTGTGTAATGTACCTACATGGTTAGTAAAGCATGTCTTTGTCATGAAGTGTTGTTGTTGACATTGTTGTTATTGTTGCCCCCAATTTGACTACTTGTTTCTCATATGACCAAACTTGCAAGGAGAAAATGATCAAGTAGTCAAATATGTATGTATGTATGTGTAAAAATGCAATGTAAAAGACACATGTATATGAAAGCATGTAAGTGTAAAATACACAAATGTAAATGGAACATGTGCACTGATCCATGTTGAGAAAGAGAGTGTAGAAGGATATCTTGTACTACGAGTTTTTTGGGTGATCTCATGCCACCCTGGCTGAAGAAGTGTAGGGAGGAAATTCTCTATGTCCTCCAAGCTCTAACTGCTTCCCTGAATGTGTGTGAAGAGATATCTCGTATCGTTATATTTGGGCAATCCGACGCCACTGACCAAAGTAGTGTAGGGAGGCACACCCATTGTAACCTCCAAGCCTATAACTACTTCCCAAAATGATAAGGACACCATGTCTTATAAAAGTAACTATGTATGGGGTTTGTAGACTAGTTTGAACCCCACTCGCTATATATAACTAAATCGAACCGATGTAGAATTTATTGTCGGCATAATTTTTGACTGACAACTAAATCAACCCTTTTACCTATCATAAAGGTTAAGATGGAATCGAACCAACTTTAATTGTATGAGGGACTTAGAAAATATTCTAAGTGTAGGGTAGTTTATATCTTAAATCATTTATAAACAAACAAACCTAAGATTTTGGGAATATCATTTAATTCATTCAAAAAAAGAGAGAATATACAAATAAGAAAGAAACAAAGAAAAGACACACAAACAAGAAAGACAAGAACAACAAAGAAACAAAACCCACAATCTGCATATTATCAACCCTATCCGACAGAGTGATATCTATGAACTAGATAACCTCTTCGAGGGAAGAAAGCAAGCTTGCAAAATCCTTTATAATTTTATTATATTCAGTTGCATGGTTAATGCTTGCATGGAATTGATCCTTTTAACTCCCGATAAATTAACCCTTTTTACTCCATTCCCATACAATACAAAAATTAAAACTTAATTCAAATGTACTCTTTTATTCCAAATTCATGGTTTTAAAACAGTAGTATGTGAGTAAAAGTTAATCAAGCATACAACATATACACAATGATACAAAGTCATAAAAGACCAAAACAAAATTCATATTAAGATGAGAAACTGATTTACAAATGAGAAGCACAAAGTCACTGAAATCAAATTTATTCAAGATCTAACAATACAATAGCCAAAATGGAAAATTATAAACCCAAATGCTCAGAAATTTGTGTAAACAACCTTCATTGGTCCCCTAGATATATAGATTTAATTTTGCAATTAGATTATAGATTAGACATAGAAAATCAATATTCAGATAATTAGAATAATAATAATATAACTGGATATACTGTTGTATCTAATGTTTACACTCAAATCTTTAAACTTAGGTTATCAAAATCCTATAATCAAAGCCTCATTCAGAATACTTTCATTGAAAATATAGAATGAAAATGCACTAAACTCAAATGCAAATTACCTTGATGTTCCTCCTATGCAAAAGAGTCCTTCTTTTATTTACTTCTCCATGAAACAGTTACAACCGATCTCTTCATATTAAATGGTACTTTAGAAATAATCTCTTAAAAATGCCACTTAATAGATAATATAACAAATGATAGAGATCATCGATTGAATTTATGATAGATGATTAAAAATCATATCATAAATTAACATGGATAGATAATAATAAGAAACAAATATAGGGGTGGGGAACCCCACAATATTAAAATAAATTCCAAATCATTCATATAATCATATCATTTGCATTAAATTTTCTAGCAAACATTAATTGACATCAAAATATAGAGTTAAACCTTTTCTAAACATATATATATATATATATATATATATATAAACCAAGTCAAATGTCACCAAGTCTAGATAATAACTATCTCAAAATAGCAAGTTCTAGAGTCAAAGCCAAGTATCATAGTTTAATCATCTCCAACTAAATCAAGTATTGTAGTACCATCAACTTCCTTGAGTTCTGTATACTCATATGATTCTAAATTTAAAATTGTGTGTGTCATGGCACTAGACTCACTATCTACTTCCAACTTAACTCGTTTGACCGGACGTAACTCCATCGGTATGGTTAAAGAGGACCTAACCCATTTGGGAGAAGGACGGGTTTCATCTATAGAGTTTCTCAAGGTATGCAATGGTAGATTTCTCTTTGCATTATATGGAAGAGGATTGGAATGGACTGGTCTACGAGAGACTGAATTAGCATGATCGGAATGTGACTGCTGATGCAAGTTATGGGGGGCATTTACCTTTGGAAAACTGTGAGCAGGTTGATTATTAGGACAATCAATTAACTACAAGACCTTTCGAAGGATAGGTTCCCAAGAATCAAAATGTATTGAAACATGTGTTGGACCACTTTGGCGAGACAAAGGTTCCATGACCCCGAAAATGAGTTAGAACCTCTTCTTCCACCACGAGGAGAGTCCCTGCATGGTGAGAACCTATTGCCATTTGGCCAACCCACATTGGATGGAGAACCTTGTGGAGTTTCCACCCCATCTCCACAAAGTCCACCCTAGATCTAGGCATCATCTTCACAAACATTAAATAATCATGAGGTCATAATTTTTATCAAAAATTATTAAAACAATCTTGTTGACTTATTCAAATTATCACTACCCATTTTACTATTTCCACCATGTGTTACATTAACAACTCAAAATCAAAATAGAGTTCAAAGATGAGCCTATCATCGTTGTCCAATCATTAAATAAATACTTTTTTAAAAGTCATCTTGCATTTAAAACAAAATCATTACAACTGAGAAATCACAATTCAAATCAGAAACAAATTTCTCATTAAAAACTTGCTCAAAATTATGTGAAATATAGACCAAATCCCTTCCAACAGTTTCATCAATAATTTATACCAATCAATGACTTGAATAATATAGCTTCTCGATCATATTACTAGTTTCACCGTATTCCATCAAACAAAATCATATGCAGGTCGAATTCATGTAGATTTCAAACAAAACAAGAATGATAGAGTGAAAATTTCTTATATTTCGAAACAAAATATGCACAATCGACAATATGCAAACACGTAGAATGATTTTCTCTTAACAACATCATTCGATAATCTGTTTCAAATACTAATTTTAATGCAAATGTTCTTGGAAACTAATACCGATTTTCACAGTATTCAACTGAAACGAAATATACTTGCATATTTCATCACAAATGAATAATACCCATAAGTTTGAATTCCATGAAGACCTCTAAAACATGCTTGAAATGGCATATTCTGATAGATGCTTCTTTTGCTCACAAAACAGATTTCAAAAAAAAAATGTTTTGTTAAAAACAACAAAATGGGTAAGTCATAGAACCATTACAATTATTAGCACTCGAACCTATGAAAATTTTATCAAGAAAGAAACGTCATAGTTTATCACTTCAAAATCCATCAATATTCTCATCATCATTAATGAAAACCCAAAAAAGAAACTTAAAAAACTTGCAACATATCTTTCCACAAATATTTTAGAGAAACTAATGTTATATCCATTAAAAAAACACAATATTAAGTTATTTCCATAGTATCATTTTATCAAGACCAAAATCCTTTTGCCTCCATTTACTTCAAAATGCCAAATAGAAACTTCACTCTACAAATGAGTAGAGAAATGAGCCAATGAAACCCAAAAATGACAGTGACAAAATCACACCTTCAGATGAATCAACCATGCATCTTAAAAAATTGAAACCTAGTTTGCTAATCAAACAAAGGAACTTCAAATGTGAAAAATACAAAGATATGACCTATGTTGAATCGATAAAATCAAAACGAGTCTTAAAACTTGAGAACAAGAGCATCCACAATAAGTTAATGACTAAACATACCTCGAGAGGTATAA
Organism: Taxus wallichiana var. yunnanensis; assembly: GCA_018340775.1. Taxonomy (NCBI): domain Eukaryota; kingdom Viridiplantae; phylum Streptophyta; class Pinopsida; order Cupressales; family Taxaceae; genus Taxus; species Taxus wallichiana. The sequence goes on along the minus strand of CM031243.1, from coordinate 691,545,700 downwards.
TGATATGATCTGAGTTTCTAAGAGCACTTAACACCAAAATGGAGGACTCAAATATTTCAAGCACAATTTTGATAGAGCTTTGTTATAACGATGAAAAAAATCAAATGACCGACTAAAACTATGGTAATGAAAAAGGATAGACTTAAGGTTGCATTCAATTTAGTAGGGTACCTCGAGTTAGGTGCTATAAATATTCCTTTATGTAACATTAATGCCCATTGTCCTAAATTTTGGTTTGTAGATGATAATGCCACTTGGACATTTTTTTTTAAAAATCAAGCAATGTGGCCAAGTTAACCATCAAAAAATGCCAATTTACATTGTTCACCATAGGAATATTTCATATCAAATATAATTTTATCTCCATGCCCCTTAACACTAATATTGATTCAATATTTCACAATCAACGAAGTAGCAAGAAAAATATATCATATCTTCAGAAGGAAATTATATCTCAAAGCCCCTAAAATGTCACCATGATATCACGACAAAAACCAATAATTTCATCCCATTGAAATATTGTTGAGCCAACCTGTTTTAATGTCACCTTATAAAAATTTAGTGCAATCAAAGACAACAACACTTACCAATACTTTTACTGCAACCATGGAAAGAAGATATACACCAAAATGTGAGCTTGAAATTTGAAAATTGTTAATGTAAGCTGGAACTCAATCATCATCTTTACTATATTGTGATCAAAAATCTGTAAAGTGCCCATGATAACATCTTATATCAATGTGAACATCCAAAATATTAATGCCGACATGCAAATGTTTGAAACCACTTTAAACATGAATGATATTGAACTAAAGTTTCAAATTAAATAAAGTGGCCCCCACCATATTTGTAATATTAATAAGAAGGAATAAAGGAGGACAGACGAAAATGAATAGAGAAAAAATTCCCCCTTTTTCTTTAAAAAAAGGGGGTAGGTAAAATTTGAGACATAACATTGGTGACCATACATGCTTTCTTTAGTTAAGGGGGAAGGCTGGATTTTTAAAAAATGACTTGAATTTTAACTCCAAGAGTGCAAACATGCTACTTGTTTCTTGGATCACTCTGCAAACCTCAATGATTATAAACATGAAATGAGATGTATGTCTGGCTGAGTGTGGACGAAGAAAGGGAATAAAGAGATTGGGAAAATGAGGGCAGAATGAAGTGAGATTACAAAATATTCCCAATATTTAAAAAAATAAGTGTAACTTCATCATCATGAATATCCAACATCATCATTATAAAGATTTACCAAATAATCAATTTTTAATGTATAATCTGAAATTTGAAAGCATCATAAAATCTTACCATCCATGGAACTGAAAATTATTTCCACCATTACCAAGCATCTGAGTAAATAACATCCAAAACCAAAAAAAAAAGATAAACCAAAACAACAAATAAAAGAAAGCAAAACATGTACATAAAATACAAGAATATAATACATAATGTTACTATCCATGATCAAATATCTTCCAATGTAAAATTATCGGAGAAAGAAACAATGATAAAACATGAGAGGAATGAAGAAATGAGTTTCAATCAATGATGAAATCAACACACTATAAGGTAAAATATATCTTCAATACACATATAGAATGAATTGACATTTTCAAAAACATCAACACTCAACAACATGCTCAACTTGCAAACAAGGCAATTTGGAAAACTAGTAATGAAACCTCGTGACAAGTTATCAAAAAATATAAAAATAAAAATATTTTGCACATTCATAACTATTTCATATCCTTGAAAATCATTAGATTCCTCATGATTTGCTTCTATAATCCTCACACTTGATTCCAGATTATTATACCCTTCATCCATGATTTCGTGACCATTGAAAAATGAAACAAATCATACTCACATTTAAGTGTTGTGTCCATATTTGGAGCATCTACAAAACTGAAAACCTCATAGTCAATTTCACAAAGTTTATCATCAACAAGATGGAACTCTAAATCAGATTTGAAGTGAGAAAATCAGCTTCATATTCATTAAGCAACCTGATTTTTACTTCTAGAACCCTCACCCAAATCACAAAAATCAATAGAAACACCCATCTCAAAATCAAAACCATTACTAAAAGAGGAGACATCCCTATTACAATGATCAAAAGTTAAGCTATCCGAGAATGTCTCCATGACCAAATCAAAACTCTCATACTCATTTTAATAAAATATCCAAAGAGTTTTCCATAGAAGAAGAAATAGGCATATCTTCATCTGAAAAAGTGTAATCCTCATAGGATGGTTCACAATCTAAGTCACAAGGAGATTCCAAGAAAATGTTAGATTGATGAAATATATCATTAGAATATTTCATTATTTCATCATATAAAAGAAAGAAGGAGGATTTTTCAGGAACCTTTCTTCAAACTCAACCATCAAAATTGAAAATTTATGACATTTGAACATATTATGATTAAGTTGACAAACCTGACAAAAATCTTGATGTTTACTTCAAATATGAATGAGTTGAAGAGCTTTGTCAAAATCTACAATCCCAATTTTATTAGCAAATGCCCTATGACTTTCTGGTAAAAACCTACCCCAATGATTGAAAGCAAGTTTTTCACTTGGTCTGAATGGACCTAGAATCTCATAATATTTTGCAAAAAAATGAGATAAATTCTTTCCAAAGATTCAGATTTCTCCCAAGTAAGCGTGAACCAAGAAGTTAGACTTGAGTTAACTTGATTTTCCACTAACTTGATGACATAAGTGTATTCACATATAAGTTCTTTCAACTCAAGAGAAAAAGAAGAATCATGAGTAGGTTGAGAAAAATGTAAAAGAGGTTCATGACTTTGTAGAAAATCAATGGCTAATGCCTTTTTTTTTGAAGCATGATGCTTATAAGGTATAGGCATTAACTTAATCCAAAATATTAAAGCAAAGTTTTCTCCTGGTCTAGATGTCATAGGAATATCAAGATAATCCAAGAAGAAACATTGTGTGAAGTCTTTAAAAGAATCATTTTCCTACCAAACTAAATTAAGCCAAGATTCAAGTTTTGGGTGAGTTTGATTTTGAACAAGATAAATGGAAAATTTCCATTCTCTAAAAAAATCACATGGACTGAAATCAAGCAAAGAAGCAACATGTAATAAATCATTAACAAAAGAATCAAACCTCGAATGATCAATGATATAGGGGAAGCCATGGGAGAAATCCCCTTGTGACCAACTATGGTCATTAAAATAACCACAATGAGTAGATAGTTAGAAGAAAACTACTCGTGAAAGAATGAATTAGAAGAAAATCCCCAACGGAGTCGCCAAATTTGTTGTTGACAAAAAATTGACCGAAACTAAATCAACCCTTTTACCTATCATAAAGGTTAAGACATAATCGAACCAACTTTAATCGTATGAGGGACTTAGAAAATATTCTAAGTGTAGGGTAGTTTATATCTTAAATTGTTTATAAACAAACAAACCTAAGATTATGGGAATATCATTTAATTCATTTAGAAAAAGAGAGAATATACAAACAAATAAAGAAAAAAAAAAAGAAAAGACACACAAACAAGAAAGAAAAGAACAACAAAGAAACAAAACCCACAATATGCATATTATCAACCCTATCGACAAAGTGATATCTATGAACTAGATAACCTCTTGGAGGGAAGAAAGCAAGCTTGAAACATCCTTTATACTTATATTATATTAGTTGCATGAATAATGCTTGCATGGAATTAATCCTTTTAACTCCTGATAAATTAACCCTTTTTACTCCATTCCATACAATACAAAAATTAAAACTTAATTCAGATGTACTCTTTTATTCCAAATTTCTGGTTTTAAAACAATAGAATGTGAGTAAAAATTAACCAAGTATACAATATATACACAATGATACAAAGTCATAAAAGACCAACATGAAATTCATATTAAGATGAGAAACTAATTTACAAATGAGAAGCACAAAGTCACTGAAATCAACTTTATTCAAGATCCGACAATACAATAGCCAAAATGGAAAATTATAAACCCAAATGCTTATAAATCTGTGTAAACAACCTTCATTGGTCCCTTGGATATACAGATTTAATTCTGCAATCAAATTATAGATTAGACATAGAAAATCAATATTCAGATAATAATAAAATAATAATAATATAACTAGATATACCTGTTGTATCTAATGTTTACACTCAAATCTTCAAACTTAGGTTATCAAAATCCTGTAATCAAAGCCTCATTCAAAATATACTTTCACTAAAAATATAGAATGAAAATGCACTAAACTCAAATGCAAATTACCTTGATGTTCCTCCCTGTGTAAAAGATTCTTCTTCTTCTTTTATTTACTTCTCCATGAAACAATTATAACCGATCTCTTCATATTAAATGGTACTTTAGAAATAATCTCTTTAAAATTCCACTTAATAGATAATATAGCAAATGATAGAGATCATCATCGATTGAATTTATGATAGATGATTTAAAATCATATCATAAATTATCATGGAAAGATAATAATAGGAAACAAATATAGGGGCGGGGGACCCACAATATTAAAATAAAACATTTATTCCAAATCATTCATATAACCATATCATTTGCATTATTTTCTAGACCACATTAATCGACATCAAAATATAGAGTTTAATATTTTCTAAACATATATATATATATATATATATATATATATATATATATATATATATATATAACCATAGATTAAACATTCCACCACAAATATAATAATATCATATCATCATAATAAGTGCATCCAAACCAAAATATAACCAAGTCAAATGTCACCAAGTCTAGATAATAATTGTCTCAAAATAACAAGTTTAGAGTCAAAGCCAAGTATCATAGTTTAATCATCTCCAACTAAATCAAGTATTTAGTGATATCAACTACCTTGAGTTTTGTATACTCATATGATTCTAAATTCGGAATCTGTGTGTGTCATGGCACTAGACTCACTATCTACTTCCAACTTAACTCATTTGACTAGACGTAACTCCATCGGTATGGTCGAAGAGGACCTAACCCATTTGGGAGAAGGACGGGTTCATTTGTAGAGTTTCTCAAGGTATGCAATGGCAGATTGCTCTCTACATTATATGGAAGAGGATTGGAATGGAACTGGTCTACGTGAGACTGAATTAGCATGATCAAAATGTGACTACTGATGCAAGTCATGGGGAAATTTACCTCCGGAAAACTGCAAGCAGGTTGATTATTTAGACAATCAATTAACTATAAGACCTCTCGAAGGATAGGTTCCTTGGAATCAAAATGGATTGAAACACATGTTGGACCACTTCGGCGGACAAAGGTTCCATGACCCCGAAATGAGTTAGAACCTCTTCTTCCACCATGAGGAGAGTCTCTACATGGTGAGAACCTATTGCCATCTAGCCAACCTGCATTGGATCGAGAACCTTATGGAGTTCCCCATCCACTCCACCCAAATCTAGGCATCTGTTCAAAGTAACCATTATGACAATCATTATTTCGAAATGTTTCCATCTTCACAAACATTAAACAGTCATGAGGTCATTAAAAAATTATCAAAACTTATCAAAATAGTCATGTTGACTTATTCAAATCATCACTTGCCCATTTTACTATTTCCACCATGTGTTACATTAAAACTCGAAATCGAAATAGAGTTCAAAAATGAGCCTATTATTGTGTCAATAATTATTTCAAACACTTTTTTAGAAGGAATCTTACATTTAAAACAAAATCAAATTGAGAAATCAAATCCTTATCGTAAACAAATTTCTCATAAAAATTTGTAAATCTGCAAAATATAGACCAAATCCCTTCCAACAATTCCATCAATAATTTATACCGATCAATGACTTGGATGTATATGCCTCGATCATATTACCGGTTTCACTATATTCCATCTGAAATAGAACCATATGCGGTGGTCGAATTCCATGTAGATTTCAAACAAAACAAGAATTATATGGTGAAAATTTCTTATATTTTGAAACAAAATATGCATGATGAGATAATATGCAAACACGTAGAATGATTTTTTCTTAACAACATCATTTGATAATTTGTTTTAAATATTGATTTTAATGCAAATGTTCTTGGAAACTAATACCGATTCTCACATTATTCAACTGAAACTGAAATATACTTGCATATTTCATCACAAATGAATAATACCATAAGTTTGAACTTCATGAAGACCTCTAAAACATGCTTGAAATGGCACACAGTTCCGATAGATGCTTCTTTTGCTCACAAAAAACCAGATTTCCAAAAAAAATGTTTTGTTAGCAAAAACAATGAAATGGGTAAGTCATAAAACTATTGCAATTATTAGCACTGAACCTATGCAAATTTTATCAAGAAAGAAACATCATACTTTATCACTTCAAAATCCATCAAAATTCTCATCTGTCAATGAAAACCCCCAAAAAGAAACTTAAAACTCGCAACATATGCTTACCAAAAATATTTTAGAGCAAATACTGCCATAGCCATTAAAAAAACACAATATTAAACTATATCCACAACATAATTTTATCAAGACCAAAATCCTTTTGCCTCCGTTTACTTCAAAATTCCAAATAAGAACTTCACTCTACAAATGATTAGAGAAATGAGCCAATGAAACCCAAAAATGCAAGTGACAAAATTACACCTCTAATCGAATCAACCATGCAAAAATATTGAAACCTAGTTTGCTAATCAAACAAAGGAACTTCGAATGTGAAAACATGTAGAGATATGACCTATGCTGACTGACACAATCAAAACGAGTCTTAAAACTTGAGAACAAGAGCATCCACAATAAGTCAATGACTAAACATACCTCGAGAGGTATAATGATTTGATTGAGTTTCCTAAGAGCACCTGAACACCAAAATGGAGGACTCAAATATTTCCAACATGATTTTGATAGAGCTCGCTATGGTGACAAAAAAATAATCAAATGATTAACTAAACCGGTGGAAATGAAAAAGATAGACTTTAGGGTTGCATTCAATTAGCAGGGTACCTTGAGTTAGGTGTCGTAAATATTCCATTTATATAACATTAATGCCCACTATCCCAAATTCCCAGCTCATAGATGATGATGCCACTCAACATTTTTTTTTAAATCAAGCAATGTGGCCAAGTTTACCATTCAAAAAAATGCCAATTTACATTGCTTTCCATAGGAATAATTCATATCGAATATAATTTGATCTCCATGTCCCTTAACACTAATATTGATTCAATATTTGATCACCATAATCAATAATCCAAAGTAACAAGAAAAAATATCATATGTTCAAAAGGAAGTTATATCTCAGAGCCTCTAAAATGTCACCATGATATCACAACAAAAACCAAGACTATCATCCCATTGAAATATTGCTAAGCCAACCCATTTTAATGTCACCTTATACAAATTTAGTGCAATCAAAGACAACAACACTTACTAGTACTTTTTTTATGTAACCATGGAAAGAATATATACACCAAAATGTGAGCTTGAAATTTTAAAATTGTTAATGTAAGTTGGAATTCAATTGTCATCTTTACTATGATGTGATCAACAATCTGTAAAGTTCCCATGATAACATCTTATATCAATGTGAACATCCAAAATATTAATGCTGACATGCAAATGTTTCGAAAACACTTTAAACATGAATGATATTGAACGAAAGTTTCAAATTAAATAAAGTGGTCCCCTTAAAATTTGTAATATTAATAAAAAGGAATAAAGGAGGACACGAAAATGAACAGAGAAATGTTTCCCCCTTTTTCTTTAAGAAAAGGGGGTAGGTAAAATTTCAGACATAACCAAATCTTTGTGTTAGTATGTGAAAAACCTTAAATGATGCCCCCTCTTTGGGGCGCGTGACGTCATTGATAGGATAATGTGGACCCAAAAGAGGACACATCGACATTAAAATTTTCCTCCGTAATTTCTATTTTATTAGGTATGTATTAGGAATAGGATGTTGTTAAGTATGATTAGTAGTGACGTCGATAGAAATAACGCCATCGTATAGATAGTGCCAATAAAGTAGAGTACGGTAACAGTCAAAGTACAATAAGAATGTTGTGGTAAAAAGTAAATATTTGTCGTAAGTGGTCCGGTAATGTTAAAATATCAAAGTTGGGGTAAGTAGAGAAGTATGGTCTACATGATTAGGAATTAGAAATATTATATTTGTAATAAGGACAAAGAGTGATGTCATAAATATTTTGTGTATTTTATTTGTGGAAAAGACTAAAAAGGTGGAACCCATGTGAGATGATAAGGTTTATCTTATCTTAGAAGATAAGCCTACATGTAAAGGCAAGAGTTTAGGCATGGAATATGATTGGTCGGAAGAGATTTCCTATCCTATCTTAGAGATAGGGTGGATAAGCCTGAATTCCTATAAATAAAGAGGTCACCTTCCCTCATTTAGCATAGAAAGAAGTAGTGAGAAATATTGTATGAGTAAGTTTGTAAAGGAAGCCATCATTTTGAAGATGTGTTAAAGAATCCATTAAGAGGTGTAATTGTGAAGTTTCTCCCATAGTTATTATTGGAAGGAAAGTGAAGTCAGTAACACTTGAAGTACCTCATGAGTGAGATTGTAACAATTTCATGTTGATATTATAATTTACACTTATATTTCAGATTTATCATCATTCCTTCTTGTCATAGTCTATGGTATTCTTGTGTTATGTTTGTTGTGTTTCCAGATTCCATCCACCAAACTAAAATTTGTGCATTAGTAAATAATCATAGCACGAGGAGTTCCTGGTAAAGAATTATCATAGTGCCGGATTGGTGTTGACATTTTGGTTCCGTTGCCGGGACCATTCCTCGTTGGTGGATTTTCTGGAGAAATATTCCCACTTAGTCAGAAATCATTTGGAGGGTAACCTTGTTTTTATTGTGCATAGTAGTTACCATGGTAAAGTCACTTTTACCATGAATAGTATTTACCACAAGTAACTTTACTTTTTACCATGAATAGTATTTACCACAGTAACTTCACTTTTTACCGTGAATAGTGTTTACCACAGTAAAGTCAGTTTTTACCGTAGTAAGTCAAGTTTTACCATAGTTTACCGTGGTCATTTCTATTTTATTGTAGAAAGGTGTAAAGTCACTTTCTATTATAGTGATTCCAATTATTTGTGCACATAAGTCTTGTTGATTGTACTTGTGGGCTGGTATTTCACCTGTGGTTATTTTTGAAAATGGAGAAGATTCTGTTTTTTCAGCCCAACCTAATGAAAATACTTCCTCTTTCATTCAAAATTTTAAACGATCTTGTATTTGTGATGGCCTTATAAGAAGGAACAATAGTGAATTTTTCCTACCTTTTTGGATGGTTTAGCCCTTAGGTGGTTTGAAACACTAGGTGATAATGTGAAAAACTCATAAGATTTATTAACCGAAAGTTTTCTTGAAGAATTTGGTGAACAACCAAAATATGCGAGATCTTATGATCGATATCACAAAGCTATCCCAAGGAGAGAAGGAGAAGATAAGGGATTATCGTTCTCATGTTCTAGAGCTAAGGAGGAAGCTCAATGCCCGAGATACGGAAGGAAGGATTAGCGGATGGGTTGATGAATGGCATAGATAATCTCCTATGTAAGCACTTCATTCTTGGGATGAAGCCAAAAATTAGACAACGAGTGAAGTATGACCAGACCAGCCTACCATTAAACAAGCAAAGGAGATTGTAAGAAGGAAAGAAGAAAGCATGAAAGAGGAGCCCAAAGAAATTCTTGCTAAGGTAGAGCCTACACCAACACCTTTGGTCAGAATCCACAACCACTCTCGGTGAGCACAAATCTTTTCCTAGTACATCTACCGAGTATGAAGATCTGCTTTCAAGAAGATGGGTCGAGTTAACTATTAATCTTCTTTAAGGAAAGGAATTTAGTTCTCGGGGAGGAGATAGAGGTCCAAAAGAAATATTTTGAAGTTGTATGTTATGGTTGTCATAAAAAGGGTCTTATAAGTATAATTGTCCGGATAGAGCTTCTACATACGGTACAAGAGATAATGATAAAGGAAAACACACTGTGAATTCTTTTGATGTAGTAGATAAGAGTATAAATAATGAAGTAGATGTGTTTGTAACAAAAATAAATAAAGAAAAAGATAACCAAGATGGAAATGATCCTAAGAAGATGAAAGGAGAAACAAGTAAGAAACATAGGAGAAAAAAGTTAGGTGTGCAGGATTTTCTTATTTCACGGGGACAAGGACCATACTCCATCTTAGAAGATCTGTCCAAAAGCTCGTAAATATTACATATGGTCAACTCTTGGTTATGTCTTCGAGAAGAGGTGGGAGCTGTGAAGTGGACTCAATGCTCGATGAAGGAAGGAGGTTGAGGTCCCTATTTTAGAGGCAGAGGCGGATCCCTACGCTCCACAAGATGAGGTATTATGTAATGGTATTTCAATTCATGATGTCTTAGTTGATGGAGTGCTGCAGATTAATGTAATGACCGAGTTTGTAATGAATATATTGGGTTTAAAATTAATCACCCCTCAACACTTATGTTAAGGTCATTAAATAAGGGAAAAACTAAACCAGAAGGTGTTGTTTCAAATGTGGCAATATCTGTTATGGGTGTTGTATGTGTGGTAGACTTTCAAGTGATGAAAAATGGTACTGTTGCATACCCAATGTTGTTGGGAAGACCATGGCTAAGGAGATTTCATGCAAGAAACTACTGGAATGAAGGCTTTATGACACTTGGACGTGGTAGAGAGAGGGTGAAGATAAATGTGATCCTTGACATCATAAGACGAGAACCTCGTGGATTCAAGTGATGAAACTGATGATTGGACATCCTCTAATTACTCTAGTACCAGTGAAGTGGACACAGAAGATGAAGAAAGTGAGGTTGATGTTTCGGTCATGGATATCCTTCCAGTCACACTAACTCATGAACCCATAAAATTATCTGAAGAATAAATTGATGATCGTCTCCAACAAATAAAGATTTGTGATGCTGTGATGGAGAGTGAGAAGGAATGCTACCTCCAGCTCTTTCGAAGGTACATACACCTATTCACTTTTGATTATAAGGAACTCCATCAAGTAAGTTGGGTAGAACATTCTATTGAGCTAGTAGATGGTGCTAAGCCCATAAAGTAAATGCCATATAGAATGAATCCTAATTTTTCCAAGACTGTAAAAGAAGAAATAGATAAGTTGCTTGATGTAGGATTCATATTTGCTGTGGAGAATTCAGAATGGGTTTCTCCCATTGTGATCTCAATAAAAAAGAATGGGAAGCTACGCATTTGTGTTGATTATAGGAAGCTCAATAAGGCAACAAAGAAGGATCATTACCCTATTCCATTCTCAGATCAGATCTTGGATGAAGTAGCTGGCCAGGAGTGCTATAGTTTTGTTAATGGATATAGCGGATATAACCAAGTTCATATAGCGGATAAAGATCAGTTGAAGACCACATTCACCACTCCTTGGGGAACATTTGCTTATAGAGTTATGCCTTTTGGGTTGTGTAATGCTTGACAACGTCCAACGTTTGATGAATAGGGTGTTTGAACCCTACATTGGGAACTTCATTAGAGTATTTTGGATGATTTTTACATCTATGGGAGCAAGATGGACCACCTGCACCAGATGGAGACAACATTTCAAAGGTTAGATGAAGCACAAGCCTCACTAAACCCTACAAAATGTGTCTTTGGATGTTTTAAAGGTGTTTTGTTAGGGCATGTTATATCCAGAGATGGTATTGGTATTGATCCTGATAAAGTTTCAAAAATCAAAGAGTTACCATTTCTTATGAATAGAAGTAAGTTGAGATCATTTTTAGGCCATGTGGGTTACTATAGAAGGTTCATCAAGAATTTCTCAAAGATTGCACACCACTAACCCTTGATTCTTGCAGAAGGATGTTGTTTATGAACCAAGAAATAAGGCGCATGAAGCTTTTGAACAACTAAAGGAAGCCCTGGTGTCTTCACCTATTTTAAAGAATATAGATTAGAGCAAGCCATTCATTGTGTATACTGATGCTTTAGATGCAACACTAGGAAGTACTCTGAGCCAAAAGGATGAAAATAGGAATGATCATCTAGTTTACTTTGGGAGCAGACAAATGAGTAGTGCTAAGGTAAATTATATTGTAACAAAAAAAGAGACTCTAGCTATCATTTTTGTTGTAAATAAGTTTAGAAATTACTTGCTAGGGCAAAAATTTATAGTTGTAATAGATCATCATGCTCTAAAATATATTGTAAATAAGCCTAACCCATCAGGGAGGATAACAAGATGGATAATTTTGCTACAAGAATTTGAATTTGATATTATAGATAGGCTAGAAAAAAGCATGTCAATGCAGATGCACTCTCTCGAGCCTATGATGGTTTAGGTTCATCTTGTGATGATGATGATTTCCCAGATGCAACATTGTTATCCCTTGACACAATCCCTAGTGAATACATAGATATTTGGAATTATCTGAATGAATTCAAGTTTCCTGATGGTGCCAATGCAAAGACTAAGAGGAATATTACTCAAGCTAGTCGTCCATATTCTATTCTGCATGGAGTATTATTTCGAATAGGACCTGATGGACAGTATAAGAGGGTAGTTAGATGTGATCAAGGAAGAAGCTGATAGAATAATTCCACAATGGTACATGTGGAGGACACTTCTTTGGACAACTTACAACAAAAAGGATCTTGGATGTAGGTTATCACTGGCCCACTCTTTTTAGAGATTGTTATAATTATTGTAAGACATGTGATATCTGTCAAACACATGGTAACCGTAAGACTTCATTAGCTCCATTATGCCCTATTCTTCCACTTGGTCCCTTTGAAAAGTGGGGAATAGATATTGTAGGTTGGCCCAACTACCCCATGCCAAAATAAGTATATTGTAGTTGCCACAGATTATTTAACCAAGTGGGTTGAAGCTAGGCCATTGAAAACAACTTCCATGGATGAAGTGGCAAGGTTCATATATGAACGCATTGTCACCATATTTGGTTGCCCATTAGAAATGTAGAATGATCAAGGAAGCCAATTCATTAATGAGGTGGTAAAAGCTCTAGTCAACAAGTTTTCTATTAAGCACAGGAAGGCAACAACATACAAGCCAAGCACAAATGGATAGGTGGAATGAACAAATTTTGTGTTGTGTCAAATTCTAGCAAAAGATGCAGCCTTGTAGGTACATAAGTGGGATAAAAAGATTCATGCATCATTGTGGGCATATAGGGCAACATCAAAGTCAAAAATGGATACTCCCCATTTCGGTTGGCTTATGGCATTGATCCAATTTTTCCTATTGAGTTTGATATTCCCACTTTGTGAGAGTTATGAAAAATGAAAGGATGGATGAAAGTGATTCAAGTATAAGAAATGTTGGTGCATCTTCATTTCTTAGAGGAAATGAGGGAAATAGCGAAGGATACAAGCTATAAGAACAAAATGAAGCAGAAGGAATACTTTGATCAAAAGATCCGTTGGTCTCCATTTCATGTGAATGACTTGGTTCCAAAGTATATGATTCCGAGATAAAAAAAAGGCGAAAAATTTTCTTCCCAAATGGATGGGCCCTACAAAATAGCAATTGTGCATGAAAATGATACATATCGACTAGAGGAATTAGATGGCACCCCATTACGAAATGGGTCAACCACGACAAGTTAAAGATTTTCTAAGCACTGAGAATAGTCTACTCCACGGATGGAGTAGAAGCTAGGAAGGGGAAAAATGTCGTAATTAAAATTTTCTCTGTAATTTCTATTTTATTAGGTATGTATTAGGAATAGGATGTTGTTAAGTATGATTAGTAGTGGCATCGATAGAAGATAACGACATCGTCGAGACGGTCTTTGCCAATAAAGTAGAGTACGGTAATAGTCAAAGTACAATATGAATGTTGTGGTAAAAAGTAAATATTTGTCGTAAGTGGTCCGGTAATGTTAAAATGTCAAAGTTGGGGTAAGTAGAGAAGTAGGGTCTACATGATTAGGAATTAGAAATATTATATTTTTAATAAGGACAAAGAGTGATGTCATAAATATTTTGTGTATTTTATTTGTGGAAAAGACTAAAAAGGTGGAACCCATGTGAGATGATAAGGTTTATCTTATCTTAGAAGATAAGCCTACATGTAAAGGCAAGAGTTTAGGCATGGAATATGATTGGTCGGAAGATATTTCCTATCTTATCTTATAGATAGGGTGGATAAGCCTGAATTCCTATAAATAAAGAGGTCACCTTCCTCGTTTAGCATAGAAAGAAGTAGTGAGAAATATTGTATGAGTAAGTTTGTAAAGGAAGCCATCATTTTGAAGGTGTGTTAAAGAATCCATTAAGAGGTGTAATTGTGAAGTTTCTCCCATAGTTATTATTGGAAGGCAAGTGAAGTCAGTAACACTTGAAGTACCTCATGGGTGAGATTGTAACAATTTCATGTTGATATTATAATTTACACTTATATTTCAGATTTATCATCATTCTTTCTTATCATAGTCTATGGTATTCTTGTGTTATGTTTGTTGTTGTGTTTCCAGATTCCATCCACCAAACTAAAAGTTGTGCATTAGTAAATAATCATAGCACAAGGAGTTCTTGGTAAAGAATTATCATAGTGCCGGATTGGTGTTGATGGACCAACTACATGACTCTTTAATTGTGCCCTGTAGTGGAAGGGAATGTGCGTGGTAGAAATCAAGGCGTGTACAAATAAGGATGGCTAGCCAAACACAAGTGTTAGTACAAAAACGCATGCATGTGGAAAACAAATGCAAAGTACACAAACAATGTGTAAACCACAAGGAAAAGTAATATAAACACGCAAGAAGACAAGTAAGCTGCACAAAGTGGGTTATAAATATGGGACATCACTAATGAGGTCGTAAGACACACAAGGCCATCGTGGCCAAAAACAACAAGTGTGCACACCAAACATAGGGCAAGGCACTCGCATACAGAAAACAATGATAGACAAACATAGACAAGAAAAAGTAGTAGTCATGGAAACATGGATTTATGTAAAACAAGTGCTACACGTGGAACACCCTGGTAGCATGTTAGAGAAATAACCAATATGTCAAAGAGTAACTTAAATTTCTAAGTACAAAATGAAACAATAACACATGTGAGAATCGAATGAGGATACCCCCAACGACTAGTGTAGGAAGAGTAGAAGGTTAGTATCCATGTTGTATGCAAAAGATTTTTATCTGCAATCACCACTAGATAAAGGCGTGAATACACATGTATGGATGGTATAAATAATGATATATAAGAAATCAATCTAACATGTGTAGTAAAATGATCATGTAAAGCACTAGTAAACAAGAGTAAATGCCCCAAAGACAATGCAATATGTTGTGGATGGATGAAATGGAATGCAAGATGGAATGATAGGAGCCGCATGCCCTTGAGTGAATAGAATTGTATGTAATGAGGTTCATTTTTCCCCCCTCAGCAGTCAAGAATGAACCATAAACGAGAGTGCGTCATCGAGAAATGGTCGAAGTATGTGTTGTTTCAAACACGTTGTGATGAATGCGTATGTGTATTGAGGAGATGTGACCTAGAAATGATGTGTGTGTTAACCCTAAAGTTGAAGCCTATATCACGACTAGATGAACATATAAGTGATGATTTAGCCTAAACGTATATCACTATAAGATGAATGGATTAGTGATGATTCAGCCCTAAGCGTATATCACTACAAGATGAAAGGAGGGAGTGGTAATATAACCTAAGGTGTATACCAGTACAAAATGATAGAATAGTTGATGATTTAGCCTAAAGAGTATGTAACGAAAAGATGAAAGGAGGGAGTGGTGATGTAACCTAAGGTGTATACCACTACAAAATGGTAGAATAGTTGACGATTTAGCCTAAAGTGTATGTCACTACAAGATGAAAGGAGGGAGAGGTGATGTAACCTAAGGTGTATAACACTACAAAAAAATGATAGAATAGGTGATGATTTCGCCTAAAGTGTATGTCACTACAAGATGAAAGGAGGGAGCGACAATGTAACCTAAGGTGTATACCACTATGTAATGATAGAATAGGTGACAATTTAGCCTAAAACATGTGTCATTAGCCTAATATTGTCACATGCATGATGAGTGTAAGGTCAATTTAATTTGTAAACCCTCGCAATCAAGTATGGACCGAGGAACTAAAGCGCGTCATCGGTGGTGAGTGTAGCACATAGAAGACAATGTAGCATATATAATGATAAAAGATGACCATGTGATGAAAAGAATATGAAAAAACGTGGTGTGTAAAATGAGATAGTAGATGTGTAGAATATGTAAAGTGTAACGAAGTGACATGTAATGTATGTAGATAGATTAGTAATGTAGTATGTAGGATGAGGAGTGTATGATGCTAGACACATAGTATGATATATGCATAATGAAAACTAGTATGATGTATGGTGTATGACGTGCGATATGTGAATAGATGTGGTGTGTAAGTCCTATAGTGCAGTGTGTGGGGTTCAAGTGTAGTAATCCCTCAATAGTAAAGTGTGAACCGAAGCACAAGAGTGTGTCATCGGGTAATGACGCTAGAATGTATGATGAGTATGCCTAATGCGAGGATATGAATGTATAAGAATGTAAAAGATGATGAGTGTGACTATACTAAGATGAGGTGGGGGTATGTGGTGTTATGCCTCCCCAAGTATGTGTGAATGCTAAGAATGTGATGTAGTACTATATAAGAATGATAATGTAAGAATGAGGGATATGTCTATGATGCTAATGGGACAAGTGGGGAGGATGTGTGAGCTTCTATGCCCCCAAGTCTGTATGCAATGAAAATCTAGTCAAAATACACTAAGTGGATCAATGTAAGGAGTAGTTGCTTTAACAAAAGTGATGGGACCCTCGAAGTGATAGAGGAGTGTGATCATCCGATGGTTCATCACCATAATGAGTTGTATCCGGGTCCCAATCATCAATATATGTAGAGTCGATAACAAATGTTGGCATTACAAGGTTAATGGTAGGAGGTAATGGTGGAATCTTGCATGGTGGTGGTGAAAGTGAAAATATATCATAAACACTAGGAGAAGGATTGGTTCTTTGGGACAAAATTAAATTAATTGGTTGGAGCCTAGATTTGAGGGGAGGACAAGTTGCATTGAGTCTCAAAGGAGACTTCTTAGGTTGACTTGGTAATGCAGTAGATGACTTAGTAGGAGGGGTTTGTGAACTAATGTCGATATATGGTTGACTTTTTTGACTTAGCGATACCGTAGGTGATTGCTTAGGTGGATCATGACATATCGAAGAAGGAATAACCTTAGGATCCCATGTGGATGTAACCTTTACAAAGGACTATGCAACATGACATTGGGCTGTGAATGAGATAAACCCTTTCTACTCAAGATGTTTGACTCTACGTTGTAAAACATAGCAATCGTTGTCAGTATGTCCATTGATTCTATGATAGTTACAATATGGACGACCTTGATATTTTGTAAGCTAATAAGGAGGATAACAATGAGTAGGTAGAAAAGTGATCAATTGATGACTAACGAGTTGAGTAAGAATGTCATATGGTGCAATATTGTGCTCAAACATAAGAGGCTCAGGCAATGACATATCTTGAGGTTCAATCATATTACATATATTAGACATAGATTGCATACAAGATGGAGAAGGAGCACAAACATGTGATTGAGAAGCATCCTTAAGTTGTTGAATTTCAGATTTGAGGGATGTGATCTTGGATTCCATAGCCATAAATTTTTCTTAAAATAAATCATGTAAAGCATGGATTAAGCCCAATAGGGGTTGAGTATATGAAGACTCACTAGGGTCGTTAAATAGACAAGAGAACATAGAAATTAGTTCATGTGGCGAATTTGTCATCATAATACTCGGTGTTTAAGGATTTTTGTAAAGCAACATGTTATCTAAATATCTCTCCTAGTGATTTGGGTAACTTGCATACACATTCTGGCTCTAAGTTATTCATTGCAATATTGTGTGCGCTCAAGATCACTTAGCACATTCCCTTGGTCACAGTTTCCCTGCGCGCCCCTTTCCTTTCTCTCCTTCCACCTCTCCCTTACGCCCATCTTTGTGCATTCACCTTCTTCCTAGTCAGCTTCTTCCCTTCTCGCATGCCTCGCACTTACTGTTAAGTCATTGGCCCTTCGCATGTCATGCCCATTACCTTATAATAGTTGCACCTTAACCATATGTTATCTGCTCACTAGTTTAGCTCATTTCCCCACACACATCGTGCATGCCCCCTCTACACCTTCCTCTATTTTCTCCGTGTGCCATTCCCTCATGCCCTTTTATGCAGATCATCTTTTGACACGCTTAAGTGTGTCACGCGCAACTAGTCAAAGCACGCCAACAGGGTGCCGAATCCTTGCAACAAATCAATGATTGACACATGGCAGAAATGAAAAATAGTTGTACAGTTGGCCATCATTTTAGCCAATCCATGCGTGCCATGTGTTTTACATACGCCGACGACTTTGACATCTTTTGACGACCATATATTTTGCTACTGAGCTTAGATCATCACGCACTCGGACTTGTTAGAGAGTCACGACATCACTACAATGCCAAAGATTCAAAATTCAAATAGGTGGATCTGGTAGGTGAGAAATGGGAAAACATATTTTTGAACATTGATGACCAGATCTGATTGCTCTAACCACCCAATTTGGTATGATCTGCCCTCCTTTGTCTTCAACACGTCAAATAGGCATAGAGAAGCATATTTCACATATTTCCAAGCATATTTGTAGGCATTGAATGCTTCTTGTTGGTGGTTGTGTTTCAAATTTGGGTTTTCCCTCCTTCTCCCTTCTTCCTCCACGGATTCATCTATAAATGTAAGAGCAAGGCTCATTTGTTATGTTGGACACTCTGGATCCTTACGCATTTTGCTAAGGATTCCATATTTTATGTATTTTGAGTTGTAGACCTCTATGTTTGGCTCTTGCATGTGGATATCAGCCTCCTTCATCATTGTAACAACTTTGTGCATTTCTAGAAGTAATAGAAGCATCATTTTGTGACTATTCTCTGTCCTAACGTGTTTACATTCCTTCTTCTTGCCATTTCTTTTGCGTTGTGTGTTGGTTATGCTACTTCAGGTTCCCTGCAGTTCCATATTTAGTTGTGTTCCATGAGAATGATCCAGGTGAATGTGTGTTTCATTTGTGTTACTCATGCCTAGCCTACTTTCATGCATTCCCTATCATTCTCACTCATAATGAGATAGTGTTCATCCCTCTTTTCTAGTGCTATCACCTTTTAGTGTATTTTCCTTCCATGTTATCCTTCTATCTCTGTTCCTAGGTATTATTAGCTTAGTTTCCCCTTTTAGCATTAGGAGTAGTATTAGCAATAGAAATAGACAGAGGAACTGGCCTTCTCAGAGATCCGTCCCAAGCTTGTAAGGTGCCACAACTTGGGGACGGTTCCATTGTGGTCTCAAACACCTCGACCCTTCCGAGATCGAGATGCGGGTACATGTTTGAGCAACCAACACAACCTAAAAATTAGGGTATCTCCCAAGTAAATTAGATAAAGAAACTTGACCCATGATAGAGGAAAAATGAGGATCCTAAGAGTGAAAGTTGTTGGGTTCACCAAAATGATTAACTAAAAGTGGACTATGTCGTGAGGGGATATTTAATCTAAGATATGAACAATTGTAATAAAGTAAATAAATGCAGTAAATAAGAATGTAAATGAGCTAAACAATTGTGCAAAAGGAAATAATAATCCTAATGTGCAAGAAGGAAGAGGAAAGAAATTAGTTGAATAAAATATGTTTGTTGGAGAGTGTCACATAGGTGATTGGAAAAATCGAAGTAGGAATGACGTGCGCAAGAATTCGAAAAGGGTGGATCTGGAGGATCTAGCTGGACTGGAGATTCTGGAGGAGGATTGAGGCATCTACGAGTGCTCAGTGGTCTGCAATCTAGGTGCCCTAGTTTGTGAAAAATCTCTAAAACTGGTCTTCATTGGTTCAGAAAATGATCTAAAACCCTCGTTGTCTGTCACCTCTACTTTGTTGTCATGTGCAGGATGTCGCTAATACTCCAAGATGAAAGAAAGACATGCAAGACCCCAAAACAAACATCAAACCCTAAAAAAGAATAATGCATATGAAGGGGTCAAACTGACCTCATTTGCCATAATGGTGGACTTACTAACTGAGCATTGCACTACATCTTAGACCCAATGTAGTTCTATGTGCAAGTGTGTGTGAACATGCCCTATGTTACTCTTGTGTCAGTCACACTTTGTAAATTAGCGAGTAATAACTGTGTAGAAAATTTAATAGAATGTGTGCATTGAATAGAATAGAATCCCTCCCTATAAAGTGTGATGTAGATGTCCTATCCTAGTGCTTTGATGATGGAGCTATGTGGATGGAAGTGATCTCAATGCAATAGATGGATGCAACTCTAGATGGAGTGATAGTAGTAAGTGATGCTAGGTCCCTCATTATGGTCTCATAACTTTATATTTATAGGGTTCTCTTGATCTAATTTCATAATTAACCTCAAAAAGGTCAACCACAAGAAAGATAAAGATGCCAAACAACTATAAAGAGCCCCAAAAGTGGTGGGAAGTGTAAAAGGGACCGGGGTGCCCATGGTGGGACCAGGGCACCCACAGGTGCCCCATTACTAGCATGGGCACCGCAGGATCAAGACTCAAAAATGGGAAGTGACCAAAACAAACTGGTCATGTGGATGAAAAGGGCTAGTAATGATGAAATAAAATAAAACAAGATGTCCAAAAGATGGGGATTAATTACTAATTTCTTCACTCAAGAACCTTCTAAATAGTAGTATGAGACCGGGATAAATAAATGTCTAAAGTGCATGATTTTGTGACTACAACTAGAAAGCGAGCGAGAAAAAGATAGATTTGGACTGGATATACTTTTTTTAATAAAAATGTAACCTACAACTCCTTTGGAGAGGACCTCCTTGACGAGGATAGGATCACCTAAATGTTGGTGTTTGCATTCGGTGCTTTAGTGTCCTAGAAAATATTTTGCTTTTGATATTTTCAGGGGTTGATGTTATCTTCTTATTTTCACTCTTTTTCATATCCACTTTGTTGTAGGGTTCATATATCACACTTGAACATGCAAAAAAACCCTAGCTAATTTCACAAGGCTCAAGAAAACATTAGATGAAACAAATAATGCATATACTTGAGTTAGAATGACCTCATCGGTCACCCTAATGTGATTTTCACCAAGAACTACATTATATTTTAGACTCTATGTAGTTCTAGTGTGTGTGTGTGTGTGTGTGTGTGTGTGTGTGTGAGAGAGAGAGAGAGAGAGAGAGAGAGAGAGAGAGAGAGAGAGAGAGAGAGAGAGAGAGAGAGAGAGAGAGAGAATTTATATCCTTGAAACTAGGTTTCTGTGTGCCATTCGCACAAAGTTAACAGACTACAACTACTTTTCCCCCAAATGATAAATGCATGATATGGAACTTATAAATAGCCCTTCCTATGTAATGAATAATGCGGTCAAAATGTAGTCCTTGAATATTGTTCTTTGCCCAAGTAGTAGATAGTAAGTAATAGCCCAAGTTGTCTAGCCCCTAATAATAGTGAGTAAGTCACCTATATATATGTATGAATGTGTGTATGTATGTATGTATGTTGTTAGAATATGGAACACCGAGAGGGGGTGAATCGGTGTTCAATTCAAATTTTTATTACAATTCAACCTTCAATCGATTCCTAAGTTAAGAAATAACACACATCAAATGAAATAAGAATCACACACTATAGACACCTAAAATATGCTTACACTTAGCATTTCCTCCAATTCAACCAATTGACGAAACTTTGTTAATCAACCCTTCTTCACTCCATTATTGGATGCCCATTCATGACACCTTCTCAGTCGTATTCCTCCTATAATCAACTTATTTGGCTAATATCTCTCTTATTAGCTAAACATTCCTCCTTTCGACCATTCAGAACCTCCCTAGTTCTCTCTGAGACCACTTCTATTGGCTTCGTAGGCTATCTATCAGTCACAATTGGTTATCCAGACCCCTCCCAACTCTCAATGAGTCTCTAATCACTTTCTAATCAAGTTTAACTAGCCTAAACCAAGATTAACTAAGCCTAAAGCATGTTTATCCTAATCTAATCTAAAAGTGCTTTTGAGCTTTAGTCCCACATGCACCCAAAGTTCAACATCCTCTCATTTGGAAATCTATAAATAGAAGGGTCACCCATCCCTTTCAAACTTACAACTTCACTCACAAGTCCTTCTCTCTCACATTTGGAGATATTGACATTAAACCTCATTTGTGATAGCTTTAAGCTATAAAACATTTGGATCTTGGCCATACTCCATTGTTAAGAGCTCCCCCATCTTGCATCCATCCATTCCAAATATAGGTAGTAAGGGAAGATCTAAAACTTTTCCATGTAGCCAACTTGGAGAGATCTCTTCACTATGTTTGAGAGTAAACAATACATAATTTGATTGCTTAGAATCTATCTAGGTTCATTTTCGTCAAGTTTTCATGGAGTAGAGAGTAGTATATATGCTAGGGTTTGAATGTTTGTTTCAAATTTATATATGCATAGATAGTTTCTTGTTTAGCTCTAATCTTATGGTGCATGGTTGAGTTTAGTCAAGCTTGAGGTTCTTTAACCTCATCCCATAGCTTTGTAAACCTTTCCATCGCATACATTTAGCACGCCCGGTGGGACACTTAGTCCATCCTCCATTAATGGATTCATTTTGAAGCTTTTATTTTAGTTTCTAATTTTTTTAGTTTCAATATTTTTAGATTAGTTTTAAGATTTCTAGATTAGTTTTTCAAAGTTTTTAGATTAGTTCAAGTTTTTGATTTCACTAAGCTTTTTGTATTAATGGCTAAATATCAGGTTTCTTAACTAGTTTAGCTAGGATTGTCTTGCTTTTGTGCTCTTTGCAGGATCGAAGGAGGTAAAGTGCTGCCAAAATTGAACCAAATTGATGAAATTTTGACATTTTTGAGATTTTTTTGAAAAATCCCGTGTTTTTAGCCACCTACAGGGAAGGGTGCGCATACACCTTTCTGTAGTGCAGGTACTTTCTGACTTTCATTTTTTTACTGGAGAGGCATGCAGCACCCAAAACCATGCGTAGGCATCTTAAACCGGCGTACATGCTCAAACCCACGCAAAAGTGCCTGTGTACCCTTTGCCTTTTGTCATAATTTTTTTAACTGTGGAACACACGCGCCAAACTGTGGCACACATGTCCAAACCGTGGCACACACGCCCAAACCATAGCGCATGCATCTCTTAGGTAGCGTAGGCACCCTGCAGACCTAACCGACTGTCATTTTTCTCAGAGGCGCGCACACGCATAAAAGGGCATGTATGCACCCAAACCCACACGTAGGTGTCTCTGTAGGGCGGTACACACATGCATAAAAGGGTGTGCACATGCCCTGAGGGGGTAGGTATATCTGTTTAATCCGGTTTTGGTTACAACTTTTTAGTGCTCCTTGTTTTGATCATATCTTTTGACTCGTTAACCCGTTTTCAGAGTTTGAATAGGCATCGAAAAGAGAAAAAAAAACATACTTTGTGAGGGAACATCCAAAAGTTATATAACTTTAGTATTATTAATTCTATTACAAAACTCCCAAAAGTGCTCAGGAGACTGCGCAAAATGCAAAATACTAAAATTGTCAAAAAACGCTAAAAATAGATTTCTAGAATTTTACGATTTTCTTGGTTTTCTAACTTTTGTAGGGTTCTAACAGTGGTTTACAAGTTTCCTCTTCATTAAGTTCTTTTGTATAACTTGTTTAAAAATGTTTGCATCTTCATTTGTGAAAGTTTGAAATGCGTATGCTCTTCTCTCGCACCTTTCTAGGTGATCTTGGGAATCAGAAATGTTTCACCACTTTCTTCATACTTGCAAAATGGTTTATTTAGCTTTCAAAGTTGGTTAAAAGGAAATCCTTTTCACATTGTACTTAGGAATTTTCCATTTATTGCAAATTTGAGTGAGATACCTTGTTGTGTATGCTCTTTCCTTGCGTCTTAGGATGATCTAGGAAATCAAAAACAACATCTTATCTCCTTTATATGACATTTTGGAAAATTACTAACCTTGGTATGTAGGACCAAAGTTGCTTGTCAAAGAAAGGTGCCAAAATGAAACAATACAAACCCTCTAAGTTTTCATACAGTTCGCTTAAATGTGTGCTACTTAAAACCACATTTAAGATAAGCAAGATAAAAAACACACCACTTTCATCACATTGTATTGCAGGTTTCAAAAAGGGTACGTCCCTATCCTCTTAACTGGAACATAACCCCTTTAGCATAACTCCTTAAGCTACAAAAATGGGGGTGGTTCCGGGAACCCTAAAGTAATCCACCTTTGTGTAACCTCGTGGATGAAACAGGAAACACTCTGCTTAATCACTTGACTAGTTTTTCCTTGTGAGTTAGCATTACCGGTTGTCCATATGGCGACCCCAGTGAGAGTACAAATGGACACATTTATTGCCCCATTGTCTTGAAGGGGGTAAAGTAAAGCCGAGATACTCCCAAATTAGTCATTGCGACTTTTTGGGTAAATCGAGCTCGCTTAAGACAACTTTGTGACACCTAGTTGAGAGATCTTATTAAGGAAGCCATTCCGTCAAGGAGCCCACTTTACTAGTCCATTATTGCGTCTTGTCCATCATGAAGTGATAACTTGTTTGGATTCAAAGCCTTGTTTTTTGAACATGGTAACAAATCCATTTAAGTTAGATCTAAGTGTATCTCATCACGAAGTTTACAACGTGTTACTTATCTTGGTTTCTTTCTCACCTTCGGATGAGGTGAAACTCTACCCAAGTAACACTTAGTTTATTTCCATATTTTGATCTACACCTTTGCATTATTTCTACCCATTTGGGACAAGAGAAGGCATCTTTCGAGGAGTGTTGTCATAGATAATGTTCTCACTACTTTTTTGTCCGTTTACGCTCATCCATGTTTGCAGTTGAGTTGTTAAATGTCTAAAGTGCATGGATGTGTCCTCATATCTTTAATGACCACTTGATCTTGATTTCAAGATCATCATCATAGTTAGGATTGATTCATCATTTGATCTCCCTTTGATGTGTTACCTTGTTCACATTGTCTCAACACAATTAAGATACTTATGTCGTGTTTTTCGTAAACATGATCTAAGTATCCACATTGTGGCATTACGCTGCCCACATTTTAGCACATCCTTAGTATACTTTGACTTGGTTTAAATTCAAACATTGTTCCAAATCTTGATGGGTGTCGCTTACTTTATTTTGTGTCGTTTCAATACCAATTTGATACCAATATCTCACTTCTTTGCGAAGCTTGATAGACGTGTCTAATTTGGTGGGGTTACGTAGCTTATATTTGTAATCCTCTCCCTTTGATGTTTAGGCCTTGCTTATCTCTAAACTGGTCATTGTATCCTTTGATTGGGAGTTGCATCTACCCTTCGTTAATATTTATGCCTTATTCATTTATAGCTTGACATAAGTATTGACATTGTGTTGACCATCTTTGCATCGAACTATCATTTTACACACACATTTTACATAGGGAGTATTTCCTTATTGATTGGCTTTGTGTTTCACATTGGCATGATTGTTCCTTGTGATCATTCACCTAGAAAAATTGTTTTCTAGGAAAATCCTTTTGATCTCATCAATATTGCATCATCACAATGTCTATTTTCCTTAGACCCTCTTCGGAAAATCATGCATGCATCTCCATACTTATGAAATGTCTAGTTGATTTCTATTATGCTACTCAAATCGACATGTCACTTCCTTCCCTTTGAAGGATTTCCATCACACTATCTAGGTCTAGACATTTGTGCTTAAAATAATGCTAACAATGACTGACTATCATGCGGTTTCTCACACTTACTACAATACGGAACCTAGGTTTAGGAATTCAAATCAAAAGATTCCCATTACAACTAAACCTCATTTGGTTCTTCGTGCTAGAGAGCCCATTCGGGTACCCTGTTCCCCACCTTTAGCTCATAGTCAGTGGTATGGTTTGGACACTTCTGATCCAAATTATTATTCAGTTCCCCCACTCTTCTTCTGATTCAGATCCAAACTACCATTCAGACTCCCACTTCTTCTTCGAAGACTCGGATCCCAACTATTATTCAGATACCCCTATATAAAATCTTGAATCATAGTCCTCCCTTCCTTCGCAGGACCTTTATTCCAAATCACCTCAACGATGTCTTCCTCCTTTGAAGATTCATGTGATTCCATGTTCGTCGATCAAAGATCTAATTCAGTTCTTGAGTCATGGTCCTCCCTTTCTTCACAGGACCTCCTTCATTAGTCATCTCAACGACCTCTTCCTCCATCAAAGAGTTCCACGACTTGGGTTACCTCTAGTCAATCATCTAATTTGACTCCTACATCATAACTTAATGGATGGCTAGGTGATCCTAATTTCCAACCTACATTACGTCGTCTTCTAGAAAAGTAATCTAGGTCCATATCTAAATCATCCATTCAGGAGATGCTTGCCTCCAATCCTACTTCCTCTCTTGAGTTATCTTCTTATGTCAATCAATATTCCCCGCTTATTGGGCCCATTTCTTCTATTCAACCTCCTATGGCTGAAGAACAACAACCTCTACTGATTGATTTCTCTCAGAATGAAGAAACAATCATAGTACATGAAGGTATCCCTCTAGAGGATTACAAACAAGAATTCTTTCTTGAAATTTATATGCTCGTGTATTGGGGAAAGGAAGTTTATCCCTTTTTTCATAATATAGATGAGGAGCCTAAGGTCATGGAACTTGATTCTTCTTTTATTCCATCTTCACCTTTTTCTTAGCATGATGAGATGTTGAGGTCTAGCATTGAGCCATGGCCTATCTTATCATTACCAAATCATTCCTTATCTATCATCATTCCTCAATCAAAATCTCACCTTGGGTCACTGCTTAGGTAGCCCATCGTCTTCTTCTATACTTGGGCCACCCCAAGTAGTCCTCCATTTTATATTTGTGGGTCACCTCTTGGTAGCACATTACCTTCTATTCTTGGGCTACCTCCTAGTAGGCCTTCCTCTTCTATCTATGGGATACCTCCCAAGTAATCCCTCCTCATCTATACTTGGGCCACACCCTAGCACCCCTTCATCATCTTCTATCAATGGCTCACCTCTTGGTAGCCCATTCTCTTCAATTCTTTGACCATATCCTTTTCATCCATCACATATTTCTTCTATCAATGGTTATGGCAAGCCCACGTTCATTTCTCACATCAGTTCCAAATGTCCACGTTCACTTTCTTCTCCTTCTTAAGATCAAAAAAGTTAGACATCAGCTTATAAGAAACCCAAACAGTTTCTTAATTAGGCTCAGTACAAACTCCTAATAGCTCTAAGAATCCTAAAGCAACTCACATGATCTTAGGGTTAAAAATCAAGCGCGATCCAAGAACACACATCAACGTAACCATCAAGTATGGCACAAAGTGCATAAACCTATGAATCATGAACTCAAGCTCCCACATAAGAAATCCTCATTTCAAGATAAATTGCAATAATTTATTGAGTAGGAGCTCACCATGATCATCAAGATTGGGAATAACATGACTCTTGATAAACAATCACGCTTACTCTCCCTTATCAAAGAAGTCATAGACATTGTTGTTGGATCTTACCACATGGAGTGACTTTTTTAGTCCCAAACCTTCTAAAACTATCAAAAATCTAAAAATCAAAATAATTCAAAAATACAAAAAAATGAGAAAACCTAGTAAAATCAAAGGTACAAAGCTCAAACATTGGAATTAGGTATTGTGTACACATGGATGTTCTTTCTTCCCTTTCTTTCTCTTCCTTTGCAAGTATTCCTACCATTTTCATTCCTTCGGTGATATGTTGGTTAGCCTCTTCACACACATTTTGCGACATTTATCTCTATGGTATTTGTTTGACCTTGGTCTTTCATCACCTTGGTAAATTAAAGAACAACTAATCTCTTAGAGATCCTATCACATTCAACATCTAATAAACTTGTTGTGAAGAACTTTTGGACATATTTGTTGACACTAGCCAATGTCGTCATCATAATCACTTCTACCTCCTTTCATCAAGCCATCAGTGGTTCTTAACCCCTTGTCAAACAAGAGAGATGAAATAAATTTTTAGAAAGAAAAAGAATCAAAATCAATCAAAAATCAAAAGCTAAAAGCTAAAAAAAAAAAAATTTGATATATTACTCTCTCTTGGGGTATTTCCAATAATCTCTATTGGGGCTATGGACGCCTAACTTGAAGTAGAGCAATGTTGCAATTAGAATCAAATACATCTTCATTGGGGCTATGGACGCCTGGTGGGTAGCGGAGTAATGTATGGTTATCCTTCCACCCTTCATTCACAAATCACCTATCATATATCAAAATAAATCATTCCTACACATTGGCTAGGGTGTTTTCACTTGTTTTCTATTAAATCTTCCCTTCAAGAGGTAATTAGATTCCATGTGCACACATTGGATCTCTATGAGTAAAGCAGGATTAGTATGTTACCAAGTGTCTTTTTTTAGACCTTGTTTAGACTCTTGCCTTAGTCTATATCTTGTCTCATGATTTGTGCCTTTGGATAATCACTTCTTCATTGTGAGGATTCTAAGATACATTCATATCATTCACATCATTCTTCTACTTCATTCAGAACATCCATGTGTACAAGATTGCCTTTTTTCCATGTTTGCGGACACCTTTGTCCCCTTTCACAAAAACAATCTCTTCTCCTTCCTTTCTATCATGTGAATTTAGGCCAAATTACACTGGGGCATCCTTGTTCCCTCCCCACTTCATTGGTTTACGTTCATCAAACATGTTGAACCTATCCATAATGGCCTTGGGTACCGCTTCTACCCGTGAAGAGTTTGTCTTTGAATACTCCCACCTAATCGCTGGGGCATTTTCACATCTTCATCTTTCTCATACACACATGACCTTATGCCCTTGTACATCCCGTCTATCACTAGGGCCATCCATGCTTCCTTGTCTTCCTGTACATAGTTTCGAAAACTTTCAAAATCAACGAAAACATTCAAATATGTCGAGAAAAATAAAAAACATTCAAATATTTCAGAGAAATCAAACCATTCAAATCTGTTTAAGAAAACTTCTAAAAATTGAAAATCATTCTACAAAATTTCACTCTTTAGTTCTCACTTGTTCATGTGCATAACTCACGGATCATCTTGATCTACCTCCATCAATAAAAGCTAGGTCTTGCTTACTTTGCCTCGTACTTTGGGGCACAACGAGCTGCTCGGTACTATTTCATAGTGCACATTGCTTTTTCATAGGACCTAAGTGTCCTCTGTTATTCCCCTTACATGTATCCTTTCCTGGGGAACCATCTTCAACCCTTGTCATTCATTCAAAAAGGTTCAAACTGAAGCTCGATAATAAAAACATTATATTTGTTTCTCTATTAGTTTATCTTGTTTACTTTCTCATATTGCATTGCATTATGTATGTTGCATGGAGTTAGGAATATTTTACTTTCTCGTATTGCATTGCATTTTGTATGTTGCATGGAGTTGGTGTTTTTAGCAATGGACATTTGTTCGTATATGGCATTTCAATGTCATACTACACTTTTGTTTATTCTTTTTAATAAGGACCGATGATGAAGATCACTAGCAATATGATGAAAATAAAGTTGTTTAAAAGGCACTGGATGGATGTTAGCTCATTCCCCCTTCCTCATACTCCTTTTCTTCTATATCCCCTTTCTTCTTCACACTATTATTTCTTTTGTTATCTTTCTATCATCTTTTCAATCATCAATCGAGTTCTTCTATCACCCCATCGACAATTGAGGGGCATCCTCCATTCTACTCATTTTTCTTCTATTCCTTCAAAAATTTCTACTTGTTTATGCTTGTCTACTTTCTTTGAAGTGACATTACTTACGCCACCTCAAAGAGGGGCAAATGTAGACACCTAAAATATGCTTACACTTAGTGTTTCCTTCAATTCAACCAATTGATGACACTTCATTAATCAATCGTTCTTCACTCCATTCTCGAATGCCCATTCACGACACCTTCTTGGTCGTATTCCTCCTATAATTAGCTTATTTGGCTAATATCTCTCTTATTAGCTAAACATTCCTTTTGGCTAATATCTCTCTTATTAGCTAAACATTCCTCCTTTCAACCATTCATAACATCCCTAGTTCTCTATAGACCACTTCTATTGGCTTCATAGGCTATCTATTAGTCGCGATTGGTTATCCAGACCCTCCCAACTCTCAATGAGTCTATAATCACTTACTAATCAAGTTTAACTAGCCTAAACCAAGCTTAACTAAGCCTAAAGCATGTTTATCCTAATCTAATATAAAATTGCTTTTTGAGCTTTAGTCCCACATGCACCCAAAGTTCAACATCCTCTCATTTGGAAATCTATAAATAGAAGGGTCACCCCTCCCTTTCAAACTTACAACTTCACTCACAAGTCCTTCTCTCTCACATTTGGAGATATTGGCATTAAACCTCATTTGCGATAGATTTAAGCTATAAAACATTTGGATCTTGGCCATACTCCATTGTTAAGAGCTCCCCCATATTGCATCCATCCATTCCAAATATAGTTAGTAAGGGAAGATCTAAAGCTTGGCCATGTAGCCAACTTGGAGAGATCTCTTCACTATGTTTGAGAGTAAACAATACATAATTTGATTTCTTAGAATCTACCTAGGTTCATTTTCATCAAGCTTTCATGGAGTAGAGAGTAGTATATATGCTAGGGTTTGAATGTTTGATTCAAATTTATATACGCATAGATAGTTTCTTGTTTAGCTCTAATCATATGGTGCATGGTTGAGTTTAGTCAAGCTTGAGGTTCTTTAACCTCATCCCATAGCTTTGCAAACCTTTCCATCGCATACACACACAAGAGAGAGACATGATTTTTAAGTGGGAAACCCAAATTGGAAAAAAACCCACTAAACCAAAGGATTATATGCTCAATGGTTACAAAAGTGTTGAGCTACAACTCAACTGATGAAGCTACAACTTAAAATCAAGCTACAACTTGATCAATAACAAGCTATAACTTGCTAGAAAGCTACAAATTTCAAATTATACTGAGCTACAACTTAGTGATTTCACAAAAATTGATCACTCTTCAACTTGGATGTAATACACTTGATTGTGACCCTAATTTTTTAAATTGGCCTTCTTATCTCACTGTAATTTCATCAATATATCAAGCCCTTAATCACCTTTCACCTGTAATCTAACCTCTTGGAGAATTCATTAACTCTTCCTAACTTACCAATTCAAATCTCGATTCATTCAATACCTACAAAAATCATGAAGACTTCACAAGCATTAACTCAATCTTCAAAACCTTCAAGCACTCTCTCTCGGTCGAACATATGCATATATGAGCCTATTGCTCCACGCAACCTTGTCTAGTTAGTTGACTACGCTCTCCATCATGCTTCTATAAATTTTAGCATATTGTACTTCGCTATTAGTATCTATACTCTCTTCAATTTTAATCACTAACATCATAATCCATATAACATCTCATTCTTTATCACACATTGCTCATTCATTGTTTACTCAATTTTTCCATGTTATTCTCAATACACATCACTCACTCTTTATTACCTTTCAATTCTTCACACCAAATTACTTTAAAATTAACAATACTCTCTTTTTATTTTCCTAACTCTTCAAATTTTATGCTCTTCACATTACACTACTCAACTCACTTTAGCTTGAGATCATCTTACTTGAGGCAAAAGCATTCATCTTCTTGAATTTTTTGACCTTTATGCCTTTTGAACTTACATTGAGTTTTTGAGAGGACTATTCACATTCTTGACTTTGAGCAAGAAGGATAACTAACAATATTGTAAATGTCATGGCCCTTTAGGCCTCACTTAGTATTCATTCAATTTAAGGCATCTAGACTTAAGACTCTTGATGCAGCCTATAATTTACCAGATAACACCCTAGTCACACTAGCACATCACTCAGCCTAGATTGAGCGCTCACCCAAAGCGCACAAAGGTATCAAGTCCCTCTTTAGGGTTACTATAACAGGATGTTAACATGATGAAGGAAGTAACATATAGATTCATAACTAATCCATCATTCCTGATACAATGCATGCTACACTCAGTTCTATGAAAAAAACAAGCTTAAACAGTAATCATGGTTTAACCATTAACATGCACTACTCAATTACACGGGATGACACTTAGATTCAGCCAATATCTTCCATCTATTAATAAATACGAAGCTCCTTACAATATTGTCAATCTATACCAATGCGCGTATGGAACTGATACAATAGTTCAATCATATGTGTATATTCTCTGTTACACATACATACATGTAGCTCTCAGTAATACCTACATACTTCCAACTCTCTGTAATACACACATCTACTATGCACCTAACATCATATATAGGGTGGGGACTTTCCCTTCACCACTTATCTATTCCAAAAATAGGCCGCATGCTATTGATAGCCACACACCATTTACAATCATAGCCACACATGCAAGTACGCTATCTATAGTCCTCCCTGCAGTGAATGAAGTGTCAATTCTATTCTTAGCTTGTCTTTCATTCATCAACACTTCGAATCGCTTCTCCAAAGATAGACAATGCATGATGTACACGTCTCTATATCGTTGATGTGTTCCACACACCATCTTCTAAAAATAGGTCTTCATGCTCAAAACCGACTAAGTCCTAAAATCTAAACTTGCCTTTCGCGTGCAAGTCCTTCCTATCCTTCCACGCCCTTGGTTCCGGCCTCTATCCGTGCGAGACTCCTTGTGTGATATTTGACAAGTATTCTTTGACCAAAATTACCCCATACTAATCTCATTGTCATCCCGACAATGGGTATGTCCAAACATTGAAGGAAAGAATAGAAGAATGGAAAGAATAAGAATAAAATAATGTAGATAAATAATTTCTATGAGGTTATTAGCAACCTCTTATGTATTAGTTTGTAGTATCAACTTTGGATACTCTTCCTTTATTTCAGCCTCTAATATCTGTCGATTCGTGAGTGCTTGCTCTTCTTTTCTCGGGATATCCACGGTGATGGATTCTAACTCATCCATTGCAATTTCTCCTTTCTCGTTTCGCAGAGCTAACACAACATGGGACATTGATGTCATTCTTCCTTCTAAAATGTCCATCTTACGTGTAATTAGCTCTTCCGGCCAAGTCTTGTGCGGCTCGTCAGCCGCTTCTTAGGGCCTCGCTCGTTTAACCATTGAAAATATTTCTGCGCAGCCCAATGTGTCATCTTTCATTACTTTCTAGACCTCGTTATTCTCTTCGAGGGTCTTGATGTTGATAAGCACCTCTGGAGATATGCATATATTTAAAGCCTAGTCCGCTTTCTTAAATTCTTCCTATAATGCTTGCAATAAACCTTCATAAGATGTAATTTTTCTCATCACGGATGCTTTATCTCATTTTGCATCTTTTTTGAGCATTCTAGCGCTTGCATACGCAGAGTTCCATCTTCAAGTACCAAGTCCACCAACTTTCCCACATAGTGTATCACTGAAGGAAATGTTTGTGGTACCTTGGCCTCTAAGTGTGGCCTTGCTTTGATTACATTATCCCCAATATCCTTTGTGATGCTTATGAACACTTCATTCTTTTTCTACGTGAAGTCCCTCTCCTGTGTTATGCATGTTATCTCTTCTTCCTTTTTCTTCAACTCCTCGTGCAACGCTCTGATCATGGCATATTTTTCCATGTTTCTTCTAGCCACCTCAGCAAAAACTTTCACCAATGCATTGTTGACTTGCTCATCTGACATGACAGTAGGCTTTACTGTCATGTGTCTGGCTTGAGGTGCCTTCTTCAGTATTCTCAAAATGCATGACTCTTCACACACATCAAAGTCAGGCTCATCCATGTGGGTGTGCATGGACCACAATAGTTGCTTTTGAGTGCACATCGTTGTCATATCTTCATCCATTAACTCCCACCAAATAAATCCTTCTGCGTTATCGTGCTCTGGAAGCAGAGTGCGAACAATTTTTCCTACATCCTCTGCATACCCCATGGTGATGGAATGTGCTCTCCACTTGTTCTTCTAGACCTTTGCTACTTAGGAACTTTAGCCTCCAAATTTGGGACTTGCGTCTCCATGTCTTGAACACCTTATGTAGTTGTCGCCTCTGGTCTTTTCTCTTCCTCTTCTTTTTCCTTTGATGCCTCACCCTATTCTTCTATGTCCTCTAGAAGTGTAAGAGAATCGGCACACTTTCCCTCGACTCTTCCACCTCCTCATTAAACCTCATTTTCCTCCTTCTCTGCGCGGTAGCCTCCTTTTGTGGGGAGAGTCTAGCTGATTTACACACAATGGTTGGAGTAGCACCTTGGGTCCTTGTTCTCCTAAATACCCTTTTAAACTTGTGTTCCCCTTGGACTACATTCACATCATCATCATCCCCCTCTTGTGGCTAAGGTGGTGTAATGGTGCGCTTAGCTTCACCCTTGTAGGATGTCTCCTACCACTATGCTCCAAACCATCACTATCTTCGTGCCCCTCCTCCTCATCCTGTGTTGGTCGTCAAATAGGACTTTATGAAGAGCAACAGTCAGGGGACAAGAAGTCCCTCCTCTTTAATGGGAGAGGTTCCCTTATTCAAAAATGAACCTATTTACAAATATACAAAACATGATTTTCTGGTTGAACTTGGATATTACGAAAGTGTTTTCTATAAAGATCATCAATTACAAAAGGACTGAGGAATGAGAGTATGGGAATGAGCAGAAAGGCAACACTCAGAATTATAGATAACAGAGTAATTCTTTATGTATGCGAAGTTACAGTGAATTGAAACAAGATCATTTGTATCATATAAATAAGATGGAATTTAAAGACACAAAGTTCTGTAAATAACATCTGCCAGAACACAAAGTTTCTTAACATAACACAGACAAATGATCTTCACAAAAATAAATGAAAGCTGGGAACAACAGAGATCAGATAGACAAAGAATGGAAAGCCCTTCTGTATTGATTTCTTTATGATCTATTTACACTTTCAGAAAATAAACCAAGTTCTTCCTCCCTTCAAAATGGCGTGGAGAGGCCATTATATAGCTTACAAATCAGTTATTCTTTGTAACTACTTCTTTTAACTAAAGATTAGTTAAGGATTGCCAACCGCAATACCTCAACTAATTACAATGAATCGAGAAAAGAATTAGAAAAGAGGAGAAGAATAAGGAGAAGAAGACAGTGGTTATGAATGGGAGGGACCCACTGACTTCAAAATTCACTGCCTGAATCTCTTCGATGCCTCGGTTATGTCTCTGCCACGAGGGACTGACGTGTTGGTGTAGACTGAGTATGGTAGAATCATCTGCGCCGTTGGTGTAGGGTTTGCATCAGCCATCCTCGACCAAAAAGTTGCCAAAGTCAAGATGATGAGCTTCACTGTCCCTGACATTTGATCTTCAAATTGATAGTAATTCGGAGGGTAGAGCCGCACACTAAACTCGGGAAGGAATTACAGCATGAAAAATGCATAGGGGGTTCGCTCATAATATAGCCGTTTAGGAGAGAGAAAGATAATGAATGCGCATTTACCAATTTGAATAAGCAAGATATTTGGGTAGAGCGGGAAAAAATAAGCACGAATGACACTTGGTTCATTTGGGACATGTGAGATGCGAATGCGCGAAACACGCGGTTCGGGCGAAGCGGGGAAAAGACGCACAAATGCCTTTTGGAACGTGCGGGACAAAAGTGCGCTAAACACGCGACTCGGGTGATTCGGCCAGAAAATGAAACAACTTGTCAAATTGAACTTGGGACATTTGGGACGTGAAAGCGCGAAGTACGCGGTTCGGGTGATTCGGCCGAAAATGGAACAACTTGCCCGATTGGACTTGGGACATTTGGGACGAGAAATTCGATGGGTCCGAAAATGGAACAACTTCGGGGAAACCGGCCGATCGGGGAACAGAGCGCCGTTTGAACTTGGGACACGCGGGACAAAAATGTCCGACAGGCCCGAAAAACACACAAAATGACCCAAAAAATGCAGATTTTCCCAAATTCTCGACTTTTAACACTGAGTACAATAGAGAAGACACTTAAAACTCAAAAATTTGAATTTTCACTTCCTTAAGAGCAGGGGAATTTTGAGTGGACAACAAGCTGGCTCCTTCTGGGGATGACTTGGCATAAATTCAAGGAATGAGGCAAGGTAAGAACTTAGACAAACTCGGGGAAGCAGACCAGTACCTTATCCATTGGGCCACGGAGTCAAAAAGCAAACCAATACAGAGGACAACACACCAAAACAAAAAGGAAAGAAAAAACAAAACATTGTACATAATATACAAAGGACTCCCTAATCACCTAAGACTTGAACAACTTAAGAGTCACGCCCACTTATAAGGAAGTGGGAGAGGAGAACCATCCATGTAATCAAGATAAAAGGAATTCTTACCGTGAAAGTGTCGATCTTGAAAGGTCCGAGCCAAAGGGAATCAAACTTGCCATGGCTGCCACGAGGTTCATGCCTTTTATCCCATAACAACACAAGTGTCTCCAACTTGGAAATCTTTGAACCTAGCTTTCTTATCAAACAGGTCCTTTACCTTCTACTGGTGAACAAATATCCTATCAATGACCTCAATCTGTCCTCATTTAGTTTGTGAAGGTACATAATTCTCTTATCCAAAGCATCACCGAAACTAGTATCTTGATGGCCTTCATTAGATGCAAGACTGGCAGCTCCACTGTTACTGGCAATTGAGCTTCTACTCCATATACCACTTGAAAAGGAGACATTCCAATAGCTCTCTTTGGTGTAATCTTGTCTGCCCAAAGAGCATCATAGAGCTTCTTGTGCCAGTTTCGTTGAGACTCATTGACTAATTTCCTTATAATAGTCACCAAATTTTTATTAGTGGATTCTACTTGCCCATTTCCCTGAGGATAGTAATCTAAGGAGTGAGCCAAAGAAATGCCATACCCATAGCAAAAATCCATTATCTCGGTTGAAGAGAAATTTGAAGCATTATCTGTCACAATCTTGTTA
The DNA here is from genome assembly GCA_018340775.1 of Taxus wallichiana var. yunnanensis. Lineage (NCBI taxonomy): Eukaryota > Viridiplantae > Streptophyta > Pinopsida > Cupressales > Taxaceae > Taxus > Taxus wallichiana. The sequence goes on along the minus strand of CM031243.1, from coordinate 691,508,597 downwards.
GGTACACCATACCTTACCAAGATGTTCTCTTTGATGAAGCTGCACACCACTTCAGAAGTAGTACTCTTAACTGGAATAGCTTCTACCCATTTGGTGAAATAATCCGTGGCAGTTAATACATGAGTATGACCAGCACTAGAAGCAGGATTAAGTGTTCCAATGAAGTCCAAACCCCACCGAAAAGGTTCTTGATTACGATGGCTTAAGAGGCAAAGAGGCCAATTTGGGTCTTCCCACGAAGGTCTGACAAGCCTCACATTTATCAACCCACTTGGATGCATCTCTGAACAAGGAAGGCCAGTAATATCCTCCACGAAGTATCTTATGAGCAGTGACCGTTGATGAATAGTGCCCTCCACATGCCTAATTATGAAAAGCTGAGAGTAACTTTTTCTGCTGTTCCTTGTCCACACATTTCAAAAATCTTCCATCTAAGCCACGTTTGAACAAGGTGTTTTCCCACAACACATATTGCACTGACCTTAGTTTAACAGTCCTCTTTTCTTTGGCGGTTAAATGAGGGGGCATTATCCATAGGTGAGAAAATGAGCGATATCGCATACCATTCATCAACTGAGCTAAGAAACAGAACGGTAGGAAGACCAACTTTCTCCTCCAACAACTCATGTTTAGCTCCTTCAGCAATGAGCTCACAAAGACCTTTTCCACGAACAAGCTTGGTCGGTTTGATGTCAATATCATATTCTTAGACCTTAGCAACCCAGTTCCCTCTCTTGGATCCAAATTCATGTTGTGTGAGAATTGACTTAACAAATTGTATATCGGAACCAACACCATGGAATGAGAGTTGAGAATGTAAAAACGAAACTGCTTGACAACTTTAACCACTGCAAAAGCATGTTTTTCCATCATGGTGTATTTTAACTCATGATCTTTCAGAATATAGCTCATGAACGCAATTGGGAGTTCATGCTCATTAGAGTCTTCTTGGTGTCACCTCGATTTCACCCTGAAATCTGTGACTACCCAATCCGAAAAAATTTCGTACTTTTAAAATAGTGGGTCGTTTGTTGTTTTTATTGCCTGAAAGTTCCTGTATTGCGTCAAAATAATCCTAAAGTGCCATATTAGCCTTTTTCGCCAAATACCCAGATGCCCAAAATTGTTTTATTCTGTCGTCGGGATTTGTCTGCGGGAAATTTGTATTTAATTATTTTGAGCCCCGTATGAGGCTATTTGTGCTCTGTTTTAACTCCATTATGAGCGAATATGTTATTATTCCTATGTACCAGAAGGATTTTAACTTATTTTAAGTTTTGGGCTTTATTTGTAACTTTTGGCAATTTTTCGTGTTTTTGTGGTGTCAGTTACATTTCCGTAAAATTTCTCTGGAACAACTCCTTTTCAGGGTAAGCCTGATTTTTGCCTTGGAGTGGCTAGAAAACATATACGCACATTGTGCCCAGAGGAAGTCGCCATCGGAGGTCTGGATCACTAGGAAAAAGCGAAGTCGTGCACAGAAAAGCCCCTGCGGGGATGGGCGCATTTTTGGAAAACAAAGGATTTAAGGCTGCGATGGGAAAAATATAAGCGCGCGAGTAGGGTGGGAATTTTATACATGCCTCAGCAAGGTACTTTTTCTGTGTTATAAAAATCACTTAAGTGGATCACGAGGTTTTGGTGCTCAACGCGAGGTAAAGCATCTCGTTATCAAAAATTCTTAAAAATAGAATTACATGTGCAAAAAAGTGCGCCCCCTTTGGTGAGAGATTAAAAGAATTAAAATTGATTATTTTTATTAATCTTCCTTCTCAAAAAAGTGCGCCCAAGCTTGGAGGAGGTCAACAAGTCAAAGGTGGAATAAAAGAAAGGAATTAAATTAATTAAATTTAATTTATTTAGTGGCTGCCCCCTTCCTCTCAAAAGTGCGCCCCATTCGGGCATTATTTAATGTTTTTTGAAGCATTAAAACATTAAATTAATTTCTATTTTAAAGTGGCTATGGTCAAAACACACCTTTGTGAGGCTTGAGTGAAATCTTTGTGTGAAGGATTAAATTGGATTAATTTAATTTATTGGATGGCTGTCCTTAAACATGCTATTTTTAAAGGAGAAAAGCATGATTTTTAATTAATTAATTGCCTTTAATTGTTAGGGCAATTATTAATTATAGAATTGTGAAGGTTATATAAGCATGGGCAGCCATATGGGTGAATAATTTAATTCACAGGTAAAGAATTGCAGCAAGGAGGAAAAGTGCGCCCCATTAGAGGAAGGATTTTGTTCAGACAAAGTGCTAACAAGGCTAAAAGCTTCCAGATTTGGCGCATGCTTTGGAGAAGGTTGATCTTCATCTGCATAGTTGTTTTCACAGGTGTTACAGGAGCTCAGGTGTTGATTGAAAGGATTCATGCTCTCTTTATGTGTAAATTAAACACCAATTTTTGGGGCAGCAGGCTTGAAAAGTGCAGATTTTTATAATTTAAATTCACTATTCATGCTCCGGTGGCCATTTTTGTCTGAATAAATTACAGGAATTCATTACAGGTGCTTTACAAAAGAAAAGGAGTTTTTATCAATGTCCAATACATTGCAAATATCCTCGAATCGAAGATTTGTCAGATCGCACAATATTGAAGAAATCCGGCCAAGTTAGAAGAAAAAGAATTATTCAGACAAAGATTGATAAAGCCATGGCGAAAGGAGATGAAAAAGAGAGCACGATGGATTCATGCATTGCTTCCAAACTTTCAGACATAGGAGACACAGATCTAGGCCCAGAACCTCTTTCTGATTTGATTGATAGATCCAGAGCGGGAAAGACTTCACTCATGCGTGCGGTCAAAAGTAGCGGAATTATCCGAGCTGCAGCTTTCCCATGTACAGCCCAATTGCCAGAGTTCGTGATGGAGTGTGCTAGATCTTATCATCCTTCATCCAGATCAGTGCGTGATGTTGCGGGAAAGACAATAATTCGTTTGGATGCGGAATTCATCAATTATTGTCTAAAGATTCCAGTGCGAAAGGTGGTGACTTCTATTAGCATTCAGGATGCTGACAGTAGATGGGAGAAACATAGAGCTGATTGCGTGAGCATAATGAACAGCCGGTTCATGAAGAAGCCTAGATCCCCTTCAAAGTTCTCGAGAACTCTTCCACGTCCAATTTGGTGCAGGAAGCAGATGATGTCGTCAAATTGCTATGCAGGTTGAATGGCGAAGCGAATGCCTACACTTTCCGTACATGGATGTATGCTTTCATCAGGACCATTGAAATCAACAAGGTTGATTCTATAATCAATTGGTCGAAATTATTAGCAAAGCGAACATCGATGAGTAACCGGGCGTGAAGCGTACTTTCACCTTCAAGATGACTTCGTACTTGGTATATCTGACTTCATAGGGTGTCTTTTCTAATTTGGATAGATGTGGTGTTCTTTCCAAGGACCCCATTTTGAGTGCTACCCACGACACTCACTGTACTGCGTGCGAGAAGGACTTCAAAGTGATCAGCGATGACTTCTTCTACGATTTCATCTGCAGGCTAGACAAAGACTTGAAGACTCATAGGGTAAGCAAGGAAGCGTGGGAAGCAGTGTCTAAGATTGGCAGTCTATTCATCCAGTTTGCAGATTTCACATACCTCAGGGTTACGAGCTTTTCTGGAGAACCTATAAAGATGCCCAGGTATCCAAGTGATAGAGTGATCGCCATGGAGCTGAGTAGGCAACTCGTAGAGTTACACGACCTTCATTTGAAATGGCACAAGTCTACGGGCTTCTTCCCAATCATTGTGGGATATTACAGTTGCATCAGCATTCACAGAGCTCGAGGGATGGAAGCGCAAATGTTATCCGAGTATGAGCAAGAGTTTTTCCCTGCACGGCTTAACTTCGATCCATTTGGAGTAGCCAGGAAGACAATCTCCCAGGAGTACGCACATGTGCCTTCGTTAGAAGATTTCTGGATGAAGTGCAGAAGTGAGTACGAGGTTAGAAAGAAATATTTTAGTAGGCTATCAGCAAAGCAAGTGTTCGACTTTGGACTAGCACGGATACCTGCGGATCTTAAAGATGATGGGAACGTGGTACTTGACACTTATCATCAGATGGGAGGAGATAAAGCTATACTGCAGGATAACATTGGAGGCTGCCATTCAATTGAAGAGAGATCTGGAGCTGTGTTGGTGAATACTGAGCTAGAAAGCTAGCTAACGAAGGGATACTGCCTTGATGAAGTATTGATGAATCAAATCACGGGCAACTTCGGCGCAGGAGATTCCCTCAAACGAAAGCATGAAGGAGAAAGCAGCAGAAGGTCCGAGAAGTTGAAAGTACACAGAAGATCTCAAGAGAAAGAGAAGACCACTTCTACGACCATAGCTTTGACTCCGACTTCTCCAGTACCCAGAGGATCACCAACTATTGCACCGCAGCAGCAGGATGCTTCCATGCCTTCATTGAAACCGGCGACATTCGTTTTCTCTCCGCAGCCACTTCGTTCAGCACCCGTTCCAGAGGAGATGTTGAAGCTGCAGATGACGGAGTTCGAAAGAGCTTTGTCCTTGGATGTTTCAGAAGATGGCAGCCATGACACTGTGGCACTTTTTGATGGAGAGGATGCAGAGCGGGAGATGGTAGCTTTGCAGTTGGTTCCGGAAGCAAGAGCAGAGATGAACTTAGAGGAACATGACTTTGCAGCGGCTACTTGAGGATCTGAGCAGAAGAGATGGAAGGCCTAAAGTTGCTAAAGAAACTTCTAGGTTGATCATCAAAGATTCGGGAGAGAAGTTTGCTAAGATATCAATTCCAGCGGAAGGAAAGATAGAGGAGGAGCTCACGGCGAGAAGATGTGACGGTGACCAAAATACCACTCGGTCAAGCTACCTTTGAAGGATTGAAGCGCAGGACACACAAAGCGTTCTTTGGATGCTTTGTTCCTTAGGCTTCGGTGATAAAAAAGGGCGGAGAAAGAAGAGGCTGCGCAGAAGTAAATATCTCAATTATGTGAGATCATAGCCAAGGTTGCTAAACCTTCCATTCAGCCCATTTCGGAGCGGTGAGTGATCATCTTATGCGAGAAAATGGAAGATGCAAGCAATCAAGTAAAGGCTATTGACGAATGGAAAGATCGATTATTCGTCAAGCTTCATACAACTTGGGAAGTGCCACCCACCTAAAGGTTATGAAAGATGCATCAAATCAACTAAAGCAAGTGATGGAAAGCATAGAAGGCATGAATACGGTTGCGAGAGAGTATCTGAGTATTTTGGCCAAGATCAACAAGTGTAGGGAGATGTATTGGTTGCAGAACAAATTATACCGGATGGATCGATCGAGAAGGGAAGCGGTAGAGTTTGGAGTATCTTTCCGTTTGGAGATCTGCAGAGTTTTGCTGAAAAGGATGCAGGTGCTTGAGAGTAGAACATCAGATTTACCAGACAGTAGCGTTTCTTTCACTGAGGAAAGAGTGGACGGAGGTGTTACTTCATACGTGCGGATTGTTTCTAACGAGGTGCATGATTCCTTGGAAGGTTCTCTTCTGATGGTGCAAAAGAGAATTGATAAAGCTACCAAGCCTTTCACGATGAATTCTATCAGTAGATTGGTGGCGCTGCAGGCAGACATTGCGAGGTTCGGGCCGAGTTTGGAAGAGGTGGAAGCATGCAGCAAAGTGTTGAATGAAGGGTTGCTGCAATTCAGGACAGAGAAGGAAGCAGTGGCTAAAACAGATGGAAGGATGCTGAATTATATGTTCGACAAGTATATCAGATATCAGAACAAGAAGAAGATGTAAACATTACAGCTGGCATGACTTCTTCTATTCTTTCTTCTTCTATTTTCTATGTTCCCGGATGAAATTGTAAAACTTCTAAGTTATTGGTTTTGCAACCATTACTTGAAGTCATGTGGAACCATTCTATTAGTTAAGTGATACATGTGTCACTTAAGAAGAAGTTAGTTGAGGATGATTGCCAAATGTCATCTTTACTTGTTGTTCATACTTTAGTTCAGTTTGAGTCTTCTATTTGTACTTTCCCTCCTACATTCTATAAGTAGGAGAAGAACCTCCAGGTTAATCATCGATCAGAATTTGTAAGAAGCAATCTTGTGTTCTAGACTTTGTGTTGAACCCCTGAGAGCCACTTGTTGCAGAGGAATACAAAGAAGCGGAGTTTCGGAGAACTTTGTGTCACGGCGTACTGTGTTTCTTGCTTTTAAATCTTAGATCTTTAAAGTAAACTTTGTGTTATTTTAGATCTGGATCTAGAACTGCCTTTGCTTTATAATTCTGTGTGTTCAAATCTATTAAGTTTCTTCTATGTGCATGCAATTAGCTCTGCTATCTACTAATTGGGATGCACATCTTCCTTATTTCTTCTCTGTAATTCCTTTATTGCCTTCTTTATAGCTTTCCTTTCTTAAATGACTTCTTACTTGCTGAGAACTTCTTAGTTATGGTTCATGAGCTAAGTGGTTAAAGTAAAACCCCGATAGATAATAACACATTTATGTTGACAAATCGACACGGGAGCCTCACCGATTAAATGAGGGAGATTTATCTCATGACTACCTAGGTTTGATGCTATGTAGAAAATCTAGCCAACACTTCTTGAGTCAAAACAACGGCCAAGGTATTATCTATGGCATAGCGAATAGATAGTAAAATCTTCTTTGAAATCGGACGAGTTAAAACAGGAGTTTTAGCGATAGCTCTTTTAATACCCTCAAAGGATTCCTTTCCTTCAGAAGACCAACCAAACGTTTGTTTCCCTTTCATCATTTGAGAAATATTCAAAGTTAACTCTGCAAAATCAGGGATGAACCTTCTTAAAAAATTGATCTTACCAAAGAAAGAGTGCACGCCCTTTTTGCTGGTTGGGAGAGGAATTTGTTGGATAGCTTGTACTCATTCAGGATCAATCTTAATACCATCCTTGGAGACGATGTGCCCTAATAATTTCCCCTCTGTGACACAAAAGACAGATTTCTTAGGATTCAAAGAAATCCCATGCTCTCTGCATCTTAGCAGAACTGTCTCCAGGTGGTCAAAATGATCTGCCCTTGTTTTAGAAAACACAGTCAAATCGTCAAGGTATATGACAATACACTTCCCTTTCAAACTTCCAAAGGCTAGATCCATAGCTCTCTGAAAAGTGGCACCAGCATTAATGAGCCCAAAAGGCATTCTCTTGTAAGCAAAGGTACCCCAAGGAGTAGTGAAAGCTATTTTGTGTTGATCTGCAGTATCAACCTCTACCTGATTATATCCCAAGAATCCATCAAGCATAGATAACATTTCAGATCCATATGCACTTGCAAGACACGATCCATCATGGGCAAAGGATAATTATCTTTCAAAGCTTTGATTGATTCTGAAATCAACACGAGATGCGGATCTCACCATTCTTCTTCCTACAGCACAATATTAGCAATCCATGTTGAATGATGAATGGGAAAAATGATTTTGGCCTTCAACAACCGTATTTCTGAAAGATGGTGTCGGCTATTTTGGGGTTGTATTGCCTCATTTACGCTTAAAAGGCTTAATTCCATGTTTGAGAGGAATAAAATGCTGCATATCTTTTGGTTTGAAAGCTTTTAAATCTTCATAAGAGTAAGTAAGAACATCCTTATACCTCTTTAAAAGATCAATTGCTTTATTCCTCTCATCTGTTGTGCAACATTTTCCAATGTTCACGAGCTTAGGATCAGTAGAACTCCCAATATTAATTTTATCATACTCTGATGATTGTTGAGGTCCGAAGGAAGCTCTAGACTTTACATACCTGTCATGTTTATCAAAGAGTTCCTCTAAACTCACCAATCCTTTAGGAATCTTGTTTCCTTTGAGATTGATGCATCCATCCTGATCCGTTTCTTCTCCTTGGGTGACTACTTTGCCAAAGGGCACACTTTCACGAGGTAGGTTGTCACTTCCTTCAAAATACAGTTGTTCAAAATTACCCTTGAGTTCTAAGAAAGAAAGCAAGTGTTGATCATCATTGAAAACTTGCCAGTTATTGGTATTATCAGGTACACTAGGCCGATGGACCATCTCAATGGTGAACTTGTCTTGAGAGAAGTCAGGATGAGGAATCAGTAGTGACCCCGAGACTGCTAGCGAATCAGCCCTGTTGTTCTTCTCCCTAGGTATTGCTTCGATGGAGAAAGCATCAAGAAATTCAATGGAATCCCAAACCTGATTCCGGTAATGTTTCAACCTTCCATTTTTTACCTAGAAAAGGCTTCTAACTTGCTTTACAATCAATTCCGCATCACCACGAGCCAGAAGATTCTTTACACCTTGTTCTTTGGCCACTTGCAGTCCAAGAATGAGAGCCTCATACTCTGCTATATTATTAGTATTTTCGAACTGCAACTTGAATGAAAAAGGATAAAGGCTCCCTTTAGGTGACACCAGTAGGACACCAGCTCCAGAACCAGCTGAGGAACAACTTCCATCAAACTCTAAAATCCAAACACCATTAGGATCTTTAGGTGACACTTTGGGGAGTTGGATTTCATCAGGGGACATAATCATATAGTTACCATGCCCCATATCCTCATAGAGTATTTGTGCTTTAGGATCATCTTTTTTGTACAATATACTCAGACTGCTTCTCAGGTAGCAACTTCTTCATTTGTCCATTAACAGGTACGAGTGCATGTGACCAATCCATTTGAATCTCTCCACCCACATCCTTACAGAAGTTCCTACTTAGCAACATCCCGTATGAAGGAGGAATGTCTGCTACTAAGATGGTAGCCAAAACTCTCTTCTCAAGCAAAGCAGCAAAAGCCACTTGTGCATCTTTAATTCTTCCGACCAGGGGCACTTCCTTACTCTCCATAGAGTAACAAGATCCATAAGTGCGTGTGAGGGTCAAGCCTAAGGCATGAGCTACCTTAGCAGGCATCACATTGTCTGAGGCTCCTGAGTCTATGACACAATTACTAAGCCTATGGCCAGCTATAAGAAGTGTTACATAAAATGGTTTGATTTTGTCATTAGGTGAGGTGACAGCGGCTACCAGACTAGGCTGTGGTGCAGAAGAAGGAGTGGGTAAAAGGCCTTTAGAGGTGGTCTTAGAATGGGAATTGACAAAGTGAATCATTTTAGCAAAAGCTTTGGGATGGGTTTGATAATACTCAGCCTCTGAAATTTGAACCTTAGTCTTTTTTAGGTGATCAATAATATCAAAAGACCCAGAAGTGGATGGGCCATCATCACTTGAGATCCTAGGTTTATCAACTTTAGGAGAAAAAGAAGTAACTTTACTAGCAGGATTGACAGGACTCACCTTTGATGTAGATGAGACGGGGATAGGAGATCCTCTTTTTGCAATTACAGGGATAGTAGCGGCTGCTCCTTAGATTTCTTGGGGGGCTGCGTCACTTTCTCCCTCTGCTTTGTCTACTCTCGAGTCATGACAGTGAATGATTCGCTATTCATGTCCGCTACTACTTCATCATAATCATCTCCATCATCAATGCCCTCAGTGGTGAAGAAATTAACTCAAGATCCCTCAAGTTCATCTGCTTCATCATCAACTTCTTCCACAAATTCCTCGCAAGCTTCATTATCCTCATCATCATCTGGTTCCTCAACTTCACAGGTTGCATTGACAGGAACTTTAACAGGAGGTCCTTCAAGTGCTAATCTTGTTTGAGAAGCAAGCAAACGATTTCTGGGCTGAAAATTCCTCCTTGGAACGTCTGCATAGGGAGCATGCTGAGCCAATTGTTTCTTTATGGCAATGAGATCATTCGCAAGTTTTTGAACCAATGGATCAGTATTAGGTCCAGGAGTGGAAGAGGAGGAAGAAGCAGACTTAGATTTGGAAGGGTCTCTCCTCAACTTCCCTGACATGATTAAATCATCCTCGACACTAATGAAGAGTTTGATCTTGACCAATGTTGCGAGATTAGCCCTTTTTAGTGCATAACTAACTTCGAGGTGATTGGGCATTTAGGAAGAAACATTTTGGATTTGATCAATGAGTCGAGTATTTGCCAGAATTTTATTAATTAACCTGTTGAATCGGGCCACAAATTCTCTCATGGGCTCTGGTGAATCTTTCTTTATCTAAGAGATTTTGGCTAGCAAGGCATGCACATCTTCTGCTTTGGTTTGAAACAATTTTCAAACCTAGTTCTTATGGTGTCCGACTAGTGATAGCACCATTTGAAAGGTGATAGAACCAATCAGCAAAGCATTATCTTGTAACGTCTCAACGAAGCAGTCTCACGGAGATGTCTTCATGTTCAACTCCTAGAACTCCACATGCAACTATGAAGGCTGCGATGTGTTCATCAGGATGCAATTTGCCATCGCATTTGAATTTAGGAAAGTTCTTAGGTTACCTGCGGGTAACTCATGCAAAGGCGAGGAAGAGCAAGGCGCCCGACACGATGACCCAGGGCAATGGTACCGCCATTCTTGGAAAAATGGCTTGAGAGGAGGCTACACCAGCAAGAATCAAAGCTCGAAGATTAGGGCTAACTGGCTCGAAGGAATACCACCCGTAGGAATTCTATCTTGAGCAGGTGGAGTGCTTGTCGAATGAGTCCTTCTATTTCTTGTTGAAGGGAAAGGAAAACCCTGCTTCCAAAAGTTGGCGAGAATCTTGATACCAAGGGCCCTTCTCCCTTGAGTAAAACGCGGAGTCGCCAGATCAAAGGATGATAAAAAATTACAGAACTAGAATATGATTTTCCCCAGTGAGTCGCCAAAAACTGTTGGTCGTCAAATAGGACTTTACGAAGAGCAACAGTCAGGGGACAAGAAGTCCCTCCTCTTTAATGGGAGAGGTTCCCTTATTCAGAAATGAACCTATTTACAAATATACAAAACATGATTTTTACGGTTGAACTTGGATATTATGAAAGTGTTTTCTATAAAGATCATCGATTACAAAAGGACCGAGGAATGAGAGTACGGGAATGAGCGAAAGGCAACACTCGGAATTATAGATATGAGTAATTCTTTATGTATGCGGTTACTGAGTGAATTGAAACAAGATCATTTGTATCATATAAATAAGATGGAATTTAAAGACACAAAGTTTCTTAACATAACACGAGACAAATGATCTTTACAAAAATAAATGAAAGCTGGGAACAACGAGAGATCGAGATAGACAAAGAATGGAAAGCCCATACGTATTGATTTCTTTATGATCTATTTACACTTTCAGAAAATAAACCAAGTTCTTCCTCTCTTCAAAATGGCGTGGAGAGGCCATTATATAGCTTACAAATTAGTTATTCTTTGTAACTACTTCTTTTAACTAAAGATTAGTTAAGGATTGCCAATCGCAATACCTCAATTAATTACAATGAATCCGAGAAAAAGAATTAGAAAAGAGGAGAAGAATAAGGAGAAGAAGACAGGTGGTTATGAATGGGAGGGACCCACTGACTTCAAAATTCACTGCCTGAAATTCTTCAATGCCTCGGCTATGTCTCTGCCACGAGGGACCCGACGTCTTGGCCGGGTGTGGATCGAGTATGGTAGAATCATCTGCACCATTGGTGTAGGGTTTGCATCAGCCATCCTCGACCAAAAATTCACCAAAGTCAAGATGATGAGCTTCACTGTCCCTGACATTTGATCTTCAAATTGATAGTAATTCGGAGGGTAGAGCCGCACACTAAACTCGGGAAGGAATTACAGCGTGAAAAATGCATAGGGGGTTTGCTCATAATATAGCCGTTTAGGAGAGAGAAAGATAATGAATGCGCATTTACCAATTTGAATAAGCAAGATATTCGGGTAGAGCGGGAAAAAATAAGCACGAATGGCACTTGGTTCATTTGGGACATGTGAGATGCGAATGCGTGAAACACGTGGTTCGGGCGACTCGGCGAAGCGGGGAAAAGATGCACAAATGCCTTTTGGAACGTGCGGGACAAAAGTGCGTGAAACACGTGACTTCGGGTGATTCGGCCGAAAATGGAACAACTTGCCAAATTGAACTTGGGACATTTGGGACGTGAAAGCACGAAGTACGTGGTTCGGGTGATTCGGCCGAAAATGGAACAACTTGCCCGATTGGACTTGGGACATTTGGGACGAGAAATTCCGACGGGTCCGAAAATGGAACAACTTCGGGGAAACCGGCCGATCGGGGAACAGAGCGCCCGTTTGAACTTGGGACACGCGGGACAAAAATGTCCGACAGGCCCGAAAAACACACAAAATGACCCAAAAAAATGTAGATTTTTGAAATTCTTGACTTTTAACACTAAGTACAATGAGAGAATACACTTAAAACTCAAAAATTTAAATTTTCACTTCCTTAAGAAGCAGGAATTTTGAGTGGACAACATCCTACACTTCAACTTGTTACGTGGGCTTAAGACCTTTGGGATGTTCTCCATTGTATGATTTCCCTTTGGTGGTGCTTAGAAGTGTGAACTCACCTTATAAATATTTGTTATTCTTCATTTTCAAATTCAACTGGAGATACACCAATGCTGCCCCCACATCTGCTACAACTAGGATTATTGGTTTTATATTCAATACGTTTGAAATGATCCTCTCTATATAAGCACTTCTGCCAAGATACACATACTTATTCCTGAGAGTATGGTAATTGTAATCTACCTTATCTGCATTGAAGACCAGTCGGTGCGTGTCTGTAAATCTATGAACAGATGCTTGAAAATACCTTGTAGTGAATGCATAAGGCAACTTGCACCAAGGGCTCTAGACTCCATCTTTCATTGGGAAGCACACAATATAGATGATATATAGTAAAATGAACTTGTTTCCCTACCACTGCTGGTAGGTCCTTTGGGATGCACCACTCTTCCCCAAATGCCACGCGGAGCCTGTCATACCACTTCTCTGCCCTTTGCTTTACATCATCTGTCATGGCCCCCTTGCATAGGTACTTGGGACTTGTTCTCCATGGGGTATTCCCATACATTCTCCTTCGGTCCATCTAGTACTCTAATATCCATAAATACTAGTGATAATATAAAAGCCCCAAAGATAATCTTCCCTCCTGTGCACACTTCTTCGACTATTTACTCTACAATATAGCCTACAATGTTGTAGATTGTCCCTTCTGACATCTTATGTGCCACATGAAACCACATAGTATTTACCTTAGACCACTAATCCGATCATTCAACTTGGTAACAAGGTGGGTCATGAGCCTATACAACTAGACAATTCTTGATTTATCTATGTCCATTCGCGCGGACCCTCAAGTATCCCAACTCTGTTTGGTCTTTACAATCATGACTTTATTTACAAGATCACCTTTTATATCTTCTCATGTGGCTTTCGGACACTGTGAATCGATGAGACAAGTGTAGATGAGATTCTAACTGCATTTCTTGCAAAGTAAAAGAAGTCTTCGTGCACCCTACTCATGAGCCAGCGATACTGAGGGCTCATACTTCTCGAAATATGGAAGCTCATCTGTTGGTCATATAGTGGCATGTCCTCCACCATGTCACCCACATTGTCATATATCTTGTCATGAAAATGCATGTCATATACTCTTTAAAAGCTTTTCACCCACATTGTCATATCTTGGCATGTCCTCACTGTGCGATTGTTTGTTCTAGTAGTGAGCAAGAAATCGAGCTCCTTGTTTTCTGAATTCCTGTGATTATATTCACTTACTTTGCTCTTTCTGATGGGCGAATCCCATTCTTTCCTGACAATGACTCCTTCTAGATATTGCATCTCTGAAAAATGGCTTTCGGGTGACATTTCTTCCTCCTCAACGAATACATTCTTCTTTCCTTTTACTATTTTTGTAGATGCCTTCTTCGGTGCCATTTTTACCTTGCAAATGTCTCCTCTTCAACTTTGCAACTTTGTGAATCAAACCCTAGCTCGATTCAATCATGCCCTAGGTGGAAACTTCATAACCGAACCCTTTTCTGTCTCCCTACTTCGCTCAAACCCTTCACCACCGGGATGCAAGCTTCTTATCACACAAATCTGGTTGTCACGCTTGGTTTCACACCCTTCGCACCTTAACTCGATCACTCGGCTCTTCGCACTTGGCTCTTTCTTCAAATTCTCTTAGTTGCAACAAGTAAAAATGAATCTACATCCCATCCTTATATAAAATTTTCAATTTTTTCAAATTTTGATGCATTTATTACTCCTTCACCTACCAAATATCCCCTCATTCATTGACCAAATTTGTTTGTTCTGCGTGGTACATCTTCACACCTAGCTATAACCTTCTAGCATGCCTTCCTACCCTCTAGTCACAAACTTCTCTTCAGCGCATGCTCTTGTGCTTGAGTACCTCATCACTATACCTTCTCCTAGTAGCTAACGTGGCCTCCACTTACCTCGTGTTATACTATTCTTTCATTCATCTCCATCCTTGGTCACTTTTGAGAAGTAATCTTCTTTTGACTTAAAGCACACTTGTAACAACTTATTCCTTTCACATTTCAATTCCCACAATATTTTTCTTGGATAACTACAACCACCCCACACTAAAAGTATGTGTAGTCTTCTGTGCATAAACAATCTTCATACAATAATTAGCTTCATGCGCATGCAAGCGTGTTTATTACACAAGAACAACAACGAAATTGACAAAGCATAGCGACAATGAAGGAAATACATTAAGGAAATAAAAAATTGAAAACCTAAACTAAATGGCAATAATGACTTATTACAAACACCAAGAAGACTTATTTATAGTAGGGCTTCATCCTACTCATGTTAAAGTAACTGGGTAGCCATGTTCCATCATGTACTTCTAACTGGAAAACACTTGATTCAAGTATAGAAGAAATAACATACGGCCCCAACCAATGTACCTTGAACTTGCCTGGATGGCACAAAAACTTTAACTCATAAAGAAGTACCATTTTTCCAATCTCAAATTTCTTATCCCTTATGTTACTGTCATGCCATGCCTTCTACCTGACCTTTTCCTGCTTCTGACTCCATCTTGCTATGGCTCGACACTCATCCTGTTGAATCATATTATCGATACGCTCTTCTAAAGCCTATTCATCAGCCAAACCTCCAACATGTGTAATGCACAAAGAAGGTAACATAAACTCTATAGGAGAACAACACGTGTCAAACACCAACTGAAGCGATGTGGCTTTGTTCATCTGTTGTAAGTTGTTCTATATGCCCAAAGAACAATTGATACTTTGCCATCCCAATCCTTTCTTCCAACATCACAAATATTTGTCAATGTCGGCTCAAAATCTTGTTGAAAGCTTCAACAATTTCGTTTACCCAAGGATGATAAGGTGTAGTTTTATGGTGTGCAACCATAAACTCATCTAATAGGATCTGATTGTCTCATTCAAAAGTGTGTACCTCGATCACTTGTTAAGCTTAAGGGACATCCATATCTCATAAGAACATTCTCCCATAGAAACCTAGCTCACGTAGCCACCATATAGTCCTTGGTAGGTGTGTTTACGCCCACCATGTGAGATAATCTGTGCAAGTAATAATATAGCATGATCCGAGTCCTACGCGTGGTGGCAAAATATGTCCGACAAACTCAATGGCCCATTTCTCAAATGGTTCAACACTAGTGATCGGTCTCAAAGACATCTCATCTCTTTACCCTAGTTTTCTAAACGCGATAATGATCACACACCTTATAATATTATTTACAATCCTTATACAATGTCTCCCACCATAATCAAAGCCAAGTAGGATCTTACAGGCGGTCGCATCACCCGCATAATGGCCTCTGCAATACCACCATGAGATTCTTCCATGATATCCCGACGCTCATGTTACGATACACAACGTCATAACACTTCATCTCTACCTAGCTTGTAGAGGTCACCACTGATTAACATAAATGGTGCCGCACGTATAACAAGCTACTTCTTTTCTAATGCTTTCATTCCTTCTGGTGCCATACTTGTTCGTAGAAATAAAACAATGTCTTCTAATTCCATGAGTGCGCGTTGTAACCTATATAAGCGTGCATCGACAATGTTTCTTTAATTTTACGTGCATCCTCTCTGAATTGATTCTAGATTAATGATTTGGTCCATAATCGCTTTTCCCTGGCTTCACCACAACTGTGAAGTCAAACTCTTGAAATAGGAGTACCCATCTACATATGCACCCCTATAAGATGGGCTTGTTTACCAAGTACTTCAATGCCATGTGATCTGTATAAAACACAAATGGTGTTGCTAACAAGTACTATCAAAACTTGTATAATGCATATATCATTAACAACGCTTTGTGCTCTGTAGTTGTAAACCTCCGTTCCGCAAGAGTCATCTTCCTACTAGAAAAATAGATTGGATGATCTATAATACCTTCGTTAGGTTGAGCTAACACAACACCAATGGCCATGCCAGAAGCGTCCACATGCACATGAAATGGTTTATCCCATGATGGAAAGCACAGAATGGGCGTGGTAATAAGTCTCTCTTTTAATATCTCAACGCATGTTGCTGCGGTTCTCCCCAATAAAATGTACCTTTCCCCTTCAACAATTGTTCCAAGGGTGTGACAACTTTGGCATACCCTTTTATGAATTTTCTATAATACCCTGTATGACCTAAAAATCTACATACCTCACTCTGACTGGTAGGCACTTCCATGCCTAAAATAACTGCAACCTTGGTTGGATCAACTAGTAAACCTTCCTTACAGATTATATGTCCTAATAGTATCCCAAATGGTGTAGAAAATATGCACTTCTTGATGTTAAAAGAGATACTCAATTGTCTACATCATTCAAACATTAAGTGCAAATTGTCACAATGATTTTTCACAAGCCCATATCTTTGTCCAATCATCTAGGTATACCTGTAAAAAGTTGTGAATAAAATCCCTAAATGCCTAAACAACTATGCGTGAGAATACAACAGGCATGTTTTTCAATCCAAAGGGCATCACAGTATAGGAAAAATTGCCCCATTCAGTAGTAAATGTTGTCTTTTCTTGATCCTCTAAGCAATCCTAACACGATGATACCTAGAAAATCCATCCGTGAAGGAATATATTTCATTTGTGCCTTCTGACTCCTTCTAGTATTTCCTCGGTGAAAGACATAGGGAATGGATATGTGACACATGCAACATTCAGCTCCCTATAGTCCACACATATCCTAATATGTTCATCCTTCGATCATCGATCACCTTTGGGCTAACCCATTTTGACTCATCAAGGGGCTTGATAATTCCAAATTTCAAAATTTTATCAATTTCTTCTTTTACCTTTTCACGCAAATTAGGATTCATTCTATAATGTCTCTTTCTAATTGGCCGTACACCACTATTAAGTTTGATATTCATTTCCCAAAGTGATTCATGCACACCTTTAAGTCCATGATATCCTCGAGGTAATAATTCCTAATAATCCCTAAGTAACTCGATGATATTTGCTACCTTGAGTCGACCAATAATCTCCAATTATGGCCTCCTTAGCTTAGCCTCCGAACCTATATATTCACCTTCTGTGTCTTCATGGGTTTATGGTAGGCACGTGCATCCTTATCTGCACTGTCCAAGACCTCACACACTCCATGTGAATGTTATATATCCAAGTTCTCAACTTCCTCATCATCCACGACGTAAACCGTCTTTCCTTTCTCTTATCAAGGAAAGCACATTCAAGTAGTATGAAGTCCATTTCTTCTTCTTTTTCAAAACATGCTTCAAACTCTGCCCCACCAAATAATTCTTGTATATGCTCCTTGGATTTTGCACTATCTCCCATAGTTAAGCGCTTGACAAATTTTAATGCCTCTGCTACAAGAGGTTTAGTCGAGAAGTAGTCGAAAGTCTAGATCATTCCTGTAGTCAAATATTTCTAGTTTCTAGTTTCTCGATGTAGTTCTACATATACATACCAAGCGCATGTGCATCCTTGTAGCATAGAATATAATCTATGCACCTAGAGTGAAGGTGGTAATGCTTCTGTCCTACTGTCTAGAGTCTCTCACACTGTTGAATGTGATGTTGAATAGGTTGATCACCATGATAAGTGTAGATTTGTGTAGGTGCATTATCCCTTATAAACCTAGTAGACAAAGTGACTCCAATCTCTTCCCAATTTATAAGATTATCTCTATGGACTACCCACCAATGCATTTGCTTTATCCCGCGCAAAGTGTATGACTAACATATATCTCCTTTTAACTTGATCTGTCCATTGTGCTTCCATGGCCCTCAGAAAGGTAGGAAGATCTTCTGTCCTTGTATACCAAGGTATTGTGCTACCTATCTGTCAAATTGAACAAAGTCCATTCTTGCGCGTAACCACGCTTTTCACCTCGCGCCCTACTAATTCATATGTACCATGAGCCCAATTGTCACAAGCAATACTTGTAGTATCACTAATAGAATGAGAATCCTCCCACTGTAGGATGCCTTCTTTTGATGGCTCATTGACCTCTGGGTCCTGAATAGCGCGTACATAGACTCTATTTAAATCCTCCTCACTTAGAGGTTCAACATATGGTGTAGAATTTCCATCTATCAAAGGTATCACAACCCTTTCCTCCTTGTTTTCAAAGCTGATATACCCCTTATTGAATCTCAAGTCAACATTATTCGCATAACACAAGGCGTCAGCGAGGCTGAAAAATTGTCGGCACTGCAAGGCTAATACCTCAAAATCCTCGGTGAACTTGGCCCCTTGTATAGGTATAAATGCATCTATCAAAAATCTTATGGGAGTGGCCTTAGTCGGTTTGCCATAAACAAAACATTAGATGATGGCTGCAATGGAGGCATCCCCATTTACACCCATGCATCTAATATAAGCACATTTACTTCCGCACCTATATCGATCAATATGTTGCTCAACAGCCACCCATACACAACAACATTTAGAGTAATTTCTTTGTCATAGTCAATGCTTTATCGGGGAAGATTTGCATGCATAATATTCCGTCGGTCTAATACTTGTGTGTAGAGTGTTCTCTTTTAACCAACTTCCTAATAATGGAATAATGTTCTCTGGCACAATATCTTGCATACCTCGCGTAGATCATCGATAGCAGTTTGGACTATCTCTGATGCTTTATTTTGCTCCTTGAGGTACTGTATCTCACCCTGAAGATTCCTTAACACTTCCATGGTATCTTGGTAAACTTCTTTCTGATGAGCAAGATCTGGGTACCTCACATGCAAAACCTCCTCCTTGGTGATCGTAGACTTCTTGTGTAATGCCTCTCTCATGCATGTTGCTTGATGCAGTAGTAATCTTCACTGCCATCGATGCCTCGAGAACCCTCGGTTATCCTGGGCATCCACGATCCTCTACCACACACTTTGGATTCTAACCATCCTGGTGCCTTTATTCTCTTGCTTATGCTACTTACTCAAATGCTCATATAAGTCCGAGCACTATTCGTAGCTATGGTTACTTAGAGAAAGAAGCTGTTGATTTTGTTTCCAACTTCTTGTCCAGATGAATGTACGAGTAATCAAGAAACACAAAACCACATCAAGTATACAAGGGCTTAGTACCTTGGAGACGACGATGGATGATATGGGCACAAAGTTGATATCGGAGTCCTTGGTGTGATCCCGACAAACCTGTAGCTCACATACACTAGGAAAAAAATGATTAGAGATTTAATGCGGGGTTTCTTGACAAAACAAACACAGGAAGCATTAACTTCCTTAGTGGCTATCAACCCCGTGCGATAAGAATAATAGTACAATAGCATCTAAAATAGATGACATACAAATTGATAAATAAAAGAACCTGGATGGTACCGATGTGCAGAAAAATTACTGATTTGATGCGTGCAACATGAATCTCATCATATGAACCCAAATCATGAGCAGAATGTCATGGAAATCCCACATGCTATCACCCAGATAGAATAATAATGATATTATAAAATAAGCGAAATCTCACAACATTCACTGAATTTCTTTTTCTTTTTTAAGGTGGAGAAGGCTCATATTTATAATTTGAATTTGGATTAAAATAGAGGATTAACGAATAACCATAATTTGCAAAAGCAATCTTGATTAAGAGGACATGATGAAGAGTTGATTTGATGGTAGGGTTCATGATGTGAGAAAAATAAAAGGTGTGATGTGGAGTGGGGACATGGTTAGGTGTAATAGTGAAGCCATGTGCTCACTTTAACTATTGATTTGTTGGATTTGTTGTCGGATATTGAGATTGTGAATTATTGACTTCATGGGTGGGGTTAATAATTTAATAATTTAAGGGAATTGAATTTTTAGGTGGAGATTGATTTTTAGGTGAGAAGTGGCTTTGAGTTAAGTGGGGAACATGTGGGACTGGGTAGGTGGGATGATAGATTCCACCTTTTGAATTTAAGAAAAGGGTGTCGGATGGGTATATCAATACTCATGGATTAATAATTTGTGGAAGATGGTGATAATATCAAAAAGTTGAATTATCAAATGGGTCTACATGGAGCCCATTTGATAATTAATTAAGAAAATGGATAGGATTTCATGTAATTTAAAGAAAAATATGTGAGTATGGAAGTAGCGTGAATGCGAGATGGTGAGGGTGTTATATCCAAAAATAGGTGTCTACATTTGCCCCTTTATGTTGAGTGGTTTAAAATAGCAAGCCACAAGACAAAAACAAAAGGGTTAGATGAAAGATGTGTCTAAGGATGGATGAAGACATGAGTAAAGGCAAGATGCCCCAAGTAAAGAAGGATTGCAATAACAATGAAAAACAAAATGTATGGCGATGACATCAATATCACATCGGTAGAGGTCAATTGCGGTCTTAACGAAGATGACGACAATGTTCTACTGGACCGGTGAGTGGGTGGAGACCATTGTAGTATGGATGTAAACTGTGATGACCAATGGGTCATAGGAAAACATCAAAATATGTGTAACTGAATGCGAAAGATGTGCACAATCCTTCATCTACTGAGGAATTGTGTGAAAAATCATGCATCAAAAAAGCGATGTGGATGAAAACAATGATGCCTCAACACAGGACACAAAGTGGGTTATATATGTCGACAAGTATGAGAATGAAAAAGGTGCCCCATGATAGGGCACAAAGATGACATAATAGGAGATGGATATGTAAATAAAATGCCCTGAGGGGAAAAATCATAAATGTGCACATGATGAGAAGATAGGATAGAAAGCTGAGATAAAATTTCGAAAGGTGTGATAATCATGCTGACAATTATGTTTCATAAAAAAATGCATAAGTGTTAGTAAATTATAAGGTAAAAGCGAGTCTTACTTGTTCGATAAGTAAGGTAAGAAGTCAAGATACTTTTGCGATAAAACAAAAGCAAAGAAAATATGCATGGAAGAGTAAAAGATCGAGATAGGCGTTGGACCAGAGTTATGGTATCCTCCAAGAAAAAAATGTCCCAAGAAGATGGGATGAAAGATGTGGATGATAGATGATAGAGATAAGAGAAAGCAGACATGGTAGAGGAGAGGGATCAAATAGTAGAGAAGGACGATAAGAGAGGTGAGAAGATAGATGAAGACACAAAAAGAGAGAGAGAGTGACATTCAATAAAAGGGTAGTGGAAAGAGATAAGGGGGAATAAATAGGTAAGGTACGAGGGACCTGGAGAAAAATAAAATAGAGAAAGAGAGGAGGAGAAGAAGGGAAGGAGGAAGTATAAACAAGAAGAAGACGAGGTGAGAAGGGAAAAGAGATTAGAAGGGAAGTTGAATGTATAAAGATATATCATAGTAAAGAAGTAGCAGAGATAATAAAGAGGAGAAATGGTGGAAGAAAGAAATGATGAAGGAAAAAGAAGAAGACAAGAAAATGACAGAAGAAGGGATGAAAGGGAGATGGAGATAAAAACAAAGGGAGAGAAAGAATGGATCATGAAAGAGATGACATAATTGAGAAAGAAAAGTTATGAAGAATATGAGAGAAGGACGATTAGAGAGATGAATATGTATAATAGGATGGAAAGATGAAGGAGATGAAGAAGATGAAGAAGTTAAAGAAGATGGGGGAGGAGGTAGAATGGAAAAGAGAAAGAAATGTACCATAAGGAGCTAAGAAGATAGGGGTGGTATAGAAAGAAGCTCGATGAGGAGAAATGAAAATAAGAGGGAAAGAAGGGATGATAGAGCCAAAACAGGAAAGAAATTGAATATGAAACCGAACGTATGGAAATGCATGTGGATGGTGAGATGGTTAAGAAGATGGGACAATGCTGGTGAGTCAGGTTATCAATGGAGGAGTAAGACAAAAGTGTGAGGAGAAGAGGAGATGAAGATGATACAAATGATATGAAAGAAAACCAGAGGTAGAAAGGAGGAGAGGACAACAAAGAAAATGATGCAAAGGCAGTATGTGATGAAGACAAGTAGAGATATTGAAAAAGGTGAAGGGAAGATGAAAAGGCAATACCAGTGGAGGGATGTTAGGAGAAATCCTCCGATAATGATTAGAGGGCACAAAAGGAAAAAGGGAGGAAGGGAAAATGGAGGAGGTAAAAAAGAGTGAACTGGTATTAGTAGAATGGGGAGAAACGAGTCTTAGGAGAAGTCCACCGATAGTTCTTAGTGTGAGAATGGAAGATGACATAATGTTAGATGAACTATGATAATGATGAGTAAATATGGTGATAGATATGGGGAAGTATTCTAGAAAATGGACCAGAAAGAGTAAAGAAAGGAGGGCTAACGATATGTAAGAAGATAAAGGTGAGGAGAGAATGTAATGGATGAGGATGTGGATGAAGATGACAAGTAAAGATGAAGGAACAAGGCATAGTAAGAGAGGGTATGAAGTAGTCAAGATGGATTTTAAAATGAGGGATGATGGAGATGACATTTGAGGGAGTTTGAGATATTTTGTATGAGGAAAAAAAGAAGAGAAGAGGATGTGTTTGTGGGGAATGAAGAAAAA
Organism: Taxus wallichiana var. yunnanensis; assembly: GCA_018340775.1. NCBI lineage: Eukaryota > Viridiplantae > Streptophyta > Pinopsida > Cupressales > Taxaceae > Taxus > Taxus wallichiana. The sequence goes on along the minus strand of CM031243.1, from coordinate 691,485,795 downwards.
ATATGGATGATGGGAAGATGAAGGAAAGAGGAAAGGCAAGGAGACAAATCATTCTTAAGAGAGACTCTTAAGTAAGATCGCCATGCCATAGGAATGATTAAGTAGGATCACCAAGCCGAAGAAGAAGAATGAGGAAAAGACTGAGCAATGTATACCAAGATGGAACAGGAAGTGAAAGGAGGTAATAACAAGGAAACAAAGGAGTGTGAAATGAGTGGATGGAGGAATATATGCAGTGTAGGATAAAGAGTGTAAGGGGAATTCTTAATTAGGATGCCTATGTTGTATGAGTGATGATGTCAGAGTGTTAAGCATAAGTTTTATGAGTAAATATGTTGAAGGGAACGGAAAACAATGAAGGAGTTTCTACAGCGGCAAGATCTTAAGAAAGAGATGCATTGTGATCAAGAAACCTACGTGGAATGGATGATTAAGTAGGATCGTCAAGATGAAAGAAGAATGAAAGGGAAATGGAATGATAAAATAGATGGCAGTAAAAGGATATTAAGAGAAAAGCACAAAAATAATGGCCTAGGTGGATGACACGTGAAGTATCGAACAAACAATGGAGAAGGATGAAGTGGGTGAGAAGAGTAGTGGAGAATGAGATGAGGTAAATTTTAGGAGAAAATTGGGTTGATAAAGGGGACTAGGAGGAAGGAATGGTCAACAGACACAATCACGAATGAGACCTTGTCCTGAATGACAGGTCTACTTCAAGTAGGGTTTATGTCTTTTGCACGGGGAATTACGTAGATGTGTCAAGCTGGGGGTGAAAGGTCTGAGATGGTGAAGAAGAGGATAATGAACAATGGTGGGGGATGAGGATCTGCCGGATAATGAATGCTACTTGAGAGTTATCCTCAAGTAGAATTCACAAACTGTAATGGAGGTCAAGTAGAATTCCCAAACCGAATAATGCATTAAAAAGATTGTTTGAAGATAATAATTGATTTCATGGATTTATGGATGATGTTGATAGGGGACATCTTTAAGAGTAAACATATCGATACAAATTTTATGACATGAAATTTTATTTCTAAGGAGATAATTGTGATGAAAGATGACTTTGATGAAATGAATGTCGCATAACCATAACAAGGGTCAAGTAAGAAAGTTATGCTTTTAACTTGATAAGAAGTAAACAAGAAAGATACTACTCAAAGCATTGCACTTGCAGCCAATAGCAGGTATTAGTACATAACGAATGAGATTTGATTATATCACAAGATCAAGAGGAAAATATGGATGAAATATGCTCATAATCCTAATGCCAACATGACAAAGGAATTAGAGATGTATCTTGTACGTGGGAAAAAGGTTCTCCAAAAATGGTATTCCTTAAGTTTATTCCCTAGCTCTAGGAAAGGGGAAGAACAATAATAGAAGAAAGCTGATCAATGTGGGAAGCTTTCTGGATGCCATAACAATAGGGTAGCCATCCTTCGAGGGTATGGTCTACTATATATACAACACAAATGGTGAGGATGATAGCCGTCCTTCGAGGGATCAGTCTATTTACATAACATAGATGAAAAGAATAATATGATAGTCGTCCTTCAAGGGATCGGTCTATTTTGCTTGATTTTCTTTTGAATTTGATTTGCATTTTTATATTTTTATGCACAATTGTCCTTCGAGGGATCAGTCTATTTTGATAACCTTGATCTTGCTTTTCGCATAGACAAATTGTATCTTTTCATAGGGAAGAGTTGGGGATAGCAAGGTAGACCACCTAGGAGGGGAGAATGAATGTACAAGAGACACCCCTAGACCCTCTACATGAGTATAATAGGAAAATAAGATGGTGATGGATGTAATGATCATGGGGTTCTTACAAAATGGGAGAACTTATCCATAGTGAATATGCTAAGGTTGTGAAGAGTAGTGATGGTAGACCGCATGATTCAAAATCATTACGATGATAGATGGAAGGGGATCTTGATGGAGGAACGGTCTAAAGATAAGACTATACTCATGAGTGGATGTACTAACAATAGAATAGCTGTAAGTGCAATGCATTAAGAGGTTCAATCTATGGTTTACCATCGGGGAGGATAAACGATAAGCCCCATACCCATACTTATGTGTGATAATATATGGTCCAATCCAGTTAGGAGAAAATTTTCCCGTTGACTTCTTTCTAAGGTAGTGACATTTTGATTTTATTTTAGAACCCGGTCACTTATTTTAAAATTATGCTCTTTGATGTGTTTATTATAAACACATTGGATATGATCTTGATAGACATGATGGTGCTCAAGAGTGAGAAGGCGACGCTCGTCTAATAACTCAAGTTGCATTAGCCATTCCTGATGATAATCTTCATCAGAAATGAAGTTGTGAAGAGACACACGTAAAGATGGAATTTGAACTTCAAGGGGAAGAATCACCTTAGAGCCGTATACCAGAGAAAACAGAGTAGCTCTTGTGGAAGTGCGAATGCTAGTGTGATAGGCCCACAGGGCAAAGGGAAGTTGGAGATGCCAATTTTTCCTGCTCGATCAATAGTTTTAGCCAAGATATTTTGAAGAGTTTTATTAGTAGCCTCAGCTTGACTGTTAGCTTGAGGATAATACGGGGAAGAAAAGATAAGTTGGATTTTGAATGTATCACCGATCTTTTTAAGGTCTTTGTTTTAACAAGATTTTACATTGTCCATAATAAGTTTATGAGGAATGCCAAAGTGGAAAATGATATGTTGATATATAAAATTAATGATTGGGACAGATTTAGTAGAGGTGAGTGGGATTGCCTCCACCCATTTAGTGAAATACTCAGTAGCAGTGATGATAGAATGATGTTGTTGTGATGAACGAGGATTTATTAGACCAATAAGATCAAGGCCCCACTATGAAAAGGGCCATAAATCTTATTGGTCTAATATACAGATAAGGTTAGAGTGTTGTTGACATCTTAGACATTTCTTGACATATTCACAACAATCATGATTTAGAGAAGGCCAATAATAGCCAAGATGAAGAATACGTTTGGCAACAGATAATCCACTGAAATGCCCACCACAAATACCGTCGTGAACTTCTTGGATAGTTGTAGAGGCTTCATGGGATTGGAGGCATCAAAGCAAAGGATACCATTAAACCGCATTTGTAAAGAATACTGCTAAGGATTACATTACGAGTAACACGTTGGATAAAAGATCTCTTAGAGTTTTTGAAAGATCAAGGGGAGTAATGGATTTGGATAAATAATCAAAAGTTTGTGAATACCAAAAGGTCTGATGAATTAGATTCGACCAAATGAATCTAGGATATGTCATAGAATGGTTTTTTACGATGATGTATAATAACCGAAAGCTTGGATTATTGCATTGTACATGGAATAAGGGCCGCAAGAGGTTACCATTGTATCAACAAAAGCGATTGGTCGACGTGGGACAAATTGAATAGTGTAAGAATCAAAGGATTTAAGAAGATGATGAGAAATATCATGATATTGTTGTAAAATATCATTTTTACATTGATATTCACCAGTGACCTTCTTTATTATTAGTTCAAAATCACCAAAAATGTCAAGGATACGAACGCCTAGAAATATGAGTTTCTAGTCCAGTATAAGGGCTTCATATTCTGACATATTGTTTGTACATTCAAAATCTAATTTGAAAGATAAGGGGATTGGGGAATCCCCAGGGGGAATGAGAACAACTCCTACTCCTCTACCTTGCTGGCATTTAGAACCATCAAAGAAAAGAATCATTTTAAGGAGATCATGATAAAATTGATTGATTCATTCATCTGGGAAATGATTAGGAGTCTGTGTATTAGAACGAGGGGCCTCAACTAATTGATCCGCAATAGCTTGACCCTTAATTGCCTTTTAAGGAATGAATTCCAGGTCAAGCTCAGCCATGAGAAGGAGCCATCGGGTGATGCGATCGTTGTGATATGGCTTAGAATACATCACTTTGAAGGGTTGAAAGTTAGTAACAATATAGGTTTTATGATTAAGAAGGTAGTGTCAAAGTTTTGATGCAACAAAGAAAATAGTGCAACACAATTTCTCCACTTCAGAGTATCGTGTTTCACAATCATGGAGAGTATGAATGATATAATAAATGGCTTGTTCGCATCCCTGATTATCATGGTGTGCTAACATAGATCCTAGAGCATGATCAGTTATAGAAACATATAAATAGAAGGGTTCTCCTTCGCGTGGAGGTGTGAGTACCGGTGGAGATAACAAATATCGCTTAAGATCTTCAAAATCCTTTTGATAATTTTGATCCCAATCAAAGGTTATGTATTTTCGAAGAAGGTGATGAAAGGGCTGACAACGATCAGAAAGTTGCGATATGAAATGACGAATAGATTGGAGTCGACCTTAAAGACTGCGAAGTTGCTTGAGATTAGAAGGAGGAGGCATTTTGAGAATTTCTTTGATTTTTTGGGGTCAACCTCAATGCCTCTGATAGAGACAATGAAGCCAAGGAGTTTTCAGTAAGAACTCCAAAAACACACTTCGCGGATTGAGGTGAAGGGAGAAACAAATGAGATGCTTGAAAAGTATCTCAAGAACTGAAAGATGGTCACATCTATGTTTAGATTTTGCTAAGAGGTCATCAACATAGTCCTCTATAGTTTAATGTAAGAGGTCATGAAAGATATATGCCATAGCTCATTGATATGTAGCCCCACATTTTTAAAACCAAAGGGCATGACACGATAACAAAAGGCACCCCATGGGGTGATAAAAGATGTCTTGTGTTGATCTTCAGGTGCAATCAGAATCTGATTATAACTAGAAAAACCATCCATTAAAGAGAGCATCTCATGCCTGCTGTAAGATCTACAAGTTGGTCAATACTTGGAAGAGGGAAATCATCTTTAGGACATACGAGGTTAAGATCTTGAAAATCAGTGCATATATGAAGCTTTCTAGATGCTTTTGCGACAGTACAATGTTAGAAACCCATTGGGGATAATCAATGGGGATAATGAAATTGGTAGATAGGAGACGTTGCAATTCTTCTTTCACAAGAAGAGCAATTCGAGGATGCATTCAACGAAGCTTCTATCTAACTGGTTTCACATTGGGGATAACAATGATGTTGTGGACAATGATGGAGGGTTGAGACCCGACATGTCCAAATATGACCATGCAAATGCTTGGCTATGTTTGGATAAGAATGAAGTGAAGGCTTGAGCTCTTGAGGTGTCAAAGACTGACCTATTTTAAGGATGTGGTGCTCCTGAGGTGCTCCAATAGTAATGTCAATAGTGGATTCATTCAAGAGATTGGATTTTTCTAGTGGATGAATTTTTTGATCTTGAGAACCTTCGGCTCCCATGTAAGAGAGAATGGAAGTGTCATCATTGCATTGAAGAATGTCAATGATAGGGGAATATTCCTCTACCATTTCTGGATATTTAAGGGGAAAGTACGGGTTTCATTTTTGGCTTGATAAGTCACCAGTCCGAGAAAGATGGTCGAAATCAAAAAAAAAAGTTAGGAGGAATAGGAACCGTATCATCTTGATCTAGATCTGTGAGATAATTGGATGGAGAAAAATCATTATCTGAGTTAGAAGGATAGTTGGAAGGAGATGAGATATTATTTGAATCTGTAGGATAGTTGGAAGGAGAAGAAATATGTTCTGAATCGGTAGTATATTTGGATGGAGAAGAAATGGATGAATCAATATGAATGGGAGAAGATGCAGATGTGTCGGGAGGGTGTATAGTAGGATCATCATATCCCAAACCAAATTTTTGACATGATTCATGGGCTCGAGCAAAGATATTACTGTGAGGGCCCTATTCATAGCATCCCAAACCAAACCCCTTCCATGCACAATGATAGAGGTATGTGTGAGCGAAAGATGGTTTACTAAGAAATCTGAAATTACCTATATATCATTTGGCATGAAAACGATTTTCAGTGTGAGAAGAAGGTTGATCAAGGCCGCCATATACTAAATTGGTTTTGAGGGAAGAAGGGCCAAACGAGACAATTTCCCCAACATAGGGGCTTTATCAGGGTGGCCAAGGTGATTAGGAGAAGGAAGGGTATTGAGAGTGAGGAGTTGATATTCCCCTAAAGCAAGATTTTGTGTTATAGGATCAGAAGAATCTATATGAGGCAGGGTAGATGGAAGTATAGAAGAACTAGTGGATGCATCAGGAGAAAAATTGGTTTTAGGAACAAGGACATCTTTAGGTCTATAGATCATGTGACATGTCTTAGAAGGGGGATCTTAGCTAGAAGAGCATAAGTATTCCCTTCATGTTCATATTTGATACAATGATGAAGAGTAGATGGAATGCAATGCATAGTGCGAATCCAAGGACATCCAGTAAAAGATTATATTGGAATTCTCCTTCAATGATGTAGAAAATTTTGTGGAGGAGTTTATGGCCGACACGGATAGGAAGAACAACCATTCCTAATGGGGGAGTGACAACATCATTAAAGCTGTGAAGAATGGTAGGAGATTTGGAAACAATGGTATTGGGAAATTTAAGTTGATTGAAGGTATGAGAAGAAATGATATTAATATTGGCACCATTGTTAATCATCATTCGACAATGGACACATGTGTCATTGATATAGATTGTGATGAATAATGGTAGATCATGTTCTTCTTGTGGTATCCTAGGGATTTCTGAACTTTCAAATGATACTGATAGGAGATGTTGTGAAGGCATGAGCTAAAGCCACAAAAGGTCGTGGCTCATTAGAGGATACCGAGGATCTGTTGCAAGACCTCTATGAGAGCTTGTTTATGATGTGGAGAGCTTTGAATGAGCTCATAGAGTGACATTTTGATAGGGGCCTGGTGAAGTTGTTTAATAATGGTATGTTCAATGGAGGAAGGATTCAGGGCAGCCAGAACAAATACCTTGGATTTAGAAGAAGATGAAGGTGTTGTTGCGAGATGATTGGTAAGAGTAGTGATGACAACCTTTGGCTATGAACGAGCTCCTTAGGAGGAGGGATAGTGACATAAGTCTTAGGGGTGGATGGTGAGGTAGAGTCAGAGTTATATGGCTTTGAAGCTGGTGGTTATCTAAACAACATTGATTACAAGAGGAGGACGATCCTGAGGATCATCCTCTTTTGGTAATATGTTGGTGGCATTGGTGGTTATATCTCTATTTGGTAGTGGAGTACTAATAGGATTTCTTAATGAAAAGGGTGGTCAAGATGGTTGAACAGACGCATGTTGGGATGTGGAAGTTGATGGAGGAGATGGTAGAATTGGTTTTTATCATTAATATTTTTATTGAAAAAATGATGCATGATGGATTGGAGAGACTTTGCAACATTCAGTGTCATGTCCAGGGGCACGGTGAAATGCACAAACAAGATTGGAATTAAACCAGGAAGGTCTTGGCGCATTTGGATCGAAAAATTTAATTGGCGGTAAAGTGATGGCTGAGGCTTGGAGTAGTTGGTGAAACATAGTGGTATAATAACCTGGTGTTATCAATGGGAAACCTTGGAAGGATGCATGGGAAGGTGGTGATGTAATGATGGCTTTAGACATTGTTTTGGATTTGGAAAAGGCGGATGAATGTGCTTGATGCGGGATAGTAGTGGAAAACATAGACACATTTGAATTTTCTTTAAGATATTGGTTGGAAAAGAGTGGTTCCATTGTTCTAGCGGTAGTATGTGTTGTTGGTGAAGGAAGGTTCCTAAAATGGAAGAGAAGATGAGGGTGTGGTCCTAAAATAGAAGGAGACAATGTGGTTTCGAGGAACTTCTATCGGGAATAGTGAGGTCTAATTTTGGATGAGGATGTGAAAGAGAACGCTTGGGAAATGGGGGTCTAGGTTTTGTATATGAATGTGGATTGTTAGAGGGAATGACCAGAATCTCTACAGGAGGAACTAGAGATATTGAAGTGGATATTTGTGGGGACTGTGCCGATGTGTGAGTGTCTAATGGTATAGAATAAATGGGATGATAATTTGAAATTAAGGAATGCTGGAATGTTTGCCAAAAATCATCGAGTAATGACATGGCCATGGAAGAGGGAGATGAGATAGGTGATTGTAAAATAGAAGATGTTGTAGGTGTTGGTAGAAGTGTAGAAAGAGGGATTGGAAGAGAAGCTAAGGATGAGATAATAGGTAGAGGTGGGATAATTTCTGACAAGGTGATTGGGTTTAATGGAGTAGATGTAAGGGTAATGATACAAAAGTGATATTTGCATCGAAAGAGAGGGTGGTAGGTGTTGAGAAAGATGTGAGTATAGGAAAGGGTATTGACATGGGCACGGATGTAACCGATGTTGATGCGGAGATGAATGTTGATGTGTTTGGGGATGTAAATAATGTATCAAAGGGGACTGATGTAATGGTTGATGAAGAAGGTAAACTTGTGGGGGAAATTGGACTTTTATCATCGACATGGATAGTGTTTATGGTGTGGGTACTAGGGGTTTGAGATACAAAAGTGGGAGTAGTCTGGTTTATGGATGTGGGTGTATGATTTGGAAATGGTTGTTTAAAAATATCTAAAGGTTGATTGGATGAGGCATTCGGGTTATCCACTTGAAGTTCTCCCTGATCAATGAGCCTTTGGACAGAATCCTTGAACGTTTGACATTTTTCTATGTCGTGTCCTCGAATTGATGATACTTGCAATAGTGATCCTCTCGATACCACACAGGTCGTGGCCTAGATTCATTAACAGGTTGGATAGGCGGTAGTGTGATCAAGTGTGTTGTTATCAACTTGTCAAAGATGACACTATATGATTCTCCTAAGGGAGTATAATTGGGCATTGGCCATGTGAATCATTGTTGAGTCACTATTGTAGATGTCGGGGTAGGAGATGATCTAACAATGACGAGTGTTGGCAGTTGTCTTCGATTTATCATTTGATATGGACGGTCTGACAAATTCAGTTTTTGGCTTATTGGTCTTTAATTTTAAATGCCCTTATTCTAAAGCACGTGTCTCAAGCTTGCGGGCCATGGTAAAAGCCTCTTCAAAAGTGTGAAATGATTGGATTTGCAAGGTGGAGGAAATATGCTTGGCGCAAGAGCGCGCGAAGAGCTCGATGAGGTCAGTTTGAGGTAGTGGAAAAGATAATTGATTTATCATATTGCACCATCATGTGATGAAATCCGTGATGGATTCATATTCGAATTGGCAGATAGTGTACAGGTCATTGATGGTTTTTTACAAGTGATATTAATGGAGAAATGATCAAGAAATAATTGTGCAAGATGGGAAAAAGAAAATATGGAGTACTGGGGAATATTATTATACCACTCTAAGGCGGGACTAGCCAAAGACATGGGGAAAGTATGAAGCATCAAGTCTTGGTCATGCACAATGAGATAACATGTATGTTTAAATGATCTGAGATGTTGTTGAGGGTCCTCCTTACTGTTAAACTTGGCAAAATTTGGCAATTCCAGTGTGGAGGATATGGTTTCATGGGCATGGATGGATGGATGGGTTCATTACATATTTGTTCATAAGACAATGTGACTTTGGACCCTAACGTAGCAACCTCTAGGTTGGCTAACCGACCTATCAAGATTTGCATGGGGTCATTAGGAAGTGTCTATTGAGTAGTGAAAGGTGGTGGTTGGACTTGCATATGTGTGGGTATATGAGGAATTTGATATGGGTGAGTGTAAGCTATGTGTGATAGTTGAGGTGGTTGCTGATAGAATGTGTGTTGGTGAGAAACATGGGCATGGTGTGATTGTTGAGATTGTGGAGGTTGTGGAAGTAACTATTGAGTGGGGATGTGGGTATATGTGGGTTGATAGACTAGAAATGACACTGTATGTTGCAAAGGTATGGTTGGAGGAAGTTGAGAAGTGAGGGTATAGACTTGTGATGTAGAAGGAATTTTTGTTTGGATAAGGGATTTGACATCTGAGATGGTTGAATGGAGGTACGGTGACCATCAAAGATGTTGTAGTGGTAGGGATGGCGATCCACGAAAGTCGTGTTGATGTGAGGAAGATTGGGCGGAATGGGTGTAACTACCTGGGTGGTCTGGTGTGCCGATGGGTTGGTGGAGGATGATGTAAAAGCATGTAAGGCCATAGATTGAGGAGTTTCAGAACCAGTATTATAAGGATAGACCTACTGAAGCGGTGGGCCATCCAAAGGAAGGTGTATGTATCTTCTTAAAAGATAGTCTTGAAGGGCCACAGGGTTGGCATCAAGAATCTGTCTAAATTCTGGGTCTCCAAGAGGGAAGACTGAAGTACCAATAGGCTCTGATCTAACAGAGGGTGGAGTGGCTGGCCTAGATGGGATGGAATGTTGGTCTAATGTCGTAGTGTGGGTGAAAGGTATTGAATGAGGAATATTAGTGAGAGGATGGGTGCCTGTGAGTGAGATAGGAAGAAACACGAGATGATGAAGTTGTTGATGTAGTGATTGATTGGGATGAAGCACTGTGTGTGGCGAGGTTGTGTTCCATATTTTTAGCAGTGGATCGAGTGATTATGGGCATAAAAAGGAAATCGTTGTTATATTAACAAACAAGCCAGACAAACAATTTTTTTTTTTAAATCAAGAACGTGTGTAAAATAAAACGAGTTGAAAGAGGACCTAGAAGAAGGTAAACTATGTTTGGTTTCAGGTAAGTTATGGCTGGGAAATGTCTAAAACGGTTTTGTTGGGTGATCAAATCCCAATCAATGAACCAGGTGCAAGGAATGTTTGATGTGTTGATTAATTTGTGAAATTTTTAGGCAGTGTGTGATGATAGGTGTGATGCAAATACTTAAACCCCTAGTTACACTATGTGAGCAAGTAGAATGCACAGTTCATTTTACTCCAAAATCAAAATATGAAATTCGATGCTGACAATCAACCAGGAATGGGAAAGTACAATGCAGAAAAGAGAAAATAGGAAAACTAAAGAATACATGTATATCGCTTTTCCTTTTTATTGTGATAAGTTGAGCCAAGCAAGGAGTACACTTGAAGAATCAAGTGACAAGTTTTGAAAGCACCACTTAGTGATCTAGAACGCCCGGGGTACCCTAAAATGGCACCATTTATGATTGCTGGTGAAGTCAATAAAAATGTTTTGCACGATGTGTTTGGTTTCGATATTGGTCTTTGACAACGTTATTTTGTGATCGCAACATTGTAGATGTTATCCTGCAAAAAGGAAAATAACTATAAGACACGAGGCGAAAGTAGTCTATTTAAGTAATAAAATATGGTAGTTGGAAATAATTCATGAAATGATTTTCAAATGATGACAAATAAAAATGATATTAAATTAAAATATAAAGACGGCAAGTGAACCAATATACTATCAAATAATTTAAACGAAGTGAATAACCTCAATAAACATTTCTTTTCACTTTTTTTTTTTATGATGGCCAAGTTACTAGAAATGGTAAAGTATTTTATGAGAAATGGTAAGCCAATTATTATAAGGAGACTATGAAGTTACTTCTATTTGCAATACTACTTATCAAAGCATTCTTTATAGACATGTTCTAACAAATTGTAAGCCAATAACTATAAATAGACAAATCATTATTCACCATTTACAAACATGATCTAAAGAATTGTCGATTAATTGCTGCAAAATGTAAAGCTTGCATGGATTTGCAACTGTGTTAAGAACAAGTGAAAGCATTCAACGTTGGAGATTTGGTGAATCAACCACAATAGAGCCAATTTAAAAAGAAACCTTTTTTATCGTTGAACCTTACTTCAATGTTGAACAACATTATCTATCCACTATATGTTTTAGAAAATTATAAACCGACAGCTAGATTTTAGTGGCACTGCTGATCAAGGATGTCGCATATCAATTATTTCAAAGAGACTGTATAGTCATTTCCATTGAGTGTTGAGTCTACACACCTACAATGAGAAATAATACTGGAAATGGTGCTTTTATAATGAAAACCACCAAAAGCTGTAAACATGAAATGAAATATTATGAGATGTAATGTTAAGGGTCAACATGAGGTTATGAGGACTTAGACATAGAAGAGAGGTGGAGGGAAGGGTGAAGCAAACAACTTAGTTGGTGCAGAGGTCAAAGGAAGATGGGAGAAGGGATGTGGGGAGAGGAGTGTGGTGGTAGCTAAGGATGGAGCTCGAGGATATGCACAGTGAGGGTGGAGGTTGATGAGAATGGCGCAACGGGAAAGAAATGGCATGGGAGTTCGTAGAAGAGTTTAGTAGTGTGGGTAGATAGGTAGGGGAGGTGGTGAGGTAGATAAGAGCTTGGGATGGAGATTGGGTATGGAGGAAGGACAAGAGAGGCATAGTGGAAGAAGGTGACATGGAGGCTCATGGGGGAAGGAGTCATCGGGTGAGGTGGTAAGTGGAAGGGTGAGGATGGAGCTTAGGGGGTGAGGTGGAGGTCGGTGGGAATGGCTCGGCGGGAAAGAAATGGCGTGGGAGCTTGTAGGAGAGTTGGGTAGACCACGTGGGGCAGAGTGGATCAAGGTGGACAATGGGTTAAGTCAATGTCGAGGGGTGAGGATCAACAAATTTTGAGGAGGGAGGATGGTAGCTCGAGACGGGGAGCGGAGGGAGAGAGGGTGGAGAATAGGCCGGGTAAACAGGAGTTGGGGAGGATGGTAGCTTGGGTAAGGAGGAAGGTGGAGATGGGGAAGTGTAGGGTATGATTAAGATTTTTTTTAATTAATTATTATTATTATTATTATTATACTATATATACATATATATATTATCAACAAATAACAATAATAATAAGATTTTACTTTGATTATAAACAAATTAATAACAGAATTTTTCAAACGAGAAATCGACGTACCTTAATGGCGACATAATCGATTACCTGTACACACCACAACACCTGGACAAAAATAGTACCAAAGAGCCTGCAAGCGGGTGAGTCTACAAATGACAACTGCAGAACAAATATCTAGATTGACATGATGTCATACTTTCAATAATATAAAATACAATAATTGTTATACATATGACACCTATACAAAGTGAGCAAGCAAAAACATGACCAGAACTTGGATCTGGTCCCACCGGGCGTGCCAAATGTTGATCTATGTTTCTAGCTTCCTGTCCAGATGAGTGTACGAGTAATCAAGAAACACAAAACCATGTCGAGTATACAAGGGCTTAGTACCTTGGAGATGACGATGGATGATACGGGCGCAAAGTTGATATCGGAGTCCTCGGTGTGATCCCGGCAAACCTACAACTCACATACACTAGGAAAATAATGATTAGAGATTTAATGTGGGGGCTGCTGAAAAAGTAGATCCAAGAAGCGTTAACTTCCTCGGTGGCTGTCAACCCCCGTGCGATAAGAATAATAGTACAATAGCGTCCAAAATAGATGACATACAAATTGATAAATAAAAGAACCTGGATGGTACCGGTGTGTAGACAGAATTACTGATCTGATGCGTGCAACATGAATCTCATCACATGAACCCAAATCATGAGCAAAATGTCATGGAAATCCCATGTGCTATCACCCAGATAGAATAATAATGATATTATAAAATGACTAAAATCTCACAACATTCACATGAATTTCTTTTTCTTTTTTGAGGGGGAGAAGGCTCATATTTATAATTTGAATTTGGATTAAAATAGAGGATTAACAAAGAACCATAATTTGCAAAAGCAATTTTGATTAAGAGGACATGATGAAGAGTTGATTTGATGGAAGGGTTCATGATGTGAGAAAAAAGAAAAAGTGTGATGTGGAGTGGAGACATGGTTAGGTGTAGTAGTGAAGCCATGTGTTCACTTTAACTATTGGTTTGTTGGATTTGTTGTCGGATATTGAGATTGTGAATTATTGACTTCATGGGTGGGGTTAATAATTTAATAATTTGAGGGAATTGAATTTTTAGGTGGAGATTGATTTTTAGGTGGGAACTGATTTTGACTTAAGTGGGGAACATGTGGGACTGGGTAGGTGGGATGATAGATTCCACCTTTTGAATTTAAGAAAAAGGTGTCAAATGGGTATGTCAATACTCATGAATTAATAATTTGTGGAAGATGGAGATAATATCAAAAAATTTGAATTTTCAAATGGGTCTACATGGAGCCCATTTGATAATTAATTAGGAAAATGGATAGGATTTCATGTAATTTAAGATAAAAAGATGCAAGTATGGAAGTAGCGTGAATGTGAGATGATTGAGGGGAACTATATCCAAAAATAGGTGTCTACAAGAACATGTAATATTATGAGGACATTCGCGCCTATAGTGGTCAAGAGATCCACACGTATAACATGTTCCATGAGGGAACTCATCTCTTCCTCTACCATGACTTCATCCTCCATAGCCACCATGAAATCCACATCCCCATCCATGACCTCCTTCAAAGTGCCCCTCATTCCTGTCACAACACGTTTGATTATGATCCCGATCACGGTGCTCAAAATTTACCCTTAGAACTATCTATTATACTTATCTATCGTACATCAAGGTCTATAGCATCCTGGATTTGACCAATCAACTGAAAATCCTTAGTATCATGGATCGTGGACCTGTAAATATTGCAAAAGCAAGATACATTCTTCCTTATCGCACACTATAACAAAGGATAGTGACTAGCATCATGATTCAAATGAAAAATTTCACAGTCCAATAGTAATGAGTGTACAGATCGGCAAGGGAAATTATCCTTGGTGTAAAATTCCACTTCACAATCTGTACACCAAATTCTTGAGTGTATTTCATGGGCTGAATTTGCTGATAACTTCTCTAAGCGCTTTCCCATAGATGTAATTTGTGCCTCTAAGAATGGAGTGACACCAATGTCAATGCTCCCAACTGCCTCAGCATATAAAGTTTCTTTTAGTAGTTCGTGCGAGATCGGTGTATGTATTATGTGACAAATGCGCCCTTCTAAAATGTGTAATAAATCCCCAACGAACCATTGTGCATGCTAGCTAGCGTGAATATCATAGGATAACTTAGATAACAAGTGTCTTGAAATGAGCATCATACTCTCGTACACTCTCGGTAGTAGCTTGCTTGATATCCTTGAGCGCACTTATACTCTTATGCTCAAACTTAAGTATATGGAACTCTTTCAAGAAAGCATCTCTCAATGCTACATAATCCACACAAGTTTGATCAGGGTCAAATTTCCTATACCAATCTGTGTGCACACCCCTATAATGTAGTGGTGAATTGACTTGCCTTTCACTCAACAGCTATGATCCCTTTAGCATGCCACAAGATTTCACACATATGCACATGTTCAACAACATCCTCTATACCTCTATACTCCGAGAGACAAAGAGACATCTCCATGTAGATATTTTGTGGTTGTTGCGGACCTTGACCACTTGATCCAGAACCTCCGTGTTCCCTCTGCCTCTAAAACCACCAGATCCACTGGAACTAGAACCACCTATACCTCCTGACCCACCACCTGTAGTTGGAATAGGGCCTATAGACGTACTCCCCTGTGCTCCGATAGTATTACTATACTAAACCCCTATAGTCTGTGAGGTAGTTCCACTTCCAGAGGTGAATCCAACATTCTACGTGCTCACATTTTGTGTGGATGATGTGCCTAAGAATGCTCCTCCAAATGACATTGAAGCTGTCTATCCTGCCATTGATGTACTTGATCCCTGAATTACTCCTGCTCTCCTACTTCCAAAGTTAGTTTGTTAGTTACTTATTGTACTAGATACTAAAAAACCAAGTGCAAGGGCTAGCTCACCAGGTGGATTAAGATGCGCGCCAGTGGTCCAGGTAGTCTCTACTGGCGCACCTCCGTGTGAGGCCGAGGGGGATCTCTATCATGCTTTCCAAGATGGGGGAGTTCCTGATGCTCTAGCTCCATGTCTTCTACGTGAGCTGTAAATCCTTCATGAGCCATCTCTCTCCTCCATGCCATACTCTCTGCAATGGAATGTTGCTTCTCTATCTCCCTCTCATGTGCCTCATTATACTTAAACCACCTTTCCTCTCTCTGCTTCTCTGCCGCTAGGTCTTCCATCTTAAACCAAACCTATTCCTGCCCCGTGTGTGGCGAAGTTTAGTTAGCCATTGGTTTACTCTCCAGGTTCAAAGTTACCATTAAGATCTTGATCACCAGTGGAATACCTTACAAATATTTTCCTCTTGGATACCGCAAAAACTAGAACTTAGCTACCTCTGGGAAAGAGTACGCGTCGAAATTGAGTATTCCAAAATATACTGTTTAGAACACCACAAAACCACTTATCCATTGTGCATGTCTAGATTAGATCAACATCATAGAGGGCACTGAAATTCTTCTTGTGTCTAGAAAAGTGTGCAATACCTCTAGTTTTGTTGAGATGCATAAGCAATAAGCCACTCATATAGTTCTCTTTGGAAAGATAATGAAAAGCTCTCATATAAGTTTGTCATACGAGTTACATTCTACCCAAGTGTGTGCATTAAACTTAGATCCAATGCTAAACCACCGTGCATATTATTCCTCCATATCATGTATCCATTCCTCAATACTTGCTAGAGTTAACTAGTATGTCTTCATCATGAACCATCTTGAAACAACTGGAAAAGAGGTCGCGGTAAAAAACCAATGATGTAACCTAGAATTTACCAGATAACACCTTAGTCACGCTGGCACATCACTTAGCCTAAACTGAGCACTCACCTGAAGCACGCAAAGGTACCAAGTCCCTCTTTAGGGTTGTTGTAACAAGATGTTAACAGGTTGAAGGAAGTAACATATATATTCATAAATAATCCATCATTCCAAAATGCATCGCACTCGATTCTATGAAAAAAAACAAGCTTAAAAAATAATCATGGTTTAACCATTAACATGCACTACTCAATTACACAGGATGACACTTAGATTCAGCCAATATCTTACATCTATTAATCAATACTGAGAATCTCCTTACAATATTGTCAATCTATACCAATGCACTTATGGAACCGATACAATAGTTCAATAATATACGTCTATTCTCTGTTACACATACATACATGCAACTCTCAGTAATACCTACATACTTACAGATATCTGTAATACACACATTTACTATGCACCTAACATCATATATAGGGTGGGGACTTTCCCTTCACCGCTTATCCATTCCAGACATAGGCCGCATGCTATTGATAGCCACATACCGTTTACAATCATAGCCACACATGCAAGTGCGCTATCTATAGTCCTCTTGCAATGAACTGAAGTGTCAATTATATTCTTAGCTTGTCTTCATGCATCAACACTTTGAACCACTTCTCCAAAGATAGACAATACATGGCGTGCACGTCTCTGCATCGTTGATGTGTTCCGCACACCATCTTCTAAAAATAGGTCTTCATGCTCAAAATCAGCTAAGTCTTGAAATCTAAACTTGCCTTCCATGTGCGGGTCCTTCTTGTCCTTCTGTGCCCTTGGTTCCGGTCCTTCTATCCTACATGGACTGCTTGTGTGATCTTTGACAAGTATTCTTTGACCAACAAATCTACACCTTAACTAGAAGAATAAACAACTTATAACAACATCTCCATGCTTTTTTGCTTCAATACTAAACAATGTAGCCACCAAAGACCATCTCGAACCTTAAACATCCTTTCAAAATTTCTTTAGAGTCATTTTGAGTATTTGATTGCATCTAAAGTCCAATTTTGCAAACATTTAGCACAAGATCTTGTGTAATTTTACAACATGAGTTCAACTTTGCAGCACCTTAATTAGTTGTCATGAAGAAAATATTGAATTGTACCATTTAAAAAAGTTTGAGGATTTCCAAACTTATTTTTCCACCTTGGATTCAAGTACAACAAGACAAAGTTCTCCATTTGTAAGATAAAGCTCTTAGTTTTACAAAAACACAATTTTCTGTCCTCACGATCATGTGTATGACAACCTGTCAGAAATTATTTCTGATTTCAAAAGGAAATTACAAAATTATTTTTGCAAAACATTCGTACCACCCAAACAAAGATGTCTACAATTTTTTGTGAATTTTCATTGGATAGAATTCGAGATTCGAACAATTCTCACTTTCAAACCCTAGAATCAGGGTTTTGAACACTGTAGAAGCCTAAGATTCTTAAAAAATTGATTTCTCACTCAATATTCAATGAAATTAAAAAATTTCAGATGCTATGGTCATGTGGGAGTGCCCCACAAATTTTCCATGCATTCATATGATATGAAACTCCTCCAATTGCTCTTGGAACCTTAGAAAGACAATGCACAGTAGCTAGACACCGTGACTGACCTTCATATGGATGACCATCACAGTGTACTTTGAGTTTTTAGAGCACATAATTTCTTTGGGAATTCACTCAACCAGATTATTATGTGAAGAAGTGTATGGTCACCATTTGAATGAGATCAATTATAACAATCAATTGTTTGTGTTGGAAGCACCATAAACTAGTTATGAGACTTGACTACCTACTTGTAACCTATCCCTCAACCAGCTACTCATTTTCCCTTGAATATTAAAATAAAAAAGATCAAATGATTCTCTAGTCATAGCCTATAATATTTTGAGGAGATATATATACAAGTTGGTTTGTCATGTTCCCTTAACAACATACAAGACATTAGAAGGCATTAACACATTTAGAGTAGACTTGCACTTCACCACACCTGAATGATGGTTCCAATAAGTTTCCTTGGCCCTATAGAAGGTAATGACACCTCATGAACTCCGAATAACCTTTTCCCAACATCTTTTACTGAATAAATATAAGCTTGGAGTGCTTAATGTATAACTGCCCATACCTAGTCTTACAGAGCAAATACATGCCTATATAACACAATCCACCCTGAGGTACAATAAAGTCAAAATTTTGAATTATATAAGGTTTTCTATACTTATGAGGAGTGTACAAAATTTCAAAAATTATCTAGAGTTAGAAAACTCATATTAATCCTATCAACTCAAGAAAGAGCCCTAGAGAGAGAGAAAACACTAGTAGAAAAAGACTCATAACTTCCTTAATTCTTAACCAAATTGTTTCAAACTTTTTAGAAAATTTCAGGCTTGAAATTTTATTTAAAAATTTATTCCATGATTTTTAAAATAATCCTTCATATTTTTTCTTGGGTGCTAAGAAGATAGACAACTCATTTTGCATTTCTCAATGAACCAGTTTTAGAAAAACTTGCACAACTTTCACATACCTCTTCAAAAATTGATGAAATTTGGCATGAAGCACTAAAAGAAAATACTCTACACATTTAATGAGTTGTTTAGCCATAATTTTCTTGTATAGCTCATACCTATCTCATTTGCATCAGCCTACACTATCAATCCTCAAGGCCAACTTTGGTGAACTTTTGAAATTTTCCTCCAGGGATAAAGTAAACCTTGTTGTTTCTCATACATGCCCTAAAAACCATATTTGGGCCCCTCCAATGCTCACATGATCTTTTCATGACATGTACCACCCTTTCACACCTCATCGGGCTCTATAAATAGGCCTAAATGAGCTAGTTTCAACTGGGACTTTCACAAAATGACTTGAAAATCACTCTAAGAGTTATTTCCTTACTAGTAATATAATATCTGATATGTAGAACCTCTCCGATCTAAGTATACCAACCTGCATTCTACCTTTAGTGGTCAACCACCTCACCATTTAAGATTGAAGCATCTTGAATCCATCTCAAAGACTTCAAGAACCAACTTGAAAGAATTGAACACCACTGATAAACACCTACCTGCATGCCATTTCAATCCTCTTTTTCCATCAATGTCATGTGACATCAATGAAAACACCAACCAATACAATATGGTTCAACATATGTATGCATGCATGTATGTGTAAGTCAGTGTGTGTGTGTGTGTGTGTGTGTGTGTCTATTTATATATGATTCCCTTGTTTTAATTTCATCATTAATAACCAAAAATGAAAACCCAAAGTGATGGGTAGTAATTTAGAAAAGATAACAAATGACATGTCATTTCAAATTTGAGAAAAGGAGGAAAATGACAGAAGCACTAAAGGGGATAGTAGCACTGGGTGCTCCTATCCCTATGGGCGAGTGTTGTCCAAAATGCTCGGAGGATATAACGAAAAATATAGAGATGGGTCACATGTTGTCCAATGTTCACAAGTAAAGTGTCCATTCTAGAAAAGAAAATGATAAGAGTATCAAAAGGATAAAGCAATGTAAAATCAAAATAAATGTTGTTAATGTCTAGTTTTCTTACTTAGGAATCATGCATATAATAACATACTTAGAGGCATGATGTAAGTAGTAAGTGTGTGATTTTGTGTCTACATTTTCCCCACTTTATGCTAGTGAATGAATATTTGATAGCATAAAGTAGATAGGAAAATCATACCTTGTGGAGATCTCGAAGAGATTTGTAGTTGATAACGCGTCCGATGAGGATTGTACTTGATATTGTACCAAATGAAGATTGTAGAATGTGTATTGTGGAATATATAAGAGGATAAAGATCTTAGGGGCTACTTGTGTGCATAGTAGAAATGATGCATGCATTTGTTCCTTGAATATTTCCTTTTCCTGAGCATCTTGTGCTTGAGATTTTCTTCTTGTTCCATTTGTGTGTTTCCTTTTATCGGAGTAAGGTCAAACCTACAAAATAAGATAAGTGTATTCAATGCTCATGATAAATGAAATTGAACTTTAACTTTGTAAATGTGAAAATAGGAATGTGTATTGAAAAACAAGTGAATCAAGGATAAAATACACATGTATGCCACAAGAGAAGAGATAAAATTGTTCTTGTATGTTTGTTGCCTTGGAGATGGTTGGAATAGTACTGAGGATTTAGGTGTCATGTTGTCAAACTAAGGATTTGAGCGTCATGTTGCTACACTAAGGATTTGAGTGTCATGTCACCAAGGGAAGAGTATTGGGAGAGGAATAGGCTTTTCCCTCCAACCGTCAATGCTTCCACACAGATAAGTGTCATTACAGATGGTCACAAACCCCATATAAACTGGTCACATATTACACATCATTCTAGGCATATCATTGTCCTACATATGCCTTAGGTTATGTAGACACAAAATTATGCACTTTGGTACATTTCTAGGTCCATAAACACATATTACATTCATATGATTCCTAAGTAAGAAAACTAGTAATTGATGATTGTCTTTGGCCTTTTGTCTTTTTGTTTTTATGTTGTCTATCTTGTCTTGTACACCCTACAACCCAATCAAATCTTTTACTTTCCTATATTTTATGAATTTGGACACAAACACCTAGGCACCCTCATCCCCTCCAGGCACCTCCGACCTATTTCTATCTTACTCTCTCTTTTGGGCCTCTTTTATCTTTTAGGAATCTTATTTTCTTATGGGTCGGCCTTCTAGTTGTTAATTACAAAATTCAAACAAGGGAATCATATAAATACATAGTTATGTGATAAAAATAAAGGACCAAGATATAAACATCATTACTATCACCTAAGCTTTCACTCAAAAGGCTCCTAAAGCACTTCAAAGCATCCATTCAAAGGAAAGAGACTACATTTTCTAAATACATAACAAAGGAAGTTCATTTTTCCATCCACACATTCTATCTACATTTCTACATCTAGTTAGCCCACTATCAAGTGCACTCACACAAGGGAATCCTAGGGCACGATTATTTCACACAATTACAAGAACTACATGGAGTTTGAGATGTAGTGAGATGCTCGGTTGTAAGATCACTTTGTCGGTGACCACCACCGGGGTCAGTCTAACTCCATATTGCATCTTTATTTTTTTTATTTGATGTGGTTTTGGGGGTTTTACAGGTGAATATTTGTCTTGCAAATTAGAGGTACCTCGGTGATCAAGGAAAAACATACATGTAATCAAGAGACTATTTGCAACACTTTTGAGACAATTGAGAAATCATATTTTGATCCCTGTTTAGTCACATGACACCCAAGTAGTGGACTCCAAAGTGCCAGTGCATGTGCCCAAACCTAGGAGCCCATGTGTGACTCTATCCAATGGTTCCAGATTTTACAGGCACGGATATGATGGAATGCCCTTCCTTTTCATCATTTTTCCCAGTCTGCACTACTCCCAGATCAGGTGCAAATCAACTAAGTCCATTCCTCTCCCTCTTACACTTAGGGTTTCATATTTATTATCTTATTACTTGTGTCAAATCTATATTTTAGCATTTATTTATCATACATGACTCTACAATATTATGGTTTTACAAAATTCTATTTTTGTTAAATCATTTGGTGAACCCATCATTCAACCCTACCTTCTAAAAATGTATCAAAATCTATCTCCTTCTTCCACATTCATGGATCATTCTTCTTATCCTTCTTTTACTCCAACCAAGGTTTCTGGAATTGTTACTATTGCTTCTGATTTTATGCAAGTTCATACTCAACATCCTCCTCACTTTGTTACTCCAATATCTGATCCGACAATCAATGTCGTTACCACTCATGCACTTGTCCTCCTACAGCTCCACCCACTTCTATCCCATCTCCTATCACTTATGCAATTCCTTCCACTACCTCTAAGAAATATGACATCATTGAGCAGCTTAAGAATACACCAAAAAAATCTCTTTATGATCTTTTGTGCAAGTGCACCGAATGTCATCACACATTAGAGATTGTTCTTTGCTCTACGCATATTGAAAGCAATAATTCACCTATTGCATTTTCTCACCTCATTCAATCTCTTAAAAATTTACCACATGTTATATATTTTAGTCATGAGGATATCCCTCCTTCTACTATTGACAATCCATTTGTAGTTTTGCTTATCATTACTACTATTGGTACTATCTCGCATTAAGTGTGTACTCATTGATAATGGTTTTTCTATAAACCTATGCTCTCTCTCTCTCTCTCTGCTAAATCAAATCCACATTCCCAAAAATCTAATTAACAAATCTTCTCAAGTCATTCATAGCTATGATTCTACCACTCGTACATGTATGGGCACCATCACCCTACCTTTACAGGTTGGGCCTAAAATGGTTCCTATTGTATTCTTTTTCATTGATGCCACATTTCAATACAATTTATTACTTGGTAGACCCTAGATTCATTTATGTTATGTATGTTGTTCCAACTCTGATTCATTTGTGTGTTAGATTATTACATGATGGTTATGAACATACTATTGCTGCAGATCCCGAGCCATTCAAGTTTTTTCGCATAGATCCTATCACTGCCATGCCCATTCCTCCATCTCAGCCAATTCCATATCACAAAGTTAGTACATATGATGTCGGTCAATCTAGTGCTCCTACTTCTTTTTTTGTTATTTCTCCATCCACTCCATCATTCCTATTCATACTACTGATATTTTATCACCCACTATGTCCATCATGGTTGTTACTTCTCCACATATCACAGACTCCTCCCAATTCTACATTTGACTCCACTCCTACCAATATTCTTGATAATGCTATACAATAAGACAATGCTAGTACTTGATGATTTTAATGATGAGGTGATGTCGTAGAACTTAATGATGACACATTGTGCAATCTTAACTTTACTCCCTTGAAATCGATGACTCCTACTTTCAAGATACTTTTGTTTCCACCGTCCATTGCAAATATCAATTTAAGAATATTCCTCCATCCACTAATGCCATGATTCCTTTCCATGATACAATACATACATTAAATGTTCTAGCATCTACAACATCTCCTCAGATTATTTCTCGCTCTACAACTGGATCCCTCCACATGCACTCTCTTTATTCACAATTATTATTGGCCTCATATCCCATTCAACCCCACTTTCTCGAGATTGTTTTCACTCATGATGGCTTGGATCGGTTAGGATTCACATTTGTTGATCTCCTTCCTCCATCTCACTCTCTGCACCTCTATCATGGAATGTGTACTTATTACTAATTCTTATGGCCTCTACGTCTTTCATTTTTCAGCCTTCCTTACACATATTCCTTATTCTTCTACACTCACACTTGGGAAATCTTGTCTTGATTATATTAGTGGCACATTAGATGCAAATCATAATGATATCACTTTTCCTATGCCTTTCTGAATAATTTTTTATTTGTAATGACTCCTTCTTGGGCTATTCTCACAATCTAACTTGATGGTATGCACATGGTTTTCCACAACCACCTTTCACTGATGAAGAATATGCAATAGGAATGTATAATTTATGCCACAAGGGCTCTCTATATGATCAACCTCACACTATTACTTATCACATATCTGATCTAACTCCATTAGGCTTTGACCCTGAAAATGATTATCTCCTAGATGATGTTACTTGATTCTTCTATTCATCACACACTTGGGGGTGGGAATCATGCTTTCTTCCCCTTCCATCAACATTATTTCTTTCTACTCTCTACACATACACATTATACTGTGTTTACATCTAGTGTCTCTTACGCACATTGATACACAACTTCTATCTTCACTACCCTATGACATACTCTAGTTCCATGGTTCATACTCCATTGCTAAGGGTCTAAATATGAAATGAATCTCACCTCTTCTTCCATATTTACACTCTATGCTTCATTGATATATATTTCTAGCACATACTATCAATCCATTTTGATGACACACTCTTGTTCTATGGTTCATTCTTGATTGTTGAGGGATAACTTATAAATTAACCTCATCTCATACACATTCGTTGGGGGTACCTTGATCCTATCACATTCACATTGCATACCATTTCATCCCATTCACACTCATATCATATTACATATCTTGTTTACATTTACTCTTGCTTGCTTCTACTTACATGTACACTTTGTTTCCCATGTTAGACAAATACTTAGTATGTCAATATCTTTTCTATATACACATGCGTGTTCACTTATTCTCTAGTTGTGAATGAAAACTTCTTATAGATCCTTACACATTGTAATGATGCTTGACATTGTACCTCTTACCAGTCCAACCAAGGCTCCTAGGGGCATCTACTTTCTCACACATTACAAGTGTTATTATTTCATTTTGTATTACTTCTTCTTCCTAGCACACCACTTTCTATTAGTACATACATGATTTGACATACTCTTTATCTTTCTAACATGCTAATGGGTGCTTCATGTGTAAAATTTTCCTTGTAAGAACTATATGCCACCATGGTTTGTCTGTTACATCTTGTTTTCCATTGATTGTTATTGTTTTCGGGCTTTGCCCTATGTATTTTGGCCAATTGATTGTATGCTTTTGGCCACTTTGGCCCTGATTTTTGTGTGACATTGTGAGTGATGTCCATGTTTGAAACCCACTTTTCATGGTCCATCTTGTATGCACCTTTTCTTGTTACATTTTCTCTATGACATGTTTTCTAGCTTTTTCTACTAACATACATATCTAGCCATATTGTTTGCATGTGCCTTGGTTTCTACCATGCACATTCCCTCCCCTGTAGGGACATAATTCAATTCAACATTAGGTCCTCTCTTTGGGCTCCATACACCTAGTGATGTTTCATGCACCCTTAATGAGGGGGGCATACATTGGGTGAATCGATCACCCCGTACAACTTAGAACTATAGTACAGACCTGCACAATATAGGAACTAAGCAATCATATAGTCACAAAATGACCCAAAATCTAACTTTGGTCCTCAGTATTACATAGACACCAACACTTGGGCTCGAGATAGGAGTGCATGGGTGCCTGTGTCCTCTCCTGAGCACTAATTTCCTAAGGGCACACATAGTAATATTCTCATATCAACACCATTCACAACAGTTTACATAGTAGTTTCACAGTACATGCACAATCCTCTAGTAAGCAAAATGCAATCTATAGCCATTTCAATATAAACAAATATTACATTCAAAAAAAAATCGGGGACAACAAGAACAAAACATCATCACACTGTCTAAAGTGGTTTATAAATAGGGAGAGTCATGGAAGGAGAGTAACACTAGAAATTTCTCCCCAACACTTGCACTTTGGCATGAGATCACCCAAAAAAATTGCACTTAGCGTGAGATCGCCCAAAAACTCGCTCTTGGCATGAGATTGCCCAAAAAACTCGCTCTTGGCATGAGATCACCCAAAAAACTCACTCTTTACAACATTTCAAGACATTTTCTATCCTTTTTACTCTTCACAAATCAGGTGCACACTTTCCATTTACTACTTTTACATACTTTCACATGCTTTACATACTTATGTAAATTTTTCATATACACATCTTTGACTACTTCTTCACTCTTCTTTTACAAGTCCATCCTTAATACACAATAAGGAGAAACATTCAACAATTTATAACAAAAATAGGTATACACACACACACATACACCCCTAGGGTCACTTTCCAAGTTCCTAGTTTCTACACTTCATTTTGGCATTCATTCCACGCTTCACTTGTCTCTTCGACACGCTATCGCCATCACATTCTACTTGGTTATTAGGTACACATCTCTTATCTACTTTATGTTATTGAGTATTCACTCAAAAACATAAAGTGGGGGAAAATGTAGACATAAAATTATGCACTTGGGTACATTTCTAAGTCCATAAAATCATATTAGCATTTATACGATTCCTAATCAAGAAAACTAGTAATTGACGACTATCTTTGGCCTTTTGTCTTTGTTTTTTTGTCTATCCGGTCTTTCACACCCCCTACCAGTCAAATTTTTTTTTACTTTCCTATCTTTTATGACTTCAAACACCATCACCCAATGAGAATGCCAATGCACAAAAAGTGCCGTCATCCCCTATGGGCGCCTCTGACCTCTTTCCACCTTACTCACTTTTTTGGGCCTCTTTTATCTTTTAGGTATATTATTCTCTTATGGGTCGGTGTTTCAGTTGTCAATTACAAAGTTCAAACAAGGGAATCATATAAATACATAATTATGTGATCAAAATGAAGGACCAAGATCTAAGCATTATTAGTATAACATAAGCTTGCACTCAAAAGGCTCTTAAAGCACATCAAAACATCCATTCAAGGGACAAGGGACTGCATTTTCCACATATACAACATAGGAAGGGGAAGTTCATTTTTCCATCCACACAATCTATCTACATTGATACATCTAGCTAACCCGCTTATCAAGTGGACTTGCACACAGAATCCTAGGGCATGATTCTTTCACACACTCACAAGAACTACACGGAGTTTGAGATGTAGTGCAACACTTAGTTGTAAGCTTGCTCTATCGGGTTGACCACCAAGATCAATATGAATCCCCATATTGCATTATTATTTTTCAGATTTGATGTGGTTTGTGGGTTTTGCAGGTGAATCTTTGTCTTGTAGGTTATAGGTACCTCGATGATCAAGGTGTGACATACAAGAGATCAAAAAAGACTATTTGTGACACTTTTATGACACTTCGTAAATCGATTCCAAGCCCATGCATAGTCATTAGTTCCCAATAGCAAAATCCAGCTCCCATGCGCTTGTGCCCTAACCTAAATGCTCATGTCTAGCTCTATCTAATAGTTCTATATTTTATAGTGTGTGGATACGATGGTATGTCCTTCATTTTCATTAGTTTTCCTAGTTTACACTTGTCTCGGATCAAGCGTAAATAAACTAAGTCCATTCCTTTCCTCTCTTGCACTTAGAGTTTCATATTTATTAGCTTATTTCTTGTGTTAAATATGTATTTAAGAATTTATTTATCATACATGACTATGAAATATTAGGGTTTTACAAAATTATATATTTTTAAATCATGTTCCATTCCTTATTTGATCTCGAAAAAACACAGTAATTAGTTCCCTTACTCAAAGTATGTAACTTTCCACTAATTTTGCTCTTGTTTTTCATGATAGTAACTTATAAGCTCGAGTATATATTGCTATATTTTGGAGAAACATATCACTGGAAACTTTTTGATCCTACATTGACCCAATTTCTACCCCAGTAGGCGAGAACCACCTAGGTGGGACACTAGTGCCCATTGTTCTTGTGTCTGTGTTGGGTGTTTCTGTCCTTGCTATGATTTTGGCCTAAGTATATTTTAAATCTATTTTAGCTCTTTTTATTATAAATTTTTTTGTGTACTAAGCAATGGCTGGTCTCTAAAGCTGCTGAGAGGGTGAAATAATCACCCAATGATTGCCCCCACTCATTTGGGGTGTGTGAGATGAACCAAGGTGAGCGTGGCCCAAATGAGGAAAGTTGAAATTGATGTGCACATCTGAAATAGAAATCTTATAGGGAATAGGGAATACACATGGTGACTACCATGACACATGAAATATAACAGAAATACTACAAAAAATATTAGTCATAAACAAACATGGTATATGTAATAGAAAATAGTCAAAACACACAATAACATGGAAAAAGAAACAACGAATAACTAGTTTAATATATGGGACACCACTCAGGATGTCATAAGACACTTGAAGCCTTTAATGCTATAGAAACAAAACACACAATAAAGCATAAGGCATATCCCCAAAAAATGACAATTAAGATACAAGGAAATCGATAACCATGGTTAGAAGTAATCCTACGAGATAAATGCTACACATGAAGCACTCATTAACATGTTAGAAAAATTGATAATATGCCAAAATGTATACATATGAAAATATGAATGAACGTAGTAGAAATTATAATGACGTGAACCCGAGTATAGAGTAATAGGAAAGGTAGATGCCCCTAGAGCCTAAGTGGGATTGGTAGAGAACAGTGCCAAACATCATACACCATGTCATAACCCATAAGTAGCACTGTATTTACCTTAAGAGTACCAAGTGAATGTGCATGTGTGTATGGAAAAATGATCCGTAAACTAGCCAAAATGTTTCCCGACCAATGGATCCATATAAGCATCTTAAGCGATTCGATTATACCCCAAAATAAATCAACTTAAACAAATGCAATGCAAGAAAGAGAAATGACACGCACAAGAGTTGAAAATGGATTTAGAAAAATGCATACATCTCTCGGGTTCACTAAATAGCTAAACCGATTCACTATAACAATCTAATCACAAAGTACAAATAAACTTACAATACTACAATGAATGTTCAACCCGAACATGGTGCCAGTCAATCCAACAGAATCCAAACTAGTCTTGGAAGCTCAATGCTCTAAAATAGCTCTTTGGTTTGACACCTCCTAATGACTTCCACTTTGTTGCATGGCCTCTAGTCTCTACGAAGAGCTAAGTTGATTCTAGTGTTGTCAACAAGCTCATCAATAATTATGACTCTCCTCCATGGCCTCCAAGAAACTAACTTGGCGATACACCCAACATATGAAGAATCGATCTCCACACACTTCTCCAGTGCTTATCACATCCTTGACTTCCTAATGGCATCTTGAGGCTCCAAAGACGAGAAAGCTAAGGCATCAATATACCTTTACTACTAATAGATGAGTTAAAAATAATAATTAACTCCTAATTTTACAATATTTCCTATTAAATAATAGGTCTAATCTCATCATCAATGCCTATTTAAAAAATAGGTCTTTAATCATAATCATACCTATTAAAATAACAGGCATTTAATATCCTCCAAAATATTAACTTGTTTTCTCTAAGGCTTTCTCCACGTATTCCTCTCTTAACTCTCCTTTGCTCTTGCTTTGGTGAGGAGAGCTTGTATTTTTAATGGAGGGGGTTTAAATACCACTACGTGGCCTAAAAATCTTGTTTATAAGCTTTATCTACCATCTCATAATGTGCTAACTCGATCAACCGAGTTGGTAGGTGGTAGGTCTAGGGTTCAAATCGTCGGGCTTTGTTTTATCCACTAAGCCCTATCTCCTTTTCGTTGTTGTAGTATCAACCATCCACATCACCTACTCCACCCACGTGTTTGAAATTAAATCCTCCACATCACCTAAGTCATTCTAGCATATCTTCACCCATCCACTACATGTCATGAGTCGTCGGTCATGTTGTTTATTGCCTCGCCACGTTGGCTTCGCATTAAGTTGTTGGGTTGTTGTCACGTCCCCGAGGTAGGGTTGGTGGTTTTATCCCACATGTGGCGGGATTTTGGTGTGGGAAGGATTTAATAATCCTTTGGAAAATCATGTAATCCGTGGCTTGGGCCACATTACTCACATTTGTTTTGATGTTTGATTCATCCGGTGGTTGTGTAGCTCGGTCTTGAGCTCGATTGGTTCACCCAACTCACTAGTGTAGCTCGACTCTTGACTTACCCCAACTCGGTCAATTAACTCACTAGGTCGCTTAATTAACTTGTAAAGATCTCAACTCTATCAACTTGGTTCTCAACTCATCGAGTAGCTCGATGAGCTAATTATAACACTATGACGATCAAGTCCTCTTTGAAACAAGAGTGGACCCCATCGTTGAAAACCTTTTTGTCAAATGTCAAAGACTGAAAATTTAGACTAGATTAGAAACTTGATTTTTACTCCATGCTTCTTGAAGATGCTATAATAACTTATTTCCGATTTGCAACATGTCGAGTCACTTTGCTTTTCCTATGTTTGGTTGCATCCTCGTGAACATCATGTTATTGCGTGGAATGCATCTGGAGCATATGGTATTTTTCTATGCATTTTAATAGGCTCTAGAAAGCTCTCGAATCCATTCTACCACACTATAATGATTTTAGGAGATTTAGGGAAAATTTTCCCACTAATTTGATATCTAGATCACACCTCCCCACTAGGAGGATTTTTTCCCCAAAAAGCTTCTTTTTCTTTCGTTTATGGATCTATAAATTTGTGTTGTCTTGAAGAGATTCTCACAATGGCCCGAAACGATGGTATTCAATCTTCTACTCATCTAATCGTTCAATCCTTGGGACTGTGGCACTTGGGCTCACTGCCTTCTATTGCACCACTCTAAAGCCAAATTGGGATAGATAATCTCTGCCTGGTCTTCATGAGGACTCCATAGTAGAGCTTTGATTACCAACTGTAAGAAAAAACTAGGCATGATAAACCTGTCATGCGGTGTGTTCACTTACTTTGTGGCTCTGGTCTTGTGTCTTATTCTTAAGATGAGGTAGATTTACCCTTGTATTTATTGGCCTTAACCCTTTTAGCGTGTTTCTTTTGTTTTCCACACCAAATCACACAATGGCTATTGGATCCACAGTAAGCACATGGATATGTCCATAATAGCTTTGGGGTTATAATAGTATCCTTATTACAATAAAAGAAGACATGACCATACCTCTTAGGGTTGTTAAATTTTCCTTTTCTCTCACCATTCTTCTTTGGAGAGTATGGTTTGTTCCCTACTACAAGCTGCTTTAGGAGGACTGGTGGCCTAGGATTTGTTCTTGATGTTGTTTCAAAGATTTATCTTGCCTCATTTTTACATGTGTTGTATCCTAAACCCGCATATTGAGGTCTTTCCTCCACATGGATAGGGTTAGTTATACCTTGGCTATTCACACCAAGGACTTTTCCTTCATATCCCATTTTAAAAATCAATTTTGATCTTATACCTCTAGTGTACTTTTCAAATTCACCAAAAGTAGGATTTACATTTTCATGGGAAGGAAAATTCATTGAATCACTTACAATATTTTTGGTGGGCATACCTTTCTTTACCTACTCTTCACCATCTTGTAATGTTTCTAGGAGATCTTCCTTAGCTTGCAATTCACACTGTAACTTTGTGATCACTCCTCCAAGGAATTCTACCCGAGTCTCAAACTTGTCTTTCGATCTTGCTTCTATAATTCTACGATTTGTAGACATTTCCTTAATTGAGAATCCTTTCCCTGTGCTACGATGTGTGTTCGATATGTAGCTACAATAGATTGATCACATCTTGGTCTTTTCGGGTTCCTTTTTAGAATCCACCATTTAGACACTAGAACCACCTTGGTGCTTGGTCTGGGAACAAATACCAAAATTGTTTTTATAATTTCTATTCATAGAGAAATGTGCACATACCGAGGACCATATCATTCTTCTTGAGTCCCTCTGTAATGAGATTCTTCTTGCAATGCAAACCGTAGGAGTTCCATCATTCGTCTCATCTCAACAATCTGACATGTCTGATCTCGTCGATGTAGATTCACCATGTGCAACATTGTACCCAGTATTATAAGTACAACAAGCCATAATATAAAATGGTATAAATCCATCTCATTGCAACCGCAAGCGACAACCTAGTTCTTGATATCAAACTTGCTTAGAGATAACAATCTTACAAGAAAAAATCCTACTATGATATCAAACTTGCTTGAGAGATAGAAAGTTTTTAAATAGGACAACTTGACACGATACCAAAAGTGATTTGTAAACTAGCCAAAACTTTTCCCCGAAAAATAGATCCCTATAGGAAAATTAATGATTTTGATTATACCGAAATAAATCAACTTAAAATAAATGGAATACAAGAAAGAGAACCGATGCTACATAAGAGTTGATAACGAAGTTCGTAAAATTCCTACATCTCCTAGGGTTCACTAAATAGTTGAATCGATTCATTATAACAAGCCATTGTAAAGTACAAATAACTTTACGATGCTAAAATGAATGTTTTTTATCATCAAAAAACAACACCCTTTGATTTTTCATGGATGTATGTATGAGCTATCAGTGTTTTTGGGTAACATGGGACCATCTCTCAAGTTGTAGGAATTGCTACTTGAGATGGACCTCCAAAGAAGGTTGGTTCCTCTACCTAATCCTAATGATAAACTACTCCTAGAAGGGAAAATGCGGCTAACTAATCCTAATCTAACCATGCTAAGGGACCAGGGGAGAGAGAGATATGGTTAAAAGGATGCAAAAAGGGAAAAACAAAGCTAAAAGAGGTGATAACATTAGAAAAGGGGTGAAAACATCCCGCTTGAGGAAGATGTGAGAAGGAAAATGCATTAGGGAAAGGCCGGGTGTAGTTGTGACACGGACCCAAGGCTTCATTCACCATCTATTCTCCATGAAACACAATAATACAAACCTGCAAATGAGAAATACATGCATAGAACAAAAAAACAAGAATAGAGACACAAGGAGATACAACAAAATAAATGTCGTGGTTAAAAGAACACCACAAAATACCAATTTTATTGCTCTTAGAATATGTAAAATCCATTACATGTGAAGAGTAGAGGCACAAGAACACTTTCTGGGCCCATGTGAAGGCTTCAGTAGCTCATTGAAGTAGAGAATTTTTTTTGAAAGAGTTTCCTCACATCCCAAAATATCTCCTCCTCAAAATGAAAGGTATTTTAGAATATATAGAAGAAATGAAAAAAAGAGGAGAGATAAGAATCCCTAAATTTCCCCTTCACCACCAAAAACATGCATTAAATATCTAATAAGGGGCATGGGTAACCTCAAAATCCATCCCTCCATGATCTTTTTCTTGCTAGAGAAGGAAGAGCACCAAATCATATCAAATATGATATTTTTAGCTACGAAATTGTGCTCATTAATGATGAGGACGTTTTCCTCTTTTTCACTAACATTCCATCATTAAAAATAAGAAATTTATTTTCCGGGTGTAGAGGATATCGATACCTTTCCGAAAAGTCCAATTTTGTGAAAATCGAGCACCCGAGTGAAAGTTATGACCATTTGAAGTTCAAGGGGTCGTGGTTCCACACAAGTTCCTAATACTCCATTAAAGTCCGTAGTTATACATTATTTATCCCCTTATCCCTTTTATATTTTAAACCCTTTGGGAATAAGATAAATCAAGGTTTTCATGTATGCAGAGTACAAGGGTCACTGGGCCTCGCAGCCCGCTTTATCTCGCACTATCTCGCAATATACCATCTCCCCACCCTTGGTCACTTTGCCTTATGTTGTGGGCCTTCATGCCTTGTGGGGAACTTGTGACGGCCCACATTATTCCTCCCAACTCCTCCATCTACACATTAAAATGTGGCTTGTTCGGTTCCATGGGGAACTCATGTCCCCGTGAAACTTGTTCCTCCTCGGCCTTGGTTCTTCGCAGCGTGCTCCGGCCCAAATACACTCAATCCTTCACTTCGCACCATTGTGCGGCTTCCTAGTCAATGCGGGAAACTTTGACCTATGAGAAACTTGTTCCTTTATTCTGCCTCGGCCTGAAAACCTCTAAAACATTGAAATCCTTAGCATTTTGGGAACTTGAGCTCTAAAGGATCTTGTACCATTTGTTCCTCCTAGACCCACAAAACCCACATTACACTGTTTTTAACCCCTTTTCCAAAATTTCTCAAAATTTTCTAACTTTTGGGCCAAGAATGGTCTTGAGGAGAAAGAGAGAAATACGTCCAAATAATTCTATGTCCTTAAAAAAACTATGAGTGCTCCAAACATGAAAAATACCTGAATTTTCCATATTCTCCATTAAAGCTCCATCAACTACCCAAGTCCAATCTTTCAAGTTGTCCATTTTTCCTAGGGAAAAATGGATAACAATTTGGCAACCTCCAGGATAATCTTTTTGCTAGATTGAAAAGATCAGTGGCCTTGAAGCATCCATTGGGCATGGAGTTAGCCTGATAATCATGAAACCGATCTGAAACTTGAAGAACACACACCGAATCCACTTGAAGTGCTGGTTAAACCTAGAGATGATCTAAAAATTCTTGAATTGACCATTCACATTTATAAAAAAATTGAATTAAGGTTTTATGTGAGTGGAAAATTGTTTTGAACCTGAAATTTTATCATCTTTCCTTTGCAAATGATTTGTTGGGATGAATGATGAACATCGAATCCTGTCCCAAATCTTATTTCTACCAAGTTTTGAAGAAAACTGAACTAAATCATGACAAAGGATGAAGCATTGCAGAGTTTTGAAACACATGATGATTTAATGGATGCACTTGGAACTATTAAAACCTTGCTTTCCCAAACACTTTCGTCTCGAAATATATTATGCAAGAGCAACAACAACACACAAGCTATGTACAAAGGTGGAAAATCATACATGTCCCAAGTGGAAACATGAAAAATGTGTACAAGTACTTCTTCTGAAAACAAACCTATCCTACCCCAATTTAACCAAAAGGAAAGGGAATTGAAACAAATCCTACAACTGGTTGTGAGAAATAGTTGCCCTTCCTCACAATTTGGGACCATGTAACTAATTTTGCAATGAACATGGTCATATGTAAGAGTGAAAATTGACTATAAATTGGTTTCTCACCCCATTCACCAAGGTATCAATTAGAAATAGAGTAAATACCTCTTTTAGTTTCTCTGCATTTGGATTTGAGAGGTATTGACCGATCCTTGGAATCTTGAAACTCATCCTCATGTTCTGAAGTAAACATGACATGTTTTGACTCCTTCCTTGGCTCTAAAAAAGTCAGATACTTGATTGAGAAAGGCCCGATCCTTTGAATTTTCCCCTCTCTTTGAATCTCAATGCCACAATTGGGATCTTCATGTAGACTTTCTTCCTCTTTCTTAGCAATGAACATGTCTACAAGCTACAAAAACTCCTTCTCCTTGATGAATGATTTGGAATTATTGTCATCATCCTCTAATACTACCTTCTCCTCAAAATGAATCTCCTCATGTTTGATTTTAGCATATAATGGAGTTCTTTGTGAATCAATGCAACTAGTTAGAACTTGTTGCTTGCTTGGGAGTTCCTCTTCCTCGGCTTGAAGACTAAACCGATCCGCATGTCTAATTTCCTCATCTAGCTTGAAGTTTGAAGGATCAAACTCTTCTATTTTTTTGTTCTTGAGGACTATTATAGGAAACATGGTCTTCCTAGATGTTTTCCTCTGTGGCAAGATCATTAATCAAATTAGGTTCAATAAAAGATGAAGGAAAAGATAGATCTAAATTTTCATTACCAAAAGAAAGCAAGAAGCTTTCTGTGATTTCCTCTTCATGTAGAACCTCTTAATCTGATTTTTCTCCTCCATGTGCTCATATTCATTTGGATTTGGAACTAATTTATCCTCTTCTAATGATTTTGCAACTGTGGTGAATCAACAACTTATGAGAATATGGTGCCAACATACACACTACACAAGGAATACAAGGACTACCGATCATCTTCTTCTTGTTCTTATTCCTCTGCAAAATCAGCTTCCATCACTTGTTCTTCAGCTTTAACCTATTTCAAGGCCTAGAAAATAGTGGTATTTTACTGAATTCAAACTTTGTAGCCCAATTCTTCAAGTTTTGCACAAGTTGTTCTATGTTAGGATTTTCAAATTGCTTCCCTACTTGACTGATTTTTTTATTTTTTTCTTCCCATAATGGGTCTAGAATGCAAGAGGGGGTGGGTTGGATTTCAAATGGTTTTTGTAATGTTTTTGGTGGAAGGGAAGATGTTGCACTTTCTTATTGTGCATAATATTGAGTTTTGGAAGAGAAAAGGTAGAGAATTGAAGGTGGGATGGAAGGGAAGAAGATAGAGAAGGGCAATCCTCAATGAGGGCAACCATGTAGAAAGCTAGGGATATGAAACTTAGGTTAAGATGGCATAGGTTGGGGAAGAGGAATGAGAGGGATGTGAGATGGTAGTGCAGGAATTCCCCATTGACAGATCTACCTAACACTCGATTCATGAGCCTCCATCTTTTGAACCCACTCTACAACTTGAGACATCATTTCAATTATAAACTACAACTTTTGTTGAGGATTGAACTTACTTGGTACAGGGGCTAGCCAATGGATAAGGGACCTTGAAGTCAATATTTTCCACCTTTATAGTCTTCTCAATCCTCATCCATGCCATGTTCAAATCTATTGCTTGAATATTTCTCTACAAATCAACATCTCTAGGTGTAGGATGGCCTCCAAAATATGCATACTCCTGCCCTTGAACAACTCCATGGTTTAGTGAATGACCAAACTAATTTTCATTTGGCTCATAGGGGTATGCATGCTGATTCTGACCTCAATCATAAGGCTGATCTAGAGGTGTGCTATAATAAGATGAAGATGGATTTGAATGGTACTACTGCTACTACTAATGATAATTCCAAGGTGGAAATGAAGCCATGATTACACAACTTCATAAATGGAATAAAAATGGAAGATATGGAAAGAAAATAGATGGAAAGAAAAGGAAAAGTCTATAACTCTGAAAATGGGTTATTTGGATTAGTGGAGTCACCAAATGTACTTGAAAATGCCTCTAAAGGCTGAAATATTCACCAAGAGCACATCAAACTTGATGAAGTGAAGTGGTAAGGTGCTTCAAACCTTTCCCACTGGGTGTGCTAGAATTGTTATCACCGAAAAACAACACCCTCTAATTTTTCATGCATGTATGGATGAGCTATCAGTGTTTTTAGGTAACATGGGACCATATCTCAAGTTGTGGGACTTGCTACTTGAGATGGACCTCCAGAGAAGGTTGGTTCCTCTACCTAATCCTAATGCTAAACTACTCCTAGAAGGGAAAATGCAGCTAACTAATCCTAATATAACCATGCCAAGGGACCAGGGAGAGAGAGAGAGAGAGGGTTAGAAAGATGCATAAAGGGAAATCCTAAGATAAAAGAGGTGATAACACTAGAAAAGGGGGTGAAAATATCCTACTTGAGGGAGAAGTGAGAAGGAAAATGTAGTAGGGAAAGGCCATGCAACTATGACATAGACCCAAGGCTCCATTCACCATCTATTCTCCATGAAACACAATCATACAAACCTACAAATGAGAAATACATGCATAGAAGAAAACAACAAGAATAGAGAGGTAAGGAGATACAAAAAAATAAATGCCAGGGTTGAAATAACATCACAAAACACCAATTTTATTGGTCTTATGTAATGAAATTACTTAATTTATTATGATTATCACCAACAATAGAACACTAAATAACACATTATTGCATATAAATTCTCTCAATATGAAAGTATAATAGCTTGGCAACTTTGAGGGGGAAACCTCCAAAACATACAATAAGACTCAAATACTCAACATAATGATCATCCACTACCTATAACCCCTATTTATACTATTCCTATGATATGGCCATTAGCAAGGCCGACCAACTATTTACAATAGATCATTTATGAAAGAGATACATCATGATAAGAAGTTATGATAGCCGCAAGTCGGCTATATCCATCCCATGTAAGATATATAATTAAGGGCGTAACATGCCCCTCCCTTTCAAAGAAAAATTTTACCCAATGTTGGGAAGCCCTAGATGCTACTGCATGAATGCTTAATCTTCCCATGATGCATCCTCAATATTCATATTCTTCCACTTGATCGTGTACTCAGTAATGACTCTAGGCCTTAGTATTTTGGTGCGTGTCTGAAGAATGCCTTGTGTTCCAATATGATCCTTCCTTCCTTGTCCGATTCCTGAAGTACTGAATGGGTGGAAATGTGTTGCCCAATAACTTTCTTTAAGAAAGAAACATGGAAGACTCTGGATGTATTCTACTTCCAGAGGGAGCTCTAGATTATATGCCACACGACCAATTTTCTACAAAACTCAAGTAAGGACCATAGAATTTAGGAGCAAGATTATTATTCTTCTTTTGTTGTTTTAAGGATAACTGCTTATATGGTTGTAACCTTACAAAAATTAAGTCTCCCTCTTCAAAGTGATGCTCACTCCTATGTTGATCAACCTATTGCTTCATACGGTTTTGTGCCCATGCCAAATTTTCTCTAAGACTAGAGAGTACCTCAGCTAATGTTGAATGTGATCTTCGACTGTTCTCACCTTTGGTTTGCCTTCAAGCTAGATATGAGTGATGGAAGATGGTACCCATAAAGTGCCAGAAATGGAGACATTTTGGAGGAGGTATGAAATGAAGTATTGTACCACAATTTTTCCAATGGCAACCATTGCACCCAACATTCTATTTTATCTAAAGTAAAACATTGAAGATATCCCTCTAAACATTTATTTACCACCTCGGTTTTCCAATCTCATTGGGGATGATAAGAGGAACTCGGGCTCATTGGGTACCTAGATAAGAGAATAAATCAGTCCTAGAGAATATTGGATCATGATCACTTACTATAAATTTTTGGCGTGCCATGGAGCTTTTGAATCTGTATCCATAAAAGAGATGACAATTGTATTTAGCTATGAAGGGATGAGCCATGGAAACAAATGAGCATATTTGGTAATTATGTCTACCACGACCATGATGACACTTTTCCCTTTTGATTTAGGTAATCCTGTGATGAAATCCATTGATACCTCTTCCCATCTCTCACTAGGAATAGAGACAGAGGTTGGAGAAGACCAAGTGTCTTAATGATCTTGCCCTTATTTTTGGCAACCCAAACATTCTCGCCACAAATTTTTGAACATCTTCTTTCAACCCCTCCCAAAAGAAATCCTTCTTTACTCGTGATATGTTTTCAGGACCCCAACATGGCCACCTATGAAGAAGAATGTAGCTCAAAGAACATGGTGTTTAAGTGTAGAGATCTTACATACATATAACCTAGCTTTATACCACAATGTATCCCCCTTCCATATAAATTGATCTGATATGGACGGATCTTCCTGGAGATTTTAAATGAGAGTATGTGTTGTTGCATATTTCTTCCATTCTTCACATGCTTGATTTACCCAATCTATATTTAGTATAGAGATGGCACATAACAATGCTTATGTGGACTCATCCCTCATAGATAGAGCATCAACAATCAAATTTTCCTTCCTTTCTTATAAAAAATCTCAAAGTCATATCCCATCATCTTAGTGACCCATTTTTGTTGTTCTTCGAGAAGATAGATGTTGTGTAAGAAATATTTCAAACTATCATGATCAGTTTTTACCTTAAAATGTCTGCCCATCAAGTATGGTCTCCATTGTTTGACTGCATGTAGTATTGCCATCATTTCCTTCTCATAGGTGGGCTTCAACAAATTCTTTCCTTTTAGCTGTCAACTCTCAAAAGCAATGGGGTGTCCTTCTTGCATTAGTACTGCTTCGATTCTATTTCCTAAAGCATCACACTCAACTATGAAAGTTTTGGATAAATATGGGGTTTTCAATACTGGAGTGGTGCACATAGACACCTTCAATTTTTCAAATGCCCTAGATTATTCCTCATTCCACTGAAAGGAGTCCTTCAATAATTTTGTGAGTGGTGCTACTATACTACCATAGTTTTTACAAATTTGTGATAATACCCG
The DNA here is from genome assembly GCA_018340775.1 of Taxus wallichiana var. yunnanensis. Taxonomy (NCBI): domain Eukaryota; kingdom Viridiplantae; phylum Streptophyta; class Pinopsida; order Cupressales; family Taxaceae; genus Taxus; species Taxus wallichiana. The sequence goes on along the minus strand of CM031243.1, from coordinate 691,445,924 downwards.
TGAGACCTAAGAAACCTCATAATTGCTTGAGGGTTCTTAGGGTTTCCCATTCCACCATGGCTTGGATCTTGTGAGGGTCCACCTTAACACCTTCGTGAAAAAAATATGGCCCTGTATTCCACTTCCCGTACTCCCAAAAGAACACTTTGATGGCTTAGCATAAAGTTGATGTTTCTCTAAGACTTCTAAGACAATATTGATGTGATGTAAGTGTTTCTCCCATGATTTGTTGTAGATGAGTATATCATCAAAAAATACTAAGACAAAATTTATTAGGAATGGTCTAAATAATGAATTCATCAAGCTTTGGAATGTGGAGGGAGAATCGGTAAGACCAAATGACATCACTAGGAATTCATAATGGCCTTGATGAGTTTTGAAAGTTGTCTTATGAATATCTTCTTGCTTGACTCTAATTTGGTGATACCCAAAACACAAATCTAGTTTTGTAAAATAAATGGCACCATGCAACTCATCTAATAAATCATTAATGATGGGAATAGGAAACTTATCTTTGATAGTGAACTTGTTAAGCTCTTTGTAATCTGGACACATGTGCCATCTTCCATCCTTACGACACACCATCACCAATAGAGCAGAATAGGCACTGATCGTGATTTAATAATACCCATTTCCAACATTTCCTCCACCATCTTCTCGATCTCACTCTTTTGCACATATGGATATCTATAAGGCCTCGATGTCGTGGGTTGGATTTTCGGAATCAACTAAATAGCATGATCATGCTCTCTTTCAGTGGCAATCTTCCGGGTTTCTGAAGGCAATTGCATGTTGATTAATAACCTTTTGAAGATTAGGATACAATACCTTCATTTTCGATTGGAATTCCATAGAGAAAAATCATGCTACTAAACCTTCAGACCCCTTTTTAAGAATATTCTGCATTTGTGAGAACTCACCACTTGAGGATCTTTAGCTTATAAACCTCAAAGTTCAAAATTTTTACCCTCAGAATGAAAGCGTATGAACAATTCTTGGAAATTTGTCTCTATGGTGCCCAAAGTAGTGAGCCAATGAGCACCTAAGACAATATCAACTCCGCCCATGGGAATAACAAACATCATAGATTCTAATGTGTAATCACCCATCATGATTTTGATTTTATGGCATTTACCTAAACATTGGACTGTGCCACCATCTACAATCATTACTTAAAATTCAAAGGTGTTGGGTAGATGAAACAATTTAGTCTTGTTGCACCAGCTTATGATTGATGAAATTATGTGTGCTCCCTGAATTAATCAATATTGTTACCTTCTGCTTCTTAAGATAACCCACAACCTGAAGGGTTTGTGGAGTACTAATACCTGATAGAGCATGGCATGAAATAGTGGGTTGGGGATCTCTGATTCTTCCTCTAATTTTTCCACTTCCTTGTTGATGTTGCCTCATATTCTCCCTCATCACTGGACCCTTTAATGTAGAACAATTTTTTTCTCAGAACATTTATGATTTGGTCCATATTTGCTATCACAATTAAAAAATAAACCTTTGGCTCTTTTTTCTTCAATTTGTTGAGGTGTCAACCGAATTGGCCGAGGGTAAGAAGGATCCAAGGTGCTGTAATCTTTTATGCTAGAAAAGGATTGTCTTCTATTAGAAAGAATTTTTTCCTCTGCTCGACGTGCCATGATAATAGAATCAGAAACCTTGAGTGGGTTAAACATGTGTACCTCATGCTCAATGTGGTCCTTAAGACCCCAAGGAATAGGTCATTCAAATGCTCTTCTCGTAATATCCTCCATATGCAAGGACAAAGTTTGGAATTGATGGACATACTCCTTAACTAAAAGAGTTTGGCGAACTTTTCTAATTAGCTGAAGTAATTCTAAGAAACACTAGAACTATAGTGTAATTGAAGCTCTTCAGTGAAAACTATCTAGGTGACATTTAGGTCATTCTTCATCCTTTGAGCACATAACCAATGATACCAAACAAATCGATCAGGTTTTAGGTATAAGGATGCCACGTTACCTTTTGTCCTCCCGGGATTTGATGGAGATCAAAGAAATTTTCCATTTGGGTAATCTAATTGAGTGGATCCTTTCCATCGAATTTATGCATTTCAAATTTTGGAATCATGCCCCTCCATTGGTTAGTAGATCCACCTAAATGATTAAAGGATCCTCCCTGATTGAAGTGATTTGGATTTGTGTGACCATTGCTAGTGGAACCCATATGACTGGCATTGGAAGTTGTATTTGAAATAGCACACAACAAAACCTACTGCATTGCATGAAGATCCTTTTGAATCTCACTCCTAAGGCTACCTTTCAGTTGATGAAGCTCAACATTAAGGTCATCATTACTCACCATATTGTTTACCCTTTCATGAAATTGGATGACCACCTCAGATACTCCCGAACCAATAGACTCTGAATCCATATCTTCCTTATTTTAGGTCATTCTTGGAGTTTCTTGTCCTTTTCCTTGGCCTCGGGTAGATCTACCAGCCATGATGACGGGTTTGGGCCTAGGGGTAGACTTAATAGGGAAAAATTTTAGGCTTTAGGGTTTCAGAATTTTTTTCACCAAATATAGGAATTCAAAAAAATAAAAACCCTAGCTAGTTTTTAGAGAGGTTTCCGAAAATATAAGAAATTTGAAAAATTTCCAAAAATTACGCCCTAGGGAGCCAAATTATGGATAAATATAGAACCGTAATAAATTTTGCAAAACAAGTCAAAAATTCTTGAAAGTTGGAGATAAGCTTACTTGATTAATTTTGCCACACCACAAAAACAATTGCAAAAAAATTCGCTACCAATGTTGAGATATAGCCAAACCTTCAGAATTAGGGTTTAACATCATGTTGGTCGAGATTAAGCTCGATATCACTTGTAATGAAATTACTTCACTAATTATGATTATTACCAAGCAATAGAACACCAAATAACACAATATTGCAGATAAAATATCTCAATATGAAAGTATAATAACTTGGCCACTTCGAGGGGCAACCTCCAAAACATACAATAAGACTCAAATACTCAACATAATGATCATCCAATACCTATAACTCCTATTTATACTATTCCTATGATATGACAATCAAAGAAGGTCGACCAACTAATGACAATATATCATATATGAAAGAGATAAATCATGATAAGAACTTATGATAGCCACAATTTGGCTATATCCATCCCATGTAAGATATATAATTAAGGGCCTAACATCTTAGAATATGCACATTCCATTACATGTGAAAAGTAGAGGAAAAATAACACTTTTAGGCCCATGTGAAGGCTTGTAGCTCATTAAAGTTGAGAGTCAAATTTGACAGAGTTTCCCACATCCCAAAATATCTCCTCCTCAAAATGAGAGGTGTTTTACAATATATAGAAGAAATGAGAAAGAGAGATGAGATGAGAATCCTTAACTTTCCCCTTCACCCACGAATAACATGCATTAAATTTCTGAAAAGGGGCATGGGAACTCGACATATCCATCCCTCCATGATCTTTTCCTTGTTGGATAAGGAAGAACACCAAATCATATCAAATTTGATCTTTTTTTCACCACGTGATTAGGCGTGATCATTAATGTTGAGGAATTTTTCCTCTTTACACCAATATACACTCATTAAAAATAATAAATCTAGTTTCCATGGCATAGAGGATGTCGAGACCTTTCCGAAAAGTCCAATTTTGTGAAATCGAGCACCTAAGTGAAAGTTATGCCCATTTGAAGTTCGGGGTTTTGGTTCCACACGGGTTCCTAATACTCCATTATTATTCTGCAGTTATACATTATCTCTCCCCTTATCCCTTTTTTATTTTAAATCCTTTGGGAATTGGATAAATCAGGGTTTTTGGGTATGCAAGGTACAAGGGTCACTTGGGCCTCGTGGGCCCACTTTATCCACACTATTAGTAATATATTGTCTCCCTTCCCTGGACGCTTTGCCTTATGTTGTGGGCCTTCATGCCTTGTGAGGAACTTGTTCCGACTGCATTTTTCTACCTAATGCATCCATCTTTGCATTGAACTATGGCTTGTTTGGTTCAACGGGGAACTCATTTCCCTGCTGTGGGACTTGTTCCTCCTCAGCCTTGGTTCTCCACAACCCACCCCACCCAAATTAACTCAATCCTTTGCTTTGCGCCTTTGTGTGACTTCTAAGCCAATGCAGGGAACTTCATCCCATGAGGAACTTGTTCCTTTCATTCCACCTCCGCACACAAACTCAAAAAACATTTAAATCCTTCGCATTTCGGGAAGATCGGCATTTCAGGGAACTTGAGCCCCGAAGGAACTTGTACCATTTGTTCTTCCTAGACCCGCAAAACCCACATTACACTGTTTTTTGACCCCTTTTTCCATTTTTCTCAAATTTTTCTAAAATGTTGGGCCAAGAATGGGATTGAGGAGAAAGAGAGAAATATGTCCAAATAATTATAATTCCCTAAAACAATTGTGAGTGCTCCAAACATGAAAAATACCTGAATTTTCTAGATTCGCCATTGAATCTTTCACAACTACCCAAGTCCAATCTTTCAAGTTGTCCATTTTTTCCGGGGAAAAATGGATAACATGTTTTACTGAACATGGTGTCAGTCCATCCGACGAGAATCTAAACTAGTCTTGAGAGCTCAGTGCTCAAAGCATAGCTCCCTGGTTTGACACCTCCTGATGAATTCCACTCTTTGCATAGACTCTCATCCTCTACGTAGAGTTAAGTTGTTTCTAGTGCCTTCAATGAGCTCAATACTAATTACGACTCTCCTCCACATCCTCAAAGCAACTAACTTGGTGATACACCTAGCATATGAAGAATCGAGCTCCGGTGCTTCTCCAGCTGCTTAGTCACATACCTCGGTTTCACAATGGCATCTCCTGCTCCCACACAAGAAAGATAAGGCATCAATATGCCTTTACCACTAATCGGTGAGTTAAAAAAATCAACTCTTGATTTTACAATATTGTCTATTAAATAATAGGTCTTATCTCATCATTAGTGCATATTTAAAAAATTGGTCTTTAATCATAATCATGCCTATTAAAATAATAGGTCTTTAATCTCCTCCAAAATATTTCCTAAATTTATTTAAGGCCTTCTCCGGATATTCCTCTCCTAACTCTCCTTTGTTATTGCTTTAGCGAGGAGAGCTTGTGTTTTTAATGGAGGGAGGGGTTTAAATACCCATATGCTGCTTGAAAATATTGTTTGTAAGGTTTATCTGCCATCTCATAATGTGCCAACTCACTTGATCGAGTTGGTTAGGCCGCCAAGTTGGCGGGTAGTAGGTTCGGGGTTTGAACCATCGAGATTTGTTTTATTTTCCAAGCCCTATCTCCTTTTCCATTGTTACGGTCTCAACTCACCACGTCACTTTCTACGCCCACATGTATAAATTTGAAACCTCCACATAAACTAAGGCATCCCATGTATCATCACCCATCCCTTGCATGTCATGAGTCACTAGTTGTGTTGCTCGCTTCCCCGCCGCATCAACTTCACATTGAGCTATTGGGTTGTTGCCACATCCGTCAAGGTTGGGTTGGTGGTTTTATCCACATATGGTGGTATATAGGTTTGGGAAGGCTTCAATAAGCTTTTGGTCAAGTGTGTAATCCATGGATTGGGCCACATTACTCGCATCCATTTTTCCATTTGATTCGATCGGTGGTTGTGTAGCTTAGTCCCGAGATTTATTGGCTCACCTAACTCGCCATTGTATCTTGACTCTTGACTCACCCCAACTCGGTTGATTAACTCTCCGAGTGACTTGATTAACCTACCAAGATCTCAACTTAGTTGAGCTCACCAAGTATCTCGATGAGCTAATTATGCACTATGGTAGTGGGCCCCCTCCAAAACAAGAGTTGACCCCATTGTTGAAAACCTTTTTGTCGACTTTAGAAGACCGACGGTATAGACCATATTCGTAACCTTATTTTTTCTCCATGCCTCTTGAAGAAGACATAATGAATCATTTCCCATTTGCAACATGCCCACCATCCTTTGCTTTGCACGTCGTGCGCACGCCCTACAAACATCATGTTCCTACGCAGACTACATCTAGAGCGTACGGTATCGGTTATGCACGTTCCAATAGGCATCAAAAAGATATCAAAGCCTTCTAATGTGCTGTGATGATTATGGCATATTTAGGGAAAAATTTTCTTCTAATTTTATCTCTGGATCAAAAATAATAAAGTATACTACGAATCAAAGTGACATGGTAAACAACATACAACACAGTAATAGTATAAGCAAGCAAAAGTGCATCCAATCAAGATCCAAGCTAATATTTCTTTAAATTTCATAATAATTCCAATTTTTTGACTTATTATAATATGGAATGAGATGAATAGGATAGGGGAGCAAGGTTTCCCCTAATGTATGTGCGCAAGGTGATATCCACGTAGGTAAGTGTGCCCTAAAATTTGTGTTTGAACCTAGAATAAAAGTGCATCATCAGGTAACAAGGGGGGATAGTATGCCCCCAAGTGTGTATTCCATAGTGATCTAAGTGATTTCATCAAGAAAGTATTCTAAATCTGAGTCATAACCAAAGGGGATAACATAAGAGATACCAAAGAACAATTTCAACATAGTGATGGAAAAACCCTATGGAGTCTAAGATCCCAAATGTATGAGGACTAAGTGTAATGATATAAAAATATAAAAATAAGAGTGTGTCTAGTAAGAGAAACTAGAATAGGTGGAACATTGGAAGTGTTGGAAATAGTGGAAAAGTAAGTGCAAACATAAGGATCAATATGTGAGTCAAGAGATGTGTAACATATGTAGTGCTATGAGGCTCATCAATATCAACCAAAAATAATGGACCAAGCAAAGACACAAGACTCATTATAAGCAATAAATGAATTTTGGAAAGAGTGGATGTATTAGAGTTGTATGAATTAGCCTCTATGATCATAGATATAAATTTGGCAATATGGGAATTGATTGCCCCCATAGATGCAACAAGATGAGGTGTAGCCATAATATATGAGTCATGCATAAAAGTGTGGAAAGTGAGTGAGTTAAGATCATCATGAATCAAATCAACACACTATGTTCTAACTTGTGATGAGGAAGGTGCAAAGAGTGATGTAACATTGGAATCAATAAGCATATGATCATTATAATTGCATCAAGAGTGAGACATAATGGGAGGAGTATCATGGGTACCAATAGAAAGTTCATCATGTAAATTAGTAATGTTATAGTCCATCACAAGAGGAGAATGATGTGCAATGCAAGTAATGTCTTCATGGTCATGTATGAGAGGGATAACACAAATATTAGCAACATGAGGTGTGGAATCTATTGTAGTGTTATCCATGGAAGAAGGTGTAACAAAGGCATGGGTAAAAAGAGTTGTATGCATAGTATGTAACCAAGGACAACCTAGAAGGATATTATAATTGAGACTATTAGGAATAACATGACATAGAACATTAAGAGTGTAAGGCCCCATAATAATGGGTAGAATGATTTCTCCCAACACTCTCTAGGTTTGTTTTCAAATCCATAGATACATAGAGTAGATGGAGATATTTTAGCAAAGAAAGTCCTATTTGATGGAGAAAGGAAATGTTGCATATATTAAGACCAAATCCATTATCAACTAAAACATGCTTAACAAGTACATTACGAATTTGAACCTGAATATACAATGGAGGAGAATTTTCAACAATTGTTTGTGAATGAACAATAAACTCAAGAGCTTGTGTGATAGATGAAGATGCATGAGAGTTATGGTAGCTAGGAGATGTTGTCAAGATAGATAGATACTAATAATTATCCCCGAGAGTCGGCATGATGATGAATGAAATATATAAAAATCCATAACCAAAGAAAGAAATCCTAAGGGTAATAGGGTTAGGGATACGATGAAGTAAACAAAATGAGGGATCTTATGGTAATCAAGGGTTCAATCAATAAGTGGGCTCACCAAATGCTTTAACAAAAATTAAATCTTAATCATCAGATCGAGATCAAATGAATACAACAAGAATAAATAATATATATCATGAAAGAAAGAAACAAGTGTTTAAAATAGGAGATAAGAGTGACTTAGCTTGTATTCGGAGATCTAGACTGATTTTGGGATGGAAACCGAGTGGAACTTCGTCTTTAAAACAGAACCTGCAACTCCTTTAGACAAGACCACCTGGGTGTTGGTGTCTAAACTGGGCACTAGTGTCGTAGAAAATGTTTTACTTCGATATTTTCAAGGTCTAATCATATCTTCTACTTTTTGCTCTTTCTCACATCCACTTCACTTTGTAAGGTTCATTTGTCACACTTGAACTTGTAAAAAAACCCTATTTACTTACTTGCACAAGGCTTAAGAAAACATTAGATGAAACAAATAATGCATATTCTTGAGTCAAAATGACCTCGGTTGTCACCCCAATGTGATTGTCACCGAGTGCTACACTACATTTCAGACTCTATGTAGTTCTAGTGTGTGTGTGTGTGTGTGTGTGTGTGTGTGTGTGTGTGTGTGTGTGTGTGTGTGTGTGTGTGTGTGTGTGTGTGTGTGTGTGTGTGTGTGTGTGTGTGTGTGTGTGTGTGTGTGATTGAATTATGTCCCTTAAAGCTAGGTTTCCCTTGTGCTAGTCACACCAAGATAGCGGGATACAAATAATTTTCCCTAAAGATAAATGTGTGAGATGGAATTCATAATAGCCCCTCTTATGTAGTGAATAATGCATCCCAAATGTAGTCCTTGAATGTTGTTATTTTCCCAAGTAGTAGATAGTAAGTAATATCCCAAGTCGTCAGCAATAATAATAGTGAGTAATTCATGTATATATGATTCCCTTGTTTGAATTTCATCATTAACAACCAAAAATGCCAACCCAAAATGATGGGTAGTAATTTAAAAAGATAAAAAAATGATGTGGCATTTCAAATTTGAGAAAATGATGGAAAAGGATAGAAGTGCCCAAAGGGGATAGTACTACTGGGCACTCTTGTCCCTAATTAGTGGCACTATTTAGGATGCTTAGAGGATATAACATAAAAATAAAAAGTTGGGTCTCATTTTGTCTAATGTCCACAAGTAAAGTGGTTAGTACAAAAAAGTAAATGATAAGAGTATCAAAAGGATAAATCAATGTAAAATAAAAATAAGTGTTGTTAATGTCTAGTTTTCTTACTTAGGAATCATGCATATAATAACATACTTAGAGGCATGATGTAAGTAGTAAGTGCATGATTTTTTTCTACAGTTTGTTTCCTAAAAATATATTGGAACCAAAATGACCAAGAATTCCATATGCCCTAAATGTTCACTTCCCTCGTCATATCGGGAGGCACAAAAATATCATCACATTTAGAGGTTTTATATGCCAATTATGATACATGTACAAAAGAGTGCATTCTATTTAGGAAGTAATATGTAGATGCAATGAGTTTTTCTAATTGTGGGGCACCACAATATCAATAAGGAGTTGGAGGCTTCACCATTCCAAATAAGGTATTGTATAATTTTCCAATAATTCCTAGAATGAGGTGTCTTTTCCATTGAAAATCATTTGCATAGTTAATGTCATGGTACTACAAGAATAGATACAATGGTGGAGTTCGACACATTACTTTGGATTCAAATGCAATGAAATACATTGAGCAATCATGGTTTGAAAAATTCAAACATGTAATGTATTGTACAATTTTTTTGGCAATGAATGGTGTTAAACCATTTCCCAATATGTCAACTACTTACTCTTCTCGGTTAGTAGTTTTGATAAATTATAATATTCCTCCACGGTTGAAGATTTGTAAGGAACATTTAATGTTATCATTATTGGTGCATGGAAAACATCAAATAAAAAATGTATTTCAAACTTGAACTCATAATTGATGAATTGTGAAAATCATATGATGACGTTATAAATGTATGACATTTCAAACCTCGTTAATCAAAGACAATTCATCTAGTATGATATCTTATGTTGGATTATTCATGATTTTCTCAATATGGTTATTTTTTCAAATATTGATTCAACACTAAAATTAAATATGTGGAAGTCATATACTAACTTATGATACTATGTTTCAATAAGAATAAATAAGAAATTAGACTATGTACATTAATATATAGAATTAGAAACTAGGGTTTTGCAAGCAAAAACATTAATGGACAAGTAGAGGTGCAATTAGGGTTGGAGAGATCACTTATCTAGTTTAGAAGATGTTTTGGATGCATCATGAGTGAATTTAGGTATCTTGTAGAATCAATAAGGTTCCCAAAGTGTCACTACAACTTTATATACTTCATAACTAAATCTCCCAACTCAGACCAAACCATCCAACGGTTTCATACGCCAAAACTATTTTATACCATCAATTGGTGCACCTCTAGTATTTTTGGGTTACTTCACTTGCTCTACTTCCTAGTATATTTATGTGTGTTGTGACCATTACATATTCACTTGTATATGTGAAACCATAACTTCCTACAAACACACTCAAATGAACATTAGATAACAAAAAAGGTTATGTTATTGAGTTGGAACGACCTCAATGTTCAACCCTAGCTGAATCGACCAAATGATACACTACATTTAAAACTCCATGTAAGTTCTCCTATTGTGTGGTACATGTTTGTATGCAAACTAGTTCCATTTCCTAAGCTTTTCCTTCGTCCCTCAACACCGATAGAAGAATAACTATGTCCCTTTTGAAGCCCTTATAGGTAAATGTAGAATTCCTAAAAATTAATTATTTCACCCTTGTGATGTGCTCATGAGATGTGTTATGGAATTTCCTTTATCATTGTTAGATATTGCATAGGTAGTAGCTAGGTGATAAATTCTCTTAGCAAACATGTATATATAAGAGTCTTTCACTTTGAAATTCAAATCTAGTGATGCACAATGCCAACCAAACACATACAAAGTGAAATGAAAGAGTAACAAAAAAATCCAATGGTAAACAAGGAACCAAAACTAAAAGGGGACAAAACTACTAATCATGAACAAAATCTTTGGATGGCTTCATATGAAACTAATGGTTTGTACAAGGACTGAGATAGTAAAATGAGAAAAAGGAACAAGACATAGATCTTTGTGACACAACATAAAAAAGTGTGCAAGAACACATCAAGATATAGAAAATAATCGAGCAATCAAAATGACCAAAGAAAAAACAAAAGCTTGTGCCACTAAACTCTTGTTTCATTGCTCAAGACTCATTTATGTATAATTTGTTAAAAGTGTTATTTAATCATGTTTTGTGCCAAATTTAGGTGTCTACATGTATTTATCACGCATCATAATTAAAAATAAATAGATTACATATATGTGTGTGTTTATCTCGCATTCTATAGTAAGTTTTTCAATTATTTTTATATGTAGATCTTTCAACAAAAGGAAATTATGTGTGTCCAAGGCGTGATGATAAACTATTTGTAAGATTGTCCAAAGATTTCAAAAAGGTTATATATGAAAACCATCGAAGGTTCTTATTGATGGAGCACGAGTACTATGTTAAAAATAAAAATAAGTTTGATGGAATTCCTAATACTATAGAACCTCCAAAGATTATGTCATCGAGGGATTGTTATGAATCCCTCACACAAGTAGGCATAAGATGAAATGTTGTTATACTTGCAAATTGATGGAGAAATTTGGTTGGTTTTCATAAATTCATCAAACGGTTGAAATTCCAATAGGAAGAAAGAAACTATATTCTATAATCTCCCATATTGGGATAATTTATTATTTGGACATCTTTTGAACCCAATGACTATATTTATGAATGTAGTGGCTATATGAAATCAAATCTCTAGAAAATACAAAGGTGCTCCAAGCTCTAGAGTAGATATAAAAATTAGTTGCTAGAAAACAAGCGTTTTCAAAATGATGAAGATCT